>JAKWJD010001762.1:55906597-57387210 GCA_027705065.1 Solanum peruvianum | reverse complement strand
TTGATTAAATTTGAATCGCGTACTAGATAATTTATTTAGGGGTGATACTCCTACCAAGATTTTCTTCATACTCAAGTTCAAATCTGAAATCTCTAATTAAGGATGAAACGATCACACCACTTTATCACAATCCATATTATTTAGTGATCAAACTAATTAACTATGGAAATTAAACTAGAATGGTAGTGTGATTATAATTAGAACAGAACTTTTCCAAGTAATCCCTGATCCATCATAATTCTTTGATGGAAGATTATCTTTTAACATTTTATTTTTTTAATTGTCGAGAAAATGGTAGTGTTACAAAATAAAATGCCTTTTAATATTTTATTAGTTGGAATAAACAAAAATGTGTCAAGGTATATCACAAAAACAAAAATTAGAATAAATCAAAATGTGTTAAGGTATATCACAAAAAATAAAAATTGGAATTCTAACGATTAGTACTTTTGGTCACTCAATTAGTGAAGAATTCCAATTTCTTTTGTTTATATGATATACTTTTAACACATTTAATCATTAATTAATTAAAGAAATATCTCAAATATTTTGCAGATTCATTAAATTTATAAAAATCAACGGAAACAAAATAAATTTCATAAAGATCTACATCATTCTAGTTTAAAAAATACGCTATTATAGCTGATTAATCAATAGTATTTTTATTTCTTCTTATTTTATTGAGTGACATACATATATTATGGGTGCTTAAGCACCCATTGCCTTATTGTGATAAACATTATTGTTTGTGCTAATATCTAATAATTATTCAATTATATTAACCAAGAACCCACTCTATATAGCAATATTCAAACTAGAAATAATTGAATATCCATGTTGTAAAATTTATTAAATCATCAGAACATTCACAATTTTTTTTGCCTTCATGAGAGGCACACATTGATTGCATATAGTTTTTTTTATCAAATTTTTTCGTGGGTGTTTGTGATGATTTAATAAATTATGTGCGTTAATTTGAATGGGTAATTATAGATATTTATGTGTTTAAAAGAGGTATGGACCATCAATTAGAGTTTTTCTATACCCGAAATAACATCTAAAGCAAAAATTATGAATGTTCGAAGTTTCTCTTATTTACAATACACTAGTCTTTTGTAAAATGATCATAATGCTCTACTTTAAATATTAAATGATACGAAATTTGTGGCATTTGAAAGAAACTCATTGATCCACAATTTTCATACGTGTTGACTTGCCTAATTCATTACGTACTAAGAGATATGGTAGAATAGGTTGTTTCCCTTCAAGAGAGGTACACATTGATTGCATGTGGTTTTTTGACCAAAATATTTTGTGGGTGGTTGTGATGATTTATTAAATTATGTGTGTTCGCTCCAATGGGTAATTATAGGTATTTATAAGTTAAAATGCGATATTAACCGTGAAATAGAGTTATTCTATATTCGAAACAACATCTAAAGCTAAAATTATGAACAACTACATTAGTGTCTGTATAATGGTCATAATGTTTTACTTTAAACATTTAAGGATACAAAATTGGTGGCATTATAAAGAAAACTCATTGACCTACAATTTTCATATGTAGAGACACACATTTATTGAATGTATTTTTTTGACCAAAAAATTTTGTGGGTGTTTGTGATGACTTAAGAAATTATGCGTGTAAGTTCGAATGAGTAATCAATATATATATATATATATAAATGAGGACCATAGACAAGGTGATGTGGCACCTCTCTATGGCCTCCATTCCTTTTTTTCATTTTCTCTCTTTTTTGACATTTTTTCTTCTTTCTTTTTATGAAATAATTTGTTTATTAATTAAAAAAATTCAAGTATATTTATTATTGTAATTATATATAATGGTTACAAAAAAAACCTCCATCTATTGATATTCTCACTTAAATTGCATGTCTTTTCAGTTTCCTTCTAACTATTTTTGTGGCTTATCCATCTATAAATACCTATCATCTATTTATTAATTAAAAAAATTCAAGTATATTTATTATTGTAATTATATATAATGGTACAAAAAAAACCTCCATCTATTGATATTCTCACTTAAATTGCATGTCTTTTCAATTTCCTTCTAACTATTTTTGTGGCTTATCCATCTATAAATACCTATCATCTATAGAGATGTTGAATGTTCATTTTCATTTTTTCATTCTTTTTTTTAGTAGTATAGGTTTTTAATTTTCTTTTCTTCGTCTTTTTATTCATCAATCATGTATATAATAAAAAGAAGACATGAAAAAGATGATGTCACAATATGACCTTCACTTTGATGAAGATCATAGATATATTCTTCAAAGATTCATCACATAATTTGGTATAAGTTCAACAAAATGAAGAAGGAAGCATAATTATCTTGGAGATTCCGGAAGATAGAGTCATAGTATTATAAAAGTTTGAATGATTTCCAAACATTTTGAAAATTCATTGTTGTATTATTTTGATTCCAATTAATATTATTCTATTGTCTTTTATTTTATTTCTTCATTTTGAACAAAAAAAATGATTATTCTATTCATTGTTGTTGTTGTTGAAGATAAAAAAATGATTATTCCATATATAATATATATATATATATATATATATATATATATATATATATATATATATATATATATAAAATTAATATTTTAGATTTTTTCATGGTTGAATTAAAGGGGATATTATCTATGGTACACTTTTTATAATATCTACTGAATAGTTTTGTCCCTAAAAATATATGATATGGTCTATTATATTAGTAATCAATCACAAAATAAATGAATAAATATTTTTTTCAGTATTGAATATTTTTAATGATATATTCTAATTGAGCACACTCGGTATCACTTTGTAAGAATACACTACATTGTTGTTTTAATTAAACATATAAAGTTTGTATTTTTTAAGTAAGTAATGAAACCGTATGAGAATATATGTAAATTTGTGACTAATAAAATTAATTTCGATTAGAGAACTTTTTTTTATTGTAATTTGTTATTAATAACATTTTAAGTTTCTTACCTTTTCATTTTCTCCTATTAAATAGATAAGGGAGAAACTAATCTTACAAACATAATTGGAACTTTGAATTTAGCATTCCCTAAAATTAATCTCATTAATTTTCTTTTCTTAAACTAAGAAATATGTATCTCTTTATCTTCATAACTTATATTTCTATAATCTCTAACTCCTCATAACTCTCAAATTTTAAATGTGTAAACTTATGATAATTTATTGTGTTTCTCAATGAATATCTAAATAAATGTGTATTGTAAGACAATTTTTTTTAAGCAAGTGTTATTGTATTCTAATTCATATTTGATGTATTCATGATAGAGGAAAATCTTATGAATTATGTATATTGATTTTTTCTTCCTTTTTAGTTATTCATGTTCAAGAGATCAATTCTTGACCAGAGAATCTAAATCTTAGGCTCTAATTTTTTTTTTCATAATCTTTATAACTCCTCATGACTCTCAAATTTTAAATGTGTAAACTTATGATAATTTATTGTTTTTCTTAATAAATATCTATATAAATGTGTATTGTAAGACAACCCTTTTGAGACAAATATTAATGTATTTTAATTCACATTTGATGTACTCATGATGAGGAAAATGTTATATATATATATATATATATATATATATATATATATATATATATATATATATATATATATATATATATATATATATATATATATATATATATATATATCTATTATGAATCATGTTTTTGTTATTTTATTTATTGTTTTTTAATCCCACTTTAGTTTATCTATTTTTTATTTCACGTTTTATTCAAAGTAATTGAAAAATAAAATTCAATAAATGAAAATATTGATCTCATAATTGAAGATTTTGTAAATTTTTTAGTCAAAACTGATCTCTTTTTGCTTTGGTTTACTTATATGTTAATATTTTGTAATATTAAATACTTGTATTTTATATACTATGAAAATCATATTTTGTAACTCTTTTGAAGTATAATTAAATATAGATCAAAATAAATAAAATAGTGAATATAAATATTTAATATACATTTTATGAAATTTAAAAATAGGACAAACATATATGCCAAAAAAATTTATTCACGCATTTGATAAATTAATTTATTTTTGTTAAATATGTATCTTTTGAAAATTTTAAATAAAAGATGAATACAAATGACTAAATAAGTTGATTTGATTTTTAATATATTTTTTAAAAATAAAACACAAAATCTTGTACATAAAAACTTTTCATATGAGTATGACTAAAAAACACAAAATTATGATTAAAATTTTAAATTATTTTAATATACTAAGTAATTAGTATATATCTTAGGGTGTTCATGTATTAATTTTATATAGAAAGAGGTGCAATCATTGATTTGAGAATGCAAGAAGTATATTTGAAATGAAACATATTATCAGAGTATTCAATTTAATTAACTTTTGAATTTTATTATTCTATACACATAATATGTGAAGAAGTTTATTATCTATCAAATATTTTTACGTAGTTTATATGAATCTATTTATCATTATATTTCATATAAAAGATATAGATTAAAATATAGTAAACGAGTTAATAATTTTTTTTTAAAAAACATATTCTCATTCGAGGTTGGATATATTGAAACTTAATAATAGCGTAACATTTTGAATAACATTCTTAAAAAACAAATTTGACAAATGATAACAATTATATTTGATATAGATGCAACTAAAGAATCTAAAATAGCCATAGATTTGATTCATGCAAAAATCATACAAATTTAAATTGTATATTTGAAAAAGGAACAAAAACGATTGAAAAACGAAATATTCAAAGGAGTTTTATCATATCAATATGAAAAAGGATAATAAGACGTGTAGATGTATTTTATTAGTATTTTTCAGTTATTTATAATATAATTCTTATATACTCAAGAAAAAAAGTACATCGGATTATATGTTGTAATATAAAGATTCAAACTCATTGATATTCCAATAAAATGTAGAAAGTGACATATTAACTACCTGTCCAAACAAAAAAATTACTAAGAAAATATATATTGATATTTGATATATTGACTAATAATGTACTATCCCTCATTATAGATGTTAAATTTAAGTTTCATTTTGATCGTCATCTCAAAACGATCTTCATAATTAATATATAGTAAAAAAAGTTAAAGTGATAATATTACGTTTGAAAATAAAGAGAGTTATATAATTGATTGAAAAAAAGTAATTCTTTAATTTTTATTTTAAAGACCGCGCGAAGCGCGGTCAAATTCCCTAGTTATATATTTATAAGTTCAAATGAGGTAAGGAAAGTGAAATAGAGTTTGGCTATACACGAAGTAACATCTATAGCAAAAATTATTAACGTTCAAAATTTCTCTTTATTTACAACTACACTAGTCTTTGGTAAAATTGTCATAATGTTTTTCTTTAAACATCAAATGATACATAACTGGTGGCATTTTAAAAGAAAACTAATTGACCTACAATTTTCATATGTCATAGCTCACCTAATTCATAACGTACTAAGATATATGGTAGTGTATGAAGACGGAGTGTATGTGTACCCGCTAACTTTCTAAAAAATCTTATTTATATATGTATATCTATGGAAAAATTACATGAACTAGTACATTTTAATAAATAATTACTGATTTTAACAATACTTTTTATTTATTACCATTTATAGCAATACTGTGTTAAATCTGCAATATGTATTAAAAGTGAATTATATATGCAATATATTTGAATTATATATGAATTATAATTGTTTTTTTAAAATATATTATGTTTGTTGATAAAAATTTGATACATTGTATTAAAAGTGCATTAAAATGTGGGATAAATGAATTATCTATCATTAAAATTTGTATTATATGTAAATAAAAAATTGTTCTTTGTAATATGAATTAAACTTGTATTATAAATGAATTAAAAGTGATCAAATGAAAAAGAAATATTATTGCTATAAATGGTAAATATTTTTTTATTATAGTATATTTATGTAAGTTTCCCCATATCTATTTTGAAAAACTGGTAGGAATTAGAATATAATTAACAGTACACCCATGTAAAACATATAAATGATCTTGTGCGATACAAGTTTGAGTTACCACCCTTGAGACCATGGTTTGATTCTTGTTTTAATTTTAAATTTAGTTTAAAACTCATATTTGAGCTATGTTTATATTGGTGCACCAAAGCTTCAAATCATGATGTGCCTTTGATAAATTATCCATTTTTTCTCGAGTTCCTCCGTAGATTTTATCAAAACGTCAATAGCATCAACATAAGTTTCTTTTTTTTGGAAACTATTATCCTAAAATCAACATTTCCTAATATAAAAATCAAATTAGATAATTGTTTTTTTCTATTCTAATCAACCTTTTCTTTTTCCTAATATAAATCAAATTAGGTAAACTTCCTTTATCTATAAAAAGAATTTGGTAGTGGAGAGTAGTTGTATATATTACTTTACTAAATATATACATTGATACTAAAAGACAAATTTAGCCCTCTCACGTTTCTTACGTGTGCAGCAGCACCATTTCGGTTCAACCAATACTGCTGTGACCTGACACCGGTTATAACCGGTCATAATAAAAATAATTGACTTTTCTATACATAGAAAAAATAGCCACAAAATCTCACCACTACGATCCTCCTTCCCTATTTGCTCCGATCTGTGTTAACCACACGCTTTCAATTGCTTGTGGCCGGCTCATTCTGCAACTCCTCCGGCGACCATCGGAATTCGGAAGTTTTTACCTCTTTTTCCGGTAGCTACCGATTCGATTTCTCGTTATTTCTCTTGCGTATATATGTAGATAAGATATATTCCTTTTGTTTCAATTTCGCTGAATATTTTTGATTTTCTACTTTAGTTTGGTGGTTGTGTTGATATGAATTCGAAGAAATATAGGGATGCTGATCTTCTGTATGTGTTTTTAGCTGTTTTTTTTGGGATATTGGTGGATTTTGATGTTTGACCTTGCTGTAGTTGATGATATAGCGTTAGGCAGAAAGAAATGAGCTAAATTATAGTAGTTATTTAATAAAATTGAAAGTAAAGAGGGGTTTTGGGGTGGAAAAGGGATAATAGGGTCTTATGTGTTGAGGAAGTTGGAATAAATTGATTGTGCTATGATTTACTGATTTAATTGAATTTCTCGATAAAAAAGTTTCGATCTAACTGTGAGGAAGAAGATTGTATAGAGAGGATTGAGGAATGGATGTCTTTAAAACCAAGTATAAGAGTTTATAAGATAAATGGATTTTGACAATTTTGATGGAGGGGATATCTTGAAGGAGCCTATTGCTGAACGACTTAGGACATACCGAAATACCAAACTAGGTATCAATGACTGCTGGAACTTTTACCTGCGTATGTTTGCTGAATTGCTTTCTGAGTAATTGGTAGATTGTCCAGTTCAGTTATTTAACATTCTAACTCTTTTTGCTAAGTGATAAAATCTCCCAACTCATGCTTTAGTTATGTTAGTACATTTGCTTTAGGTCCTAAATTTTTCAGGAGCTTTTTGCTCTATTCAAGATTTTTGTGTTAGTAGAAAATATAGAAACTTCTAGTACTTTTGTTTTTCTTTTCACTTCGTATAATGGATGAATTTAAATAGAGAAACATGGTTAATGAGGGCTCATATTGCCCAAACTTGTCTGGGATTTAGGCGTAATAGTTGTTTGTCTTTAGTTTTGCGTGAATAACATCCATATAAACATGGACATAAATGCTACGCCCAGTTTCTAAAATGTGTATCAACATTTCGTACCTGTTTTAACAGTCTTCTTTGCTGATATATTTGTCTAGGATCAAAAGAAATGGAGTTCTTCTTCAGAACACAGACTGAGGAGACATCTGATTGCTCCTTCAATGGCCAGGATATTCAAAGATGCCCGTTCTTGAGTAACATCAACAAGCCAACAAACTTTTCTTTCTTTTCTGCTCTGAACTTTCCCAGCCCTGTAAGTTATTTTTTCTTAATTTTATAGTGGGTGGTTCAAGTGATATGGTTATCCATGTGCCGTTGTACTGTTTAAGCATAAAGATACAACTTTTTTACAGTATTAACATGCTAGTCATTATTTTCTTATGTTCTTATACTAGTGATATGGTTAATTATTTCTTCTAATGCCTCGCTATTTCACACTTTAATCTCTATTACCTTTCAGGTAAAGGGAGGTAAAGGTCCAATTTTTGAAGATGGCCCCAACTTCGATATGGCATTTAAAGTCTTCCATGGAAAAGATGGGGTTGTCCCACTTTCTGGAAGGTCTCAATTTTTCAATGACAACATTGAAGTAGAGTCTGCCCCTCAATTTAATCCTTTAGCTGCAAAAGCTGCTACCATAAGTTTGTCTTCATTCGGAGCAGGAGGTCCTTTTAGCTTTGATTCTTTCTCTCGGAAATGGAATTCACAGAAGAAGAAGCCGGAGTCATCCAAAAAGAAAAAGCCTTCTTCTCAGGTTTGTTTGCTGTGATTAACAAGAATATGTGTATTGACCAATGATGTTATAATGTGATTAATATTGTGATCATGAATCTAAATTCTTGATATTGACTTTTGGATTTTCCCTTACAGAATACTCAAGTCTCTTGATTATTTTTGGTGAAAATGCCTTTTTGCTCATCTCTACGAGTAAATGTTCTAGTCTATTGTTAGTTGTGAATTGAATTTATGTAGGTTAAAATGATGACTTCTAGACACTGTAGGTAAATATTCACAACATTAGAAGATTAAAATATTCTGGTATATGGCTCTCCTGTATTCTTTACTGAGCAACAGGTGTGCTTCATTGGGTGGCTGTCTAT
Source organism: Solanum peruvianum (assembly GCA_027705065.1). Taxonomy (NCBI): domain Eukaryota; kingdom Viridiplantae; phylum Streptophyta; class Magnoliopsida; order Solanales; family Solanaceae; genus Solanum; species Solanum peruvianum. The sequence continues at coordinate 57,378,412 of JAKWJD010001762.1, read as the reverse complement.
TGTCAACTATAAAGTTAGACAGTGGCATTTACAAAATGGTATAGTTATCATAAATGTTTCATAGTAATTGGTTTAAATCAGACTTCTCTTGAGTACACTTGACAACTTATTTAGGCAAGTTTTTGTGGTTTCTGCTAGATGTTGAGAATGTGCCTTAACAAAGTGAAATCATACGAGTGTAGAAATTTTTTCAAAGAAATTGCCAATAAGTCTTCTTGATGAAGATACTGCATTTTTTTCTGCAAAAATGGCATCTTATAAAGTTTGCCTTCTTTATTCATCTTTTGTTTGTTTTTTCCCAGGACAAATCTTCTAAGCACGAGGCAATGGGAAATGAGTGGTTGGAGTCGGGCAACTGTCCTATCGCCAAATCTTATAGAGCTGTTAGCGGTGTTCTCCCACTTGTGGCCTCAGCTTTTCAGCTGCCTCCCGGTATGAAGCTCAAATGCCCGCCTGCAGTTGTTGCAGCCAGGGCTGCCCTCGCCAGGACTGCTTTTGTGAAGACTGTGCGGCCGCAACCACTATCTTCAAAGATGCTTGTTATTGGAGCTTTGGGCATGGCAGCTAATATTCCATTAGGCATATGGAGAGAGCACACTGAGAAGTTCTCACTTTCATGGTTTACTGCAGTCCATGCTGCTGTTCCCTTCATAGCTATGCTGAGGAAGTCAGTTGTGATGCCCAAAACAGCTATGGCATTAACCATTGCTGCTTCTATCTTGGGACAGGTCATTGGCTCAAGAGCAGAGAGACTTCGAATGAAAGCAAAAGCCGAGAGTGTTAAATTGGTAGCACAGACTGGCTCAGATGGGGTTATTGCACAGAGTGGCACAGAGGGTGTTATTGCAGGTCTCAACTCAATCCAGGTCAGTGGTATGCCCGGCGTTCATTGTGGCACACAGGGTATGCTTAAAGACCAACCCTCGAAAGAATCTGCCAGTCTCTGTTTCTAAACATTTTTAGAACTGGTAAGTAAGCAGTTGATCTATAATGCTGCAAATAAGAGTGTGTGCCCCTTGCCAGAGAGAGCAAGAGATTTAAAAGTAATATGCATTATTATATGTTTAGTGTTTGTATCAAATTCATGTAAAGGACAAATATCCATGACCTATATGGTCTTGACTCTTGAGTGTTGCATAATCCTGAAATACATTGTACTATTGGATAGAACCTCTATCAATAATATACCAACCCATCATGTTATTGGGTTATTTAGTTGAGTTTGATGCTCTTTCTAACTCCTACTTATTTATTTTATTTTATTTTGCTTCGTCGATTTGAATGTAGATGATGTTGGACAGAACTTATGTAAGTTTGACATTAGCTTTTTATCAGTAAGTTGATCTGTTTCAGCAAGGGAAAAAAAATGCTTAGTTGTGATAGAGGAAGCAAGTTGCTGTAAAGTGGGACTTTTTGACAAGAACTATCATGGAAGTTGGGAAGAAAATGGCTTTTCAGTGTTTTTTTATAATCATGATTTATTACAAAAGTTGGGGAATATATATTTTACAATCATATTAAGAAAACCAAAATTCATTATTGAGAGATTTAAAAAATTCAAAAGAAAAGCAGAAATGAAAAATCAAAGGAAGCAAAAAAAGAAAAATGGAAACTAGACTAATTTGGACTTAGGTTCATGTTAGGAACAAATAGTCAAATCCCAAATATAATTTTTTTGACTAAATGACCACAAACACAAATTTTCTCTACATTTTTTCTTTATTTCCAAAATCAACGTGAGAAAAATTGACAAAATTAAAATCAAAGATTTTAATTTTTTTTTAAGTTTGGTTTAAGTTGGTGATTGTCATCAACCACTAATACTAATTTAATTAAGATAATATGGATACAGTCGATCAATGTTGACAAGTGAGCACCATTTTTAGTTACCTCCTTAAATAACTTAATTATTTATTAACAACAATCACCTATCCCGCGCAGCGTCTTTAATTATTGCTTATTGTCAAAATATTGTCACCAACCCTATTACTTTTTTCTAAATCATTGGTTGATTACTTTTCTTTTTACAGGCATACTAAAAAATCATAATAAAAAGTAATTTTATTCATCATCCCTTCAGAAACTTCTGGTGAATTTTACAAACAAAGCTGAACACTTTTAAAAAAGAATTAATGCAAGGATAATATAATTAACTAACATTTTTCTTAATTTAATAAGATAATCAACTAAAATAGGATAATTATTTTAGTAAAATAATAAATTAATATGAGAGGAGGAATATAATAATTCAAACTTTGCTAACAAAACATGAAAGCACTAATCACTTATTTAATAAAATTAATGTGGTAATAAATGTTGATTGCTCAATTCCAAGTAAGATCCAACTTGATTATTAAATTATACATTACCAATAAAGTTAGCAATATTAATTATACTAAATGGCCAGAAAATTGAAAATTTATAATCTTTTTTCAATTTTAAAATAAATTATTTTTAGTATTTTTAGTTAAAAAATATTAAAGTTAAAATAATAAAAATATTCAAAAAAATAAAATAATACACATAAAATATTATTCTGATCAAATCTTGGTCAAAAAGATGTTTTCTTAATAAAGATTATTGCCACTTTTCAATAATACATTCAGAAAGAAAATCAGATCAAAGGTTATCTTCCACTTTCAAGATGTAATGATTGACATATAAAGATGGATAAGTTTTCATATTATGTTCATTGATTAAAATTAATTACCTATTTTATCCATACATTATAAAAAAAGAAGAAATACTCCACTAAAAAATTGATTAGTTTTAAAATGATAGCTAATAACTAAATAGTAGTATAAAATATGGCTATTTTTTGAATTTTGTCCAATTTTCTTCCTCGTAAACGGTAATTGGGCCGGTAGCCAACTTTACGAAGCCCAAACTAATAAAAGCCCATTAAGAAGAATCCATTAAACCCCATCACCTTCAAAGGCTAAAACCCTGTAGGAAACTGTAGAGCTTTGACACTTTGAGCATCAGGTACCATTTCTAGTTTCTCTATTCTTCAATATTATTGGGATTTTTCATATTTTTTTTGTGAAATTAATAAAAAAAATCGCATTTTAATGGTTTTTTCTGTTGTTGTTGTTGTGAAATATCGAACTACAATTGAGAGTTTGATTATTCTTTTGATTTGGGTTTCTGAAAGTATTTTTTTTTTTATTAAAGACACTCAGCTCAGATGCAAATTTTGTATAAAGTTTTGATTTTTTTTCTGTTTCTTGATGTGTATTGAGAAAATGGAAGCTGTTTTATCTGGAGAAATCATTTTAGGTAAATTAGGTATAATGATTATGTTTGATACTTTTGGGTATTAAAGGTTGATAACAATGCCTAGTGTTAGACTAAAGAGGAGTTTGAGTAAGGTAACCAAACAAGGGAAGACATTTTCTATTGTACTGAACACATGTCATATTCCTCTGTGGTTCAGATCAGTAACTTGATACAAATGGTGATTGTGGTGATTGGGTTTATTTCCTCGTTTCACTTTGAATAGAGTTCTTCTCCATTTACCCTGATTGGGCTTTACTATGCCTGCTTTTTCATATCGTAAGGTAATGCGAGATACTGTTTTGACTTGTGGAGCTTTGAGTTGGAGTTAATGAGAATTTTGTTGCTTACTTAATGATAGCAATGTTTTGTAGTAGTTGCATTTTGTTTTCCTGATAAGTAGAGTAGTGGCCTGCACTGTAAAGGCATAGCCTTTTGCTTAAATGGGTTTGCAAGTAGATTTGACTTTTTCACGATTCTTGATCCATTTTAGTTTTTTTAGGGGGTCTTATTTGATATTTATCTAATTAGTGTTTTTTTTTGCACATCTGAATGCAAAGAAGGGAGCTTTTACTTTGATTTAGCTCAAAATGGGGTGGAAAAGTTATCAGAAGCTCATTCATCAGTGGAGAATTCTCAGAGGAGATAATGTAAGCTCATTCATCATTGTTTTGCATGCTGAATCAATTTCTCAATACTTCCGTTTCATGTTTCACATTTTACTGCCATCACTCAGGTCATGATTATCAGAGGAAAAGATAGAGGCGAGACCGGCGTTGTCAAGCGTGTCGTACGTTCTCAAAACCGTGTAATTGTCGAGGGGAAAAACCTGGTTAGTAATTTTGTGACACTTACTTTATATCTCTAAGCATATCTTGTCGTAATTTATTCTTTCTTTAAACATTTCTTGTCATATTCATTGTGGATCCATCGCAACCGTGATTGTCTGATGCTGGGACATATGCTCAAAGTGGAGGGGGTTGTGTATAGAACTGAGGACTTATATTATAATGAATAAGCAAGTTTGTCATTAGAGTTTCCAAGGTATTTCCTTTTCCAAATTTTGGGTCTTACACAAACACATAATTTGAATAGTTGTGATGTTATATAGGGTGCTTGTGAATTTTACATAGAAGATTGGTAAGTGGCTCTAACAATCTTATTGCTGGGCAACTTACATAAAAATGAAAATATCCCTGCTTTTGATGCAAAGGGCATGTTGCAATTTGAAGGTACATCTCCAGTCTCCCTATATACAAAGATTTTAGCCTTAAAATATTGAAAAAAATAAGAGATGTTTTTGAGGTATAAAATCTAATGCAGATGAGTACTAATTCTGCATAAATGATAATTGTTCTACATTGGAAAACCATTGTGCAAACACTTAACAGTAGGCAGTTGGAGGATATTACGAAATGTAAAATGAAGGGTTGAGAGAAATATATTAAGTTATATACATGGTCAGTATAACAAGCTTTTTGCACTATCAGGTCACCCAAAGGACATAAATAGGTAAGCTTCCTTAAAACGGGGGATTTGTAATTTTGAAAATAAGACAGATTATGCTACCCGTGGTAAAATTGACTCGATGGTTTAAAAAATATTTTATACTGACGGTGGATATATCTCAAACTCTTTAACTTTTTTTTATCATGAAGTGCTTGTTAATCAGTTATCGGCATTTACTATTGTTAAGGTTTGTAGATGTAGCAATTATTAGCAAGAGAAGTTTAAATTGAAAATCTCACACTGGTTAGAGAGGTTAGGATCTTGAGAAATTAGCAGTCCTTTATGATCCTATCGGCTTGATGTGACCTTCGTGACGCTACTCTGTTATGCCAGTTTCACGGTACCTCTGAATTTGGATTAGTCTCTTTGGGTTCAAGTGGTGATAGTATCAGCCTTTGCTGTGTGTTGGTAACATTAAGTTTAGTGGTGGTGTTGGAGAATGGTGTCGACTGAAGAATGTCTAGGTTTTACAACGCTATGCGATTGTAATCTGAGAGCATAAAGTAGTTTCAATGTAGTAAATCCTCATTGGTGACCCTAATATAAAGAATAAGAGAAAGTAGCTTGTTTATGATAACATTTAGGGATCGTTTGGTTTAAGTACAAGTTATGCTGAGATTAGTTATGATGTGATAAGTTGTGCTGAGATTAGTTATGATATGATAAGTTGTGCTGAGATTAGTTATGATGTGATAAGTTGTGTTGAGATAGTATGATGAGATAAGTTATGCAGAGATTATTTCTTATGGAGTGTTTGGTTTGTTGTATTTAAAATAATACACATTATATAAATTTTAAGAACAAAATTTTTACAAAAATATCCTTCATGAATGCGAAAAATGATGTATAAAAAGGGTTTAAAGGGATATCTTTGTCATCTACCTATTTTATCACGGGATAAGTTATCCTAGGATTACTATACCACCCAAGGGAAAGGATAGCTTATCCTGGTACTAATTATTAATCCCGGGATAAGTTATCTCGGACTTGCCAACCAACAACAAATTAAGTGACACTATAATTTAATCCGAAGACTATTTGGTGATAGTCTTCACACCAAATGACCCCTTAGTGATAGCTGAATTAAGGAGGAAAGTTGTTAATTTACAAAGAAGCGTTTCTAGCTATTTTAGTTTGACTATATATTTAGACTGTTGGTGTAAGGGAGTTTCTTTATCTAACATATAAATATTCTGGCCTTAGTTAGACTTTCTTAAGCTTTATCAGAGGACAAATCACTTACTTAATTACATCTTCAGTACCCACTTGGTACTATTCATAAATACAGTTTCCTTATTTTATCAAAAACTAATTAGTATGTTACAAAATAATCCCTTATATTACCCTTCTGCAGGTCAAGAAACATATCAAACAAGGGCAAGGTCATGAAGGTGGAATATTTACAGTTGAAGCCCCGCTGCATGTTTCCAATGTTCAGGTTGTAGATCCAGTCACAGGGTATGGATATATTATTTCTCTTTACCTTTTATTTTTTGCTCTTAGAACATGGTAGCTCATGTCTTCTTCCACAGAAAACCAACCAAGGTCGGAATTAGATACCTGGAGGATGGCTCCAAAGTAAGAGTCTCAAGAGGTATAGGAGCATCTGGTTCTATCATTCCCCGGCCTGAGATCTTAAAAATAAGGACCACACCAAGGCCTACAGTTGGTAATTATCAAATCATTTTACGTATGAGTATATTCTTCTAAATGAGTATTCTGTTGCATTTTAAATGTAGTAACTGCTGTATTTTTTTGTATCTTTTTTTTGTGGCGGGAAGGGGTTACTTAAAAAAAACAGTTTATTGGTTTAAAGGTATAATCTGATTTCAACTGGAAGTAGAAATGAAAGGTTAAAACTTTAGAGAGCTTCGGATCAATTGTAGTCGACTGCATGATGCAATCTTAATGTGAGACAAGTTTCATTGAAGACAAATTGTTGAAATATACATGAAGGATTATGGTCGGTTTGATAAAGTATAATATGAAATTAGATTACAAGTCAAATTTAGATGAACATCGATCTGGAGAGCTCAAGAATGGTTTATTCTTCTATTCCCTCCCTTGGTTTCATATGTGGGATTACTGTTTTGGTGAATGAATGCCTTCTTATCACCTTTTATCGTTCTTCCTTTTTTCTGGGGTTGGGTGGGGTGGGGGGGGTGGGGAGCTGGTTATGTGGTGGTGTTGGGTTGCACAACTTTGAGAAAAATGTGTGCTTAGTGATGCTGGTTAGGTGTGCGTATTCGTTTGATGGTAGTTGTTGCTTAGCCAAATGGTGCTTGTTTGACATTGTTGTTTACCACATTCCTTCTATTAAACTTGAAAGGGAAATTCTTGTAGTTTGTTCAACCAATTAAGATGTTTTGAGTACTCTGCTCGGTCTACTTATTTTAATGTGTTTGGTGGAGTCTGGTCTTTACGCTCTTGTGTATGTTTTGGTTTCCTTGTGCAGCTGGTCCTAAGGATACTCCAATGGAGGTTGTTATGGAGAGGACATATGATCCAAAAACAGGAAAAGGCATGCCAGATCTCTAAAGAAAATGTGGTGTACCTAATGCATCACTTTGTGAGAACACTGTTGTTACTTAATTTCATTGAAGGAACTCACACTGTTTGGCTTTAGACCAACGGAATTTGCTACCTCTCCTTTGTAACAGATAAATAGTGTTAACCGCGAAAATTATGGTATACTTGAAAAGTTTTTAGCAGTTGTTGAAGATCACGTGCCTAGTGGAACTCTCAACCCTAAATCTAAATGTTTCATGTTTGACGGTCATCATCATTGCAGATTTTTCCCATTTGGCACTTGCCCATGGCAAAATATTTTGTGAGAGCCTATTACAACTGAAAGAATTGCCACTTTTAAGTGCGTTAAAAGAAAGTGTCATGAATATTTCACTATTTCATTCGGTATATTATTCTGAAAAATTGCGTGGACATAGATTTCGTAATTTTTCAGGGTACTTGAAAGTGAAAAAACATTGTGCTCAAAAGACATAATTTGAGCAGAGTTCGTGTTGAAAAAAAAAAGAAAAAGGGGGGAGGTGGGAGGGATCATCATGGTCTCAAGACATAAATTTGACTAGAGTTCAAGTGATAAAACTTCAAGTCTAGGGATCTAAATGAAATATTATACTGTAAAAGAAGTTAGCTTCCAAAAATTGATCCAAACTAAAACCAAAGACATTTACAGTAAATTCTTTTTCTTCAATTTGCTCGACACTTAATTAACGTACCAAGCCTAAAGCAGAACAACTTATTTGAACAAAGAGGGAATATTACGTATTCAAGACGTGCATAGTGAATAAATAAAGATGACATGAGACATGAAAAAGATGCGACAACATAAACATGTCAATCTGAACTGTAACACACGAGTTTTTATCTTAAAAAGGGTCGAAACCACAAAGAAATATTACCTAAAAGAACTCAAAAAGAAGAGTCGAAAAGAGATGATAATGCAAGACTACAATTTACAAAGAAAGAGCAACGAAACGTCACTCTCAAAACATGGACGACAAGACTTGTAGTGCACTCTCGTCCAGGAGCAGTGATGCATAATTTAAGCCCCAAGCGACCACTGTACAGAAAGGCAAAACGCAAGCCCCCAAGAAGCTTTCTCAAAAGCAGAACATGAGCCATGATGAGCCACTAAGAGAAGACATCTAAACCTGTACAGGACAACTTTATGTGCTCAAAGGTTCATCAAAAACCACCAACGTGTTGCCTTGGAGTATTCCCATATCTTCCTGGCGTCATGTTATTGGCAGCAGGTGCATTGCTTACACCTGGGCAATCTCTTGCCCAATGTCCATACTGATGGCATTTATAACACTCACCACCACCAGCACCACTGCTCATCCCTGAAGCCCTATTGCCAAAACCACTTCCATATGCCTGGCTCTGACCACTCATCATGCTTGGACAGTTTGAAGCACTATGACCTGTTCCACCACAACTATTACAGCTCATATACATGCCTGTAGAAGAGCCAGTCGGAGCATTTTGCGTTCCACTAGGCTGATTTCCATATTGGCCTTGCCGATTTCCCTGCAGTCCACTTTCTCTGCTAATACCGCCTGCAGTAGAGCCAGAAGGAGCAAACTGTGAGCCAATAAGCTGATTCCCATATGGACCTTGCCGATTTCCCTGCAGTCCACTATCTCTGCTGATACCGCTATGGCTGCCACCATAACTTGCAACAGGGTTCATTGGTTCTTTCAGTTTATTCCCAAATCCAGCATTATTAAACCCTGAATTTGGAGTTGCATCACCTGTCTTAGGAGTTAAAGTGCTGGATTCCTGCCCATTAATCTTGTTTATCAGGTCGAACAGAAACCTGGTCTCTGGTTGGAAATTAAGCATCTCAGCTTTGACCACTGTTGACTTAACACGCTGCTCATCACTATACATCTCTTCTTTCACTTTCAATTTAAATATAAACTGGTTGAATAACACATTACGCATGATTTCTGCAAACCTATCATCATCCTGCTCCTCATATTTTAAGAAATACAATTCTTTTGCAGATACACCCATTATCTGGTCACCACATTCTTGAAATGCAGTAACCCATGTTAAGCCAGTATGGTCCTGAATCTGGAACTGAAGTATGTACCTGTATTCACATTCATCAACAGTCTGATCACACCTGTCACACCGCCATTTCCCATCCCCATTATTTGTCACTTTTTTGCTGCACTGTCTATCTCCTATCATGAGGGGACATGCAGTATAGCAAAAATTGTCAACCTTTATAAATGTAACAGTGGCACTTATAGTGATCCAATCTGGTTTCTCAGAAGTGCCCAACTTCTCATCTTTGATTTGAGATATAGTCTTCCGCACATCTGTCCGACCAACACTGCTCACTTCTCGTGACAATGACATAGATGGCATATTCTTTCCCTCCCTTTCAAACCATGCCTTTGTTTTCAGAGCTTCAGGAAAATCTGGTTCTATAAACAACTTGCTTGTAGATATAGTACCTATAGATTTTCCATTAAAATCATTTACTCTACCAGCTTTAACTGCCAAGACAGGGAAAGACCCAGAATCACACAAACTCTGAAGTGTTTGACCTTCTGCATTGCAAAAATTTCCCCACAAAGTTACTTCAACACTTCTACCAGACATGTCCTTCAGCTGGAGGACTCTCTTCTGAGTTTCTGTACCATTTTTCCTCATTATTGAACTAGATGGACTTATTGAAGATACCACACCAATCACATCTATCACATTGTTGTTCTCCATGGCTTCAATGTCACTGATTGGCCGAAAATGAAATTGCTGCTGAGGAATAGCCCTGTCATCCTCAAAACAAGGTTGAACTACAGACGTGCTCTCGAGCATAATTTCATGGTCATTTGGAAGGTGATTGTAATTTTTTTGAGCTGGTTTCAAGCTTCCTTTTGAAATTTGATACACTCTACCTGGCTCAATCTGGTCATAAAATTGGTCAGCTACAGAGTTAAAACAAGTCACCCTTATTTCTCCTCCATCAGAATCAAGAAGATCAAAAGAGAATACTTTTCCATCACCCCTTTGATTGTTGTAGTGTCTGAGTTCAGTCTTTGCGGTTACCCTGGCCTTGATAGTCCACCGACCCTGATATGGATTGAGAGCAGCAATTGGAATAATCCTTGGAGGTGCTTCATTCTTGGCTATAGGTCCTCTGTTCGAGTACATTGGTGATGGTTGCTGATAAGAAGACTGAGGAGGCTGTTGATAAGAAGGCTGAGGTGGACGCACATAATTCATTGGAGCCCGTGAAATTGCAGGACCAGATTCTGCTCTAGGGTAAAGAGGTGCACCTGAACTATATCGTCCAGAGTCAGTATTCCCAACAGAGGTAGTATTGTAAACACTGCTACGGTTCATCTCTGGAGATTGCATTCCTCCTGACATATTTGGTCTTGGAGTTGAGCCTGAAGTAGCAGAAAGAGAAGCAAATGATTGGGGGTTTACACTTACACCACCTAATTGATTGGTGGAAGGCTGCAGTGGGGCAGCTGGTCGTGGCACCGAAGGAGCACTACCATCAGTTCTGACATAATGCTTTGGGTCTCCAATTTGATCACACGTGTCAACTAAAATATCTAATTCGATAATAATGATGATCCTGTTTAAAGAATTAGACAATGAATATCGATAAACAAATTTTTAAACTGAAAGTATAAATCATAAACATTTACAAAACATGAAATACATAAAACACATATATGTAGGTTCTTCATTGGAAATTATAGCTGGAAACTGACATGGTAAGCTGTTTGCTAATTATCTTTTCAAAGAACCAGTCTTGGGGAAGCTCATCATTCAAAAGTGTCAAGACACTCACCTTAAAGGAAGAAACTTAACAATTAGGGTCCAGCCATATACATATAAGTTGTGCTACCAATCAGAGACTCTTTGCAGTTCATGAAACCAAAATGATAATCTAGAAACATACAAATTAGCAATCCTAATTGAAGGAGCACTAAACTGCTAATTTAGATAAACGCCTATCTAATAACACACACAGTTGCAATCGTGCCAGCAGAAGCACAAGTTTGCTAATTCGGAAAAAGCCAATCTACAAACCTAAAAATAAATGTAATACCAACTGCAGGAGCAAACCACTGGCATTTAAGAAACCCTGTAATAATAGGAAAAGGTTTTCATACATACAGAAACTTAAACCCCAGTTGAGCACAAGATGTGAGGTATGAAATAATATTTGTAACATCCATGTTATCTTTGTGTTAATTCATCACCATGAACAATAGAAATCCAGAACTCCCCAGGTAATGGAGTTACACAATTTTTACAGACACAAAATAATTGTACAGACATAACATTTGCTTTGAGCGTGCATATAACAACAGCAACCAACAAATATAAAAAAGTATTAAGCAATCGATTTTTTCTCAAAAACACAAACACAAAACAGCACTGCAAAGCATTTCAATGAAAAAATTCACTCAAACGTGCACACATGCAATCCGAGATTTCAATAATTATATCATTACTAGTCCACATAATACCAAAATTAAGAGTAATTGAAAGGGAATCAGGAATCATTACACTCGATTCTGGATGACATTACGAACGAACTCATTCATCTGAATAATAGTTCCTTTTCGAATCTGTTGAGACCGAATTAGATCGTTCTTCTGCGTAGCTAACATTCCTTGCTGAATATGCGTTCCGTCCGATAACAAAAGCCGGTATCGTTCATTATTGTTAGTCTGATTCTGAGTATTCACCAACCGAACATCTGTGATCTGTAGCACCGGTTTAAACTCCTCGGGATGACCTTCTCCGATCGATAGCATCTCTACTGCCCCTTCCGTCAAGTTAATCGGCGGCATTTTCCCGGCGAAATTACGACGGTTTTTTCCTCGAGAAAGTGAAAGTGAGAGTGGGGGAAAGTGAAATGGGGAAGAGGTTTTCTAAACCCTAAAAAGAGGAAGCGGGATAACACTGAGCGGGCGCGAAAACGAAAATAAGTAAAAAATCTTTTTTTATTATTTTGTGATTTGTGTGAAATGACAGATTTGGCCTTTTTGTTCAGTTTCTCGAGGATTCCAAGGGAAGTTTTGTGGATTTTTTGGTAGAAGGTTCTAAAGAATGGAGTAATTGCGAAGAGCCCCTCTAAAGTTTTTTGATACAAGTGATTTAGACCACTAAGTTTAAAAACGAAGCAATTGAACCACACAAATTAACTTTCAACTATGTCTTTGACATTAAAAAATAGTGTTTTTTTTAATATTGTTAAATTCTAAAAAAAAAACGTCAAATACACGTGAGTAAGTTAGATTTTTTAGAAAAAAATTAAGTAACTTTTACTAAATTAAGTGTGATTAAAAAATGATTTTAAGTGCACGTGTTTTTGAGTTAGGTAACAAAAACAAGCTATAAGTCATAGATTAGGATTTTTAATTGTGTCCTATACTTATAAGAGTCGCTTTGGCTTTCTTGATCATATGATTGACTGATTGAGTAGTTTTCTCCTGAACCATTAGGTCAAAGGTTTAAAGCGGATAAACAGAAGAAAATCATGATATAAGTATTTTAAAATACATTTTGAAAAATAAATAAATTTTAGTAGCTTAGTTACTTAAACTCCTACCTTGTGGTAAGGATCGACTCCCCACATTGTAATCTCCTCCCACCTTCTTAGTCCATCCAAACAAACTTTAGGAATCGTTTGGTTGGAAACAAGTTATTTCGAATGTATCTTGTGGTGGCAAATGCACCTTTATTGTAATTTAGTTTGTTAAGCATGTGACTAATGAAAATGTTAGCTTTAATTCTACTAAACATGCAAGGTTAAAATTGTCATTTTGTACTTCATTTAAGCAGACAAAATTGAGCTATATATCTAGCTAACAATAGAACGATCACAAAGTCGACTAAAAAGTGATTACTTATGAATTTACTCATGCTAGTTATACACTCTTTTTAACCTTTTATGAAATTAAAAACAAAAAGACAGTCTGATGTACTAAAAACAACAAAAACAAAATGAGAGTGCGAGCTAGTAAAACCAACACAATATTTGTTTTTTTATTTTGTTACATGCTTAAGAATCAAATAAAAACTTACAAGTTACACTATACAATCAGGACATGGAAAAAAGATTATTCAATTGAACATAAACAATAAGAAAAATCACTAAAAAATCAAAGTTTCTCTTAATTTCTGAAGGCACAATGTTTTCGAATTTCCCCTGCATTCCCAGTAAGGACTCCAATTTGTCCCATTTTCACCATTGATTCACCAAAATCCTTGAAGAAAGTTGATCCATGACGACTTAATTGTGATAACACATATTCTTTTGTTTGAGCATTGCTAAGAAGAGCTGCATCAGACGCGAACAATCCTCTTCTTTTGGCAATCATAGTGTAATAATCAGTGTCGAAACTCTTGAAACTTCCAGGATCCATTTCAACAATTGTAGTCACATCTCCAGGTTTACATTTGATCTTCAAATGATTAATGTAGTTTTGATCCATGTTTGGATCCATATCACCTTTGCCACTGAAATTATACAAACGACTCGAAAAGGAAAAACAATGTGATATCCCAATTGTGTGTCCACCTATGAAAAAAAAAAGAGTAACGTTGTCGTTCAAGGATAGTCAGTTGAACAAATATTTATATGAAAAAACGAAATTTTTTACCTGATAGAACAACAAGGTCTTTAACATTTAGTCCCAATGCACCAAATGTAGTTTTGAGAGTAGTGAAGTTATCAAAAGGAGTTGGTAGGTTTTTTGAGGCCTCTGAAAGAATTGAGACTCTTCCATCTCTTCTACCTAAGGGGACTGACCATGTTGGTCCATTTATCTGTATTATAATGAAATATGTATATTTTATTTTGATCGGATTAAAAAAGAAAATAGAAAGTATAGAGTAATTAGTTACCAGTGAAATACAGCATCACGAGCAGCTAAGGCTAGAATATCAGAGCAAGACACAATGCCAGGACACTCTTTTTCCAAAGCAGATTTAGCAGCATCTATCACTTGAAATCCTCTTAGGCTTTGATTTGGAATTGCATCTTTCTCTGCTTTATTTCCTTTTGTTGAATTTAGTAGCACTGAACCATCACATCCCTATACAAAAAAGTAAAAATAAAATAAATATATTGACGAGGTATGGATTCCATCGGTCTCAATTTATATGACATTTTTCGTTTATAAAGAGTCAATCTAACTAATCTTCGAGACTGGTGTATTAAATAGTGGTGTGCTTACCCTAACAAAACAATCATGGAAGTGCATTCTTAACAAAGGGGCAGCCAAAGTAGGAGCAATAGAAATGTAGTGTTTTGTTGTTTCTTTGACAATTGCTTCCACATTTGGACATGTTTTCTTGTAGAATCCTAATTCTACACCTTCACAATTATTAGTAATCAAAAAGAGTTGAAGAATGAGAAATGAAAGAAATGTTAATGTTGCCATTATATTAATTTTTGTGGAGAAAATTAAAATCTTGAAGTGATTGATGATTGGAACACACAAATGCATGCTGTTTAAATAGAAAACAAATTATGATATCAATCTTTGATTTATTAAAATGATAAGAGTTGGTAATGGAGAGTTGATTTTAAATATTTAGTAGTTAACACTTAACACCTTCTAAGCTAAGAATTTATTTTTTTTAATGTTAGTTCTTTTTGCTAATATTTAATGTAGTATTTTGATGGTGAAAATATTAGTTTAGGAGATTTATGAATATTTTAAATCAACGGAAGTGAATTTATAATAATTATGATGAATTTTCTTTTTTTACTGTCTAGATATCCTTTAGAAAATGCATTAGGGACTAACAGGCTAATTAATTAGTTCAATAAGTATTTTTTTTAAAACATATAGAAAATGGATTCACCACAAAAGAAATACAAAGAAAACAAAAAAGGAAAAAGACAACTAAGAGCTTTAATTAATAAATAATCATGCTACTGTTATGTGGTTGATTTGTTAATTAAATTGTTCTAACAGAAGATTTGGTAAATTGGTCTAGCTAGCAAGGAGGTAATTTATTTATGTATTAATTTTTGTTTAAGTTATATATACTCGTTATATTTTAGTGTCTTTGATTATTTTGATGTATAAGACCGATTAATGTCGAGGAAGTTTTTTTTTAATTTTTTTTTCACATAAACAATGTAGTTATTTGAATAATTACTATGATTTGGATAATTTTATATATTACACGATCTGTCGATCATATATGCTCTTTAATAAAATATTTCTTCCATTTTTGTTTATACTCTTTAACTGCGATTTCGCATTTCAAAACTTGACAGACTCCCTCAGTTTTTTGTTTTTTTTTAAAAGGTCTTTGTTAGTATTTTAAGATTTTATTTTATAATTTTCACATATTTGTGCGCGAATATAAAAAACAACAAACATTACTCTTCAACTGCGATTTCGCACTTCAAAACTTGACAGACTTACTCAATTTTTTTTTTTTTTTTTTAAAAAGGTCTTTATTGGTATTTTAAGATTTTATTTTATAATTTTCACGAATTTGTGAGCGAATATAAAAAACAACAAAACATTCGGTGGTCCATTTCACATTTTTACTTATTTAATAGTGTTATGTCTACTTTGCTATTCTAACAACTAATACTAGTTTACGTACATACCAACTCTCAACTCTATAATGTACCTAAATACTTACTCATTTATTTTCATAATATTTAATTTGTATTTCAATGTATTGTTGACTTAATCTATTATTAGTTAGTCATCATAATCTTATCATTCCAGCTTTTTAACTCATGGGAGTTGTATTTCCTTATGACTACTATAATAGTAGACGTACAATTCATATACAACATAACCTATCGACGCATGCATGATTCTGACACGCTCAAAATTAAAAATTTGAAGCTCGAATACCATTTTGAAACATTAAGATTTTAAATTTCCCTATAATAAGCTCGAGTGAGAAGGTTTTTTCGAAATCATACGAGAAAAGTACAACTCATATATTTAATCGATGTGAGACTCTAATTTAACGAAAATTTGGAATATTATAAATATCTAACCATATCCTGATTAATTATTGAAGAGTGTATAAAAGCAATGATATACAGGTATATGATTAGTATATCTTAGTTTGCAGGAGAAAAATAAGGGAGTGGGTTGTAGATTCCCCTAATGCATTTGACATCAATTAACTTAGAAATATATTTTGTCTCTCTACTAAATTAAATTTTTAATAATTTTTATACATATATATTTAATCTTCTTATTCTATTTCAAAATCTTGATCTTTCAAATTTTTTACACAAATTTTAAAAAATACAAATGAGTAATTATTCCTTAAAAAAAGAAATTAAAGTAGATTCATGTATCTTTTAAAGTTTCATCTCCATCTTTTTTATATTTATTTTAATAGTATTTGACCTTTCAATTTTTCATGTGTTTTTTCAAATTTCCGTAATTTTGTTCTATAAATTTAACTTTTTTAAGATTTTTTTTTAATTTAATATTCCTATAATTCTTGTGTAGGAACTCTAAAATTTATTTCACTCATAATTTTTTTTTTCTTTCATCTTCCAATTCCAATAGTAACTTCTTTGTACAATCTTCATTCATATTTTACTATATAATTTTTTTTTGTTATTATTGGTTGTACATAGTTTAATCTTCTCAATGATATTTATTTTGATCAATCTTTTCACATTCGTTAAATACTCTACAAAGTGTTATATTATTTGCTTTTTTTGGTTATATTTCTCCTCCAAAAAGAGTCTACTTCAGGTAAATCTATTCCAATATAATTGATTTAGCTACAAATATTGATCAACACTTTTTGCATATTGCTAAGCTAGCAGCATATTAACTTTTTTATATCTATTTATAAAAAGTTTCCATTGCAATAAAACTCAAACTCAAATATAAGTTGATATGTGAATGCCTTTGCATATTTGAACTTCGAAATGTGGACATGGACTATGTTTAGAGTACACAGGTTCATAGTTGACTGTGTGCTTGTGTAGTTCAAATGGTATGAAATACACGTGCGTTACACGTGTTCGAGAACTAGTTAACTTAGAAAAAAATAATCAGCACTAGTAGAAATAGAACAAAAAGATGGATATGATATGAAAGTAATATGAGAAGGATGATAGATATATAATTTTACTTTACATATGTAGCAGTAATAATGGGCGGGTTAAAAATAGAAAAATATGAAATGTGGGCGGAGCGGGTTGAGAATTTTGTGGGTTGGACTAAATCCGCCCCGCCCGGCACCGCTCCATTGGCATCCCTGTAAGACATCTTTAATAGCTTAAGAATATGTTTATAACTAACAATATGCATAATAAACATTCGTCTTCATAACCTAATAGCAAAAATCTATAATCCATAGTACCAATAAGTTGTGTAGAAATGAGACGTGATTAACAAATATTCCTTGTTCCTATTTAGTTGTCTACTTTATAAAAGACATACATATTAAGATAACAATAATTAACATACGAAGTTACAATCTTACCCTTATTAAATATGGTTTCAAAAAGGATAGAATTAAAACTATGAAATTTTCAAGAAGTTTAAATGAGGGTATAATAGGAAAAAAAATTGTCCTTTCTTGATCTGTCAAAATGGACAAGTAAATAGAGATATCTAAAAGAGAAAATATGGACAAGTAAATAGGTTGTCATATCTTGTCAACGAGATACCTTCCAAGAGAATTGATACGCGAGGTAGAGTCGGATTGTTGCATTCCCCTTTGTCTAATCTTAATTCGAGCAAGGTAATCTGCTGCAATCCAGGCAAAACTTAACACAACAGTATTTGAGACGTCGTCTGTCTTTTGCAACTCCAGTACTGTTCTATTCACCCAATGAGGATGGTAGGTAACGCGATACCATGCAGACGCCTTTCTTTCATACATATCGTTCTGCTCATCAATGGAAAGTTGATCAAAATCAGGCTCCATATGCTCGAAAACATGTCTGAACTCTTTCCTCAGCGCATTATATGCCTGCTTCAGCCTCGCTTTTAATTCCCCTTGCTTCTTTGAATTGGAGTTTGCCATGGACCATATATGTCCAGTAACCACCTCTTCCTCCCCGTTAACTCTGTATTGTCCTAAAAGTCCATTCAACTGAATATCATAAGAACATTTGCGATTCCATGCTTCAGCTAAGAAATCTTCGTATCCTGGGATCTCAAGATTAGTATCATATGGGATGTCTTCAGGGACAAACTCAAGTCCAGCAAATTCTCCCTGAGATTCATCTTTAACTTGCCGATATAATTTACCCAAAATTTTCTCAGAGGTGTATGACTGAAATTCCTCTTTCCCCATGAAGTCAGGATACATTTTTGGTCTGAGGTTATATGGCATGGTGACAAGTTTTCCAGTTTTGGGGAAATCTACAGCTATAGCAGCAAGCTCTGCCAATTTAAGACACTTCTCATCCAAAGCTCCAAGTTCACTGAGGTCAGCATGAACCACATGCGCGTTGCAGATTTCTCCTAGGCTCTCTTGAACCATGTTCTTTGAGAAAAAATGTATAATGTCCTGTAAATAAAGAAAAAGATAGTTAAAATACAAAAGAATGCTAGGCAACCAGTTGAATGATCCAACAGATAACAAGTGCAAAATCTGTTGGATATACCCAGACACCACAAATGGTCACAAATATTTTGAGCCATGAAGACTCTCTCTCTCTTCTATTACAAAACAAAGGCAACTACAAAATCAGAGAAGCACTAACCTGGGGTGCATAATACAAGAAAATTGAACAACAAGTATCTTACTAAAACGACAGAACTCAAGACAGTTGTTAAAAGATAAATATAAGCTAAAGATCAAGTAATGGTAGCGTTTCAAGGCGGCCTATAATTATCCCATACTGTATCCAAGTGAACATAGGCTGTAACAAATTTATACAGATCTGGAAAAGCTAACCAAATATAGGAAGATACGAATCAAACATGCAGGAAATATCATAATAGTTGAGTAGTTACCGCATGTTCAATTTGACGACCCAACTGTTTAGCTTCTGCAGGAGCATAGTCCATTGGCATCCAGCTTTTCTTACTGGGTGGGATGAGATTTTTATCCCAAGCCACAAAGTAGAGGTCACCGTCAAGGTCACTCCCTGATGCTTCATCTGGATGTGGCCTATCCCCCTTCTGAGGAAAGACCAGACAATCATAGAGATGGTGCAAACCAGGAACATCTACAGCCTCCAGAATCCTCACATCCCCGGGATGAAGACACGGGTTCTTTGCAATTATAACAAGGCCCTTTATTACTTGAAGATTTTTCTTGATATCAGAAAAATTTGGACCATGCTTAACAAAGCAACTCTCCAAAGAAGGGCTTGACACTTGAATAAAGCATTGGCCTTGCTCAAGTTCACCTAATTCATCCAAACAGCCCATCAACCACCTTCCGGAAGGAACAAATATCCTTGCCTTATTCCTGAGGTCGCCAAGTTGAGCAGCTCTAATGCTAGACAACATCCCTCTTAAATGAGGCTCACTTTGAGGTTTAAACCCCGCACTCAACATTATAGCTGCAGTATTTCCTGCCTCAGCACATGAACCTGTAATTATATCAAAAGCCACATCCAAATCCACAAGTATTTTATCCAACCTTGATAACATTTCATTCTGCATTTCCCAAAATATTTTATCTTTAACCTTCAAAGATGAGAGCAGGGTTATTATTTGCCGGTTCAAAAAACCAGGTTGTAATCTCGTCCAAGAGCAGATTTCAAGAATAGTGTGATTTGAGTCAAATTTCTTCATACTTGGTCTCACAGAAAGGCGGATACCATCATTCTTTGCCGGCCAACATGCGACAACACCTTTACAACCAGCATACCTTATCTGATAAGCACAAGGAGGATTGACACTTAATTGCAACTTCTCTGCAACTTCTATAGCAAGATCTGCTGATATCATGCCGATTCTATCAGAGAAAATATACCCATTTCTTTCTATATCTGGAAGCTTGGAGTTAACCTCGCTTGGAAGGATTTCCACTGTTGCATAGGTTGATGAAAAGCACTGCCCCATCCTAGCAGCACATTTTGCAACATTCTTGTTACTGAACCTCCCCATCCAGCTTATGATGCTGGGCACACTAGTTATCGGGTTTTCTGCAAAAAACCAGGCAGAACGATCCCTCAGCTGGTTAGCTGAGAATGCCAGAAAAGTGTACCTGCGACCACACAGGTAAAATCCTTGACTCAGCATAGTATTCACCCTTTGAAAGATGGCAGTTTTCTGGGGATTAGCTTTTGACGTAATTTCTCTCACGATGGTGGAAGCATAGTACGTCATCACATTCCTATTCAAGTTCCGCATGCCCTCGTCCATGAAAGTAACTCGCAAAAATCGATCTGCGTCATGTTTATAGTTCCTGAGGACTCTATTCGACAGCTCCACGGTCGGTGGAAGACAATATGCTTTTGTTGGGGTGATAACCAACCTCCTAACCTCTACAACATCATCAGACTCTTCAGTACTCTTGAGAAAGTTATGTTTATTCCACAGCCATGTCTGGATGTGTTCGAACTTCTTAACAGCGTCATTGACAGGCCTTTTGAAGGAAAATATGTGCTTCAGTGCAGCTACATTAATCCCCTCTTGATGCTTATTAAGCAAAGTAAAGAAATCATTGGTCATCTGATGCTGATTAATGATGCCTTTGTGCAAAACCGCATTTACCAGAAACAAGACTTAAAGCTTATACCATCATGGTATTGGATGCAGAAGAAAGGTTCTGGCATGGGCACATCAAAATTAGGCTCATTTCTCACCCGGAGCCTTTGGTTACACGGTTCTACCACGGTACCCTACTATCACGAAAATAATTCTTTGCCTTCGCAAAGTTAAGACCATTGCGAGGCCGAATTGAGATACGGTAGGTATTAAACCGACCAATGGCTCCGCTACATGTAATGTCTGTAGTTCGGATCCATTGATCATCATCGTCTAATAAGTCAAATGCCACTGATTCTTCAACATCATCATCTGCAGTTCTATAGAAAACCAATGGAGATGAAGCCAGCTGCAATAATATTACAAAAGATGCAAAGTCTTTACATTCCTTTATCTCGTTGATTTCCCTAGTCAAAAACTGAATCTTGAAATTGCATTTTATAACAGCCTGTCTTGCTTCATTCTTGAAAGAGAAAACAGTATTCTTTGTGAAAAGTATTTTGCATGTCCCGTCGCATCGGTCCACGAGAAAGTTCACACCAGTAGGAGGTCCCCTCCAACCAACCACAAAGTCATCATTACTAACCAGTCCTCCAATTTCTACTTTAACATCTGAAAATTTTAAGGGTATTTCATCTGTTCTCTTCTTATCTAAACAATGGGGATTCCCAGGACCCAAACTAACCTTCAAAGGCTTCCCTCCTAATATTAGTTCATTACGCCCAGCAGCAGCAAGAGCATAATTTGCAGACCCTGAAGATGCAAAATGAACGAATGCATGAGGTTCCACTCTTATGTAATCGTTCATTCTTTGCATGCTCTCTTCATCAATGTGATAAGTTGGGTATGATTTAGGAGGAGTGGATGAAGTCTTTAATCTACACCTCAACACTTGTCCAACTTGTTCTTCTAGGTATTCCGAAAGCATTTTCGCATTGACATCATTGTCGAATCCACCAACACTAATTTGAGTCACTACGATATTCATATCAGAATCCTCTGATCCCATCTTTTTCTCTAAGGATTCACAAGTACTTCTGCATTACATGACCCAATATTTGTGAATAAAATGAAACAGCAAAACAAATCTTATAGAATGGACAATGTGTGAGGCAACAAGTATTCAACTATTTATAGAACAAGTTATTATGAGAGCCAACAGAGAATAACAGAAAAGCAACCTCAACTTGAATTCACTTTTAACACCGATCCATCCAGCCATAAAAACAAAAAACTCTCTAAGATTTGAGACGCTTACCAGCATTTCAGAAAACAAAAATTAAATTAAATGTATAAGCTACCCACATTACACACTTTTTAAGAAAGCCATAAAGTGCTTTCAACAATTTCAGCACACTAGTCCTATTTCACCTCTAAACTCAGAAACACATGAATCAGAGGCAGAAGAACTCACAAGAAAGAAATGAGGGAGAAGTTTGCAAAATTAGGTTTGGATCTAACTCACACCGTCGCGCCGCCTTATAAGTGGACCATCCATAAAAGAAATGAGGAAGAAGTTTGCAAAATTAGGTTTGGGTCTAACTTACACCGTCGCGTCGCCTTATAAGTGGACCATCCATCTCATTAACCACCGATGTGTGATCTTTTTCATTCTTTTACCAAAGTTTTACTTTTTACTTCCAAAAATAGTTTATCAGTTCCATTTCTCTGATTCACCAACTTTTAAATAACCCCCCCCCCCCCCAAAAAAAAAAAAATGTATATTCAGAACAAACTGCATTATTAGCTAGATATCAAGATCGAACAGGAACACAGTTGTTAAGAATGAAGAAAACCCACAAAGATTACTTAAACATAAACACCAAAAACTCAAAGGTGAGTATCAAAAAACCATCGTGAAACACCACATTTTCTGAATAATTTTTGAAGTTCTAGAAAAGCAAAAAAGACTTACCAAAGAATCCTAGCTTCTGCTTTGCTTGTTTTGGGTGAAATTTTTGAGAGCTTTTCCACAGTCGCACAAAATAACAGAGAGCAAGAGCAGTGAGTATCGATATGAAAAGTCAATTTTGGCAAAAGGAAGCAAAAAGGTTATGATCATACCTGTTTCAATATCCTAATGATTCATGCTTTGAATCAAAAGGTAAAGATAGAAAGTTGGTGTGATGTTTGCATGGGCACTTTAAAAGGAAATATTTTGTTATTGTTCTATAGTACAAGCTCATGTAAAGATGTGCTTCTTTAGTATGAGATATGTTATCAAAGTTATTTTGATTTTTTTAGGACAACAAAGTCATCCAACTATTGCATTTTAACTCAAGAAATACCAAGCACATATTTAGTACATCATCTCACATTAAAATCTAATTCTTTTAATGATATCATACATATAACCATGATATGATCCTACTCATCTAACCAAGGAGAAGTAATAAATGAAAGAACTCAAAGAATAGTGCAGTCAGCAAATAACTGTAAACAAAGAGAAGTAATAAATGAAAGAACTCAAAGATATATTAGAGAGAAAGGGAACTTCTTTATTATTATTAATCTGTTGTCTGATGATTATAAAGCATTCAATACAGTAAATAATAATTACCTTTTTTCAAAAGGTCAAGGTCATCTATTGTTCATCTGAACTAATCTTATTAATGCCAGATGATTAAACTTATGTCTAGAACAATAAAAGTGTGTTTCACTAAGTAAGCCCCATTTCAATACCACAATTCATTATAGTTTGCTAGCTTTCGAAACACTTCCCATTGCTTTGACTCTCTCTCTCAGAACAAACTTTTGAATCTTTCCTGTTGAAGTTGTTGGCAAATCATCAAAAATTACTGTCCTAGGAGCCATGTAATGCGGCAAACGATCACGACAATGCTTGATGATCTCATCAGCACTTGCATTGCATCCGTTCTTCAGTTTGACGAATGCGCAAGGTGTCTCACCCCAGTGATCATCTGGTCTTCCCACTACAGCAGCTTCAAGAACAGATGGATGGCTAAAGATTACAGACTCCACTTCGATTGTACTAATGTTTTCTCCACCGGAAATAATGATATCCTTTGAACGATCCTTTAATTCTATGTAACCATCAGGATGCTTCACTGCTAAGTCCCCGCTTCGAAACCAACCCCCTCTAAAAGCATCTTCTGTAGCTTTGCGATCTTTTAAGTAACCATTCATTACTGTGTTTCCTCTAATCATCACCTCACCCATTGTTTTTGCATCTGAGGGTACACTCTTCATTGATTCAGAATCCTTTACGTCTACATCCTCCAAGCCAAGATGGTTCACTCCTTGACGAGCCTGAATATTAGCCTGCTCATCAGGTGATAGAGAGTTCCACTCTGGTTTCCACATGCAAACAGTTGCTGGACCATAGGTTTCCGTAAGACCATATCCATGAGTAACATTAAAACCGAGCTCTTTCATTTTAAGTAGAACTTGAGGAGGAGGTGGGGCACCACCTGTCATAACGTTAACTGTCCTTGACAGTGGTCTTTGGACACTTCGTGGCGCATTTATTATCATGTTCAAAACCGTAGGTGCACCAGCCATGTTAGTGACTTGGTGTTGAATTATGCTGTCAAAAATCCCTTTTTCGGTTACATTTCTCAGGCAAATATTTGTACCACCCTGTGCTGCCACAGTCCAAGCAAGACACCATCCATTGCAATGAAACATGGGAAGAGTCCATAGATAACAGGCATTGAAGTCATTTCAGCAAGAAGAGCTGCAGCCAGAGAATTAAGATATGCTCCTCTGTGACTATAAACGACCCCTTTTGGTCTCGATGTTGTCCCTGAGGTATAATTAAGAGCAATTGCATCCCGTTCATCATTTGGCCATAAAATCTCAAAATCAGGTTCTCCATTAGCTAAAAAGGACTCATACTCCAGATCTTTTGAACCCAAGCTCCTATTATTATTATTCTGGCTAGATAACTGACTTCTCTATCAGATATCAAGATAAGATGCGGCAACTTTCTGCTAGCCTTAGATAGAATTTCTAATGCACCCTTAGCAACATCGAGCAACTGGTGATCTACAAATATGATTTTGGCCTCGGAATGTCTAAGTAACACAGAGACCATTGCAGAATCATGACGTGTATTAAGTGCGCAAAGAACTGCCCCAGCCATTGGTACTCCAAAGTGTAGCTCGTACATTGCAGGAATATTTGGAGCCAAGGCAGCAACCTGCTCAGAAATTTAGCTAAACATAAGAGCAGCACCAATATAACAGACAGTGATCTGAATAAGAACTAATTTCCTTCCTGCTAAAAATATAAAAATACCTAACTAAGTGATAGAGGAGGCAAATGCTTAATTGATTCCATTATATGTTATACTTGCAAACATACTAGTGTTTCATGACTCGTCACTGACACCTAAGTCTTAGTGCCACATCTTTTATGTTTTTTTTAACAAACCTTTTAAATAAAATATTGTTGTCTTTAATCTGAGTGCATAATTTAATAACTGACCAGATCATCATTAATATAAAGGAAAGTGTAAGTACCGACTCAATGTAGACCGGTGTAAGTATTTGGCATTGGTATATATACTTCTTTTAATTTTCAGAGTATTTTGAAGAATTTCCGCGAAGTAACCATACCCATGTCATATCTTATTGATAAATGAGATTTATGTAACAGTAAAATAAGACTAGTTTATCCTGCAAAGATTATAAGGTTGTATATTGTTGCTTGAAAGATCTAAATAGTAGAAGACGGACCAACAAAATTAAGGAGGAGGAGGGTGTCGGGTGTCCTGTTATTGATTTTAAAGCAGCACATGGATTAAAGGCTAATTACTTCTTGTATCTAAACTTATTTGGTGAATAGTTCAGGACAAAGAGAGAACAACTCATGATAGATGTATTCAAAATAAAAAAGAAAAAGAGAAGTCTTGTCACCCCTAAGAGAAAGAAGAAAGAAAAAAAAGCCAAAACTTTGTGAAATGTAGAGGTACTCAGGAACTTTTCAAGTTGAGTTCTTGAAATTGTTTCATTGTTTGAGAAACTTCATCTTGAGAAAAGTAAGTCTCTTAAAGCCAATAACTAGCATTTATCCTTCTGATATTTTCCTGTCCTTCACCATCTGCTACATCGCCTTCAAAAAACCCTTCCCCAATAGTTCTGAAGAAGTGACATACATCAGATTGAGGGACTTGTATCTTCCTTTTGTTTACTTTTAGAAGTTTTTCCTCAATAGTTCTAAAGAAGTAGCATATATCGTATTTCATATCTTAACTGCACTCTTACATTATGGAAAAAGATCAACACAAAGTAGGCCTTTATGCTTAACAGTTAACAGATTCAACTAAGGGAAGAAATCGAAGTTGACTACATTGCAAGCCAGTAAAAAGGAATTTAGGCCTAAAAATTCTTCTTCTATTTTCATTGTCCTAAATAAGCTTATCCTGTTATTCATGCTCCATCCTGAAAAATTGGTACTGCTTTGATTAATCTGGTCACTTCCTCTATATCATATACTAAAAACAGTTGTTCTCAAATAATTTGATTCGTTTAGTGTAAAAGACAAAGTTACATTACCTAAAACATAATTTCTTCAAATAAGAAACATGACTATTCAGCCTGCACCAGATTTTGACAACTATAAAAGGTGGACCAGCCCGGTGAACTAAGATTCTGTCAACAGTACTGCTCAAGATAGCTAATCATCATCCATGGATGTAATTCGCGAGGAAGAGATCAGAGAAGAAGAAAGCAATTTGGAAAAAATCTCTTGACGAATTTCCTTTCATGAGCTCTTATGTATTTATACAAGGGAAGGACAGAATATCTAACTAATCTATTTTTTTATGACAAAAATATCTAACTAATCTATACAGCTGGCATATTAACAGAATTCAGGCTAAGCGAACCTAAGTTGTTCGGAGTCTTCACTTTTGGTGCCGCACCCATGTCGTGTGGGTGCGAGTGTGGGTATGGGATCCATGTCCAACTTGGCCAGCCAATTTTTAGTACTTTGACCAAAATCAATTGGGAAAATCTAGACAGTTTTAATGCAGTCTGTAATCAATACAAAAGTTAAGGTGAAATTGAAGAAAATGGAGTACCTTTTATATAGAAATTCCTATGTCACTCATTTTCCTTTAATCTCCTTTAGGAATCTCCACATAATATCTCATAATTTAGGTTTTATAACTCTATTTTTAGATATTTTAATTATTTTTAGGCGAATCCTGGCACTTGTATCCATACATGGATCCATATCCCCGAATCATGAAAATTAGATTATGAAGGATCCAACTTCTATATCTGCACCCGACTCCGAGCAACATAGAAGCTAGCTTACTGATCTGACTGGCTGGACTAACTAACTAATTGAATCCGTTAACTAACTGATATTATAATTAGCTAATCTTAATAGATCCACTATGTACGAGGTCAAGGGTCTATAGTACACAGCCTAGCACTGCATTTCTGCAAGAGACGGTTTCGTGTGACCTTCTAATGCAGCTAAAAAAGAATCTATATGGGTATTTCACTTTTCAAAGTCACCAACCCTCACTTCTTTTTGTAGTAAACATAACTCACACCATACCACTAACAAAGACCATATATAAAGAAAAACTACTTCCTCCATCCCAATTTATAATTTACATGACACTATTCGCCTTCTTTTAAAATTGAGTCAATTTAAGTAATCTAAACATGTAACAATCGAAATATCTAAAATTAAATAAAACATTAATACTAACAATTAAGAAACAATAAAAATGGAGAAGATCGAGAAAGACATACGACATCGCCACGAGAAATCCCCAAATGGGTTAGAGCAGAAGCAAGTTGGATACACCTTTGACGAGTTTCTCTCCAAGTATATTTGACATTTCCGTGAACAATAGAGAGTCTATCACTATAAACCTTTGCTGATCTTTCTAAGAAGCTAATTGGACTCAACGGCACGTAGTTCGCTGAGCATTTCACTGTGCCCTCCATTATAGGCTGGAAGATCGGCTGAAGGGCGGAGGAGTCTT
Organism: Solanum peruvianum; assembly: GCA_027705065.1. Taxonomy (NCBI): domain Eukaryota; kingdom Viridiplantae; phylum Streptophyta; class Magnoliopsida; order Solanales; family Solanaceae; genus Solanum; species Solanum peruvianum. The sequence continues at coordinate 57,350,461 of JAKWJD010001762.1, read as the reverse complement.
CGCTACCGCCGGAGTTTGAAGGAATTAGGAGAACTTTTTTTTTTATGGTGAAAAGTCGAATGGTTCGGAAAATTAGTAGCTAAGTTCTGTTAATGGAGACAATTTATTATGATTAACTCATTAATTATGGTAGTAAAGAAGATAGAGGAACTAATACCTCTTAATTTTCATAATTTCATTTTTTAGTAACAAATTTTACTAAAATTTTGACACATACTTTCATCATCTTTATTTAAAATTTATAATATTTTTCAATCGTTAGACGCAAATATCCAATCAAACTGTCCTATTAACATACAGTGTTATATAAAATTGTAAAGAGAAAAAGCAGAAGTGATAAATGAAAGAACTCCGAGATATATTAAAGAGAAATAGAGCTTTTTATTATTATTATTATTATTTTTATTTACTAATAAAAAGAGCTTATTATTTGCTCTATGATAAAACATCCAATAGAGTAACATAATGATAAATTCCTCTATTGTTATGCTGCACTAGTCTTATTTATATACTAATATTAAACTTATGTCAAAGCGAGCTTCATTTATGCACCACAACTCATAACAGTTAGCTACCTTTCGAAACACTGCCCGTGGCTTTGACTCTCTCTCTCAGAACGAACTTCTGAGTCTTTCCGGTTGAAGTTTTTGGCAAATCATCAAAAATAACCGTCCTAGGAGCCATGTATTGTGGCAAACGATCGCGACAATACTTGATGATCTCATCAGCACTAGCATTGCATCCATTCTTCAGTTTGACGAATGCACAAGGTGTTTCACCCCAGTGATCATCTGGTTTTCCCACTACAGCACCTTCGAAAACAGACGGATGGCTAAAGATAACAGACTCAACTTCGATTGAACTAAAGATTTCTCCACCCGAGACGATGATGTCAATTGAACGATCCTTCACTTCTATGTAACCATCAGGATGCTTCACTGCTAAATCCCCAGTGCGAAACCAGCCCCCTTTAAAAGCATTTTCTGTTGCTTTCACATCCTTAAAGTAACCATTCATTACTGTGTTTCCTCTAATCATCACCTCCCCTATTGTCTTTGCATCTGAGGGTACACTTCTCATTGATTTTGAATCCTTTACGTCTACGTCCTCCAAACCTAGATGGTGCACTCCTTGACGAGCGTGAAGATTAGCCTGCTCAACAGGGGACAGATAGTTCCACTCTGGCTTCCAAAAACAAACAGCTGCTGGACCATAAGCTTCTGTTTGACCATATCCATGGGTAACATTAAAATTAAGCTCTTTCATCTTGAGTAAAACTTGAGGAGGAGGCGCGGCACCACCAGTCATGACATTTACTGTCCTTGGGATTGGTTTTTGCACACTTTGTGGCGCGTTTACTATCATGTTTAGAATCGTAGGTGCACCACCCATATGAGTAACTTGGTGTTGACTTATGTTATCAAATATCGCCTTTTCAGTCACATTTCTCATACAAATATTTGTACCACCCTGTGCTGCAACAGTCCAAGTAAGACACCAGCCACTGCAATGGAACATCGGAACAGTCCATAAAAACACAGGCATCGAAGTCATTTCAGTTAGAAGAGCTGCAGCCAGAGAATTAAGATAGGCTCCTCTATGACTATACACAACCCCTTTTGGCCTCGATGTTGTTCCTGACGTATAATTAACAGCTATAGCATCCCATTCATCATTTGGCCGTACAATCTCAAAATCGGATTCTCCATTACCTAAAAAGGACTCATACTCCACATATTTCGAAGCCAAACTCCAATTTTTGTTATACAACTCACTCTCTGCATCAGAGATCAGAACTAGATGAGGTAACTTTACCTTTTCCTTTGATAGAATTTCTAATGCACCATTAACAACATCAAGCAATTCGTAATCAACAAACATGATTTTTGCCTCTAACTGCTTTAACAACACAGAGACCATATCTGAATCATAACGCGTATTAAGTGCACAGAGTACTGCCCCTGCCATTGGTACTCCAAAGTGTAGCTCATACAATGCAGGAACATTTGGAGCCAATGCAGCAACCTGATCACAAATTTAGTGTATTATTACAATTGAAATGCAACATTCAAAAACCATTAAAGTGAATTGAACTATAACCACATACCACGTCTCCACGAGTAATTCCTAGGCGTGTGAGAGCAGAAGCAAGCCGGATACACCTTTCGCGAGTTTCTCTCCAGGTATATCTCACATTTCCATGAACAATAGAGAGTCTATCACCATAAACTTTTGCTGATCTTTCTAAGAAGCTAATTGGACTCAATGGCACAAAGTTTGCTGAGCATTTCACTGTACCCTCCATTATTTCTTTTTGCATATAAGTGATGGATTTGTTTGTGTTGGATGATCAAGTGAGGATTATGGTTCTATAAATAGTGCTACTATTAGTAGAAATATTTAATGTTTCAACTATTTTAATTCATTGTCCAAAAAAAAAACAGATTAGAGGTAAATGGTTGAAAAATTAGTAGCTAAGTTATGTTAATGGAACTTTTTTTTTAATAGTGATTAACTTATTTCCTTTTTTCGGGGTTCATGATTAAAGGGTGTTATTGGACTTTTTTTAATTTTTTCAAAAAGTTGTGACTTTTCTGATTAAATATAGTAAGTATATGTTCACACTATTATCTTATGTTATTGATTGTTGTTTTTGAGTATATGCTATATATATATATTGTTGTTTGTGTTTTAGAAAAATTATTTATTATAAGTATTTGTTAGTACAGATTAAATAACCGGTGTTTAGATTGAATTGTTTTAAAGTAACTTTTTTTTTTAATTTGAAGGATGTTGTTGAAGATCACAATGAATGTATTATCCAATTAATCTTTCCATTAACAGTTGGTAGCCAGTCGGTGAGTTATCTAATTAATTAATCTTGTATTGGATTTTTTAATAAGATAATTGATAGTTGATAGTTAGTCAGTAGTCTGTAAGTCAGTTGGTGATTGTTGAAATAAATTAGGAAAAAAAGGTTAAAATAAATTATTATAGAAAATTGTTTTATTCTTCCTCTTTCTTTTTTTTATCGGATATTTTCTATGTTAGCTATTATTTGTCATGGTTTATTTTTAGAGTCAAACTATAAGAAATTTTGACTTTACATTTTAAGATGTATTTTTCATTATATCCATATGCAAAAAATTACAATTTATAGTACTTTTATTTAGTTTTTGAATATCTAATTTTTTATTTAAAATATCAAATTAATAATCTAATTTAACTTTAAAAACTAGTCAAATTGACTTTTGAAAAGCGCAACATAACAAATAAAAATGGACGGAGAAAATAGATCTTTGTCGTCATTTCCTTTGATAGTTTTAATTGTTTTATTATGATCAGAACTCTTATTTTCGATTTTATTAATCTATTAAAAAGTGGATAAAAGTTAATTATATACGCAATGTTTTGAACCAAACTACCAGATGCATGTTATTTATTTTTACATAAACATTCAATATTAGGGATTATTAATTATGTAATATTTCATTAAATTATTTTACATATTATAAATTATTTAATATACACATCAAGTGTAATAAGTATATATCCTAAAAAGTGCAACATTTATGTGAGAAAATAATTTATAGCAAATGCAGTACAACAATGGATTAACATGCATGTTGATATTTTTAAAAAATGAAAATTAGTTTTTTAATTATTTGTTGTTACTATTAAATAAAGGTAAATTTATATAAATTCACTAATTTAGAAGCTATACTTAGATATACTCTAGTTTGTAATATTGCGTATCTTATCATATTTTGGTGCATTCAAATACATTCAGATACATGTATCTCCGGATACATAGGATCAAAATTAAGTGTAAGTTGTTCTAGATACATTGTATCTAAGTGGATTAACATGCATGTATCTAGGACACATAACAAATCTCATCCGCCTTCCTCGCCTCTTTCTCATCTCGTCCACCATTCTAGTATGGTATTTCAGATACATTGAATTACCCTAGATACATACATATACATGTATCTAGTCTGAATCTCGCTCAACTCTATTCCCCTCTCGCTCGCCTCTCTCTCTATTTTAGTGTATCGTGTAGTAACAAAATATTTGTATCTAATTGTATCTTCCTCAATATATGGTAGAAAATTTTTAATTAGTGATAAAATGCGTAATATTTTGAAAGTATAAATAATAATAGTATATATATTATATAAAATTATGAACTATATGTCTGGTTATATATTTTTCTTTAAACAAAAAGCATGGTCCATGAAAAAAATGTGTAAATCTCACAGTTTTAATGTGTAGTTACTATCTATCCCTAATAAGTTTCTAAGTATATTAATTTCTTAAAAATTAAGAAAATTCGGACACACTAATATGTAGCTCGGATAGATTAATATTGGCTCGGATATATGAATATGTAGCTCAGATACATTAAAAACTAGCTTGGATACATAATATGTAGCTCGGATACATTAAATACTGGCATTGTATAAAACGAAATGTATAAAACAATAATGTAGCTCTGATTTAATAGTTTCATGAGATTTTCTTACTGCCGGTCAAACAACCCCCTTATTTCTTTTCCCAAAGTACTTAGGGTCGTTTCATGGACGATTAGAGTTATGTAGGTATTAATAATGTGGGGTTAGTTATGAGTGAATTATGTATTATTAGATGCATGTATTAGCTAATAGTGAATAATCGTATATAAATGACTAATTTTTTACCTATCTACCTACCAAACATTGTTCAAGTTATACAAAAATTAATATTTGAATAACATCTCTCTTCATCCAAATCCCATTGTTGCAATAAAAAATTATCGTGGGAATATTGGAAACAATCACTTTACATTCACTCGATATTGATAAGTTTGCATTCGCACCACCCAGTCTCTCCGAACTTCACTTGTGAGATTACACTAGATATATTATTGTTGTTTTGCTGGATACCAAATAGTGACATGATCTACTTTTTATGTTGTTTCACGGGGGGCTTAAACGGGTATATAAAACTTACCCGCACCAAGTGTTTACATCAAGCCAATACAAGTATGTCATATATTTAAATTTATTGTTTATTTTACTTCATTAAATCGCATAATAATAGAGTTTGCATAAATTGTGTTTAAAATATTAAAATACGGAGTATAAATCTGTGTTATTGAAGAGAATGGTCATGTGGACTCAAATTTTGTATAAAGATATTGTTAGGCATAGTATATGAATATATGACTGACATGTATGTCTTTTAATTTTGGATTTGTATAAGTAGATAGTTAAATTTGTATAAATTGAACAAGTAATCGACATGTGTTTAAGCGTTTATTTGTGCATACTCAAAATTGAAGGGCATTAGACATAGATGTGAGCTGATGCTGAATTAAAGAACATATTTAAGTATTATGTCGATATTGATAGGTGCATAATATATATATATATATGTCTAAGACTTATTTCACTTGATAATTAGGATTAAATTATATATATATTCTCACTTCAATAAATCATGAAACTAACCAATACATAATACTAGGCATATGATCCTCTATTCATACAAAAACTAGCTACAAAAAATAACACTAATTAGTTGTTTGATCATACTTTATTGTAAATTTTTAAGAAAGAACAAGTGGTTATCCATGAAAATAAATTAGTTGTTTATGTTTTCTGAAGTTCAACTCCAAAAATGAAAAAAAAATATTAAAAAAATCATGATTAAACGCCTTGTTAACCCTCAACTAATTATAAAAATAACCCAAATATGCCTGAAGTTTTACCACTATTATTATTTTCTTCTACTAGAACTATTTTACTACATCTGTATAATTGTAATCACTTTAAGCCTATAATACATAAGTCAACCCAATCATATTTATTGTTGTCCTGCTTATTAGACGATAGTTAAAGTATTTTTAGTTTTTTTCACACCACACAAAGATTTTTAACAATATAAGTATATGTTATTGATGCGCAAATACACATATTAAAAAAAAAAATCTTAGAAATATCTTATTATTAACTTTATGTTACTAATTTTACTGAACCGCTCTTACTGAAGGAACTGACTTGGAGGTGCGGAGGTAGAAGTGAGATGTGAGATGAGTTAGGTTCTTTCACCATAAATAGGGGCATAGCCATCCTTTACCCAGGGGTGTCAAGCCATACTGACACCTCTTGACACAAGTTGAAATTGAAGGTTTGTTACTTTGGTCTAATGGTTGTGAAATTTTCTTGAGGTCGCGTGTTATGAGACTCACTGCATGAGGTTTAGGATGAATTTACTTGCTAAAAAAATGGCACATGAACACGTGGTTTCTTTGTAAAATAGGTATTTTTACGTGTACATATATATATAATATATATATTATATATATATATATATATAATAAAAATAATTGGAATAATATGAGATATACTTCTAGAAGACTAATTATGCACTTAATTAGATGCTTAGTTATCTATTATCTATTAAAGAGATTAAGAATCAATTCTTGCTTCACACATCTTTTCTTTTTTCTTTTTTTAGTGATAAAATACTCGTGTTCTAAAAATTCTAGAATCGTCTCACCATGATAGGGTGGGTGTACGTTGCATATTTTCCACCACTCACTATTAATTAACTTTGACAAATTTCTTCTGCTGGTCACCTATATGCATCAAACATGTGTTTTTCATGTTATTGCTGCATTGAAATTGGCTGTACTTTAAACGTCGATAGAGTCAGAATTTTTATCAGTTAATTCAAAAATACAACGCAAAAATAATCAAGCTAAGGAGTTCAATATTTATATGTATAGTACATATAGTATTCTTGAAAACTAGCACTTTTGCAAATAAAGCTAAGAATTAATCTCTTTAGTGATAAGCAAGCAAACAAAACTTGTTCAACTAAATAACTTGATGGGACCTGTAAATTAATTTACATTGGTCTACAATTCTCAACCACCTCAAAATTGGAATATGCTTTTCTTTTTTGGGGGGTCATATATTTACTTTGTTATAGGATATGTTTCTAATTTATCCTAAGTTGCAATTTACCAAAAAAAAAAAAAAAAAGAATCTCATGGGAAATTGCATTCCTTTTCTAAACAAAGAAACCAAATCTTTGCCCATTGATACAATTTTCAAGCTTCCATCACCATTGCCCAATTGGCCACCAGGTTTGAAACTTCACTCTCTTAATTATCGCTAAATTTGGTAGTACCTAACGTTTTTAGAAATAATTTGTAGCAAATTTGTTGCTAGTTATATGAATAAACGATAAATTTTACTGTTTAGCTATAAAATCAGTCTGTCGAGTATAAGTTTATTGATGTTTAAGGTCTAATGACAGGAACAGGAGAGTTTGGAAGTGGATATATTGATTTAGGAGGGCTAAAAGTTAGCCAAATTGTGACATTTAACAAAGTTTGGGCTATTGATAAAGGAGGACCAGAGAATCTTGGAGCAACATTTTATGAGCCTTCACAAATTCCAGATGGATTTTCTATGTTTGGATGTTATTGTCAACCAAACAATAAACCCCTTTTTGGTTGGGTACTTGTAGGGAAAGACAATGTTGGTGAAATCCTAAAGAATCCAGTTGATTACACACTTATTTGGAGTAGTGAATCCTCAAAGTTCAAGAACAGAAATATCAATGATCATGGCTATATTTGGCTACCAATTCCACCTGAGGGTTACAAGGCTTTAGGTCATGTTGTCACTACCTCACCTGAAAAACCTGCCTTGGACAAAATTCAATGTGTTCGATCCGATCTAACGGATGAATTAGAGGTTGAGAGTTGGGTATGGGGTCAAGGTACAACTAGTAAGGTGAATGGTATCAATGTTCATAGTGTAAGACCTCGAGAAAGAGGCGTAAAAGCACAAGGGGTTAGTGTAGGCACATTCTTAGCTAGGATGACAAGTGATAAAGATGATGAGTCTAACAAAACCTTATCCCTTGCTTGTTTAAAGAATAATAAGTTTAGTACCTTTTCTTCTATGCCTAACCTTAGCCAAATTCAAGCATTATTTGAACAATACTCTCCAATTATACACTTTCACCCTAAAGAAAAGTACCTTCCTTCCTCTGTCAATTGGTATTTTGCTAATGGTGCTTTGCTATATCAAAAAGGTCAAGAATCAAATCCTAGTACCATTGAACCAAATGGCTCAAATCTTCCACAAGATGGTCCAAATGATGGTGCTTATTGGCTAGACTTGCCAATTGATGAGAAGGACAGAGAAAAAGCCATTAAAGGAGATTTACTAAACTCTGAGGTTTATCTCCACATTAAGCCAATGTTAGGAGCAACTTTCACTGACATAGCTGTGTGGATTTTCTATCCATTCAATGGACCTGGCACAGCTAAACTTGGCCTAGTTGATGTACCCTTTGGTAAAATAGGCGAACACGTAGGTGATTGGGAACATGTAACACTTAGGATCAGCAATTTCAATGGGGTGTTGTACAAAGTTTACGTCTCGCAACATAGTGGAGGGACATGGCTTGATGCACCACAAGTTGAATTTCAGAATGGTAGTAACAAAGTTGTGGTCTACTCTTCACTAAATGGACATGCCATTTACCATAAACCGGGTTTAGTTTTACAAGGGGGTGGAGATATTGGGATAAGAAATGATACAGCTAAGAGTAACTTAGTTTTGGACTGTGGGAAGAACTATTCAATAGTTGCTGCTGAAAATCTTGAAATAATCGCGCCAGCATGGCTAAATTATACAAGACAATGGGGACCAAAGTTAAGTTATAGACTTGGGGATGAGGTTAAAAAAATTGAGAGCTCATCGAAAGGGAACTCGAAAGGTGCATTTGAGAAATTGGTGAAAGTATTGCCAAATGAAGTTTATGGAGAAGAAGGGCCTACTGGTCCCAAGTTGAAAGGTAATTGGAATGGGGATGAAGTGTGACCTGTAAAAAGAAATAGAATTGAGGCCTTCATGCAAGTCTGTTTTGTATTTCTAAAATCTCCATGTGTAATTGATCTCTCCTTTTTATTTGAACTCATTTGTAATCTAATTTTTGTTTACCTACTTCCAAAACAAGATGTATACAAGTATCTTAACATAACATCTAATCACCAGCATATAGCTTAGTTGTTCACCAAACATAAAGAAACCAAATGACAAAAGAAAATGAAAAGGATTACAAACATGCATTAGAAAGTACACAGAAACTGAACCAATTCATTTAGCCAAAAGAAAATTGCAGAAACAGGGAAAGGAAGGCTAGATAAAAGCAGTCGCAGAACCATTTTATTTGAATCTGATATTCAAACTGTACTTAAATTACAACATTAAAAGATGAGGGCATCTAAACTTATGTGCTACTCATTTGGGAAAGGATATTTCCCTAAGATCTAGGTAGATGAAATATAAAGCTAAACATTCAGAATGTGATCCATGAAGCACCAACCCTATCCCGAGGAATTAGGCGTAGTTCAGACCCATGTTTAAGAAAGACGTTACCTGAAATAACATTCAAGTTGAAACAAGTTCAAAACCGGATAATCTAAGTTGAAAAAATTCAGAACTCAATGATAAGATATATAGTCACATCAGAGTAAACGAAAAAATATCGCAGCCAACTATGGCTGAAGAGAGAGAGATAAATCCACAATGAAAAGACACCAACAGTTTCTCCTCGTATTCTTAAAATGCTCCAAACCAAAAGAAAAGATAGAGAGAGACGCGCAACAATTTTATTCTTTCACTAACTAATGAAGTTCCCTTTATAGCATTTCTAGACAAAAATTATCACAGTTCCTAGAGCTCCATGCAACTACTCGTTCTCCAGTAATAGGCAGTACAATTAACAAAGACAGAAGAAAGAATAAAAAGAAAAAGCCTGTACATAAATTTGCATGCTTTCTTATTTCATCCATTAACTAATAAGGTAAGCTTAAAGATAGACCCAATTTTCGTAAAACAAGAAACTAATCCTTGAATATTCCTTGGATCTTAATGCAATAAACTTTTATCAGAAATGAGAGATATATATTTAAAACTTCCATTCCAGATATTATTATCATTCAACAACAAATAAACCATTATTTAGCAGGGGAAAAAAGATATGGAAGATAACTACAAAATATTCATGCGAAGTGTAGCATTACCTGCACTTTGTTGAGGATTAATTCCCACACCATCTGCAACAAGACAAAAGAACAAAAATATTATAATTAAAAAAAAGGAAACGTGCAATAATAAGAAGTTTATTGTTTTTACTCCTTTTTTCATGAAATTGAAGACCGAAGAATATCATAGCATTGAAAGGACTCGAAGATACTACTTTTTTAGTACCAAACAGGAACCCCGCATTTACATTGCCAGTCCCATACATCACTTTTCTTAACAAGAAATATTTCAATAATGTCCATTCTGATTTTTAATCTAAAAAATTATTTGAGAATTTAAGATTCACCAGAACCAACTTAGACCTATGAGGAACTGATGACGACTACATGCCATTTTTATTCATAGGTACGAAAAAAGGTTTGATAAAAAGGATTACACCACATCAACTTAATTCAGAGTTCTCTTGAGTGCCGCGTTCCTTGACTAATTAGTCTAATTGCATAATCCGTGGGAAAAAAAGAACTTCTTGTAGTTAAATAACTATAACCTAGACAAAGAGAGCACCTAGAAGTATGCAAAATTTACCAAAAATATCTGCCCACTGGACACAAAAACACCATTCATGATTCGTGAGACAAAATAACAGATCCAAGACCACCTAAAATCCCGATACCCCAAACCCAAATTGAGAAATTGAAGGCTACTAATGCTATAAATCATCGTTCGGTCTAGTTGATAGCTTTTTTTCACAAGTATTCTATAGTCTTCATAATTGTGTTGTTTTTTCTTAGAATTTCTCGTACTGGGTGAAGGAATCGGCTATTGTCTCCTTATAGGACCTTAGATTAATATGAGCTGACTTTTGAGATTGAATTAGACTCCATATCCATTTCTTTTACAACCATACCAGTGCCAGATCCATCTCTATTCTTAGTTAACTTAGTTTTAGGACTTTGATCCCCATATTATATGTCCAGGCTCTTACAGCCCTGGACATATAGAAGAGTGTTGGTTATAAAACCTTCTATTTTATAAGTCAAAATGTTTTGATAATATACACCAAGTCAGTCTCCATTAGGCCTCTGACAATCCTCACCTCATCAGCTAGTTTATGCCATAATTTTAGGCCCCATTTGCATTTTCTTAGACTTGCTCGTCTCCTCATTAAGTTTAATTTCATCCTGTACTTATATTATTATTGAAGTTCCACGAAATTGTTCCTAAATGAAATCAAAAGTTCATAATTTCACTTGATTAATTAATCAACTCTGCCTCAATCCCAATTTGGATCAACAGATACAGAATTTATTGTCTTTTCGGGAACAATCTCTGGGTTTTTCATGTAAAATCTCACGTATCCTAATCGAGATAATCTAAAACTAATAAAAATAATAAAATCCATAACTGAAAACAAATGAAGGAAAATGATACCATTAGTTATGATGGCGCTTGTTTGAGGAGGGACTTTGAATTCCTCAGCCGCAAATTTGAGAACAGCGGTGAACGGAGCTGCCTCCGGAACGCTAAAACTGATCGAACAATAAATTCGAAATTCAATTCTAAGTGAGAACACAATCAAGTATCAATTTTATGGAGAAAAAGAACAAACAGATGAATACGTACACTTTGAATGGCAATTTGGGATCGGAAGTTAGAGTGACTTTGAACGACACTTTTCCGCCGCCACCAGCACCACCGCCACTCGCCATTATTCCTCTTGTTTCCGATACTGCATCGGGAATTATTTTTCCGTGTTTTGAAGAAGCACAAAAATCACGTTTGATTTGCTCTTCATTTTCAGTTTTGGGCTTTTTCTGGCCCGAATTACAAGATGTGCTGTATTAGCCAATCAGAAGTGACCAGGTAAGCATACGTGTGCATAATTACATTCCATATACTCATTTATATTTTAATGGTATAGCTTTTCGAAAGTTGATTTAAGGAAAAATTACATAAATTAGTATATTTTAATAAATAATTACTGATTTTAGCAATACTTTTTATTTATTACCATTTATAACAATGATATGCCAAATCTACAATATGAATTAAAAGTGAATTATGTATGCAATATATATGAATTATAATTGATTTTTGAAATATATTATGTTTGTTTGGTAAAAATTTGACATATTGTATTATAAGTGAATTAAAATGTGCGATAAATGTATTATCCATTATTAAAATTTGTATTATATATGAATAATAAATTATTATTTGCAATATGTATTAAACTTGTATTATAAATGAATTAAAAGTAATCAAGTGAAAAAAGATATTATTGCTATAAATGGTAAATATTTTTTTATTTTAGTATATTTACATAAGTTTCCCTTGATTTAATTAATTTTTAAAGTTAAAATAGATTAATTAATAAAAAAATTATATATAATAACAAACTAATAATCTAAAATAAATGGAGTAGCTAGGATTTATTTAATTGTGCTCCATAGCAAACGATTGCAAAAAATTATCATGTGTCTCTCTCCTAAATATCTCGTTCGCCACTCTCCTCCAATTTCTCGCTCGCTTCCTTACTTTTTATACAAACACAAGTGTATAAAAATTATTTCTAATTGTATACAGCAGAGAAAATTATATAAATACATATATGTTCCCCTCTCTCCTCTCTTCCAAATCTCGCACGTCACCCTCGCCTTTCTCACTTATACAAACAGAAGCGAAATATATAAATTGTGTTTCTGTTTGTATTAAGCGTGAGAATATTGTAATTTCACATGCAAGTACATATATTTTCGTCGTATACACTTATAATTATACAATAAAAATACTTCCCTGACCAGTTTCTTTTGCCTTTCTCTCTTTCTCGTTTTATACAATTTTCAAATTGTATCTAATTTCTCTCTTTCTCATTTTATACAATTCGATTCAATTGTATATTCCTCAAGTCTCTTTTGTCTTTATCTCTTTCTCATTTTATACAAATTCAAATTGTATATAATCGTTCTATACACTTATAATAATACAACTTGTTTTATACACTTCGTTTTTATACAATTTTTTGCCCAAGTGTCTTTCTCTTTCTTGTTTTATACACTTCGTTTTATATAATTTGCTTCAACTGTATGTGTATAGCGAATTATACCGTTTTTATGTTTGCTATGGAGTGCAATTATGCAAACTTTCCTATAACATACAATGAAATTTTTATTTGCTATATGTGAAAGTTGCTCTTAATTAATTAGATATATTAAATAAAAAATTTTAATATTAAAAAAAAATCAAAAACTTCAACTTTAGTTTCTAGAATCAAAGCACCAATCAGCCATTATGGTTAATGGGGTGATCACGAAAACACTATATCATATTCGGAGGCGGACCCACGTGGTGTCCGCCGGGTGTTCGAGTACTTATTAACTTCGTTACGGAATATATATATTTATGTAGAAATTGATAGGTATTTGTATAAAATTAACATTGAGCACCCAATGAATAAATGATGAGATAATTACTTATATGGATTTCTTTAAAAAATAATTATTATTTTAAATATACTCTTTAATTATTTACCATTTATAGCAATATATAACAATATTATGTATTTGATTGAATTTCTTTTTCTCTCTCGCCTCTTTCTTTTTTTACTCTCTCGCTTTTTTAACTTTCTCGCTCTGTCTCATTCTTTCTACCTTTTTTTTCTTTTTTCTTGTTCTTTCCCCTTCTCTTACTGTTACTCTTTTCCCTTTTCTTGTCTTTCTCTTTCAACTTTCTTTGAGAGAATATTTAATGATTCACTGAATAAAATTTGTAATAATAACTAATTAGACAAGAAATCTAATCGTAAAAATAAAGTGACATAATAAACTGTAAAATGAATTAAGTTTAAATTAAAATGTATTACACATATATTAAAGTTGAATTAGAAGAGAATTAGTCATGAATGCAAATTTAGCAAATGAAAGAGCTTCTTTGATTCGTAAATTGAATAAAACTTGTATCAATATGAATAAAACAAGCAATTCAATCTTAACAAATCAACCAATAAATTGCAAAATGAATTTAACTTGTATATAAAAGTGTATTACACAAACATTAAAGTTGAGCTAGAAGAGATAATTAAGAATGAATAAAAAACGTAACTAATGAAAGATCACACAATGATCTATAAAGTGAACTAAACATGTATCGATAATGAATTAAATAAGTATCCAAACGAAAGAGTGTTCAATGATTCGTAGATTGAATAAAACTTGTACCAATAATTAATTAGACGCAAGTAATTGAATAGTAACAAATGAAGATACATAGTAAACAACCAAATGAATTAAACTTCAATTAAAAACATATTACACACATGTTAAAGTTGAATTAGAAGCGAATCAAACATGAATGCAAACTATAGCAAACGAAAGAGCATTATGTGATTTATAAACTGAGTAAAACTTGTATACATCAATAATAAATTAAACAAGTAATTTAATCATAACAAATCAAACCAATAAACTGCAAAATGAATTAACTTATATAAAATGCATTACACAAATATAAAAGTTGAATTAGAAAAGAATAAGCATGAATAAAAATATAACTAATGAAACACCGAACAATGATCTCTAAAGTGAATTAACATTATGTCAATAATGAATTAACAAGTAATCTAATAGTAACAAATAATAAACTACAACATGAATAAAAATTGTTTCAAAAGTGTATTACATAACAATAAAGTTGAATTAGAAGAGAATATTAACAATAAATAAAAAACGTAACTAACGAAAGACAAGACAATAATCTATAGATTGAATTAAACTTGTATTATTCATGAATAAAATATATATTATATGTCTTATAAATTATTTTGATTTGTATCTCAAAAACATGAGTGATGTTTGCAATATGTATTATGCCGATCCTATAAATGTATTACAAGTGTGTTCCTTAAATTATTTTGGTTGATATAACTAAAAAAGGAGTGAAGTTTGTAATATGTATTATAAATTGTATTGTTCATGATTTTAATACAATTTTAGAACATTGAAACATATCTAATACAACTTTAATAAAATTATAATGTATTTCCATAAACTTCACATTTTTCGAATTTCAATCTAATATTTCTCTTAAAATCAATTATAAACTTAACCAAATTCTCTTATTCAATTATCTGTAAGAACTAGAAACAACCTATCCAGACTAATCACAAATTCGTAAAATTCAAATAATGAATTCAAAATTTGAAGTTTTATAATGATCATCAATGGTGAACTCTTGCACCTGTAATTTAAATATTTGATTTTTAGCTTAAAAATATAATTTTGTAAATTTTTCTATTTTTTTGTTTCTCTTCTCATTGTGTTTTTTTGGGTAAAAATAGTAAAATATGGGCAAAAACTAATTTGAGGATAGTTATTTAATGAAAGTTTCAAAAAAGAAGAAGAATTAAAAAAAGAAAAAAAGAAGAGGAGACAATTTTATAGAGAAAGAGAGAAAGACGCAGAAGAATAAAAAAAAAAAGAAGCTAAGGAAGAAGAGAAAAGGACAGAGAAAGAGGCGAGCCATTGTATTAAAAAATTGTTATATTTTGTTATAAAATTTATATTGACATAGATGGTAAATATTTATTTAATATAGCATATTTATGTGATTTACCCATAAATGATTTAGTTGGCCCAATGGCTCCTAAATGAATAAATGATTTAGTTGGCCCAATGACAACCTTAAATTCCTAAATCCGCCACTGGTCATATTTTCAATAATATATATATATATATATATATATATATATATATATATATATATATATATATATATATAATTTTCGTTGAGATCAATGGGTGTACGAGCATTTTATATTGTATTGGATTCGTTCCTGTCTATCACGTATTTTATTTTTTATTTTTATCATTTAAGTCAGAAATATATAACATTATATAATGACAAAGAACAATACACACTATATATAATCATTATATTTATTAAAATACTACAATATAATACTATGGTGATAAGATCAAATCTAATCCATTCAATCTGCTGTTAAGTTTGAGTTGGTTAAAATATGCAGTTAATTTGATATGTCCTATATAGTCATAATAAGAATATTTTTTAAATTAGGTATTAAAATAATTTAAAAGAACAAGTAACAAAATTAAAATTTAGTAAAAGTTGAGTTGAATTGAGTCTTGACGTGTCATTTTGATCCAATTTGGAGTAGATTGGGTCTTAACCCGATTATAATTTTAATCCATTATAATTTGCCTAAATTTAATCCAACTCAACTGAATACCACTCTATAAGATATAATATAATACGACACGTTATATTATCAAACCCTTTTTCCTAAATATGAATACAATATTTTGATTTTGTAAGTTTTTTAAATATACATTTTTGTTATAATTAACAAATCTATTAATTGATGAGTTTGCCAAAAAAATATGAGTTTAATTTGAATTAGTTACTAGAAGAAAACAAAAATGAAAATGCCCACAGGAGTCCGCCAGTGCTGAGCTGACTTACTGAACCTGAGCGGAAAAGACTGACGGCAAAATCCTTGAAAAATATCTTCAATTGAACCAAAACGTTTAATATTCCGATCACCGGATGACATCTCCGGCTGCCGGAACCCTTCTTGATTTCCCAATCTAACCGTAAATCACCCACCCACTAGTTTTCCTCTACTGCAATTCTGCAAAACTTTCAGCTTCCATGGATTTGGTGGAAAATCCGGAGGAGGTAGAAGAGAAGAGAAAGGAGATTAGTGGGTCAGCACGGTTGCGCAGAGTATTGGGGATTCTTGTCTCTTTCTGTGCCTTCTTTACAATATCATTTTCAGTGCTGTATTTAGCTGTTTTTCTTGGGAACCTGTCGATTTCCAGTCCAATATCTCTTCCGTCTCAATGCAAAATTGTCTCTAGCAGTAAGTTGATTCATTTTACTTGATGAATTTGCTGGTGGGTTTTGTTTTTGGAGTGTTAATAACTTTTTCTTTGCTGAATTTTGTTGGTGGGTTTTTGCTTTTTGGAGTCTTGGTGGTTGCTCAGAAATGGAGGGTAGTTTGATCAGAATTAGAATCTCCTATTTCTCAGTAACCCTTGTTGTGTTTTTAGTATCATGTATGGCTCAAAAGTTTTGATTTTGAATTTGATTGGTGCTGGTTGGATTTTGGTTACGCGTGGTTGCTTTGAAATTGAGGATCCCTGAAAGACTTGAACATAATTTGGAGTTCAAATGGTGGAGAAGACCTTCATTCTGGCATTAACATCCTGTGGTTCAGAACTTTGCACTCGAGTCGCATTAGTGGATTTTGCTTTCTTTTGGTTTCCAGGAATTTTTGTTGAGAAGATTGATCAAAATTATAGGCAGGATGAAAGACTTTCACAGGATATTCATTTGATCTAGAGATAGCATATGATAGTGTCATAAAGTCATTTAGTGAATAGCAGAGAAGATATAGATTCGTATGAGATGTAAATGTGCAATAAAAGATATGTACAAAGGAGAGTTACCAGTGTAAAAACAGTGGGAGGAGATACGGAAGAATTTCTTAACTAAAATAATGTTGTCATAATTGATGAAATTTGCTATGAAATCAACTAGAATCTCAATCTGTAAAAGTAGCATATTCATTCGACGTAATTTGGTTGAGACTTTGGAGCAAAGTTCGTAGGAAAATTTGTTTAGAGCAGGAAATATTTACTGATATAGTCTTCTCTATCTTAGGTTGCTATGGCAACTTTCTGTGTCAAATTTGCTAGTAAATTACACTGCCTTTTTATGGTTTCCGAATAAGTGTAAGTTTGATATCATGATAGGGAAAGCTTTTTGATACAAGTCACTTCATGTATCTTAGTCCAAAATTGACTCACTGGTTGGAGTGTTGGGGTGTTGTTTGTTTTATAGCTTTCCCAGTGGTGGAGGTGATGTAATATGTATATGCGGTGTCAAGCCACTTTGTGAAGTGGCTGCCAAGGGTGTCATTGCATATTGCGTCCGCTCTTTTGCTTTTTAGCAAAAGAAAAGAACATGTCGTTTATTATAACTATAAGGATATCCTATGGGTCAGCATGTTCAGTATTGGTCATTACTCATTAGCTTCAACTTTAGTTAATGCAAAAAGAGTTTTAAGTTTTGTGTAGTGACGATGTAAAAATTATTTACACAATCATAACATTAATAAGGTAATTACGGAAAATCTGAAGTAAACAATAATTGGTAACTTGATAAAATTAATACTAACCTGTCATAGTAGGTTAAACTACATTTATGGTATTAAGAATCTTAACACTAGTGCCTATAACTTATAATCCATAGAAGAATAATGAAACTTGCTTCAAATACAGTCAGACAAGTTGCTTACAAAGGTCATCCCTTCTTTTGACACATGTATATCCATATATAATAAA
Organism: Solanum peruvianum; assembly: GCA_027705065.1. NCBI lineage: Eukaryota > Viridiplantae > Streptophyta > Magnoliopsida > Solanales > Solanaceae > Solanum > Solanum peruvianum. Next base: position 57,332,040 of record JAKWJD010001762.1, on the reverse strand, counting down.
CATAACAGATAGATACTATACATGTCCGATGGAGGGCTAGACGCATGCATAATCACATCTATGTAGGGAGTATGTCCCTTCTTATTTTGTCTAAAGTACCAAATTACCCCTTATTACATGTTGCAGCTGCAGTAGCCGAGAAGCTTTTCAAAGTTTTTCCATGTAGGAGATGAATTCCCTCCTAGTCTAACAACTTACTTAGACAGAATTGCCTGATTTGATTAAACAATATTATTAGCAACAATACACTAATGCATCCCCTCTTCTTCTTTTTTCTTTTTTCCTTTTTTGATGTATACATCTTGAAACTAATTTTTTGTAAAATAGTTACAGCCCTGTTACCAGGAGCAATGACAAAATGGCATATCCTTGTTGACACATAGTACAGTTTGGTTTAAATCTCAGTTCATTATTGGTTTAAGTTTCAATCTAAAGCAATTATTTTATCTTCTTCACAGGTGTGGATCTAAGGTCATCTAAAGTCTGTGAACTGGGCTTGTTGAATTATAAAGCAAAGCATGTTCTATACCCTTCTGAAAGGAAAAAGTTTCGATGTCATTACGATTACTATTGGGCTTCTGTATTTAAGGTGACTACCGCTATTTATTGTTCATTTAGATATTATTTTCCATTTATAGTTCTTTTGGTGCACATGTTGATAAGTTGATCGTATCAAATCATCCATTGATGCGGTTAAAGTTCTTGAAAAGGAACATTGTATACTAGTTGTGTATGAGTTCTGTCTCCAGGATGAATATATAATAAAGTTCTTACTTGTCAATAAAAGATAAATTTCTTATACAATTGACCTGAAATTATAGTTTTAGTTCCATCTTTAGACAAATTCAATTTCACAAGGATTTTGCTAGCGAATGATTTTTGTAAGTCATGCATGTTGTATGCTGGAAAACTAGTTCAATTGGAGATTGATTATTACCCCTAAATGATACGGGAGGTAATAATTATGTGCAAAGAACAGAGCTTCTTGTATCAGAGGAGACAAAAGTTTATTTAAGCGCTCTGGTATATATCTATTTCTTTTGGCTTGGAAAGATATTAGTAATTTAAACTCACTTTTCTCCATAAGACGACATTTGTCATTGAATGTATTAAATATAATACATGGCTTTGTAACTTCTAGTTTTTAGCAGAATTGGATTGTGTATTTTGTCACTTGTAATATTCTAATTTTTTCCTTCGGAATGGCTCAGTTGGTTTGGAGGGTGGTCAGCCACACGGATAACCCAGGATCGATCCCCCCTCAATGCCCATCGAGCCATAGGGCTTGCCTTGTGTGGTTTACATCCCTTTATGGTCTGCAGATTATTACACAGTGGGGGTGGGTTTACCCAGTGAGCACACCACAGAGTACTCACCCGAAGGGCAGAGGTTGTTGCGCTGCGGGTTATATTGGGGTTCCAAAAATATTCTAAATTTCACCTACTGTGCCCTGTTTTACATCTTCTTTATCTACGCTGTGATATTAATCAATTTGGATGACAATTATTCCTATGCCTTTTGGATCTTCCCTTCTCTGTGTTATCCTCTCTCTTCCTTTGGCGTTCCATCAGCCAGCAGGAGTCGATGCATTTGAAGCTAAAAATTACTTAACAATAAGGAGGTGGAACGTTTCAGCTTGGTTCTATCCATGGATCACTTGGTTCTGACCTTTATATGTATTCCTTCCTTGGATGGAGGCATTTGTTACAAAGTATTTCTAATACATTCTTACATGTTCAGTTTGGAGCATCAATCGAATATGGGTTACTTCTAAATGTTACTGCATTTTGTTATTTTTTATTTATTTCATTTTTGTGGATCATTTTGGTATTTATTGTCTTCTTTTTTGGGGTGGGATTGGCAGCGGTGGCGGTGGCAAAGAGTATATTGATTGTTTACAAAAACACTCAATTGCTTGCTTATGCATTTCTCAAGAACAAAATACATTCTTACATGCTTATCACGGAGAATGAGTTATCCGAAAAGAGAATGCATATCCTGGAGATTGTACCAAATAAGAAATACTTTTGAGAGTTGTTGCATCTTCTTATTTTTTTCCTTTTCTTGACTACTTTTTTTTTGTTTTAGTTTTGGGTTTCCTTTCTCTTTTTTTTTTTTTTTGGTTGATATAGAGATGGATATTTTCTTACTGATTGTGCAGAATCACTCAATTGCTTGCTTGCTTATGCATTTTGAATAACAGGTCGAATACATGGATCATTCAGGTCAGGCACGATCTGCGCTGGCAGAGGCACCTAATGAGGCCCTTCCATCTGATTGTAGACCAAACTTCTCTGGTGCATGGTTGACAAAGGATAAATTTGAGGTAGTTACTGGACATTGTACACTGACTATTGTGTAAGAGTCTAAGAGAAACATTGATTTACTTATAGACGAACTTCTTAGCATGAAATTTATCCCGGTTAATTGGTATAACTTCTGTTTATGCCTTGTATTACTCTGGGATGGTCCTTACTCCTAGATTGATGACATGATTTCTCTACCAAATTTCTACCTGGGGTGTTCCGTTCTGCAAGTGTATTTAACTCTAGCAGAATGATAACCTTAATTTTCTCTTTTTACTTTCCAAATGAACTAAATGTTGCATGCCCTATTTTCCAGATAAAGCTGTCAAATAACTGATTTTATATTATGCAAGGGCAATGAATTCTAAAATTAATAGCTGTTTCTAGGAATTCTAAACAGGATTATTTATCTGAAAAGGAGCCCTTGATCAACATGAGTAATTTTTGTCTGTTTCTGATGTATATGTTTGTGTCTAGTGCTACATCAAAAAGTTGATCCTAGATTGTAAGGAGGTTAAGCATTCAGTTGGTAAGTTCTTCCTACTCTCTGAAATGGTGAAATTCCAAGAATTTGTTAAATTTTATGTTATCATATAGTCACTATATATATCTGTTGCATTTTGTGAAGCATACGGTCCCAATAATGGTTCTTTGAGGAAGAATCAGTTTAATCCTGTTCATTTTATTTCAAAATCAAGTATCTTCATCCTGTTGCCTACCCATTTTTTTTCAGGTAAACAAGACTTACAAGTGTTGGTATACATTGGGAATATCTAAAGTGCACATATATCAAGCTGGCTTTTTTGATTGCGACGCAAAAGATCCATCAACTATTGAGATGTTTATTCGATATTTAATCTTGTGAGTATTATTACTTTAGTAAGATGTTGTTCTTGTTCTTTCATCTTTAATGTGTTCATGACGTGATAAAAAATAATACACCCAAATGTTAAATAAGCAAGGAATATGCCCCCCCGGCTTAGTTCTAGTGGCAAAGGTTGAGAGACCTGTGACCTAGCCCTGCGCATAGGACTAAGCCTAATATTGAGGTGGAGAAATAGAGGGCGGCCCCATGTCCCTGAGTTTAGAAGGCTGCGGTTGGTCCATATGGTTATATACATACATACATACATACATACATTCATACACGCACAAACATTAGTTCTCAAAATTTCATGAGTTTTATCTGTTGCCTCCTGGATCTTCTTTCTTGATGTTGAGTCCTTTTATCGTTTTGATATCACTTGATATCAATTGCTCATCTACTTTTATGATGTTTCGCAACACCCCTGCTCCTCCTTTTGAGGATCAATGAATATCAAGTGTTGGTTGAGTTTCTTTGATCTGCCCATTTTTCTAATGTACGTTGCAAGTTTTCCTACTTGGTCTGCAGTCTGCTAATAAGTGGTGAGTATAATGCATTTCCTTCTTCCCAGATATGATCGTTAAAGTTTCATTATCGGCTTCACTCTTACTTATATTGCATGGTTAGGTTCTGAATACTCTCCCCCTACTGCACTTTAGTCTCCCTGGTCAATAACAGAAAGGTGGAAAATATCAGCATGTCCATTTCCTTAATTTTGGTCATGCTTCCTAACAATAATCTACCTTTGTGTATGTTATACGCAGATCATTTGGTACATAGGATTGGATGGGATGTCCCATTGTTATTGCCATCCAGTCCTGTTCAATATTTGTGGTTAACACATTTTCAAGGCTAAGTTAGAAACTATTAGTTTCAATCATTGAATTAATTCTTTCTACCTCACAAAGTTAGGGATAAGGTCTGCATACATCCTACCCTCCCCATACCCCACTTGTAAGATTACACTAGGAATGTTGTTGTAATCATTGAATTAATAACCAAAGTCTTACCAGCACTCTTCAAATTTACCTAATTTGAAATTATACTGCACTAACAAGATTAATTGAAGAACTGGAACATTAACTTTAATAGGGTAAGAAAGGAAACAAAATGAGCAGAGGGAGAAGGGGAGATCCGGGCTGTTGATCAATGAGAAGGAAAATGGTCAAAGAGGACGACTGAAACCAAAAGATGTTGTTTTGCAGCTCAGTTTCAGGTGGAGAAAGGGAAGAAGATGAATTGTAGTGCAAAAAGAAGAAGGGGAACAGTGGAATCACAATGAGAAGGGCATTGTGTTTGTGCGACGAGAAGGGTAGTGGCGTGTGGCCTGCCAAGAGGAATAAAGACGACTAGGAACTTCTAGGAGCTTTATATTTAGGCTCTGAATGGTCATTTTGTATTCTTATCAGAATGAGCCATAATCCAGGGAAATAATTCCTGCCAAACCACAGAATAGAAGATATGGAGCGTCTTTCAAATGATAAGATACTGAGGTTGTCCAGACAATTAATCCCCAGTTATGCAATCTGCGGACATACCAAAATGTTCGATTTGGCTGGGTAAGTTTTATTGTGACTTTGATCCGTCTACCAAACGACCTTTTAGGGAATTTCATCCATCATCAAGAATCTCCCCAAATGCCAAACCATAAAATAGTCTCATTTGCTTCTTCAATTCCTCCGTACATTGCATGCCATGTTGCCTTATTATTGGTGCATCGTTCTTTTTTTAAGGTTGAACCGATCGGTAGCCCCTAAAGGTGGCACAACTTTTCACTTGGACACCTTAAGCCTTGACATTTTGAACACTTGAACAACTTAAACTTTGAGTTATTAAACTTTTTTCTTACAATCAATTAAATGTATTACTCGCATGTGACGTGGCATGATGACTAATTAAAAGAGGACATGTGGCATTTGGGTCTAGAAAAATAATTAAAAAATAAATTATAAGAAAAGTAGAAGAAAAGCTATTTTTTCAGGAAAAAAGAAAAATAGAAAACGTACTTCGTAAACCCCAGTACCCCACATACCAACCCCTCCTTCCCCCGGCCATTAGAACTCCCTCACCAGTAGACATCTCCCTCTCCATCTTCTTACCTCACATTTCTCAATTGTTTCAAGGATCTTCTTCCCCATCCTATACAAGGAGGAAGAACTGAGTTTATCTGAAAAAAATTAATAGATCTGTATGAACATTCCCGGAAAAAATGGAGTGCTAGTCGGAAATTAATTGAAACCCAGATCTGAGTTTATATCTATATTAGACCAAAACAACATTCTTGACTAGAAAAGGAGTGAAAAGATTCTTTCTTTGAGGAATTGGAACAAAAATGGCAACAATCACGGGCGGGGGTATAAGCATCATAGGACCTGTGGTGGGTGGTAACATGACATTTTCAGTGACCAAAAGGGCTTTACCCAAGTTGAAACTGAACTCAGAGTTAAGTCTCGTGACGTCTCTAGTGATTGGCCTCAAGATTTCAAGCACCCATTTGAGCTCTCCTGCTCCACTTTCTGTTCCTTTCAATCCCTCCCTTTACTATGTTGCTTGTAAAAATGGAGTGTTTTCCGGTGAACAAGATAACAATGGTAGAAAATTTGTTGATGGTAGAATATTAAATGGAGAAGAAAGAGAAAAAGAATAAAGAAGTAGGAAATAAAAAGAATAAAATAACAAAAAATATGATTTTTTAGGCTCTTCATATGTCTATTTGATGTGAATATCACACAAGCTGCCAAGTCAGCGAAAAGTGTAAAATGACACAGTCCGACTTTACTTTAGTTGTTTACAGTGTACAAGGCTTACTTGAGTCTTGAGGTGTCTTTATGCCAACTTTAGGGGGCTACAAATGAGTTCCACCTTTTTCTAATGACTGAGAAATTCATTTTTCCAGCTTCGGAACTCGGGGATAATGGGCCACGCGCTCTACCTTCTCCACTTAAATACCAAACTTGGCACAATCTTCAAACTCCTTTTTGAGATTAAACTTATTTTCATTTTGGATTGTGGCATATATCTTTTGAGATCAGTAACAATTTTTATATACCAATCTACAGGCTGTGCAAAGCCATATTTACAGAAATGAAGCTGTCAAAAAACCATCCAGTCTCTACTTACAAAGATTCTAAAATTTTAGGATAGATTCAGTGTCCATTAGTAATTTTTCATTAAACCAAAAATGAAACAACGATAGAGAGTTCATCTTAATCTTCTGCATTGGAGTCCCTTACCTTTAAGTCATCTCAGATTTCTTTCCCCCCAAACATCGACCAAATGCAAGCTGGTATCAACTTTCATCTGCTTTTCTCTCTGTGTGACCTCCTCCCCTTTCCAGTACTTCAGCAAATCTAAAGAGCTTTTCGGCATTACCCATCTGATACCTTTTTGAGTAACAAGCAAAACACAGGTCTTTTGCACTAGCCAGTAACATCACAGTTATTGCCCCATCACAACAGATTGCAATTGGTCTCAGTTTTCATGCCACAACAATGATATCTAGAACACAGTACCTCTCTTTTTTAGATTTTTTTTTCAGTTAAACAGACCTCTTTGACTACTAACCACATAAACCATACCACTTTGTATGGAATTCCAACTAACCTTCGCAAGCTAACTTATTGAAAGTGTTACCTTTTCAAGTTAACTTATCAAAAATGTTACCTTCGCAAGTTAACTTATTGAAAGTGTTACCTTCGCAAGTTAACTTATCAAAAGTGTTACCTTCGCAAGTTAATCACGACATTGGTTTAGAGGTGATAAACTCTACACTGTTATTACTGAACATGAATAAGCTCAAAGTATTGAGTTAGATTAGAAACACTAGCTCTACATTACTTGAAACTGGAATTTAATATGTTAGCTTAGAAATGGTCTGTCAGCTTGCGGACACTAACTATGCAGCTGATGTTTCTTGAAATTGGTCAGGAATGAAATGCTAGGCCATATTTTCTAGTAGTCATCCAAGAACAAGTATGATTCATTGAGTACTGGTTGTCAGTTTGCTGTTATTTACCTTTTCAGCGTCTTGCTACACCCTATAAGTTTGTCAAAAGAATGGCATGAATGTCACACTGAAATCTTAATAGGTTTACTTTCTCACTGCCAGCCTTTTTCATTTCTCTTAATTGGATATTACTGTCGCAGGTTCATGAGGATATTGAAGTCTTGGTATGTTAGTGGGGTTTTATACTGGCACTGGAGATGGGAAGCTGTAGCCGGAGTTATTGCTGGTTTCTGTACTTCCATAATGACAGTAATTCTTTTTGCACTCCTACGGAAGTTGTTTTCTTGCATCTATCAACTTTCTGCGGTGAGAAGGTTTACTCTGCCATTTAATAAAGTCCGTTTAAGGAGAGTTTGTTTCCTGCTAGCTTATGTGTCATTTACTAGTTGGTTGGCCGTTCAATATTTCAGACGGATTGGTCTCCCTGAAATAGCAGTTTACTATAGCATGTAGCACTCATTTTTGTAGAAGTGCTAGAGCGTGTTGGCAGTTCAAGTTGAAATATGAAATTGTGTAATATCTTTGTACCAGTAGACACAGTTTTCACATAGTGTTTCTACCATATGTTGTAATCTAGTTCCTTGTGTACAGAAAAAACTGCAGGAATAAATACTAGTAAAAGTTTATCCCAGAGCATTATTCTGTGCCCAGGTGAATGAAGTCTAGTATTGTTCTTCTCTGGTGCTTTTTTCTTTCTATTTTGTGTTCTTAAGAAGCGATAACACTTTTCTAAGCTAGAGTATTATTTTGTTATCTAATTCAAGGGACATCCTCAAGCAAGATAGAACAATAACTAGAGTATTATTTTGTTATCTAATTGATTACACTAGCCAAAATTTGGTTGCTGCCATTTGATATGTTTTTCCACTGATTCTTAGTCTGCTGATGCATTACCACACTTGCTGAAGAACATTGCTAACTTGTCGAGGATGAAGTTTATGTATAATAAGACAGCAAATCGTCTATAGAACTTAGAAAACAAGGAAATAAATGTACTTATCACTTGAGATTTGGATTACAAACTAAAACATGAAGCTTTGAAATGAATTCAGCCTACTTTCCTGTGCTTGTAGCAACCCCATAAAGAAACACGTCTGAAGCTGCTAAAGAGTAACAGTATCTAAAACTTCCCAGATTCTGAAATGATCCTCTCGATTTCTCCAAGAAGGCGCTCTTTTTCCTTGACCAAATCCTCATTCTGCTTCTGCAGCTCTTCAATTTGTGTAGTCTGTTCAGAATCCTTTCTGTGATTATGCAAAAACTCCAATTAGTCACTTCTTTATCGTTTCATTGTCACTACAACTATATGGTTCACAATATCACAGTCGTGAAGAGAAATCTCAAGATTGTTTCACAGAATTGATAGGCACATAGTAAGTAGTAAACAAGCTTGGAAACACAGACAAAGTTGTTGCGTGTTCTTGGACTAACATTCCTCAATGTTGTGTTTGAACGTACCTATTCATAAACGCCAGGTTAAGTTTAAGTGAACGAACTTCCTTCTCCAGATTGTCACAGCGCTTCACAAGGGATTGCATATCTGAAGGAATTGCTGGTGTTAAATTTCTCTCTTTGGCTTCTGCCATTCTGCATCAACATTGAAACCGATAATAAGCTTATGAAATGGATCATTTTCTATAGAGAAATTTTTAAGTGGCATACACATGAGGAACCACAAACAAATAACCCTTTGCTTACAGAATAAGGTTTGCCTCAACATATCAAAAACAAATCAGTACAAAACCTGAATAGGCCATGAAGTTTGGATAGAGACGCGTTTTGGACAATTTAGGTTATGAAAATTTCAAATACATGCTTGAGTCAGGTACGAATAGTTTAGTTTGAAATATAATCCTAAGCTTAGTCATACAAAGTAGATAGAACAGGAAAGACAACAAATATAGAGAACTAAGAGAAGAGAAACAAAACATCTGGGAGTTGCCCATACAAACACGAGGCCAGCAGTTTCGAGCAGCCTAAACTCTGAGTAGGCCATGAAGTTAAAGCATCAGAAATTGCAAACTTTTTGCAAGTATATGTGATGAAAAGCATGAATCTGATGTTCAAACATAGTTCAGGCCTTACAGAATGTCAAGGTTTAACTAGCATCTCATGTTTTTCTAAATCTCGTTTCTGATTTCTGCTTCATATCATTGCAGAAAGGACTAATCACTAAGAAGGAAGGTAGTCAGAAAAAGAAAAAAGATTCATGCAAGTTTAGACGATAGTTGTACATACTTCCGAGACCGCTCCACCCTTCTCTTCTTCTTAGGATCTCCATTTTCAGCTGCATTTGTTCATACCAGTCAGAAGCGAACAGCATGAGAACAATTAAGTAACATCATGCATGTCATGTAATATAGCATCTTGTGCAATTAATCCATAAAACTTAAGATCTAACAGAATTACATAGGTCATAAACCTCAATATAAGAATGAAAACAGATTACTAGAAAAGTTGGCACTAGAGCTCAATTTTTTTCATTAAATAAGGCAGTTCAGTCTCATGGTAAGCATGGACCTTTCACATTTACTTCGGTCTCTCTTTTGAGAACTCGTTGATCTTTAAAAATTGTCAGAAAGAATAGAATAAGAAAGAACTCTTAAGGTCAATATTTATAGATTTGATTCTTACTTTATTTTTTCCAGTTTCACTCCTTTGATTGCATGATTCATTTTGTAACCTTTCTAAAAATATGCAATCAATTTGAACTAATTTCGGTAGTATTGCAGTGCCAACATATTCCATAAGTTCTTCCGATATGCTCATTGCTTTATTGATTTTCACCCAACAATGGATCTAATCTAAACTACTTTGGAAGTTTCAAGATAGGAAGACAGAGGGAGACAGAGAGTCTGCATTAATACAATAGGAAGTAACAGGCATGCCACTACCATGTTTGAAAAGAACATGATCAATGTTGGTGCATTTACAAAAATTTAACAGATATGAAAGTGAAAAAGCAAAGATGTGATATTAATTCATTGCAGTCAAATGTCTAAGTTACCTGATTGTACTGATGTCAAAGATCCATTTCGAACTAAACCTTCTTTCTGCGATGTACGAACAAATAGGAGAAATTATCATCAGCCTTAACCATCTCACTATTCTAAGTTGAACATTAGGTAGTGTTGTTTCCAATTCCATGTTGGAATTAATGCATCAATGTTTAGTCTTCCGAAATTGTCTCTTAGTTTTTCAAGAAGTCTCTTTAGAATTTCGTAGTACATGTATCTAGTAAATTGTGATACATGTATTTAGTTATTTGTGAAAGACTTTTTGTTTTCTATTTTGAGTAGTATAAATAGAGATGTAGTTGATGATTGTAATCATCTCAAGTGGCCTTAAGTAGCCTATAATAAGCCTTAAGTAGCCTATAATAAACTTGAGCATTCTCTAAAGATACTATTTTCTTTCCATATTTCCTACATTCCAAGAGCATATGAGTAGAGAATACCTTTTGGTTGTTCTTCACGTTGTCATATATTCGTTCTCTCATATCTGCAGTTTAACAGTGAATGGCTATATTAACAAACTTGTGCGCAAAGCACAATGCTAATTGTGGAGAAACAACCATCTCAAATAAGTGCACTATGTGAAATCTAAAGTTCCAATTTGTATTGTTTAATTTCTTAGTTTGAAAAACTAAAAATCATCTCTCTGTTTGAAGAAAGACCTTGTTTACACAAATTTGCTAAGACGTGCAAGTTGCAAATAGAAAGCAGCATAGATAATTCAATACAGACAGCTTATTTATGTTATATTTACCTCTAGCAGTTGAACCATTTTCTGAGCTCCTTCCATATCCGACTTGATTTCTACAGCCCTCGTACACATTTAAAGCTTGACTTGCATTGCTCAGGCCATCATATGCATCAAAATCGATTGAAATTATTGGTGCTGCAACAGAAGATCCACTTTGAGAAGGTTCCTGTGTTACCATGTCTATCTGGATTGGGTTTGAGGGAGCCATAATACTTTCTAAGACGGCATCTAATGACCCTTGAACTGTTTGTGGGATCCCCGTATCTCTGACTTGAACAACAGGTGTGTCCTGATATGTCCCTTGATTCAGAGAAATATGATTCCCTGGATGTTGATTCATGTCGGAGTTACAAAGGATTTCTTGATTACCATAACACCCCAACATATTCTCCTCAATGGCTTCCCTCGCAGTATGATAGTTTGTCAATTTCTTCCGCTCTAAGGTCCCCTTTAGCATGCTTACAACAGAAGAAATATTATCCACGCCATCCACTTGCTGTGCTTCAAAAGTTGATGAAGAAGAATTTGATGGAGACATAAAAGTATTAGGTTGGTTGGTCATTTCACACATTGACATGTCAGTGTACCCTGTGGGATGAGAAACTTCTTCTTTGAAGTTATTTACAGCATTTCCAGGTATATTTTGCAAGGATTCACGAGCTAGTGAAGACTGTGAGTTTTGCATGGCTGCATACCTCCTCCTACAGAAATTTTTAGGGAAACAACCAAATATCGCAAGGAATAATCAGCATCCAGCAATAACAATATCAGTGGACTACATCTATGGGACCTTCAATTCAAACTAGATAAAATCAATCTATATAAGAAAACAAGAAATTCTTGAGGGTCTAACCCAAGTTTATATAGATAATGCTGAGTAAAGCAACCAAGGATATTGTTTCCCAATCTCAATAAAGGATGCAATATGAAGGATACCTTAGCTCAGATGAACGACTTCTCGTCATGGGCTGAGAACTATGGAACCAGGTCTGCAAGAAATCTCTGTATGAGATATCAAAGAGAAATTCCACGAAAAGATATCAGCAATTACAGAACAAACCTTGGCTAAAAACAGATTACTAGCTTGCATTTCCCTATCTGTCACGTTCCTGATGACAAAAGAATATATGGTTATTACCCCCCAAAAATTTCAGAATGACTAATATGATGATAAAAATGCTTGAAATATCGAGATTGGTTGAGCAAGCTGGATAACCTCCAAGGCCAACCAAAAGAGTAAGGCTATGGCAACAAGAGAACACATTGCAATAGCCCCCCAAAGTGCAGTTCTAATCATAATTAAATCCTACATGCCTAAAGTGGTAAAGGTAGCACACAAGAAAGATATAGATCACCTGGTTGAATGTTTATTAAGGTTGCTAGATGATTCAATGGCAGTACATGTATTCTGTGGCTGTTGAGTATCGGCCATTTTTCTTTTCTGAATCCCCTCATTTTGCTGACTAGATAGACCAGCAAGTTCACTGGAGATCCTGCATTTTAAAACAAAAGGATGTCATAAATCTGATGCATCTCTCCGCTGATATAGGTTTATCGTTCCCACTTCTTGTAGCACCTCGTAAAATTGAATTCAGAAATTAGAGTGAGAAGTGTATAAGTGACAGAAATCATAGCTACTCTGAGAAGTTGGCTTCCGTTGCATAACAGGAGGAAAACTGGAAAAGAGCTGAACTTTTCTCCTTTTGTTATACTTAATGTCCACACTATTCTCGGAGAATTGAAGTGAAACGAAGAGTTGAATTGTATCTAGAAAGGATGAATATCTCACTTCTCAGTGAATCCTCCCTGTGGTAACTTTCTCTACTCCTAAACAAACTTTACAGTGTTCTATATACTATAACTGTTGCATCATGCACAAATATATCTTAAGAAGAGAAAGACCTTTTAAGTACTCTCTCAACAACAAGCGAAATGATAAAATTGTCTTATTGAACGTCCACACAAACTAACCTTCGTGATCCTTGTCGACCACGAGCCATTGATGTAGAATCACTGCCATTATTCTGAGAAGTAAACAGTAACGAATCAGCTAAGATACAAAAGACATAAGCAGACAAATATAGAACTGATATACATGCCAAAAATTGGATTTTGAGAATGCAAACTCAGTTAGATGAAAGTCAACATGTATAAGAGTGGAAAGATTTCTTGCCTCTGCACTTGTGAGCCAGCTTTTGAAAAGTTCCTCACTGTCGGTTCGAAGAGAATGAGATATGTTTCTAAAACCCAACATCTCCATTGTAGGAACAGGCACTCCTCCTACTGAGTTGTCCATCATAGTTCTTATGAACAATTCTTCACTTGTGTTTCTATAGAAATCTGAATATCCTCTTCCCTCCATTTCCATTCCCTTCCCTCAACTTCTCGACGCGGAAGTACACTAAACTCTACTTTCTACCAAGATTTATCAACACTTCCACCATCAATCCCTCAACACATATATGTAGCTACAAGCCTGTCTATGGGTTCTTAGCTTCACCCTATATCTTTCATATAATGCAAAACTCATAAACTCAAAATACTAACTCCGCCTCTGCCTCGACATAGAAACCCCATCTAGAGAGATTCAAACTAAAAAGATAAACTTTTGATCAAAAACTATAGTTAGTACTCAAATGATACAAAAATGATCACAGTCAGAAGGACAAGTTTTTTTTTTTTAATTACTCAAGTAGATATATTGCATAAAAATAAATATGAAAGACTTTACTACTAAAACATTGAAGATTAATTCTAACAACTTTGTTGTTAAAAAAGAAAGAGAACTTAGTGTATAATTGAAGCATCAAACGTCACATTCAAACTCATCTTTTTGAGTCAGAAAAATTGACAAACATGTAGTGGGCTTAATTAAAAATTATTGCAACAATTAATAGAATTAACATAAATCCAAATTGATTAGATGCCAATCACCTTATACTTGTCTCTATCCCATGTGAAAACTAAATATTTTTTCCTAAGCTGATTTTATTCAGTGAGACTAAACTAAATAACATACAGAGTGTAATCTCACACATGTAGGGATCCTCGATAGATTAGATAGATTGTTTCCGATAAAATATTTATTATATTAAAAATTGATCATTTTTGTTGTGTAATTTAATTTATTGTAGCATATTAACTGCCTTATTTGGGTTTAGATCAAAATTACTTGATTTTATCGAACCTCCACTCCACCCTGCATGTTGGGATGGAAAGGAATTGCGAGTGGAGTAGGGCAAATAAAAAGTGATTTTACTGATACAAATACTTATGTTGAATGATTTTATTGATATAAAATAAAATTTAATGATTTTACGTTTTTAAATTTGAATGACATTTTGAGGTATTAGCTCCTTTCGATGATAAATGGTTCCAACAAAATTTACTTTTAAATCTTATAGCTCCCCTTGTTGATTATAAAGTTGTATTATGCCGCTTATTGAGTTTAAAAATTATTCACCTAACCCAACTTCTGAGGAGTATTTATAAAATTTTATGATATGAAATAAAATAATTATAGTTGAATAAACAAATGTTTTGCCACTTGTTAACTTTCATCAGCAACTCATAATGAAAACGACATTAAGTATACTTTAAATTAATTCTTTCAGTAACCTCATGATTAAGACATACTAAAAAAAATAATCTTAATCATTAACTCATTATAATATCTTTATGGAAAATTTACTTGACGTTACAAATATTTAGACTGTATTTACCTGTTACAGTTTCAAGAATTACAAAATGTAGTTATATTTGGATTTTGTAGCTAATATTAAATACATGTATACACTAATACCGAGTTGGAGCCTAAAGGGTATAAAATATTAACAAAAATTTCAAAACGATATATAAAATTTTATATTAACTAAAACGGCAAAATCACTGAAACAACAGCGATTTACTCCACCGGAAAAGCAAAATCGCTGCTACTGCAGCGATTTTACAAAATGTGATTTTTTTAAAAAAAAATTCAAATCGCTACCTTGGCAGTGATTTTCAAATTTTTTTTAGAAAATCGCTGCCTAGGCAGTGATTTTCATTTTTAAAAAAATATTTACTTTTTGTTATTTACATTTTTTTAAAAAAAAAATTGTTTGAAATTCGCTGCCTTCGGCAGCGATTACATTTAAAAAAAATTGAAAATCGCGGCTATTTTTTCTTTTTTTAAAAAAATAATAAAATTTAAAATCGCTGCCTAGGCAGCAATTTTCTTTAATTTTTTTTAAAATTGAAATCGTTGCCTAGGCAGCGAATTTCAAAAAAAAAAATTAAAACAAAATTGAAAATCGCTGCCTAGGTAGCGGTTTGAATTTTTTTAAAAAAAAAAATTCACATTTTGCAAAATCGATGCAGCAGCAGCGATTTGCTTTTTCCGGTGGAGTAAATCGATGTTGTTCCAGCGATTTTGCCGTTTTGGTTAATATTAAATTTTATGTACCGTTTTGAAATTTTTGTTAATAGTTTATAACCTTTAGGCTCTAGACTCCACTAATACCATATGTATTGATATAGCTTTTTCGTGTAATTTCAAATGATACAATATGCATCGAACTTCAATATTGCTCGAATACAATAATATTTTGTAATTACGTTCTAAATTGAGGATATTTATAAAATTTTATCTATTTTTATCGGTGTAAGAATAGAAATTTAAAACCTTAGAATACTAATTTGTTCTTTAAGAAAGAATTAAGTAATAAATAAAAGATGTTTGACTGAAGTTTGTTAATTTTCCTCTGATTATTCACTTGGAGGATAGCTCCAAGAATGCACTTTTGCGTATATATATTTATTTATTTAGACTCCAAAAATATTATGTATGACTCCTCCATTTATTTATTTTTATTGATTATATAATGTTGCACAACGTCATCATATAAAACTGCTCTAAATATTCTCACACCAAGAAGAATATGCCTAGTGCATTGATAGATCATAATTCTTTTATTTTTAATGGAGAAAAAAAAAAGGTATCTATCAGTGAGTCTTAATATTTTGAGTTAAAGTTTAATTAAATATACATTAAAAGACTAATTAACCGGCAAAATAGAATTGTTTAGTGTTCTTATGGAGTATCTTTTGGAAGGCCGGCATACTATTATTAGGGGGAGTGTGGGGGTGACCCTTTCAACAGTTGCATCTAATTGTGACTGCGTGATTGAAATTCAAAACTTTTTTTATCTTTCATTAAATATCTCAAATTCGAACTGTTGATGTAATGGACTCACTAATGCAAAGTTAATTTGATTGAGTCAAACCAATCGAGCCAATAGATTTCAAATATTGAATGATTTAAGCCAAGAAAAGTATTATAAATAGTTCTGTGTCAACTAAAAGATGTCTTTGTTTGTATGTACTAATAAACTTGACACAAAATTAGGAAACAGAGAGCATAGTTTGACCATGTACAAGGTATTAACTTCATTCACACTTGGTCTCATTTTTTCTAAGCATCATTTGATCAACACAGGAAGTCTGTTGACTGAGTAGTTATTTCGTAGACAAAGTTATCTCGAGATTATAATTCTGGAACTAATTTATACCACCTCTCATACGGGATATTAAAATATTAAGTCTGAAGTATAAATTTAATCTTGAAATATTAGACGTTGTCTCACGAACCAAACGACCCACACTCCAATGTCAAGTTATGGACAGATGAAAACTAAGTCATATTTTAGGCAAGAAACTGTGAAATATACCATACACCACCACCAGCATCCACTCTCAATAAAAATAACAAAAGGGAGAAAAGAGGAATTATAGAAATCTAGGAAACAAACTAGTTACTAAGTAGAAAGTAAAGGGTATACAAAATGTCAATAATGGCTTTAATATCAAATTCATTCACCAAAATCTCCCTTGAATGAATGGTCTGCGTTGTAACTCCTAGAAAATTCTACAACAAACAACCGCGATGAGGACAACGCTGCATGTTAGGTATGCGATATTTCTGAGCCAAGAGCCATCCCTACATGATAAAAGACATGCATCAGCTAACAACAACAGCAGTTTTAAGTAATTAAGCAAATCATAAATCACATTTGTGTCATAAAGCAAACTCATTCAACAAATAAGCATAATGCTAATTAAAAGAATGGACACACTTGTTTTGATTAATAGAAACTCCAGTCCCACAATTGATCCCAAGCCCCCATTTACTTCCCAAATCCCATTGATGTACACTTAATCATGTTCAGATAAGGAAATCGAGAATAGAACAAGCAGAGATCAGCTGTTACAGGATTGAGTAAGCAGAAGAACAGCAACTCAACTTTGTGGTCGACCATATGAATCCTCCCAGAGTCCCAGACCATGTTTCTCCATTTATCTCAGACCAACATTATACAAAATTAAAATTAAAAACTTTATATTTTTCTTCTAGCATAAAAATCTGCAATAGGGCTAAAAGCACTTCTAGAAAGCATATGACCTAAAGTAAATGTCCTAATTGACAAACATATTTCGGACATGTTTGTATCACCTATATAGATCTTTTGTTTCCGTTGTGCTATATATTTGCATGGATTCCATGAGATTGTAGGTCTTTTCAGAGCACTTCCCTTCTATGACTAACATCAATCCTTTTTCTTTTTCTTTTTTATTGTTCTCTCCCTTTTTTGACTTTTTTCATTTCCATTTCTGTTTTTGGTCTTCCACAGAGGACCATTTCACAGAAACAACTGCTTCTAAATTAAAAGTTCAAAGCATACTGTAAAACAACATCTAGTTGACCCTTGCCAGAGTCCAAGATTAACTTCTTCCTCAAACAACAGATTCATAACAAACTATCTGCCAGAATTACCGAGGCATGGGATGTTTATTTACATTTTTGTACAACTTTTTGAACAATTCATTAGGGGGTTCATCTAATAGACATGTAACACATACTGTCTGTATTAAAATTCAACTCAACCATAAACTTGAAGTAGCAAATTTTGCCATTTTTTAACATGTAACTGAATATCTGCAAAAGGCCTACATCTTTGATACTCCTTTTTTCTGATAGGTAGATCTTGATATTCCTTAGTAATGCCTAGCTACATATACTGAAAGTAAGCTCTCCAACTTATAAGTATCACCATGAGTTTAGATGCATAGAAACACTAACCCCGTGTTTTTCCTCCGAAATAAATTTAATCCAATGTCAACCAAAGAACAAACTGCTGTCAAACTTTTGCTACAAACTTTACGTGTTGATATTTCTTCTAAGTTGCTCGGACTCTACAAAAATGTTGCCGCACCCGTGTCAGATCCTTTAAAAATACACTATTTTTGCAGGATCTGACAAGCGCTCGTCGGCATTGTTGAAGAATCTGAGCAACGTAGATTTCTTTACCATCTAGTTCAAACCTAGTACTTGGTAAGTGTTGATGCAACAATTACCCTCTTTCTGATAATGACTTAATTTTGGTGTTTGTAAAATATCCCTTTTTAAAAGAATAAATAAATTGTAATCTACTGTTCATTGAAAAAAATACAATATTGTAGAGTAGAGTATATCATTGCACAGAGTTTGTAGCATTGGCTCTTCTTTGTTATTATTTTACTTTATTTGCTAATTCTAATATTCATACAAATACTACTACACCTCAATTCCAAGCAAGTTGGGGTTGGATATATGAACCCTCACTGACGATATCACTCTATTTAAGCTCATTAAAACCCATATGACTGATTCTAGCATTCATAACATTTATAAAATTCCTACCATAAGAATGAGCAAATGAGCAACATACAGAACTTTTACCCTTTAGCCTCTTTTCGACGTTAATGCCTCTTCGAACTTCTAAATCTTGCCCAACTGTGGTTTCCCTTAAACCAATATTTTACATGTAAACATAAATACCTAAAATCCGGTCTATTTTAGTGGATTTTACTGCAAGGAACAGATGTTGCCCATCAAGCAAATTATTAAAGCCAGTTACGTGTATCAGTAAAAACATGAACACTCCTTTATAAATTTAAAAAAAGCATACATTAAGACGCCTAAGAAGAATCATACTCAATTCTCATTTCTGTGATGTAACCTGACTCGACCATAAAGACACTCTGCTCTTTGGAGTTGAGCGCAATGTAGCTAGTTGATCATATTCTTTGGCTCCACTCATAAGCTGTCAAGATTATGGAACATAGACAGAAAACAAAGGAAGTACCTGTTGCACCAGCTAATATATCTCATCATCAGGGATATCTGGGTTCAAAAATTTCATAGGGTCTTGGATCAAATCTTGATTTTTCAATGTACGTTTAACCTTTTCAGGGACAGGCATAAGTGGAATGATGCTATCTCTGTCAATAACACCGTCAATTAGCCCAAATTCTAAAGCTTCAATTGGGGACATGTAACGATCTCTATCAATATCTTTCTGAACTTGTTCATATGATCGTCCAGTGGAATTGGAAAAGATTTTGATAACATTGTCCTTGTTATGCATTATTTCTCGGGCTTGAATTTCTACATCTATTGCTTGACCACTGGCACCTCCAAGTGGTTGATGTATCATAATTCGAGTATTAGGCATTGCGTAGCGTTTTCCTTTGGTGCCACCGGCAAGGATTATTGAAGCTGTGGAAGCTGAAATGCCAAGTGCAACTGTGGATACATCAGCCCTCACCAACTGCACAACGTCGAAGATAGCCATTGTTGCGCTGGTAAACAGGAAGAAGTACATCAAAAGGAAGAAAAGGTAAAAGTATTTCTACAAAAGATTCAACATTCTTTCATTAACAAATTGACATGAATGTGTGAAGAAACTAAGATAATCATGTGAATGCTGACAAAACTGAAATTTTTGCGAATTGAAAAACTAAATTTTGATGTATGGGCCTCGTATTTTCATTCAAGCCTTCAGAATGGATAGATCAAAGTTGGACCTGACCCCGAAATCCTTATAATGTACAGTGAGTGGAAACCAAATGTTACCATGCAGTTACAAAAAACTGAGTCATCAACTCAAATGAGCAAATCAAAGAGGTTACTGGGGGAAGGGAAAAGCATAGACACCATTACACTCATGTGCTAAAGATAAGTGCAAACGGAACAAAAAAGAGAAGCACTAGATCGTCAGTTTCTTGACAAAATCAAAGAAACAGAAGGGAAAGAGTGTACAGTGACCTTTATATACCATGGATCTGCTCTCAAAAACTGACACTGCTAAAATAAATGCAATTGAAAAGGAATCATAATGCATGTTCTGCTCAACAGTCTCAACTAAAACTTTCATAGACACCAAAGAGTAGATCATATAAACAATATAATTTTTTTTATGACAATTGACAAGGGAAACCCGCAGCCGCTAGCCTTTGGGTGCGCACAGGGTAAAAACCCCACTCCTATGCAATAGCTCGCGAACCACATAGGAGAGGTAACCCGCACTAGGCAAGCCTGGTGCGACGAGCTCGAGCCAGAAGGCAAACCCCTTGCTTTCATTGGCAAGGGGTTTCGAACTTGAGACCTCCAACATGGAAGTCCCAGTCTCAAACCACTGGGCCACCCTAAAGGGTTCATATAGACAATATAATTATTTCTATATCAAACCCCTGCTTGTTAGTATAAGAGGGCAGCTATCTCCTTCCCCTTAATCAAAGATTCGACCAGTAATCAAAGTTGGATTACTTCTTTTGCTATCCTCTCCTACACATTACAAACTTTGCCTGCCTTCCGGACCATCTTTGCATGCATCTTTTTGGAAATTTCAAAGGCCTCCCTCCAATTTTTGCATTTTAGCTTTGTAACACTACTTTTCCAGGTAGTTTAAGATATAACGCTACCTCTCTTGTTTTAATTTCTTTGTAACACTCTTTTAAACTATTTACTAACGTAAACCTGCCTATTCTATCTTTTCAGTGAGTGGGTTCATGATCATGAAAGGAAGATTAATAATCATAAGAGAATCAACTTAATATGAAATAGAACCTAAGATAAGAGAGCAAAACTTGTCATCTGTCAATTCAAAGGTTACTCAGAAGAGAATCATAAACCCTTCAGTCAAATTTGATGTGTATCATAAATGAAAACAAACGGCAACCATTAGTCATTTGCAATCCATGACGAGAAAGATGAGATAGCAGATTTACAAAGGAGAAAATAACTTGAGATATTAATATCCAAGCTCAAGGGAACCTAATTTATTTTCGCCACTACACATCATATAGAGGAGTCATTTTCATCCTTATTTGCTTCACACATTGCAGACATTAGAGAAGCTGTTTGGAAAGAAGAGAAACTAATTGAAGAGGAATTAGATTTTTATTATTAAAGAAGATATTCATAAATTCATTAATTAGAAAAGATGATTTTTTTAACATTAATGATAAATAGGTTAAATGAGTTGTTTTAGAGAAAAACACAGGAGGTAGATGCAGTATCCTAAACCACAAGGAAGGTTAATATTGTTTTTATAAGCCACAAGGGAGGTAAGTGTTTCAAAGCAAAACTTGAGGGGGGGGGGGTCTATGAAATTATCCCCCTCGGTAAGGTCTTTACACGCACCTACTTTCGTACAAAATTCACTTTAGACAACCCAGTCAACAATATCCCTTGTCAATCCCCTGTTTTGAAAGTTTGAAAAATACCCAATCTCCTGCAAATTCGTTGTATTGATACATACGTCTGATTTCCTGTTTCAAATAAAACATCTGGATTTTGATAGGTTCCTTTTAGTTAGGTTAGATATTTGTAATTGAAAGATAACCATGAGTTTTGGAGAACATCTAGTTTTAGAGGATCCCTAATTTTATTGTAGTGAAATGAAATGGGCCTAAATAAAGAAAAATGGAAATAGAGGATACATAAAACAAACCTCAACTAGTTTGGCATTGAAACAGTATAACTGTTATTGTAGTTCCAAGTTTGGGATTTTTCTTTCTTTCCGATCATATTGTGATATTCATATACTTGAAGATGGAAAACATATACAACATACAGGCAATTCAGTAAACCTGTATCCAAACTGAACTAACATTATAAAGATACGCCTCTACCTCAAGTAAGAAAAAAAAGTGTCATATCACATTGAGCTGATATAGACAGCATATCAGCTCTCCCAGTTTTGAGTATGATCCCTGCGTTTTTCTTTCACCCTGAGCAACACTGATTATCATCTAGTATAATTCTAGCATGCACCACTTCTATTCAAGAAAGGAATTCCATCAACACATTTTTTTTACGATAAAGTCCTTCAGCACATTAACCAAATTACGTTACACTAATTAATATAAAGTTTTCTGTTCTTCAATTCTTAATCTAATCCCAGTTCCATGTGTGAAGGCTTTAGATGTAATAGAATTGACATGAAGCTATAACAATAAAGTATTTCTTATCCTTTCCTCACAAGCTAAAAGGGTTGCTGAAAAAGTATAAATTAAACTCATCACTGCATCATATACCCAGTTCTCCCCAAGACAAAAAGGAAAGTAAAATAAAGAAAAACTAAATCAATAACTTATCACTGCATATTTCTGCAACTTGTATTAAACATGCTGCATGATCACTCGAAATCTACACATTATACGAAAGTCAGAGTTCTTGTATCGTCTGAAGACTGGTCTTGCTGTTTTTACGGAAGGAAAATAACTTACCACCACATTTACCTATCAAATAATAGCTAATCACCATACGTTCCTGCTACTTGTCTTACAAAGCACACACATGGTCCGCATATTCAACATCAGAGTTCTTATCTTACTAACGGTATGAAATATCCAACTACATCAAATTATGACGTAGACATATGTCTTTCCTCCTAATGATCATTCTAGCAACAGAACTGTTTCATCAGTCTGATCTCTAAACTACCCGACATTATGTGAAGTGCTACATAAACTTCACATCATAAGACAAATTTCAGCGGCATATTCAATTAAGACAAAAGAAAAAACTAAAACGTAGCTTGAACCTTCAAAACAACCACACGCTACCCTAAAGTTAACAACTTTCCAAACAACAATTACTACTACTACCAATGTCGCTCAAACTCTTTAAAATGTTCACGGGTGCGCGCCAAATCCTTCAAAAGTAGTGCATTTTTGGAGGGTGCGACACCCTTTTTGGAGAGTCCGAGCAACATAGACTACTGCAACAGTACACCTGAATCCCAAACTAACTGGGCTAGTACATGAGTCACTGAGCTCACCGGGTACTCAATAATTCTCCTTGTAGGACAGATGCGTCACAAATCCAGTTAAAGCTAAGCTTCAAAATTCAGATATAAATTCTAATTCAATGTTAACAATTAGAAATACCTGAGTGAGCCACCAGGGCAATTAATAAAGAGCCTAATATCTTTAGTGGAATCCAGAGCATCCAACAACAGCAACTGACTAATAATAGCATCAGCGAAGAAGTCATCAATGCTACTACCCAAGAAAATTATCCTCTCCCTAAGCAACAGCCCCATTGCGTCTCCTTCAGCACCACGCATAGCCATCCCCGGGGACTGAGGAGCAGAGGCAAGTAGCAAGGACAATTTATCATCCGCAGCTAGATGAGAATCAGAAAGGGGTTTTGAAGTGGATTGGTGAGAAGTGAGTGAAGATTTGAGGGATAAGGGTGTTTTGCGAGATGGGTATGGTGAAAAAGTGGGTGAAAGCTTAGGAATAGAGGTACGGCGGAGATTGAAAGAGGAACAGTGAGGAGATAGAGAAGTAGAAAGAGTTAGGGACTCCATTGGTAGAGAGGAGAATTTGTGTGTAAGAAGCCGTAAGGGATGAGGAAAGGGAATTTGCTTTTTATTCACCGAGAAGAGCAAATAAAAGGGACTCTGTTTACTAATTTCGGGTCGGATAAGGGTATCATCCTTTTTCTTTCTTTCCTTTTTTTTTTTTTTTTCATCTGCACTGGAATCCACGGTAGAGCCTCGATTAAATTTGGAGTGCACATTGTACGGCTTATTTAGAAATGACTTTTAACATGATTTTCTACATATACGAGATTAAATACAAGATCTATAGTTAAAAATGAAACAATCTCATCATTGCACTATTATTTATAATCCTTATGCACATAACACAATAAACAATTAAAAAAAAACAATACATTGCAAGAGTAACAATACTCCACTATCCTAACCTTCTAGAAGAAGTTGTGTCATGTCTTATATAAACACATCACTTTAATATTTTTTTTGGTCTATCTCTACCTCTCGTTGTACTTGTATCTATTATTCTCAACCTTTCATATCATTTACACTGTTTCTTTTTACATATCTAAACCATTTTAATCCATCTTTGTTCATTTTGACCATTATGGAGATCATTTTCACCTTGTTTTAGATATTCTCATTTTTTGAATCTTATCACTCCTTATGTCAACACTCAACATCCTTATTTCGAAAAAATGTATTGCAAAATTCTTGACTGACCAACACTATTATAAGTTCGTACAAAAAAGTCTATTCTAACCGCATTGTATCACAATACTAACTTCAAACCCATCAGACTAATTTTTTTGAGAGCTAAATCCTTGAGTCTGAATTTATTTTTGAAATAATTAAACTTATAAAACTTCTGAATTTCAACTATTATTATTATAATTAGGAGTGTACAAAATCGAATCAAATCGTAAATCGAGTCAAATCGAAAAAAAATTCAACTAGTGATTTGATTTGACTTGGTTTGGCGATTATATTTGGGTTGAGTTGGTTTCAACTAAAAAAAAAACAATGCAAAATCAAATCAATCCAACATTATATATATAATTTTTAAAATTTATTTTATACGTAAAAATACTTACTTTGATATAATTTTTAAAAAATATCTTATACTTTTTCATTGTTTTTATCTTTTAATATAGTTATTTCATGTTTGAAAGTTAAAATTCTTGATGATCTAATAAAGATTATAATCCATACATGTTGGTAATTATAATAAAGTTTAAATGAAAATCAAATTAATACTAATGCAAAAAGAAAATCAATTTAACACTAAGAATGGTAATAATATTGAATATTTTTTTTAGTTTTACGTAGATTTAGACAATTAAAATGCATGATCTAATTTTACTTTCTTTTAATATTTAGTCATGTAACTAATACTTAATAAACTTATTTTAGCATGATTGAGTACTTTATGTTATAATCAATTTCATATGACTATTAATTTTCATATTTGTTTTTACGCGATTTTATTATTATCTTTTTGTTGGATATTTTAGTGTCATTAATCATATCATATTTTTTGTTATTTTGATGAGAAATAACTTAAGTAGTTGCATTTTGGTAAGACTAAAAAAATATTTGAAGTACAAGTAAATTATACGTTTTTATGAACACTTTATCGAAACCCGAAAATTCAGAAAAACTCGAAGTTGAAAACTCGAGTTTTATTGATTTGGTAT
The DNA here is from genome assembly GCA_027705065.1 of Solanum peruvianum. Taxonomy (NCBI): domain Eukaryota; kingdom Viridiplantae; phylum Streptophyta; class Magnoliopsida; order Solanales; family Solanaceae; genus Solanum; species Solanum peruvianum. The sequence continues at coordinate 57,306,754 of JAKWJD010001762.1, read as the reverse complement.
ATAAATTCAAAAACTCGACACAAATAATTTAATTTGATATTTGAAAAACCCGAACCAACCCGATCATGTACATCCTTAACTACAATAAATAGTTGTTTATTTGTACACTTGGGCCTGCAAATTATTTCCCCAATCTAACATATCAGCCCAAATCCAATTACCCAACAATTTGGCCCATTTAGAAACAAATCTCTATTTAAATCTTCTATCTTCTTCATTCAGATTCATCATTCTAGGGTTTTCATTCCCAAATCAATTTTTTTCTTCTCTGCCGAATTACATCAATGGCAGCCATAGTTTATTCTTACAGCATTTCTATCGCTTCCTTAACTTCTCAGTGTTTTCATAGTTTTTTTTCTGCAGCTTTAAGCATGACATTAACTATAACTGCACACGCATAAAGGCTATGCTAAAATTTATTGAAATAGTGGAGTCTTGAGCGGTAGTGCAGAGATGGAATGCTGATTTTAAACTCAGCGGCGGCCAGACAACCGTTGAGATGAATCCACAGATAGGTTCCATTTACAGTGGTACTTGTCTACTAATTTCATCTCATAATTTTGTGATTCTTTTTTTCCTTTTTTGTTGGTGATGGTTCAATTTTGAAATGGGGCGAGTTTGTTTACTATGCTTGTATAACCCATGCGTGTAAAATCATCACTAAAACAAACCCTCTTTGTTGATTTTATAATCCGAAGAGGGTGTTTCTCATATCCTATTGCCTTGTTGAGCAGAGTCTCTGCAATTATATGTTGGGATTGGCCATGAGAAATATATTCCAATTGTTTACTAATCTGTTTTGCTTTTTCGTTTTTTTCTTTGCGTGTGTTAATGGCTGGTGATGAAATCTGTAATATAAGAACACCATCTTTCGGGACTGAATGGCCCCATAGGCCTTGCTGTTTATTCTGCAATTCTGAAGCCATTTTCCTATTTGCTTAAATATTTTCTTTGTATAATGTAGATTGGTTGATGAAAAAACACATGAAATTGGTTAAATCTTTAGTCTAGGACTAATCTCGGAGTAGATTATTAGCTTCGTTTCTGAACTAATCACAGCTTTAAACACAACTTGGAAAAAATATCAACCAATTAGATGCTTAATCTCTGGGATTTTCACAAGTTTTTGTGCTTATGGACGGTCAAGTGCTGTTTAGATAATTTGACAACAGTACTTAACATTAAACATAAGCTACATTTACAGCCACCATGTCTTTCAAGTCTTCTCTTGCTTTTGACAAGTGAAGACTATCCTGTTGTGGCTGATATTCTATTAAAGAACTAATCTTTGATCAGTATTGGATTTTGTTTTCTTTGATTTTCATTTCATGTGATGATTTCCATTGAATTGGGACAAGTTCTTTTGTGTTACTTGTATAACCCAAGTTTAATAAATCATCATAGAGCAAAGTCCCTTTTGTTGAGTTTGCAGTTGATTTTCATCTGAAAATCCTGCTTAATCCGAAAGGGGCGATCTCATATCCTATCGCCTTGGGAGAGCGGAGTCTTCGCTATTACCATTTGGGTTTGGCCATGAGATAGACATTTTTGTGTTTTGTTACAATATGAATCAATAGCTATATACTGTATTTTTTGGTTTAATCTCGTCATGGTTCCTCTTCAGCCATCGTTGATCATCGATTTCTTAATAGATTTTTATGGTAAGTGTTCCAATTTTTTTTTTCTTTTTAAGATTTGGATCTATATTTGGTGTTTTGGGGTAAATTTCTGTGTATTTGTTTTTGTATCAATATATTTTCAAGTGTATCAATCCACTATTGTATTTCTAGTATTAATGTAATCAAATTTGTTTATCTGTTAGATTTACTTTTGTATCAGTGTATTCAACTTATACATTTATATATATCAAGATATTCAAATTTATCAGTTCATTGTTATACTTTTTGATTCAATGTATTCAATTTTTTTTATATATATATATATATATATATATATATATATATATTATATATATATATATATATATATATATATATTTATTCATATGATTTTTCTATTGAAATGCAAAGTACCAAATATACTTCCAACATTAAAACCCTTAAATGGTTGGACATTGCATCAAAATTTACGAACAAAAATGAAAACAATGACTTAATGCTGGCCGCTAAGAACACTAATCGAAATATGAAGCTAACTAATAGAGTGAAAAATTCTCTCGTTTTCTCAAAAATGCCTGCCTGTGGTTAAGAAATTTCTAAAATTTTATCTTGTAGATGATATGAAGAAATCTACAAGAGGGTTGGATTGAAGAAGAAGAAGAAAAGAAGAAGAAGAAGAAAAGGGTGGATTGTGAAAAAGAAGAGATGCAAGAAAGTGGGGAGGGGTAAATTTGAATTTTGATTTCTTTTTCCTACTTTAATAAATCTGACGCGTCTATTACAATTTTTTTAAATTATTTTGCCACATTAATTTAGAGGTTATTAAATTCACTTTTGAATAATAATAAACTGTAATAAGTTATCATTATAGTTTAACCGTGTAAATGACTTTTCCATATAAATTCAGGGGAGAATTTATGTCTTTTTCCAAAAAATAATAATCATTATTTATGATTGGCATAATATATATATTGGACCTAAACTTAGATTTAAATTCTAACTTTCACCTCCAATTTTTATAATGCACAAACAAACACTTTATTATCCAACTTTTAAATAAATAAATACATGAATCCTATATGACAAAATACACGTAGGACATATGTGTCTATTTTTTTAACTTTATACAAGTTTAAGTGTCTACTTGTGTCATTCAAAATTGATGGGCATAAATGTAATTTGAAGTCAAGTTAAAAAATATATTTATGTATTATGTCTTTATAATTACATGCATGCATACATCGATAGAAGATAAATGAATAAAATTAGATTAAATAAAATTGGCAGTATTTGAATATAAATGATTCATAATGAATACAACGAACGATAAACGATTACTAATTTTTTTTTTTAAAAAAAAGTTATACTTGATTTTGAGTTCTCTAAAATAATGATGAAAACAGACACATAATAAAAAATATAACAATTTAAATTAGGGATACTTTTACCATGTGATAAAAGATCTTTTACCATATGATAAAAGATCTCTTCCATTTTTTTTTACTCAATTTAGTGAAGATGTACTTGTATCTTTATAGGAAATCACCGAAAATACAATGAATACAACATAGCAAATTAAAATACAAGTGAGAATTATAAATATGAAAACTAAAGCTAAAAATCTTAATTTAGTTAAGATGTATGTGTATCTTTATAAGAATTCGCTGAAAAATACAATGAATATAGCACGTACTAAATTAAAAAATATAGATACTAATTCTAATTAAATATGAAAATTATAGCTAAAAAATCTTAATTTAGGCTTAATATTACTTGTTTCTGAAAAATTCCCTTCATATCAATTAATAATTTAATATAAATATGGAAAGTAATTTTTGTCGTAATTAACTAAATAGAGAGTTCGTATCAATTAATAATCTCTCTCTATATATATTTAAGATTATGCCACGTAGATCGAAAAAGAGTAAAAAATTACTAATAAAATAAGTTTAGCGGGTAATAAGACCTTAGTAAAGTATAAGTGTATCTTTGAAATTTCGGTCATAGGTTGAGGGGTACATGTGCATTATCCCTATATTTTAATTGAACTAAGATTTTATTACTTCCTGAATTCATTTTCTTTCTAATTTTATATACGTTTTTGGCCTACGTGACAGCCAACATCTCTTAAGCGCCTTCATTTATGTGAAGTCACAAAATGTGTCATGTAAATCAAAAGGTATACGATAAAAAAAAGTATGAAAAAAATATAACCTTTATTTAATTAAGATATAGTTTCTGAAACTTCGATCATAGACTAAACTATAGAGGGAACTTGGGCCTTACTTATTTTTAACAAGTTTCCAAATTTGTTCAATAATAGTAATAACTGGTTACCTTATAAGAGTAGTACTGGTACTCTTTACTATAATTTGGATTTTCCTTTGTCCTTGTTTGTGGCATTGATCATTTAATTGTTTTCTATATTTGTTTATATTTCTACATTAGTTATATTTTCCTCAAAATTTAAAATATTATATAGGTTGGTGATAATTCCTTACATTCTCAATCACCTTAATAATGTTCTTAGTGAGATTTCAAACTCTATCTAGGTAAATTATATTGCGACAATCACGTAGGACACCACATGGAAATAAAATTATTGTGTAGGATGTCATGGTAGAATGAGTGCGTCTATTTGTTTAATTTTTAAACAAGTTCAAGTACATATTTATAAAGGGTGACAGATCCAAGATCTTTATATGGAGTTTCGAAAAATAAAAGTATAAATATGTGAATAAGCCAACACAATACATTTTCAAGGAAATAACTATAGTTTATTATAGGTACAAAAAATTAGTTTTTTTTTAAAAATGTGAAAGATTGGTTCTGAAACTAAATAAAGATGAGAAGCTAAAAAAAATGAAATGTTCATAAAGAAATTTGATTCTTAGACGCGAGGGTCAAAATTAGAAGAAGATCTACCACTTTGCTCTACAACTTCATGAGAGAATTCAAAATTGATATATCTACATAAATATAAAAAAAAATCACCTTATAATTTCTTATCGAGGAGATTCAGGTGAATCTCTGGAACCCAAGTGTCCGCCCCTGTTTATATACTATCAAAGCTAGAATGTCTAGGTATTAGTTGAGGCCAAATTAAATTACGTCTTACTTTTCAATTTCTGTTGTTTTTTCTCAAAGAACTCCAAAGTCAAAACGGCGTCGGACTTAGTTCTTTACTTAAATTCGTTATTTGGGAATTAGAATTAAGAAATCCCTAATTTCAGAACGTGAAAAAAAAAAAACTGAAAGCCTGAAGGAGTGGAACTTCTTCTTCTTCAGTTATCCCCTCAGTTCTGCAATTTTTTGTCGCCGACGGTTGTTAGTCATGGCAGTCACGGTAAGTTTCCTTCTATCTCCATTTTTTTTTACAGAAGATCGGAAGCAATTTTCGTTTGTCAATCCTGTTTTATTTAGTATGATCAGATGATGATGATATGATATGAGCTTAAAATGAAGAAATGAAGCTTCATATAGTCGATACCAGCTTGTTTGGGACTGAACAATTGTTGGAAGAAATGTTCACCTATCAGTGTGTTGCGTATATTAGTTAACCTTTCCTAATTAATCAATTCGATGACCTCGACTTTATTTTCGTAATCTTTCTCTGTAAATCAGAAGTATGTTTAGTTGCATCAGCCATCATTGTTAACCAGTTTGGTAGGTGTAGTTTGTAACCAGCGGCGGAGCTAGAATTCTTAACAAGTTTAAAATCTGAAGAAGTAAACACACGAACTAACCTAAGGGGTTCGACATTTACTATATATACATAAAAGATAATTTAACCATGCATAAATGGTATTATTTTCAGCCGAAGGGGGTTCAGATGAACCCTAACAGTATCTTGGCTCCGCCCTCTTCCATTTTTCGTAATCATAACTGAAGGGAATTTATGGATTAAGGGAGAAGGAAGAGAATTATGATATCAAATCATCAAATATTTGCATCTTTAGCATAAATAAACTCGTTGTAAGCTAAATAACAGTTTAAATCAAACTTATTGTCTATAAATGAAAGTCTGGTGAGACGAGCTTGACATTGTTACCTTTATTTTTAGTTAAATTAACAGAATACAGATTGTTAGTTCTATGTGAATGAAAAACTTTCGTGGTAGTATAGTAATCAGTGTTGTGTGTTGTGAGAAGCGATCGCCTTGTCGCCAATGGCGAGAGGCGAGGCGACCCGACCTTCATCGCCTATTAGCTTTGTAGCGAGATGATCTTTAAAAGACAATGCCATGACGACTAATGCAAGAGGCAAGAAAGCTGTTGCCTTTTGTATATTCTTAAAAAATGGCGACCACTTTAAGGTTTTAAAAGTTAAAAGGTAATTTTAGGGTTTTCTTTTCAAATTTGCGAAATTGCACTCTTGGACTGCGATTGCGACTGGACTCCAACTAGTGGACTCAACTAAATATCTCCGGCGACTCCAAAGTCCAACCTATACATATTTCTTCTTTTCTTCTTTAGATTTCTTCTTCCTCCGTTTCTTTTTCCTTCTTCTTCTTCTGTTTGTTTCTCACTGTTTTGACTTTGGTTCTGTTTTTTTCTCATTCAAGTTCTAGACTTTTAGTATGTATTATTTATTTTCAGTTTTTGAAATGAAATATTTTCTAATATGTTATTGCTACAGAGAGTTTAATTATTTATATATGCAACTAAAAAATATTTTTTTTAAAGTTATTATAAATTTATATAATCTGAATAAATATTTTTTAAAAAAAGATAAATCACCAACAAGGTAAAATTACTAAAATTTTGTTGAAGAATAAAAAAACCATGAATCAAGTGGAAAATGTATATAGATCTACTTCATTATATTACCTACAGGAGGAAAATTGTTTCTAGTCTTTCCTTACGATCATTCTTTTTTTGTGAAGGAGTCTTTCATTACAATCATTCATATAAAGAAAGAAAGAAGGATATAAGATTTGTTATAATGAATCAATTTTTATCAAAGAGGAGTTCACCCTCATCCACACCATCATTCATATTTTTTAGTATTTGTAGTTGTCTATCTAACTTCATTACTAATTTCCACATGCCTGTGTTACTTTGTTTGGACTAGATAAATTAACCACCTTTTCATAATTCTTGCTAATTTTTTGGGCTTTTCATAATGTGCTTGGAGCATAAACAAAGTTATCAAATGTGAAACTCTAAGGTCCATAAGGGCTTTAAGCACAGAGCCCGAATAAAGCGTATAAACAAAAAATTTGAAAAAATCATGAAGAAGTAAAATATCAATTGTTTAATGCCCCTTATTCAGGATTATGCGCATTGGCTAGGAAAAGTATGTCTTGAGCGTGCATTTGACAACACTAGCATAAGATTGTAAAAGTGTAGAGGGAATTGAATTAGTTTCCTAGTGTGAGTTTACTGCAAATTGTGTATTGACTATTACATTGAGGTAGAGCCGTAGTTTGGTCATGTCACCCCACCCTTTTTTTTGGGTGGGTGGGTGGGGGGTGGGGGAGTGGGAATGGGTTGTTTTCTTGCTAACACACCTTTCTGAGGTGTAAATGTTGTTTTTGAGGATGTACTATTGTTTTCTTTCTAAATTCGAGTTTTCATTCTTTTGTAGGGTGGCCAAGACGGAGACGGTAGTATACTTGTGCTTGTCGAGGATGTTATGGTACCACTTAGTGTGGTATACAACGCAATCAATAACTTGAAGAAAGAGGGAGTTGAGAAGTTGGACCCAATGATTGTTACTCAAGCTTCAGCCCAGAGTAAAGTCCCTCCCTTGTGTGTGCTGCACTGATACTTCTCTAGTCTTCTTAATGCTTATGTTGTGACCAACTGACCATGAGTGACTCACTTTGTTTACTATGTCAGTTTTTTGCTCACTTCATTGTCAGCGTTCAGATCTTTTTATCTTCATTTTTGGGATGAGGTTATAGATTATAATATGTTTGCTAATTTGGATTTGTTGATATTCGTGGCTTCTTCCTTCTTAAGTCCATCGTCATGTTATACCTATCAAAGAAAAAGTTTGTTACTATATGCCTATCAAAAAGAAAGATTGTTGCAATGTTTTTTCTAGGTTAATTTGATGAAGAGTTTTATTCAAAATTTTGTTTATGGGATTTATTGATGAAGACAAGGTAGGATTTAGGGGGACACAAGGGGCAGATACTTTTAGGGATTTCCAGGAATGGGAGGTGATGAAGATTGTTAGCTTTACACCATTAGTATTGTGAGTCCATCTAAGGACCCCATTCTATGAGATGGAAGTTGGGGAACAAAGGCGTTTTTTCTGTCAAGTTCTTTTATGAGAAGCTATTGGTGAAGGCGGATTAGGCGTTTTTTGTAAAGTTGATTTGGATTCCTCAGTTGCCAAGGAAGGTGTTTTTTTCTCATGGCTAGCTGCTAGAGGGGTGATTTTGAAGGAGGAAAATCTTAGGAAAAGGAAGGTTGTTTTTATCAGTTGGTGTTACTTATGCAAGGAGGCGGATGAAGAGGTAGATCATCTTTTACAACACTTCTGTCAGGCTACGACTGTGGTGCGATATATTCAGTTGGTTTGGTATGTCCTCGGTGATGCCAAAGTCTGTCAAGGATATGTTCTCTCTCGAAAAAGCAAGAGGAAAAGCAGGGCACGGAATGTTATTCCTCTAGCTTTGGTATGGTTCATTTGGAAAGAGTGAAATATGAGAGCTTTTGAAGGGGTAGAATTTAGTTTTGGGCAGTGGAGTAGTAGTCTTCTATCCCATATTTACTTTTGGTGCATCCATGTAGTTCTGGGATGTTTAGAGGATTGGGTATCTTTTGTAGAGGGCTATATCATTTGAAGGTTCTTAACTTTTTGGTATACTATTGGTATACGACCAATTTTTGGCCTTGGATTTATGAAATGATACTGTATACCTCAACAACATTCCCGGTGTAATCCCACAAAATGGGGTCTGGGATGGTAAAGTGTACGCGGACCTTAGCCCTACCTAGGTGAAGAGATTGTTTTTAAAAGAAAACAGTCCAAAGCAGCATAAAGAAAGAAAAAATGAAAATGATAAAGTCATGGCGAGGTAGTATAGACAACCATACAAATCAACTTGACACTATAGACAACCGTACAAATCAACTTGAACATAAGTCATTAAAAGATAAAACAATAATCAAAGTACAAAAAGGAGCGAATAATAACAAAACTCAAAGGACAAGAAATTACAAGGGAGTACTATGATTACTAGTACAGAGAAATAAGTGAGACAACACTTAACTATCTAACTAACTTTCTACCCTAATCCGTGACCTCCACAACCCCTATCTAAGTATTAATTATATCTTTTCTCAATGCCTTGGTCCAAATAATTAGTGTTTATTTCTATATTTATTTATACTTCTTGATATTCACATATACATCTTCAGTGTTGCCTGTATTTGCTAAAAAACTGTGCTTTATGCTCAAAGCCATAATGGATCTTGATGCCTTTTTAGTCTTTTGGCTCTTGGCAAGTCTGAGGACTAGTGTTTCTGTTGTATGCGATATTAAAGGAAACCCGGTACACTAGAATGGAATGTGGAGCCAATTATTGAGAAGTCCTTTTGTCCAGAGTCTAATTAGAGTGTTAGAATTGCAATATTTTCGAAGAATTGTGTGTATCTATATAACGTAATTCTTTCCTTGCTTGGATCAAATGTCTGAATCTTTTTTGAGAAGTATATGACTGTAGATTAAGTATTCTTAGATTCTTCTAGTGGGTAGTTTTTGGAGATAAATAGGTGATTTAAGAAAGCAGTTTGAATAATTAGAAGCTGTTTCTACAACCTTGAATGCTTCATGTAATAGATTCTTAGCGCAGAAACAGAAGAAACTGTTCTTATTCACCGTAATTCTGTTACAAAACATGAAGTTGGTACATAGAGAGAGAGAGGGTGTAAGTGGGAGGAGCATTGTGTGGAGAAAGAAGTTCTCAAGTTGGTGGTAAGAGAGGGAACTTGTCTCCTTAATATTCTTTTTTTTCCCTTTTCTGCGCCCCCTTTGACTTAAGTATCTTCTACCTCTGTTTCATGTGCTTTCCCTTGGCTAGACATCCGTAATAATGTATTCTTTTTCCTGCTGTTAACATCTGGTTATTACAGGTCTGACACCAGTGGAGACTGCATCTATGGATGTTGTTGCTCTCATCTGTAGGTCCCTTGAGTTTCCTAGTGATAAATTGTGTGGGGACATCTCAAGAGTGTTGAAGCCTGGTGGAACAGTCCTACTTAGCCTAAGTTCTCAATCAGTCTCGAAGGTGAGTGAATTGTCACTCTGTGCGTATTTTTTTCATGGAGAAATTGTATGGGGGTGTGAGTTGTCCTTTTATCTGAATTGCAGGAAAAATCCACCCATGACCGCAAGTTATTATTGGCTGGATTTTCTGATACACAGTCATTTGAAGCTGGCCACTCTATCGTGGTTAGTATTTCATCCACATGCCTTGGATTTTGCTCATTGTCTTCCTCCACAGGACCACATCATCCCCCTTTCATTATTATTTTCCTTTCTCATTTCAAATTGTGATAAATTCTTTTTTTATAAATAAAGTTGTCATAAGTTTCTTAATAGCTATTTCATGGCATTAAACTCATTCAGGGCTTTATTTTTATTGGTGTGGCAATGATGCTAATCTAGTCACTGATAATGCTGTTTGATGTTTATTCAGTTTTCAACTGCAACCCAAACCTTGAAGTTGGTCTTTATTAGGGACACTTTTAGATTGAATCTAGTGTTCGATAGGAGTCTTTTGTCTTGGTCAAATATTTTATGATGGTGTCATAGGGATGCATGTAAAATTTTGACAATTCCTAGTTTTACAAAACCTCCACTTGACCTAAATGATAAATTAAGAAGTAGAATGACGGGCCCAAATGAAGCGGATTGGATATAGAGGATTCACAAAGCTGACCCCAATTAGCTTGGACTGAGACACAGATGTTGTAAAAAAAGCCTTGAAGTTATTTGATTTTGACTTTAAAAAGTCATGTGGCTAATTTAATCTGTGAACAGATAACAGCAAAGAAACCTTCATGGAAGGTTGGTTCATCCTTTTCTATCAAGAAAGTCGCAAAAAGTTTACCGAAAGTTCAGATTGATGATGATTCAGATCTTATTGATGAGGATAGCCTTCTCACTGAGGAAGATCTGAAGAAACCACAATTGCCAAGTGGTAAGTTTAATGCACTAAGGTTGTTTACCTCTTGACATTATTAGTCTTTCAGTAGTATATTTAATTCAATTTGTTGCTTACTTGATGGTGCAGTTGATGACTGTGAAGTTGGAAAAACAAAGAAAGCATGTAAAAATTGTACGTGCGGACGGGCTGAAGCTGAGACAAAAGTGCAACTTGGACCAACTGCCGAACAACTGAACAATCCTCAATCTGCCTGTGGCAGTGTATGGTTTCTTTTATAATGATTTATATCATAGATTACTCTTGTCGCCAAGATTATTTGGCATAATTTTCACTCTCCCAAAACACTTCGCCTCTTTGAATGAGAAGTTTCTCTTCAGGGAATCAAAATGATGTTTATTTGTTGCGTTTTTCTAAACTAATGCGTTTATAATTATTTATTTGGTGGGAAAAGTCTAGTCTTGTAAATGAGCAGTGTAGAAAAGTAAAGAGTACACAAAATATGGTTTTCCCAAAAAATGCATGTCTTTTTTAACTGGGACCTCATGACTTGTTCCTTTTTTTATTCTCTTCTTTTGAGAATGGTGAAGTTCATGACTTGTTGCCTTATACTGTCACAGTTTTGTATAAGTGCTTTTCGACTACCTAATTTGTTTCTTCGCCTTCTAAATTATTTTATTTGTGTCATTTGGTAACTGATTGATGTTTATATTGTGATTAGCAGGCAGCTGAACAAGTAGTCAATTCTTTCTTGACCCCTACCTTTCTTGATCTGCTTTGAGTTCTGCAATTGATTTCCTTTTTTAACTATGTATTTTTGGGGACATGTCTTTGATGTCTGCAGTGTGGTCTTGGTGATGCTTTCCGCTGCGGTACATGCCCTTATAAGGGTCTTCCTCCATTCAAACTTGGTGAAAAGGTACATGTCAAACACAAGCTCCTCTTGAGGTTGCTCTATACATGAATAAGTATCCATTAATATATATATTATAATTTTACCAGAGGAAAAGATTGCAGTACACATGAACACATTGATTACTAACATTTTTAAATGATGACATCAGTGTTCATTGTGAACATTTTTTAACCAAAATTTGATCGTGTTGGATATACAAGGAAGAATGGAGCGAAAAAAATAAAATAAAAATGGCGTATGTACTGTAATACTGTATTCACATTAACCTTGAAAACATGACACTTGATTATGTGCTTCACTGAGGATGATTCTTTGAAAGCCCTAATCTTTGGTTGATTTCGTTATCATGTTCTTGTTTGCATTGTGATGGGCTAAAGTCTGACACTAGTCTCTCTCTCTCTCTCTCTTTTGGCAGGTAACGCTTTCTGCAAGCTTTCTTGACGCTGACATCTAAGTTCAGATCATAACAGTCAAATATCAGATTGCTGCAACCGTTTTACTTGGGTCGAAGACTTGTTACCTTCGTTCTCTTTTGGTTGACACGAGACTAGTGAATATGTAATATGTACTCTTGTCGACGAGAGGGAAACAGCTCTGTGCCATGAGCTGTTGTTAGATCATTAAGAGTTGATAGAAAATAAGTGGATTTACATGACAGAATGCAAAGGATTGGAACAGTTCTTGAGGCCAAGATGTCAAACAATTTTTCTCATTGTTATTTTCTCAGTACAAGGAACAGATGGATTTGTTTTAATTTTTATTTTGCATTACTCTTCCTTATTACTCCTATGGAGAACAATCAAGTATTTAAGTATGAGGGAAAAGATTGTTTTCATATTTATATATATAATAAAGAAAATTTGAGTCACTACATATAGGAATATTTTTTACCAGTATGGTATATTAGTTTTATATTTTGACAAATTGTATGTTTAAGAGGTTTGTTAAAGCATTGAATTCATCAATTTATGTTGTGATTAGAATTATGTTGATGTGTGTTGACTTTTTTGTATCAGGTTTAGGCAAGAGGGACTCAATTATTATTCATTGTAATTTAGATTACCTGGGTATTACAGACTAAAACTATGCACAATTATTTGTTATATAAAGTAAATAATATTAAGGCATTCAACGCGATTCTGTTTTTTTTTTTAAAAAGGAAGGAGAAATATATTTTCGAACTATTGTAAATGATATGTAAAATATCTTTCGTCATTTTTTTGAGACATTGGTGCTCATGTCGTCCAAAAACTAGAGCATATATACCCTTTATGATAACGGACATATACATGACAGAATCTCATCGACTGACCCGACATTTATTAAATATTATCGATGGATAAGAGTGTGTCACGTGTTCCTATTTAGTCTTTCGTTAGAGTGAAGGACATATATGTTCACCATTGCCCTAAAAGTATGACGAAGGTAATATGTATATCACAAATGATAGTTCTGGATATATTTTTCCTTTTTTCCTAAAAACATAAATCAAAATTAAACAATTAAAATTGATGTAAAGAAAATTCAATAGATCAAAGTATCAAAACATATCCAGTGAAATTTACACTAGGATGCATATTTTATCATTACTTCGAAAGTCCACTAAATCAAAAAAGATTATCTTGTATTTGCCAAATCAAACACGTAAACTCTCTATGATTCTTTTAGTCTTTAATTTTGGAGAGAAGTATTAAAAGCACCTCATGAACTTGGCAGAAATCATTAGATTTGTCCTCGAATTATTTATATTAAAGTTAATTAAGTAAATTGTGTTTTTAAGACCATTAATAATTCAAGAATGAAACTAAATAATTCACATCAAATTTAGAAGTGTTCACAATATCTCTCACTCTTAATTTTATATTTTCCCTTTTGAATTATTGACAAAATTTAAAAGTGGTTAAAAGATTTATAAATTTGTTCTTAAAATATTTATTTTTGACTTTTTTATGCCTTATAATTTTTTCTATTTCCAACAATACCCTCATTAACAAAAGCCCTAAGTTTTTTTTTTCATCTTCCTTTCTTCATTCCTCCATAGCCGTATCTTTTCCTTTCTTCTTTACTCCATTTCTGCGATTTCAGTGGCAAAAGTAAGTTTTTTCTCCATAACTTCAAGCTTTACAATTTCTCTATCTGTTATTTTCATCATTTTTTCGGTTTCAGCGGCATATTAACAACTTTTGTGCTTTTTTTAAAAAATTTATTTTGCGTTTGTTTTTGCTTTGATTATCCAAATTGAAGATTGTCTCAGCATTGATTTCTTAATTTCTGAATGAATACTTGTATAAAAATTAGATCTTGATTTCTTGCTGTTTTATGTTTTCATGGATCTTTATGTTTTGTACTTTGAGTTAAAAGAAAAGGTGTGTTTGAGCTGTGGTAATTTCATTCAGCTAGTAATCATAGAATAGAACATGTTACTCTCTATATTTTTGTTCCTTGGGGGTGTGAAAGGAGCAATTTTGAGTATCTTCTTGGTGCAAGACTATGATGATAATTACACATGTGAGATTGGGTTGTGTGATCTTTTAGACTACAATTTGTATTTTGTACATAACAGATATTGTTGTAGGACTGTAACCCCACTAAGCCCTCTTTCCTTCCCATGGCTTATTTCATCTCGATGTTTGAAAGATGTTCTGTTCACATACTCGTTTTCACACATAGGCACAGAGAGTCAGTCAAAACTCCACTTTTTAGAAAGAAGGGCCTACGACATAAGGCTCCTCCTACGAACCTATGAACCTCCGAACCTAAGGAATAGAGTTCAGCATCGGGATTGAATTTGGCCTCGCTGCGACCTGAATCAATCAAAAAGCTTATTGATTTGATTTATTCCATTTCATTTAGACGGGCGATAGCTTTGACTTCCAGAGGTCAGGAAGAAGGGGGTAACTGGGACCTATCACAAAATGAGCAAGTTAGCATCTTGTTAAAGCTTGGTGGCATGTTTTGTTGGAAGATGTGTTTGTGGGCTGTGATCATGTTACTATGCTAGTCTTGTTTGATGCCTGTATTCGAAATATGACTCTTACCTAGTCATGATTGTTAGCTGGCTTGCAACCAAGTTAAACATTTGGTACAATAGTTATACATATATTACACATACGCGGACTGTTTTTTTGGGCGGACTGCTATTTAAGTTAATTTCCCTGAAAATATTTAGTTGGATTTGTTTCTAATGCATATGGTACTATTGGATCAAAATAGTTACAGGAATATAGTCTCTTTGTATGTCCATTTCTTAATTAACAGTTTGATGTTCTTTCCATTTGTATATAGGAATCACACAGTTATCATTTAATCATCTAACGGTGAAATAACTTTATTATAGAGATATGATATCATTTTATGAGTTCAATAAGAAGATGGGAAGAAAGTACGATAGATTTGGAGTTTTTGTAAGAAAGGTTTTTCTGATTATTCATAATTTTCTTGTCAAAATAAATGTTAAGTTGAAGTGATTTGCATTGTTACAGGCAAGATGAAACTCATTCGGAGTGTCCTATGGGCTGCTAATGCTTTCAAATTACGATCTTCGGATCATCCTCAAGCTTTCAAGACCTTTTCAACACTCCCAAATTTTGGTAGGTGCTGTTTATTCTCTTCTTGTTAAATGTTGTGCAATTCTCTTCATCAAATTGTGTATCGCTTCATACCTGGTTTCCGTTTTTATTTGAAGTGTGTGAATTTAGTTTTTTGAGCTTGTTTTGAAGCATATTGTCCTAAAATTTATTTCAATAGTTGCAAGTGACTGTTTGCTTTCCAATTACACCAATCTCATGACATCTATTTTTTATATTCAATATTTGTTCTATGCAATGATTAAATCATTTGCTTGATATTCAAGATGAATGATGCATCTACTTGCTGGTTTTACTGAATTTCACTTGAAGAGTGAAAGCTTCTCCATCCTTAATTGCACAATTTTAGATAAACTATTCATATTTCTCTCTTTAGTACACGAAGAATTTGTTAAGTTGTTTCAGACTGAGGAGTATCAAAGATAGCATAAAGGGAGTATGCATCACAATTATAATTTAGAATAGTGGACTATCAAAATGAAAGATGTTACTTGGAGATTTGCCTTGCTTGCGGATTTATGAATTACCTTGCATTATATGGATATTATTCGATTCCAATTTGTAAGTAAATGGAAGATTTCAACTAAAGACTACGACTTTTGGGAATGAAGGTGGAAAATAACCTATTTTTTATGGAAAGGATGGAGGACTACTAATATTTGGTCTGTTTTCTTCTCACTTTGTGAATATGCATATTATACAGAAAAACTGAAATCTTGCAAAGAAGTGATAAAACCAAATTAAGAAGTCATCTCATATAGCATTAGGAACAGGTGAAGACATAAAAAATTCTAGTGCAGTAGCGCTTACCTGCCTTGATTTCTTTTATCTATGCTGCTGCTTAAATAGGTAAGCGAGAAATAAAAATTAAGAATAATCCTGTCTTTAAGCACTGCAAAATCAAAATTCTCTTGTTGGTATCCCATATAGTGTTCTTTCAAATTTTTCCATGATGCGAACTTGTTGATATTGGCTATCTGGCATTTGTTGTATTTGTTTTCCCCACCCTGTTGGATTATTATGCTACTGTTCCATTTCTTGATAAACTAAGGTTTTTGTTGAAGATAGTCTGTTGTTCCTAGTGTGGGAGAAAGAAAATGGTTCACTATACGTCGTATTGTGAGACCTTATAGTTAATTTCTCTGAGAGATTTCTAAAGAGATGGAGTAGAGATTTTGGATTTTATAAGTAGCCTCGCCGTTACTAGCTTCTTGAGTAACAGAAAGAGAAATGGGTTTGATTCTCCTTTCCTTTTTTAAATCTATCCTCCCTATATTCTAATTCAAACTCTTATCTTGTTAATTCTATATAGGTTTTGATTGTTTGTTTCGATTCACTCTTTCTTACGAATTTGGTTGTTATCAATGGTAGAACATTCAATGTCTATCTAAATTCAGTATCTCGGAGATCGAGGAATCTCTTCTACAATATCTTCTGGTCTTAAGATAAGTTTTTTGAACTTTTGCTCAAAGGATCATTTTGGTGCAGGTATTCAAGGGAAGACTGAAAGCAAAATATACAGTAATCAGAACTCAATTTCGGGAACGAATGGTTGTTCAACATGTAATGTTGGTAGGAGGTGTTTCTTACATTCTGGAAGCCCAAAGGAAGCTGAAATGGGAAACAATTATAGGCCGATGGACTTTGTTAGAGGACTTGCGGAGGACAATGCAAGGCGTTTCCCGAGTGGTGCTCCACTTTCTAGGTATCACATTGAGCAGGATGCTGATATTGTTCATATAAAGGTTCTTCGCAACAATGCCTTTGTAACTGTGACAGATTCGAAAGGGAATAAAAAGTTTGGAGCTAGTGCAGGTAAGCTAACAGGAAAAGGAGGGAAAGTTGCTAGATACTCTGCTGAATCAACTGCAGAACATGTTGGGCGTGAAGCCAGGGACCGAGGCTTGGGGTCTGTGGTCATGAAAGTAAATGGGTTTACTTACTTTAAGAAAAAGAAGCAAGCTATTCTAAGCTTCAGAGAGGGCTACACTCATTCTCGTGGAGATAAGAACCCTGTGGTATTCATTGAGGACACAACACGAAAACCCCATAATGGATGCCGCCTCACAAAGAAGCGTCGCATCTAATTGCTAATCAGGTTGAATGCAATGTGTTACAGGGAATGAAATCCTTTTGACAGTTTAATAAACAGTCACTGCTTGAATTTGGAGGCTTACAGCTGTGTAGAGTAGGTTGCTTCTGCATATCAATTTAGATAGCATCTTATGTACTATTGACAGTCAGATAGCAAATATGGCCTTTTTTTGTACACATTGGTGCTAAATTTTCCATTGATGCCTCTTTATCTCTGAAATAGTTTCGCGGAAACTGTCGTTTGTGTCAAAGAGCTGTAGAATCACTGATATTTCATTTTGCGAGTAATCAAATGCTATTTATCTCTCATATTTGTAGTTGAACTGAATGTGTATTCCCCATTTCAATGAACTCCTTCGTTTACAAATGATGGTTTGTCTAAGTCAAGAGGTTTCTCATCAAGGATTTGTATCTAAGTTGGTAAAATAGTGTTACATTTCAAATAGCAATCATCTGAAAGTCTTATGAATGAGGTCAAACTAAAGTACTTCCATGGATTTCATCCAAATGATGAATGATGGTGGTTATACTCAAGATAAACGCGATTTTTTGCTGTGAAAAGATTTGTCTAGTCTGGTCTAGTGTTTCGACTTCTGCTTGACTTTTACAAGTAAAGCACACCCTCTCAGAGCTATAACTACTTTTTATTGTTCTGATTTGCCTATATGAAAAGAATTTTCGTCCATGTCTTGATAAACAAGCTGAATTTGGTTTCAATTACGAACATACGCATTCATTTACACCTCAAAAGTTATTAATCTTACTAGCACACTGCATTACACACAAGTAACATGATCAATCCAGGAAAAAACAATTGTCATCTGTTTCTAACACAATTCCCTGAACTATCATTGGTAGCTACTTTACTTCAATAAACTCAAGAGCAGGGCAAATACAACGACAAAATTAGAAACTAACATAACGTCCTTTAAGAGAAACAGATCGACCAACCTTTGATGAACCACTTCTGCTGGAGTTGCGCTGGAAACCGTAGCTAAGGCACAAGCAGAAAACCATGGCAAATACAGCTTACGAGATTAGAAGCTACCATAAGATCCTAAAAGAGAAAAGGTACAGTACAAAACCTCAAAAACCAATTCTGTTGGCGTTGCCTGTTTTTCAGTCTGCACTGAACACAGTTGTCATTGATGTTATGTAAGTGAAAGATAAACCTTATAATGCCATAGCTCATTAGAGAATCATCGAATCAATGGACCGTGTGCTGTGATATCAGGAAGATCTGAACTAGTTGAGAACTTCAACCATCTCTTCCTCTCGATAAGCTTAATGCATGGCTGCAACACCAACCCGATTGCAACAGCAGCGAGGCTTACAATCATAATTTTGATTGTAGAGAAGGCCAATACAACACCAATGAGAATGGCTGGAGGTACACACAACAAGACGGCTCCAATTATTCCACCCGGTATCTTGAACGGGCGTGGTGCATTTGGATACTTAATCCTTAACCATACAAATGCTATAAATTCCAAGATCATTCCAAAGCAATACAAGAAATTTTCTGCTGCTACTATCTCCTGAAAGCTCAACCATGAAAGTAAAAGCACACCAGAAGCCGAGAAGATAATCCCAAGTATTGGAGTTCCATGGCGCGATCTCTTTGCGAAGAACTCAGGGAGCATTCCCCTCTCAGCCATACCAAGTAACTGAAAAGAGTCACTGCTCATTTCAGCTACAAACATACCCATGTTTGATACTGCAGCAGCCCCTTGAAGCCAAAATCTGAGCCAAACTCCACCAAGTATCTTCGCAATGTCTGAGAAATATCCATCAGTCCACAATTCACGTTCGAGTGGAACAGCTCCAGTACCAATCAGCAAAGGGAAAAGATAAGACAGCACAACTAAAAGCACAGCATAAAACAAAGCCTTAGGCAGAGTCTTTTTCGGGTTACGTACTTCTCCAGCAAGAGTACTAATCGAATCCCAATAGTTCAAATTCCAGAAAAGAGTATTCAGATATAAGTTCCAATCAATACTATGTACATCTGCCACCAACCATCTCTCAGGCCTAATTTTGGGAATCGAAATGAGCCCCATAACAACAAAAGGTAGCATCGACAATATACCAAGCGATACAGCTACCCATCCGACAATCGTTAAACCTCTATAGTTCATATAAGTGAGAACCACAGTAAGTGCTACAACAGCTACAATTCTAGGAAGCCCACCACCTAATGCAGGAATCGCTGATTTAAGGTAATCTAAGAACATAACAGGGTAAAGTGCATTATCAATGACTCCACTCAGCCATTTCATCCAACCTTGTTGAAACCCCCAATATGGACCTAAAGCAGATGAAACCCACACAACATAACCACCATTCTCAGGGAACATAGTACCCATTTCAGCAGTAATAAGTGCCTCAGGGACACTCCATATTAATGGGAAAATCAGGAATCCAAGAAGAGCAAAAAGAGGGCCAGCTGCTTGCACAGTGTCCTCAACACCAAAAGGTCCACCAGAAACCTCATAGAAAATAAGGAAAATTAATGGCAAAAGTGAAACTTTATTAGAATTATTTGCTCTAGGAGATGGAACCTCGTTAATCCCTATGTACTCAGCACCATTGTAATCCCCCATAGGAATTGCAGCTTCTCTTTGAGCTGAAACCCTCAATTTCTGCATTTTTCAGTTAACATTTTCATCAAAAAGAAGCCATTTTTTAAACAATCAATAACATGGGGTTGTTCAAGAAAGCAATTAAATTACAAAAAAACAACAACAAAACAATCGATCATGATAAAATAATATAATGGGTCATCGAATTTTAAATCAAAAACTCAATCTTGCAACAAAACTTACAGCCCATCAACCAACTGTTCATGTATCAGATCTCAGTCAACGTGTACATTAAATAATCAATTTTAAAAAAGATAAAAACGAGGAGGTGAAGAGAAAAATGACCATGAAGAAATGCAACTCAATTTTGAAGGTTCCACCATTTACAGCCCTCAAAACCTTATGCAAAGCTAAAGATTTTCAAACAGATATAAGAGTTTACAGTTCAGTGACGGATTACAGGGGTGGGGTGGGGTGGTGGGGTTGTGGGGTAAGAAATGTTCTTGCGTGGAACAACAATAGATTGACATTGCAAAGCACCTAATGGCACGATTGTCAAAGATCTATTTTTATTAAAAATTAAAATAATACTCTCTCCGTTCTTTTTTTATATGTATCTGTCATTTCATAATATCAATGCATAAATTACTATATTATTTTCTTAATAAAACAGTTTATTAGTCGTGAAAGTATATACTTTGATCTTATTAAGAAAAACTAGTAATATTTATTAAAGTACTTGATACATTGATTAATTACTCTCTCTATTCACTAATCTATAAAATCCAATTTTGTAAATAAACTCAAAAATTTAATTTAAAATCTTAACATATATTGAAAATTTTAAAATCTAACATATATTGAAAATTGATTTAAAAAATATTAAATTAAAATAGAAAAATAAAAAGCTACTTCTTAGTAGAATTGTAAGTGCGATCTTAAAAGGCATTATATAAAAGGTGCAAATTTAGATAAATAGAAGTACAAGGAGTTGATTGGCTTTAGACATTGTGGACCAAATGAAGTACTCATCTGTTCCTATTGTTTCAATTTATTTGGTATCTTTTAAAAAAAAATATTCTAAAAATCAGAATATAATTTTAAATATTTCTTTAATTTTTAATAAAATAATTTATTTTATTAATAATATTAAATAAATTGAAATAGAAATGATAATTTTTGGAGTCATTTTCGGCTGAATATATATCTGAATGGCTGAAATAGTATGAGAATAGGATGATTCACGTGAATCTTCCTAAGTTAAAAAATTCAATATAATATTCTTTTTAATAAATTATATTGCTATTACATGAAGAAAAACGTGTCTAAATTATATAATTGTTTCTTTTTTATGGCTTATATTAATCTATCAAAGTCTAAACTAGAACACCATCTTCTTAAAAGAAATAATATTTGTAGAACAAAGTGTTCGCAAAATATCAAATAATCAAATAATCTGTCCTTTTCTGAGATACATTTTAAACACAATTTTAAATTTTAAAAATTATATTTTAATAGATTTCAAAAAATTTATTTATCTTTTTGAGTTTCAATTTAATCCATAGTTAAATGTCATCTTTCTTTCCTTTTAAACTTTGTATCTTATCAGATAGTCACGTAAATTGAAACTGAGGGAATAATAAACTTACATTATGAGATATTACTTGTCAGCATAAAAATTTTAAGGGGTAGTTCGGCTGGTAAAGGCCTGAGGACAATGTCCTTAAGGTCGCCAGTTCGAGTCCCAGCAGGGCCACAGGAGGCATTACAAATCGACTGCGTCTCCAAGGCCCCGTAAAAGTACCCGCCTTAAATAGCGGTATCCGATAAATACAGCTTATCGGATTGCAAAGCGACACCCAAAAACCAAAAAAATAAAAATAAATTGTCAGCATAAACAAACATGGCATGTGCGGTTGCTGGCCACTAGAATATTTGGGCCATTATAGGCCCATATAGGCTTGGATCAATTGCCCCCAACTAAGGGAACCTGGTTCGGAAATTAAGTAGACGTTTGATCATGAAAAAAAATTAAAATTGAAGTTTGAATTGTACTTGTTCATATTTTTATTAAAAAGAAAATTTAAAATTTAAATGTAAATTGTTTCAAAAAAATAAAATATAATTTAAATAAAATATTAAAATATTTTGAAACGTTTAATAGACAATTATCTAGTGTTTTTAAGTTATTGATTACAAGATAATTATTATTTTACGATAAGAGGGTGATAATAAGAATAGGTTGGCACAATCTCCATCTAAGAATAGGTTGGCACACTATCATTACTAGCAAGTTACTTATCTCTTCATTAAATTTTCTTAATTTAGTGTTATTTTTCACTAGTATTATAATTGAAAGCAATGAAAAATTAACGTAATCGAATTTTCATATAAAAAACTCCAAAAGTTTTTAAATATTTTAGTGAAAAATTATTTTCATTACTTTTAATTTTCAAGAAACTCATCCTTGTCTTCTGCACTCAATCAGCCCAGGTATTTTCCTTGTCCCACCCCACTCATTCCGACCCTAACCACTCTTTCGCTCCTACTAGGTCGTCCATCCTCTTTAATCCCCCACACACCTCAATCTTAGCCCTTTTTTTACTCTATCGTCTTTTAAAAAATTACTTTTAAAAGAATATAATTACATTGTAAAAAATTAATTTATAAGAACATAATTTTTTTCTTATTTTACTTCTAAAAAATAGTTCTAACTAACAATCGTAGAATTAGTCCCTTTTTTTTTTGCATTTCTTGAATATACAAAGGATTCAAATATGTGAACACGAAATAGATTAGCTATTATGTGGCACTAAAATTTAATTGTTGGATCTAAAGAAACATAATGAAAAAAAGACGATTGTTATGATTTTTAGATCTGAAAAATTAAAAATTACTTCGATTTTAATAAGATTAATGACGATGATGTATCGACGACGTCATGGATTGATGGTGTGTGGTGGATGAGACAATCACAAAGAAAGAGGGAAGAAGACACAGTGTTTTAAAAATAATTTTGGCTCGAAAAAAAAAAAAACTCTACAAGCTGACTTTGAGTGTGTTACACTCACCATATCATGTAGCGAAAAGTATCAAAATGACATAATAAGATCCTACATGAGGGGTTCAAAATAAATATCGCTCAACCATGATGTCTAAGTGAAATTTCATAATATAGGGGATCATCAGAGGATGATGTCAGTGAGGAGTATTTTTAGCCAAATATATCATGAATGAGAGATATTTTTTAAACCTTACCTAATAATTTAAAGATATTTTTGATCCTTTTTCATATTTTCAATACTGTATTATATATAAAATAAAACAAATACCTAATGAATAGTCGAGATCGTATTATAATTCACTGAACCTAATGTTATAATGATAAATTATAAGTATTTTGTTGAAGAAAGTACGCGCTAAAAGTCTAGTTTTTGATGATCATTATTAACAAAGCAAGCCAAGTCAACCATGCGGCAATTATATTTTATGTCTCCATTTGCTTTTCAACATAAAAATAAAATAAAATTATGTCTTTAGAAATTTTTTCTAAATACACTGCACTCATTGTAGGCGTGCAGTGTTTTTTTCTTCATTATTCAACATACAAACCCCACAATAATCTCCCTTCCCCACCCAATTCGTAGAAAGCCGATATTTTTTCGTTTCAGTTTATACGATATAATTTATATTTATATATATATATTTTTATTATTTTTAAGAGGTAATTAAATATTTAGAATCACAGAAAAATGGTTATTAAGATTTAATAATTTAAAAAGTATAGAATTGATTGCGGTTAAAGTGAATTGTCTATTAAATTAAACATCAACATAAAACTTTTATTTATTAGTACAAGGAAAAAGTGCTTATTGTCCAAACGAGTTAATTAATTTTAAAGGCCAAAGTTTTGAAAAGTCAAAAATATTTACTAGATAACTCTAAATGCACTTTTTTGGAAGTTTGTTCAAGTACAAATCACTACTTAAATAATAATAAAAAATTCTTAAAATTGTGTTTTTCTTTCTTTCTAAATGCATTTTTTAAAACTTTGTTCAAGTACAAATTACTGTTTTAATAATAAAAAAAAGTATTTTTAAAATTAATTAGCAAACACATATACTATTTTTTAAGAAAAATATTTTCCGAAAAGCACTTACGATAAAAAAAAATAAAATTGAAGCTTTAGCAAACAAGTAATATACTAAAAAAAAATAGAAAATAATGAGAATTAAAGCCGACATATTTCACTGTTTTATTGCTTTAAATGTCTATTTCATAAAAATTTAAACAGAAAAAAAATGTAATATTTGTGAAGGAGTTAGGATAACTACTACTTAACTACATTAAATAACTTAATATGTTTAAAATGAAAAGTTAATTTAAACAAATTCTAATTAATAAACGAAAAAATTCATACACAATTTATTTTCCATGATAAGTAAATAATATATAATTTTTTCCATTTGTTTATTTCACCAACACCAAGTAGTTTAAGAGAAAGCCATAGTTTTTTCCTAAAAAAAAAACGTCATCGTCATTACTACTTTGATTACTTATTTAATTAGGATGATTACCGTCCATAATTAATTTAATTAATTAATTAACAAACACAGCTTAGCTATCTAGAGCTAATCAGAAAAAAAAATCACCATTTTTACACTTTTAATTAAACCGCCCATGTTCATAATCTAATTAAACAAATGAATAAACTTAATAATTAAGGAAGTTAAATATTCTTAATTAATTACCTGATTGTTGTTATCACCATTTTGTTGAGAAGTTTTCTTGTCTGCTACTGAAATTGAAGAATTTTGAAGAGTTTCTGATGATGTTGTTGTTGTTGTTGGCACCATTTATTTTATAGATTAAATAGAGATTTAAATCAAATAAATTGATTTTGTGATATATAATTTCTCTATGATTTTACTTCATCAAGAAAAGATTTTGATGAATAGAGTTTAGTTTGTATATATGAATGATAAAGTGAGAGAGAGATAATAAGCAAGAATACAAGTGTACATGGTCAAAGGGAGACATTGCTATTCTTATAATTGGTTATTACTCTCTCCCTTTCACAAAAAATATCTGGTTTAATATGGTACGAAATTTAAGAATATAAAGAAACTTTTGAATCTTGTGGCTCTAAATTAAAGTTAGGTCAAACATACAAAATTATCATTTGATTTTGTGACGTTAAACATGTTGTATGTAAAACTGAAATTAAAATATTACAAAAAAAAAAATCATTATTTTTGAAACAGACTAAAAAGAAAAGTAGATTAATCTTTTTTAAATAGAAAGAGTATATAAGATTAAAAAAATAATTAAGTTATGTACGTCGTTGGTGTATAGTGATAATTTTTCTATTTTAATTTGTTTGATTTGTCTACTTCTTTGGTTAGTTTAAAAAGGAATGATTCTTTCTTTTTAGTAATTTTTTAAATTTATTATTTTCATGTGATTTGCTTTAAAATCACAACTAAATTAAAAGATATTTTAATAGTGTTGCTATATATTTATTTTTACACGTATTCAAGTCAAAATAAGTATGATGGAGAGAGAACATATCATTCAATGTGTTTGGATAATTGTTACATATAATGTATTATATGGTGTCTTTTTGTGTAACAAAAATTTATTCATTTTGTACTCTTTGCTTACTGTATTCTAATGATCCAATTTTGACTTTTGATTTTCATTTCGAGGAAAACAGTCAAAATATCGTCAAATTATGTAAAAAGAATATAAATATCTTTTGTTAATAGTTTAATTTAAAAATATAATTATTGTTAATATTTTGATTCAAAAATATCTTACCGTCAATATTTTAGTCCAAAAAAAGTCTCTATAGAATTGATCCAAAATACCCTTTTTCAAAGAACTATATATTTTTCTTTTTAACTATATTTTCTTCTTAATTAAATTATTAAAGAACTATGATCTTGTTTTCTTTCTTTTAAAATCACTTTAACAAAAAAAAATGTAGGAAATATTTTTTTCCTCCTTAATCTCATCTTATCAATAAAATTAACTTCATGTAGCATCTTTGACAGATAATATATGTCATATGTATAATATCATAGTATACTCATCATTAATTTATATTTATATAACAATAGCAAATAATTATAATAAAATAAAAAATATTTTTTTTTAAATTGAAGATAAACATTTGCTAATTTTAAAAATATTACTAGAACATAAATGTGTTAAAAAGAAAATAAAGAATATATTTATTTGAAAAGAAGATCATTTTTACCCAAATATCAATAAAGGCATTTTTGGACCATTATATGATGAGGAATCAAACTATAAACGGATGATATTTTTGTTCATTTGGCCTAGTTTAAGGACATTTTTTGTAACTCTATCCCCTTTATTTTATATAATAGTTCTATCATGTAATTTTTGATCTTTTTTTTTTATAAATTATTTTTCAAATTATCGATATGTGATATTGTAATGAACAAAAAAAATAATACCAATTCATTCAAATGTATATTTAACAAAACAATGAAACATATGGATTTTTAAACATGTGACAACCATCCAAACAAGAACTATCCAATTAAGTTATTTTAATTTATTTATTATGATAACTTGGAAAACAGAAAAGTAACTTATTATATTTGATTGATTTGATTTAATAATATAAAAATCTTTATTACAGTTAATATGGATATATAACTTAAAATTTATAAGATAATTATTGATGTAGGGTACTCAAAATCCAATAATTTATGTGATATATCTTTTATATTTTATTTTATTATAAGATATTATAATATATTAATGTATATGTGAACTGAATTTGAGCCAATCCCATCATATAATCAAGCTGAATGTTTGTCTATTTGTGCCCCCAATTGTGGGTGTAAGGTGGGCATGATTAGAGACTATATATAATTATAATTATATTTCCATGCAATGATAATTTGAATATAATATATATAATTAGATAGATTAATTAAAAGAGAAGAATCGAATGACAAACATCAAATCACCAAACTACAATTAACTACTCAAATCATGTTTTGGTTCATCATGTTAGATTTTAATTCATCATAACCCTTTTGGAATTGTATATATATATATATATATATTTATATCCTAAGAATTTACTGAATCTAAATTCTCAATTTACTCTTAAATGTAGTATTTGATATTAAGCTAAAGTAATTTTTTTAAAAAAATAAAATTATTTTAACATGAAAAACAATTTGAAAAAGAAAACTCTTAACTTCAAATTATTTATAATAATCCCCAAATATTATTTTGAATTTTTTGAAACCAAATCTAAAAATGAGTACCTAAAGCTATATAAAAAGGAGAAATGGTTTTGTTGAAGTAGTTTGTTCGATCAAGTTTTTAGAGGAAAAAATAGGTGTTTTGAATAATAATAGATACTTTTTTGAAAAAAAAATAGTCTCTTTTTAAAAGTATTTTTGAAATATTAGTCAAACATAAAGTATACTTTATTATTAGCACAAATATTTTTAAATTGATTAGTGAAACATAAATTGTTACTCTCAAAAAATATTTTCTTTACCAAAAAGTACTTCTTTTAATAAATCAAATAAAGTTGTAGTAAATCTGATCCATATAATCATGGTCATCCTACCTAAGGCTGGGGATCGGACGAAATTATATCAGTACTTATCTGATATTGTTTTGGTACCATATCGATTCATTTCGATTAGATAGTATTTGAGAAGGGATGCAATCATTAAATTTGTACACGAAATGAAACGATATCATACTTTGGTATTGATATATGATATAGTTCATCCTGATTCGTTCCAATCCGATTTGGTATCGATCATATCCCGATAAATCATTTTAATTAAAATAATAATTTTAATATTTTTGTCAATGTTTACTTTTCTAAGCATTTATTTTTTGTATATTTATTTTTTTTGAAATTACAAACTTAACTTATTTAACTTACAAGTTATAAATATAACTTAATATATAACTTATAAACTTCCTTTAAATTAAATTTAAGTAAAATTATTATAAATTTTAAAACTTAATTCAATAAACTAATAAACTTAGGAAAAAAATATTCGTATTTTAAATAATTCAAAATAACTCCAAAAAATTTATTTTTTGAAATAGCTATATGTGCTATTCTGTTTATCCCATTCCTTTCTAATACATTTCTGTCCGTCCCGATTCTATTATATAGTGGGATGGGACGAAATTCAACCTCTATTTCGATAATTCTGATCCGATTCATCTCGATATTCATTACAATCTGGTCAAATCGTCCAGTTCCACTCCGGTGGTCCTATTCCATTCCGATGCTCAGGCTTAGTCCAACCTACTTAGGTTTGAATGAATTAATGACTTGCTTATTTTATCTACTCAATTTTTTAACCAGCATGATTCATCTCATTTTAAAACTAGGTTGATATAATATTAAAATTAATCCACGAGAATTTTGTGTCAAAATATGTTTAAGAAGATATTTGCTATGTTATACATAAATATAATATAAGAAGAAAAAAAAAAGTTAGGGTAAATTAAAATTTCGCTTTAGTTGACTTCCTGTAATGGTCAATCGACTCATTTGCACGTTACTAGATTAGATAAAAGGTAATAACAACTTGCGATAGTAAATAACATAGAGTGTTTTTATACTGGTTCGGATCATCGATGTGATGTCTTGTCCAGTCCCTTGGGTTACAAGGGTTTTCTTAAGAGCTTGTTAAGAACTCGGTGTTACAAAATGTTATAATTAAGAGCCCGTACGTCTGATTTGCAAATCAGATCTACTTTTTCGACACACTTCTATCTGTATAACTTACACTCAGATCTTTCTTTCTCTTTTCATTTCAACTGTTAACTCAAGTTTGTACAAAGTTTTATGAAAGATAAAAGAATATTACAATATTAGTTCAAGTGAAGTGCGTACTTCACAACTATGGCTAATAGTGGTTTAAATAGCTTTGGAGGACTTTGTTCTTTACGGAAATCCAAGGGAGTTTTAATCAATGATGTTTGATTAAGTCCTTGATTTTATTCTAATTGATTTGCTGGGTCATGACCATATCATATATGTGCATGAACAAATCGATTTGTTTAATTGTATGATGATATTTTTGTTGTATTGAATCTTTGGCTGATCTCGTTAACTTGAATGCATCCCTTGATTTTGATTTCTTCCTTGTAGTCTTGAATGTTAACTGATCTAGTTGTCTTAAAAGCATCCGTTGATTGATGCACATTATCTATTTTCTTCTGTAGGTGATTTGTTCTACGATCTTGAATATCTTCTGCAATCTTGTTATATTTGATTGATTTATGGAATTTTCGATTGATCATGATTTGCTTGCTTGATTCTGAAATTTGATTGATTCTAGAGATCAAGACATATCTTTATTACGATAGTAAATGTAATAATTGCTTTCATTTTATGTCTCGCACATCATATGGTTTTCCCTCTTGATGTAGTGTGTGATTTCTTTTCCTTTATTTGTTGAACATATTTTGTTTTTCTTTAGGTGTTATGTTCTTGGTTCATCTTTTTCTTTCTTTGCTTGCAACAAGTCACAAGTCGGTTAAGTGTTTCATTATTAAAATTATCCGATAATATGAGGCAAATACTAACTTCTAGATATGAATCAAATAATAAGTTCATTTATCTGATTTTATTTCATCCACTTAAATTTAATTGCATCTCACATTTAACACTCGTAAACCCCCTAGTAAATGTTGCAATTAGGGTTGTTCATATAAATGGTTAAAAAATTAAATTGAATCGCTAATCAAACCTAATCGATTAAAGAAATTGATATTTGATTTGATTAGGTTTGTTTTAAAGTTTGAAACACGATATTGTTTGATTTGATTTTAATTTCACTAAAGAACAACCGCAAAATAATCAAACTGAATCAAGAGATTACATATATAAATTTTATAATCGTATATATATTATTCATAAATAAAATATAAATATAAAGATAGTCACACTTTCACTTAATTGAGACATTTTGTTCGTGTATAATAACTCTAATGTTCTTAATTGTTTAATTGAACTCACAATAGTTTTCCTGTTAATTGTTCATATACTAGGTGTTTGTATCTATCGACAAACGTATATCCTCAAAAATTAAGTATTACTTTCAAATTGAAAAAACCAGATTATTGAACCAAACCTACAATAATCAAACCGACTAGATTAATTTAATTTAATTTTAAAACTTTAATGACCAACTAAATTAATTTGATTTTGATTTTCATCAATAACCAATCCAAGTTAAATTACGACCACCCCGTCAAACATTTAACTATAGAAAAGTTAGCATGGTAATTTGGATAAAATTTACCCGCACCGGGTGTTTACACTAAGTCAATACATGCATGCCATGTGTTTAAATTTATAATTTATTTTAGGCTTAAGTTATCCAGAACCCTCTAAAGTTGTCCGTATATTTTAATTAGACATCAAATTCAACCATATACCTATTGAACACCTAAACTGTAAGAAATTTTAATTATTAAACATTTTATGCTGACATGGCAATATGTGTGTAATACACACGTGAGAAGAGCTTGAAAGGCATAGAAAAAGATTTATCTTTTTAAAAAAAATTAAATTATCATCTCTTCTTCTTCTTTGACTCAACCACCATTGCCATAACCTTTCTGGCAATCGTCGGTGTCGCAACCATTAAAGTTCATTCCGTTGCAGTCATTCTTCTTCTTCGCACCACCTTGATTCTTACCGGGCCTCTCGTCACTTTACCCATTCTTCTCCTTTCCGTTCTTTCTCCATCGTCTTCTTCCCCCCCCCCTCCCATCAACACCACCTCATTTTCTCCAAATTTATGTCGTCAATGTCTTTCTTTCTCCATAAAATTTCAAACAATCAATCACAAATTTAAGATTGCCATCTTAGTTTGTTCGTCGGAAAACTTTGCCACCATAAATCTCTTTCTTTCTACCCAATCAGTTCAAGAATAAATCAAATCTACGCATAAGAACAAAAATAAATCTTATAGAAAACAAGAGATTTAAGTTTTTTTTAAAAAAAATGGGGAAGAAGATGAAATTGGGGGCTTGGGGCGTAGGCAGCAGTCGGAGGCGGCAACACGCAGGTTTAGGATTTTAGTTAATTTTTTTAATTATAATTATATTGAGCTCAAAGCCACACGATGTTATTTAATTAGTTAAATTGTCATGTCATGACAAGTGCATCACACTCTCTTTACAATTTTTAGTTAATTATCAAAATGTATCTAATAGGAACAATTTTGTAAAGCTAAAAGTGTTCAATAGATAAAACGTTGATTTGAAGTGTCTAAGTGAAATATGCGAACAATTTTAAGAATCTCTGAATGACTTAGCTTTTATTTTACTTCACTAAATCACATTATAATAAAAATTACATTGACTTTACCGATGCGAATAAATTTTTTCCTCATAATTTCTTCCACCCCTTTCGTTTTCTTCTTCTCCTCTGGGATTTGTTCACCAACCAAAGTTAGATTTTTTTTTTAATTACCTTTTTAAATCTCCCGTGACACTTACAAATAATTCTGTGTAACTTTATTAAAATTATCAATGATGATATAAATATTTTTTATTTATTAAAAGATTTAACACTTTCTTGTTTAACAAATGTCATCGATGACCTTATCCTATTTACCCACTAAAGAAACATAAATTCATAATCCATTTTTTATATATATACCTAAAATAAACATGTCACACGATCACCTTCCCTTACCTCATCAAAGATCTCTCAAATTTCACCACTTTGGCTCTATTTCTTTGTACACTTGTTAAATGTTTCGAATTTGGATATATTGGGGGGGTAATATTCGAAATAATTTGATAATTGATTTATCACTTAGTTCTCTCATATTTTTAAATATAAGCGAGAGTTTGATATTATTAACATATATTAAATCTATACATCACGTGTTGCGCTCTACCACAAAATTCGAGGCATATGAGTTTCTCTTGTGTCTCATTAACAATTTATCTTATCAATATATAGATCAAACAATACAATGCAATTAACTTATGAGGGGGGAAAACTAAGGGCTTTTAAATATATTTTAATTTAGGTCACCGAATTCGTTAAGTCGCTCTACTTTTTAAAATTATGCTTTTAATGGAAGTAAGGAGAAGCGTAACGATTCTTTGAAGGGTAACTTTCACATATAGCAAATAAAAAAGCATATTTGTATGCTATAACAAAGTTTGTATAATTGCGCTCCATAGCAAACATAGAAACTGTATAATTCGCTATACATATACAGTTGAAGCAAATTGTATAAAACGAAGTGTATAAAACAAGAAAGAGAAAGACACTTGGGCAGAGAACTGTATAAAAACGAAGTGTATAAAACGAATTGTATTATTATAAGTGTATAGAACGATTATATATAATTTGAATTTGTATAAAATGAGAAAGAGAGAAAGACAAAAGAGACTTGACAAGGAATATACAATTGAATCGAATTGTATGAAACGAGAAAGAGAGAAATTAGATACAATTTGAAAATTGTACAAAACGAGAAAGAGAGAAAGGCAAAAGAAATTGGGCAGGGGAGTATTTTTATTGTATAATTATAAGTGTATAAAACGAAAATATATGTACTTGAATGTGTATATTTTTCTCACTCTTTATACAAACAGAAATACAATTTATACATTTCGCTTCTGTTTGTATAAGTGAAAAAGGCGAGGATGGCGAGCGAGATTTGGGAGAGTGGCGAGCGAGATTTGGAAGAGGGGAGAGAGGGAAACAAAAATATATGTATTTATATAATTTTCTCTGCTTTATATAATTATAAATAATTTTTATACACTTGTGTTTGTATAAAAAGTGAGGAAGCGCGCGAGAGATTGGAGGAGAGTGGCAAGCGAGATATTTGGGAGAGAGACGCCTGACAATTTTTTATAAACAATTAAATCAAACCCTAACTACTCCATTTATATTAAGTTATTAGTTTGCTATTATATACGATTTTCCCTTCTTTAAAACCTATAAATTAGAGGAATATATATAATGACAAGTTAAACTAATGTATAATTACGTACAAAGAAGATTAATTTATAGAAAAAGGTAATGTTAAATTATCTAAAACCATCTTTTTTTAATATCTAAATAAAAAATCATCCAATAATTAAGAGGTCAGAGTTCGTTAAAGTTTTATAATTTAATAACCTCTTGATACTGCTAGCTAGTTGGACATTTCCTAAATTTTAGTTAGCCTTTTTAAAATAGCTTTAAGTTATTTTTATTATTTTTCATTTGGTGTCTATAGTGTTCATGTTGCCATGGCCTTTAATTAATTAAAATTCACACATCGTATGAATATGTTCTTTATTTTTACAGGAAAAAGTGTATGGTAACAAAAAAAGTCGTACTAAAGATATTTTTACTACAGTCCACAATAACTCTCGTTTGTTTAAAAGCAAGTTATGGTGTTTGGTTCATCGTTTATTCAAAGAAAATGCAGAAATATTGATAAGTCAATCATAAAATTTAAATTCTACAGATAAAAAATTATGATAATATCATAGAGTTTTATAAGTTGAATTTAAAATTTTATGACAATAATTATTTTTAAAATTATAAGAGTTGAAAAGTGACTATTTTGTAAATTTTAAGTAATCCAAATTATTAAAATTTGAAGTAGGACAAAGACATTCACTTTGGAATTAGTTATTATTTCATGCATTGCACGCTTGACTTTATTTAATTACCTTTTTAAAGATCCCACGCATTCCATAATCTATAAAGCCAAATTCATTTGGATAAAAAAGTTATGAGTATAATTTTGTCGAAAATTTAGAAGACAACATAAGAAGAAGAAGAAAAAAATAAGATTTTGGAGATCTATATTGTAAAATTCAAATAATGAGTGTTTAAATTAAATGCCCCATCCTTTGAACTACACTATACGTTATATAGTTTGCCTTTAAATATTAGTGGACGAGTCGATAGAGCGAGAAAATTTTCAATATAAAGTTTTGGATTCAATTTATTATTGCACGGAGCTTATTTAATATGATTCATGTCTTTATATAATTCATGAGCAATCATGTACAATACTGAAGCGGGGTTTAACAAGAATGTACTAGAAGGATAGTTATTACGAATTCCCATAGCAATATGTCTACGATATATGGACACAACTAATTTGTTTGTGCTTGATATCTATACTAAATTAATATGCGTGTTTATATATAAACTTTTACCACTTAACTAAAGGTGATTTATTTATATTATGACCGTATGAAATAATTAAATTATGATTAGTTGATAAGTATAATCACCGATTGAGTATCAATATTTTCCCTTTACTTTTGTTCTTTTCATGTCATGTAAAAATATTTTAAATTAGGAGCGTAAAATTGAACTGAAAATCGAATCAAATTGTAAATTAAGTGAGATAATGATAATTTATTACTAACTCCGTCCGGTATTGATTGTCATGGTTTCTATTTTTAGAGTCAAACTATAAAAATTTTAACTAACATTTTAAGATGTATTTTTTCATCATATTAATATGCAAAAAATTGTAATTTATAGTACTTTTCATATATTTTTAGAATATTTAATTATTTTGTTTAAAATATTAAATAACGTGATCTAATTTAACTTTGAAAATTAGTCAAATTGACTTTCGAAAAACGCAACATGACAAACAATATCAGAAGGAGGAAATAATTTGATTTGGTTCATAAATTTAAAAATCTGACACAAATGATTTGATTTGATATTTGAAAATATGAATTAATTCAATGACGTACATACCTACTTAAAAATACAGATTTATGATCCAAACATTGAACTAAATTAGTCAAAAAGATAAATTTTAATATGATAGTGTGATATATTCTTCCTTATATAGGCCAAATTCGTTTAATTTTTTTTTTTCTAAAATGTCTCACTTCATGAGAGGTATCAATTGAATGTTATATGTTATTTTTCTCCTATTATTATATAAATTTTATTTACACACTCAATAATTATTATCATGATATTTTAAATACATAGTTAGATTTTTTGTTACACTACATAGATCCATGATATTTAAAACTCTAGTGATTATTTTCAACATTTTCGATTAAACCTATATATACAATTTGACAACCCTAATATGAAAATATCTTACTATTTCTTCATTACCTAATTTGCTTTTCTCAAATGTTTTTTTTTTATAGGTTGGATCTCTAATTAAGGATTGTCTTTACTCTTCTTCTCTTTTTCATATAATCTTCTATACATACATTAAAGTCCAATTAAATTTGAACTCACACCAAGTTATATAGTAAAAGGTAAAGCATTTTCTAACAAAGACGATTTCGTATCCAAATGAACTCAAACTCGAAACGTTTGATTAAAAATAAAAAGATACTTACCAAAATGATCTTTGTTGATTATTAAGGATTGTCAATTTGTCATTGCTAGGGGAAATTCAATTTGAATTGGACTTGTTAAATAAAAAGTAGCAAGTCCAATTCAAATAAAATTTTCACATTCAATGACAACTTTTGATTCTATTCATATTTAAACTTATTTTTATACTAAAGCAACCCATAAAATTAGTCAATATTCACATCACAATACCATCAAGAAAACATGTGATCCAATAATTTCCATTATGGGTCCTCTACTTATCATGAAATATTTGATACGATTTTCAGCCATTTATATATCCTCAATAATTTTACATAAAAACAATTAACTGATTGAAAATGTTTTGACATATAATAATAATACAAATAATTTTAAATTCGAATACCGGATTCTTTAACATCTAATCGGGTTACTTTCTTAGGTTTTATCGATATTGCATGCAAATTTTGATGTGTTTTGAGGCGATCGTCTCCGATCTAAATTACTGAGGTGAGATCTATCATGTAAAGACTTTAAAAGGAGTGGTAAGATTGGAAAGAAAAACACACCAATCTATCATAATGTAGCAATATACAATGCATCCACACACCTACAATATCTATCCTAATTAAAAGTAACAATGGATGCAATATTTTGTAATTGTATGTATTATGTATATGCTACCAAGTGTATATCTATGTATATGCATTTCCAAAGTAACACTGTGTCGTTTGGTAGAGTGTATAAGCACAATACAAAATAGAATGTATTAGTTATGTAAGCATTATTTCTTATACACTGTTTGTTTTGATATATTAGAAATAACAAATTAAAAATATCCTTCACACTTTATTTATTTTTACACTTCCTTGGAACAAATTTCTTTGCTAAAGTATCATTAACTCCTCCTCTTCTTCTTTTTTTTTTAAAAATAAAATTAAATAATTGTTATTTGAGTCTTAATATTTTTGTAAAAAGTTGGCAAATAAATTTTTTTTATCAAATTTATCGCTACAATAGTAATTATTTTAATCAAACTGTGTTGAAATCATTATTTTTTTTTTATAAAAAAAAGGTATTTAAGAGGCCATAAAGTCTTGAGACACCAACAAATTAAAAGACATTGAAAAACAAATAAAAATAAAAACAAAAACATATGACAAAAAAGAAAATGCAAAAAAGACAAAATGTTAGGAAATATATTAAAAGGCTTTGAGGGTAGTTTTGTAATTATTTAATTTAACGCGAGCGTTAAATGCTATGTGTTACTACTAATACCTAGAATTACTTGGTATTAGCGTTACACAACTTAATACACAATAAAGTGTACATGACAAGAAAAAGTATATCAAACAAGGTACTACTGATACATTGTCTAATGCATGCATTATATTTTTTAATAAACGCTACGAAACGACTTTTAAAATATATGGATCGAGATTACTCGTTCGGATGATTTTTCAATCTTTGAATAAGGATCCTAAGAATTGTATTCACCCAATTGAATTCTGATGGGCTAGTCCTTGTCCAATAAAGTGGACTGGGCTAATTTCTAAACTGGATACAATTTGAGGCCCATAGAGTAAACTGGCCATAGAAAAAAAGAAAAAATGTTGACTGGCCCAAATGAAAAGCCCATTCCGAAATCCATTTTAGGCCTTTTAAAATCTAGGGTTTTTCATTCAGCCCTATAAAAGCGAAGTACAATTCTTTTGCGGTGCCTTGTTCTTCCATTGCCTCCAGAACCCTAGCCCTCAAATCCCCCAGGTATGTTCCAGTCTTTGAAATTTCTCAAGTAATAATGCTCAGTTGATTTTGTAAGCTATACTATGTGTTATTGAATTTGTATAATGCAAATATAATTGAACTGAAAATGTATGTTTAGGTAGATAAGCTTGTATCTTAACTGATAATTTTGGATTTGTTTGAGTTTTTATGCGCAGTGCCTTAGTTTTGTGAGTTTCGATGATCTCATATGCATATCGATATACCTTTTGCAATGTAGGATAATAGTTTAAATCAGTGCGTAGAGTGTTTATAGGGTAGTGT
The DNA here is from genome assembly GCA_027705065.1 of Solanum peruvianum. Taxonomy (NCBI): domain Eukaryota; kingdom Viridiplantae; phylum Streptophyta; class Magnoliopsida; order Solanales; family Solanaceae; genus Solanum; species Solanum peruvianum. Next base: position 57,269,416 of record JAKWJD010001762.1, on the reverse strand, counting down.
TCTTCGATTGAGGGAAGAAATTGCAGGTGTGTTTGGATTGAATTGGATTGCAGTTTATGTTTAGTCTCAGAAAACCTTGGTCTAATCGCTCGCTCTGAATGTGACCTGAAGTTCGTAAATATCTCCTTTTTACATATTCGGGTCTTAGGATATCTTATTGTTGTGTATGTTACTATTTAAATCAGCTGCCGGATTTTGTTCGGTATATTTACTCAGTTCATGGTAAAAACAACTATGTCTATGATTCAAAAGACCATGCCAGGAGTAATTTTTTAATGAGCTTGATGATTTCATGGAGAACGTGTCAAAGAAATGCTTTAAAACTCGAATATATGTAGTCACTAACCTTGCGAAAGAAACTTTGAGGGATGTAAAGCCAGAAAAATAGTATTTAGTGAGTACAAATCAAATTTGTTTGAATAATTTTACTTTCTCACATATAGGTTTTTGTGTATTTGATTGATTTTATCTGTTTATTTGGCTTGCTTTGCTGGCTGCTTATTGTAATATTTTGATTGAATATGAATTTTCTGTGTGAATAGCAAAGTTGAAGTAAAATAGTTCTATTTTATTTTGATGACGAGAGCAGTTGCATTCTGATGGATGCTTGTTTGATATTTTATTTCATTGCAAATGCAGGTAAGTCATGAAGCACAACAATGTTATTCCCAATGGGCACTTCAAGAAGCATTGGCAGAACTATGTAAGGACATGGTTCAACCAACCTGCTAGGAAGACAAGGAGACGTGCTGGTATGTTATCTGCTTACTGAATTTTTGGCATGATTATTTTCATTTTTGAAATTCAAATTTGGTTGTGCAATACTAACATTTCTGTAATTCTCTTTTATTATGTTGTCAACAGCTAGACAGCAGAAGGCTGTGAAGATCTTCCCTAGGCCAACAGCTGGTTCACTTCGACCTATTGTTCATGGACAAACCCTTAAATACAACATGAAAGTCCGTGCTGGTAGGGGATTCTCTCTTGAAGAACTGAAGGTATAATTCTAGTTACTTGTATGTCATTCGCTATGTAACTTGCTCCTAGTGAAAGAACAATCAAACAAAACCAATCTATTGTGTAAAAAAGCGAAATTCTTTTGTCAAGTACCATAATTCTACGTGTGATCTTGTCACTAATGTTTACTTGTGGTTTTCAGGCAGCTGGTATTCCCAAGAAGTTAGCACCAACCATAGGCATTGCTGTTGATCATCGCCGAAGGAACAGATCCTTGGAAGGTCTCCAAACCAATGTCCAGAGGCTTAAGACCTACAAGGCTAAGCTAGTTATCTTCCCAAGGCGTGCTAAGAAGGTCAAGGTAAATTCAGAAATTGCTGTTCTTTACTATGCTTCCTTGGGTTCCTGTTGCTGTGGTATATTATAAACACTTTTTGCCTTGAATTAATCTTAAACTACCCTATCTTCCAGGCTGGTGATTCTAGTGCAGAGGAACTTGCTACTGCCACCCAGGTCCAAGGTCCATACCTGCCTATTACTAGGGAGCAGCCTGCTGTTGACTTTGTGAAGGTGACCGATGAGATGAAATCATTCAAGGCCTATGGCAAGCTCCGTATTGAGCGTACAAATGCTCGACATATGGGAGCCAGGTTGAAGAGGGCAGCTGAAGCAGAAAAGGAAGAGAAGAAATAAGCAATTAAGAGTCATTCTGTAGTCTGTTAAGCATTATCAACTTTCTGGTAGGCGTTGTGGTGAAAGTTTTATCATACAATCATTTTGAGGAACTTATGTTTTTCATTTTATTTGAGGATTTTGTTTTGTTTGTGAAATTATGCAAATCTTTTGATTAGCGCAAGACTCGTTCCTCTTCTGTTTCTGCATGCTTTAGCATCTAACTTAGTGATTGTGTCAGTTTTTTAAAGATGTGATTGATAAGTTACTGCTTGTACTAGCTCGATAGCTTGTTTTAGCTGTGTCGTTCTTTTAAAAAATTAGAATGATGTAAATCATTCTAGCTCGTTTTAAGAATTCTGGTTTAAAATGAAGTTAATTTTCTACTTGGGTATTCAATTCCTATCAATTAATCTCGTTATTTTGGATAAGATGGAATAAAACAATACAAATGCTTTAGTGCATAATGTGTATAAGATGCAACTGATTTACTTTTTGTAACTATCGAAATGTTGTTAAAGCATAATGTTCATTACTGAATCAGAGCTTTTAAAACCCTTTTGAGTTTTTCTTGCTTCCTGTGTTTCTCGCATTTTCGAATTGAGGCAGTGTAAGGTGGTGAAGAGATTCATATAGTGGACGTATTCGTCTGTTGTTGAAGAGCTCTTCAAATTTGATCTTTTGCAAACGTGAGTCATTTCGAGTGATACACTCGAAATATAGAGAAGAATTCATATGTAAAAATTTAAAACTATTTAGAGGAAGTTTGAGATAGTAGGAACTAAATGAGTAATTTATAGAAATCACATTAGTTGCAGGAGCTAATTACTAAGATTCATGTTATTTTGCAATGTTACCAATCTTTTTAGATTTTGCACTTTGGATACATGTATTTGACGCGTCCAAATACATGTATCTCGGATACATTAGGTCAAAAATAGATGTAATTTGTATTGGATATACTATATCTAAGTGAATTTACATGTATTTGACTTTCTCTTTTTCAGATACATACATCTAGTGATTCACATGTATTCGCTCATCTCTTTTCCAAATATATACATCTAGTGATTCACATGTATTCGCTCATCTCTTTTCCAGTTACATACATTTAGTGATTCACATATATTTGGAGTTTTCGCTTACCTCTTTTTCAATTTGATATCTAAAAATTTTATCTAGATATAATATGACTTGAAACATGGGAAATAATGTTATTAATTAATTAAATAATATATAATAAAAAAAGAAATAGTATATATGATAGAAATATTCGTGTAATTACGTATGCATTAGACTATCGAAGCCCAACAATTTACATGTTGTGGAGCTCATATAGTATAGGTCCATAATCTACACTAAATTTTTGGGTCCACTATGACTAGTAAGTGATCCATATGCAACTTGTTTAGATTATCATAATCGAATCGAATATTACGTTATTTCCTATGCTAAATACTCCACTATATAAAAACCCACCCTTCTTCTTCAATCTCCATCACAATCACATCTCCAGTTTTCTCGCGTTTTTATCAAGCTAACCAGATCAGATCATGGCTTTGAAGGTAAATTCTTTAAAAACCCCTTTAGATTTCTGTTTTTTTTGCCTTTCAGTATGTATTTTTATCTTGTTTGAAGTGAGTTTAGCGAGTGTTAATCTTTTTTGACAGTGAAAAGTATTTTTCTGTGATTAATGTTCGTTTTCAATTCTGGGTTTTGTGTTGTTTGTGCAATTGGTTTTTGCGGATCTGTTAGTTTTCTTTGTCGATTGTGCAGCTTTTGCTGTAATTTTGTGGATTCTGTGTTACGTGAATGTAGATTAAGAGACCCAAATGTGAGGATTGTTTGGTTATTATATAGTGTGAAGGCTCGGTGATTGGATTGATCTGATCTGTTGGTGTAATTGATGTTTAAGAGTTTTTTTTTTTAGCAGTTCATACTGTGGTTGAGTGGCGGCATACCATCTTATAAATAGATCTTATAATGAATTCAATTATGCTGTACATTTTTGGCCTTGTTGAAAGATTTATGGTAATGATAGCAATGTAAGCACTGAATTCGATAAGAAGTAGTGCGGATGTAATGGCAGATGAGTAGTACTTTAGTCGGAATTTGTGTATGTCATTTTTGGCCTTATCAAAAGGCATATATATTGTCTCTGGCCCAGAAGTAGTCCATAATTTCAACAATGTATTGAAGATTTCGTCTTATGAATGTTTTGTAATGTTAAGTTTTTGATATTGTTGATATTATTGGCTATATATATGGTGTATACTTTGAAGCTTAAGTCGATGACTAAACCCAGGGAACGAGATGTTAGAATCAGATTACTATTAGTTCATGTGCAGTTAGGGCCATAAAATGTTAGTAGTGAACAAATGGCTGTTTCTCGAATTTATATGGTGCTACATTAGCCAACTTCTGTGTAAATAGTCTAGCAAAAATTGATATGAGATAGCACCCGCTTCTTTTTCTTTCCTATCCTGTATTGCCTAGTCCAAGACTAGTTTTTGTTTCCTGGTCAAAAACCTATCATAACCCTTCCATATTTCTTTTATTGGGGAAGGGGAAAAGTTGAAGGAAATGTGCACTTTGTGTTCAGCCTGTCTTTGAAATTTCTCTGCTGTTCATAACACCTATAGTGGATGTAATTTAGTCTGACCTATTTTTAAGTGACTACAAAAATTGTTGGTTGGCCAATCGCCTCGCACTAAAATGATTCCTCTTACCACAAGTATATAGGCTACTGAGTGGTAATGGTTGAATCATAGGGTAACAAACAGGGCAAACCAGTAAACAAACCGAAGAGGTCATAATACATTATCTGAGGATGTTTTTGGTGCTTCACTGTGATCTGTGAATAGTAGCATTTCTAGAAGACGAAAAGGAAAAAGTGATCCACCTGGAACTGAAAAATAATTTCACAAGTCAGGGCTCTGTTGAAGAATCGTATGATTAACACATGTGTCTAAAATGCGCGTCTTAACATGGTCAAAGCAAAATGTTGGCCAGCATAATCTACAATGTTGAGGAATGTACTGTTGTGCTTTTCCTGTCTAACATTCTTGCAAATACTCTTTCACTAACCAGTGGCGGACCTAGGATTTTCACGAAGCGGATTCAAGTTATAAAATAAAATAAACAATGTTGGAAGTGAGAATTGAACTCGAATTCAAGTTATAAAATAAAATAAACAATGTTGGAAACGAGAATTGAACTCGGGTTGGCTAAATAGAATGAACCCTTTTCAATGCTAGGCTAAGCGTACACTTGTGCTGAAGTCCATCAATGAATTCGTACATATTTGATATCCTGAACTGCAAACTTTTCATTAACCCCATGAAGGAACACTCAATTTGTATTTTAGATTTCCACAAGTTCAGTTCCCTCTTAATTCACAAATTGTGTCGATCTCGACTATTAAGGTGGATTCTCATCCTTATTTTATCACTAAGTATACCTGAAAATTTATCTTTGTAACTTCTGCTACCACACCTTTTTACTGAACTATTTGGGTTTCAGGAGGAATTTGAAGCACATGCTGAGAAAGCTAAGACATTGCCTGAGAGTACCACCAATGAGAACAAGCTTATTCTTTACGGGCTTTACAAGCAAGCCACCGTTGGCAATGTCAACACAAGTGAGTATAATGCTTGAAATGTCTTATGCATATGTACATGCTGTCTCAAACTAGCTACACTTTGTTCTTACGCCCTTTCTTATGGGCAGGCCGTCCTGGCATGTTCAACATGAGAGACAGAGCAAAGTGGGATGCATGGAAGGCTGTTGAAGGTATGTGATCTAACTGTCCTTTCTCTTGGTTGTATGAGAAACACAACTAATTGCACTGCATGCATCTATGACAGGAAAATCCACCGATGAAGCCATGAACGACTACATCACCAAGGTGAAACAGTTGCTGGAAGAAGGTGCTGCTTCAGCATAAGGCTCATCTATCTATGTTGTTAAATTGTTACTGGAATTGGATTATGTGGCTTGTTTGATTTTAGTGTAACAGCAGGTGTATGCCTTTTCCTGGCTAGGAAAAAAAATTACTGCTATAAGTATGTCTGAACCTTCTATAATAAACCCCTAAAAAAGTTTGAATTTGGTTTCTTTATATTGAGTGTTTAGCTACTTGGTTCAAAACCTGATTGCACTTCTTGACAGAAATAGAACAGAGATGGTTAAAAGTTATAACCTCAGGCCATTACATCAATTAATAGGTATTGTGGTAAAATGAAGGGAGTATTATATATTAAAGATAAATTTTAATTATTTTTCCACCTATCAAAGCCACATTTGATAAAAGCTCGTATTGAAATTTTGACTAAATTTAGATTACATACTACTGGCCTTTGCTTGAGAGTGGCGGCACATCCTTAACTATCCTTCTTGTTCGACGGTGGCACATCCTTGACTATCCTTTTAGTTAGAGATTATTCAACTTATGAACTCATGTCCACGACTAGGTTAGGTGAGAAAAAAAACCTAATTTTTACGAGAAAAGACCCATAATTTTAAAATTTAAAAAAAAGAAGAAAATATGTACCGCGTGAATAACTTTATCTTACTGTTGTTTGGTTTATTGAACATATTTGAAAGTTTATAATAACATATAATTACAAATATTTATTTATAAAAAGTAAAATGAAGCTATATAACTTGTTAATTCAACGTCCTAGAATATTTTGATATCTTATTCATGAAAAATATGATTTGCTCATTTGCTAAGCTTAAAAATAATAAATACAGCTTAAGAATGGGGCTGTAAACTTGGTCCACAAATCAAATGGGGCTGTAAACTTGGTCCACAAATATTCAATGTTTGCCAGATTTGTGTAGACATGACATTTATCCAGTTGCTAAGGGCCACACCATCCTCTCAACTTTTTAATCCAGAAAGACCAGGACCAAGTAAAACTAGTAAATGACAAGCATCCAGATCAGGAACAGTGACATGCAGCAATAATTCTGTCAAAAATCTTCACTCTTTATAGTACTAGTTAGCATTAATAGTTTGCTTCTGTGAAGCAGATTTATGTGCATAAATGGACTTATCAACCTCATATTGTTCATTCAGTTGGAGCTATCTTGTTAACATAACAGGAAGGACCTATACATCATTTTTTTAATCATGATTTTACTGAGCATGTTAAGACATGACTATTGAACAAAAGGATATCTAGATATGTAATAATCCCTTACACGAGAAGCACCATCTCGAGAAAGGATTCCCTCCAGATCCCCAATAATTCTGGCAAGCCATATCTCTAAATTCCGTTGGATTTCTTTTAAGTTGTTCCGGATGGAGTCAAAGGATCGTTTAGTGGCTAGTTGGGCTTGCCCTTCAAATTCGTCCCCGTAATAACTTTTTCCACTGTCAGTTTGTAGTACCATCAGCTTCTGTGCAGTTTCAGATGCACGCTGCTGAAGTCGAAATGCTTCAAGCAAAAACTCGGTCTGTCTTTGGGTCCGGAACTCAGGACTCAGGTTTGGTTCGCAAGGATCACTGGCCTGCTGCTAAGAGGGAGGGAGATCATTATAAAGATGTATGTTTGTGTTAGGTAAAAAGCTAATTGTAAGGCCTAATCGTGCAAGCTAAGAGTATAACCCAACATCTAAATATTTGAGTTAGCAGATGTAATCAAGACTAGTTTATTACCTTCTCCGAACAAGTCCTATAGATAGAAGTAGTCATTACCTAGCCTAATAGATCATGAGGTAATCCATTTCACATAAAAAAGATGAGTTATGTGTATTTCTTGATCTCGATTTCTTTTGAGTAAAAACGTACGTATTGTCCATTCTTAGAGAAACCTAAGCATGCATGTAACAAGCTTTGAAATTCATATACTGAAGTTATAATCAATAAGCTTGCGGATATGCAGTAATTACCATTCTTCTGCATAGATCATCGATCTTGCCAGCTAGAGTTTGGTATCTCTTCACTTGCTTCCGCGTTGATGATGGTACCTTAGATAAATCCGTCTTCCCAATTTTTTCCAAATTCAGTAGCTCCTGCTCAAGTAACTTTAGTTTGGAGGAGACTCCTGTTGATTCACCATCTATCTTCCAAGGGGCCTCCCGTCTGAGAAAGCAAAAGGGCTCACCCTAGTTAGTTGATTCAACATCAAAATGCAAACATCTAAGCATTTGTCTAACTAATCACAGAATGTTTACCTTGCTACAAAATGCTTTAAATGGTGAAGTGAATCGCCAGAATCATACTGCATATCCTGCATGAAGAAAACACATTTTCTTAAGACCCAATAGCATCCTAAATACCAAGCTGGTTTTACTAAGATAGGTAGGACATCTCACATAGAAGGAAGAAGCTGAATAAGAGTCAAAAGAACCTCATTTCTCCTACCATTCAAGCTTGAAACTAGAATATAAGCATTGTGATCTAGATGTTTATTTCTCTTTTTGCTCTAACCATTGTAAATATGACTAATCCTTAACCAGCTCACAAGGCATAGATCAACTAATAGTTAGGCAATTTAGGTTTATTTTTAAGGTTGTGTGTTTTCTTTAGCCTTTCTATTAAAGTTGAAGACAACATAGTGAAATGCTCCAGTTTCCTTTGGTTCCAAATAAATGAAAAGGGTGACTGTACCAAGGGTAAGAAAATCCAGATCTTCTTTTCTATATAATAAAGACAAAAATGATAAAAGACAAAAAACACAGCCATAAATTGTATGTGTGACCTCTACCTAGTCCAAACTTGGACACATCCACCATGTATAGGAAAATGTTCCAGTGATCCTTTTGAACGGGAAAGATAAGTGCCTGGATTAGAGGCCGCGGGGAGTTCAAGTTTCATGGAGGCATTTGCTTTATTTCGAGGATGTGTAACGCATTTCCAAAGATAACATTGTAATTGGAAAATAAGATACAGAGACAGACAAGGACAAGATACAGCTTGCAACAAGAAAGGGAGAGGACATCTTTCCATTGAGGTTGATGAATCTTAAACAGAAATATAACAGATGGACTAGATGTTGACTGATAACAGCCCATCCTTTGCTGATATAAGGATCCATTTTAACCAGAATTGAACTTCCCAAACCAAAGGGGATATATAATTGGATGTCATTAGTTGGTAGAGGGTCAGTGGTCTATGCCAACAAAACGGTCCGTTTTAAACGGATTTCGGATTTCTAGAGTTAATCCGGATACATTTTTTTGAGCTTCCTTCATAACCAGGAAACCAACCTTCATGCTAAGTATTCAGCCAAAGGGGACCATTCTTGAAGCAAGAATTGCAAACCACTAATAGGACGAAAAAGGTGAAAGAAGAAAAGTACGAAACGGTGACCTGGTTTTCAAGCAGTGGTCCATAACACCAGTATAGGGTAAAAATGAACAGTTGAGGTGAGTATTATCTTTCAGTAAACAGAAAACCATATCCTGGGTAGTTTGAACTTTCAGTAGCCACTAAGAAGATCAAACCATTCAAAATTTTAGATAATAGAGACAGGAGTCTCAACAATAAAGACAAATCACAAGACAAGTAGGAGGTAACTGAGTACACACTAAACTACATATTTCATTAATAAGCATCTCAGAATGTAATCATTATACAATTCAATTTGAATTTGGCGCTGAACTACTCCTGGAGAAACACCTTCATTTCAGCTTTATCAGAAACAATTAGAACTGGATATTCCTGTGAAATTTTCAGGTATGTGAAGAAAGTTCATAAAGGCCTGTACTTCACCAAGAACCCTATAAGCCAAACATTTTATTACCTAATTTTGTTCATCCTCAATTGCTCTGGATCATTTGTTTCATCAGATATCACAAACAAAAACAAATTCCACAGCCCCAACATGAACAAACAGATAAACACTAAAAAGAAAGAATATCAGGTGGTAGTACTTAAAGTACAATCCCATGGTTAAATAAAAGAAGCAACTTTATTCATAAGTTTCACCATGAAAAACCAAATATAAGACAAACATTAAAGCGACAAACTTTAGTCCAAGTTCTTCCTACATATGAAGATCCTGGAAAGGACTTTTGCGTTTATTTTTACCACATTATGACACCACTCACTATAAAACCCCAAATAACAACAACTATAAAGAACAAAAAAGTTCCCAAAAAGAAATAATGAATGGATCATACCTGCCAAGGACTAGCTTTTTCAGCCCAAAACTTAGAAGCAGAATTCAAGTATTCTGAGTTAAACCCATTACTCTGTCCATAAACACCACTCATTTGTTCAGCATTAGGAATCCCATTAGCCAAGTAACACTCTTCCATCCCTACCCCCAAATCCATCCCTTCAGATATCCCAACTTTCCCAAACCTCAAACCCATTTCAGCATAACAATCTCCAACACCATCACTCCCACCATCTCCACTAGTACTATTCTCCATCTCACAACCCCTTCTACTCATGAAGTTCAACATTTCATCTCTTTCACTAATCTCCCTTTTCAAGTCCTCAATATTAGCCCTCAACTCACTTTCCATTGTCTCAAACTGCTCAGCTCTCCCTCTTAACTCAGCAATTTCTTCATCACACTCATCGATCTGCTGTAACAACCTCTTCTCTTCTTGCTGCCAGGCATGTCTATGACTTGCAAAGATTTCCACAACTCTTGCATTTGCCTTTGAATCCTCTTTTCTCCTGAAAAGTAGCTGCTTTAACTGCTCCTCTGTGTCAATAAGCTGAAAAGTTAGCTCCTTGTTACGGTTCTGAAGTCTCCCAACCAAAGAAACTGCATTTCTTGGTAAAGACCCAAGAAAGACAGCGAAACTTAGACCCAAATATGAGGAGAAAATCTTCTCTAAGTGTTTATTGTTGGGTTTTAAGGATAAAGAGGAAATGGGGTCTTCTTGTTCTTGTTGTTGATGATGGTGTTGTTGTTCTTCATGTGCCGCCATTACTGGAAAGTTGTCTTCAGTGTGTGTGGGGAAAAAAAGCTTTTTGGGGTCACCTTTTACTGGTTTGCTTTTTGGGTTTTTGAGTGATATATCTATTCAAAAAACAAAACAAAGTCTCTTTTAGGCTTGAGCTCTACACCCCATGTGACCCTTTCATTTTGTGGTCTCCTTTGCTAATAAGTCCTTTTCATTGTTTTTTGCAAATTTGTAAGAAATGTTTTTGGGATTGAAGTGGAAAGAGGAAAGTGGATGTTACAAGTTAAGAACTATTCAACAAGCATAATACTTTTTTGATAGGGTATATAATAGACAATTAAACATATATAAAATTGAAATATCAGCTATATTTAATTTATATGGCGTAATATAGGTAGGACATCACGTATGATATAGAATTATCTTATGCGATGTCACATATCACAAATGTTAATTTATTTAATGTTATATAAATTTAAGTATCTATTTGTATACACCTAAAATTAGAGGTTATAGATGCCAATTAAGACTAAGAGGGTGTTTGAATTGACTTAAAAGTTAATTAAACTTATTTTTGAGTCAGAATTTTGAGTTGATATGATTGGCAAGGTTATAAATATCTTAAAACAAGTTTAAAATCAAAAGTAAATCTCCTCCTACTTTTTATTTTTTAATTTAAAAGTTATTTTATTTTGACTTAAAAACTATTTTTTAAAATCAATCAAAACGAGCTCTAAGTTGGAAAAAAATGGAGGTGAGGAAGAAAAACACAAAAGAAATTATAAGATGGAAAATCAATTTCTTATTAGCTAAATGAAAGTGTAAATAGCCAATATGACATTTTTGTTCTTTAAAACCTTTAAAGAAAGTTGAGTAGTTTGATTATTCCTCAAAATAGTTAGTTATATATGCCATTACAAATTATGGTTTAGTATGTTGAACATTCTTTTTTTTGAATCAAACATTTTAATTAATTATTGATCAAATTAAAATTGAGTACATTGTGAATTAAAGATGGGGATCTATTATCCACTTTATAGCATTAGTCATAAAACCCGAAATTCGAGCTAATTGATGGGCACACTGGTTCGTTCATCTTTTATCGAAAGACAAAAAATAGAAGTAAAGCCACACATAATGCTTTATAATCATGAATAATAACATCAAGGTAAGAATATTTGCATGCCTTTTTTATCGCTTGTTTAACCAAAAGATTGTCCATCTCCACAACTATCGGGACTGTTGCAAAGTGTCCTTCAACCAGCTTAGTGCTTCTTGAACACCCAATTCCTCGGCCATAAGTGGATCTTGTTGTCTTCCTAACCGACTAGTGCGGCCTCTAATGAACTTCCACGAGAATTTCGAGCTAGCATGCCGATTTCAGTTATTTCGAAAGCAAGATCCACGATATATAATTATGTTGAACGTTTTTAAAATGTCGATAATATATGTGTAATTGCATTTCATTATATGCTTCAACCTCAAAATAGTTTTTTTTTTATAACTAATAGAGGTTAATGCATATAATTAAAAGGAAAAAATGCTTAAGTATCCCTATGTCCAAAATTTTAGAGACACACTCATAAAATACAAAGGTTCAATTACCTCTTAAACTTATTTTATAAATAACTTTCTATCATTTTACGGCCTACATGACACTCTCATGTGTGCCCAAAGTGTACTGACAATTTTTTTAAGTTATGTGGTTGATAGTGCCACGTAGGCCGAAAAAGGGTATAAAGTTATTTATCTTAGTATAGTATAAGTGTGTCTGGGATTTCGGACATATATTGTTGGGATACTTATGCATTTCCCCAATTAAAAGTGATAACATACTTTAAGTATTAATTTATTTACACACTTAAATAAAAATAGCAACTTTCACATATAACAAATACAAGAATCATATTTGTATGTTATAACTATAGTTTACATAATTACGCTTTATAGCAAAATTTTATGTTTGCTATGGATATTTCGTTATACTTATATGCCAAAAAAAAACAATTGTATAATATGTTTCGGTATACATGTATAAAAGAATCAATTGTATAATTTGTGTTTGTATAAAGCGAGAAAGATAGAAAGACGAAAGAAATTGGGCAGAGAAAGATCGTAACTTTATAATCACAAGTGTATAGAACGAAAATATATGCATTTTTTTTATATATACAATTTTTTTGCTTTATACAAACACAAACGCAATGTATACATTTGTGTTTCTATAAAGTGGAGAGACGAGTGAGAGTGGTGAACGAGATGTGGAAGAGGAAAACAAAATTATTTGTATATGTACAATTTTCTCTCGCTTTATACAAAAACAAACACATTTTATACATTTGTGTTTGTATAAAAGCGAGAGAGGTGAGCGAGACTGCCAAGCGAGAACGCGAGTAGCAAGCGAGATTCACCAAGAAGAAAGGTGAAATAGCAACAGTTTATTAAGAGTTACAATTAAATCAAACTCTAATTATAACATTTAGATTTTAATTAATAGGTTGCTATTATATATACGATTTTTTCAAATAATATACTTTTTGTGTATCTAGACGTTATCATATTTTTATCCATTTTTACAAATATTTCCTTTCTTGCTATTTATATATGAAAGTGCGGTTGGGTAGCCTGTTGTTTTTGCATTAATGATTAGCCTTTGCATTTTAAATATTTTTACAGCTTAATGTCTTAATTAATTAGCACTTTTAATTTTAATTCTTAGGCGAAATTACTAGCAAAAAATAGACATGTAGTATAAAGTGTGTTGCTTATCTATGAAAAAATATAATGGACTATTTTTCATTAATTTTTATGTCCAAAATTCCACCAAAATATATTTTGACTACAAAATGGATCTTGATTGAATTAGAGACATTTTAATTAAATATTTAGATCATGTTTGTTTTAGGCATAAACAATTTGGAATCAGAATCAACAGACTGTACAAAGGACCATTTTTATATAAGGCCTTTTTCAGATCTTTAACATGGAATTTCAACCAATCAACTCTTAATAGGTCAAGTTTGAGTTATCTTTTATTTATATGGTGATTATGAGAGAGGTTTTACGAAGATGTTTGGAATCTAGAAATATAATTACGATATATATTAGAGTAATTAAAGGCATGTATAATGAAGTCAAGATCTAAGTAAGAACCGTTAAAGAAAAAGGCTTTGATACCACTCGAGATGAGATGCACTAGGAATTAGTTCTCAATTTGTTTTTATTTGCTTTGATGTTTGATGAATTAACATGACATATTCGAGAGGAAGTATCATAATGTATGTTATGTGTAGATGATATAGTATTTTATTGAAGAGTCATACTATTGAATTAATGATAGACTAGAGATCTGGTAACCGACCAAAGAGTTTACATGTTTTTGGATGAGCAGGACTAAAAGAAAGTACATTAAATGAAAGTTTTGTGTCGCGTCACATAAGGTAAATAGGAAACTGATATTGATACACTGGTTATCCTCAAAATAGGAAGTTTCAAGAATCTCGTGTCTATAATTAAAGTAAATAAGAAAATCGAAGAATATATTGCACGTCATATTAAAGCGAAATGGATCAAATAGAGGCTCGTGCCTATGTGATAAAAAATTATCTTTAATACTTAAAGATACGTTCTACAGAGTGTTTGTAAGTCCAAATATATTATACGAAATAGATTGTTGGCTAGTTAAAAACTCGTACAATGGTCTACATAAGTACTACTACTAAACTTTAAATAGGAGTATCAGTGTATAAATATAACTCATTTTAGGTTAGAACACTTGATCAACTTTCAAGTACTAAACAATTAAAGAATGGTTGATTAAAGTTATACAAATAGTTATTACATAAAATTTAATTATTATATCTTCTACCTTACATGAACAGATAAGTTTTTATAACTTATACATATAAAATTCTAAATTACTATTAATAATTTACCTCCAAAAGATGCCACAAATATAACTTTTTGTAATTTATACATATAAAATTCTAAACTACTATACATAATTTACCTCCAAATGATATACCAAATTACCCCAAAGAGTGAAAGGGACTAAATACTGTAAAAAGATGTAGAAATATTTTTTTTGTTCTAATTTAGAATTTGGGGCAAAGCTAGAAGGGTAGCTACCCTATATTTTAGGGGTAACTTTATGTATAGTTAGAGGAAAGCCTATACTATATAGTTATGAGAGAGTACATTAAATTTCATTGGGAATTGTGCTATATATAGTTTCCACACCATTTCTGCATGGCATCATTTCTGTGTATTAGAATAATTTTACTCCACATTCATGCAATTGCCATATCAAATTTTATATGCTTTCTCAATAATAAAGTTTTGGGATATATATTATTCTGCTCGTTTAAAAAAGAATGACCTTTTTTTTATAGTCTGTGTCAAAAAAAAAAATAATCTTTTTCTGACAACAACTTTCCATGTGGCATGTAAGGGTTGTATATTTGACTTCGTATCAAGTCAAATTAGATCATTCTTTATAAAACAGGAGGAGTATCGTATCAAGTCAAATTAGATCATTCTTTATAAAATAGGGGAGTATATAAATTATACTTTAGCACTTTATTTATATTTGGAGTTTTTGTCAATAAAAGCGGATTGAATAAAGCTTAAAGTCAAAATACGTTAAGAAGTTTTAAAATAAATTTATTTCATAAAATTCATATAATATTGGACAAAAAAAAAAGACATGTTTTATGATTAATAGATCGATCAAATTATGTCCCTCCAAAAAAAAATAAAGAAGAAGATTGAACTAATTAATTTAAAAAGTTAAGTTTAGAACTTAGAAAGTAAAATCGTTAAAAATATGGAAAAGAAAAATATGTACCTAACGATTTAGGAGAATTAATATGGAAGATGTTAGTAAATAACTAAATATACTCATTTGTGCAACTTCAATCCAATTTACAAAATTAAACTTTAATTGGTATTAATTGAGGTTGGTCAAAATCAAAACTTTATTGAAAAAAGTGATATTAATTCAATTGTTAATGGCCTTCAAACATTAAATAAGTAAAAGTTTATTTGTATTTTTATGACTTGTTAGGTCGAATTTCTAAAATTAATTTATTTTAGTAAAGGTTTTTTTGTGATCATAATGCATTGACCAATTAATTATTAAAGACCTCTTACACGACAATTAGTGTTTAATTGCAATTTTTCAAAGTGTTTTTAAGTGCATTTTTTTTTTCAAAATAATATTTTTCTACTCTTTAGCAACACTTATTTTCTTGAC
Source organism: Solanum peruvianum (assembly GCA_027705065.1). NCBI lineage: Eukaryota > Viridiplantae > Streptophyta > Magnoliopsida > Solanales > Solanaceae > Solanum > Solanum peruvianum. The sequence continues at coordinate 57,253,659 of JAKWJD010001762.1, read as the reverse complement.
ATAAATATCTACTTTTCTAAAGTAAATACTATTAGTCACCCAAAAACATAACCAATTATACATATTATTTACAAAAAAATAACCCAACACAAAAACTTCAACTTTAATTTTTTAAAAATAAAATGAATATTTTTATATTTTCATAACCAAACATCCCCCTTAAATTACTCCAAAATTAAATCAACAGATATTTTTTTTTTCAAAAACCAAAAATTTTAGACCCCAAAAAGAAAATAAACTGACAAAGTGAAAAAGGTGTGTAATCATTTCAATTCAAAAAGGTATAAATTGCCAAAATCTGTATCTCTTTTTTTTTTTCTTGCTGCTAAAAAAATCATATTTTGGACTTATAATGACAGTTTTGACCTCTGACAACATCATGTGTGATATAGGAGAATCAAAATCTGAGGGCTTACCTGTCATTTGCCTATTGTGTTTAAAGTCTCATTAGCCCTTACTAATTAGGTTTACTAATAGATATTATAACCCTTAAATTTGTAGTGTACCACAGATATTTGCAAGTTCAAAATGAAACAAGAACGTTTTAATAGTTAATAGCAGGGGTCAAATATATTTTTACGATTCGGCTCCTCTCCATTTCTCTTCTCTTCATTTTTCGGAAATTTCTATTTGGATTAATGACACATGTTATAGGTTAAAATAAATGGTTAAGATTTAATTTTTCAAAGTAAACCTCTAACCATGATTTAGTTAATAAATATATTATATATCAAGCATCAAAATTATTATAATCTCACAATCTTAGGAACATATTATTTTGTCCATAAATATAGGTAAAAAAAGTTTTCTTCCTATTATTTCTTTTTATGTAGGATCTTTTTTTTTTAATAACATTTTTTATCTAATTAGAAGAATAAGTAACTGAGTAGGAAGTATGGAAACTATAATTAATCTATCGTATGTACTGGTATCACCGTATTCTTAATCTTATTATAAAATTAAAATTAATTTGTCAAAATGATTTGATTATCTCTAGGTAATTTATTAATTACGGACCAATATATATTTAACAAAAGATTACAATAAAAATATTATATAAATGAAAAATAAAAAAAAGACCCTACCTAAAAAAAATAATAGGAAGAAAACTTTTTTACATAAATAATACGGACAAAACAATATGTTGCTAAGATTGTGAGATTATAATAATTTTGATACTTGATATATAATATATTTATTAACTAAATCATGTTTAGAGGTTTACTTTGAAAAATTAAATCTTAACCGTTTATTTTAACCTATGACATGTGTCATTAATCCAAATAGGAACTTGAGAAAAATGGAGAGAAGAGAAATGGAGAGGAGCCGGATCGTATTTTGCATATTAGTTTAAATGGAAAAAGGGCAAATATATCTCGAACTATCATAAATGATATGGAGATATTCCTTGTCATATTTTTGGGACATTGATGCTCTTGCTGTTTAAAAAAAAAACACTAAAGTTTATATGCCGTTAACTCTAAAGGAAGACTAAATAGGAACGCATGGCGCAATCTTCTCCGTCGATAAATGTACAATTGGTGGATAAGATTATGACACGTGTGTTTCCGTTAGTATAAAGAGTATACATTATTTCTAGTTTTTGGACGACAAGAGCACCAATGTCCCAAAAATTTAACGGAAGATATTTACATATCATTTACGATAGTTCGAAAGTATATTTATCTTTTTTTCTAATTTAAACGGTATTATATGTCTTTAAAACTTCATAAAGATTTCACCATTCTGATGTTAGGAACACTCAAAAACCTATAACGATTTTATTTTACTCCTCAAGACTAAATTAATTACCATTAATATATAAAATCATCTCAAATAAAATTTAAATAATGCATAGTTATACTAACGAGTTAATTTTTAACCTCGCTGAAACTCCATCTTAACAATCGTATGACAATCAAGATAGAGTTATAATTGTTGACGATCAACGATCTTATAACAAAACTAATTAATTGGTAATAGAAAAAAATGATAAAAATATAAAGTGAGGGAAACCATTCGAACTAAATGATTTTTATGTATTTTTATTAAGATCAATGTTATAATTGGGTGAGCGGATCGAGTAACAACTATTTTCAAGTGATGTTTCTGAGAATGGAAATCTATAATCATCAAAAATACGATAAAAATTTACTGATAAAAAAAAAGCTCATTTATACCTCAAGTACAATATTTAAAACATTTAAAATCCTTAACGGACAAATCTAATATTATTTCTCATTCATAAAAACTTTGGTGCAAGTAGAGAACATTGATTCATGTTTTTTGGTTTCATAAATGTTCCATTGACTAGTCGATGAGGACAATACAATGCATATTTATTATTGCCAACTACAATTCATAATTATGGAGTACAATTTTATTGACCACCAATTTAATTATTGGGAGAGGTATCCTAGTTGATTTGTTTAGTATAAGGTTGCATGTGTTATTAATTTGAAGTTTAATATTTGAATTTTGAGGATAAAATTTCCTTTTATAGAAGTATTTTTACTCATAAAATGATTTAATCATAATTTAATTAATTGTAATTGAATAAAAGAAATTTGAATTTAAATATCCAAATAATGATCTCCATGACTCCTTCGTGATCCTTAGGGCCCGTTTGGCCATAAATTTGCAAGTAAAAACTTGGGAAAAAACTTGGGAAATTTTGTTTGTCCATACACTTTTTTTATTTGGCAAATTTTTTGGCAAATTTCCAAATTCCCAAATACTAGAAAAAATAGTATTTGGGCCAAATTTCATTATTTGGAAAGTTTTAGAAATTCAATTTTTACCCTTAACTTTTTATTTTACAAAAATAATATATTTATTGAAACCAACCAATAATTTTTTACGTGAACACCAAAGTAGTGATGAATATTCAATGAATATGAAAATGATGATATGGTTGTTGATGAAATGACGAACTATTGGCTCAGGGTAACAACACTGCTTCATCTTCTCGATCATCTGATTCGGAAATGCAAGTTCATCGAGAAGAGATTGTTCATAAAATGTGGGAAGATTATATTAAAGAATAGGTTGAACTCTTTCATATGAGAAAGCATAGGTTCTTCAGTGATTGCAATATTTATTTCCTTTTGTTTTCTTCTCTTTTTTTCCCCGAATTTATATTAGTTGTATTTTCATTATCATGATTTGTACCAAGACCTTTTCACTATACGAATATTTACTGTAATGATTCTTGTTGATTTATTGCGGAAGTCATAAATCTTGTTTTTGAGATTTTTATTGTGCTATGTAATACAAATTTATGGTTAGTTTGATAATTTTAAAAACTTATGGGTATAAATCATATTTCTTAAAAAATGAAATATGATTCTCAAATTCTATGGCCAAACACATGGTAAATTTCACCCAAATTTTCATCCAAATAATATTTACCAAAAATATTTGAATATCTATGGCCAAACGCTAGCTTAGTCAGTGGCGGAGTTCGAACCTTGGTACAATAACATTAAAAGAGTCTTAAGTACACATCCTAGAACCATTGGGCCAACTATATAATTTATTCATTGGGTGCTCTATGTTAATTTTATACAAATACCTATCGATTTCTACATAGATATATATATTTCGTAATGAAGTTAATGGGTGCTCGAGCACCCGACAGACACCATGTGGGTCCGCCCTTGTCCTTAGCACTATAAATTTATATTTTCTTCCTTTTGTCTCACAATCTCAATATTAATCGTCTTATAATCAGGTACATTACTCAATGAATAATGATTAGAATGTTCGCAGAATTTCTAAATACTATATTTCAAACAAATGAGATAGAACAATAAAAAAAACAGCCTAATTTATTTCAAAATATTATCATGATTTGCTTTTTCGAGTGTCACTTTAATTGACTTTCAAAACTAAATTTGATTGGATTAATTCTATATTTCAAACTTAAAATCTTTTGGTTTTCTAAAACTATGAGGATAATACTATAAATTGCAATGTTTCTCAATATCAATATGACGAAAAAATACATCTTGAAAAGTTGATCAAAGTCCATATCATTGGCTCTCATACGTAAAACACGTGTCACAATATTTTTTTCAACTCGATTTATTTACGAATTTCAACACCAAACCAGATTTAAATAGCCGATCCAATCTTCCTCTATTTTTGTATATAGCCTCGTCTATGCATTTTCAATCATACTCATTGAGGAATAATGTTAATTTTTTCTAGTTTTATTTAAAATATTGTATATCATTTATATTTTTTGTTGGCCAAAAATAGTTTAATTACTTTTAAAATTCTCTAGTCACCAACAATACTTCTTGTTGCTGATAGAATATGGGTCATTGGGCCCTGAGTTTAACTGGGCTAAAAGCCCAATAGAGGCGATCACATGGTCACTTTGGCCCATCAACCAAGCCTGGAAATTTTGGTATCATTGGTACCTTTTGGAGGTAATTTAAGCAGAAAAAAAGATACTTCAATGTAGAGTTCAATGCAGCTATGCATTAATATAGATTCCACAATCAATTATGTGTCATTAGAATTAGGTCTGCGTATCGGTCTGTTCGGTTCGATTTTAAAGTATATTGATCGGCTTATTGGTGTGTAGAGATGCTAAATCGTTAATAGAACCATTAAGATATTGACTTATCGATTTTGTATCGCTATCGATTCGGTTATCGGTTTTACCGGTTAAGATTTGACACAAAAAATATATATTAAAAATCACTTAGTAACAAGGTGACAAATCAAATAATATATGCACATCGCTTCACAAGTTACATCTTGCTCAAAAGCAAATACATTGAATAACCAAAAATAAAAGTAGGAAAGCAAACTCTAAGTCAAGGACTTTATACATAAAAATGATATAAATATAATTTTTTAATTTACTATCGGGTATCAGTTAAATCGTTGAGAAAAAACTTCAAACTGTTAGAACTGATAACCGATAACAAAAAAAATCAGACCCTTATCTAAATCGCTAAACCAATAACCCAATACTGATAAATCAATAACTTTTTTTTCCATTCAAATTATCAATTTCGATTTGATTTTGAACAACTCTAATTAAAATATTGATTACAAACAACCACAATAATATTAATAACATACCCGATGTAACTTTGCAGATTTGATTTTTGAGACAGACCTGACATGTATAAATAAGGTGCATGTATACCTGTTAATTTCAAAATAAATCATGTTATATATATTTATTCATATATATCTTTAAAAAAACTGACACACAAGTACTAGCGCACCCATAGAAAGCTCAAAAGTGCATGTTGGATAGCCAAATACATAAGCAGATCTCTAAACTTGTTATGTTTTTTCCTCAGGTATCTTAACTACGTCATTTTCCTATTGAATCATTGAACCCCCATAATTTGTTCCATTTAAATAAACACCGTTGTCTGATGTGGAACCAGATTTGTGAGTGAGATTGATAGAGGATACATATGTTGTTCCAGAACTCATTAGTCCAATTGATAGTGAAAATGTTCAAGAATGATTGTGTTTTACTTAAATCATTTGAACACGTTAGAAAACCAATGAGACTAAAACGGTTTGTCTTTATTCCTTCAATCAAAATTATTACAATTCGAACACAATTAAAGGCATTTACAATAGAACCGATCAAAATCAACCAACAGTGTTTTAAAGGAACAAATTATAGGTTTCAATGATTCAATAGAAAAATGACGTAGTTAAGATACATAAGGAAAAAAAAAACAACAAATTTTAAAATCTGTTTATGTATTTGGCCCTGATTTAAATAAGGATTCAAAGACATGATCATCTAGTACAACATATTCATCTTGACCATTAAGCCATCGCACTCAATTGTTTTAAGAAAGTTCAATTATACTCATTACCTTAGCTGTCTAAGCTCGTATTATAACGAAAGTAAAGTAAAGTATTATCTCAAGCTCATATTTAATTTATATATATTTACAATTAATATTTTTATTATTATTCAAATCAGTATAATCAATCGAATATAACTCTATCCATTAATCATCATTGAATATTTCACGTTATAAAATGAAAATTATTTTCGGAAGATACTTCCTCATAGAGTTTTCCAAAATAAAACACAACTAAAAGTTATCCATACAAGTATTGGGTTGGTTCTGTAATTTCAAAAATTGAAAACAACCATATGTTAAAATAAAAAAATCAGCCCCCTTTTTTTCCGTTCCCAAAATTTTGAACTCCAAAGAGTTCAAATCCGTAATCAGAAAAAAAAAATTCATACTAAAATCGGAAAGCGCAGGTGAAAACTTTACTGGCAACACTGTCGGTTCATCACCTCACATCTCGAATCCTTCCTCAACGGCTTCTGTCGGTTTGCTTCAGTTCAAAGATTTCCTTTTTTGGTGTTTTATATGCAAATATTTTCTATGTGAGTTTTGTGTATGTTTCAGTCTTGTTGTAGTTTATTTGGTGTCAAGTTCCAATTTTTTCGCCTGAAATATAGTTCAATCCCTTTTTAGCTTTGTGGGTATTCTGAATTTGAGATTAATTTTGAGTTCTTCTTATGAATTTCACATTTTCTTGAATTTGTACGAGCTGATTCTCTGACCCTTTTGATATTGGGACACCAAATGAATGAAAATGGGTTTGAATTTCTTTGATGTCAGGTAAATTTAGGTGATATATTGAATCAGTATTATGTCGCTGTTGAGTAGATTTTTCTATAGAAGGCCCCCAGATGGGTTGCTGGAACTTGATGATAGAGTATATGGTAAAGGAACTAGCTTTGACTTTATAGTGTGTTTTTTATTGAACATTGGAAGTGCATTGTAGTTTTCTCAACATCTTTTTATCTTATCTTGAATATCTGCAGTTTTTGATTCTTGTTTTTCGACTGAAGTACTGCCTGAGGGAATTTATCAGCTTTACTTGCACGAAATCATAAATGAACTACATGAAGAATTTCCAGATTCCTCCTTTCTTGCTTTCAATTTCAGAGAAGGCGAGAAAAGGAGCCAGTTTGCTGAGATTTTATGCGAGTATGATGTGACTGTAATGGATTACCCAAGGCAATATGAAGGCTGTCCTGTACTGCCATTGTCATTGATACATCATTTTCTATGTATTTGTGAGAGTTGGCTCTCTCTTCAAAATCATAACAATGTAATTTTGTTACACTGTGAGAGAGGTGGTTGGCCCCTTCTAGCCTTCATTTTGGCCAGTTTCTTGGTTTTCAGAAAGTTACAAAGCGGAGAGAGAAAAACTCTCGAGATGGTTTATCGTGAGGCACCTAAAGGTTTATCGCAATTGTTGTCACCTTTGAACCCATTCCCTTCTCAGCTTCGTTACCTGCAATATATATCAAGAAGAAATATATCTCCCGAGTGGCCTCCTCCTGAACAAGCTCTTTCTCTGGATTGCCTCATTCTTCGTGCCATTCCAAGATTTGACAATCAAAAAGGGTGTAGGCCAATTGTGCGCATTTTTGGAAGGAACCTTCTCAGCAAGGATGGATTGTCAACTCATATGTTGTACTCCATGCCGAAGAAAGGTAGAAGCCTTCGACATTATCGCCAGGTGAAAAATTGCTATCACTGCATCTTGTTTGTTGTCTTCTTCAATTCTTCTTTATGGCAACATGATTGTTATTGTTTTGCAGAAGGACAGTGATGTCATCAAGATTGATATTCAGTGTTTGGTGCAAGGAGATGTAGTTTTGGAGTGTGTCCACTTAGACCTGGATCCTGAAAGGGAAGTCATGATGTTCCGTATTGTGTTTAACACTGCTTTTATTCGCTCTAACATTTTGATGTTAAACTGCGATAACCTGGATATTCTATGGGATTCAAAGGCACGCTATCCAAAAGGCTTTCGAGCTGAGGTGAATACTTTCTTACAAACTGTCTGATTGGTTTTGTTTTATTGGATCATCTTTGCTCGTCATATTTCTCCTTTAACTTGTACTTTCTGCTTTGTAGGTTTTATTTGGTGATGTTGAGAGCATATCTCCACTAAAAGCTCCCACTGCAGCTCTCAATGGTGAGGAGACTGGTGGACTTCCTATTGAAGCCTTTTCAAGGGTACAAGAACTTTTTAGTGGTGCTGATTGGGTTGATACTGGTGATGATGCTGCGTTGTGGTTGTTTAAACAGCTATCGGTGCTGAATGATATGAAAGATTTGTCAATTTTGCAAAGTAGGATGAGTGGGTATTCATCCCCATTTGATTCTGAAGAAGAAAATAATGCATCGAGCATTGCCGACAGTTTGGATTTTCTGGACTCAGAGAAAGCTAGTAGTATTAGTTATGCTAATACAACAGATGTCAACTTTTTAGATGAACAGGATTCAGCTTCTGATGGAACTTCTGATCCCAAGATTTCTGAGGGTCAAATGAAGCTTTCAAAGTCAGATCTTGGTCCTGTTCAGTCTCTTTCTGAAAGTAACTGTCAGTTGGATACTGCCATTTCTCCTGAACGTTTAAAGGGAGTTCAAATTTGCGATACAAGGACTTCCTCTTCTTCTCCGCTACCTTCACCACCTCCGTCACCTGCCTCTGTGATTTCTAGTATAAAAGTTACTCAATCATCAGCTCCATCTCCCCCTTCACCACCCTCTATGTTTGGTTCTCCTAGCAAGGAGGTCTCATTACCTCCTCCGCCTCCTCCACCACCTCTACCTCCTCCTATAATTGGTGTCCCTTCTTCTGTCCCACGTATTCCTCCGCTTCCACCACTTGCAAGTTCTAATAGATCACCTCCACCTCCACCTCCACCACCACCACCACCTTCAATTGGTAGCCATAGAGAACATTCACCGCCAATACAACCTACTTCTTCAACTTCCCCTGATAGCTTTTCTAGAGGACCTCCGCCACCTCCACCACCTCCACCACTTCCTAATAAGAGCTTTTTATGCTCTTCTGCTCCTCCACATCCACCTCCTGTCCCTACGTTTTCTACTTCTAGAAGTGCCTTGCCTCCACCTCCTCCTCCTCCTCCTCGGGGTCCATCTAACTGTAATTTATCAGCTCCTCCTCCACCCCCTCCCCCTCCCCCTTTCATGTCATCTAAGTGTTCACCCTTGCTTTGTGTAACTTCCCCGCCTCCCCCACCTCCCCCGCTTACCCCTTCAGCCCTTTCCAAAGGACCTCCACCTCCACCTCCACCTCCACCTCCGTCCTCTACTTCAAATAGGCCAACTCTGTTGGCACCTCCACCGCCACCGCCTCCACCTCCGTCTTCTACGTCAAAAAGGCCAACTTCGTTGGCACCTCCACCTCCACCACCTCCACCTCCACCTCCATCCTCTACGTCAAATAGGCCAACTCCGTTGGCACCTCCACCGCCACCGCCTCCACCTCCATCCTCTACGTCAAATAGGCCAACTCCGTTGGCACCTCCACCACCACCGCCTCTACCTCCGCCTTCTTCATCAAATAGGCCTACTCCGTTGGCACCTCCACCGCCACCACCTCCACCGTCAAACAATTCTACAAGGCCACCTGCACCTCCTCCACCTCCTTTGGGAGTTCCTAGGCAAGGTTCCACTCCACCAGCACCTCCACCAGCACCAAAGGCTCCTAATGCTCCACCACCCCCTAGGCGGGGTTTGACACCCACTCCACCTCCCCCGCCTGGTGGAAAGGGCCTTAGTGTGCCAGCGCCACCACCTCCATCTACCGGACGTGTAAGAGCCTCTGTAGGTTCAACTGCTCTAGGGAAAGGGCGAGGTACAGGAGGCACTTCAATTCCTCCGAAAAAAGCTTCATTGAAGCCCTTACATTGGTCGAAAGTTACACGGGCTATGCAAGGGAGTTTATGGGCTGATACACAAAACAAGGAAAATACTTCCAGGTATGAAGATTTTATTTTTGGGGATGAAAAATTACAATGAGAACTTTCTGTGTCATTTCAATTTAATAGTCAGAGCTAATTTGTTCGCTATTTCTCGTGTCTCGTGAAACTCCTTAACAGGTTGTCATAAGCACTGTCATTCTCATGGTTTCAACTTCTAATGCTTAATAGATTGCAGATATAGTAGTTCTGAGCACTTTGAGCTTAACCTAGTTTGTGTTGGGTACTGCAATTTTTATTTGTTATCTGTCTGTTATGGGTAGTTCTGATAAGATTTTATTAATGTACATGACAGAGCACCTGAAATTGATATTACGGAGCTTGAGAATTTGTTTTCAGTGGCTTCAGCTACTGATGGCACTAGCAAAGGTGGAGGTCGACGTGGTTCAAAAATCAACAAACCAGAAAAAGTGCAATTGGCAAGTTATATATGCTTTATCTTGTTTCCAGTCTCTACAACTGTTATTCTCCAGTAGGCATTATCTAGCAAGTCTTTCATATAGTAAAGTGAGTGTTGTAGGATGAGTGTTTCCTTCCTTTACTAGTTTAACAAAACAATTAAATATTAGATAGGTTTTAAAGAGCTTTTTTTGTGGTATCTTGTGGCTAACAAGGTGGAAGAAAAGAAGTGGATAGAAAGGCTTAAATGGGTTTAACATAGGTGACGTTTCGAAACAAGCATGCCCTTATAGAGAAGAACTTGTGTTTTTTCAGCCCGGATGTGGATGATTACATAAACTTTGGGTGGAAAAGTCCTCCTTTCTCCATCCTGTAGGTAACACCATTTCTGTTTCATGAAAGTTGAGATAATTATCTTTGACTGGAGTGATATCCTAGGGTAAGGTCCTTCATCTCCAACCATAAGGTTGGGGGTTTGATTAACGAAGGGATAAAGGGGGAAACCACTCTTGGGCCTCTTAGGCAGAGGGTTTAGTGGATGGAGTCAATCATATAAAAAAATAATCGTTGCCTTTGAAAAATTCTTAAAAGTTGTGTTAATACTTTGAGATGTAAATTCATGCAACAGAGTAATTTTATTAGGCTGCGATACATGTCTAGATCTAATGAAAGAGTTGCGGAGGCTGTGCTTATGATGGGTACTGTGTCCCATGGGGATGGCCATTGACCATGAATGAATTGCAGTTCACTTGCTTCTTAATTTATCTGTTAGTGCTAAATTGGGAAAGATATAGAAAACTTCTATAGAAAGAAACTGATAGTTTTCAAAGCTTTCACTGTATAATATGAGATCACAATGGAATAGTTGGTGAACAGTCTATTGGTGTTGGCTTCTTTTTCTTCCTGAGGTATTGGAGGTTTATTTTACAGAACTCCCATTATTTATAGTGAAAGACTGTAAGTGTTACATTTTGGTCTAATGTTAAAAGACCGGGATGATTTCTTAACATATGCTTTTGCCAGATTGATTTGCGCAGGGCATACAATTGTGAAATCATGCTTACAAAAATCAAGATTCCCCTGCCTGATATGCTTGTGAGTTCTTTTTGTGTCTTCTTGTTTCTACTATTAGCTTCGATACTTTTATCTATTGCACTAATTTATGTCTTCTAGTCAACAGGTGGGTCTTTTGATAATATTCTTTTATTGTTTATCAGATGAAACTATTAGATTATGTGATCTTTACTTGGCTTTAGGACAATCAGATATTTGGAAATTGAGCTGCTAATAATTTAAAAAGTAACACAAACTAAACAGCCATTAAAATTAACGAATCTTTTCCAAAAGATTACAATTTAGTATTTTAGTTTTTTTTTAATCCCTTGTACATTTGCTAAAACTATAGAAGTATGTATCTGATGAATCAAATAGATATGCAAAATTATTGAATCAGCTTAATGGGTTTGACTAAAAGTCCATTCTCAACAACAAAAAAAAGGAAAAGATTGTTGTATCTTGTATGTATTGAACTCTACATGCTATAATCTTTTTATTAGATCAAAAAGATTATATTATGTACTGAACTCTAAATTGAAGTGTCTTCGTTTCTGCTTAATAGAAGTACAATATATTGATTAACTATCTATATTTTTTCTCAACAAAGGAATGAAGAACGTATAGATCGGTTAACTACACATAACATTTATGTCATACTCAGAGGAGTTTGGTAGTTTGACTATTTTTATGTTAGCCATTAACCTATAACAGTTCTCCTTGTAATTCAGTTTCAAGTTAGTTATGCTTTTCTCATATTGGTGGAGTTCAATGAGCACTTTAGAGTGAGGCCAAGTGGTTTTTCTAGTAGCGACCAAAACTAAGACTTAGTGATTTTCCTCATCTGATTGCATTTTGGAGGGCATAGTTCCCCGTACCTATGTTGATAGGAGGTGTCAAGTACCCTATAAATTAGTCAAGATACATGCACAAGTAGAATCAGACGCTATCGTTATTAGAAATATTTTTTAGCCGGAGTTCAATGAAATGTATATAGAAACCTTTATTTTGTACAAGGAGAAAATGAGCTTTCTATGGAAGTAGAAAAAAAGAGCTAGCTGTAGAACTATTTATCCAAAGGACTTTCTTATTTTTTATATTTTTTGATAATTTTATTGTGTTGAAAAGATCATGTAATTTCACCGAAGTTGAAGAGTTCAAAATTGAACTCTTATGGATATTTTTCCTTTGAAATTCAAAGGAATCATGATACAAATTGTATAAAATATTCTATCCTTTGGCCTTTGTTCAAAATCATGTTTCATAATGCACAGTATCAATATGCTGATTCATGCATGTGTTCAATAAGTGTAATGACTGACGAGCATTTCTTTAGGATGCTCATGCATGGTTTCTTTGGAAGTTCTTTTTTCCTTATTTTGAGTTTTAATGGAGGTACATTGAAATGAATGAAATATTTGCCATGGATTTCTTTTTACTAATATTATAACAACAGTTGCGCCTCAGTTCCAAACAAGTTGGGGTCCGCTATATGATACTCGCGGCCAGTATTATGCAAATGCAAATAAAATTTCTGTTTACAAAGCAAAATTTACCGCGGATTTCTGACAAATTATATTTGTATGCATGTCTTACAGAATGCTATTTTGGCTTTGGATTCATCAGCTCTGGACATTGATCAGGTTGAAAATCTGATAAAATTTTGCCCAACAAAAGAAGAAATGGAGACACTGAGGGTATAATCTCTTTCTCATCCTACTGTGCTTGCCTATCATGGCAAAGTTTAAGTTACAATAATATGCTTATAATGTGTGTCTAGTCATTTATTTTGAGTTCACAAGTAATATTAGAGGTATGTTCTGAAGTTTGCTTTGATTCTTCTTTTAACTTTTCTCGTTTAGAGAAAATACTCCATGTTGAAGTTTTTTGCCCATAGTATTTGGAAACAAGAGTCAAAACCTTCACATTCTGCAATTGTACTTAACGTTAGAATAGTTAAGTGAGTCATAGGAACAGCCGGAGCCTATAATTTTGTTGATGTGCCATTTGTTGCAAGTAGCTGTGTAGGTTGATGCCCATAATTCAGTGACCCATTTGGCGGTTTCATGCTTATACAGTATGTACTTGCATCTATGCTGTGCGTGCATGCTCATGTGTCTGTTTCAATGTCTAATCATGCAGATACCTATTTCTGGGAACTTCCTTTCCCGGTGGGTGTGGATGTGTATAAACATAGGCATATATCTTAGTCTTTTGTGTATGTAGATCCATACTTGTTTCTGTTTGATTCCCCCCTCTCTTTGTGAACTTAGTTGTGTTAGTTTCTTGACAGTCTATACTTGCCATTTGATATTTAATTGTTATTCTTGATTTCACAATTTGATTTTACTGTTTATGTTCTATTTTCCAGAACTATAATGGGGACAAGGGGATGCTTGGAAAGTGTGAGCAGGTCTTCTCCATTTTGACCATATATGTGGGGAAGTACAAGTTTTCCTATCCTTTAAGTTATAAGTAATTAACCGGATTAGTAATACCCGTTTCAGTTTTTCCTGGAGCTGATGAAGGTCCCACGAGTTGAGTCCAAGTTACGAGTGTTTTCATTTACTATCACTTTCTCTAATCAGGTATTTGCTCTTGTACTTCTTAGTGATCTAATGTCTATGGATTCTGCCATTAATTTTTCTGTTGACTATAATATGTTGAATTGTTCAGGTGAAGGACTTGAGAAGTAACCTGAGTACAATTAATGATGCTACTAGAGAGGTATTTTTAATACCTTATGAAGTTTGATTTGGCACATTCTGATTTAACTAGGCTCTAACTGAATTTCCTGGTCAAGTAGGTGAAAGAATCTGCCAAATTACGTCAGATAATGCAGACCATTCTAACATTGGGAAATGCTCTGAATCAGGGTACAGCACGAGGTACAGTTTTCTAAGATCTATATCTCTATAAGAAAACAATCAGTTGTTGGGTGGAGTCGTCGTGACTAACATCTTTGTTTTGTAATTACGTTACAGGATCTGCTGTAGGGTTCAAGTTGGACAGTCTTCTTAAGCTTTCTGACACTCGTGCGAGAAACAACAAAATGACCTTGATGCATTATCTGTGCAAGGTAGAATTACTGCATTATGATGCCTTTCTGTTTTTACCTTTATGTACTTGTATTGATCAATTAGCTCTGAATTGGGAAGAGTTGAAGGTGACTTAAGCGTAAGTTGAATCAGATTAGTTTTGGCTCAATAATGATTGTTGAGTAGCTCATGATTGAATTGAAAAAGTGCCAAGTGTATTTGAGGTCTATATCATAACCCATCTAAAACCATGAAGGGGGCTACTTTAGAGGAGGCGAGCGCTTTCAAGGTTTCAACACTCAAAAGCCAAATGATTCTTTGTTTAAGTTTTGATTAGAAAGTATAGTTCCATGTTAGGCATGGCTGGTAGGCGTGGTTGTTTTGGCACAAGAGGATGCTACGAAGATGAAGCATGCATGAGGCGTGGTGAAGAAGCACTAGTGGAAGCCATAGTGTACAAGCACGGTTCACAAACATAAGTGTGGCATGATGCGCAAGCGCAACAAAGCCATGGACCAGGCTAACAGAGAGGAGGCAAGGAATTTCAAGGTCAAATGTTTCATTGTCTTAGTAGTAACGCAAAGAAAATTAGGAACTGTTTCATGGAGGCATGGCTGGTATGGTGATAGTGTTAGCACAAGAGCATGGTCTGATGATGTAGCATGCACGAGGCGTGGTGAAGCACAAGTGGGAACCATAGTGCACAAGCAAGGCTCACAGGCGTGGTTGTTTTGGCACAAGAGGATGCTACGAAGATGAAGCATGCATGAGGCGTGGTGAAGAAGCACTAGTGGAAGCCATAGTGTACAAGCACGGTTCACAAACATAAGTGTGGCATGATGCGCAAGCGCAACAAAGCCATGGACCAGGCTAACAGAGAGGAGGCAAGGAATTTCAAGGTTAAATGATTCATTGTCTTAGTAGTAACGCAAAGAAAATTAGGAACTGTTTCATGGAGGCATGGCTGGTATGGTGATAGTGTTAGCACAAGAGCATGGTCTGATGATGTAGCATGCACGAGGCGTGGTGAAGCACAAGTGGGAACCATAGTGCACAAGCAAGGCTCACCACATAAGTATGACATGGTTCTACACAATTAAGGAAGATGCATGAGGCTTTAGAATGGTTGGTAGTACACTTAGTAGTTCAGGAATATTACTAGAACTATTGGTGGGTTGATTGATCCATATCATTTACAAAGGAGAGATTACTCCAGCAAAAGAGGTTAAACATAGCTAAATGCCACACATGCATCTAACGCTTAAAACTTCTTGATTCATACTTTGTCTAAGTGTAGCCCCTATCATTGGGGATTATTGGCTAAGTGCTGCACTTGACGCTAGTACGACAGTAGGTCGGTGATAGCTAGATCCAGTATCAACTCCAAGTCTCCAATACTCTAAAATGAAATAAAAGATCAAACATGAAATTAAGCATACAAGACTATCTAAATAGAAATTAAAAATTTCAAGCTTAGAGTATCTTGCCAAATGAAACAATTGGAAATACAATACACAAAAAATCTATTAAATCACCCAAAGGAAAGTCCAAGTGCGTATAGGTGCTTCTGTTGAGCACTCAAACAAGAAGGCGGCGGCAAGGCGGTGTAGCAGATTTTTGAGTGTCAGCAGCTCTTAAAGATGAAAATCTGAAAACTAATCCATCTTATATCGTTCACTTTATTTTCAACATTTTTCCAGTTGCATTTTTCTTTATTTTGTTCTACTTCTCTCTTCTCTTATATTGAAGTGCCTAAGGTTCATTTTCTTAAATTGTATCTCCATATCTATCCCTGTTCATTATTTTGGGGCGTCAAGTATTATGAGCGTATCAGCTGTGAAGTACGCTCAAGTGGGAATAGGCTTAAAGGAAGGTTATATGACATTTATATCTTAATATCGCTCTCACTGGTCGACTGGTGCAAATCGATTGACTCCTGGAAATGTTCAAGTTATTTCATATCACAGGCTTATACAAGACTGCGAGAGATTATCGGATACTCCGTAAGTTATAAATCACTTCAAATCTTTGTGGAGAAGAGAGAGGAATCCTCGCTCACAGATTTGAATTGAAAAAGCAAGCCCAGATTCTTTTTAGCTAGACTCTATTGTCTGGTCCTTGTCTTTGTTAAGGTTTCATTGTAATCTTGTCTTTGTTAAGGTTTCATTGTAATCTAAGTTTCATTTGGCCGCCTAAGGATAAATTTGCTAAAGTCCTTTTCTTTGGATAAATTTTTGATCAATGATAAGAAAGATAACCTTCCATATATTTTGATATGGATCCCTAAGGTACTGAGAAAGGTAGGTTTTTTCACTTGGTTAGGAACAAGAGGGGTGATATTGATGGATGATAAAAGAATGAAGAGGAGAACTACTTATGTTGGGCGGTGTTTTATGTGTAAGGGGTCGGGTGATGACGCGAATCGTCTTCTAGATTGTGCGATAACTTCTCGGTTATGGTGGGAAATGTGGTGTTTGTTTGGTACATTTGGGTGATGCCGGTCACTGTATAAGTAATGTTGCTCAACTGAAATGGCGGAAGATGAAGGAGGAGACACAAGGCGTGGAAGGTATGCTCTTGCACTTGTGTGGGTTTTGTGGAGAGTGAGAATTAGGAGAGCTTTTGAAAGTGTAGTGTAATTTGCACAGTTAAGGAATAGCCTCTTGTCCCTTATTGCTTTTTGGTGCACCCATGAGGTTCCTGTATTATAGAACGTTGAGTTCTGTAGAGAACTAAATGTTTTTGTATATATTTTCTACTTTCAGTATTCTACGTTTATGCTGTTCTTTTGCCCAGCTATCAGTGAACTTTAGTTGATAGCCTTTAGCTATCAACTATAGCTGGCTTGACCAGCCCAGCCTTAGTCTTTACTCTTCGGCATATATATGTTTGCACTTCCCAATGTGATGCCAAATGTGTAAATTCGTTTTTTGTCAGCTCCTTGCTGAGAAAATGCCAGAGTTGCTTGATTTTGACAAGGATCTTCTTCACTTGGAAGCTGCTTCTAAGGTACCCTTGCTATTTATTATGGTCTTCCTTTGCAGTACTACTGGTATTATGGTGAACTGAAATGTTTGTTTACTTCATATTATATGGTTAGATTCAACTGAAGTCTTTGGCTGAAGAAATGCAAGCAGTGAGTAAAGGTCTTGAGAAAGTTGAACAAGAACTTACTGCATCCGACAACGATGGTACAATATCTTCAGGATTTCAGAAGGTGAGAAAAGAGAATGGTAACATGTGAATTATTCCTACATACCAAATGAGTTACTTGTACTTCCAAGATAATGTTTCTTTTTAGTTTTAAATTTTAAATTTTAAATTTTAAATTTTGAAGGTCATATCATAATCTACTTTAATAAACGATAGAGTGTATAACTAATGCAACACTTGTTGTACATAGTTTAGAAAAGAGTACCAAACATGGTACTAGCAATAAACAAGGCTAATGCATCCATTATTTTTCTTAATACGCTCTACCAAACGACCCCTAAATGTATTATCAAATTCTCGAGATTTTCTTATGCCAGATATGAAATGAATGGCATTGTGCAGATTCCTCTTTCCCCAGGTTTCCTTCATTATACATTACAAGGATCCCTATTTACTATCAAAAAGCTTTATTCTAGATAGTTTGAGAAAACAAAGTAAGGAAGCAGTGTACCACTGTTTTAGAAGAGTGATAGGTGTCCCCAATGGATGGATGACATTTGTGTTCTTAACAAGGTCAAGTGAAAAAGGCTTGCGCTGGGAAAACTCCCAATTTGGTTTGTGTTGGACTTGGTTTTAGAGTGGAGTCTGGTGATGCAGTCAAACTTGATTGCGATGTCTGTGATTTGGTGTACACATAATTTTGTTATAAACATCTGAAATATGCGGTTTGTGACTCGTGCATTCCTTCTCAGGTGTTAAAGAATTTCCTTGATACTGCTGAGGCTGAAGTCAAGTCTCTCACTACTCTTTATATTGAAGTGGTGAGTTTCTTGCATCCATTATGCCATATATTAAAGCCTCCTGGATGTATAAGCCACGCCAAGTTTGTTGATTGTTTTTCTATCTTGTAAATCTGCAGGGAAGGAGTGCAGACTCCCTATCCCTGTATTTTGGCGAAGATCCAGCTCGATGCCCCTTTGAGCAAGGTTAGAGATACATACGTTATTTTTCTTGCTGTATTATCACTTATCAGTCATCTGGAAAAGAAAAAACTACAGTCGTTTGGCTATTTAACAAACAGTCTTGGTAATATAGCTATTCCAGTAGCGTTTATCAGTGATGCAATCTTTTTAGTTGTCTATCTTTATGCGAAGATTATGGGATGCAACATTTATGGCCTTTGTAGCTTTTGTTGAGTGCATATAGCCATTGGCTAGATTTCTTGAATTGCGTTTCTCCTTGAGATCTTGTTTTAACCGGTGTGAGAATTGCTTCAACAGATTTTCCTCACCAACTCTTTAAGCGGACAATGTTTGTTACGAACTTTGTCAGTTTTCATTTCCTTACTTTCTGGATGCAGTGACACAAATTTTGGTGGTGTTCATGAAGATGTTTAAAAAATCACGCGATGAGAATGAACAAGCAGCTGATGCTGAAAAGAAGAAACTGGAGAAGGAAGCTTTGAAGGAACAAGCGGCTGCTAGTTCTTCTGGGAAGAAAGGAGTTGGTGACTCTGATAGAGTAAAACTGAATTTTTTAAATCAGTTACATGCTGTGTGATCAGTTCAAATCGTCCGAAGCTTATACTACGCCATGAACTGCCAGAATCAGTCAAAAACTTTTTTTGATGATAGCAGCAGAGCCTAAGAAGGCTCTGTTGATATGCCACTGGACGATTTAAGTTTTATAGTTAGTTATATCTGTACATAATTTCCATAGTTAAGTTGGCATTATTTTTTTGCCATTTTAGAATCGCGCACAATTGCCATTGTTACTACATTTTTGTATCTGAATGTGGTAAAAACTGAGACCTCAAGCATTGAAAAGGTTTCCAAGTTGTACATATTGAAGTTCCATATAGTATCTATGTAATTTTTTTTTTAATTGCAGATTCTATTTAATAGCAACAGAAGTTTTTACTCTCAATTATTATCTCCATGTTGGAGACCTTATCTATTGTTTGCTTCTTTTGTTCAATTTGGAAATGTATAATTTGTGGTTGTGTTCGTATAAAGAAAAGAGAGATGGGATATTAAAATACAAATACATATCTTTCTGTCATATATCATCATCATCATATCATATATTATTATAAGCATGAACCTCCTAACCCCAAAGTTGATTTACCGTTTTAATCATACAGTATTATTTATATATTAATTTATTAAAAATATTAGTTAAATATTAATTTATTATAAATTTAATTTGCTGACAGCCCTAATTTAATTGTTCTGAAACACCCCGATCGCTGTAACAGTCCTGTAGTTGCTGCTCGACTTCTCTTCTGCAGCGGTCATGAAGTTTCATTATCCTTCTTCCAAAACTTTTTCAGCTACTCTCATCATCTGTATAATTGTCTCAAATCACATGTTATTGTCCATTTAACTGTTTCTCTTTTCCGTGCGTGGATAAAATACAGGTATATATTTTTGGCGCTTTGTTTTTGTTGCATAATAGTTACGGTAAATTTAACAGAAGTGTGATCATGAACGAAGGAGGGGAAAATCAAAGAGTCCATTCTGATCGTAAGGATGATAACACTTAAATTGGTCCTGTTCCATGTTTTGTTTTCTGTCACCATACTCAACCATCCCAAGGTTCCACATCCTCAATAGTTTCTTGGTAGTGCTCAAGTAGAAAGTTTTATCGGGGATGATATGTATAACCTGTGACGGAAAACATATATTGTAATTTATGTCGTCTTTTGTTCCTTTTATCTTTCTCGATTGTTTTTTTTTAAACTTTTAATCATTAACTTTTGTTAAATGTTGTTTCTGGTTTTGAAACACTGCAGGTGTTTAACTTTGCTGTAGGGGACAATATGCGAGATCAATTTGTTAAGGTTAATCTACTTTTTCTGACCTTAATGCTTTGCTTTTGCTCTGTGTTGCTGCTAATTGCAAATATATGTACACCCTTAACTTAATGCTTTGCTTTTGCTCTGTGTTGCTGCTAATTGCAAATATATGTACACCCTTAACTTCCTAGCACACTGCGATAAGTTTTAATTGATAGCTTTTAGATGGTCTTATATGAACTAGCACATTACGATCACTTTTACTCGATAGCTTTTAGTTTTGATGCTCCACAATATCAGCAGATCATTGAAGTTATAAACAATGGCAATATCATAGTTACTACCAAAAACAAAGAATGGAAAAGGAATGACACTGACACTCAAATCTCAACCAATAAACGGTTGCTTCATGTACTGGTCCTTAATTGCCGTAGCATTGCCATTGACAGTATAAAATGTACAAAAGGCATTTTGAATCCTTTAGTTTGTACTCTGATGTTACTTTGAAACAAATTAAGTTTGAATAAATAAAATGCAACAACAAATCTCTATTACGATTCAAGTGTGTTTCACGATCATGACATTCTTGAATTTCAAGTCCAAATTTTATTCATCTCTCAAATCAACGTCGAGAAGGAGGAGCAATTGTCAATGCAACGTAGAACTCTAACCCTTGCTTTCAATAAATAAACCAACAACTCATTGTGGAAGAACTCAACTATCCTCTAAGTCATGATAATGAGCTTTTCCCCCCCCAACTTGTATGATTTTAGGTTCTTGTCATTGTTAGGATCGAATTCACACATACACTTGATAAATGAAGAACACAAGAACTTTTGAAAGATAGATGAGAGATCTAGAGAGAGAAATCAATATTTCGTGGTAACACCCCGTGGGTAAACTTCCACGGCTGTGGGGTATATATTAATAATTCAGAGTATATTTAGTTACAGAGAATAAATGAAGAATAAATAGTAAATCAAATATACCATGTCAAGTCCGAATAAGTACACTAGTTAGATATATATATATATCAGCAAAGATGTCGAGATAGTTGGTGACAGAGCTTCATTTTATTTTTCGGTCATGATTCTTTATATACTAATTTCTGGGTACGCGTTTAGCGTGTGTATCCCCCATATTATTTGTATATATTTTTAAAAATACTTGAATTAAATCAAAATGAATACTATCTATTTTTTACAAATTGCCATATATATAACTTGAGAAAAAACTTGAAATTCCAACTAATTAAGCCATGATACACAAATCACTTTTATCTCGAAACTTAATTTATGGCTTGTTACTTGTGCAAACAATAAAAACTTAGAAATTCTTTAATAAACTGTCAAAATCATCTCCAACATGTTGATAAATCACAACATAAGTAATAATTTGATATAAATATCATATTTACGTTATTAAACTGTGAGAATATAGAGTTAGCTATAAAACTCATTCTGAATCTTTAATATGAAAAATTTCAAATATTTATTGTTACATAACCAAGAAAAATCAAGTATCACACAAATAGATGTTACAAATAGTTGATTTGTTTCCAAAAGAAAAATCAGAAAATTACATCTAATCAGTAATCAGCAGATGAGGAATGTGAGCAGTTTTGTACCAGTCTTGTCCTATTCCCTTCTCACATCGCTTGGCCAGTGTTGGACATTCCCTAACTGATAAATTTGTGAGTTGCTGCAATCCCTCCGGTAAACATTTTAGCGTCTCACAGCATGTTATGGATAACTGTGTGAGTGAAGTTAAACCTTTCACCCCTTCCTCGGGGAGACTCTCCAGTTTGGGACAACAATTCATCTCCAGATGCTTCAAAGCATTGAGACTAGCCAGGCTGTTTGGCAGCTCTTTGAGATTATGGAAGAAAGAGATTTCCAAGTATTTGAGATTTGCAAGGCTTTTGAACATCTCTTCTGGGAGCGAAGTAGCTGTGTAGTTATAGCTAATGTGGAGTGAAGTAAGAGCCCTAAGATTATATATGGACCTCCAAACTGTATCACCTGACTTGTCCCCATAAACATTCAATTTGTTGACAGAAGAAAGGGTCGGAATAACAAAAACAGGACAACCGTTAATTGTGATCTCTTCAAGCACGGGGAATTGCTCTTCTCCTCCCTCTTTCAGCAATCCTTTCAGATTATCAAAATTGTTTATAGTAAGTTTTCTCAGAGATGGAAACCTTCTTCTTGTAGGGAATCCAGAATCTTCAACATACTCCAGTTCCGCAGACCCATCCCGTAACTCTAGACTTTTTAGACAAGGCAGCTCACCAAAGGGTGGTAAGCATGAGCAGTTTTCACAACCTCCAATTGTAATAGAGACAACATTTTTCAAAACTGAGTGATTCATCCACTCTGGGAGACGGATTCCTCTGAATCCATAGATTTTTAAACAAGTCACATTGGAGTGTGGTTTGAGGGCTTCAAGCACTTCAACTTCTTCTGATTCATATCTATGTGGTTCTTTCCAAATCATGCTTAAAGAATGCAGATTTTCTTTTGAAGATAAATTGGCTTCTTTTGCATCCCTATCATTCTTCACTCTCTCAAGATGCGTGATTTCAATTGACCCATACAGATTAAGGTTTCGTAATTCACCAAGTTGACAACTTTTCCTCCTCCCCACTGCAAATCTACTTAGAGTCTTAAGGCATGTCAAAGATCCTATCCTTGGTGCCATAGAATCCAATCCCTCGCAACCATCAAGTAAAAGATTTCGGAGACTACCAAGTTTACTTGTTTCTTTTGGCAAACAACAAAGTGACCAGCAATACTCTACATTAAGAGTCTGCAGATTTTGAAGCTTGCATAACTGCTCTGGAAGACTATGCATCGGAGAGCCAGACAAGTTCAAGTATCTTAAATGCACTAGATCTCCAATGGAGGACGGTAACTGCTTAATTCCTATGTTATTTAGATTAAGCACCCTCAACGACACAAACTTTTGCAAGTGAGAAGGAGAGTAAGGAGACACCAATTTTGCGAAACCAATGGACATCATAGGTAGGAAATTTTCTACATTTATTTCTCGGATATTGCTGCTTGATGTGCTTGCTGAAAATAGAGATGTTGCCAAATCATGAATGAGATCATGCATCTTGAAATAAGTTTTACCATCTTTAACTTCAATTTCTTGGAAAAAAGACCTCAAGTATAATTCATTCCATACTTCATTACCTACATCCTCTAGCTCCATGTTTCCTTTGGATAAAAGAAAACCGTGTGCCATCCAGAGAGAGATTAGATTTTCTTTTTTCATTTTGGTATCCTTTGGGAACACCGCACAATAGACAAAGCATTGTCTCAAATCAAGTGGAAGGTGATGGTAACTGAGTCTCAGGGCAGGCAGAATAGAACTTTCATCTTGAGGTAAATTCCAAATCTCACTATCTCTCACATGTTCCCACTGTCTTTCTTCTCTCTTGAAGCGCAAAATACCTCCAAGAGTTTTAGCTGCTAGAGGCACACCACCACATTTTTTCACAATCACCTTTCCGATAGCCACAAGATTAAGATTCATTTCTTCTTGGTGCCCAAACGCACATTGCATGAACAACAACCGACAATCTTCTTGAGACAAATTGGACAATTCATATGGTTGCAATGTTGCCATAATTGATCCAACCTTTTCAAAACGAGTAGTGGTTAGAACAGAAGCACCACTTGCTCCAGCCTTCAAGACTTGTCTTAACTTAGCCCACTTGTCTTGATCTTCATTCCAAACATCATCCAAGACAAGCAAGTATCTTTTTCCATTCAACAAGTCCTGAAGCTTCTTTTGAAGTGGAGCCAAGTCCATGTCACCAAGTAGTGGCCTTCCTTCAATAAATTCTGCAATTTCCTTTATCAACCTCTTCTCGTTTAAATCTTCCGAGACACAAATCCATATTTTGGGATGGAAATGGTCAGTTACTCTCTGATCATTGAAGACCATTTGGGCAAGAGACGTCTTTCCTAGTCCCCCCATACCAAGTATTGGGAGGACTGAAAGTGTTTGGGCATCGCTGACATTGTTTATAAGGATTTTAACTATCTCATCCTTTTCTTTGTCTCTTCCATAAACTTGTGGTTCATTTAACACAAAACCTGGTCCAAGATTGGTAGGAGTCAGCAAAAGAACAAAGAAGAATTTTGCACACTAAAAAGACAAAGATAAGCTTGATCATTTTTTTTTTTAAAAAAAGCACTTTTTTGAATTCACATTATTATCATTGTTAATTTATAAGATCTAAAACAACTCTGCTATGGATTTATTTAAAAACTTCACTAAACAGATTTAGATAATAGTTTTGGAACCCAATTAATAAATCCAAATATGGATTAGACAAAATCCCAAAAACACACATGAATTTGATGATATAAAGTTGTTTGTTAGAAAAATATTTACCTGTTTGTCGTCTAGCAGCTTCTCTCTCTGTAGTCTTTTTTTCCAAATGAAACTTGCTTCGTTCTGCAGCAATTGCATCTAGTTTCTTCATTATCTCTTTCATCCTTTTCCCAATCTTGTAACGGAAAGCGATAGCCTTCGGATGATAACTCCCATATTTAGTCTGATTGAGTCTTGCTGCCTCAGTTTGACATTCATCCAAGATGTCATCAACTTCATATGCAGCAACATTGAGTTTCTGCAACCAATTTTCTATTGGCTTGTCCTTCAGTTGCTTCTCCTGAGCATCTTCAAGCACAGCTTGGATCGTAGTAAACGTGCTTTTTAGATTTTCAAACTCGTCCTTAAAACCAAAAAACAATCCAAGTTCCCCTTGTATGAAAGATGTCAAATTTTCTAACAGAATTTGAAGGAAAGCTTCAGCCATTGAGTATGCGTTGATTTTACTATAACTCGAAATTGTTGGAATGAAATATGGACAGCTGAAAGTAAGAGCACAAAGCTTAATAATTATAAACTCAATTTATTCCATCACTTATTGGGGCCATGCATGTCTCTCAATTATTTGATTTTGAGAATCACACTTTGTTTTTTTATAATCCACTACTTTTTATCTTGTCAATCTTCATCCAACTTATTGAATGGGTAATTAGTTTTGATTAAAGTCAATTAGGGATTTATTTGAGAAATAATCAATATCCATATGAAAATTCAATTAATTAATTTGGATTCAAGTCAATTAGGGATTTATGGAAGGTGTGTTAGTTGTGAAATAAGGTCATATAAAGGAATGCTTTCTATACTGATTAAGTTTTCGTGCAAGTTCAAATAAGGGGCCAAATTCAAATAAGCATATATCCTAGCTAGAATAGGAATAATTATGTGACTCATGATGGAGTTGTAATAATTTTGGGCCATGTCTCTCAATTATTTGGCACTTTGTTTTTCAATCCAATAAATAACAGTTGGTTTTGATTTAAACATTTTTGGCATCTCTTTTTAAAAAGTACTGCTTTTTTATCTGCTCAATTAGATTGATTTGTGAAATTTATGGACCACCCACTATTATTCTTGTCTCCTTTTTTTTCTTTAATAATTGACTGAAGAGTCTCTTTTTATCTTTTTCCTTCTTAGTTTTGATTCTAATCTTTAAAAAAGTAGTTTTGAAAGTAAGTGCTGAAATTTATTTTTAAAATAAGTAGTTATATGTTTGGATAAAAGTGTTAAAGTTAAAAAAAAAAGTTGTTGATGTGTTTGGCAAATAAGTGCTGATAAACAGCTTTTTAAATCAAAATGTCTGAAATACCCTTAAAAGTTGTTAACATAATAAAAGTTAATTAATTTATGTTTTACAGCCATAAATAATTATATTTTGCTATCATTCACATATTTCTTTCTCATCACAAATTATTTATAAGAGGAATATAAACTTATTATAGATTTTAAAGATATATAATTTGAATAGATCAAAGAACGATTTAAGATTTTATTTTAGTTTCATCCATAGGTAATAATAATAATCTATCATTCACATATTTCTTTATTATCACAAAATATTTATAAGAGGAATATAAATTTTTATTTAAGTTATATGTGCAACTTATTTTACATTTTAATAATATATAATTTGAATAGATCACTTGAAAGATTTAAGATTTATTTTATTTTCATTCATTAGTAATAGTAATTGTCTATCATCCACACGTTAAAAGGGAAAAATAGAAGAAAGAGAAGTTAGGGTTATGTAGGTAATTTGGAGATTGTATAAAAATATTAAAGGTAAAAAGGTAAAAATGTGGTCAACTTAAAACAGCTTATAAGCTGGAAAAAAAAAGCACCCCTACCCCAGCTTTTAACTTTTAGCTTAAAATAAGTTTTTTTTAACTTAAAATAAGTTATTTTGAGGATTGCCAAACAGCTAAATAAGTCAAAAACCAGCTTTTAAGTCAGTTTGACCAGCTTAGCTTAAGGGCCCGTTTGGATGGGCTTAATAAAAGCAGCTTTAAAAAAGTACTTTTGAAAGTGCTGAAACTTATTTTTAAAATAAGCAGTTATGCGCTTGGATAAAAGTGCTGGAGTTGTTATGTCAAACGTGAAAAGGGAAAAATAGAAGAAAGAGATGTTAGGGTTATGGATAATTTGGAGATTGTATAAAAATATTAAGGGAAAAAACATAAAAATGTGGTCAACTTAAAACAGCTTATAAGCTAAAAAAAAAAAGCACCCCTAACCCAGCTTTTAACTTTTGGCTTAAAATAAGTTTTTTTTTTTAACTTAAAATAAGCTGTTTTGAGTATTGCCAAACAGTCAAATAAGTCAAAAATCAGCTTTTAAGTCAGTTTGATCAGCTTTTAAGCTGAGCCAAACAGGCTCTAAAAGTTGGTCAAACTGACTTAAAATCCGGTTTTTGACTTATTTAGTTGTTTGGAAATCCTCAAAATAAAAGATGTTTTTAGACACATTTGTTATATTTGACGTCCTACGTGACAATATATAATTATCATGTCATATAAATTTATTTTCATTATATAATTATGGGAAAAGACATTAATTCGTTTTTAAACTTATATCAAAAAGTAAGTTACACGTTTAATGTATCATGAAAATCTATAACCACCTCTGCTCTTCAAAAGTGAATTTATTTACTCCTAAAGCTAACATGACAAAATAATAATAATTAAAAAACAATCATGGGCGTCAGATAATTATTAAAGTTAAAAAAAATCAAAATATTTTTTAAACCCCACCCCCCACACCTCTTCTTCTTCACACTCCACCCTCTTCATCTCCTTCACCCCATTAAGCTTAAATAAACCAATAACAAGAAACAACCAAGAAATAAATTACTTCAAAAAGGAGTTAAATCTTGGGAGGTTTCAATCGGTGGGGCTTTTTATTATTGAGTGATTGAAAGAAATTGGGAAGAAACTTATTTTTCTATTATCTTTATTTTTAAGAATTCTCTAGGAAAAATATGGAAAAGTAACAAAGAATGCATGTCAAATCTGAAAAATACTTTTAACTACAAGCTACAACAAATAACAACGAAGTTTAGTTTACATGGCCAATTAATTGAAGAAACTGAAGCAACCTTTTTGTGGGTATATTTTGGAATGGGAGAATTCTTTCACTGTAGGACCAACTCCAGATTGCAGACAATTTCTTGGTGGTCATTGCTAATTTTTATTTGTTTTTACCATTTGCAATGAAGAAGATAGAATTATTAAGAATTTTAATAATTGATTAGAAATAAATTAGTGTAAGATATAATTAATAAAATAAAAGTCAACTAATAAAGAAAAGAAAGTAAAAATATATATATATAAAAAAAAATACAATTTCTTACATGGCGCTGATGCAACGCAGATGTATCTGCTAGTGTAATACACCACATACTATGAGAGTGGTGTTGCACATAACAGGTGATATTAAATTTACTTTTAAATAATATAAGTGTGTAATAGATTGTCATGATAGTTAAAACATGTAAGTGACTTTTCGAGACAAGTTTAGGGAGAATCTATATCTTTTCTCTATAATTATCGTGTCATATAGTGATCTCAAAAGTTGTAAGTTCACCTTTTTTGTATGAATGTCGTATCAGACTAAGCCTAAATGTAATCAAGTTCAGACAGTTTCTCGATTGATGCTAAGGAAGAAAAACGAACAAGAAGAAAAATGACATCTACGTAAAGAAATATTACATGTATAGTAGAATAAACACAAATGGAATTTTACGGTAATTCAAATGTTACTGGCTCAAAAATTGGAGTTAGGATCTTGTTGAGCCTTCTGCGGACATTATTCATGGTGATTCGATCTTGGGGCAAGTCCACAGTACATTCAAGAGCTACTTCAAATACCAATCTCAAACAACTTATCATCTACTGGTTGTACTGTGCCATCAAAATAAAATACATCATATATGCATATCGAATACAAGTTGAAGAAAGTACTTAGTAAATACAAAACTGATTAGTACCTGGTGCCATGCATGTAGCCAATGGTGCCTAAGGTTTTTGTCAATCCTACTGGATCATACGCCGTCAAGAGTTTTCTATGAATATTTTATTGCCGTAAGTCTTTATACTAATTTTGTAATTGTTACATTTTATTTTTCATTACAATTTACATATATATTGCCATTAAATTTTAGTCATTCTAACATATCTATAAAATTCACATGGAACACACGTGCAAAACACATGCTTGAAACTAGCACTACCTAAAAAGCATGAACTCGCAAAAATGAATGTTGAATTACTATAATATCCCCAATTAAAAAACAAATACACAATTAATTTATTTTTATTTTATTTACTTATATTTTATTAAATATAGATAGTTTTTTTCATTAAATGGTTGTGAATTTTTGCTATGAATTGTAACTTTTTTGAAGGGTTGAAATTGACAGGTTGTGACATTTTCGGTGAGTTGTGACTTTTCAGAAGGGTAGTGATTTTTTCAAAAGGTTTTGAGTTTTCGAAAGCATTGTGTCTTTTCTGATAAGTTGTAACTTTTTCTTAGTATTGTGACTTTCTGATGAGCAGTGCCTTTTTCGAAGGGTTGTAGCTTTACTAAAAAGACACAATTAACACATATTCATAACACAATTTGTTAGCTATAAATTGAAGTGTTTCTTCACATTTTTATATTTCTTCTTCTTAAAATATCTCAAGTGTTGTTTGCAACTATTGATCAAGTTCGAAATTCAATCAAACTCGAGGTACTACATAAGAAAGAATCAGTGAATAAATTATAGCAACTTATTCATCAATCATACTTGTATTTCTTCTTACGATTTTCATCATGCACATACTTCAATATTATTTGTATCATTTTAGAAATTAAATAAACTTTTATTTGTTAAAGAAGACATATTTCGTACTAATAGTCACAACAATTTTAACCTTCATCTTTTTTCGATCATAAATCACAATCATCCACTCCTTATAAATTCTTGGTGATTTTTTTTCTGTGAGTATCTAAAATCACTTCACAATTACATAAATGATTCATCCCTAATCGAGTAATATGTTTCTTTGATACTCTTATCATGGGAATTTAGGTATTGACTTTTTATTCAAGAAGAGAAGAAGAGAACAAAGAAATGTGGAGTACGGAGCTTAAAGGGTACAAAATATTAACAAAAATTCCAAAACGGTATATAAAATTTTATATTAACCAAAACGGCAAAATCGCTGCATCAACAGCGATTTACTTCCCCGGAAAAAGCAAAATCGCTGCCGAGGCAGCGATTTTGCAAAATGTGATTTTCTTTTTTTAAAAAAATGAAATCGCTGCCTAGGCAGCGATTTATAATTTATAATTTTTTTATTTAAAGAAAATCGCTGCCTAGGCAGCGATTTTTAAAAAAAAAAATTTTTTATTTTTAAAAAAGTGGAAGTCGCTGCCTGGGCAGCGACTTTTATTAAAAACAAATTTGAAATGTGCAAAGTCGCTGCCTGGGCAGCGACTTGTATAATTTTTTATTTTTTTTTAATTTTCAAATTTTTTTCTTTAAAAAAATGTGGAAACAAAGTGGAAATTTAAAAAAAAAAAAGAATTTTTTGAAGCAACAATTTTATAAGATAAAAAAAAAGTTAAAATATTTTTTTTTTTATAAAATCGCTACTTTAAATTTTATTTTTTTAAAAAAAATTATTTGTGGAAAATCGCAGCGATTTACATATTTTTTTAAAAATAATTATAAATCGCTGTGTAGGCAGCAATTTAAAAAATTTATAAATTTATAAATTGGTTAATATTTTTGGAAAATCGCAGCGATTTTCATATTTTAAAAAAAAGTATAAATCTTTTAAATCGCTGCCTACGCAGCGATTTATAATTTTTTTAAAAAAAATTTGTAAATCGCTGCGATTTTCTACAAATAATTTTTTTTTTAAAAAATAAAATTTAAAGTAGCGATTTTATAAAAAAAAATATTTTAACTTTTTTTATCTTATAAAATTGTTGCTTTAAAAAAATCTTTTTTTTTTAAATTTCCACATTGTTTCCACATTTTTTTAAAGAACAAAATTTGAAAATTAAAAAAAAATAAAAAAATTATACAAGTCGCTGCCCAGGCAGCGACTTTGCACATTTAAATTTTTTTTTTATATAAAAGTCGCTGCCTGGGCAGCGACTTCCACTTTTTTTAAAATTTTTTTTTTTTTTAAAAAATCGCTGCCTAGGCAGCGATTTTCCTTAAATAAAAAAATTATAAATTATAAATCGCTGCCTAGGCAGCGATTTCATTTTTTTAAAAAAAGAATCACATTTTGCAAAATCGCTGCCTCGGCAGCGATTTTGCTTTTTCCGGGGAAGTAAATCGCTGTTGATGCAGCGATTTTGCCGTTTTGGTTAATATAAAATTTTATATACCGTTTTGGAATTTTTGTTAATATTTTGTACCCTTTAAGCTCCGTACTCGAGAGTGGTGTTGCACATAACAGGTGATATTAAATTTACTTTTAAATAATATAAGTGTGTAATAGATTGTCATGATAGTTAAAACATGTAAGTGACTTTTCGAGACAAGTTTAGGGAGAATCTATATCTTTTCTCTATAATTATCGTGTCATATAGTGATCTCAAAAGTTGTAAGTTCACCTTTTTTGTATGAATGTCGTATCAGACTAAGCCTAAATGTAATCAAGTTCAGACAGTTTCTCGATTGATGCTAAGGAAGAAAAACGAACAAGAAGAAAAATGACATCTACGTAAAGAAATATTACATGTATAGTAGAATAAACACAAATGGAATTTTACGGTAATTCAATGTTACTGGCTCAAAAATTGGAGTTAGGATCTTGTTGAGCCTTCTGCGGACATTATTCATGGTGATTCGATCTTGGGGCAAGTCCACAGTACATTCAAGAGCTACTTCAAATACCAATCTCAAACAACTTATCATCTACTGGTTGTACTGTGCCATCAAAATAAAATACATCATATATGCATATCGAATACAAGTTGAAGAAAGTACTTAGTAAATACAAAACTGATTAGTACCTGGTGCCATGCATGTAGCCAATGGTGCCTAAGGTTTTTGTCAATCCTACTGGATCATACGCCGTCAAGAGTTTTCTATGAATATTTTATTGCCGTAAGTCTTTATACTAATTTTGTAATTGTTACATTTTATTTTTCATTACAATTTACATATATATTGCCATTAAATTTTAGTCATTCTAACATATCTATAAAATTCACATGGAACACACGTGCAAAACACATGCTTGAAACTAGCACTACCTAAAAAGCATGAACTCGCAAAAATGAATGTTGAATTACTATAATATCCCCAATTAAAAAACAAATACACAATTAATTTATTTTTATTTTATTTACTTATATTTTATTAAATATAGATAGTTTTTTTCATTAAATGGTTGTGAATTTTTGCTATGAATTGTAACTTTTTTGAAGGGTTGAAATTGACAGGTTGTGACATTTTCGGTGAGTTGTGACTTTTCAGAAGGGTAGTGATTTTTTCAAAAGGTTTTGAGTTTTCGAAAGCATTGTGTCTTTTCTGATAAGTTGTAACTTTTTCTTAGTATTGTGACTTTCTGATGAGCAGTGCCTTTTTCGAAGGGTTGTAGCTTTACTAAAAAGACACAATTAACACATATTCATAACACAATTTGTTAGCTATAAATTGAAGTGTTTCTTCACATTTTTATATTTCTTCTTCTTAAAATATCTCAAGTGTTGTTTGCAACTATTGATCAAGTTCGAAATTCAATCAAACTCGAGGTACTACATAAGAAAGAATCAGTGAATAAATTATAGCAACTTATTCATCAATCATACTTGTATTTCTTCTTACGATTTTCATCATGCACATACTTCAATATTATTTGTATCATTTTAGAAATTAAATAAACTTTTATTTGTTAAAGAAGACATATTTCGTACTAATAGTCACAACAATTTTAACCTTCATCTTTTTTCGATCATAATCACAATCATCCACTCCTTATAAATTCTTGGTGATTTTTTTTCTGTGAGTATCTAAAATCACTTCACAATTACATAAATGATTCATCCCTAATCGAGTAATATGTTTCTTTGATACTCTTATCATGGGAATTTAGGTATTGACTTTTTATTCAAGAAGAGAAGAAGAGAACAAAGAAATGTGGAGTACGGAGCTTAAAGGGTACAAAATATTAACAAAAATTCCAAAACGGTATATAAAATTTTATATTAACCAAAACGGCAAAATCGCTGCATCAACAGCGATTTACTTCCCCGGAAAAAGCAAAATCGCTGCCGAGGCAGCGATTTTGCAAAATGTGATTTTCTTTTTTTAAAAAAATGAAATCGCTGCCTAGGCAGCGATTTATAATTTATAATTTTTTTATTTAAAGAAAATCGCTGCCTAGGCAGCGATTTTTAAAAAAAAAAATTTTTTTTTTTTAAAAAAGTGGAAGTCGCTGCCTGGGCAGCGACTTTTATTAAAAACAAATTTGAAATGTGCAAAGTCGCTGCCTGGGCAGCGACTTGTATAATTTTTTATTTTTTTTTTAATTTTCAAATTTTTTTCTTTAAAAAATGTGGAAACAAAGTGGAAATTTAAAAAAAAAAAAAGAATTTTTTGAAGCAACAATTTTATAAGATAAAAAAAAGTTAAAATATTTTTTTTTTTTATAAAATCGCTACTTTAAATTTTATTTTTTTAAAAAAAATTATTTGTGGAAAATCGCAGCGATTTACATATTTTTTTAAAAATAATTATAAATCGCTGTGTAGGCAGCAATTTAAAAAATTTATAAATTTATAAATTGGTTAATATTTTTTGGAAAATCGCAGCGATTTTCATATTTTAAAAAAAAGTATAAATCTTTTAAAATCGCTGCCTACGCAGCGATTTATAATTTTTTTAAAAAAAATTTGTAAATCGCTGCGATTTTCTACAAATAATTTTTTTTTAAAAAAATAAAATTTAAAGTAGCGATTTTATAAAAAAAAATATTTTAACTTTTTTTATCTTATAAAATTGTTGCTTTAAAAAAATCTTTTTTTTTTAAATTTCCACATTGTTTCCACATTTTTTTAAAGAACAAAATTTGAAATTAAAAAAAATAAAAAAATTATACAAGTCGCTGCCCAGGCAGCGACTTTGCACATTTAAATTTTTTTTTTATATAAAAGTCGCTGCCTGGGCAGCGACTTCCACTTTTTTTAAATTTTTTTTTTTTTTTAAAAAATCGCTGCCTAGGCAGCGATTTTCCTTAAATAAAAAAATTATAAATTATAAATCGCTGCCTAGGCAGCGATTTCATTTTTTTAAAAAAAAGAATCACATTTTGCAAAATCGCTGCCTCGGCAGCGATTTTGCTTTTTCCGGGGAAGTAAATCGCTGTTGATGCAGCGATTTTGCCGTTTTGGTTAATATAAAATTTTATATACCGTTTTGGAATTTTTGTTAATATTTTGTACCCTTTAAGCTCCGTACTCAAGAAATGTGCATTTGTGAAATATGCTTCACATAGAAAATTTCTCTAAATAGTGCAAGGGGATTTACGTTTTTTTTTTTTTTTTTATTCTTTAATTAATTTCTTTTTTTTGTTTTCATTCAAGAGAGAACTTAATAATTTGTGTTCACATAGTCAGTGGAAATTGACGAATACATTAATCGTGGATTATTTTTCCTAAAAAAAGTAATTGATCAAGTTGGGGGGAGAGACAATAGTAATGAAAAATACAAAGAGGGCACATGATTAGGGTAAGATATTTCATATGTATTTTTTTATTTTTTATTTTTATGATTCTACCCTCAAATGAAGGAATTTCTTCTTTAATTTTGTTAAAATAACGTAACTTACATCAACGTAGTCCATTGAATTATTAGTTTAGATGTTTAGTCCACTATTTCTAAATAGAGTTTTACTTTTAATTATAATATGATAATATTCCCATTTTTAGGTTTTTATGAATTCTAGCATTGTTGTGAAATAAGAGAGAAAAAAAGAATCCTTCTAATGTAAAAACTGAATTCATATTTATTATTATATCACATCATTAATTTAAATTTCTATATAGAAATGTTATATCTCAATTTTGAACAAAATCTGAGCTTTTGCTATTAAATTCTTAGATGGAGTTTGGCGATTCATTCAAACATGGTGGATACCAATAATATTGCTATAAGAATATAACTAGAGATTTAGTTTTGTTGGTTGAACCAATTGCTATAAGAATCATTTAATTTAGTATGCCACTATGTAATTAGATTGCTACTTAACCAAAGCTCTTTCATATCAATTTTTATGTTTTTGTCTTTTTTATCAACAATTTTAAATTGAAAATGCCGAATGAGATTTTTTAAGCAATTTTTCTGAATAGATAATAGAAAAAATTACATGAATTAATATATGCTAAAAAATAATTACTGATTTTAGTGATACTTTTGTTTATTATTATTTATAGCAACATTGTGATAAATCTGTAATATTTATTAAAAGTGAATTATTTATGCAATATATTTGAATTATAATTATTTTTGAAATATATTGTGTTTGTTTGGTAAAAAATAGTCACATTATATTATAAGTGTATTAAAATGTGTGATAAAATCCATCATTAAAACTTGTATTGTATGTGAATAATAAATTGTTCTTTGTAATATATATTAAACTTGTATTATAAGTGAATTAAAAGTGATCAAGTGAAAAAAAATATTACAGCTATAAATGGTAAATATAATATTTTTTTATTATAACACATTTATGCAAGTTTCCCTTTTATCAGAATCATAACTTATTTTGTATTTCTCTCTTTTATTATGTCATTTATTAATTATTTAAAAATATATTTCATATCTTTTTATACCATGTCAAGTCTGAATAAGTACACTAGTTAGATATATATATATATCAGCAAAGATGTCGAGATAGTTGGTGATAGAACTTCATTTTATTTTTCGGTCATTATTCTTTATATATACTAATTTCTGGGTACGCGTTAAGCGTGTGTATCCCCCATATTATTTGTATATATTTTTAAAAATGCTTGAATTAAATCAATCAATACTATCTATTTTTTACAAATTGCCATATATATAACTTGGGAAAAAACTTGAAATTCCGACTAATTAAGCCATGATACACAAATCACTTTTATCTCGAAACTTAATTTATGGCTTGTTACTTGTGCAAACAATAAAAACTTAGAAATTCTTTAATAAACTGTCAAAATCATCTCCAACATGTTGATAAATCACAACATAAACATCATATTTACGTTATAAAACTATGAGAATATAGAGTTAGCTATAAGACTCATTCTGAATCTTTAATATGAAAATTTTCAAATATTTATTGTTACATAACCAAGAAAAATCAAGTATCATACAAATAGATGTTACAAAAAGTTGATTTGTTTCCAAAAGAAAAATCAGAAAATTACGTCTTGTTAGTAATAAGCAGATGAGGAATGTGAGCAATTTTGTACCAATCTTGTCCTATTCCCTTTTCACATCGCTTGACCAGTGTTGGACAATTCGTAATTGATAAATTTGTGAGTTGCTGCAATCCCTCTGGTAAACATTTTAGCATCTCACAGTATTTTATGGATAACTGTGTGAGTGAAGTTAAACCTTTCACCCCTTCCTCGGGGAGACTCTCCAGTTTGCGACATCTTTTGATCTCCAGATGCTTCAAAGCATTGAGACTAGCCAGGCTGTTTGGCAGCTCTTTGAGATTACCGAAGGAAGAGATTTTCAAGTATTTGAGATTTGCAAGGCTTTTGAACATCTCTTCTGGGAGCGAAGTAGCTGTGTAGTTATAGCCAATGTGGAGTGAAGTAAGAGCCCTAAGATTATCTCTGGACCTCCAAACTGTATCACCTGACTTGTCCCCATAAACTTTCAATTTGTTGACAGAAGAAAGGGTCGGAATAACAAAAACAGGACAATCGTCAATTCTCAACTTTTCAAGCACGGGGAATTGCTCTTCTCCTCCCTCTTTCAGCAATCCTTTCAGATTATCAAAATTGAATATAAAAAGTTTTCTCAGAGATGGAAACCTTCTTCTTGTTGGGAATCCAGAATCTTCAACATACTCCACTTCCGCAGACCCACTCCGTAACTCTAGACTTTCTAGACAAGGCAGATCACCAAACGGTGGTAAGCATGAGCAGTTTTCACAACCTTCAATTACAATAGAGACAACATTTTTCAAAACTGAGTGATTCATCCACTCTGGGAGACGGATTCCTCTGAAGCCAGTGATTGTTAAACAAGTCACATTGGAGTGTGGTTTGAGGGCTTCAAGCACTTCAACTTCTTCTGATTCATATCTATTTGGTCCTTTCCATTCCATGCTTAAAGAATGCAGATTTTCTTTTGAAGATAAATTGGCTTCTTTTGCATCCCTATCATTCTTCACTCTCTCAAGATGCGTGATTACAATTGACCCATACAGATTCAGGTTTCGTAATTCACCAAGTTGACAACTTTTCCTCCTCCCCACTGCAAATATACTTAGAGTCTTCAGGCATGTCAAAGATCTTATCCTTGGTGGCACAGAATTCAAACTAGGGCAATCATCAAGTAAAAGATTTCGGAGACTACCAAGTTTACTTGTTTCTTTTGGCAAACAACAAAGTGACCAACAATGCTGTAGATTAAGAGTCTGCAGATTTTGAAGCTTGCATAACTGCTTTGGAAGACTGCGCATTATACGATTGTAAGACAAATCCAGGTATCTTAAATGCACTAGATCTCCAATGGAGGACGGTAAACGCTTAAAACTTAAATTACTTAGATTAAGCACCCTCAACGACACAAACTTTTGCAAGTGAGAAGGAGAGTAAGAAGACACAACTTTTGCGAAACCAATCAACATCATATGTCGGTTCCATTTTACATTTATTTCACGGATATTGTTGCTTGATGCTCTTGCCGAAAATAGAGATGTTGCCAAATCATGGATGAGATCATGCATCTTGAAATAAGTTTTACCATCTTTAACTTCAATCTCTTGGAAAAAAGACCTCAAGTATAATTCATTCCATACTTCATTACCTACATCCTCTAGCTCCATGTTTCCTTTTGATAAAAGAAAACCATGTGCCATCCAGAGAGAGATTAGATTTTCTTTTTTCATTTTGGTATCCTTTGGGAACACCGCACAATAGACAAAGCATTGTCTCAAATCAAGTGGAAGGTGATGGTAACTGAGTCTCAGGGCAGGCAGAATAGAACTTTCATCTTGAGGTAAATTCCAAATCTCACTATCTCTCACATGTTCCCACTGTCTTTCTTCTCTCTTGAAGCGCAAAATACCTCCAAGAGTTTTAGCTGCTAGAGGCACACCACCACATTTTTTCACAATCACCTTTTCACAATCACCTTTCCGATAGCCACAAGATTAAGATTCATTTCTTCTTGGTGCCCAAACGCACATTGCATGAACAACAACCGACAATCTTCTTGAGACAAATTGGACAATTCATATGGTTGCAATGTTGCCATAATTGATCCAACCTTTTCAAAACGAGTAGTGGTTAGAACAGAAGCACCACTTGCTCCAGCCTTCAAGACTTGTCTTAACTTAGCCCACTTGTCTTGATCTTCATTCCAAACATCATCCAAGACAAGCAAGTATCTTTTTCCATTCAACAAGTCCTGAAGCTTCTTTTGAAGTGGAGCCAAGTCCATGTCACCAAGTAGTGGCCTTCCTTCAATAAATTCTGCAATTTCCTTTATCAACCTCTTCTCGTTTAAATCTTCCGAGACACAAATCCATATTTTGGGATGGAAATGGTCAGTTACTCTCTGATCATTGAAGACCATTTGGGCAAGAGACGTCTTTCCTAGTCCCCCCATACCAAGTATTGGGAGGACTGAAAGTGTTTGGGCATCGCTGACATTGTTTATAAGGATTTTAACTATCTCATCCTTTTCTTTGTCTCTTCCATAAACTTGTGGTTCATTTAACACAAAACCTGGTCCAAGATTGGTAGGAGTCAGCAAAAGAACAAAGAAGAATTTTGCACACTAAAAAGACAAAGATAAGCTTGATCATTTTTTTTTTTAAAAAAAGCACTTTTTTGAATTCACATTATTATCATTGTTAATTTATAAGATCTAAAACAACTCTGCTATGGATTTATTTAAAAACTTCACTAAACAGATTTAGATAATAGTTTTGGAACCCAATTAATAAATCCAAATATGGATTAGACAAAATCCCAAAAACACACATGAATTTGATGATATAAAGTTGTTTGTTAGAAAAATATTTACCTGTTTGTCGTCTAGCAGCTTCTCTCTCTGTAGTCTTTTTTTCCAAATGAAACTTGCTTCGTTCTGCAGCAATTGCATCTAGTTTCTTCATTATCTCTTTCATCCTTTTCCCAATCTTGTAACGGAAAGCGATAGCCTTCGGATGATAACTCCCATATTTAGTCTGATTGAGTCTTGCTGCCTCAGTTTGACATTCATCCAAGATGTCATCAACTTCATATGCAGCAACATTGAGTTTCTGCAACCAATTTTCTATTGGCTTGTCCTTCAGTTGCTTCTCCTGAGCATCTTCAAGCACAGCTTGGATCGTAGTAAACGTGCTTTTTAGATTTTCAAACTCGTCCTTAAAACCAAAAAACAATCCAAGTTCCCCTTGTATGAAAGATGTCAAATTTTCTAACAGAATTTGAAGGAAAGCTTCAGCCATTGAGTATGCGTTGATTTTACTATAACTCGAAATTGTTGGAATGAAATATGGACAGCTGAAAGTAAGAGCACAAAGCTTAATAATTATAAACTTGTTGTAAAATAATTGTAGTGTCATGTGGAATATGACATCACTAATGACCTTGTATGCATTAATATAGTGGCTATGAGTGTTGTAATATAATTGTAGTGTCATGTGGAATATGACATCAATAATGACCTTGTATGCATTAATATATGGCTATAAATAGCCAATATATGAAACATATAAACACACACTTTGAAAGGATATATCTTCTAATATTTTCTTTCTTTTAGAATTCTAGTAAGTTCTTTTCTAACAAGAATTTTAGTAAGTTCTTTTATAACACGTTATCAGCACGAAATTGCTACTTGCAAAGGTACTATATAAATATTTTTATTTAATTCACATATTCTCTCATAATTTTCATTATGTCGAATTTATCCAAACTTGAGTTTGTGGCATTAGATATTTCTGGAAAGAATTATCTTTCATGGGTACTCGATGCTGAGATTCACTTGGCTGCTAAAGGTCTTGATGCCACTATTACTCAGGGAAATGAAGCATCGAGTCAAGATAAGGCGAAGGCTATGATTTTCCTTCGTCATCATCTTGATGAGGGCCTGAAGATTGAATATCTGACGGTGAAAGATCCACTTGAATTGTGGACTGATTTAAAGGGGAGATATGACCACCTAAAGGCAACAGTGTTGCCAAGAGCTCGTTATGAGTGGATGCATTTACGGTTTCAAGATTTTAAGACCGTAATTGAATACAACTCTGCTGTATTCAGGATAACCTCCCAGTTGAAATTATGTGGGGAGACTATAAAAGATGAGGACATGTTGGAAAAGACACTTACTACTTTTCATGCCTCGAATGTGATATTGCAGCAGCAATATCGTGAAAAGGGTTTTCAGAAATATTCTGAACTAATCTCATGTCTTTTGGTGGCTGAGCAACATAATGCTCTTTTAATGAAAAATCATGAAGCTCGTCCCACTAGAGCTGCTCCATTACCGGAGGCAAATGCGGTGGAAGCACGTGATCAATCTGAAGTAAAAAGAGATGATCATCGGGGATATAATAATGCACGGGGACGTGGCAAAGATAAAAGACGATACACTAATCGTCAAGGTGGTGGTCATAATAAAAGGGAGAACAACATGAGTTCTCAAAATAACCCCTCAAAAGTAATTGTCGTCGTTGTGGCATGAAAGGCCATTGGAAGAATGAATGTCGCACACATGAACATTTTGTAAGGCTCTATCAAAATTCCTTTAAAAAGAAAGGAAATAAAAGAGGTGCTTCCTCTTCCAATGCTCGAGCTGAGTCACATATGACTCTTAAAGATGGTGATAAGCCGGGAACATCTCAGAAATATGATAAAGATATTGAAGCAAATTTGGCTTTAAAGGATGATGTTTTTGATGGCCTTGGTGACATTACTCATATGGAAGTTGATGACTTCTTTGGAGATCGAAACTAATGTTTGATCTTTTAGCTGGGGAATGAAATTTGTTAATATTTTACTTATGTATTTTTAATTATTATGTTATTCATGTTGAAGTATTTAAATTTCCGTTGTTAATTTTGTTTCTTCCTTCTTTTGATGTATTTTATTTTAATGAAAATTAATAGAAATCCCCAGTTGTCAGTTGGATTCAAGATGAGTAATGGAGATGTATGCCTTCTTGATAGTGCTACAACACATACAATATTAAAAGAAAAGAAATACTTTTCTAATTTGGTTATGAAAATGGCATATGTCAACACAATATCAGGTAGTACAAAATTAATTGAGGGGTCTGGAAGAGCGACCTTATTACTACCTGGAGGGACAATATTAAGCATTGATAATGCATTATATTGTAGTAAGTCTCAAAGAAACTTATTAAGTTTCAAAGTTATTCGCCAAAATGGCTATCATGTTGAGACGGCTAATGAAGGAAAGGTTGAATACCTTTACATTACTACAATTAATGTAGAGAAGAAAATTGTGCATGAAAAATTACCTGCATTTTCTTCTGGGTTGTACTATACAAGTATAAGTACAGTTGAATCACATGCCTTAGTAAACAAAATGTTTACTAATTTTAATGATTTTATCATTTGGCATGACCGGTTGGGCCATCCCGGATTTAATATGATGCGCAAAATCATTGAAAATTCACATGGGCACACCTTAAAAGGCCCAAATATCCTTCAATCAAAGGAATTCTCTTGTGCTGCTTGTTCTCAAGGGAAGTTGATCATTAAACCATCAACAGTTAAGGTTGGAATTGAATCCCCTGCGTTTCTGGAACGCATACAGGGTGATATATGTGGACCAATTCAACCTGCATGTGGACCCTTTAAATATTATATGGTCTTGATAGATGCTTCTACAAGATGGTCACATGTGTGTTTATTATCAACTCGCAACATGGCTTTTGCGAGATTGCTGGCTCAAATAATAAGATTGAAAGCACAATTTCCAGACTATACAATAAAGACAATCCGTCTAGATAATGCTGGTGAATTTACATCTCAAGCATTTAATGATTATTGTATGTCTACTGGTATAAACAGTTGAACATCCAGTTGCTCATGTTCACACTCAAAACGGTCTAGCAGAATCATTGATTAAACGTCTGCAATTGATAGCTAGACCATTACTAATGAGAACAAAGTTATCTGTGTCTATGTGGGGCATGCTATTTTGCATGCAGCAGCACTTGTGCGCATAAGGCCGACCAATTATCATAAATTCTCCCCATTACAATTGACTTTTGGTCAAGAACCAAACATTTCTCATCTTAGAGTTTTTGGATGTGCGGTGTATGTCCCAATTGCTCCACCACAACGCACAAAGATGGGGCCCCAAAGAAGGTTGGGGATATATGTTGGGTATGAATCTCCTTCAATC
Organism: Solanum peruvianum; assembly: GCA_027705065.1. NCBI lineage: Eukaryota > Viridiplantae > Streptophyta > Magnoliopsida > Solanales > Solanaceae > Solanum > Solanum peruvianum. The sequence goes on along the minus strand of JAKWJD010001762.1, from coordinate 57,211,379 downwards.
ATAAATATTTGGAGCCTATGACTGGAGATTTATTTAAGGCAAGATTTGCTGATTGTCATTTTGATGAATCAGTATACCCAACATTAGGGGGAGAACATAAGTCATTGGGAAAAGAGATAGATTGGAATTCATCATCTCTATCTCATTTGGATCCTAGAACAAACCAATGTGAGCAAGAAGTTCAAAGAATAATTTATTTGCAGAACATTGCAAATCAACTACCAGATGCATTTACTAATCTTCCAAGGATTACTAAATCGCATATTCCAGCTGTTAATGCTCCAGTTCGAGTTGATATCCCGACAGGACAAATTGTTAAGGCAAATGAGTCTAGACCACATTTGAAGCGTGGTAGACCAATTGGTTCCAAGGATAAAAATCCTCGAAAAAAAAAAGGAATAAATGATCAAGATGATCATGGGTTGAAAGAAATTTCTCAAGATGAGACCCAAGTCATAACACATGATGATGAGGAGGTTCGAACTTATGAAAATAATGAAATTTCAATGAATTATGTCTCGACGAGAAAGTTGTGGAACCGAAATAATGTTGTGATTGACAACATATTTGCCTATAATGTTGCTATTGAAATAATGCAACAAGATGAAGATTTTGAGCCAAAATCTGTTCACGAATGTAGACAGAGAAATGATTGGCCAAAATGGAAGGATGCAATTCAAGCTGAATTGGCTTCACTAGAAAAACGTGAAGTTTTTGGACCGATAATCCGAACACCTGAAGGTATCAAGCCAGTGGGGTACAAATGGGTTTTTGTACGGAAAAGAAATGAGAAAGATGAAGTCATGAGATATAAGGCCCGACTCGTTGCTCAAGGTTTTTCTCAAAGACCTGGCATTGATTATATGGAGACATATTCTCCAGTGGTAGATGCAATCACCTTCAGATATCTCATAAATTTGGCAGTTCATGAAAAACTTGAAATGCGTCTAATGGACGTTGTCACAGCCTATCTATATGGCTCATTGGACCACAACATTTTCATGAAAATTCCTGAAGCATTCAAAGTTCCTGAAGCATACAAAGATTCAAGAGAAACTTGTTCAATAAAACTTCAGAAATCTCTGTATGGATTGAAACAATCAGGAAGGATGTGGTACAATCGTCTGAGTGAATATTTGTTAAAGAAAGGGTACAAAAATGACCCGATTTGTCCCTGCATTTTTATTAAACGGTCGGGGTCTGAATTTGTAATAATAGCTGTGTATGTTGATGATTTGAACATCATTGGCACTGGTAAAGAGCTTTTAGAAGCTATTGAGTGTCTGAAAAAAGAATTTGAAATGAAAGATCTCGGCAAGACAAAATTTTGTCTTGGCCTACAGATTGAGAATTTGTCAAATGGAATACTTGTTCATCAATCAACGTACACAGAAAAGATACTAAAGCGTTTTTACATGGATAACTCACATCCATTGAGTACTCCAATGGTGGTAAGATCGCTTGACATCAATACAGATCCATTTCGACCTCAAGAGAATGATGAAGAGCTTCTTGGTGATGAAACTCCTTATCTTAGTGCGATCGGGGCACTAATGTACCTTGCTAACAATACTCGACCAGATATCTGTTTTGCAGTAAGTCTACTGGCAAGATTCAGTTCCTCCCCAACAAAAAGACATTGGAATGGTGTTAAACACATACTTCGATATCTTCGAGGGACCATGGACATGGGTTTATTCTATTCCAATGAATCCAAATCAGAACTGATTGGTTACGCAGATGCAGGGTATTTATCAGATCCGCATAAAGCCCGATCACAAACAGGCTATTTGTTTACATGTGGAGACACGGCAATATCTTGGCGATCAATGAAGCAAACGTTGGTAGCTACTTCTTCAAATCATGCAGAAATAATAGCCATCCATGAAGCAAGTCGAGAGTGCGTCTGGTTGAGATCAATGACCCATCATATTCAGGAAATGTGTGGTTTTTCTTTGAAAAAGAATATACCAACCACAATGTACGAAGATAATGCTGCATGTATAGCTCAATTGAAAGGAGGATACATCAAAGGAGACCGGACAAAGCATATCTCACCAAAGTTCTTTTTCACGCATGATCTTCAACAAAATGGTGAGATAGAAGTTCAACAAATTCGTTCAAGTGATAATCTTGCTGATTTATTCACAAAGGCATTGCCAACATCAACGTTTGAGAAGTTGAGATACAAGATTGGAATGCGCCGTCTCCAAGATATCAAGTAAAGTTTTCATCAGGGGGAGTAAATACGCACTGTACTCTTTTTTCCTTAGTCTAGGTTTTATCCCACTGGGTTTTCCTAGAAAGGTTTTTAATGAGGCAGCAAATAAAGCGTATTATGTATATCTATGTACTTTCTTTACATAGATATCCAAGGGGGAGTGTTGTAAAATAATTGTAGTGTCATGTGGAATATGACATCACTAATGACCTTGTATGCATTAATATAGTGGCTATGAGTGTTGTAATATAATTGTAGTGTCATGTGGAATATGACATCACTAATGACCTTGTATGCATTAATATATGGCTATAAATAGCCAATATATGAAACATATAAACACACACTTTGAAAGGATATATCTTCTAATATTTTCTTTCTTTTAGAATTCTAGTAAGTTCTTTTCTAACAAGAATTTTAGTAAGTTCTTTTATAACAAAACTCAATTTATTCCATCACTTATTGGGGCCATGCATGTCTCTCAATTATTTGATTTTGTGAATCACACTTTGTTTTTTTTATAATCCACTACTTTTTATCTTGTCAATCTTCATCCAACTTATTGAATGAGTAATTAATTTTGATTAAAGTCAATTAGGGATTTATTTGAGAAATAATACTTTTTAGTTCAATATCCATATGAAAATTCAACTAATTAATTTGGATTCAAGTCAATTAGGGATTTATGGAAGGTGTGTTAAATGTGAAATAAGGTTATATAAAGGAATTCTAGTAAGTTGAATGCTTTCTCTACTGATTAAGTTTTTGTGCAACTTTATATAAGGGGCCAAATTCAAATAAGCATATATCGTAGCTAGAATAGGAATAATTATGTGACTCATGATGGAGTTGTAATAATTTTGGGCCATGGCTCTCAATTATTTGGCACTTGGTTTTTCAATCCAATAAATAACAGTTGGTTTTGATTTAAACATTTTTGGCATCTCTTTTTAAAAAGTACTGCTTTTTTATCTGCTCAATCTTTTATAGATTGATTTGTGAAATTTATGGACTACCCACTATTATTCTTGTCTCCTTTTTTTTCTTTAGTAATTGACTGAAGAGTCTCTTTTTCTCTTTTTCCTTCTTTGTTTTGATTCTAGCGATTGACTTGTTTTAAATGCTTAAAAGTTAAGCACTTTGAGATAGTTTGGATAAATTAAAAGATGTTTTTAGACACATTCGTCATATTTGATGTCCTATATGACAATATATAATAATCATGTCATATAAGTTTATTTTTCATTATATAAATATGGGAAAAGACATAAGTTCACTCTTGAACTTGTATCGAAAAGTCAATTACACGTTTAATGTATCATGACGACCTATTACACACCTCTGCTCAGTGAATTTATTTACTCCTAAAGCTGACATGACAAAATAATAATAATTAAAAAACAATCATGGGCGTCAGATAATTATTAAAGTTAAAAAAAAATCAAAATATTTTTTAAACCCCACCCCCACATCTCTTCTTCTTCACACTCCACCCTTTTCATCTTCTTCACCCCATTAAGCTTAAATAAACCAATAACAAGAAACAACCAAGAAAAGAATTACTTCAAAAAGGAGTTAAATCTTGGGAGGTTTCAATCGGTGGGGCTTTTTATTATTGAGTGATTGAAAGAAATTGGGAAGAAACTTATTTTTCTATTATCTTTATTTTTAAGAATTCTCTAGGAAAAATATGGAAAAGTAACAAAGAATGCATGTCAAATCTGAAAAATACTTTTAACTACAAGCTACAACAAATAACAACGAAGTTTAGTTTACATGGCCAATTAATTGAAGAAACTGAAGCAACCTTTTTGTGGGTATATTTTGGAATGGGAGAATTCTTTCACTGTAGGACCAACTCCAGATTGCAGACAATTTTCTTGGTGGTCATTGCTAATTTTTATTTGTTTTTACCATTTGCAATGAAGAAGATAGAATTATTAAGAATTTTAATAATTGATTAGAAAAAATTAGTGTAAGATATAATTAATAAAATAAAAGTCAACTAATAAAGAAAAGAAAGTAAAAAATTATATATATATAAAAAAAATACAATTTCTTACATGGCGCTGATGCAACGCAGATGTATCTGCTAGTGTAATACACACATACTATGAGAGTGGTGTTGCACATAACAGGTGATATTAAATTTACTTTTAAATAATATAAGTGTGTAATAGATTGTCATGATAGTTAAAACATGTAAGTGACTTTTCGAGACAGTTTAGGGAGAATCTATATCTTTTCTCTATAATTATCGTGTCATATAGTGATCTCAAAAGTTGTAAGTTCACCTTTTTTGTATGAATGTCGTATCAGACTAAGCCTAAATGTAATCAAGTTCAGACAGTTTCTCGATTGATGCTAAGGAAGAAAAACGAACAAGAAGAAAAATGACATCTACGTAAAGAAATATTACATGTATAGTAGAATAAACACAAATGGAATTTTACGGTAATTCAAATGTTACTGGCTCAAAAATTGGAGTTAGGATCTGTTGAGCCTTCTGCGGACATTATTCATGGTGATTCGATCTTGGGGCAAGTCCACAGTACATTCAAGAGCTACTTCAAATACCAATCTCAAACAACTTATCATCTACTGGTTGTACTGTGCCATCAAAATAAAATACATCATATATGCATATCGAATACAAGTTGAAGAAAGTAATTAGTAAATACAAAACTGATTAGTACCTGGTGCCATGCATGTAGCCAATGGTGCCTAAGGTTTTTGTCAATGCTACTGAATCATACGCCCATCAAGAGTTTGGATATACCAAAATCACTTACTCTTGCAACCATATCACCATCCAAAAGTATGTTACTTGGTTTCAAGTCGCAATATAATGGACCAAAACGAGTGAACGGCCTTGGTGTAGATACTCTACAGCAGAAGCCACATCAGACATAATTTTCAGCCTCTGGATTAAATTGTTGTGTGAGTAAAGCTAATAATCAAGATCTCCATAAGGCATGTACTCTAACACCAATGCCTTCTCACGTCGCTTGGCCAGTGTTGGGCATTCCCTAACTGACCTATATTTGCCTCCATTGTTGAGTTTCATCCACAATGTAATAGAAATTCACCAGTTGAAGGATGACTCAAAATCAACAACTGTGGTGCACATTCTTTTAATGATCAACCATCTATTCCCTACTCTTTCTTCCAATCCATGACGATAATATCCTTCTTCCTGTTGGCTGCCTCCAAAGAGACCCGGAGGTGGACCATGTTGGCCTGAATAACGCAAATGAAAGGGTGGTTTATTGCCTCTAATGCATTAGCCAGTTGAGCATGTTCTTTTAAACTAGGTCCAACTTCACTACCAAAGGACACAGAAATTACTGATCGCGCAGGTTTCCAGTTCAACCATTGCAGCACCTCTTCCTTGGAAATTGAAGAACTTGACTGACGATTCGACCAGACTTCATGATCTTGTACTATCGAAGTAGGTGATTTACAAAATGTTTCGGGCAATAATGGCCTACACCCCATATATGCTTTTCAATCTGATTACTTACAATCGGTGAATGGACTCTCAAGATCATAACAAGTACTGATCAACAATACAATAAAACCTTCTATCTCATCCAACCATCTTGGCTTTTGACTCGGACTTGATGGACCGCCATTGCAGTGCAAACTCCATAACAGCAGCACACGCACCAAAAGTGAAGAAAGAGACAACAGGTGGGTCTAATTTCGTGAAATTTTATTGAAGAACTAGGTTTTATATTCTCTTTACGTGTATTTATTGACGAACAATGCAACGTTATAGGCAACGAAAAATATTGGAAAGTACACCAATTCCTTTACAAAATTCAGAAGCCAGAAAATAATAGTACAGCTAAACTAGTTAAAATTTACCATATATTTTACACAATTCATACATATAACATGTTTCTATATATCCATTGTTTTCTTTACGAGATAGCGTATTCAGTGAACAATTTCACATGTCCTGTTCATACATACTTTAACAAGATTCAACATATCCTAGAAGAAATGTGTTGGAAATTAAACACACAACACACACAAATAATCTAGAGAAAAGAGAAATGGAACACAAACGGGACACACAAGAATTTAACGTGGTTCGGTTTCCCTACTCCACGACTGTAACAGGAGGATTTTATTTCACTTGTGCTACCACAGAATTACAAATACAAGGATCATATTTATAGGAAAACCAAATGGTTAACCTAGGGTTTCAGTAATGGGTCGGGCCGGCTCACAAGCCTCCACAAAGCCCAACAATCTCCCACTTGGAGGCTTGAAGAATTTCAACTGTCATCCACTTAGAACACTTGTATGTCTAGTAATCTTTTTCAACTCTCTCCTGCTACAGCGGCCTTCTCATCAGTCAACTGAAAGGCCCGTTGAAGCTCCCCGAAGCTTTAACACATCAGTCACGGCTGAAACTGCCCTTGACTCGTCCTCGATCCCTACCGGCTCCCACTTGAGACACGAACTGCCAGATCCTAGAACTCCCTGAGAACAAACACTCTCCATACTCAGCAAGAAATTTTCTGGAGACGTATCAACAGCTGGAATACTGGTTCTCTTGACCCACTGTCTTCTAGGAGCCTTGGCTGAAGCACGGCCGGTGCTCCCACTGCCACAAACGCCTCTGACTGGTCTTCCTGAACCTTTCCTTGCTCGTTCATCCTGAATCTGACCTGTGGCTCTGGGTTTCTTTCTTGCAAAGACAACCTTCTTCTGCCCACGAGATTCTGTGAACCGGACTTTGTTTCTCTTCTGAACTGGGACGGTCACTCCCTCAGACGGTAATCCGACAATATACAACGATCCTCTTTTTGTTCCACGAGCCATGACAAGATTGCCTCTCACGACCTTCCACTGCCCATTTCCGAACTTCACATGATGTCCCTGTTCATCCAACTGCCTAACAGAAATCAAACTTTTCGTCAAGCTTGGAACAACTCTGACATCCTTCAAGGTCTAGAAACCGATTGGCGTCTTCAGCACCATGTCACCCATGCCCGTAACATCAAGAGCTCTATCGTCTGCAAGCCTTACCTTTCCAAAGTCTCCAATAACCAGATTCTGCAATGCTTCACTGCTGTGGGTAGCGTGAAAAGAAGCACCAGAATCCATGACCCAGGAATCCACATTGCTCTCCGCGCAACAGATAAACAAATCCTCGTTGGTGCTGTCTTTTGCAATGTTGACTTGTTTGTCTTTCTGGCATTGATTCCTGAAATGCCCCACCTCCTTGCAGTTCCAACATGTTACACCTGAGCCATCCCGAGCCTTCGACTGACTCCTTCTTCGGTTCCTGCTCCCACTACCTCTGTTATTTCCTCTGCCTCTGACGACGTTTAGCATATCACCTGATGATTCTCCAGAACTCCTTCTTCTGACATCCTCGCCAAGAACGAGATCACGAATCTTCTCAAAGGTGAATCCATTAGGTCCCACTGAACTGGCAACTGCTGTAACCGTTCCGGACCAACTGTCAGGCAATGATGATAACAGTAGTAAAGCTTGAACTTCATCATCGAACTTAATGCCAACTGACAAAAGTCTGGCTAAGATCGAATTCAATGAGTTGATGTGCTCGGTAACTGAACTGCCTTCCTTCATCTTTGTGTTCACCAACTCTCTAATCAGAAAAATTTTGTTTGCTGCAGATGGCTTCTCGTACATGTTAGACAAGGCTTCCAAGATGCCTTTCGTTGTCTTCTCCTTAAGAATGTTGAACGCAACATTCTTGGTCAACGAGAGTCGGATAACTGACATAGCTTTCCGATCCAAAACTGCCCACTCTGCATCAGACAATTTTCCTTGCTTGTCACCCAACACTACGTCCAAATCTTTCTGAACCAGCAAATCTTCAATCTGCATCTTCCACCAACTGAAATCTGTACCATCGAACTTCTCAATTCGGAACTTCCCATCTTCTGCCATCTCAAAGGACTTTGTCAATTCCCTTAACGGCGTCTACAGACAGCGGGCGGCGATTTGGACGATGCTCACGATCTGGACGCTCGCGGCTGGATCTGAGGCTCCTCGACGCGGCGGCCACTGGACGGCAGCGGCGTTCTCTGCCTCGCTACTGCTGCGCGGCTTTCTCCCTCGCTGGGCTACGATCTGCGGCAGATCTCCTTTGATCTGGGCTGCCTGGTTCGCGGCGGCTGCTGCTCGCGAATGGCGGTTCCAGATCCTCGGCGTCTTGCACGGCTGTAGCTTGCGAACGGCGGCGGCACACTCCTTCCCGACGCGGCGGCCAACGGAACGGCGCGACGGACAGCACACGGACGACGGCTGTTCGCACCCTGCGCGGTTCTCCTAGCTGGCTGCTGCTTGAGGTTACCCACACGGTAACAGCGGCTACTCCTCCCTGCACACAGTTCTTCACACAAGAACCCTAGGTGACAATTTCTCACAGTTTATGTTACAATGTTGTTGAAACCTCGTTCTGATACCAATTGTTGGGAATTAAACACACAACACACACAAATAATCTAGAGAAAAGAGAAACGGAACACAAACGGGACACACAAGAATTTAACGTGGTTCGGTTTCCCTACTCCACGACTCTAACAGGAGGATTTTATTTCACTTGTGCTACCACAGAATTACAAATACAAGGATCATATTTATAGGAAAACCAAATGGTTAACCTAGGGTTTCAGTAATGGGTCGGGCCGGCTCACAAGCCTCCACAAAGCCCAACAAAATGAACTATCAAGTGATTTTGTACAGATTTGAAGAGGAAGACAAGTCTCAACTTCAAAAAATTACTCGACTTGCTCAATTCTTCTTTGTTAATTCTTTCATTTGTAAAAGGAATTTTGAGGATGATAACTCAACTTTCTTTTTGATTTAAAAAAAATAATTATATTATGTTATAAACTCTATCATGATCATAGGGTATCTCGCCCTTTCAAGTTCTTATTTTTGCATGCTTGTTGATTAGTGAAGGATAATTACCTCATAAGGATTAGTAAGGTAAGACCTAACCGCCTTATCTGTAGATTAAGAGTCGGCAGATTTTGAAGTTCGCATAAATTCTCTCGAAGACTATGAAATATATTTGCGAGACAGGTCCAGGTATCTTAAATGTACCAGATCCGCAATTGAAGAGGGTAGGTAATTGGCCAAGTTTTGATTACTTAGATTAAGAACCACAACAAAGAACCCTAGAAACAATTACAAATAATACTACTTACGATTATATTCTCAGATACGGAATGTGAGAAATTTTGTGCCAGTCTTCTCCTATTCCCATCTTACACCGCTTTGTCAGTTCTGGACATTGAATAATTCTTAAAATTTTGAGCTCTGTTAGGTGCTGCAATCCCTCGGGTAAACATTTTATCTTCTTACAGTCATAAATACTCAACTCCTTGAGTGAAGTTAAACCTTTCACCCCTTCCTCAGGAAGACTCTCTAGTGCGCCACAAGATACAAGTTCCAGAATCTTCAAAGCATTGAGACTAGCCAGACTGCTAGGCAGCTCTTCGAGGTTGTAGAAACAGATTTCCAAGTCTTTGAGATTTGCAAGGCTTTTGAACATCTCTTCGGGGAGTGAAGTAACTTTGTTACTGCTAATGCTGAGGGAAGTAAGAGTGCTAACATTAGATATGGACCTGAAACATGTTGCATCTGCTTTGTCCCAATGAACTAGCTCCAATTTCTTGACAGAAGAAAGGGACGGAAAAACAAACACAGGGCACTGTTCAATTTCCATCTCTTCAAGCACAGGGAATTGCTCTTCTCCTTCCTTTTTCCGCAAACCTTTCAAATTACGGAATTTGTCTATAATAAGTTTTCTCAGAGATGGAAACCTTATTCTTGTGGTGTATCCAGAATCAACATCAATATACTCCACCTCAGCAGACCCTTCATGTAACACCAGACTTTCTAGACAAGGCAGCTCACCAAAGGGTGGTAAGCATGAACAGTTTTCACAACTTTTAATTGCAATAGAGACAACATTTATCAAAACTGAGTGATTCATCCACTTTGGAAGACGGAATCCTCTGAAGCCAGTGATTAGTAAAGAAGTCAAATTAGGGTGTGGTTTGAGGGCTTCAAGCACTTTAACTTCTTCTGATTCATATCTACGCGGTTCATTGGTATCCCAACTCATGCTTAAAGAATGCAGATTAGCTTTTGCAGATAAATTGGCTTCTTTTGCATCCCTATCATTCTTTACTCTCTCTAGTTGTGTGATTGAAATTGATCCATAGAGATTTAGGTTTCGTAGTTCATCAAGTTGAGAACCTTTCTTCCTTCCCACAACAAAGTGAGTTAGAGTCTTAAGGCATGTCAAAGATCCTATCCTTGGTGGCATACAAGTCAATGAACAACAACCATTAAGTAAAAGATTTCGGAGACTACAAAGTTTGCTTGTTTTGTTTGGCAAACAAGAAAGTGAGAAGCAATCATGTAGATCAAGAATCTGCAGATTATGAAGCATGCATAACTGCTCTGGAAGACTATGCATCGTAGAGCCAGACAGGTTCAAGTATCTTAAATGCACTAGATCTCCAATGGAGGACGGTAACTGCTTAAGTTCTATGGAACTTAGATTAAGCACCCTCAACGACACAAACTTTTGCAAGTGAGAAGGAGAGTAAGAAGACACCACTTTTACGAAACCAATCGACATCATATGTAGGTAATGTTCTACGTTTATTTCTCGGATATTTCTGCTTGATGTGCTTGCTGAAAATAGAGATGTTGCCAAATCATGAATGAGATCATGCATCTTGAAATAAGTTCGATCATATTTAACTTCAATCTCTTGGAAAAAAGACCTCAAGTATAATTCATTCCATACTTCATTACCTACATCCTCTAGCTCCAAGTTTCCTTTCGATAAAAGAAAACCATGTGCCATCCAGAGAGAGATTAGTTTTTCCTTTTCCATTTTGGTATCCTTTGGGAATACTGCACAATATGAAAAGCATTGTCTCAAATCAAGTGGAAGGTGATGGTAACTAAGTCTCAGGGCAGGCAGAATAGAACTTTCTTCTTGAGGCAATTTCCAAATCTCACTATCTCTCACATGTTCCCACTGTCTTTCTTCTCTCTTGAAGCGCAAAATACCTCCAAGAGTTTTAGCTGCTAGAGGCACACCACCACATTTTTTCACAATCACCTTTCCGATAGCCACAAGATTAAGATTTATTTCTTCTTGCTGCCCAAATGCACGTTGCATGAACAACAACCAACAATCTTCTTGAGACAAATTTGACAATTCATATGGTTGCAATGTTCCCATAATTGATCCAACCTTTTCAAGACGGGTAGTGGTTAGAACATAAGCACCACTTGCTCCAGCCTTCAAGACTTGTCTTAACTTAGCCCACTTATCTTGATCTTCATTCCAAACATCATCCAAGACAAGCAAGTATCTTTTTCCATTCAACAAGTCCTGAAGCTTCTTTTGAAGTGGAGCCAAGTCCATGTCACCAAGTGACTTTTCTTCAATAGATTCTACAATTTCCTTTATCAACCTCTTTTCATTAAAATCTTCCGAGACACAAATCCATATTTTGGGATGGAAATGCTCAATTACTCTCTGATCATTGAAGACCATTTGGGCAAGAGTCGTCTTTCCTAGTCCCCCCATACCAAGTATTGGGAGGACTGAAAGTGTTTGGGCATCGCTGACATTGTTTATCATGATTTTAACTATCTCATCCTTTTCTTTGTCTCTTCCATAAACTTGTGGTTCATTTAACACAAAACCTGGTCCAAGATCGGTAGGAGTCAGCAAAAAAACAAAGAAGAATTTTGCAAAAGACAATGATCAGCTTGATCAGAAGCAGCAGACATATTTCAAATCTAAAAAAAAAGCACTTTTTTGAATTCACATTATTATCATTGTTAATTTATAAGATCTAAAACAACTCTGGCTTTATCCTGTCATTTAGACTTTGGGGCCTATGAGTAAGCTATGGATTTATATATATGTTAAAAACTTAATATATTTTGAACCACTTATCTACTTAGACTTGAGATCAACATTTTAGATAAGACAAAATTCCCAAAACACCACATGAATTTGATGATATAAAGCTGTTTTTTTAGAAAAATATTTACCTGTTTGGCGTGTTGCAGTTTGTCTCTCTATAGTCCTTTCATCCAAATGAAACTTAATTCGTTCTGCTGCAATTGCATCTAGTTTCTCCATAATATTTTTCATCCTTTTCCCAATCTTGTGACGGAAAGTGATAACTTTTGGATGATAACACCCATATTTATTCTTCTTCTGTCTAATTGGTGCCTCAGTTTTACATTCGTCCAAGATGTCATCAGCTTCATATGCAGCAGCATTGAGTTTTTGCAACCAATTTTCAATTGCCTTGTCCTTCAATTGCTTCTTCTGAGCATCTTCTAGCACAGCTTGGATTGTAGTAAACGTGCTTTGAAGCTTTTCGAACTCATCCTTAAAACCAAGAATCAATCCAAGCTCCCCTTGGAGGAAAGAATTCAGATTTTCTAACAGAACTTGAAGGAAAGCTTCAGCCATTGAGTATGTGGTGAGTAAGCAATGAATCTATATTTTTGAAATGAAGTAAGGTGTTGGAAATTAGAATGGACTTGTAACAATTACAAACTCAATTATTCAATCGAAATAACATACACTCCCACGGGACCATGTCTATCAAATTTACTACCATATGCAATTACTATTAAACAGTACTTCTTCTGTCTCATTTTATATGAATTAATTTGACTTCACACGAAAAATTTAGGAAAGAAATATTACTCTCCATGTCTCAATTTATGTAACACTTTTCGTTTTCCCAATGGACAAGTCAAATCATTTGTTCGTTATAAGAGTGCACAATGAAATATATTACCGTTTTATCAACAATCTATATATATACATATAATTTTTTTTTAAAAAAAATATATCGGGTGCAGGTGGATTCGCCTATGGCCATATGTGAAATTCACTATTACAATTAATATTAGATATGTCATGGTAGTCTAGAGTGGAATCAAAAAGTTGTTGGAGTATTAAATAATGAAATTGTATTTTTTGGAATATAATTCACAAAGTTGTGGGAAACAACTGCACATGCCCATGGGGTCATTGCACAAAGACTTTTTGTTAGCCTTAATTTCTCTGCCAAAGTTTTCCAGAGAAGAAAAAAATTGGCTCAATATTCCCTTATTGATTGCCAACAGCTGCCCCCCACCTACATCAAGTTCCATTATATGACTATACCAGAGGGGTTTGAAAGAAATCAACAAATGTGTAGATGTTCCGTGATCAGTTGAATGAGTGAATGGCCTTGGTGTAGATACTCTACGGCACAAGCCACATCAAACATAATTTTCAGCCTCTTGTTTAAATCCAAGAAATTGTTGTGTGAATAAAGCCAATAATCAAGATCTCCATTAGGCATGTACTCTAACACCAATGCCTTAAAATCAAGATTTGCAACCTTAACAAGATTCCTATGTCGAATGTTACGCAAAACCTTACACTCCAAATCAAACCTCTTGAATGCATCTTGCAGTTGTGCATTGAAAACCTTTACAGCAGCTATAGTCCCATTTGTAAATGTCCCCTTATAAACCATACCAAGGCTTCCCTTTCCAATCAAATTTGATTCGTCAAAGTTGTTAGTCCCTCGAACAAGTTCATAGTAAGAAAACCTTTTGTGTGATAACTGATCATACCAATCAGTTAAAGGAATACGTTGGTTGTTACGTTTCCGATAATTCAACAACCATATCATATGTAGTTAAAGATTTACTACATACAGAATCACGTACCTGTAAAGTTATTCCATCCAATAAACAGTTCTTGAACCTTTGACATGTTCCACATGTCTCTTAGTAAATTTCCTATCAATTATAAAATCACAGACGCACACAAAAATGATGATTAATTCAAGAAGAAATTAGTAGATGAAAAGTTTACAAGTTAGTTAATTACCAGTGAATTTGTTATAAGACAAGGACAGAACTTCAAGTTTGGTGCATTTATTTAAACCTTTGAGGACTAATGATGTCACTCTTTGGTGCTTTTTACTGCAAGATATGCCTATCCAATTGCAAATGTGAGTTCCTTTTGTCCAGTTTTTCGACAACATTTCATTGGGATCTGAAGTTATATGAGCTTTGAAAGCTAAAAGAGAAGCCTCATCAGTTGTAATGTTCGATGCATTAGAAACTGAGAGGTATGTTAACAAAACTAGGCATGCTATAATAATAGTCTTCGCAACCATTTCGATTTGTTCAACTTCTTTAGCTGCTATTTGTGCCTATGTTTTCGTCTTCAAACGCCATCTATATATACTGTGTGTATACTTGTAATTGAGTCAACACTTATCGTATTAATACCAATGATTTGAAACATCTTTTAATTGTATATTGCTAGCTGAACTTGACTGCAATTCATTGCTAAAGGGAAATAAACCATTGGTTGTGGAATTCTGTATTGACAGTTAAATAATTTACTTGACAATGTCATTATTCAAATGTATATCTATAACCTCCCCTGAATAGATCCTTGACAAAAGAATGTCAACTGTTTTACGGTCAAATTAACCAATCTATCTTGTAGTAATAAATTTCCAACAGAGCATCAACTTGCAGAGGAATAAATTTACAGATGATCCTTCTTCTACGGCCGAATTAAGTTTTCTAAATTACCTCTTACATTGCATGTTCTTTAAATTTAGAATGATGGGAGAGGACAACGACAACAACAATATATTCAATGATATATTCGGTGAAATTTCACTAAGTGAGATATGGAATTGATAGAGTATAAGCAGATCATTTTCGAAAAATCTTTTCTTTTCAAGTTGACATATTAAATACCTTCTTGATGTGGGATAGAGCTGTCAATATTGGCTAACACATCTCATCCGGACTAATCAATACATGTTTTGATATTTTACGGGTTAAGCTGGGCTAGCTCATTTTTTGTATGGGTCAGAAAATGGGTCGGTCCAACCTATAAGTACGTGAGCTACAGGCTTGCTGGGCCAGCCCATTTTTTTAAATTTTTTTTATAATTATTAAATTAAATTATAAATTATAATTTAAAAATATTATCGAAAATATCGACAAAACAATATTACATGATGTTAATGTTACTAGTTGTTAATCAAATCCACAAATAAAATTATTTTTATAATATTTATTAAGTTTTTTTTCAAGTAACAGTATAAATAGCTAAATAGAAATATTAAGCTATTTGTTTTGAGTTTGGATTCTCTTTAATTTTAAATTTAATATTATATTATATTTTTAATCAATTTTTATTGGCTCACGTATCGACCCTACCGATATTTCTAAAACCTCACAAATAGCAGGCTTATTCAGGATGAATTAAAAAAATTCTTTTCTTAAATTCACTCCAAAGATCTTAATTCAGTCCTATTAAATTTCGAATTAGGCCACCTAGCACAATAATTTCATGGTATAATTCAGGGATGGTTATATAAACACCTAACAATTTTAGGTATGAAAGTCACAAAACAGTGAGTTTAGAATTTTTCTAAAACCTACGTGTATAACCACTTTGAACTCTTTGAAATTGAGTTTGTCAAGCATAATATTCACATGACATGTCATATTACTCTAAGAGATATTTTAATATATGAGTTTTATGATAGTTTAAGGCTTTTGTCAACACTCAAATAGTACATATATATAAAATTCTTAAAATGATTGTAATAGTTTAGGGGTTTAACAAGATTGACTTTGTATCCCCAATTAGGAAAGCATACATGAATTGCATATGACTTTCCCAATAACGGTAGACTCCTTTTTGTATAATTTGTAGATACATAATTTATTTGTTTTTCTTTTGAGATATTGACCGCTTTAAAAACACTTCTCTACATGAGTAGCCAAACTTAGATACAATTCTTTTTTGTCACGTGACATATCAAGTAAATTCAAACTCTTGTAGAAATATGAGGCTTTTAATTAGAAAAACAAAAGAAATATTGAAAAGGAAAGAATTTAGGGATGTATTTCTCTCATATTGCAAGATCGAGAATATATTTAAATTTCAATTAGTTAAATAATGAATATTTTTAAAACTCTCAATAGTTTAAAATGAAACTAATAATCAAATTTGCTATTATATATTCAAAGAATATTGACCATCTGCAGATTCTGCACTAGAAGTTAGAATAAGCCAAGTAATATAAAATTAGGAAACTCCAAAATTTCTATTTCATCGGACAGATACAGAAAATCTTTCTCAAGATTCTCATGGATAATATATATTATAACTTATATTCTTTGATTAAATGTTCTCTAAACACTAGACTGACACGTGTATAGTGATGCCATGCAATTTACTAATTCAAGTTCTTTTACAACATTTCATCAAAATTAAGAAAGAGTCTTGAGATCTTGTCAACCTCACTTCCTTTTTACCATTTCCTCCCATTACAAAGTAAATGTGATTCGAGATTTGAAATTTATGGATGATTACCAGACGACATCATAAATAGTACTCTCACACAGACTGCAAGATAGTACTATACGATAATAATTAAGGTCATAACGAAATATGTATAGACCTTTAATAAATTACCTAATACATATAAAAGGTAGAGAAAAAAGTTATTGAATTCATGTAAATCCAATATTATACGTTCGATTCGCTAATTTGACCGTAACACTTCACATTCTTTTGTCAAACATCTATTCAGCGGAGGCTATTTACATTCGAATGATGACATTATATCATGATTTTAGTCTTTAATATTCTTGAATAATGAATATACAAGGCTTATAAATCCAAGTAAATTATTTTACTATCACTACAGAATCCCACAACCAATGATTTCCCTTCAGCAATGAATTGCAGTCAAGTTCAGCAACATTCAATTAAAAAAAAAATGTCTCAAACATATTACGTATATATGTTGATCATTGACATTGAACTCTAGATTCTATATATTCCAGTGCTAATACATGATTCTTTATTGCCTTTAATTATAGAAATCATATATTATTATAAGTGGGAAGCTTCTAACCTCAAAGTTGAATTACCATTTTATCCTACACTAAATAAAATTATTATAAAAATATTAATAAAATATTCTATCATTAATGAAGAAAATCATCATATTCAACACTACAAAATGTACACATACATGGCATATTTAAATTTTAATAACAACCAATTAAGTATTTGGGTATACAAAGAGGTGAATTAATATGCTTGCAATTATCATTTATTTCAGCATTTTCAATACTTTAAAATAACTTTTCATCTTACTAAATTAATTCAATGTTTGTAAGGTCTTTTCAACTTCCAACTATAGTTATAAAATTTTATAAATAGTCACTTTAGTGAAGCAATGTAAATTCATTGAGATTTTCTTCGGGAGTTTCAATACCACATATCCTCTTCTTTTTCATTATTTATCTTTAATGTGTCAATTAAAGGGTTCCATACAAGGGCCGGTAGATATAGTTAAAAATGTTATTGTCATGAATAAATGAAAAGTGTGTGTCTGTGTTTGTTCAATATTTAAGTTGATACCTCTTTTTTTGCCTATTGTTTTTATTTAGTTAGTTACGTTTGAGTATTATTCTATTAATATGTTTGATGTTTCTGATTTAAAGAAGATTTGGAAGTTGTATTAATTGCAAGAATGTTATGGCTTCGCTAATTTCTTTCATTTTATCTAATAATAATATTTCAATACTCGCGTGAAGTAGGAATCAAAATAAATATGTTGATTTCAGTTTATTTGTGAAATTGTTTTTTAAATAACCCTCATGAGTTATAATTATTATATCACTCTAATTAGTTCGAGAGAAGAGTATTATGAAGGATCTAATTTCATGTAGCAGTGATAGTTTTATCCATATTGGATCTTAAAATTGTTGAGTCTAAGTCTTTATCTTTATCTTGTCTATGCCAAAAAAGTACATTATGAAACTTGAATTTTAATTATCAAAAAGTAGAAAAATAAAGAGTTACAAGATTTAGGAGCTTAATAAATTGCAATCTTTTAGTCTTTCAAACAATTTCAATAATACCAAATTCTTATGAACCATTCACATACAAAAGAAAAAGAAAACATAATTAACAATTAATTAAGTAAACTAAGAATATAATATTACATCATCGTGTGTATATATGTTAGGAAAAAGTTAGATTACAATTCGATTCCTACATTAAATTTCAACGTTATAAATTATTTAATAAACTAAATATTGAATAGTAAATCATTTATGCACTTTTAGTAAATTTTATAATTAAGAATTTGCGCTTTTTTTATTAGGATGATATATGAACTTTCAATTGTAAAAAACAATAATTTTTTTAGTAAATACCAATAAATTTGAAGTGGAGAAAATATGTCATTTACAAAACAAAATTTATATAAAATATTTTGAGATAAACGTGCAACGCATGTTTCTGAAACTAGTATATATATAAATGTCACTCGAAAAAAAAAAAAAAAAGGCACTTATAAATTTTCCCCACAAATAGCTGCAAGAGAAGTTGCACAAAATGGTTTCCATGGCTATTAAAATAGAATTGCTAGTTTTGTTAACGTACCTCTCGAATACTAATGCATCGAACATTTCAACTGATGAGGCTGCTCTTTTAGCTTTCAAAGCTCATATGAATTCAGATCCAAATGGAATGTTGTCGAAAAACTGGACAAAGGGGACTCGTGTTGCAATTGGATAGGCATATCTTGTGTTAAAATAATGGGTGGAGTTGGGATAAACAATAGGATGAATCTGTTTGACGGATTCATCGTGAAGCTTATAGAGACTAAATCTTATTTTTGATAGATCACTGTTGAATTGAATCAATTTCTTAATTCGAACTTTATATAGAAAACAGTTACATAAATCAATAATACCAATTTTAAAATAATTTTTGAATAAAAAGATATTATTAAACAAAACATAAACTTTAAAACTCAAGTTGTTAATTTTCTTTAACAGAAGTTTTCTATAAGTTAAAAAGTTTCTATTACTCTCTTAGAATTTGTTTTAGGCTTCTACTATTCTACTCTTCGACAATTATAGGTTTCCATCACTAGTCCCACCGTCCCTATTGTCATGGGATATCATAAATTTGCAAATTGAAATGATTATGAATTTTGGAAAGTCTCTTCTGTAAAACAAAATTTTAAAAATCGCATTATTTCTAATGAGTTCATAATTATAAAAACACACGAAAACTAAAGATGATATTATGTCAAATGCAACTATGATGATACACTACTAGAAACAAATGATTCTTTCTATTACGAATCAATATAAATTGTATTATAAATATAATTATTTCACCCATTTTTCACCGAACCATATCATTGGAAAACACACAACAAATTTCTTTTGAAATACCGGAGCTTTCTAATTTTTTCTTAGTTGCACGGACTCTTCACTTTTGATGTTCTATTCATATCGGATTTTCCAAAATACCCTATTTTTGGCGAATTCAACATGCACCCATTGACATTTTCAAAGAGTACGAACAACATAATTTTTTTTTCTATATAAGAATGTTACTATTTTTTCACCGATTCAATTAAAATAGCCTCGTATTGAATAAAGGTAGAGACTCCTTCAAAGTAAAACATAACCATGCAGATTTCTTTTGACTTTTTTTTATTTTTATAACAAAAATAATATTGACTATCTGTACTAGGTTCTGCAATAGACGTTACAAATAAGAAAAGTAATATATAATTGGGGAATTTCAAGTTCTGTCTCACTCTCAACAGAGAGATACAGCAAATCTTTCTAAAGATTCTCATAGATAATATATTTTAATAATAACTTGAATTATTTGATTAAATGTTTTCTAAAGAATAGAGTGCAAACAAAACTAACTTATATACGCACAAAAGTATCTTTGAATGATTCTGCCTCGTGTATACTGATGCCATGCAATTTACTAATTCAAGTTTCTAATCATCACATATTTTTTGTCAAATTTAGAAGAAGTCTTGAGTGAGGTCAAGTCAAAAGTATTAAGAATTCAAGTTAGCGAATTCTTAATATATATAAAACGTATAGACAAAAGCTATTGAATCCACGTTGAAACATACATTACATGTTAGATTTGCGGATTTGATATTCTTTGGTGAAACATCTATTCGGGGGAGGTTATATACATTTGAATGAAGACATTATTACTATATAGCATAAAACTACAACAGTTTAGTCAGTGATTTGGTTTTATTCTTTTCTTGAATCATGAATATAATAAATCCAAGTAAATTATATTTAATTACCACCACAGAATTCCACAACCAATAATTCCCTATAGCAATGAATTGCAGTCAAGTTCACCAACATACAAAAAATAAAAATAAAAGAGAGAATGTTTCAAACATATTACGTATATATTAGAAGTATAAACAGTATATATAGATGGCATTTGAAAAAGAAAAGCTCAGGCACTTGCTAAAGAAATTGCACAAAATGGTTTCCAGGACTATGATTATAGCATTCCTAGTTTTGTTAATGTACCTCTCAGTTACGAATGCATCGAACATTTCAACTGATGAGGCTTCTCTTTTAGCTTTCAAAGCTCAAATAACTTCAGACCCTAACGGAATGTTGTCAAAAAACTGGACAAGAGGGACTCACATTTGCAAGTGGATAGGCATATCTTGCAGTAAAAAGCATAAAAGAGTGACATCATTAGACCTCAAAAGCTTTGGATTTAGAGGTTCAATAGCAAAAGAAATTGGGAACCTCTCCTTCCTTAACTTTTTGGACATTGGAAACAACAGTTTCCATGGACAAATCCCTGATGAAATCGGGAACCTGAGGCGTTTAAACTACTTGTCTTTGCAAATGAATAATCTCACTGATCAAATCCCAGAAAGCCTTGGATTTCTCACAAGGCTTCAAGTTCTTGATCTTTCTGAAAATGATCTATTTGGAAATGTTCCATTTTCCATTTCCAATGTGTCTTCCTTAAAGATCATTGATTTGGGATTTAATCGGATTAGTGGAAATCTCCCACGGGGATTTTGTGCTAGGCTTCCAAATCTGCGAGGTTTATTTCTCTCAAAAAATCAGTTAGCAGGACAAATCCCAAGTGGGCTGAATCAATGCACACAACTTATTTACCTTTCGCTGTCATATAATCAGCTCACAGGTAATTCGTAATGCTAATTCAATTCTTGGACTATATATATTTGATTCAGAATCATTTAATCCTTCTAAAATGTTATGAGGTTATCTGATTGTGTTCATATATGTATTAACAGGAAGTTTGCCAAGAGACATGTGGAACTTGACAAAACTTCAACATCTATTTCTTGGATGGAATAACATAACAGGTATTTATAATGTTCTGGTTTAACTGAATCCACCTAACTTTATTGCTGGATTTCTCACCTCGTAGCACTAGAGATCTTTGATATTTAAAAACTTACTCTTCAACTCATTTATAAGAAATTAGTATTTGCATTTCAAAGGGTAGTATGCAAAAAATATTGGTATAGCTCTTTGTTCTTCATTTTCAAACCACAACAGTAACTACTACATTGGCTCAATTCTAGTTTGTGTCTGCTATATGAATCTTAATTACCCATTTAGTCCCATCTTCAAAAGGACATCAAAACAGATTGTGAGGATTTCTGAACTATTTAAAAGGCATACAACTAACAGTTTCTGTTATTTATAGTAACTTAGTGACTATAAAGCTGTTATACAGTATTGGACATTTCAGTGTAGTAACCACACAATTCGACATATATTTTACAGGACATATACCAAGTGAAATTGATAACCTATCAGCAATTCGAAGATTAAGTCTACGAAGGAACAATTTGGTGGGAAGTCTTCCACTATCAATTGGAAATTTGTCAAATCTAGAGATGATAGACCTAGGTGACAACAGTTTATATGGTGGCATTCCTCAGGAGTTTGAACATCTTGTAAATTTGAAAGAAGTGTATCTTGGTCCAAACAGATTATCGGGTGAAGTTCCAAGGCGTTTGTACAACATTTCTGGACTAAAAAAGATTTCATTTGTAGCAAATGAGCTTTCAGGAACACTTCCCTCAAACATAGGCCATACGCTTCCAAATCTTGAAGGCCTTTATCTTGGGAAAAACCAGTTCACCGGGCTGATTCCTACCTCCATTGTGAATTCCACCATGCTTATCCAGCTTGATCTTGGCCGCAATCTGTTTAGTGGACCTGTACCTATGAATCTTGGAAAGCTACAACAGCTACAATTCATCAACTTGCAAATAAACCAATTGACGAATGATCAATCTACAGGCGAGTTAAGTTTCCTGACTTCATTATCTAATTGCAAGTATATTAAAACCGTTCAAATAGGAGGTAACCAATTTAATGGAAGTCTTCCAACATCTTTAGGTTCAGGAAACTGGTCCTTTTCCCTTGAATATTTCATTGCCCTTCAAAATGGTATCACAGGAAAAATACCACCTAACATCAGTAACTTTAGGAACCTGGAGTGGTTAAGCTTGGGAGATAATAAGCTTATAGGATCTATTCCTCCAGATTTGGGGAACTTGAGGAAGTTGAAAAGATTTAGCCTAGAGAAAAACAATTTAGATGGAATCATACCAACTAGCTTGTGTAACATGGAAAACTTGTACCAAATTATCTTGGGGAAAAATCAACTTACTGGTGAATTACCAAATTGTTTTGGAAATC
Organism: Solanum peruvianum; assembly: GCA_027705065.1. Lineage (NCBI taxonomy): Eukaryota > Viridiplantae > Streptophyta > Magnoliopsida > Solanales > Solanaceae > Solanum > Solanum peruvianum. Next base: position 57,188,506 of record JAKWJD010001762.1, on the reverse strand, counting down.
TTTCATCTTTAAGAGAACTCTACTTAGATTCCAATGCACTAATTTCCCATATTCCATCAACTATTTGGAGGAACAAAGATATTTCGATTCTCACTTTGGCCTCCAATTTGCTGAATGGGTCTCTTTCAGTAGAAATGGGGAATTCAAGGAGTTTGCGGATATTACATTTACATGGTAATCAGTTCTCTGGTCAGATTCCTAGCACGATTGGCCAACTACAAAGCTTGGTTAGCCTTTCATTGTCAAAGAATATGTTAGATGGTTCCATACCTGAACTATTTGAAGATTTGGTTTCATTGGAATATTTGGATCTATCTAGCAACAATCTATCAGGCATGATCCCCAAGTCCTTGAGGAATCTTGAACATCTCATGTATTTCAATGTCTCGTTCAATGGGCTCATGGGTGAAATTCCAGATGGAGGGCCATTCGTAAATTTTACAGCTGAATCATTCATGGGTAACCCTGCATTATGTGGATCATCACGCTTCCGTGTGATGCAATGCAGAGCGACAAGTCTTGAAAGAAAAAGAAAGAACAGAGTCCTAACTTCTGTTCTTGCATCAGTTTCCTCAGGAGTTGTAGTCACAACCATTTTCATCATTTGGTTTCTGAAATGCCGAAAAAGGAGTAGGGAGCTTCCTCTAGTTGATACATTTGGTCAGGTACATAAGAGGATTTCGTACTATGATATTTCTCAAGGGACAAACAACTTTGATGAAGCAAACTTGATTGGAAGGGGGAGCCTTGGTTTGGTGTACAAAGGGACACTTGCAGATGGAATGGTTGTGGCAATAAAGGTATTCAATACAGAACTGCAACATGCATTTAGGAGTTTTGAAGTGGAGTGTCAAATTTTACGTAGCATTCGACACAGAAACCTTGTTAAGGTGATAAGTAGTTGTGCCAATTTTGATTATAAAGTGTTGGTGCTAGAGTACATGCCTAATGAAAACCTCGAATGTTGGCTTCACTCTGCTGACAAATTTTTGGATATAACTCAAAGACTAAAGGTGATGATTGATGTGGCTTCTGCTGTGGAGTATTTACATGGAGGACATTTGTTTGTAGTCGTCCATTGTGATTTGAAACCAAGTAACATACTTTTGGATGAAGATATGGTGGCAAAAGTGAGTGATTTTGGGATATCCAAACTTCTTACATCTGAGACGCTAATAGCACATACCAAGACTTTGGGTACTATCGGCTACATGGCACCAGGTAAATGTTATTATCAAGTTCACTTGAGGATTTTAAATGTTGTTTATTTATTTTCATTAATGATGGCGTGATTTATTTTTTGTAGAGTATGGGTCTGAAGGCAAAGTATCAACTTGGGGAGATGTTTATAGCTTTGGTATATTGTTAATGGAGACTTTTACAAGAAAGAGCCCCGTGGATGATCTATTCGTTGGAGACTTCACCTTGAGAAGATGGATATGCCAATCATTACCAGACCGATTGGTGGATGTAGTGGACATTAATCTATTTTCACTGAACGAAGAAAATTTTACTTCTAAAGAGAGATGCTTCAAATCAATCATGGAATTAGCTCTTGAATGCACAAATGATTTGCCGGAAGAGAGAATCTGCATGGAAGATATTACTCTGCGACTCAAGAAGATCCTAACTCAATATCTGCAGAATGCTGTGACAAACTAAATGGATCTATAGTGGGATTTGTCACATTGTGTTCACGGGCACAAAAAAGTTGGATTAGTACATAGGACTAAGAGATCGAAAATATTCCGTTTCAATTATTTTAGAAAGCTCGTTTGGTGTATGTTCTTCATTATACGTAATAATTCTTTATGTAGGTATATCATTTTTCTTCTTGTTTTTTTTTTCCTTTTTTTGAAGCATCAATCAATAAAATGTTATCATCATAGATTTATCTTAGTCTCACTGCTTTTTTTTTCTGAAGTTGGTAAATATATGCTTAGTCTGATATTTATACAAAAAATGTGAACTTAGGAACTTAAATAAGTAAGATCACAATTTTAAATCATGTCATGTTTGTTGACTTAAAAATAGTTAAATAAGTAACAAGTGTATTAATAAGGATACATGTAGACGTATAAGAGATTATTTAGATTGGCTTAAAAGTTTTATTTTTAGGTTATTTTTAACTCTTGAATTTATTTGATTAAATTAAAAATGTCTTTCTATTTTTTAAATTAAAAAATGTCTTTTTATTTTTTTATTTAAAAGTGATTTAAGTTTGATTTTTCATTTTAACTTCAGTCTAAACAGACTTTATACTTGGACGTATTCATAGCTAATTTACAACATAGTATATCCTGTATATTTATCTTACAACACAATGTATTATAACACAATATATTATGTGAATCGAAAATATTTTATAATGGATGAGAGATAGATAGATATGATTTGATTGACAAGAATTGTATGAGGTTTCTCTTAGAATTTGCCAATTGAATTACCGGATCTCATTTTCAAAAAAATAGGCCAAATCCATTTCTCTCTCTTCCTTTTTAATTTTTTCTCATTGAAATATTTAATTTTTCATCATCTCTTCTTTTTATTTATTTTTAAAAAAATAATTTTATTTATAAAAAATGTGACATTAGTCTAATTCATCTACTTTAAACATTTGATATTATTTTTCTTTCATGTATTTATTATTACATTTTTAAAAATATTTATTAAAAATTATTTGTCAATTGACAAGTTAAATTATATTTTTATTTTTATTTTCATTACACTAATAATTAATTGTTCTAAAAATATAAACAAAATTTGTAAAATTGCAACAACAATTCTTAAGGTGTAAATTAATAAAGTATCCTTTTTATTTATAATTTCATAAAGAATTCGTAAAAAAATAAATAAATAACTAATATGAATAACGAAAGGAGTATAAATTATTATTTTTTCTCTTTCAATAACTTCATACATACTTAAATTCATGAAATATTCACAAGAAAATATAATAGAAAGAGCATAAGTAATTTTGACACATAATTACAGAAGTTTTTGTACTATTTAATTATATGATATCTATTTATTCTTGAAATCAAGCAATGTAAAATTTAATTGATATTTTAAAGTATATTTATTTTGTGATATTAACATAAGAACTACAACTTATAATGTTTGTTCATAAATAATCCATCCAACATAAGTTGCAATTCAACCAAAAATACTATAAGTTGCAATTCAACCAAAAATACTATAAGTTGCAATTCTTATCATGTTAGCATATGAAAAAAAAAAAATTATAGCTTGAATTTTGAGAAAAAAAATAGTCGACTGAAATGATGGAGAGAGTAAAATGAAAAAAAAAAAGAAGAGAATTGATTAATACTCTCTCCGTCCGAAATTGTTTGTATGGTTTCTATTTTTAGAGTCAAACTATAAAAACTTTGACTAACATTTTAAGATGTAACTTTTCATCATATTAATATGCAAAAAAATTGCAATTTATAGTACTTTTCATATAGTTTTAGAATATATGTTTTTTTTTGTTTAAAATATCGAATTACTGTGATATAATTCAACTTTGAAAATTAATCAAATTGACTTTAGAAAAGCGCAACATGACAAATAATTCAGGACGAAGAGAGTATAATTTAATAACTATTTATGTTTATCCTAAAATTAAAACAATTAATTTTTTATGAGGTTAAGATTATCTTAGTTTAACTTTTTTAAGTACGTAAGTATTTGACTTCAAATTTAAATTAGTATTAATACATTTATCTTGATTTAATTTTTGATAAATGAGTATTATGAGCTATAAAAAAGACAAGGAAAATAAATATTAATTTTAAGAAATAATGAAATGCTAACTTTAATATAGTACTATTTTTTTCTTTGATCTTGTTGTTGTATTATTTTAAATTTATGTAATAAAATATATCATATTAAAGAGAGGGATAAATAAAAGGCGGGATGGAGGAGTGAGAAAAGAAAAGGAGAGGTTGAAAAGACATGAGACCTATAAATATATTTTTTTCTATTAAAAATATTCTTCATACAACTATTACATGGCATACCTTATACACCATAAAAGTTTTCACTGTGTATCGAACCTCATCAACAAGATGGTTTCATATAGATGATCAAATGAGTTATTGAGATTTCCTTACTTAATTCAATCTAAGAACTAAAGTTTATCATTTGATGTCAAACGCAGTAGAACTGCGAAATGCGGTGCACTGTGATCAGACAAGGATATATTGTACACAGTCTTATCCACGGTACAATATTTTCAGAGTTATGATCTCAAATACACAGTCTAAAACTATGCATTCTGCAATATATGCTAAGCTGCTAACTGTTAAGTCAAGTTCATAGAAATAGTAGCAAATACAAGTTTCAGATTTGTTTAAACAGGTACAAATATTTATTTTTATATAGCAAGACAGATATTTGGAATTGCATTGAGGGCTGGTGTTTGATATAATTGGCAGCTAATTCTAATTTTTTTTTTTATTTTCAGTTAAAGTCTTGCCTATTGCTGAATTATAATTCATTTTTGTCTACAAGTTTGTTGTTTAAGATGACAAACTACAAGTCTATAAAGACATTGACACATCCTCTACATACCAACTCCAGTTTGAGTAGCTACGACTTTCATCACCGATACAGGTCTTAATTAACTCTTAAGATTAATGCATTAGTTTGTCCATTATTATTGGCCTAACAACAGACTTTATGTAGATTTCAGAATTGCTAGTAAGCTTAATTATGAGATTATAACATACAACAACTACACTTCAATAATTTCAACAAATAATCAGATTGTGTCATCAGGGCTTTAGGTTAAGACTTTATCAATTTGCTCTATCACTATCAATCTTTAATGGCCTCAATCTAATTCCCCCCTGAGTAGAACTTATGTTTTGAGTTGAAGTACAAATGGCCTACATGTTATAGAGTTTGACTTTATATATATATATATACCATAAATACACTAAGCTAAACTTGGATCTAACAAGTTGCCTCTATAAGGATGGTGATAGAACGATAAGCTGTTCAATAACCTTCATCCTGCTATGTTATTTCATATCCTTTACGAGTGGCATTTGTGAACCAGTTTGTTAAGTTCAATATTGTTTTTCTGTTTTATCATTTGATGCATGACATTCAACCTTTTAGAATCATATATATTCCTATTTAAGCATCTGTGTTTGCTGATTTTATGTAATAAATGTAACAAACTTGTAAGGACAAGTTTGTTCCTTATACTATAACACAATTATTTTATATGGAAAAAGCATACTCTCTTATTTAATTGGATTATGAATCTTATCCTATTTTACATCATTCACAAATTTCACGTACTTTACGGCTCTTAAAGATAAAAGAAAAAACACAAGTCTGTGTAAGAAAAAAAATACACGGGCTTAAAAATGAGTCCACTAATGAGATGGAAGTACATTTGTGTGTGTGAATTAAGAGTATGTATGAATTTTCGTGGTGGAATTTGGGGCGTTATAGTGGTTAGGACGTAGTGGTGGCTTGGGAAAAGGACATAAAATTTGTTTCAGAACAAAGAAAAAGAAAAAAAAGACGAGCTTAAAAGAGAGTAGTACACTAATGAGGTATATTTGGATATGGGAAGTACATAAGAGTGTGTGAATAAGAGTATGTATGTGTTTTCATGATAGAATTTGAGGTGTTACAGTAGTTGTATGTGGGGGTTATAGGAAAAGGACAGAAAAATATTTTTGTAGTAAGACAGGTTTAAAAGAGAGTACACTACTGAGGTGTAGCTGGTTGTGGAAGGATATACGAGCGTGTGAATGAAGAGTATGCATGTCCTTTCGTGTTGAAATTTGGGGTGTTATAGTGGTTGGGATGCGATGGGAACTTGGGAGAACGCTCAAATATGCCACTGCATTAAATGAAATGGATCGCATATGTCACTCGTAAAAGGGAGTGACTATGTGAGAGGGGTGGTGGTGGTAAGTAATGAAGGGTTTAGATAATGCCACATAGCAAAATCTTATAGTAGCAGGTAATGGAATATATGGCCAAAATGGTAACGTCGGTGGCATGTTTATGTCCTACTATAACGAGTGGCATAGATAGGCCATTTTGTTAAGTTCGATGACATGTTTGAGCTTTTCCCCTTCACACAAAAGGCGATTGTATCCAAGGGATGCCCATTATATAAAGTTGGATACCTGAAAGGAGGAAATGCATATTAAGAGCTTCTTTTCTGCTTTTGCATTTTAACGTCCTTCATACCCCTATCAAATACTTTGGTTCTTAACATAATAATGATGGCAAGGGTCGTGATGACGGGCCTCCTTTTACTAATCTACTGCATCAATATATCTTCTTCAAGGACAAACTTTACTGATGAATCAGCTCTGTTAGCCTTCATAGAACAAATAACCGATGACCCCGATGAAACTCTGTCAAAAAACTGGACACAAGGGACTGAAGTTTGCAGTTGGATTGGTGTTTCTTGTAGCACACGGCATCATAGAGTTGTCTCACTAAACCTCAAGAGTCTAAGATTAAGAGGCACCATTTCGAAAGAAATAGGGAACCTTTCCTTCCTTAGTTTCTTGGATTTTGGCAATAACACTTTTAATGGTGTAATTCCCAATGAACTTGGACGTCTAACGAGACTCAAGTACTTGTCCTTGCAAATGAATAATCTCACCGGTGAAATCCCACAAAGCCTTGGATTGCTCTCGAGGCTTCAAGTGCTGGATCTTTCTGATAATGACCTATATGGATATGTTCCATCGTCTATCTTCAATATCTCTTCTTTAAAGATCATTGATTTAAATTTGAATGATCTTAGTGGGAGTTTGCCAAATGACATGTGCAGTAATCTCCCAATGCTGCAATATTTATTCATGGATAAAAATGGCTTAGCGGGTGAACTTCCGAGTCATTTAGATAAATGCACCCAACTTTTAGCTCTGTCCTTGTCTTATAACAGATTCACAGGTAATTTAACTAAGTTCTACTTCTCATTTCCTTTTTTTTTCCTTCTTCTTGAATCGATATTGTATTTTTTCCTGATATTGTATCTTAATTAATAGGAAATTTACCCCGAGAAATGTGGAACATGTCAAAGCTTCAAGATATGTATCTTGGATGGAATAAATTGACAGGTAACTCTATATATATGGAGCGTTTAACTAATACAGTATGTTTTAAAAAGACCATAAGAGCAACCATCAACTAACAACCCCTTATTGAAACAATCATTTTCAACATAGGCCATATATATGTCCGTGTTATAACCTCAGAAAAGTAATACTCCCTCCGTTTCAATATTTTTGTCTCGTTTTGACTTGACATGGAGTTCAAGAAATAAACTAATTTGACTTATTAAGTTCTCTTTCTTAAAACATAAATGAAATGCTTTAGTGAAAGTTGCTGGTTCATAGAACTATCCTAAGTTTGATCTATTTCTCCTTATAATACAAGATAACGACCTTGGTTGTTAAGTGTCTAACAGTTCAAAAATGTGATATAACTTTCAGGAAACATACCAAGTGAAATTCAGAATCTTCCAGCAATTCAACATCTAAGTCTTCGAAATAATGAATTGGTCGGAAATCTTCCATCTACAATGGGGAATTTGTCGACATTGGTGATGATAGATATTGGTGCTAATAATCTTCATGGAAACATTCCTACAGAATTTGCAAAACTTGTTAATCTGAAGGAAATATATCTTGGTTCAAACAATATATCAGGTCAAATTTCTAACTCTCTCTATAACATTTCTGGGTTAGAACAGATCGCACTTGCAGTGAATGATCTTTCTGGAACTCTACCTTCTAACTTTGCTCATAACTTTCCAAATCTTACTGGCCTTTATCTTGGGTTGAATCAATTTAGTGGGAAAATTCCTAGCTCCATTTGTAATGTCTCCAAGCTCACTTTCCTTGATTTGGGCCACAATTTTTTTAGTGGGGATGTGCCGATGAATCTTGGACATTTACAGCAGCTTGAAGTGATCAACTTGCAGTGGAATCAACTGACAAATGATCCCTCCACAAGGGAATTAGGTTTCCTTACTTCGCTATCGAGCTGCAAGCACTTGAAGCGTATACAACTAGGATATAATTTATTAAGAGGAACTTTTCCAAAGTCCTTAGCCTTCAGTAATTGGTCTAATTCTCTTGAAACATTCCTCGCCTCTGGAAACGATATCACAGGTGAAATCCCTGTTGAAATCAGTAAGTTGAGTAACTTGGTGTGGTTAGGCATTGAAAAGAATGGTTTGAGTGGTTCAATTCCTCATGAATTGGGAAACATGGGCAAATTGCAGAAGTTGACACTTCGGGAAAATAATATAAATGGTACCATACCAGAAAGCTTATGCAATATGGAGGTCTTATTTCTACTTGGCTTGAGTGAGAATCAGCTTTCAGGTGAAATACCAAGTTGTTTGGGAAATCTTTCTTCTTTAAGAGAACTCTTTTTGGATTCCAATGCATTGAATTCCAATATTCCTCCAACTTTTTGGAGTAACATCGGTATATCAACTCTCAGTTTGTCCTCCAATTTTCTCAATGGTTCTCTGCCTTTAGGAATAGGAAGTTCGACGAGTCTAAGAAATTTGTATTTATCAAGAAATCAATTCTCAGGAGAAATTCCAAGCACAATGGGACAACTACAGAATTTGGTATTTCTTTCTCTGTCGATGAATAATTTTGAAGGTCGTATACCTCAATCATTCGGATACCTGGTTGCTCTTGCATACTTGGATTTATCCGGAAATAACCTTTCAGGTATGATCCCCGAGTCTCTGGTGAATCTTAAACAACTTAGCTATCTTAATGTGTCTTTCAATGCACTCACTGGTAAGATTCCAAATGGAGGACCTTTTGCAAATTTGACAGCTGAATCTTTCATGGGGAATGCTGAATTGTGTGGACCGTCTCAATTCAATGTGGCGGAATGCAGAACTGGTGGCATGAAAAGTAAAAACAAAAGGAGGGCTTTAACTTTTGTTCTTGCATCAGTTGCAGTAGCATTAGTAGTCACAACTCTTTTCATGGTTTGGTTTCTGAAATACCGAAAAAGAAGCAGACAACTTCCTATACCAGATTTGATTGGTCAATCCCATCAGAGGATCTCTTACTATGAAGTTGTTCGAGGGACAAACAACTTTGATGAAGCCAATTTGATTGGCAGGGGATGTCTTGGTCTAGTGTACAAAGGGACACTCCAAGATGGAATTATTGTTGCGGTGAAGGTTTTCAACACAGAAGTACAAGATGCGTTTAGAAGATTTGATTTGGAGTGTGAGATTTTGCGCAACATTCGCCATAGAAATCTTGTTAAGGTGATAAGTAGTTGTGCTAATCTTGATTTTAAAGCATTGGTTCTAGAGTACATGCCAAATGGAAGCCTTGATGCTTGGCTTTACTCTCACAACAACTTTTTCGATTTAAACCAAAGATTGAGGGTCATGATTGATGTGGCTTCTGCAATGGAATATTTACATGAAGGTCATTCTTTTGCTGTTGTACATTGTGATCTAAAACCAAGTAACATACTTTTGGATGGAGACATGGTTGCCAGAGTCAGCGACTTTGGTATATCCAAACTTATGACAGCTGATAAATTGATAGCACAAACGAAGACGCTAGGCACTATTGGCTACATGGCACCAGGTATACAACAGTTATCAAGTCTTTCTTATGTTAAATAATGTTAATTTGTCTTGTTGTTTGGTTAAGAAACAACACGATTCATTTTTGCTATTGATTAAGAAGATAAATATATGGCGTATGTTTGCAGAATATGGATCAGAAGGCTTAGTGTCAACCATGGGAGATGTTTACAGCTATGGTATCATGTTAATGGAAACATTTACTAGAAAGAAGCCCATGGACGATCTTTTCGTTGGAGAGCTCAGCTTGAAGAGATGGGTGTTTGAATCATTCCCCGATAGAGTGATGGATGTAGTGGATGCTAATCTATACTCAAGACAGGATGAGCAGTTTTCATCCAAAGAAACTTGCATTAAGTTGGTAATGGAATTGGCCTTACAATGTACATCTGAATCACCTCAAGAGAGAGTCAGTATGAAAGATGTCCTTGTAAGACTCAACAAGATTCAAACCAACTTCTTGCATTGTCCAACAAGAAGCCAATATAGAATGTAAGACTTCTTGGACAAATTTTGGGGACAGAATGAATACCATCTTTCTTTTTTCTTGTTTTCAATTTGTATGGAATTCTCTTGTAAAATATATGTAACAAACCATGTTAGCTACTGAAATTGTTACTTCAGAGACTCATAGACTTGAATACAACTCGTGTTTGAATTGACTTTTTTTCAAGTAGCTTTTAAAAGCAAAAAGTCATAAGTTGGGAATATTCAACTTTTGAACTTTAATTCAATTAAAAAAAATTAAATTGAACCTGTGTTATAATGTACTATTCTTTATTTTAAGTTTTCTGTTGATCGACATTATCATGTTAATATTTCATCGCTCTTTTGATATTTTCACAAAAGGTTATATAGATATTACAAGGATGATTTTGTTTTTTTAATTAAAAAGAAAAATAATTTATGAGTCAATTTTGTGTTTAAAATTGTTATATGAAATTCTCAAATCAAATTTTCTTCGGAGAATTTTTGAAATTGCATCTCATGAAATTACATATCAAAATTTAAAAACATTAATTTTATCTTATAATTTCAAATCATGAAATCAAAACGCGTACCACAGGTTTCCTTAAGTTATTTAATGACCAAAATAATTAGGGCTATACACTTAATGAACCGTCAGGAGATCAAACCCAAATTGAAAGAATCAAAACCCAAAATTAACTCCCCTGAACCCTCTCTCTCCCCGTTCAAAATTACCCACAATCTACCAGTAGTTTGTGCTGTGCAAACTCCTCCGACCGGCGACGACGGCATCAGCAATTAAGAGTCGGTGAGTCCTCTTCCGTCACTCCCTGTAAGTCTCTCTCATATGTATTTTCCAGTTCTAATTTGCTTACTCCATTCTTCCACGTTTATTTTTAGGCGTAATCTATACAACTCTTAAATTTATGAGTTTGAATTTCGTTCACACGCTTGGATTATGATTTGTTTCAATTGCAATTTTAAGGCGGAATATGTACAAATATTAAATTTGCAAGTATACCTCGACCTGCAATTTGTATCAATTGCAAGTTTAAAAGATTATCGATGTGTTGGGTTTGTTTTAATTTACTCTTCTTGTGCTCAGAAAGATGAGTCGATCAAGTGAAGCAGCCGCCTTGAAGCGGAAAAGACCGGATTCATCTACTCAGGGACTTGTAGATGCTGAGCTTGTAGTGCTCAATGTGGTCAAAAGTAAAAAAAATCAGGGTGTCTGGGTAGCAGATGTGAAAAAAGAGGCAAACATCGCACCAGCTCTTGTCGATAAATGCCTTACTTCATTGGTGAAGAAGAACTTGATTAAAAAAGTCCCTAGTATCCAAAATAAGGCAAAGAAGTATTACATGGCTGTTGAGTATGAACCTTCCGAGGAACTGACTGGTGGAGCATGGTATTCCGAGGGAAAACTTGACAAGGAATTCATAACCGTTCTTAGAGAGACGTGCCTTAAAGTCATTGGAATGATGAAAGTTGCTACTGTGGAAGGAATCCACGACTTTTTGAAGAAGCGGAAAGTTGTTGAGTGTTGTACAAGTCAACAAGTCGGGGAAATCTTGAACTCTATGGTTCTAGACGATTCCATTATAGAGGTAAAGAGCACTGGATTGGGTGAATATCATTCTATTCCTATTGGATCTGTTTGTTACAGAATTGCAGTTGGAGTTACTTCAGGTCCGAAAACAATAGGGCCAATGGCTTCGATTCCATGTGGTGCTTGCCCTAGGATTAGTGTATGTACACCTGATGGAATTATATCTCCGAAAACCTGTGTCTACTTCACTAAATGGTTAGACATTGAATTCTGATGGACTACAACAGTTGCTTTTCGGGTTTCTTATTTTGTCTTTTGGTTTATAGATGAAACCAATCAACAATTTCCATAAACCCCTTTTGGAAGTTTTAACATTTTATTATAATGTTTGAACTCAATTGGGAAAATTGTGTGATCATGCTACCTTTTGCTAATGAGAAGATTGCAGCTAATGTGTATTGGCATGACAACTTTCACAACTTTTGACCTATCTCAACTTGTTATCAGGTAGCTAAATTTCACTTGAACAAGTCATTATGTTGTCTTGATTTTTTTCTGGAAAGTAATTTGGTTCGTGGACTAAGATATCTCGAGTCCTTCCAATGTTTAAACAGTCTAATTAAAGCAAATTCATACAAGACATGAATGTACTTGTAAAGACAAAAGCATGTTATTTTCTGGACATGAAATATGCCCAATGTAGTTTACATTTTTTTGCAGAAAGTGACAGACAGACAGTAATCCAGTATGTATCTGTGACAGATTAGCCTTATTTTGACACACAATATATACAATGAGTTCAGTTCTGAACACTTTAAAGATTGAAATCTATCAGATTTAAAATTCTGGATTCGCCTCTTTATATGTATAGGTCTAAATATTTTGTTTGTGGACGAAGAGCTGTCTTTGGATCTTTTTGGACTTCAAATACACACTGATACACTTGTTTTATCTGGAAATTCAATGACTTGGTGAAGCAACAATCTGATCAGATTCTGCTACTTCCTTTTTCTTGCTTCTTTCTTTCTCAAGTAAATACACCCTCTCTACTTCAGGCATTGCTACAATAAATGCATTCAGTTTGGAGTTCAAGTCTTCTAATTTTCCCATAACTCTGTCATTTGTAAACATCCCATTCAGCACACTTTGGATTGTTCTCCAGCTTTCCATCAATGGCAAAGCGATAATCACTGCTGATCCAACTGTGCCCCATGCAATAGATATTACAGCCCAGAATGTGAAGTATCCCTTGCTAAATTGCCCTGTATTATCAAGTTTGCAACTTAGTTAATAGATTGAGTGCTCAATACTGTGATATTGTACATTGAAGCTGAAGGAAGATTGAGTTTTTTTCGACTTACCCACAGGAAGTGTAAGAATAGGCCAGAGAATTACTATCACGAATGTGAAACCGATGCCCCATTTGATTATCCATGCTTTGGCACTGTTGAGTTTTTCCTCTCTGAATTCTTCAGGTGGTACTTCACTCTTTTCCTTTTCAACCACAGTGATCTGTTTGGTAGTCTCCCAATCATAATTCTGAGGTCTTAAAAAGCTGCAAACAGCATGAATAGCTCCACCAGTAAGTATGGAAACAAGGTTACCAGCTAGCATTGGTGCATTTCTACCAGTTGTGTCAAGGTCTATCCTTCCATACTCTATCTTAGTGACCGATAACCAAGTGAGAATACCTAATAAACAGCCAATAACTGTCCCTAGGATTGCACCAAAACTGTTTGCTTTTCGCCATAAAAGCATGAAGGCTATTGGGAGAACAGCTGATCCTATGAAAACTCCCATAGCTAAATACATCCAACCTAGAGAAACACCAGCCTTGTTCAAAATTACTGCTAAAATGCCCATGAAACAGCCAAAGCCTAATACAACTCCTCTTGAAACTTTTAGGATTTGTTTTCCACTTGCTTCCGGGTTGATGTATGTACGATAGATGTCATACGTACATAATGAAGAGACCGCGATAAGCTCAGAGGAACCAGCAGATGTGACAGCCCTAACCAATACAGAAGAAGTCATGTAATTGACAGTTAACAAACCATTTATAACGCGTGATTCTTGATTAGGCACTTACATAAAGAGCATTGTGAGGAGAAGAATTGATCCTGCTTTCCCCATCAAAGCAATAGCTGTAGCTGGAGGAACAAGTCCGTGGCTAGCCTCACTTGCTGTTATCGGTAGATCAAGAGCCAGTGCTCCAAGACCTAGTGATGTTGCCAAGGAAAATGGCACAGCAAACCAAACTAGACCACCCAACAAATAGCCCTTATGTGTTGATGATGGTCTTGCAGCAATTGCACTTACCCAGTATCCCTAACATTTCGATATTTCTGATATCAGGATTGTTGCAGAAAACTTACCATAAGCTAGTTTTCTTGCTATATCATAGGGAAAGAAAAAAACCTACATTGTCAACGAAAACTGTACCAAAATTGCCAACGATGTTGATGATACCAAAGACGAGACCACCTGAACTCAACATAGTAACATAAGACCCCTTGAAATTCCCAGTAGCAGGGCCACAAGATTGTCCTACATGAGAGATCGGCTCTTGACAGCTTCTTGACTTGCTTGCTACTTCTAACAAACGTCTGTAAACGATGTTTGGGCTGCCAAGTTCACTGCTTGCAGCGTATACTAGGTACACAAAGATGACTAACACCACATGTACTGAAATCAGCAACCACAAATGTCTCTTAGATGAGCGCGTGAAAAAGAGTAAAGCTGATATAAAGAGCTCAAATCAGATACCTATGACGGAATGTATATAGCTAGCCAAGAAAGTAGCTTTTAGCCCTCCAGCCAAGGTGTAAACTACAACACCGAGTGGGATAAGAAAACTTGCAGCATATATGTTAACACCAGTGAGTGCATTGACGACAGCAGAACCACCAAGAAGCAACATGGCTGTCACTATAATGTTTGTCAAGAAGCAAAACCCCAGAAAAACCAGATGAGCAGCAGTTCCCCATCTGTTAATAGGAGTAAGTAACAGTCAACAGACTATATGAATACAGCAGAGTCATCTTCATCTTTAGTATAGTTCATGACAAACCTTGCTTTTACGATTTCACAGACAGTATGAGCATAAGGGGCTTTTCTTTTGATCTCTATCGCGATCACACCAAAAAGGAGGACCTGTTAGAAACAACTCGAAGAATTTATCTTCCTGATTCCTGAAGTCAAGAATTTCGAAGGATGATTTTAGACGTACCTGAATAGTAGCTCCACTTGCATACCAAAAGGGTCCACTAATTCCATACTCCCAAGCTACATTAGAACTTTGCAAGATTGTAGCTGCCCAAGTCCACTGCAAAAGAGATCACATTCAGTTGATTGTAACTTAAGAGTAACACAAAAGTTTCAATTCTTGGCTAGATTGGCATCTGGCAACAACAAAACATGGTACCTGAGATACAATTACACTTGCAATAAGTCCTGTTTTCACATTTCTACCAGCTGTGTTGAACCATTCTGATGTATGACGCGAACCAACATATCTTTTTTCCAGCCAAACCTTATAGAATTACACACAAAAAAAGTTTGTAAAAAGAAGGAAACTTGGAAAAAGTTGCTCCAAAGACAAGAATGCCTCTTGCTCTTCCTCTTCCTCTCCCCTCACCAAAAAGGTACTTCCTCCGTCTCAATCTATATGACAACATTTCCTCCTCCTCCATTTGGTTCCGAAAAGAATAACATCTTTCAAACAACTCAACTTAAACTTCTCATTTTACCCTTATTGTCAAGTTTTTCATCGCTACACAAATACATAACATGTTTAACACCACAAATTTCAAAAGTCTTCATTCATTCCAGCGAAATTATGCTACATAATAGAAAAGAAGGATTTAACTTATATCAGTGAGAAAAGTATGAAAAACTGGCATAATAAAGGTAAAAGTTAAATACCAAGAAAGAAGTGAAGATTGCAAAAAAAGCTCCAAAACCTAGAATGACAGAGTAGCCAACACCCTGATTAAGAACAGGTTTTCCTCCAAAAAAGCTGCTCTGCCTCACACAATCATTTCCAGAAACACTATAATATTTTGATGAAAATTGAAAAGGTGGACAGGAAGCCATATGTGAGTGAACTGATAGTAAATCTCCAAATTAATTACACTACATTTGAACAAAACAAACAATTTATAAGCAACAAAGTTAGAATCTTTGTAGTCCTACTTGAGAAAAAAAAAACAATTTTTTAGAGGCTACAAAGTAAGCAAATTGTGATTGGAGATGACATTTTCTTGTGATGTTATGAAGTACAAAAAGTCTATGGAATTTTTTTTATGTCAAACTAAAAATGGAGTTTTTAATTCATTGGAAGTATAAGATAAATCTCCAAGTTGAGAGTGAAAGATTCAAAGGGTCACTTTCATTGCTTTGAGAATCTTTTTTGTCTTGGAGTAGCTCCATATTTTCTAAGTGGTTGGAGTGTTCCATCAATCAGAACAACAACAATAACATGCTCTGTGTAATCCCATCAACTAGGACCGTGTAATCCCACCAAGTAGGGGTCGGGTGAAGATAGAATGTAAGCATACTATAGAGGTAGAAAGATTGTTTCTGATAGAATCTTTAACGATGGTTCCATCATAAGTAAAAACAAAAAAAAAGAAGTACCATATATAGAGTATGACATTTTTCATTATCAAATTGAGGACTAACACCTTATTTGGAGGGTTGTTACATATTGTTAGTTTGAATACAATGTTTGTTTTGATAGTTACTTAAATTCTATTATATCATATAATTTAAATCAATTGTTAGATAGCGATGAAAAGACTTATTTTAAATAACGACCGATTTGATGTGATCACGGTCTTACCATAATATTTTCTTTCTCATTTTTGTCTTTAATTTTTTACTACACTAGCTCGTCGGCCTAGTAAGTCTTTGAGTTTTTATGATAATTATATGTGTGGCCTTGCCATATTTTGATTTTTCTAAAAAAAATATTTAATAATTATATTTCATCTTTTATCTCTCTTTTTCATAGTAGCTTTATATTCGACTTCTCGGTAGATTTATCTTTCAAATTATGGGTGTATAACATTATTTAACACTGGAGAACGATAAAATTTATCAAAACATTATATTTATTAAAACAATACAATACAATACGATACATTATGAAATAACACGTAACAGTGTGTAAAATACAAGACATGTGTTAGAGAACTGATAATGGATTTCCTTATTAAACTACATTTGAACAAAAATAAAGCATTTATAAGAGCAATAAAGTTAGAATCTTTTTACCACTATAAAAGCAATGATTGTCAACAAATTTAGAGCCAACAAAGTAAGCAAATTGGATTTGCATAGGCCATTTTCTTGTGACGTTTGAAGAGTAAAAAGTCTATGGAAATTTTTTAATCAAACTAAAAATGGAGCTTTCAATTCATTGGAAGTATTAGATGAATCTCCCAAGGTGGCAAGTGATAGATTCAAAGGGTCACTCTCATGGGCTTTGAGAATCTTTTGTCTTGGGGTATCTCAATATTTCTAATTGGTTGGATAGTTCCATCAAATCAACAATAATAAAATACGTGTATAATCTCATCAAGTCAGAGTCTAGAGTGCACGCAAATCTAACTTTACTTTGAAGGTAGAAAGGTTATTTCTGATAAATCTTTGGTGATAATTCGATCAAATAAACCAAAAAAAAAAGGCGTAATAAGAATACTAACATTTTTTCATTTTATCAAATTCTAGACTAAAATATCCCAAAGATGAACGGCAGAAATGGTAAAGAAACAACAAGCAAAATCAAAACCTATGAATGATTTTGACATCAAAATGAATATTTTTTAATTCTAAACACAAAAAGGGACACTCTCTAAAAACACACATCAAAACAGACCGTTCATCCATTTATGATCGAATTACAACTACCATTTATTCACAATGTTATCTCTGTTAACTTCAAATTCATTCAAAATAATATTATACAAACTTGAAGGTAGCTCACCAACAAATTGATGAACTACAATTCTTTTTATTAACTAATCAAGTAAATTTATCTCTTTCTTCCGCATGTGAAGCTATATCTTTTTATTCAACAATAAATATGAATTATTCGCTCCACATTTTTTCATCATCTTCTATTATTTTATACTTTATATTTTGATTTTCTTGAAATATAATAGTCATGTCTCAATAATCTTTAAAGTCTCAATAATCCTAAATTCCTTCTATTATATTGCAAAATAAAGTACATCTAGAGCGTATTTATTATATAGAGAAAAATATTTTTCAAATTTTCATGATGCAGCTGATCAAAATTTTTGGGAAGTTCTCTAGGTAAATAATTCTCTTAAAACAAAATGAGAAAAAAAGACTTCACAGATGAAAAGTAAATAATTTTCTTAAAACAAAAAGAGAGAGAAAGACTTCACAGATGACAGTAGAAAAAATGAAGAGTTCATCAATTGATATTTCACATTGATTATATTCTCTTCATCCTTCAACACATCTCATCTTCATTATTTTCATGTATCCCCCATCCTCACTACCTCACGGCTCACACCCGTACCTCCCATATTATTTATAATAACAACAATATATTATAAAAAAAAAAAAAGGCAAAACACATAAGCGGACCCTTAAACTTGTATGCTTTTTCCGTTTAGACACCTTAATGAGGCCATATTCCTATTAAACATCTTATGTATACACAAAATGTGTCTACTAGACACTTCAATGACATTACCCAAAAATATATAGAGTGTGTGACTTTCAAACACTATAATATGAAAAAAGAGTAAATCATACCGTGACATGTGGCAAATTAAAAAAAAATATTTTTTTACAAAAAAAAATTATCAGATGCAGCAGCCCCTCTGCATCTTCTTCTTTGAAGCCTCTCCTTACTGCCAACTTAAATTCCACCATTAATAATTTTATGAACTCTCTATTTGTTCTTTTTATTTTTAATATAAAAATAATTCATAATTTATCCTCCCCTTTCCTCCCAAACAATATAAAACTATTTCATAATTTATCCTCCCCTTTCCTTCCAAACAATATTCTCTAACTTGCATAGCTCAATTCTT
Source organism: Solanum peruvianum (assembly GCA_027705065.1). Taxonomy (NCBI): domain Eukaryota; kingdom Viridiplantae; phylum Streptophyta; class Magnoliopsida; order Solanales; family Solanaceae; genus Solanum; species Solanum peruvianum. Next base: position 57,169,791 of record JAKWJD010001762.1, on the reverse strand, counting down.
CTTCTTCCTCTCTTTTTTATCATTAATAAATATGATTAAAACTTGAAATTACCAAGAAATCAAAAAGGTACAACTCCGTATTTAGTTATTTTTAGCAACTTTGTTTATGGGTTTTGTGTAGTCATGTTTTTTTTTTAATTTAACCATATGGATTGATGTTGCTTTAATAACACCACTTTGATTTTAACTTTAAAGAGTGAAGGAAGAAGATATTTTCAAGAGGTGAATAAGACATGTTCTACGGCTGATTCAAGAAAGGTAGGACATTTGAAGAAGTTGAAATCGACAAATTGGACATTTCTTTCGCTGTGAAGAAGATGAATAAAGAATTTTTTTTGATTTGCAGCAACAATGGTGAGATGTCGAAAAGAAAGAGATGAGAAAAAAAAAAGGGGGGGGGGGGGGGGGGGGAATCTAGGGTTGTATAAATAAAAGGGGAAGATTTGGATCGTTAAGTGTGCCAATCAAACACATCAGTTTTTTTTTCACTTCACGCGCTCAAAAGGCGTGCTTCAAACGATAGGTGACAAGTCAGTCAAGTGTGTTTGATAGGTACACTTTTTGAGTGGTTCAAGTGTTCAATAGGAAGGAGCTCTTGTTAAGGTGTCTATACGGAAAATCTTGACAAGTTCTAGGGGCCGCTTATGTGTTCTGCCTTATTAAAAAGCTATGAGGAGGACAGTGGACTACACATATCTTACACTTACCTTGAAAAGTAGAGAGGTCATTTCCATTGTCCGATAGATTATTAACTCAAAAAAACAGCATATCAAAAACATTTCGACCTAAAAAAGGAAAGAAGAAGTCATAATAAAATACTAGAGACGTATGACAATCCTTTGTTATTGTTAAAAGGAATAATTACTTCAACAAAATATGACAATATTTGGAGTACACAAAATAATAAATAGCAACAGAAATAGAATAAAAAGAGTAATACTATCAACACTATTACGAAAGGATAAGTTACAGAACACCCCATTAACATTCTATGTATTTCTTGTCCTCTAATCCATATATAATTTTCTATCTACACTACTAATTAAAAAAATAATGTTCAGCGACGGATAGTAGCAACGAGCAATATTTATATAACGACGAATTTGCGACGGAATAATCATTTGTTGCAAAATGAACAAATAATTTATAATTTATAATAGGGATAATGCCCAAGTACCCCCTCAACCTATGCCCGAAATCCCAGAGACACACTTATACTATACTAAGGTCCTATTACCCCCCTGACTTATTTTATTAATAATTTTTTACCCCTTTTCGCCCTACGTGGCACTATCTTGTGGGCCCAACGATGGTTGACTTTTTTTTTCGAACTAGTGCCACGTAGGCAAAAAAGGGGTAGAAAATTACTTATAAAATAAGTTCAGGGAGGTAATAGGACCTTAGTATAGTATAAGTGTGTCTCTGGGATTTCGGAAATAGGTTGAGGGGGTACTTGAGTATTTTCCCTTTATAATATAACAACCGATTTGCACAAAATATTTAATTTGTTGCTAATATTAGCGCAAAAATTTGGTTCCTAATTTTTCCTACGAATTGAGTAACAAAATAGTAATGACAAATTTTATTAATATTGGGCGACAGAATTAGTGACGGAAAAAAAGTTGCTAAACAATTAAATATATATTTATTAAAATTATATTATATAGTGACGAAAATATCCATCAATATAATTTTTTACTAAAATGTATTTTTATTTGAAAGCGACGGGTTCTAGAATCCGTTACTAATTCGTTGCAAACTCCAATTCTGATTTCAATTGCTCTCATTCAGTCTCGTTTGTCCATCACGATTCATCAAACTTTAAGAGTCAATCTCATCCACTTATCCAAATTTGAACGAATGGTCCTGATTTAGACCCTTGCTTTCCTATTTTTATATAAAAGACCCCAAACCCTCAATTTTCTTCATTCTCCTCCTCTCATCTCCTCTCCTCTCCAAATTCGCCGCCTAGATCCCTTTTGCCCTCCTTCCCGAATTCGCCGCCCAGATCCCTTTTTCCCTCCTCTCTGAATCCGCCGCCCAGATCCTTTTTGCCCTTCTCTCCATCCTTCTTTCCGATCAGTGCAACCCTAAAAATGAGCAACAAACAATTCGTCCAGCAGCAGCCGGAAAGAAATGGTGAGCTCGAACAGGCGCGTGAAGACCATCAGTGAACCTCCATCGATGGCAGCAGCCCCAATCGGCGAGCAACCAAGCGACTAGACGGTCTCCGTCCGCAACATTTTCAGTCTGCTAAGAGTTTCCTATTTTATATAAAAGATCCCTAACCCTCAATTTTCTTCATTCTCTTCTCCTCTCCTCTCAAAATCCGTCGCCTAGATCTCTTTTGCCCTCCTCTCTATTTTTCTTTACAGACAGTACAACCCGGAGAACAAATAACAAACAACGTCGTCCAGCAGCAGCCGCAGAACCAGCAGCTGGATAAAAATGATGAGCTTCAACAAGCGCGCTAAGACCACCAACTTCAATCGGCGAGCAACCAAGCGACCAGGCGATTTTTGTCCGCAACATTTTGCAGTCTACTGAGAGTCTCAGGTTTGAACCCCTCCCCCCCCCCCAACCGTCTTTCCTTAATGTTTTCATGGTGTTTAAAAAATTAGAACTTTGGACTGATTCTTGATGTGAAATTTCTACAAAGCAACTGCAGCATTGATGCAGAAACTATGTGGGAGCTTAAAACTTTGTCATAAATTACAACAAGAGCAAGAGTAAAGCTACATTAAGTTTCTTTCAGCTTTTTTAGTTATTTTGTGTGAATTGGAGATGAGCGTTTCTTTGTTTTCACACTTCATTTTGTAGAGTTCGGGTTTAAAGATTGTTGATGCATTAAAAGAATTCGATTGACTTTATTGTTTATACATAATGTAATATATGTTCTCTTGTGTCTCTTTGCTTTATGAATATGTAAATGCATACAAGTACTCATGTTTAAGGTGGGGGAGAGGCACATAATGCAAGCATGATCATCCTCTAGTGGTAATAAATTACAATGATTCATTCGATTAGGGTTCATTCATCATTTTGTTACTAATACTCTTCGTCCACAAATGAATTATTGGATTATTTATGTTTGTAGATTCTGATAGCGACAGTTCCTCTTGATGTGAGGAAATTTTATGTAAGTGGATGAGTATTAGCTAATATTACTTTTTTTAAAAATATATAATTAGTTGTGAAAATAACGATATGATAACTTGTTTATTTTTGTGAATATTTGTTAATTATAGTGAGCTCGATCTATTATTTCCAATTTTAACAAATATGAAAAGCCAAGGGCTTGATCAGGCCATTTCCAGAAATATTTTCATAATACGAGTGGCTATCTTTAACATTCAATTCATTCATCAGTCTCTAAAGTATTCTTTACTTGCTTAATGTGTAGGATATACATTTCAGAACTGATGTTTTGACTCCTAGTGTCATCTAAGTAACACATTTCATGACATCTGAAATGTAATTTCTACAAATAAAGCAAGTAAAGAACACTTGAGAGACTGGTGGAAGAACTAAATGTTAAAGATAGTCACTCGTATAAAAAAAATATTTCTGGAAATGGTCTAATCAAGTCCTTGTTCATATATGTTAAAATTGGAAGTAACAGATTGAGTTCACTATAAGTAACAAATATTCACTAAAATAAACAAGTTGTCAGATATATATACAACTAATTATATATAAAGAAAGTAATATTAGTTAATGAGCATCCACTTGCGTCAAATATTCTCACATCAAGAGGAATTGTCGCTATCAGAATCTGCAAACACAAATAATCAAATAATTTATTCGCTGACGGAGAGTATTAGCAACAGAATGATTAATGAACTCTAATTGAATGAATTGTTATAATTTATTACCAGTAGAGGATGATCCTGCTTACATTATGTTGCCTCTCTCCCACCTTAAACATGACTACTTGTGTGCATTTTACCTATTCAAAAGCAAAGTGAAGCACGAGATAATATATTACATTATGTATAACTAATTAAGACTAAAGACTTCTACTCAATGCAGCAACAATTTTGAATCCGAACTCTACAAAATGAAGTGTGAAAACTCATAACGCTTATCTCCAATCCGCACTAGATAACTAAAAAAGCTGAAAGAAGCTCAATATATCTCCATGCTAATCTTTAGCGACCGATTAAATATTCCGTTGCAAATCGATTGCTATATTATAAATCAAAAATCATTTGTTCATTTTGCAACGAAATGGTTATTCCGTCGCAAATTCATCGTTATATAGTGACGGAATATTGTTCGTCGTCAATATCTGTCGCTAAACGCTATTTCTTTTTTAGTAGTGACTAAGGCATTCATGTACCTACTCTTTGCATATTCCAATTATATAAACCTGATTTTTCGCATAGTTTCCTCCATCGAAGCCACTTGTATTGAAATGTGTTAAATATGTTGTGATTATCATGTTGATGTATATACCATAATTGTCATAAACCATGGTTAAAATGAAATGAACAATAATGAATAAATAAATTTTAGGTTGAGGTGTGTATATCTCACCCTCTTTAAAGAGATTCAAGATCATTGTGGTATATTATACATCTATATCAATTCAATAGTATAACTCTTAACTTGTCCCTTTTAGGATACAATAACCCAACAACGTCATATAACTCAAACAACTTGAATTAGTTGAAGAATGCAAAAGTAATACACCAAAAAAATATTTTTCCTTATTTCAGTTATCTCTTTCACTACACTAACCTCAAGATAACACAATAATACTTCTCACTTTGTTCTCATTTTTTTTTACAACACAATAAAGAAATACATTCTTTACGGCATCTTCAACTCAATCCTATATTTAACTCTCAAAATATAGTTCTCTATTTTTTCGAACAATCAACTCCAACCCAATTCTCTATTTACTCTCTAAAACGAAATCTTTTTTTCTCTCCTCAATATTATATTATTATTTTTATTTCATTCTTATTTTCTTATTTCATAATATAAATCCTTTATTTCTTTTTCTCATATAATTACTTTATATAATTTTTAATATGATATAAGATTGTATTTTATTTTAAATTTTTAAATAACATAAATTACAAGAAAATATAATGTAATACATAAATTAGGGGACATATTCAAATAAAAGTAACATATAATTATATAAACACTCAATTTTCAAAATCAGTATGTTGCTCACGTAAGTGCTCTATTAATGCATTACAGAGATTAAAATGAGCATTTTTGTACAAATATTCGTGATTACCTGCAACGAGAACAACAAGGAATACTTGAAAAAAGAAATCTACAATCACAACCGCAGTCACAAACGCAATCACAACCACAATCGCAATAATTCTCAAAATCGTATAATATTTTTTTTCGAATAGTGCTAGATCTGGAACAGACCAACCGGATTATTAAATTATTGTTGCGGTCAATTAATTATTATGTTATGTATTAAATTTTATCTTGTATTTAAATTATTATATTAAGTAATATATTGTATTGTTATCTTGTATTATTTATGTATTGTATTGTTATCTTGTATTTAAATTATCATATCATGTATTGTATTTTTAAATTAAATTTTTCATCTTGCCATTTTACTTTTGTGTATTCTTTATAATGAAAATTAATAAATTTTATTATTGATGAAAATTGGAAAAAAAATAAAATTTATTAGTTTGAAATTAAGTAGTATATATTTCCTCTTTTTTAAAATTATATTACCTTAAAAGAATTATGAATCTTCGCGCTTTAGTTCCTAAAATTCTCTTAAATCATCTGTTCCTTCGAAAGTCCTCGCCTAATCCTCCCCTACTAAAACCCGTGCCTAGAGCCTCGCGCGTGATTTGAAGATCTGTTAGAGTGTCTGTTGTCTATTTACCTGTCCAAATATAATGATGAAGAGTAAAGTAAAGATGGGTTGGAGATGATCTCGTATAAATGTATGTAAGATTTCTTTTACAAATAAATGTCATGAATGTGGATCGTCATTTGTAAAACGATTAGTAAGAAAATAATAAGGAGAACATGTCATTATGATTATATGAGTTATAAAAATCATATATGATATCGTTTTCTCCACCTTAAACGTACTCATTATGATGCACTTAATATTTTGGATAAATGATAGAAATCACATACTTTTAAAGTAAAATTATCATTTGTCCTTTAAAAGTTTATAATTACAGAAATCCCACAAACTGATACATTAATTTGATGTGCGAGATACACAATCGTTAAGTAAGACATTACATTTTATACATGATACACTAATCTGATGTACATTTTATACATGATACACTAATTTGATGCGTGAGATAGATTAATTTGATGTGCGAGATACATTCATTTGATGCGCTGATACATTAATCTCATGTGTGAAAATTAGAAATTTTAAAAATTTGTAAAACTATTAGGTGATAATGATAATAAGAAAATTTAGAGATACGATTTCTATCATTTTTCTAATATTTTTGTTTTTAATATTAAAATGCACGATATCACACCATCAACATGATACTGAATAAGACGGATTTCTTAGATGTTATTTCCTTTTTAAGGGATGTTGATTAGTATGTTTGAATATTCACAATTGCCTTTAAACAAACAAATTTAAAAATAATATTTGCAATTGCCTATCTAAGCAAAATCATTTTAAAAATAATAATAATCAAAGTCTTGCCTAACAAAGTAATTAAGTAAAATTAAGATACATTCCTGATTTAAGAGATGCTTATTAGGAGCGGGTTGGGGACGAGGTGATTGAGCTTAACCCTCAAACTTTTTGATCTGCCCAGCGTAGGAGTATCAAATGGGCGATTTGGATTATTAAACTGGGTTGAAAATAGAAGTCGGGTTGGGTCTTGACCCATCCAAGTTTACTCTGGGCTAAAAACGGGTTGGGTCTTGACCCACCCAATTTGACTGGATTAATCAAAAAAAATTAACATATTAATATTCAACTTTTATAATCACAATTTAAAATTTAGTTCGAAATTTTTTTTATAAAAAAAGTAACAAAATGGATAGATTAATCTTAAAAGTTGTTAAATAGATAATAATTCATACATTACATATAGGATGATATCTTAATAAAAAGTTTTAAAGCGGGTCGAAATTGGAGATTGAATTGGCTTATTTGAGGATTCTCTTTAAATGAGTTATGTTTGAATGTGTTGAGATTGAACCCAATTCAAATTATTTTGAGCCCAACCCTTAAAAATTTGGACGGGTTGGACAAGTTACCTATGTTTGGGTTCATTTTTGACACCCCTAGTCCAGCGTGACAAATTTCTTTATTAATCCGTCCCACTTTGCTTCTCCCTGCATAATTTTTATAATATTTTCTTTTTTTTAGTTAAATTTGATACTAAAATAAATTCATTTTTTCATAAACTTATATTAATTTTATAAATAATGACTTAAAATTTTATTTTTCGAGGTCAATTAGGAAACATGTAAGAATTATTGAAGTATTTTCATTTACTATCTTAAATATTCTTAGTAGTTTTAAAGAAATTATCTTAATAAATAATGTTTTATCATTGTTATATTCCCTCCGTCTTAAAAAGAATGTCCCAATTTTCTTTTTTAGTTTGTTTCGAAAACAATGGCTCTTTTCTTTTTTTGGCAACACTTTAACTTTAACTTTCCACATGACATGTTTAAGATCACAAGATTAAAGAGCATTTTGATACATTTGACAAAACTTTAAATTAAAATGATAGATTAAAAAGTCTTTTTTCTTTTCTTAAATTCGGTTCCAAGTCAAACTATGTTTTCCTTTTTGAAACAAAGAAAGTAACGTGTTAAAAGTTAAAATCAAATTTGAACCATCATAAAATCAGATATACGTGCAAACTAATAATTTCATGATTTAGAAATACAAATAATAATACATAGTTGACTGCATTTAAAAAATGTGAAATTCGTGATTGACATATATCGTTAGTGAAATTTTTCTCTTCGATACACTTGTTAAATAAAACAAATCTTATTTTAATATCTATAATATTGAACTTCAGTATATATATGCAAATATTGGTCTATGCCTTTTTTTTCTTCATTCACTCAAATGTTTAGAACCTTCTGCTAACTTTATTTGTAACCAATATATATGTCCACATACAACAACTAAATTTTAATTTTTTGATTATTCTTTTTTTTGAATTCAATCAAATAATGGTTCAAAAATACGAATTTTCCAAGCAAAAAAAAAAAGTCACAAGATACTTACATTTAAAAAATAGGGCAACTTTCACATATAGCAAACAAAAAATTCATATTTGTATAATATGACAAACTTTGCATAATTACGCTCCATAGCAAACATAAAAACTGTATAATTCGCTATACATATACAAGTGTATAATTCGCTGGCCTAAATTGTATAATTCGCTGACCTATTTCGCTGCAATTGTATAATTTGTTTTGCATACAGTTGAATCGAATTAAAATGTATGTATATTGCATAATTATAAGTGTATAGCAAGAAGATATATGTTTTTCTCGCTTTATACAAAAACAGAAACACAATATATACACTTCTGTTGTATAAAGCTAGAGAAAATTGTATTTCACTGCAATTGTATAATTCGCAATTGTATAATTCGTTGGCCTTTTTCTCTGCAATATTTGAAGTAAAATATTTGTAAATTGTATAATTAAGTGTATAACACGAAGATATACATTTTTGCATGTGTATATATAATTTTCTCTCGCTTTATACAAAACAGAAACAGAATTATACACTTCTGTGTATAAAGCGAGAGAGGCGAGCGAGATTTTTTGGGAGAGAGACGCTGGCAAATTTTTGCTAATGTTTGCTATGGAGCACAATTAAATCAAACCTTAGCTATTCCATTTAATTTAGGTTATTAGTTTGCTATTTATACAATTTTCCCTAAAAAATACGCGTTAGAGAAAAATTAAAAAATAATAATTTGTAATTTTTTCTTATATAATTATGAAGACTTGAAAATGACTAGTTATGATTTATTTTTGAGAAAAGTGTCAAAAATATCCCTCAACTTTGATACATTGTTTAAATTTACCATCGCCGTTAAAATAAAGTTAATTTTACCACTCTCTTTACTAAATTCACTAAATTTATCCCTCATTAAACGGATTACCCCAAATTGACCCGATTTTTTTAAAAAAATTCTATTCCTTTTTTAAACACAATAATCCGACCCCGTTTAAAATAACCCGAACTCATTCTTCCAAATATCCTATACTCATTTACCCATTCTCCCAAATCTAATTGACAGTGTTTAGCAACTATAAATATAAATATATATACTGAAAAGACAGTTGTGGTTCTACAACTCTTGCTCTCAAATCTTCCATCCAAATCGAAAATGGCTACAAAAATTTACATAGTGTAAGTAATTTGCTAATTTTAAGTTGTTTATTAAAAAATTGATAATAATTTTGTTTTCCAAGTTGATTTTGTGTTTTAATTGGATGAATTTATTGTTTTTAGTTGATTCGTTTTTTTTTGTTGTTGTTGAATTAAATTTTGTTACTGATTTAATGTTAATGATGTTAATTACACATGCAAATCATCGTTTATTAGTTTAGATTTTTAGTATCTTAATTGAAGGATCGGATTTTAGCTTAGCTGCTGCTGAATTTGGGTAAATTATTTCTTAGATACAGTGAGTTGATAAAATTGTGCAGTGTGAATAGATTTTATTTTATTTTAATATTAAGGGAAGATGTAGTTATTGACTAAAATTGTGCATTGAATCGATTTAGTTTGATATTATGGGTGGATGTAGTGTTTGAGTAGCTGATATTATTGCACTCTGTGCCTCAGCTTGAATTTATGTGTGAAGTGGCGAATCCACGATTTAGAAGTTGTGAATTTTGAGTTTAGAATGTGGGCTTTAGAGGATCCACGATTTAGACGTTGTGCGTTGTGAAGGGTCCCGAATTTAGATGTTGTGGTGGGTTCCGAGTGCAGAGTAAGGGTTCTGGAGGATCAGGAATTTAGAATATGTATGTTGTGAAGTATCCTGGATATATATTAACATTGAGAATGGGTCGGGTTAAATTAAATAAAGTTGGATTATTGGGTTAGAATGAGGAATAAGATTTTTTTAAAAAAATTCGGATCAATTTGGGTCAATCCGTCTTATGAGGGGTAAATTTGGTGAATTTAGTAATAGGAGGGGTAAAATTAACTTTATTTTAACGGTGAGGGGTAAAATTAACTTTATTTTAACAGCGAGGGTAAATTTAGACAATAAATTAAAGTCGGGGTATTTTCGACCCTTTTCCCTTTATTTTTGGGCAAATGACAGAAATCACATACTTTTAAGATAAAATTATCATTTGTCCCTTATAATTTTATAATTACACAAAATTTCTCAAACTGATACAATAATATAAGCGTTGATACATTATTCTGATGCACGGGATACATTAATGGTTAAGTAAGATACAATACACTTTATACATGATACACTAATATGGTGTACATTTCATTCACGATACATTAATCTGATGCGCGAGATACATTATCTGATACACGAGATACATCAATTTGATGCGCTGATACATTAATCTAATACATAAAAATACAAAAAAAATTGAAAATTTATAAAAGAATAATATTAATAATAAAAAAAAATTTAAAAATGAAATTTTTATCATTATTCGTTTTTTTTTCTTCTAAAAACTTGACGTGCCTCCAAGGATTTTTGCAGTATGCAAGGCCCACATATACGTGTGAATATCACCTTAGGATATATTCTCCTATATTCTTCCGTTTCAAAATTAAACTCTATGGTCCAAAATCAAATACCCCATCAAAATAATTGGGAGAATTAATAACTTACGTACACTCAAATTTGTAGATTTAGGTATGTTCAAATACGTCCAAATATATGTACCTCAGGATACACAAATTAAGTTTGTTCTAGATAAATTATATTCAAGTGAATTTACATATATTTTTGATAGGGCAACTTTCACATATAGCAAATAAAAAATTCATATTTGTATGCTATAGCAAAATTTGCACAATTGCATTCCATAGCAAACATAGAAACTGTATAATTCGCTATACATATACAGTTGAAGAAAATTGTATAAAACGAAGTGTATAAAACAAGAAAGAGAAAAATAGTTGGATAGAGAACTGTATAAAAACGAAGTGTATAAAACGAATTGTATTATTATAAGTGTATAGAACAATTATATACAATTTGAATTTGTATAAAATGAGAAAGACAAAAGAGACTTGACAAGGAATATACAATTGAATCGAATTGTATAAAACGAGAAAGACAGAAATTAGATACAATTTGAAAATTGTATAAAACGAGAAAGAGAGAAAGGCAAAAGAAACTGGGCAAGGAAGTATTTTTAGTGTATAGGACAAAAATATATGTACTTGCATGTGTATATACAATTTTGTCACGCTTTATATAAACAGAAACACAATTTATACATTTCGCTTCTGTTTGTATAAGTGACAAAGGCGAGGGTGGCAAGCGAGATTTGGGAGAGTGGCGAGCGAGATCTGGAAGAGGGGAGAGAGGTGAACAAAAATATACAATTTTCTTTGCTTTATACAATTAGAAACAATTTTTATACACTTGTGATTGTATAAAAAGTGAGGAAGCTAGCGAGAGATTGGAGGAGAGTGGCGAGCGAGATATTTGGGAGAGAGGCGCCTGACAATTTTTTACAAACATTTGCTATGGAGCATAATTAAATCAAACCCTACCTACTCCATTTATTTTAGATTATTAGTTTGCTATTATATACAATTTTCCCTTTTTGATATATAATAGATCTCGATAGATATTCTCTTATGTATCTGATATCTCAAATACATGTAAATCACCGCTAGATACATAATATTTTAAAAATATAAGTATAATAATATACATTAGTGAAATATATATATGTAAGTTTTCTCCTAAAAATAATATATATGATTAGTAAAATATATTTTATTACGTAGTTTCTCCCTAAGAGTCTCTTCAGTTTCTGCTCCAAAATAAATATTATTAAAATGGATTAGCAAATTCTTATCTTGATTTTTCGGTGCCCTAGTTTAATAATTTAAATTCAAGTTCAAAAAGAATTTTGGGTTGTTAACGAAACCCATGTGTGATTTTGAAAATAGAAATGAAAAGATCCATTGTTATGTATCCATTACCTCAATTTGAAGAATTCAACAAATTCCTCCATGAATATAACTTGAGTATCAATCAAATAGTAATGAAACGATTAGAACTAAAATTCTTACTAAATTTTACCTTTCAAATTGATAAACTTTTGATGTTTGCAAGAAGATGAAAATGGTGGAAAAAAAATTATTCAATTGCAAAAAATGAAAGATTATCAAAGATTTATAACTTTACCTTTTAACAACAAAATTTGAAATTTCATAACTGTACATTCCATGAATGTAAGTTTAAAACTAGCATAAACAAATAAAAATTAGAAATTTTCTCTTCAATGGCAAAAAAAAAAAAAAGAAAAGAAAAAGAAAAGAAGAAAATGGCTGGAAAGAGAGAAAAAATTTAAAAGAAAAATAAATTAAAGAAAGATATCATAAATTTTTTATTAAAATTAATATATATGACGTGGCAGGCGAGTGTGTTCACTCTCTAACAAAAATCTGGGTATGACCTTTTAGGGGGCTATATATTTCATTTTTAAAATGTATAGAGGGGTATTAGGACTCCCACAAAATTTGAGTGTGTAGTTAAAAATTCGGTGATAGATTAAGGGAGCATTTGACTCTTTTCTCAAAAAAACTATGATAAAATATAACTATGTATATTTAAACACATACTATTATATATCAGTTTATTCGATCTAAACATTGTAAGTTTTTACTTACTTTCTCCAGTTCTATTTATTTGTCCAATTTTGACTGAGCACATCTATTAAGAAAATAATAATTAACATAATGAATTTATCATTTTACTTTTATGATTAAATTGATAGAATTTCAAGTCAATTTACTCATTAAAGATATTCTACCTTTTCAAAAACATTAACTCTCCAAATAATTGAATGTATAACTGGTAAAAAGATATTATTTTTTTCTTGATTGTCAAAAAGGACAAGTTCAAAAGATAAGTAAAAAATCAAAATTAACAAATAAAAAAAATACAGAAGGAAGTATATAATCTATATATTTGAAGAATCTTGTAGTTTTCAAGTAAATTAAATTTGATGCCCGGCAGTGCATAATCTGTATTTAATCAAGGCTTTAACATAGACTTTATATCGAGTGAAAAAAAGAAGAAAGAAGTTGATTTTGAATAGTTTGAAGTTGAGATTTGATTTTCAAAAATTATTGTTAAATGTATTTAGTCTTTTTTGGTCAGAATATAATTGTTCAAAAGCTTTTCTATCGTGTTAAGCAGCATTCTAGATTTTAAAATAAGGAACATTTTAAAGCTTAAACAAATATATTTTACGAGTCATTTTGCTAATCTGATTCAAAGTCAAACCACTTAATCAAAATTGACAATAAAAAAAAAAAAAGACAATAAAGAACTGTTTATTTGAAGAAAAATCTAATACAATTAACCATAATATATTGGAAGAATAGTGTTTTTCGTACCCTCAATTATTGTTAAATTCTATTTTTCATTTCTATGTTATATGATTAAACACTAACCTTATATAATTATAACATGTGATTTTGATATCTTTTTTTTGAAAGTTATAAATGCTAGCGAAATATATTATGAAGACTAAAATAGAATTTATGGTATTTAAGGAACTTAGAGTCTATTAAGACTGGATTATTATAAGTATTTCAAGTAAAAATAATTTTTAAACATTTACAAAAAGGTGGATAAATAAATAAAAAAGATTAATTTTAAGCTAAAATAATAAAAATAGAATCATAAAATAAAATTTATAACTTTAAGTCAAAAATTAAAAGCCATTCAAACTTAACGAGAAAGTGAAAATTTCCTAAACAATATTTCTTGGTATTTTCTCATTAGGGCTGTTCAAAATCGAATCGAAATTGATAAGCGAACTGATAAAAAAGTTATTGGTTTATATTATTGGGTTATTGGTTTAGTGGTTTTGATGACGGTTTTGATTTTTTTGTTATCGGGTTATCGGTTCTTTAACTGTTTAAAGTTTTTTCTTAACGGGTTAACCGATAACCCGATAGTAAATTAAATAATAATATTTATACCATTTTGTATATAAAGTCCTCGATTTAGAGTTTAATTTCCTACTTTTATTTTTGGTTGTCTCAAATACTTGATTATTCTACAATGTAAAAGTGTTTGTTTTTTAGCAAGAAGTAACTTGTGAACTCAAGTGCATGGTTTATTTAGTTAGTCCCCTTGTCTCTAATTGATTTTCAATGTTGTTTTTTTGTGTCAAATCTTAACGATTAAACCGATAACCGAACCGATAAAGATCAATAACCGATAAACTAATATCTTAATGGTTCTATAACGATTTAGCATCTCTACAAACCGATAACTAATAAGCCAACCCGATAAACTTCAAAACCAAACCAAACCGGCCGATACACGGCCCTACTTCTCATATTAGTTCCTCCAAGAAATTATGAAAATTTCCATATAACTAAAAGTCAAAGTAAAATAAAAGTTGGCCACCACCAAGAAGCAATATCACTCTCCCAATACTATGGAAAAATCAATTCCAAAGAACTTTCTCATACACTTTCATATATTACATCATATTCCTCCACCTTTTTCAACTCAAACACTATATATAAACCAACAATTTTTCACCATAAAAAAACATCATCAACATTTCTTATTTCGTTAAATTTCAATCATTTGAATATGAATCGTAATGCAGCAATGAAAATATCTGGATTACTTATGAGGCAATTACGGGGCGAATTTTTACCCCGTGGAGGCATGGTACAAATTCGTCATTGGAGTAATATGAATACTTCTAGTAAAACAAAAGAAGAACAAAAAACACATGATCAACCACCACACACTGATGCAACCAACGCCGCCAGCGACAAGGATCCTCCCAAAATCTCCATGGAAGATGGTACACCATGGAAGTGGAACAGCTTTAGGGTACGTACGCGAATAATATATTCCCTTTATTCCATTTTATATGATTGACTTTCTTTTTTAGTCAAAAAGAATGATATATATTTGTACTCCCTCAGAAGCAAGACAGAGGGAGTATGTATCTAAATTATGACTTACTTATAAGGCTATAACTAAATCTCTTTTAGATAACTTGATCGCGTAAAAATATTTTATATCGATACTATATATAACTTAAACTCATAAGTTTAATATTTTTTTTTATTTTTTTTTTGGTTTGACAGCCATGGGAGACGTACTCAGCTGATATTTCGCTAGCGTTTGGCCATAGATTTCCAAATATTCTTGGCAAATATTATTTGAGTGAAAATTTGGGTGAAATTTCACCATGTGTTTGGCCATAAAATTTGGGAAATATATTTCACCTTTTTAGAAAAATATGATTTATACACACAAGTTTTAAAAACTATCAAAACTAACTAAAAGTTTATATTACAAGTCAATTGAATGTTACAACAATTACAAATAATGTCCATGACACTGAAGCAATGTGGTAATTTGGAGTGAGTGCAATAAGAATTATTTCATACATCGTGAAGTAGATAAAGTACATGACTTTGTTACCTAAAGCCAATTTTTTAATAATTTTCATCAACAATCATATCATTATTTAATAATCACTAAATATTTCATTACTATTTTGGTGTTCACGTAAAAAATGATGTAATACAACGCAAGCAACTACTAGAAAGGGTGTTTTTGTAAAAGATAAAAGATTGGGTAAAGTTTTAATTTTTAAAATTATCCCAAATAATGATATTTGACCCAAATACTAGAAAAAACTAGTATTTGGAAATTTGGGATATTTGCCAAAAATATTTGCCAAATAATGACAAATTGTATGGACAAACATTATTTGTCAAATTTTTCCCAAATATTATTTGGAAAATTTATGGCCAAACGGGCCTTCAATTGATGTGGAGAAGCACCATATGCCTACCAATTTTATGGACAAGTTTGCTTATTGGACAGTCCAATCTTTAAAGTACCCCACCTACTTGTTTTTCCAGGTCAACATCTTGACTCTCTTATTATTAAAAAAATAATTTTAGTTAAATGATTTTTTACAACTACTATAAATTATTGCAACAAGATTTTTTCAATATTAAATTAAACTAAATAATGATCCCAATAAAAAAAAAAAAAAAGACAACGTGATCTTACCGCACTAGTTGGAGAAAATGACAAAATGGTATCGGCGCGATATGTTTAAAATACTCCTTTACATATATTGTTTAATAATAAATTTAAAAAGAGCATCTTTGGTTTTCATTTAACAAATTTAACAAACTATCTCAGATATATTTACGCTATATCTGGATCATTGTTATCTATTGTATTGTACAGTAACATTATTATACTTACAATATTTGTTTGGATTATTACTTAAAATGTATTGTATTGTATTATAAAATTTGGTTGTTAAGTAACAATGAAAACCACTATTTATGGAACAATCAATTTGGTGTGTTCCCATTGTTACTTAATATCCTTTTTCAATTATATATTTACATAATATTTTAAAATACTATTTTACCCTTTATCTTAATTATTTGAATCTACTAAAACCTCCTACCATAGAATAATTAGGATATTTTAGTAAATTTATAAATTACAATACAGTACGTACTATCAAACCAAACAATTAAAATGTTATTAAACAACAATAAACAATACACTCTAGCCAAACATTGTATCTACCATACAATACAGTACAATAGAGTACAATACAATATAATACATTATGAAACAATGGGTTACAATGATCCAAAAAAATTGTTAAAAGGGAATTTTGTTTCAAAAAAATCGATTGAAAGTCATATCACAAAAACATTTATAGATTGATACGAACAAAAAATTAAAATTTAAACGCTCAAAATATCGTAATTCATAATGAGGTTATATCTACGATTTCCTAGCTCATCGTAGAGAATCTCTTAAAGTTATTTAAAAAAATCGACCAGGGGATAAAATTTAACTAGAAATTTGTTAAGAAAGTCCCATAAAATTGTAACAATTGCAATATAAAAGAAATTCCATTACACATCAAAAATAAATAAACACGATTAGAAATTCGGACTCTAAAAAAAATAGTATAATTGTAGAAATTAGACCTCTAAATATAAATTCCTTCAGAAACTCTTTTTTCCCTCTCATAGTTTCTATCAAATCTAATAAATATATATTCATTTAAATGATTGAACAAAAATTGCTCATAATTTTAGTGAACTTATTTAAAAGACCAAAATTATTGAAAAGTATATTGAAGGAACTATTTTATCCTCAACTCCAAAAAACACAAGGGACCATTACCTATTATAACCCTATACATTGTAACGTTTAATTTATATACACTGACAGTACATTTAATTTCGCACATGCTATGTTACTAGAAACGGTTGCAGCCGTGCCAGGTATGGTAGGTGGTATGCTCCTCCACTGTAAATCCCTGCGTCGATTCGAGCACAGTGGTGGTTGGATCAAAGCCCTCCTCGAAGAAGCAGAGAACGAACGGATGCATCTCATGACCTTTATCGAATTATCAAATCCGAAATGGTACGAACGTGCATTAGTCTTTGCAGTTCAAGGCGTATTTTTCAATGCCTATTTCATTGCCTATTTAGCGTCCCCAAAATTGGCTCATCGAATTGTTGGTTACTTAGAAGAAGAAGCAGTAAATTCGTATACAGAGTTTTTGATCGATATAGAAAAGGGGCTTTTCGAGAACTCGCCTGCACCGGCTATTGCTATTGATTATTGGCGTTTGTCGGCCGATGCAACGCTAAAAGACGTCGTTACTGTTATTAGGGCCGATGAGGCACATCATCGGGACCTAAATCACTTTGCTTCGGTGAGATTTCTCATACTTTTGATTTTTTACGTTTGAATTTTGTATCCTAAATTCTAAAGTATATTAAAAAGAACTATTTGTGTTTTTTTAAAAATTTAATTTATTTTTTTTGTTACACAGGATATACAGTGTCAAGGGCATGAGTTGAAGGACTACCCTGCCCCAATTGGATATCATTGAAGTGAAAACAATATCTCAAAAAAAAAAAAAAAACTGTCTATTCATTCATCATATATAGATAATTAATAGATAGTGTTGAATTTTTCCATTAATTTGTTGTATATGTTTGTATTAATCTTGAGCTGTTTTTTGCTTTGTATGTAATTATTAATTATGTGAAGATTATAAAATTATATAAATATAATTATTTTTAAAATTGTAAAATATTATAGTAACGAAGAATATATGATCTCATGAATTGCTCCAAAATATTGAAATATAGATTGGATTATATTGAATCTTATGTGTCAGTTTCTATTTTATATTTCTATTAAAAAAAATTAATTTTGTATATCAAAATCATACCCAAAAAAAACATGATTCAATTCTTATTAGTGGCAAATAGAGAAAAAAAAAAGTGGCCTATAGAGAATATAAGTATGAGGTTCATAGAAAATCAACATTCCCACTCAAAGCATAAAGGTATATGTTAAAACTATTAAAATTTTAATAAAATTATATATATTAAACTTAGATAATTTGAAAGCTACGATAATTTTATTGATAAAAATCTAGAAATCTACCTTATTAAATCAAGACATGGCTTTGATTCTTAATGTTAAATTTTATTCTTTATGTATATATATTAACATATTTAGCAAATCTCATTTAAGAAGATGGGTGTAAACATTCTTATAATTACATTGTAAGTTATTTCAATAAATTTACGACTCAAATAAAATGATACCAAATAACTAGGAAAGGAGTATAAATAGAAAATATCAATAATAACAACAAACAATAGAATAATAGAAAAAAAGTAAAAAAAAAAAAGCAACACATGATAATAATAATATTGAAGTCTAAGAAAGTAGAAGAATGAAGAAATAATTAATAGTAATATTATAAGAAAAACTAGATATTAAGCAATTATTATTTACTTTTAACCTCCATATCCTCATTAATGTTTTATCTTTTGCCTAATTTTTTAAAAAAATTGATTAAAAAACCTATTGGTGACTGGTGCAATGACGTGTCAGAATTATAGCCGTTTCTGGGTGCTTGTCTGTACTCTGTCTTATTATTGGCAACTAAAGAATAATATTTTAAAAAAAAAGTTAATTAATTAGGCTTAATTAGGAAAAAAATCAATTAATTAAGAATAGTGCTTTACAATAATTGCAAATGCATGATTCAATGACTTTTGACCAACTCAGCTTACTCCCCACGTAACCTCTCTTTTTACTTGTTCCCCAAGACCCACTTTCTTCCAAAATGAAAAAGAAAAATTAAACACGAAACTGTATACTTCTGACATTCATTTCCAGAAATACCCTTGGAATTTATATTTCTCAATTTGAATTGACCACTACTTTATATGTTTATTATTTAGCACATTTTTTAAGAAATAATAATGATTCTTATATATGTCTCTCTCCGTTTTCAAAAGAATGACCTCCTTTTTCTTTTTAGTTTGTTTTGTATATTTTAATTTCAATTTTCTACATGACATGTTTAAGGGCACAGGATCGAAGGACAAATTTGTATATTTAATCTAACTTTAATTTAGGATCACAAGATTCAAAAATCTTTCTTTATACTCTTAAACTCCATGTCAAGTCAAACTAGATCATTCTTTGTGAAGGGAATCATATTTATTAGTAAGCTAATAGTTGATTATAGATTTTCAAATACTTTTGATGAAGTTCATTATAGATTTCGAGACAAATATTCAAATTTTTAAAGAATGACGACTTATATTTCTAGATTCCAAAAGCCATTTGAAATATTCGCAATTTTATATTATCATTTTACAGTGAAAACGTAAAACAACGAATACTATTTTAATATGAATATGAAGAAAAGGAAAAACCCAAAATAAAATACCATTGATTTTTATTTTTTTAAAAAGAAAAACTGCTACTTATTTTTGATTGAAAATGATTTTAAAAGAGTAAATTCGAATAAAAAATATATAAAATATGATGTGTATATATAATTATAATAAACTATGGTTAAAATTGAGTCCAAAATTATAAATGATGAATGTTTTGTAAAATATAAAAAATTGGTGTAATTTTCAAATTTTAAAAGTTCCCATAATAGAAAATATGTATGATATGAATTTCTATTTTCTAGTCATATTTTCAACATAATTGATTTTCAAGTCAAAATAATGGTACTAGACCGGGGTCATTTTAGTCATTTCCTTTTTGTCTAGAATTTACTTAACCTCACGTCTTTAAAATATCTAAAAAAAAATAAAAATCATTAACCATAAATATTAAATATTAATTAAATACACATAACCGCCTGTCCCACACAGTGTTCACGCGAAGCTTGAACGAACCAACCATATAATAAAATTAATTAAAATAAATAGAAAAATCTCAGCCTATATAAAATGAGTGTATTTCATTAAAGAAATTATTACCATCACATATAATAAAATATATATATAATATTATTATTTGCCTTCTTCCTCAAGTTTCTTTCCAAACTTCCGGCGAACATTTTTTTGGATTCCAGATTTTGATCGGAAGTTATCAAACATGATGACCCGTGGAGCAACAAGGATGACGCGAGTTGTCATGGGTCATATGGGTCCACGTTACTTTTCAACTACAGTTCTGCGAAATAATCCCGGGACCGGAGTTGTTGGTGGAGTCGCTGCCGGACTTTTGCATGGTTTTCCGGCGAATCCATCGGAGAAAGTGGCAGTAACGTGGGTTAGGCATTTTTCGGCGATGGGTTCACGGAGCGCGAGTACTGCGGCTTTGAATGATAAGCAACAAGAGAAGGAAAGTAGTGACAAAAAAGTGGAAAACACCGCCACCGCCGCTGTAAACGGTGGTGTTGGTAAATCTGTGGTGAGTTATTGGGGTGTTCCTCCTTCAAAGGCTACTAAACCAGATGGTACTGAATGGAAATGGAATTGTTTTAGGGTAAGTTTAGTAAAGCTTTTTCACATATTTTTTCTGATATATATTATGTGGGGTTAATGGTGGATTTTTTTTTGATTTAGCCTTGGGAGACTTATGAAGCTGATATGTCGATAGATCTGACGAAACACCATGCGCCTGTAACGTTTTTGGATAAATTTGCTTATTGGACTGTTAAGATCCTTCGTTTCCCCACTGATGTATTTTTTCAGGTACGTAATATAATAAAATCCCCAGTATATAGGAAACTGGAAAAAAAATTCAATGCAATTTCCCATAATTTCGGAATTTTTATAATAGTGAAATTGAATCGAAAATTTCGAATGAAATCATAGAGATGATTTAATTTTTGATGTGGTGCAGAGGAGATATGGTTGCAGAGCAATGATGTTAGAGACAGTGGCGGCGGTGCCTGGAATGGTGGGAGGTATGTTGTTGCATTGTAAGTCATTGAGGCGATTCGAACAGAGTGGTGGATGGATCAAAGCTCTGTTAGAAGAAGCTGAAAACGAGAGGATGCATTTGATGACTTTCATGGAAGTTGCAAAGCCAAATGTATACGAACGTGCTCTGGTTTTCGCAGTGCAAGGCGTCTTCTTCAACGCTTACTTTGCTGCATACCTTGTTTCCCCGAAATTGGCTCATCGTATCGTTGGATATTTGGAAGAAGAGGCTGTACATTCGTACACCGAGTTCCTCAAGGAATTGGACAATGGTAACATTGAGAACGTTCCTGCTCCCGCTATTGCTATTGATTACTGGCGATTGCCTAAGGATGCCACTCTCCGCGATGTTGTCTTGGTTGTTAGGGCTGATGAGGCTCATCATCGCGATGTCAACCACTATGCATCTGTAAGAAACATATAAAGCTGATGATCTCGACTTATTTTAGATTGATGCGTTAATGCATCTAACTAATTTATTCAATTTTGATTGCAGGACATTCATTACCAAGGACAACAGCTGAAGGACTCACCAGCACCACTTGGGTATCATTAAAGCGACTAATAATAAATACAAAGATATGACTTATCAAGCTAAAAGTTCGTCACTATTTTGTTCCTTTTTTTGAACTGGTAATAGAGATATGTAGTAGGTATTACTAATCTCGAATGTTGATGTACATATTTTTGTGTGGATTTGGTTCGTTCTTTGCTGCCTCTTCATCGATAAGAGGTAGAGTACGATGACCTCTGTATCCTATATATTCTTGATGAAATTATATCATCTTTTTGTTTACTTTTGTCACACTTTTGGTATGAATTAAATCAGGATCAAAATTAGGACGTAATAACAAATGAAGATAATCGCGGTTGTGGGATAAGTTTAAGTATCCCTTTCTGAACTTTGTGAAACTCCATTGAAGCTCCAACTTTGGATATTATTTTTATACCGGCAGGCAGCTGAAATAGATCTTTTTTATGGTTATGAATGAATGTGATTTGAGTAGAAGTAAGCAATGCATGCTCAATTTTGAAGGTTGTGAATAGGAGGCTGCTTCGTTTAAGTATCCCTTTATGAAAGCTTGATAAAAGAAGAATCTTTGCATCAGTTTCCGATGAAATGTTAAGAGACATAAAAGAAGAGCAAAGAGACGAGCTATGAATACTTGTAGGAAATACACTGGATATGTTGACAATTACTACTTTCAGGAGGTTTATAGATCCAATTATCGGATTGGGAGAAGAGATTGAAGAAACCTTACCCCCAAACAAGAACCAGGTTCTTGTAAGTTGCTTTTAAGTAAAGACACAAACACTTATTAAATTAAAACCTTCCTCACTCAAGGAAGGAAAAACCTCGTTTTATTAATTCAACTATAAGATTTGTGATTACAACTCAATAATCAGAAAGTCTTATCTCTACTACCTCTCTCGATGACTTCAATCGATCTCTCCAAAAGGCCAAACTCACCTTTTGTTACAACCCTCACTGAAACTCAACCCTACAAAGAGTCAAACCCACCCTTTGTACAATTCTCAAGACCAACTCCCAAGAAGTCAAACCCACTTCTTGTTACAAATCTAGGAATTATTACAACTCAATAATAAACCTAGAACAATCAACAAAGAAAAATAACCCTAGACTTTATTGATCAACTTCAATATCCAATAGTTCGGAGTAGAACAGGTTTCGTGAACCTGGTCTTATTTTGCTGTGATGAACGTGAACCTGGTCCTGCGTTTCTGTAACAAAGGCCTGCGTTTTTTCTCTAGAAAATACTGCTCTCAATGATATATTTCGTGAATATGCAATACCTATCGTTCTGGCTTTGCTGGAAAAATTCTCTCTCGATTTTTGTGATTGCAAAGACACTTTTTTCCTTCAATTTCTTGATCCTTTTATAGATTTGATTTGTCTTCAACTTCTACAAGGAAAAGAAATTACAAATCCTTTTCCTTCTTGAACTTGTCTATATTTACTTCTGTCCTTATTTGACTTGAATTGTAATTTCTTTATGAAGAAACCTTACCCCAGAATGCGAACCAGGTTCGCGTAAGTTGCTTTTAAGTAAAGACAGAATAGAGACACAAACACTTATTGAATTAAAAACCTTCCTCACTTAAGGAAGGAAAAACCTGTTTTATTAATTCAACTATAAGATTTGTGATTACAACTTAATAATCAAAAGTCTTATCTCTATCTACTACTCTCTCGATTAACTCCAATCGATCTCTCCAAAAGCCAAACCCACCTTTTGTTACAATTCTCACTAACACTCAACCCTACAAAGAGCCAAACCCACCCTTTGCACAATAAACTGTAAACTACAATTAAGAACAAAAACGACAAATAGTTCTACACGATAAAACCTTCTCACTCAAGAATGTCTTAAACGTGGCGATCCTATCAATCTTGAAGACCTCAGTTTGATGAGTAATTCTGCCTTGTATTCTGCGTGAAGTCGTGTTCAATCTTCTCTGCCTCGTTTGCTTCTTATAGAGTTTGTTGCCTTGTACACTCCTTGCTAATAAGGTAAGAGAGTTAATATTTAAGCAAGGATTCCTTTTTAAGTTTGAATCCTTGTTACATACAACTTCCTTCCTTAATAATATAATATATTTAAGGTTTTCCTTAATTTGCGTTGACTTGTACCTTTAATATATTATTTTGGCTTTGACAAAACTCTATTTTACTTGATCTTGAACTCTAGTCTTGACTTCCTTCGCTGCATACATTGCTATTGTTGTTTGCTCTTTTTGTCTATCATCAAAATATTAACTATTCTATCACATTCTATCATATTCCCCCTTTTTGATGAAGACAAACATGTAACGTGTGATGCATGCGCAAATAACTCGCAAATAACTCTTCCCCCTTTTGACGAATCAAAAAGACATAAACATCATCTAAGCAACACTAATCAATATCCATAGCAGCAAAATACGCCCAGCCAGGTGAGCACTGTAAATTGTTCTGGCAACAAAATAAGGAGCAACAATACAGAGTAGAACCAGCTTAAGAGAACTAGGTTCAGACAACATGCTTTATCACTGTGAAGGTTGACTAGGCTTAGTTGAAGCAGAGGCCAGCATATCCAAGACTCTATCTACTCTGGCATTATTCGCAAGTTGCTGCTGCACCAACTGATCTTTCAACCTATGTATCTCAGCATTTGAGGAATCGAGCTCAGCACGTACTTCTGGTTGTCTGATTCAAGAGAAGCGTTCTTTTCTTCAGCTACCTTAAGCTCCTAAGCAACTGAGAAACAGGACCAGCTGTACGTGGAGACGCAGTTGCAACCTGCTCCGACTCTGGAGGAATACCACAATCAGCAAGGATAGTGTGAGTGAACATGTCAGCACGAGTTAAGATCCTGCCCTCTCCCAAAGGTACTTCAAAAGCATCAAACACCCTAGTCAATAGATTACCAAAAGCTAACTGGTGAGAGCCTAACTGAGGATCGACAATTCGAGCAAGATGCTTGATGATCAATGTTGGCCAGTCAATGCGCTCTTTGCACTCAAGTGCACTCATAAGTCCCATGTCTCGTATGGAGGCAATGTGACGTTGATGACCTCGAGGCAGTACGACCTTGTGAACTATCTCAAAAAGCAGTTTATGCAAGGGTCGCATTATTCCCTTCAAAACAGTTTGAGCCCTAGAATGTACTCTACCCTGAGAGAACCGAGCTGGCAGACTTGAATACTCAGCGAAACTCCAATTGTACTCATTTATACCTACAGATGGTATATGCAACATTTCCCCAAGCTTCGTCGCATCGAACACAATATCAACACCCTTGACACTAGATGACACTACATCTCCTTCTAAAATTACTAAGTTCGTATAAAATTCAACAACTTCCTTCTCATAAATCAGACTAGGTTCTAAAAATAACTCCTTCCACCCTTGAAACCGGAGGAGTTCACAGACCTGCTTGACTAAATCCATTGACAGTGTATCAGGATGAAAGGTTCTACCCCTAAGCACTGATTTTGTTTGGAAATACTTTTTCCTTCCTACTTTTAAAAACTTGTCTGTAGTTCTTTTCGCAGATTTGGTTTTGGATTGAGGGGTTGCAGAGTGTTTTCCCTCAGACATGGTATCAGTATCAGAAGCAAGATCCATTGGGGAGACTGATGAAGGAACAGGAGACTTACCCACACGGCGACGCTTCACCCAGACGTTGTAGCAGCAGCTGGCTTGACCACATGCGCACTCCTTGTGATTGGCCGGTGAGGGCGAACCTGTTTGACGGCAATGTGCTTTCTTGGCCGTCGTGGTTTTGTAGGGTGAAGAGAACTCAAAAGAATATCATCGTGAATGTGAGAGGGCGGAGGGTTTTGAGGACTGGTTGGAGGAGATGGGGAGGTAGGAGGATGGTTGGGACAGTGTTTGGGGGAGATGGTGGGTTTGGGGAAACTGGGGTTTCATGAACCGGTGATGCTGGAGTTTCTTGGACTGGTGAAGAAGAAGATTCGATGATGGGTGGTGATGGGGAGTCTGTAGCGATGGGTGAGGATGCTCCTTTAACTGGTGATGGTAAGGGAGTTACTTGTGGTGATGGAGATATGACTGTTGGTGGTGATGATGGAACTGTTGTTGGTGGTGTGGTGATGGAGTTGTTGGTGTGGTGATGGTAGTTGTTGGTGGTGGTAATGGAGGTTGTTGTGGGGATGAAGATGTGGGTGAGAGGTGAGTTTCGTCCCCAAGATTGGTCATACCATCAACAGCTTGGTTTCTTCCCCCTGAGACGATGCACTATTAGACGAGCTGTCGTCATCGGAGTAGGCTACTAGTGATTAGTCATGGTGATTGAAGGAATTGGGGTTTCTTGGTTTTCTGAATAATGAGGATGAGAGAAGGGTGGTTGGTAGTTTAGAGAGAGTGATTTATGGGGAGTGGGTTTAGTGTGGTAATCAAGGGATTTGGGTAATGATGGGGGATCGACAACGAGGGGACGTGCACCGTGGCGGTTGCACCTGCTTGTCAGGGGGCATGGGAGAGAGAAGATAAGATTGATTTCTCCCAATACTAATTTAATTAATTTTTTTTTTTTTTTTTTTTTTTTTAAATTAATCATTTTTTTTTTTTTTTTTAATTAATATTTTTTTTTTTTTTGAATTGTAAACTCCCTTTTTTTTTTTTTTTTTTTAAAGAATTATGTAGAACCATCTTGACGGAACCTGGTTTATACCTCATTAGAACTTGGTTGGGCATGGTTCATTCTAAGAAGATGAGCCCTAACTCAAGTCTATTTTTCTGAAATGACTCTCTTCCTAGTGCCTTGGTGAAGATATCAGCAACTTGATTCTCAGTTTTGCAGAACTCCATAATTATGTTTCCTTTTTCAGCATTATCACGAAGAAAGTGTGATGTCTAACATCTATGTGCTTGGTGCGCTTGTGTTGAACTGGGTTTTGGCCATGTTTATAGCACTTGTGTTATCGCATAGAATAGGAATACAACCTGTTTCTACACCAAAGTCTTTAAGCTGTTGTTTTATCCAAAGAAGTTGGGCACAACATGAAGCAGCTGCAACGTACTCAGCCTCTGCAGTAGATAGAACTACTGAATTTTGTTTCTTGTTGCCCAGGATATTAGACATGGTCCTAAGAAGTGTGCCCCCGAAGTACTTTTTCTATCAACCATGTGTCCTGCATAGTCAGCGTCAGCGAATCCCTTTAGATCGAAAGAATCACCAGTTGGATACCAGAGAACCAGGTTTATTGTACCTCTCAAATATCTGAGGATTCTCTTGACAGCTTTTAGATGTGATTCCTTTGGACACGACTGAAATCTTGCACATAGAACCAACACTAAACACTATATCAGGTCTGCTGGCAGTAAGATATAGAAGTGATCCAATCATACCTCTATATCTAGTGTCATTCACTGGTGAACCTGATTCATCTTTATCAAGCTTGGTTGTGGTCCCAATGGGGTCATTTGTCCTTAGCTTCATTCATATCATACTTCTTTAGTAACTCCTTGATGTACTTTTGCTGATGGATTGATGTTCCTACTGGAGTTTGCTTGATTGGGAGTCCTAAGAAGAAATTCAATTCTCCCATCATACTCATCTCAAACTCACTATTCATTAGTTGAGCAAATTCTACTCCTAGTCATTGGTTGGGTCCAAATATAATATCATCTACATATACCTGGACTATGAACAGATCTTTACCTTGTTTTCGGAGAAACAGTGTATTGTCAATTTTTCCTCTTGTATATCCATGTGTGAGAAGGAAAGTGGATAATCGATCATACATGCTCTTGGTGCTTGTTTCAACCCATAGAGTGCTTTGTCCAGTTTATATACATGATCAGGATATGTGATGTTTTCGAAACCTGGAGGTTGCTTTACCTACACTTCTTCTTGTAGGTAACCATTTAAAAAGGCACTTTTGACATCCATTTGGTAGAGTTTGAACTCCATGTGAGCAGCATATGCAACCAGTATTCTAATTGCCTCAATTCTTGCTACTGGTGCGAAGGTTTCATCATAGTCTATACCTTCTTCTTGGTTGTATCCCTGTACCACTAGCCTAGCTTTGTTGCGCACTATTTGACCTTGCTCATCAAGCTTGTTTCTAAAAACCCACCTAGTTCCTATTACTGTTCTGTTTTGGGGCTTTGGAACCAGGTTCCACACTCTGCTTCTTTCAAATTGGTTGAGCTCCTCTTGCATAGCACCAATCCATTCAGAGTCTAGCATGCTTCCTTGGTATTTTTAGGTTCAATCAGAGACACATAGGCAGAGAATGCACACATACTACGTAATTTGGATCTTGTAGATATGCCTGAGTTAAGAGGAGTAAGAAGATTTTGCAGAGGGTGAGAGCTTTGATGTTTCCAATTATGAGTAGAAGTACTTACTGGTTCTTGAGGTATAGATGAACCAGTTTCATCAGCAGACTTATCTCCTATTTCCAATGTTTTTGGTTCTGATGGCTTGGAGCAGGTTCCCTCATTTTGTTCATCCTCTGAATTTCCTTCAACTTCACTAGTATGTTCATTAAAGACAACATGGACACTTTCTTCTACTCGGTTTGTTCTTTTATTCAGTACCTTGTAGGCCTTGCTTTGTGATGAGTAGCCTAGAAAGATTCCTTCATCACTCTTGGCATCAAATTTTCCCAAATTGTCTTTGTCATTGTTGTGTATAAAGCATACACATCCAAAGGCCCTAAGATGTGCTAGATTTGGTTTTCTTCCTTTTAGTAGCTCATATGGTGTTTTGTTTAACACTGATCTGATCATACATCTATTTATTAAATAACATCCTGTATTTACTGCTTCAGCCCAATAGAATTTTGGAAGTTTGCTTGAGATTAACATTGTTCTTGCAATATCTTCCAGTGTTCTATTTTTCCTCTCAACAACACCATTTTGTTGTGGTGTTCTAGGTGCTGAGAAGTTATGCTTAATCCCATTTGTAGCACAAAATTGTAGGAATTGTGAGTTCTCAAACTCCAGTCCATGATCAGATCTGATACTGATTATTTCTTTGTTGAATTTCTTCTGAACCAGCTTTGCAAACACTTCAAACATAGTGAATGTCTCATCCTTTGTTGCAAGAAACAATGTCCAAGTGAATCTTGAATAGTCGTCAACTATTACAAACACATATCTTTTTCCACCCCTGCTTTGTATACGCATTGGTCCACACAAATCCATGTGAAGCATTTCAAGTGGCTTAACAGTACTTACTGTCAACTTTGGTTTGAAGGATGTCCTAACCTGTTTTCCTTGAATGCAGGTTCCACATACTTGGTTGTCCTTGAAACTTTTGGTTGGCAGTCCCCTAACCAGGTCTTTAGATATGAGCTTGTTTATAGTTGTCATGCTAATGTGTCCCATTCTTTTGTGCCATAGCATGGAGCAGTCTGAGACTGCACTTAGACATTTGAGATTATCTTCCTTGGAGTCAACAGTCTTGACTTTGTACACATTCTTATGTCTCTTTCCTATCCTAGTAGAACCAGGTTTCCAGTCACTGAGTTTGTTACTCTGCATTCTTTTTCTGTAAAGAGAACATTGTTTCCTTTATCACATATTTGAGATACGCTCAAAAGATTATGTTGTAGACCATTCACATAATATACGTTCTCAATTGCATGAGTATCCATTGTTCCAACCTTTCCAATTCCTTGAATTTCTCCACTTTTACCATTACCAAAGGCAACGTTTCCTCCTTTAATGTTCTTGAGTGAGAGGAAGCTTCTTTTATCTCCAGTCATGTGTCTTGAGCATGCACTATCCAAGTACCATTGTTGCTTCTTCCTCTTCACTGATCCCTGCAATTTATTGTTGGATTTTAGATTTTGGAACCCAAATCCACTTTGATTTAAGCTTAGGAAAAGGGTGAATGAGATTTCTTCTGGCCCATCTAGGAAGAGACTTGTCTATAGGGATTTGTTTCTGCTCATTGGGTTTATCATGATGAGGTTTTCTCAAGGATTTCAAGTTTTTGTTATGAGCAGTCTGTTTCTTTTGACAATCATGACTTTTATGTCCTACCAGTCCACAGTGCATGCATAAACAGTCTATGTTGGGGTTTTTTACTTGAGAGCTGGTTCTATCAAAACCTATCCCATGTTTCTCAAATGTGCGATTCTTGTGAATGTTATCAAGCAGTATGGAGGACCTGGTCCATTTCATTCCATTTTCTGCTTCAGTCTTAGTCACAAGAAGCTCTTTGGAGAGTGTTTCATTCCTTTTAATTACCAGTTCTAGATTTTTACTTAGTTTGGTATTCTTGGACAAAAGATGAAGATTCTGTTTTTCAAGACCTCTTGTTTTCTTCTCTTAGTGATGCATAGTCTTCCATAATCAGTTCCCTTTTTGAGTCTATGGTTTTATATGCATCAATGAGAGTGTAGAGTAAGGATTCTAGCTCTCTTTTTGAGTATGCACCTAGATTGTCTTGTAAGTTATGAAGACTAACCTTTTCATTTATGTCTTCTTCTTCCTTTTCTTCTTCTGAATCTGATCCAGCCATAAGTGCAAGTATGGTTTCTTGTGATCTGCAAGTTTCCCTTTCTTCCTTGGTTTCCACTGCTACAAGAGCGAGAAAGTCATAATCATCTTCTTGTTCTAGTGCAAGAAGAGACTGGTTTTCTATCTCATCACCTTCAGACTCTTCATCAGATGAATTCCCCATTGCTGCAAAAGCCCTCTTCATTGACATGTCTGCCTCTTGAGTTGTCATTCTTCTGTTTGAGGGGACAAACTTATCCTTTTTGATGTCTTTCCCTTTCTCAAAGTTTACCTTTTTCTGTTCTACAGCCCAGAGTGGACAGAATTTGATGAAGTGGTCTGGACTTCCACATTTATGGCAAACCTGGTCTTTATTGTTTTCAGATGGTTTTTGAAAGGCTTTCTTTTGAAAACTTTGTCCTCTCTTTAGCATTCTGGTGAATCTTTTAGTTATGAGGGCAATGTTTTCATCTTCAAAATCATCTGATGCAGTAGCTTTTAGAATCAGGTTCCTTTCCTTTCTTTTTCCTCCTCCAATTTCTTTTCTTGGTTTTTCTAAGTTCATAAGTGATGATTACCAATTAACTCATCCATTCCCAGTGAGTCTAGATCTCGGGCTTCAGTGATAGCCTCGACTTTGCTTTCCCAAGTTTTAGGAAGGACACTCAAGAGTTTCCTTACTCTTACTGCTTTTCCATGGGCACTATCTCTCCTAAAGAGTACATTTCATTGATGATGGAGGTGAACCTGGTGTGCATATCTTGAATGGTCTCTCCTTCTGCCATCCTGAACAGCTCATATTGTCTGTTCAAGTTATCAATTTTGGACTTCTTGACTTGCGTTGTCCCTCATGAGCTGTCTGCAGTGTTTCCCATATGGCTTTGGCATCTTGACATGACGAAATTCGATTGTATTCGTCTGGTCCTATACCACATATCAGAATTTTCTTGGCTTTTGCATTGTTTTGAATTGTCAGCTTGTCTTCAACATTCCATTCCTTTCTTTCCTTTGGGATTTTGGTGATTCCATCAGTTGCTGTTTTCATAGGTATGGTTGGGCCATCTAGAATTACTCCCCACAGATCAGGATTTTCGCCAATAAGATGGTCCATCATACGATTTTTCCACCATCCATATATTTGCCATTGAACAATGGTGGTCGTGTTTGTGAAGCTCCCTCTTGTGGGGTAGGTGGTGCTGCCATTGAATCTTTTCAAGGTGTGAATCTTTTAACGAAAAACCCGCGCTCTGATACCAATTGAAGAAACCTTACCCCAGAATGCGAACCAGGTTCGCGTAAGTTGCTTTTAAGTAAAGACAGAATAGAGACACAAACACTTATTGAATTAAAAACCTTCCTCACTTAAGGAAGGAAAAACCTGTTTTATTAATTCAACTATAAGATTTGTGATTACAACTTAATAATCAAAAGTCTTATCTCTACTACTCTCTCGATTAACTCCAATCGATCTCTCCAAAAGGCCAAACCCCCCTTTTGTTACAATTCTCACTAACACTCAACCCTACAAAGAGCCAAACCCACCCTTTGCACAATAAACTGTAAACTACAATTAAGAACAAAAACAAGACAAATAGTTCTACACGATAAAACCTTCTCACTCAAGAATGTCTTAAACGTGGCGATCCTATCAATCTTGAAGACCTCAGTTTGATGAGTAATCTGCCTTGTATTCTGCGTGAAGTCGTGTTCAATCTTCTCTGCCTCGTTGCTTCTTATAGAGTTTGTTGCCTTGTACACTCCTTGCTAATAAGGTAAGAGAGTTATATTTAAGCAAGGATTCCTTTTTAAGTTTGAATCCTTGTTACATACAACTTCCTTCCTTAATAATATAATATATTTAAGGTTTTCCTAATTTGCGTTGACTTGTACCTTTAATATATTATTTTGGCTTTGACAATAACTCTATTTTACTTGATCTTGAACTCTAGTCTTGACTTCCTTCGCTGCATACATTTGCTATTGTTGTTTGCTCTTTTTGTCTATCATCAAAATAAATTAACTATTCTATCACATTCTATCACTTTATTTCTTTCTTTTTTGGCTTGGATTGCTACTTTTTTGTTTCTTTCCTTCTTTGACTTGATTGCTACTTTTTTTTATTTCTTTCTTCTTTATTTATTTCCATATTTGTTTCCTTCTTTCTCTTTACAATTCTGCACTTTTTCTTCTTTGCCTCAATTCTTTTCTTCTTCGCCGCAATCTCTCACAATTGTACACATACACAACCATGCCTTCACTTTATCAATCATCAAAACTTCTTTATTTGTTCTCCTACTTTCCAACAGAGATCAATGGTAGGAATCAGCAACTACAACGGATTGTTTGTGAAGGCGTTGTATGGTTTATGGGAATTTGACACCACATGATCTGCAGTTGAAGCTAGAGTTATTCATGATCTTGAACTAATAGATGCTCCTCTCTATTGGGGAAATTATACGTTAAACTAGGTAACTGATCGCGATATCTCATCAAGAAATGACAAATTTTTATTTCTCCATTGATTGGGATGATGATTTTTACAACATAAAACAATCTTTGCTCCCATTTATTACACAAGATTTGAAGCTGAAAGAAGAGATAGTGTCATTTACAACAACGCTTGGATTCTTGGAGATTATTGATGATGTTGAACTAATAAATCCTCTTTTCTTTGGGGGAAATTATGCGTGGAACTAGGGAAATAATCGCGATATCTCACCAAGAATACTCAACAGGTTTTTGTTCTCTATTGATTGGGATGAGGATTTCAACAACCATAAAACAATCCAAGTTGTATTTTAAGTTTGAGAATTGGTGGCTTGAGGCAGCCTTCAACATTAATCTACGCGTTGAAGGATCCACAGAAAAAATGGAGGCCTAAACTTGTAGTGAATAAACTTGTTGATGGACATCAAATGGCGTTCATTAAGGGTTCATAGATTATGGATGCACTACTAATAGCTAATGAATATACCTGAAAGGATAGGTACCAGGGATTCTTATAATTGAATATGATAGCACAACAACGCACTCTTTGAGAGCATGGAATGTCACATTTTTTTGTCAGAATATCCACGCTAATGTCTCTGTTAGATTTTTCGTATCAAGAACAAGAATTTTGGTGGTAAACGGGTCAACTGAGATAACAATATGTACTTGGTGTATTATATGGAAAGAGAGACACAAAATGCTTTGAAGAGCATTTTATGGTAACAGCCAATATTTGGTCCAACTTGTTTTTCTAAAACACAAATTAGATTAAATATTATGAATAGTACTATTTAATATTCATAGACCATTTACCATGAAGCAAAGAAGATGCAAGTTCACAGCTACTTTGCTTTATTGTCAAGAGATTAAACACACAATAACAAAATAAAAATAGAAAAAATCCAATGACGCGACTACGCGAATTCAAAGAAATCACCAACATAAACACAATAGTTACCTACATGAATGGAGTAACGACTGTCCCTTTGAAACGAGTACAACATGGTATATAATTCAGTAGATATTACAATTCCCCTTTATCTCCAAAGACTAAGAAAACAATGTACATACCTCATTGATCAACAACTATGGGAAGACCTTAGAGCAATATTTGTGTTTCTCTTTAAGAAAACAAGTACATAACTCTTTTGGCACCCACCCACCCCCCCCCCCAAAAACCCCTTTACCAAACTCTATCAAGTACTACTTCGTTGACTAGAAAAGTTTTCTTTCTTTATTTACGATGATGGTGTCACGGTGCTCGCAGTTCAATGATTCCACTGAGTACTTACTACATCCACAAACATAACTACGTACCAGATAATTCTGTCCACTGATTGAGACTTACTCACGAAAGAAGTTAAAAAAGAAGTAAATAACCAAACCAAGCATAGCAAGTCCCCATTCATTACCTTGTGTTGAAGAAAACATCACTTGGAAAACCAAGAAGATCAAAATAATATACAACCATCCCCATCTTCTAAACTCATCTTCACCATCCCTCACCCTATAATAATAATTGTTGTAACCTTGTAAAGAAGGTGCATAAATAATTATTAAACACAGTAACACTACTAGTAAAAGTGGACCAAGAAGAATTTTTAAAACAGTGTAAGTTAGTAGTATAATAATAAGAGATGCCAAGATTGATTGAGTAGTATAATATACAAACACAATGGCTAAAAAAGGGATGAAAATAGAAAAAGTGAAGTTTATGTCTTCAATATCAAGGGCTAATGAAACACTTTCACTTATGTTTTGGCCATGGAGAAGTAATCCTAAGCTGAGTACAAGAAGAAGAGGAACAAATGGAGAAGGCCCTTTAACCATATTTTCTACAAGAAAAATGGTATCATAAGTTTCATCTTCTTTTTTTTTTCTAATTTTTGAGATGAAATGGATAAATGGAGTTTAGTGTATTCAAGAAATTGGTTTAAAATAATGTGTTTGATAGTAGGGTGGTTATTAATGAAGCTATATGCAAAGGGTGGGGGGGTTTATGGATTTAATTAATTGTTCATAACTTTTTTGGTTATTGATCACCAAACTTTATCTGTGTGGTATAATTTGCTACTTTCATATAGGTTAATGGACTATATAATGTACTTTATTTGTTGGGTTACGAGCAGCCATGTTAATATATGCGCAGATCGGACCCCGGCCCTTCTATAATGAAGTAAGACCAAAACTTATTTTCTACCAAAATATTTTCATGAAAAACATTTCCCTTCCTATACCAACAAACCCCTAGAGTTACTACTTTTCCCAAGGTCCCCCTTTCTACATAGGCTATTTGAATTGTCAAATTATAGCAGTAGGCTTGCATTGATTTTATTGTTTGGTCTACATACCAAAAGTCCAAAACTAATGACATTCAGGACCACATACAGTGTCCTGTTTAACAATCTTCTGTCTCTTATCCCTACAACCTCTTCCCTGACTAGCAAGGTTTTATCGGAAAACTCGTGTTTAGTTGCATCATTGAGTTTGAAACCCTGAACGGACTGTCAATGATAAGCTGGAGGAAGGTGAGTACGACTTCTAACACCATATACACAAGGTCATAGCTTGTGAAAATGTATACTGTTCTTCAATCCCAGAAAATGCTCATTGAACAAGTGGTCAATGCTGGGTGAGAGTTTTAGGCTATCTTTTGCACTTCGTACTCGTGAGATATTTTAAGAGGTGAGTCCTTTGAGACAGGCCTTTCTTCAGACCAGAGCTCTAGATTCACTGTTCCGGTACCCCAATGCACAATACATTTGTGTACTTGATCGATGTTGAACCGATTGACTAATCCCAGACCAAGACATCTATCAACAAGCATCCATTCACCTGAAAAGGAATCGATTAACACTGGTTCAAACATTTTGCAACCCCGATTTACTAATGAACACTGAACAAATTATCAACCATTGAGAAATATTTTGTTAGCTAGAGTTATTTTACCCAAACCAAGGATTAGGAAGACTGTTTGATCAAACCACAGTAGAGATGAAAAACATTAGGTGATTTATTTCCATCTGCCTAAGTCTTAAGTGATTAGAATAACCCTTTTCTTTTTTTTGGTATTTGTGGAAGATAGCAGGTTCTTAATGGAATAGTCAACGTGTGTGCAAGCTGATGTGAACACCAGTGTTATAAAAAAATTCCACATCGGCAAAAATAGTAATAGGCTAAATAGGTGAAAATGCAAATAAAAGCAACTGATATCGAACATTGCAGCCTAACACCTTCACTCAAATTTGTTTCAAGTATTCAGCATACATTCCGGAAAAGGATGTGTGCTTCAAATATTTGCAGGAGATGCTTTACACATTTTACTTGTAGCTTTATCTTTCCCTACATAATAAATGACATCCTGTCAAGCTTTTGATCCCCGTTTCTTAAGGTGTCTGCATAGACCAGGTAAAGCATCTCCATGCCCCTTTCGATATATTCATCTAGCTCTTACATAAAGTTTAAATAGATAAAACTGATGAAGAGGAATAAGCATGAAGAAACACCACATGGGGAGAATATTTCTGAATTACTGGAACAGGGAATGATAATAAGTTGCTTACTGGAAGTTTTGCACATTGACAGGTAACTTGTGCAATTTGTGCACTTCCCCTCATTTGGAATCTTCTTATAAATAACTCCCAATTTGTCTTTTCCGTTCTTCCAGTCCCGTCTTACTACTATATTCCTCTAGAGAAGCAAGCCCTGGTGACTTCACTGGTCTTACTAAGGTACCATACTAATTCAAATCTGGTCGAGTCTCTCAGAAATTTACATATATTACATACCTACATCAGAACCAAGTTCAGGCCATCCACTGTAATCTACTTTTACTTCCTGCTATGCTTTTACAAATTGAAATGGTTTGCACAAAGCAGGTTTCTTCAGAGTAATATGACCACAAATATGTGCGCGCAATTAAAAAAAAAAGTCAGGTGAGCAAAAGTAAAGAGTAGGATGTACCCTTTGGGCGAAGATCTCCTTCAAACACTTGTTCTCCAGATTCTGGCCAAAGTTCATGCTTGGACCCATTGAGGGAAGTAAAGGACACATATGATTCAGTTGGGTGCAACAACGTGAACATTGGATGCACACGCAAGCACACAAGCCTACCAACACAATAAAAAGTATGCCAAAAAAAGCCATCAGAAATAAGACGGAATGAATTAAATTGAGGCTCTATACCATATAAAGGGAAGAGAGAGTATCTTTCAACCAGCTATTATCAACATGACAATCCAGAAATAAGAATATTGACCGAAAAATAATTATTTTTGTTAAATCTACAAGTAAAACTATGTTGCTCAGACCCTCCAAAAATGTTGCCGCACCTACGTTGGAACATCCATATATGCACTACTTTTGGAGAATCTCACACGCTACAACATTTTTGAAAATCAATGCAGCGTAGACAGTAAGAAAATCGAAATATCAAGAGGTGGTTATTAGAGATCCTACAAGTAGTTTTCAATAATAAGATGTAGGATAGAACAGACCTAGAAAATCCTCCAGAACCAGCACCAACTCCACGAGCTACAATTCCAGAATCAATGCGGAAAACCTTGGAGTTGTCTTTTGGCAAAGATATATATCGTTCCATAAATAATCCACCACCTATATCACCTTCCAGCCTAAGAGACTCTGATTCTCCTTCCTGTTCCAGATCTCGTCTGCAGAACAGGAAGGTTTAAAGTGAACAACAGAGAAGACCAAATGCCCTTGTGAATAAAATATACAATAATGAATCAAAATTCTAACTTTAAAGTCAAAAATACAGAAGAAAAAATTTATAAATGAAGAATTAGCATATAAGACAAAATTGAACTGCTTTATGAGATGGGACGAAAATGAAGTGCATAGCAAATTACACCAAAACTTTTTGACGATGCCATATCTGAAGAAGTTCTATCATGCATTGGCTACAATTTTGAGAAATATATGCCCCTTTCCCAACGTGAATAACAACATTAATTTTCCAAGTCTGTTTTTCATATCAATAACAAGAAACTATCACCCAACATTACCCAATTCAAATCCATCTTCACTCTAAAATGATTAACATATCAGAAGCCAAACACTTGACCCTTCCTGATATTTAAAACAGTGCACCAATTCTCTAGAAAAAAACCTTCCTGATATTTAAAACAGTGCACCAATTCTCTAAACAAATGTGACTACGGAAAATCACAAGAAGATAATTTCAAAAATTATAGTACTATCTCCTGGATTTGAGTCAAGAACAATCCAGATAATTCCATTCCCTCAGAAAAGACACTCTGCGACAACTGACTACCATAAAGGGACCCGCTAGAGAAGTTTAACAATCAAATAAATTGTTTGACAGATTAAATGATTAATCCTACAATCTTAAAAATTCTGTCTCTTTTCCCTGCTTCCAAATCAGCAATTCATTTTTAAGTATATCCAAAGAAAACTAATTCTCAGACCTAGTTTCACTATGCCTTCCAGGATTTACAAAAGACAAGTTTACCCTACAAGGCGGCTGGTTTGTCTCTTCACATTTCAATCAGGAGTAAAAAAAAAACTCCATCTTAGCCAGATTTCAGCTCAAGCCCAACAACAGCTCCTTTTTTAATATGTTCACTCATGCTTTTCATTGCTTTCACATTTTGGAGCCATTTATTTCGAAATTCAGCTACACTTTCTTTCTTTCTTTCTTCTGGACCACAGGACATGCACAACTTTCTATCAGGTGAAATATTGAAGTCTCCCTTATAATTGAATCTCAAAAGATGAACCATTTTATTCAACGGTAATTGGATACTTGAATTTACACATGCATCATTTTCAGTTTTCCATTTTTTATCAATGAAGAATAAACATTGTCATTACTAGAACTTAATTAGCACTAATTGCGTTCCTCGGTTGCCAACAAGAAACTATTTGAAACAAGCTACATGAGGAACTTATTATTTACTTACTGAATAACTGAATACTCCTCGGTACATCCAGCTGATCTGTATTCACGGTTACTATATTCTTCGTACCCATTTATTTCCACCCGGCTGTGAAGCCATTGAGTTCCTGTTAAAAGGAAATAGAAGAATAGGACAGTATCAATAATCAGCATGTCTTCTGATATCAGTATTTTAATCAAGCTTATAGGTTTCCAAACATTGAGAAAACAGGGGAGAAATCTGGTTGGACAGAAATGCTAAGTACAGATCAGAGAAAAAAAGACGAGAATACAAACAGCAATGCTCCATATAGCAAAACAAAGGATTAAAATCTTTAACAATTGAAGGCTCTTTTATCAGATAGAAATATGGAAAACCCATTTCTCAATTCAAACCTTGTATGAATAACTGAGGAAGGACAAGAGAACCACTGTTCAGATAGCGAAAGATTATAAGTTTCATTAAACTGGTACAGGTTATAATTCAGTCAAAATCTTAACTTGTTTGTTGTAGAAAAGATTCTAGAGAAATGAATTGTTGGTAGTATCACATATGATAAGTGAGCATGTATAGTCTGGATTCTGATTAAATTATCATTTTGGTCTAGTGGACGACTAAAAGAACCTCTCGAAAATATTTAACATGACCAATTTAAGTAGTGTACAAACACTTTTCAGTGTACACGTCACTAATGTATTAAATAAAGGATACTTACAATGTAAATATGGACATGAATAAGCTAGATGAATATACCAGCAGAAACGCAAAGAAAGTGAAGGTTATTTAATAACCGAAGAAAAAAAGAACTATGAAGCTCACAATACCTGAAGGAATATGGTCCATAGAAAGGATTCTACCACCTATCCAAGGGACCGCTTTCAGCTCCCAATCACCACTCTTCAGAACAGCTGGAGTCCTTGAAAGTTCTACTCCTTTATGTCCAGAGATAGTTTCCACGTCTGGTATACGTTTAGCACTTTCTGCAATTAATTAACGACATGGAAACAAAATTTTCTTTCAGTTATAAAACAACTTGCACCATAAGATGTCCAAGAATAGGTAGACCTATAAAACAGACATCAAAAGTAAAGAACCCCAACTACTCTGCTAATCTGTAAGAGTGATAATTGGAAAACCAGCTTCTTAGTTCGTTGATAGAGAACACACTGCATTCAAGTTTCAACAGCTAATAGGGGTCCCATGTAGTGTTTTCAAAATAAATCCTTAAATAGCTTAGGCCTCACCACCCTGAAAAGCATGAAAAATGGAACACCTGAAAAAGATTTCCCTTGAATCCTCCTTCAAACCCCCCATGTTTTCAAGATTTACTATTCAAGGCTGACGCGGCAATCACTCAATCTAGATGACTACTTAAAGCAGCAGCCAGACAAATGTAGAATTTCCGATCAGAAATTAAAATGTTTTTAAAAAAGTGAGACATTAAATATGTACCGTCAAGTTGGCAGTCATTTCAGGCAGGAAGGGGTGATACATTAATAGAATTTGGAAAAGCTTTACCAACTCATGTTTTTACATTTAACCGGAACCTAATGATTATCTCAGATCATCGCTTTTCCCTCTACCTAATAAAAGAAATTTAATGGAAGCAGCAATACTGTAGCATTCTCTTGTGCATCTGCATTAAGCACAGATGAAGCACCACAAATGGGTGATACCAGCGTTGACGTTAAAGAATTACAATAGAAGTTCTAGACATGCTTGAAGTGTGTGACCATCTCATCTAAAAGCTTAAGTTGTTATAAAGAGCACACTTCTACTATTTAATTATATTTTCAAAAGCGTTGAACAGAAACCACAGAGAGTGTCCAGTAGTGGGTGCAGGTGTCTGACTTGGGTACTACGTTTAAACAGTGCTGTGCTATCTAGGAAATAAACTTGAATAGCAATTAAATTTTGCACAGTTCCATTTCATCTGATGAGAGATCCACTTTTGACGCAATTCCAAGTAAGAGTTGTGCAGTAAGAGAGAGAGCAAAATATTACAAAAAAGTGAAGCTGGACAAGTGGAAGAGCTGGTTTACCCAGATGATTTCTGTACTTCTCTTCACTTTCAGAAACCAAATTTGATACATCAGTTTCTGATGGCATTGCTAATTGTATAATCTCTCCATCAGAACCCCAAGCATCAAGCTGGATAAGGAGATCCATAGCAAACAATCACCAATTAAACACATCTATCTTAAATGGTCTCTCTTTTTCCTAAAGCTAATATATATGAGGAATGAGGAAACATACCATAGCACCTTTACCCAGCAATATCCTAACATGCAATCGGCGCTTTGGCCTTCTCCAATTTCCTTCTGTTTTAGCGACTTGCACAGTAACAACAGAAGACTGAAGCTCAGCAACATATGTCGTCAAAAGATATCCACCTTGGCTATATTCATATCCATCACCATCATCTTCGAAAAGAAGACCTTCAGCTTTACCTGAAATTGATAAAGTATAGGTGATGCTGAGTGCTGTAGCTGCTAAAGAACTCTTTTCCCACATACAGGAGAAAGAAAAAGAATCTTGGGAGAACTCTTTCTTATTTTTTGGCTAGGTCTTTTGGTTGATCTTTCTAGGTGTTATTCATATTCTGAGTTGCAATTTTGAAAACATGAAAAACAATTGAGGTTTCCTCTAAATCTAGTTTTATATTCTGAAGGCATTAAGAATTTAATATTCTTAAATGAAATAATTAATTTGATTACAAAATTTGGTTAACTTTAGCACTCAACAAATGAAATCGGACAAATTGGGATGGAAAAAGTAAGATGAGATTCCTGATAACTGCTAAACCAACTAAACCTAGTTAACCATAATTTACCCGGAGTTTGGGAGTCAACTATGTTACTATGACATAAAAGATAAAAATTACCATTTTCATCCAGGGCGATGAGTAATGTTAAATCATCACTAGGATCAGCTTGACCCACATGCTGATAAAGTGGACCGACAGGGATGATTGATCCACCAAGCAAATATAGTGCAGGTAAATCCTAAAATTTTACAAGAAATAAAAACAATGATAACAAAAAGCAAATTGAAATAGTGATAATGCTAGTGGTTAATCCAGTTCCCAAGTATAAATACCGGATGTGAATCGTCAAAATCAAAACTCAACCAAATGCCCCTTGGTAATTTGTGATGAGCTGTATCCAATTCCTCATCACGCTGAGTGCTGCTCAAATACAAAATGAGTCAGTATATGCATGCACGTGACAGATTAAACCATCCACACTGACCCATATATATGAAAATAAGCAGTCAAACGAAGTAAATATGGATTAGGTTAGGCAAAATGAACCAACTTTCTCCATCTGAAGTCTCAATTCTCAACTGCATTATAAAGACTTATTAGTTAGCAATATCTCGTTCACTCTAGTATATCAGTCACCTCTATGAATGTCAATTGCCTAGAGAATACAGAGGTGTTTGAAGACAGTCATTTGGGAAGTGAAATTGGTCGATAAGCAAACCAATGAAATAGATAACAGACCGTGCTGCTTAGACAAGGATTATTGTTGCCAATATATGAAGAGCATTGTATAGTCAAGGTAGTGTAAGGTATTTAGCAGTCTGTTTTTGAGACAAAATCCAACCAGAAGCATGAAAGAAAGACTGAAAGTGGTTTCTCATGATAGAGTTAGTATCGTCTTAAAACCTGATACCCAACACTTGCCAAATAATAAAAGAAATTGTCTATTAGGCTTATAGTTATTGGAACGAAAAGTAGATCACAATAACCTGTTATTTACAACAGGGTTGAAAATGTAGTATCCTAACTGTTTACTAACCATGACAAAATTCGATTTTTTTTATCTCTTCTGATAGCATTTACATAGGCACCTACTGGAACAAGCAAAATGTTTTGGTTTTCCCTTAATCTACTTTATAGATTAAAATGATAAACCAGAAAGATATGCCACCTATGAAGTTGACTGATAGACAGGAATTAGCAATGGTTATATTGTAGAACACAAACAAAGGATACCACATATGCAGAGTTTGACAGTCACCTACTACCGCATCTGTGAAG
Source organism: Solanum peruvianum (assembly GCA_027705065.1). NCBI lineage: Eukaryota > Viridiplantae > Streptophyta > Magnoliopsida > Solanales > Solanaceae > Solanum > Solanum peruvianum. The sequence continues at coordinate 57,126,865 of JAKWJD010001762.1, read as the reverse complement.
GAAAAAGAATTAAACCTTGCATATATAAGAATTGGTCCCAGCAAAAATGAGTTCTCAAGTTTCCTCAGCTCGGGGTCTTTTGGATCTGCAAGAGTAAGCAACAGATTACTACAAAATTGATGTTATTCATTTACTAATAGATTTGATATTATCGATAGGGAATGAATAAACTGAAACAAATGATCAAAAAGAAACCAAAATCCTTGAATTGAAATGTCTAATTTGTTATTTTTGGATCAAGTAACTTGCACAAAAGCCACAACCATAAACCAACTTTTCGTTTTTGGGCTTTACAGAAAGTAAATGAGAAATTCCAAGAAAGATAGCTAACATTTGAAAACTCCTTTCAAATGATTAACCTGCCAAAACTATGGAATTTGACTATCTTGTCCTATATAGCCACGCTTTCATGCACATTTATTGTGGAGCTAAATAAATTTTGAGTTACGAAAAATTTACCAGCAAAAAAGATAGGAGCAGACACCGGAGTACCCCTCGTGTGTGCTAAGTAAAAGAGTGTGTAAATGAGTGGTAGAAGACGGTAGCGCCGCTCCAATGCCAAGCGGCAAACTTCCTCGCACTGTTAAGATGATAGATCCCAAGTCAAATCAGAAATCTACATACAGAGTAGACGTGAAAAAGTATATATTATTCTGGTTAGTTATCTAGAAGACACTTGCATAAAGTAGAGTAATCCACTGTGCACAATTAGCTATATCAAAATATATCCGTCTTCATCGATTTCCTTGAGTGAACATGACAAAAGGGCGATCACCCATCCACAAGGGGAATGCCAACAAGAAAGCGTGCTATTAGCACCACTACACCAGTCATTAACCCATACTTCAGGAAATGAGGTAAACAGAAACCAAAGTATATCAGGAGCAGAGAGTACGTACGCAATTAATAATGTTTCCTCTTTCTTCTTTTTTTTTAAGATAGATACAAAGCAATGGAACTCTTTACAAAACCTTGTAAAAAACAATGGTTGACTTCAAATGTACATACAGTTATAAATTCAACTTTTCTCCAACAACCAACATATTGAGCTTGCAATAAAAGTGTAAAAACTGATGCAAATAAAATGGCTATTTTAGACCATTTAAATGGGAAGTAAATGAATATCTCTGTTAGGGTGATTGTACGGATCTGTATCTCCAGAGTGAATAACTGGGATTTGTTCCTCTAGAGTGATCGGCAGTTATTTGTAGATTTAATTACCTTAAAGATGTCCAAGAAAAGAATTTCATATATATATGTAGGAAGAGTTGTAATCATCAATGCAATCAAATGTGTAACAAAATCACACTTCTCGACATGGTATCCAGATAATACATGTGAATTACTATTGTATCATTGTCATGTGACTGGTCTTATAAAATCTACATGTTTTAAGTTTCAAAACAAGGATCAAGAATGTTTGAGACTTGATAAACCATTGAAACAATAACAGGCATTGAGAGAGTGCATGCACTTGAGGAAATGAATGAGTATAACATGAAAACTCAAACTCCCATCAGGGACCAGGTTACACTCAGAAACATATGCAGAGCTTTGATACTTTTTTGAGCATGAACATAAGCAGAACATTGATAATCTTTCAGGACGAACCACGGGATAGGACATAAAAACATTAAAAAAGTCATTTGACTAAACAGAACTTGCAAATTGTTGACTACTCATAAATCATAATTATAGAGAAGAAGTGGACCTCCTCCCCAAATGACCAAGGCTCGTGATCATTTGTGTCAGCCTCAGAATGGGCACGGCAGAAGGGAAACAGGGAACCAACACCCATCCACCTCCCAAACATCCGGGGAGTTGCATTTCCAGCAAAGCCGCCTATATCTGGTCCTGTAAGTGGCTGACCACTGAGCCCCTGAATATAAAGTTGCCTCATCAGAAGAGTAATATATTTGTTTCAATACCTGTTACTCGTAAAGAACTCATTTATGATACACGTGTACAACACACACACAGAGGTTTCTGGAATTTAATTGTGCGAGAAACAGATTTACGTCCGGTCATGTAACAATAAATGCCAAGATTTCTTAACAGAAAATAGGGAAAAAAGTGAAACGAATATTAATAGCTTGAAATACCAATTTTAAGTACTGTATAAAAGAATCTATGATAGGGCAATATAGTGTGTTACATCTTTGCATTACATAACCATGTTCTAATTAGTTGCACAGAGATGGAAACAAGACAGGAATCAGATACTAATATCAAGCAATAAATCTACCATAGCAATCATCTCTCATGGATACTTTATCAACTTAAAAATTCTTCAATAAAAAGCAAGCAGTTCATTGACTAAGGTCTAAGAGAACATCAAAACACATTGTTAATTGTCCCATTCCCTTGGCAAACTTCATCATTTTTATAATTGATTTAGGGCGAGTCAAACAGAAAAATATTGAAGACTTCATTTTAGTAGATCCTTCATAAATTCTTTAAAATATTAGTTGAAGCTGCCTAAGATGCAAAAAGAAGTGAACTGTTGGAGTCTGCTTAATCAAAATGAGTCATATTAACAAAATTAAATAAAAACAACAAATAGCTATTACATGATTGTGTCAGACTCGGGTTACGAGGGGTAGCAGGCAGTATAATTTAAAAGGGAAAAGCCTGCATCTGACATAAACTTAGAGACATAAGTGATTATACTTAGCTACTAACCAGTTGAAGAACCATGGGGATACTCATCTGCAAGTGCTCCCACGTAGAAAGGTTATCCCCTGTCCATGTAGCAGCATACCTCTGGCTACCCACAAACCCAGCCCGTGTGAGAACAAAAGGACGTTTATTTCCATTAGCTAGCTTCATTCCTTCATAGGTTGATCGTGCCATGAGCATCCCATAAACCTTAAAAGGCAGCCAAGTCAATTTATAAGCATATTACATCATTAAGTAAAGGAGCAGGAGTTTCATCAGCAAGCACACCAGTAGACCTCTCTCTCTCTCTCAGAGCTTGTATTATGTTTTCACATTCAACTTGCACATAAAGCTACAGCAGGAAAAGTAGGCATACATTGTGATAGTATGAATGATTCTGGCAACCTCCAAATTCAGGATCTCCCCTGTGAATATTATTCTCCGGCATTGTCTTTGTTACTGTCTGCAACAAAAGACTCAGATGAAAAAGCAGTACAACATTAAGAAAAATTTACGTTCAATAATCCACCTTAAAAACAGCTGGTTCGTTCATGTCATTCCATATACCGTCCACACCATTGGAAATGAAATCTTTAACTAGGTTAGCCCACCATGATCTGGCTTTCAATTGAGTGAAATCCGGAAACACACAAGGCCCAGGCCACACGTCACCTAAAGATGGAGATAAAAATATGACAAGTCTGAAAAATGTATACAAAACGATTAAAAAAAAGGTTTAAACTGCAGGATAAACACATACCAACATAAGGCCTCCCATCTGCTGTTTGAACCCATACATCTGCTTCAGAACCACTATCATAAGCAAAATATCCCTTTTCATTCTTAATCCCTGGATCAAGCATCCAGATTGCTTTGAAACCTGATTTATGAAGTTCTTCCACAAGGGACTCTGGATCTGGAAAACGCTCCTGGCAACCATGTCCAGAAAAGTTTATAAGATCTGTCAGTTTTACATGGGTAAACAAAAAGCATTCACCTAAATTATCATAACTAGATAAAATTGAGAAAGAGGTGACACTATCTAATGCAAATGAAGTACAACCTGTTTAATATCAGATACAAAAAGCAAGCATTTTCAAGATCAAACACGCTCAAAAAATAATTTTGATAAGTACACTGTAAATTCATAAATTATGTCTATTTGTGAATATTAATGTTTCAAAGCAAGTGCAAAGAATGGAGAAGGGGAGAGAAGCATCCAGCTGTAAGCTTCCCAAGTAAGTTAAATACACAAAATGGAATGCTTCCCAGATAACTGGACAATAACAAATATGACATAGTTTACAACTTTAAGTAGCTTGCAGTACCAAGAATATCAAACAAAATTCTACTCACGGAGTTTCAAGGAGAAGAAACAAAAATCCTTTTCCCGGTTACCTGCTTTATGCATTATTATACCTTTTGGATAGCTAGAAATTTAATCAACAGAGACAAATATTATATGGATTACAGGTGAGAGTTCTTGCTATTACATATACAAAGGAAATATTATCAAGCGGAGATGAAAATTTTGATCAACATCTGACAAATAGATCATTGACTTGGACTAACTGGCTAAAGTTTCAACTATATATCAGGATTAAGTAGTAAGATCGTGCCTTATCAAATGTAAAACATCGAAAACCGTTCATGTAGTCAATGTCCATCCATATGACATCACAGGGAATCTTCTTCTCCCGAAAGGTCCTTGCAATCTGCATGAAGTAAGACACACTGAAATATAAGATTAGAAGGCCAAATGTATACCTGGGGAAAGGGGGAGGGGGAGTGATAAAGCAGTACTATATGTGGGGGATAAGAAAAGACAAATGGAATCAAGCTTTGAAATAAGGGACAAAATTAAAGCTTGTATGGTTCCTACGCCCCTAGCTGAGTAATAATCAATTATTAGATTCCTCCACCCCTAAACCCCCACAACCCCAGTAATGGAGGCAAAAAGAAGAGGATAAGAAAATTAGCAACAGTTGGTGGCAAAGGAAGAATGTAAAGTGCATCCAGGTAGCCAGAGTATAGCAACAAAGTAAATAAAAATGCAAAACAAGCACTATGAGGAGAGCAATAGACTACTTAAAAGAAATGACCATACCTCACGAACACGAGCATCCGGAACATAGCTCCATCGGCATTGGTGATAACCCAAGGACCACTTTGGAGGCATAAACACAGTTCCTGATTCAAAATTATGTGACCGTTACTTCAAACAAAGTAGTATGATAAATAGGGAAAGTGAAAACGCCGTGCTGGTTGGGAGGAATGGAATAAAGATTTTTCAAATTAGAATTTAGAAGTCTTTATTTTGAGCTTAATTATCAATAAAAATAAACCAATAGGCTTAAAAGAGCTTCTCATAACATGAAAATTGAAATGCGTCATAAACCATTTTAACAAATGTAGTAAGTTGAGTGTTATCTAAAGACAATGAGACATTCTGGGTTCTGGAGAAAGCAGCAGAAGAATCAAAATATAGGTTTTATAAAATCTCTAATGATATAAGATGCATCAGAAACCATTTAAACAACTCCGTCGAACAGAATTCAATTGCTTTACAATTATATTTTTATTTAGACTGAGATCTGAGAGTAGGACTTTCCACACTTAGTTATGAAATACAAATGAAGTGAAAAGATACCTCTCCTCGCCACTACTTTCTACTCAGATATAAGAAAATCATTTTAAAGAGAAGAACGCATATCCCTGAAAAAAGAAGCATAATAGTGTAAGACCATACCGATTGCATGAGAGAGGGATACAAGAACATCAATTGGTGAAGGAAATGGGCCAAATGTAATAACAGGGAAGGACTGTCGACTGATAAATCTTATATTGGATTCTTGTCGCAAGTCAACCTGCTCAAGTGATAACAATCATTCAGTGATACATCAATTGTAGTTTACTAAAGAATATGTGAATAGATACAAAGTAATGAATAGATACATCAATCATTATTCAGGGTGGCCCAGTGGTTTGGACTTGGGACTTCCATGTTGGAGATCTCAAGTTCAAAACCCCTTGCCAGCGAAAGGAAGGGGAGTTGCCTTCTGGGTCGAGCTCATCGCACTGGGCTTGCTTAGTGCAGGTTACCTCTCCTATGTGGTTTGCAAGCTATTGCATAGGAGCAGGGGTTTAACCCTGTGCACACCTAAAGGGTAGCGGATACAGGTTTCCCTTGCCATCAAAAAAAAAAAAAAAAAGATACAAATACACACACAAAAAGACAGACAGAAAACACATATAAGTGCTTGCATGGGTGTAGAAAGTAGAGTAGCTATACCTCACATCGATGTGTTGTATCTGCCAGAACTCCAAGTGTCTCGCCACTGGGAAGAACAGCAAGCACCCACGGGTGTGATTGATACAAGGACGTAGTTCCCGGACCATAACCCCATGCATCAGTATTCCATGTCAAAATCTGAAATTAATAAAATTAAATTTGCAGGTGTTTTAACTCTGTTAACCACTTTCATCTTGTGATTTGCTCTTGGAAGGTCATGTTTCTTCATAGGTCTTTTTTAACTGGTCTTCGTAGGTCTTTCTTATCATGCTTTATCCCCATTATTGAAGGAACCAGCACCTTAAATTTTGGTTCTTTAATTTTGCTAAGCCCCAAATGATCACAAATAAATGCATTTGTTTGATTTATGTTTCATCACCCGTTCCAAATCAACACTACTGACCAGTAAATAGCAAGCTGTACACTGCTGCTGACTGTTCACCTTAGGCTTTTTCCAGAAGTTAATTTGTTATGTGTTAGAAACCGCAGAACTTTAACTTCTTTTCCAATTAATATAAGGACTGCGTTAAAGGCGAGTGAAGCTCTTCCAAGATGTACAGTATGCATAGTCTACCATTACATGATCTCATAGTCTTGATCAAAATACAACTTTCAACACCATACTCCCTAATGTACATAACAACTCCGCATGTGCGAGCTTGCTCACATTGCCGGTCACAAAAGGAGGGGGGTTGTGGTATGCTGGAAGCCAACATAAGCAACCTATTCATGATGAATCCTCACAACGACCACAACTTGTTGCAAACTGAGACCTAGTTCGTTGTTGTTGTATAGTCCACTAGAATGTACATGTTCAGGACCGGAACTACCCTTTGCTTCCTCAATGCAAGGCTATAATAAACAGCTTTTTGTTGATATGTCATGAGATCAGACTGGCCAGGGGCATATCTAGGTGGATGGGTATGGGTTCACATGAACCATGCTCCTTTCCTTAGATATGTATAATAATGTTATAATTTTATAAAACACTTCAATATATATATTTGTGTACTTAAGCTCAAAGTGTCCTATGGTGCAATAATCATTGGGTGCGCCTCTATAAGTGAAGTTGGTGGTGTAAACTCCATGCTTATCTTGGTATTCTTTTCTTTCTTTTTTTAAAAAAATTGGGCCCAAATGAACTTCTCTTTTTCCTTCTTTCTTATTAGGTTTATTCTTTCAATATCCCAATTTTGACAGATTCGAAGCTCTATTCTACTTTTGTCACCGTACAATTTAATATTAGCAAAATAAATGTTTATAAAAAAACTAGCATCAGTGAACGATGTAGCATAGTCAACTAGCTGTACTAATCCCAACATTTTCGGGTTCCGACATGGAGTATATGTGAAAGTCATTAGAATTGTAAAAAGAATTTAATTTTGATCCTATAATTTCAAAAGTGTAATGAGTTAAATAGTAAGAACCTTAAGGATAAACCTGTTAAACAGAAATTCTAGATCTGCCTCTTCATAATAGTGCATCCATCCACATAAAATCCTGGATCTGCCTCAGAACGGCAGTGTCATCTAAGTTTCATGCTTTTGATTGATCTTTTTATTGAGGATAGTTTGCTCTCTATAAACATAAGTCCTTGTAAATTCTTTTTCTTATTGCCTATAATTCATAATATATGGAGAAAATACAACTCGCTTAGGTAGAAGAGCATATTCAGTATATCTTTATCATCAGAATTGTATTTGAAACTCACCCTTTTCCCAGTTCTTTCAAGCTGACCACTTACCTCCCCAGTTCCATAGAATGAGGTACCTGATGGAAGCTTAATTGAAGTAGAAATAATCTTGACCAATAACATAGTCAAAAAGAAAATTATTAACATGAAGAGGAGATGCAGTGAACTGCCAGGGCCTGAAAATGCTACCTCAATATTTACAATTTGTTGTCCCCTGACACATTCAAAAGTAGGAATATATGATGGAACTTTATGTATAGACATTAACGGTGTCTCCCTAACTTTTGGATCAACAAAGGAAATACTCGGAAATGCTGCATTTCTATCATCTGCAGAGCAATCAAAACGAAAGACTCCTTCCTCCAAAATAGATTCGAAAATCATGTTCCCCGTTCTCGCATCAGACATTGCAGTTGTACCTTCTATTCCACCCATCTTCGACACAACAAAACTTGCACCAATAAACCCCTTATTAACACTCCTCCCTCTACATACGAAACAGTAGAATTACGCAAAATTTATAAGGTTGCAATACATTTAACATATTATATCAAACAAAATTTCAATCCAGTCATCTCACCAACTAAATTTGGAAAAACAGACCAATGAAATTCAGTAAATTACACCAATTTGATCAAACCCAAGAGTTCAGCTCAGAAACTCAACACGAAGTCATAAACTTCTATGAAATGAATTCCAAATATTTCAATTCCAACTCAATCATGATTTTCAGTTTAGCGCACTACTAACAAAATGAAGTTAATTCAAAACTCAAGTATTGCTACACAAACACTTTTTTAACCAAAAATATTAAAAACTTTGGAGTAAAATTAACCTGATTAAACGATGAATCGAAGATACACTTGTAGAACTGAGCAGATTAATGCAATGCAATGGCTTCTTCTTTTTCAAAGACCCATTTGAAACCCTAACATTTACAAAGCAAAGAGTAGTGAAGTGACATTTTGGTGATATAATAATGCTATTTGGAAATGGTAGCTTGTCCATATATGGCTTCCTCAACCGAAACCTTGATAAAATTTAATTTTGCGGTAAGTCTAACATACCCATTCATATTAAAAATTCATCGAAATTTTTGTTAAATCAATACGAGTCAAATAATATTAATATTGGACGGACATTCATCAGAAAAAATAACATGTGAATGATTGATCGCGTTTCTTAATTATAATTGTTGAGTGAACTTTTTGACACGTGGTGTTGGTAGTTTTTTTTTTTCTTGTGAATGCATTTTATATTAGTCGTTATTTCACGGTTTATAAATAGTTATTTTAAGATATAAACATAATAAACTCTCCATCCGGTATTATTTGTCATATTTTTCTATTTTAAAAGTAAATTATAAAAAATTTGACTAATATATTAAGATATACTTTTTTATCATATTAATATGTAAAAAATTGTATTTATAATATTTTTTATATAATTTTAGAATATTTAATTTTTTTGTTTAAAATATCGAATTAATATATCAATTCATTTTTTAAAGTTAATCAAATTAACTTTTAATAACGCAACATGATAAATAATTATGAACGAAGGGAGTATATCAATAATAAAAAGAGCTTGGCTCATAATAAAGATACATAGTTAAAACATAAAACTGAATTAATTTAACATATCAAGTTTTTTTCATCCAAGTATGAGTGCTTATATATATAACAATAATAAATACCTGTAAAAAAATTATTGTACGATTTACATTATGAAAAAATCTATAAAATAAAAACTAAAAATATTTATCACATATAATTAGTTGCCTAACTTATTTGATATGAATCATTTTCCACGCTAAGACTTAAATCCAAAATTGTATTCAACTCAGTTTCCACTTATAACAAACTAATAGTCTAATATGGTCCTATTATATCCAAATTGAACATTATGTAATATACCCCAAAGATATGAAACTAGGAAAGGGAAAAAATAATTATATATTAAAAATAATAATCTGAATAAAAATTTAGCTAATCAATTAAAAATTAAAATGACATAGAAAAAGAGATACTAAGTAAACATAAGAATAAGATAAAAAGGCAAACATTTGTTTAATTAACTTAATTTTCAAAAGTTAATGGTCTTTGACGACGTGGGAAAGAGGAAAGGTTAGTTATTTTTGCTAATAATTTAATACATTAACCACACTAATTATTGAGAAAAAATAACAAAATTGAATACATTTAATCATGATAATTATAGAGAAAGAATAAAGGATTACCAAAATAATTAGACACTAAAAATTCCATAAAAGGAGAAAAAAGATAAATGTGTTTCTTGGTCATAAAAAAAATGTCATATCATCTTGTAAATTTTGTTTATATCTAGTTTTATATTATATATAGATATAGATGTCATAAACATCAACCTCAAAAGTAAGAACCTGTGGATAAAAAATATTGAATCACTCCTTATAAATGCTATTTTTAGAAAACCTTTCACTTGAGGAACAAAATATCAAGATTAGCTCATTTTCAAGCCATTTATGAACTTGATCAAATCAAAGTCCATGCTTAAAATCCCCACAATAGGATGACTCTTTTAGACCTAATCTCTAACTAGCAAAAACTTAGATGTCTATGTTGAATTCATCCCATTGTTTTAGTCAACTTTAGCTATTCAATTGGTACAAGCAATTGTTAAAAAGGAATAGTAATTGGAATTGAAAAGAAAAGATTTGGTAGTTGGCAAATTGGTAAGATTTGCAACCATTCTTGACTTTGCTATGTTTACATATGTCATTAGTGACATAAGCATGGTTTTATCTTTCTATAAATAGAGCATTCTTGCTCATTTGTAGAACACACCAAGTTAGAGAGAAAAACCATTTTGAGAGCAAAGTGAGGTATTCCATAGACTATATAAGAAAATAGTCTGTGAAGAAAAATAGAGTGTGAGTGATATTTAGTAAGACGGAACCAAAAGAGTGTTTGTTCCTTTTGAGTGTGTAGTAGTCACTTTGAGTGTTGTATTCGTGACTACACAGTGTAAAATTCCTTACTATAGTAATATCAATTGCTCCTCTTGGCCCGTGGTTTTTCCCTTATTTAGAAGGGTTTCCACGTAAAATTCTTGGTGTCGTTATTTTCCCATTTTATTTCCATTACATTTACCATATATACTTTTGTGCTTGTCCGCGTTTTCCCAACAGTCTACTCTAATTTGGAGGGGAAGAAGGTGAAAGAAGTAAATTGATGAGGACTACATGTTACAAGAAAAAAATTTAAAATTGGTAAATAAAAAAAAAGAGCTAAACTATAAGATTAAAAAAAAAAAAAAAGAGTAGCTAAACTTGTCATATTGATCATCGAATGGCTACCTAGTTAAAATTGCACCACGTGGATAAAACATTTCACCTTAATAAAAATTAAAAGTTTAAGGAAAATAATTTAAATAACTAATAAACTTGAAAAATGAGAGAAGCTTAATTATTGTTTTTTGAATAAAGAAATATGGAGCATAATTTTTTTCGTATATTAAAGTCTCTTTAAAAGAGTTTGAAAGGAAATAATAGTTTGTCATAGATATGAATTATTCAGACTATTAAGAAATTTTAAGTAAAAAACGAAAGCAGGCTTAATACAAATCATTTAAATTCAAATCTTTATTAAATATAAATGAATTAGGCTTGAAATAATTTTTTGCTGAAAATATCATGCTTTTAAAATGTCACATACTTTTATTTTTGCCTAAAATATATCACTCAATTTGCGTGCACATATAAGTTCTACAGAACCTAATCTAACGAGACAAATTAGAAATAATGTCCAAATTCTCTATTCCAACGATATTTTTGTTTAGGACAAATAGACCAATGATTCATATATATATATAAAAAATGACTTACTAAATGTATTAGATCATTTTTCTAGTAATATTGAGAAACATATATATCTTGAAGTCAAGAAGGTTTAAAACATAAAAACATGGATTCGATTCCCACAAATTGAAGACAATGTTATTTTTCATCTTAATTATCGTATAAGATATTGATTAATTTTAAAATATTCATGTTTATAAATACTAGATGTGATTGACCCAATCAGCCCAATATTTTGTGTCATATATAGTGTAGTATATTTGTTTTCTTATAAATGTCATATAATTGAATTTCATAAAAGACAATTAATTGACAAAGTGCTTCTTTTTTTAAATTTTCCTCTCAAACTCCAAGAGAAATTAGATTATGCAACATAGAATTTACTTATGGCTGGTGGGTTGGCTGCTTTCTTTTGCAGAATATCAATTAAATTCTGGCTTTGCAATGTGTGTATTTTTATAAAATAGTATTTTCATCTAATAAAAGAAAACATTTTATTGGCTTTATATGATCTCTTGACATTTTATAGGTAACTGGTTCTTTGTGTTTCTTTTCATTTCATCTTTTCTCCCTATAAAAATAATTTACCACATGTTTCACCTCACTATATTCTATCATAATAAAAAAAAAAGGTTAACATATTAAAAATTATCAATATCAAATGTAAGATCAATTAAGGAATTGTAATATTACAAAATACTGGCAAAATGAAAATTGTGCATATAGTACATAAAATTAGAGGTAGATTAATTTTATTTTATGAACCAAGAATAACAAGATACATTGTCAATGTAATGAAAGGAAGGAGCCACATTAAAAAGAATTGAATGAATATTTGATTAAGTACGGAAAGACATAAACATAGGGTTGGAAACATCGATTTTTTTATGGAAGAATTATATACCGTTCTCACCATTTTATTAACATACGATTGTTATATAGTTTTTCACTAATTATTCATCTTGATAGATAATTGTATCATCTGATTTACCAGAGCTAATACAATTGTAGAATGTATGAAAATTATAACTTCAATTAAATATGTGATACATGTCTCTTTTGAAAAATTTAACAAATATATAAGTAGAAATTTAAATAAATTACCTGAAATAACTCCTCGTGCGATTTCTCATATAAAGAGGATGGTAATGTTGATGGATGGAGAAATATACGAAATACACGTAGAATAATAGGTGTCCATCTAAAGCCACATATGAGTGTGTTAGAATAACTAATTTATCCTTGAACTTCATAAAATTGACATGAAGCACACGTATTGAAATAATGCTTTTTTAATAAAAAAAATGTTGGTAAAATCTCATATATTAATGTAGGCATTTTATTTGTTAGCATCTATACAAATTAGGGAAAATTATATATAATAGCAAACTAATAACCTAAAATAAATGGAGTAGCTAGGGTTTGATTTAATTGTGCTCCATAGCAAACGTTAGCTAAAGTTTGTCAGGCGTCTCTCTCCCCAAAATCTCGCTCGCCACTCTCCATTCTCGCTCGCCTCTCTCGCTTTATACACAGAAGTGTATAAATTCTGTTTCTGTTTGTATAAAGCGAGAGAAAATTGTATATACACATGCAAAAATATATATCTTCGTGTTATACACTTAATTATACAATTTACAAACATTTTACTTCAAATATTGCAGAGAAAAAGGCCAACAAATTATACAATTGCAGTGAAATACAATTTTCTCTAGCTTTATACAACAGAAGTGTATATATTGTGTTTCTGTTTTTGTATAAAGCGAGAGAAAAACATATATCTTCTTGCTATACACTTATAATTATGCAATATACATACATTTTAATTCGATTCAACTGTATGCAAAGCAAATTTTATAAAAATATTGCAGCGAAATAGACAGCGAATTATACAATTGTGCATTATACAATCGCAGTGAAATAGGATAGCGAATTATACAATTGCAGCGAAATAGGCCAGCGAATTATACAATTATATGTATAGCGAATTATTTAATTTTATGTTTGCTATGGAGTGCAATTATGCAAACTTTGATATAACATACAAATATGAAATTTTTTGTTTGCTATATGTGAAAATTGTCCTACAAATTATTATCAAATTCTTCACTTCACGGCGTTAAAGCATGGTCCTAAGCGATGATCCGGCACAACCATCGATAAACATATATACCTATCCATTTGATTGAATGACTTGTTTTTTTTTCTTTCGAGGGTTGTTAATTAGAGTCCCAAAAGTTTATTTGTTTTGCTTTGGGTGACTAGGTCCAAGCCCTCTCATATCCAAATGATGGGTTAGTATTTCTTTTCTAAGGATGTATTATATTGTTAAAATAAATTACGCATGGACAGATTTTTTTTCAAATAATGAATAGAAATATGTGAGTCATTTATTTATAAGTAAGGTATATGTATAGACTATTGATCAATGTTAGAGTAATATATAAGTCAATTTCATAACAAAGGTATCAGCCTAAATGACAAAATTGAAGAGTATATCATACTCTTTTTCTGTAAAGGAATAAGAAACATCTGTATTGACTATTGATCTATGAACTTATATGTTCAAATAAATTATATGTTGCTTTCAGCAAAAATATTTTATCATGAAAAATCAAAATATTTTATGTCATTCAATCATAGAGGAACATAACATTTTATCTCAAGTGATATTTATTCACAAAATTAAAGAATTCGATAAAAATACGTATAATCAACCATCAAATCAGTTCGATCAACTACTTACGAGTCAAAAATTTCGCATTTTAATTTCAAATCCTACCACATCAATATTAATCAAGAACTAATCCTCTTTGATATCGTAAAAATAGAAAATATTGTATTGAACTCTCAACAAGACAATAAGAGACATGCTCACGTGATCCCATTGTCTCATCTTTATTTTATTATTTATCATAGTTAAATGCGTTTGATTAAATTTAAATTTGTATACTTTTAAAAGGACTCAAGCATGATTCTTTTCATTTTTTGGAGCTTGAATATGAGACCTTTAAAGGTGAAGGTATTCCAATATTTCACTACAACTTATATTGGTGTGATCCCATTTTCTTCGTGTGTGGAGCTAGAAGTGCAAATTATGAGTTCGATCAAACTCAATAAATCTTGGAGAAAAAAGGGTCAAAATTATTCCTCAATTTTGTTTTATTGGTTGATTTTACCGTTGTTGTTAAATGAAAGTTATTTTTGCCGTCAATAAACTTAAAGAATATTGGAAATGAGTTGATCTGTGATGGGTTTTTGTTTAGTTTAGTGGGTTAGGTTTTGGTTCGAGTTAACAAAGAAAATGGATAATTTCAATTGATTTGGGGGTTTCTGTCCAAGGAAGGATATATTCGTTAAATTTATTGACGGCAGGGGTAAAAATAACTTTCATTTAACAACCAGGGTAAAATCAACCAATAACAAAGTTGAGGGGTAATTTTGACCCTTTTTCCTAATTTTTACTCAAATAATGTATTTATATTAAATATGTGATACATGTCTGTTTTGAAAAATTCAACAAATAAATAAGTAGAAATTCAAATAAATTACCTGAAATTACTCCTTGTGCGATTTCTCATATAAAGAGGATGGTAATGTTGACAGATGGAGAAATATAGAAAATATACGTAGAATAATAGGTGTCCATCTTAAGCCACATATGAGAGTATTAGAATAACTAATTTACCCTTGAACTTCTTAAAATTGACATGAAGCGGACGTGTTGAAATAACGCTTTTTTGATAAAAAAAAAGTTCTTGGGAAAATTCATATATTAATGTAGGCATTTTATTTGTTAGCATATATACAAATTATTATCAAATTCTTCACTGCACGGCGTTACAGCATGGTCCTAAGCGATCATCCGACACAACCATCGATAAACATATATACCTGTCTATTTGATTGAATGACTTATTTTTTTCTTTCGAGGGTTGTTAATTAGAGTCTCATATCCAAATGATGGGTTAGTATTTCTTTTCTAAGCATATTGTTAAAATAAATTATGTACAGATTTTTTTTTTAAATAATGAGTAGAAATATCTAAGCCATTTGTTTATAAGTAGAGTATATATATGAATCACTTAATAACAACGGATATATCAGCTCTAAATGATAAAGTTGAGGAGTATATCATACCCTTTTCCCTTAAAGGAATAAGAAACATCATCGACTATTGACCAATGAACTTATATGTTCAATAGATTATGTCTATATAAAAATTATCTTTCAGCAAAAATGTTTTTTCATGAAAATTCGCAATATTTTATGTGTCATTCGATCATAAAAGAACATAACATTTTATCTCAAGTGATATTCATTCACAAAATTAAGAATTTGATAAATAGATATATAATCAACCATCAAATCAGTTCGATCAACTAGTTACGTGTCAAAAATTTCGCATTTTAATTTCAAATCCTACCACAACAATATTAATCAAGAACTAATCCTCTTTGATATCGAAAATAAAAATACTGTATTAAACTCTTAACAAGACAATAAGAGACATGCTCTCGTGATCCCATTGTCTCATCTTTATTTTATTATTTATCATACTTAAACGGGTTTAATTAAATTTAAATTTGTATACTTTTAAAAGGACTCAAGCATGATTTTTTTCATTTTGGAGCTTGAATATGAGACCTTTAAAGGGGAAGGTATTCCAATATTTCACTACAACTTATATTGGTGTACTGATCCCATTTTCTTCACGGGTGGAGCTAGAAGTGTGACTATGAGTTCGATCAAATTCAATAAATTTTGAAGAAAAAAAGGTCAAAATTATTCTTCAAACTTTGTTTTATTGGTTGAATTTATCGTTGCCGTTAAATGAAAGTTATTTTTATCCTTGGCGTCAATAAACTTAAAGAATATTGGAAATGAGTTGATTTGTTATGGGTTTTGTTTAGTTTAGTGGGTTAGGTTTTGGTTCGGGTTAACAAAGAAATTGGATAATTTCAATTGATTTGGGGGTTTCCGTCCAAGAAAGGCTATATTCGTTACATTTATTGACGGCAGAGGTAAAAATAACTGTCATTTAACAACAAGGGTAAAATCAACCAATAAACAAAGGTGAGGGATAATTTTGACCATTTTTCCTAATTTTTACTCAAATAATGTATTTATATTAAAAAAATTTACTAAAAATGTACAAATATTAAATTTAAAACACATTTATTAATATTTAAAAATATCATTATAATACTCAAAATCCATAAAAATAAAACTTTCACTTCGATAAATATATCTCCAGATAAAAGTGTAAAAATAGACCATTGGTAGTTTCCAAGAAGTTGTTACTCAGATTTCAGTTGTATGAGCACTGAACAATAACAAAATGTTTTCTGCACATAGATTATTTCTTCAGCCTTTTAAATTCTTTAAATTTACTCAACCCAAGTGGGTATCTTTTTTAGCATATCGATAATGATCAAGTTGTTAATAATTACCCCTAAACAAGGAGAATTATTTTAATTGATAGAGACAACTTTTATTTTTTAATTTTCCACCTGGTTTCTGGAGTTCACACGGAAATTTCAATTAAATTTGGATCGCACACTGTAGGTTTATTTCGAAAATAACATTCTCAATATGATATTTGATTATTTTCCATATCTAGAGCTAAAATTTGAGACTTCAAGTCAAAAGTGAAGCAGACTCATTATTGCATGATAACTCATGTTGGTAATTGATAGAGACTTTGATCAGGGGCGAACCCACATAGTATCCGTCGGGTTCTCGAGCACCCATTAACTTCGTTACGAAATATATATATCTATGTAGAAATTGATAGGTATTTGTATAAAATTAACATAGAGCACCCAATGAGTAAATCATATAATTGGCCCAATGATTCTAGTATGGGTACTTAAGATTCTTTTAATGTTGTTGTACAACGGATCCGCCACTGACTTTGATCACTCATTTGGATTATTTTATGTCCTAATTAATTAAGTGGTGTAAATTATTTTTTAAAATACATGTTTAATAATGTTACATAGGTCAATAAACTTGATAAGAAAACAACCATATAAGAAAAAAATTCCAATAAGTTGTTGGGAAGATTAGTTGCTTCTCAAAAAGGAAGAGTCCCTTATTAGGTTGGAAAAGTTTTCTTATTTTACTTTATAATTTATTTTTTATATATTGATTTAATAAAGAGCAAGTGTGTCCTTAACAATTAATTTTTTAAGGACACTAAGTTCACCCCCCCCAAGTTTTCTACTTTTTTTTTCTTCAGATTTTATATATTTTTTAACATTTACTTATTTAACCAATTGTATATCCCAAAATTTAAAACATTACACACGAGTATCTTATAAAAAAATAATTATGTAAATATGCTACTTACTTTTTAAAATAGATTTTTTGGATAATCTCTTTTCATAGCTTAAACATCCGCGTTATTTTACCAATGATAAAACTCTAACCAAAACTAATTAATTTAAAATTTCATTAAAAAAAAATTCTTCCCGAAAAATAAGCGTCTCTCGAATAAGATATATATTATTTCAAAATAAATATCTTCTTAAGACACAATAGCAATTATTTCTAATTATATTTTTACATTAAAACTACTACTTTTTATAATACAAAATTTTAAAATTTAATAATTAATAAAAGTGAAATAAATTAAAACTATACTTATTTGAAACAGGGGAATTTTTATTTTTTCAAAAAAAAAAAAGGTGACCTGTAATGGTCGACAAGAAGAATTGGATCCACGTAAGTACATAATAAGTACAAAAAAGAATTAAAAAAAAATCCGAATATTCAATATGGAACCCTAAATTTTCAACAAAAAGACACTTTATTCCTAATACTTTATCCTAAAATAGGTTTTGGTATTTATTGACCTTTTAATTTAACCTCCTTAAGGTTCTTATAATTTACATTGATGACCTACCAAGTTTCAATAATTATATTAAATACCTTTTAGTACGATCTTACTAATAAAGTTGCTCGAAGAAATGAGATCTCTTGCCTTTTACTATTTAAATTAGGGAAAAGGGTCTGATATACCCCTCAACTTTGTCATTTAGAGCTGATATACCCCTTGTTAAGAAAGTGGCTCATATATACCCCTACTTGTAAACAAATGGCTCACATATACCCCTTTCTTCTAACGGAAATGAAAAAAAAATAATTTTAATCTAAATTTTTATTATTTTTTCTAAAAAAAATATAATCTCATATGAGTAAATGTAATCCTCGTCAAACATATTTTTTTGATTTTTTTTTATTTCAATGACTAATTTATAATTATTATTTTAATAATCAAATTTATTTATGTTTCGCTAATATTCTTGTAAAACTTATTGTAGATGACCAAAATTTTTTTGAATATGAAATTAAATTACAATACACACAAAAAAATAGTTTAATTTTTTATTCTTTAAACTAAGGAATGAAAGAAAAAAAACAAAATAAGAATAAGAAATTCAAATAATTATAATAAAAGAATTCAAAAAATAATTTATGTATGAAAAAGATTAAAATATACCTTAAACTTTGATAGAAGAATCATATATACCCCTAAATAATTTTTATAAAAAATTTAGAAGTAATAAATATAAATTTAAAACTAATTTTTTAACTTCCGTTAAATGAAGGGTATATGTGAGCCATTTTGTAATGACAGGGGTATATGTGAGCCGTTTGTATAACGGTAAGGGCATATATGAGCCACTTTTATAACGAGGGATATATCAGCTCCAAATGACAAAGTTGAGGGGTATATCAGACCCTTTTCCCTTTAAATTAAAGAAAATGACCCTTTTCAGATTTTTTTCTAAATAAAAATGATGATTTCTTATAAAAAAAAAAATTATAAAATTATAAATGGTTAGAAAATCATTCTATGAATTTGCTTGTTATGTAACTTTTAAAATGACTTCAATGTCCTTCGCGTATAAAATATGGTTTTAAAAAACAAGAATATTGTGCTTTATGTTTGTATATAATAAAGGAGTAACTTTCACGTATAACAAACATTAAAATTATGCTATAACTATAGTTTGTATAATTACGCTCCATAACAAATATATTATGACTATTTTCGCTCTACATATATTCAAATGAAGCTAGGCTATTTCGCTATACATATATACATAAGAAACAATTTTATAATTCGTTGGCTCATCTTTAGATTTGTATAATTTTGCTGACAGGCCATTTGTATAAATTGTTGGCAGCTTCTCGTTTGTATAATGTGCTGGCTCCTCTTCAGATTTGTATAATTTCGCTGGCAGATCATTTGTATAAATTGTTGGCAGCATCTTGTTTGTATAAATTGTTGACAGTCTCTCGATTCAATTTTATGTGTTTGTTTATTTGTATAAAATTTGAATTTGTAAACAATTGAATCGAAATAAAATGTTTGTACATCAAATATCACTCTCTCTCGCTTTATACAAATATAAATCAATACACTGTATTTTGTATAATCCATGTTTGTATAATTCGTGAAAAAAACAAAGGCAAAAGAGAACTGGACAGGAAAATTTCTGTATTGTATAATTATAAGTGTATAGGACGAATATATATATATATATATATATATATATATATATATATACACACACACATGTATATAGAATTTTCTCTCGCTCTATACAAATAAAAACACAATTTATACATTTCTGATTGTATAAAGAAAGGGACAGTGGCGAGTGAGAGTTTGACGGAGAGAGACGATTGATAAATATTTTGCTACAAGACATAATTAAATCAAAATATAGTTATAACATTTAATTTGAATTATTTAATTTGTCATTACACATAATTTTTCCTATGTTAAATGGCCAACTAAAGAGAGCATGGTGTCCATTGTTTTATATATTAAAATTACTAATATATATTGCTTGGCTTAATTAATTGAGAAGAGACACTAATACAAAATAACGAGTAGTCCCTTCTCCAAAATAATAATAATATACAGAGTGGCATTGTGTGTGAATATGTCATCAGATTATTAAATTCATCCCAATGTTTTAATTCACCGTCACTTAAACATATAATAATTGTGTGTGAATATGTCATTAGATTATTAAATTCATCCAAATGTTCCAATTCACCGTCACTTAAACATATGATAAAATAATTTTATTAAATACTTTTAATTTAAACTTTTAAAAAACTTCTACATGTACCAAAATAAAAAGTAAAGAGTTATGCTCATGAACAATAAGAATGAAACAAAGTTTGAATAAATGATACTATCAATTTATAAATATATATTACACGACTGATAGGCGTAATATATAAATATGACTTTTAGCTTGATTTTACGAGATATTTTTTAATTTTGAATATGTATAGAAAGACACTTAAATTTGTATAAAATTAAACAATCAAACATATGCCTTCTACGTGATATAATATATATAAAATATAAATTTTCATATATTACGTATATATCTATTTAATTTATTTATTTTATATAAATTTAAAATATTTATTTATGCATCATTAATAATGAAAATTATAAATATCGGTTAAAGTAAAATAACGAAAGAGTAAAGGAAGCAAATAAAATTCCATCCAAAGAACTAGAAAGAAAAAGACATTTTAGTCAATTTTTATATGCAATATAAAAACTTGGTATGTAGATGCTGAGTCAATTAAAACATATTATATGGTAATGATAATTGATAATACAAAAATAATAATAAGTACAATTAGGTAGCAATAAGTGGAGTTAATTAGTGTGAATATGATTTATAACTTATAAGTGCATGTAACACACACGTGTTGATATGCTTTGGCCATGTGCCCACACACTCCCATTTTCTAATTTACATTATTACATGTATTTATGGCACAAGCAAATATTATACTAGGCGTGTACCATATCATAATTTTATTCACGAGTCACATTATAAATTATTGTATAAATATAGTCTTTTATTTTTATCCTCTTCAGTTTGATTGTATGTTATTCAAAACGTATTGAAAACTGATTAGTTCATGTGTGAGAGAGTAAGGTGATTCGTGCAGAAAGTTTTTGTTGCGTTCACGCTTCGAAAGGTATTTTTTTTTAATTTTATGTTTGATTAAAGTTTGCATAGTGTTATTTAGGTATTTTGTGTTTTTCTTTTTTAAAATAATAATTTTATTTATTTTTTAATTTCAAAGTACTTGTTATATTTTTTATTTTATTTTTTTTGGGAAACTTTCACATATAGCCACTTAAAAATAATTAGTTGCTCTCCATAACTATAGTTTGATAATTACAATTTATAGTTAAATGTTATATTGAGGAGAGAGGCGAGCAAGACTGGGAGAGAGAGGAGAGAGGCGAGAGAGAGGGAAAAAGAGTGGGAGAAAGGTTAATTGTATATGTATGTTGGTTAGATAATTGTGTATTATACATATTTATTTGTATATATGACAAAAGAGATCGGGAGAGGAAGGAGAGAGGCGAGCTAGATTGGAGAGGGGGGGGAGAGAGGCGAGCGAGATTGAGAGAGGGAGGCGAGAGGCGAGAGAGAGAGGACAGTGAGTGGGAGAGGTAAATTGTATATGTGTATAGGTTAAATAATTATATATTATACATATGTATTTTGTATATCCTGGCAAATTATACATACAAACATGACTAATTATACAAACTCCAAGTCAGCCTATGCAATTAATGTATAATTTTAGTCACGAGTGATAATTATAGCAAACTATAGCTACGATGAGTAATTAAATAATATAAATTTGTTTAACCACGTAACTTTTTTTTTATAGAAAAACTAAAAAAAAATTGGAGATCAATTTGTTCACATGCAATATACTCACAAAACTCCATCCAATAATACACTCCACCAAAAATAAGTTTAAAACGCAAGTACGCAATTAACATTAAGCAAAAAAAAATTCCTAAGACAAATGCTTATATTTTAATTATCCTATAAGATATAATGATAATTCAGTCTAATTTCACAAATAAAATATAAGAAAAATTAATATATAACATATACATACCTTACTTCGTCTCTATTAAGAAACATGTGGGCCATCGGCTAATAATAATAATAATAATAATAATAATATATTAAATTGTTGGTTCATGTATGTCTCACAACAAACAAGAACCTTCAAGGAAATCATCTACGAACGTTTGGCCTAACTTTAGTTGGCGCATAAGTTTAAAATTTTGAAACGTATGAACTACTTGATATATTTTAATTTTAATTTTTTGAATATCAAATTTAATCTCCCAAAATATTCAAACTTATAATTTGAGTATATAATTCATACATCACATATCTTTTATCATAAAAAAACAGTTACAAAACACCAAACAAGTCACTTATCAATCATATTTCACAGATCCTTGATAATTGTCTAGTTTAAGGGCTAAGAGTATAAATTTTAGAAATATAACATATGTAAAGAATTGTAGGCTTTTATATACATGAATTACTTGATATTTGAAATTAAAGTTGAAAAAAGTAATACTTGATATACTAAGTAATTAATTTGTGTTTAACATGGAAAGACAATTCAAAATTTGTAAATAAAAACCTAAACAACCTTTGAATAATAACTAAAAGTTATTAAAATTTGAAATTTATTAAATAATATTTTAAAACCAAAAATATGGATAAACAAGCTAGAGTGGAATATTATCCTTGGTGGGGGCAAGGAGTGGTGTTGCCCATAATACAATGCCTCGATAAAGTCGATTCAATCATATTATATATACACAAAAATGTTTGATTATGACTTATGAGGATATCCTCATTTGGATAATATACAAACAAAAATATTAATAAAATACCTCTTCCTTTATTGGTGGAAGTGCTATTGCTTTTGATATATATAATATATATATATATACCTATAATTTAATTTAAGACAAAAATTTAATCTTATGAATTAAAATAATTCATGTTTGATTTCATTCTAATATTAATTTTTGATGAGAGAAAAAACTTTTTAGATTCTCATAGACATAAAATATATGTCGATATTTTTAACATAATAAAGAGGTTAACACCATCTATTTCAGTATATATAGACCACACAAGTCACTAGACATGACAACATGATTAACAATTCGTGAATTGGATATATCATTTCACTTTATCATTGTCATTTTGAATTTTTGTTTCGTACAGTAAATATTATATTTGAAAAGTAAAATCACATTATTTTCTGAAAAAAAACATTATCAAGAACCTCCTAGGTCTCATGTCATAATCTTGATCTTGATAACAAAAGCCATTTAGACAACCATCACTTTCACTTTACCAAAATTTCATTTTTCATCACCACAATCATCAACTATCACATGATTTAAAAGTACATACTCACAAAAAGATCTCAATTTTTTTTGTTAGCTGAAATTTATCAAATATTTGCAAAATTTAAATATGCTCCCTTGACCAACTTATATAAAAGGAAAAATAGTTCAAAAGAATTTTAACCGAAATTATCGTAGTAATATTAAATTATTACTCTTGCAATATTGTAAATAATAACTTGTCCAATCGATATTTTTTTATTTTTAAAATACACTATTAAATAATAAAGGAATAATAGATCATGCTTAAAATTTCGAATTCTTACAATAATTTTAATTAAAATTCAAATATTGTAAATAATAACTTGTCCAATCGATATTTATTTATTTTTAAAATACACTATTAAATAATAAAGGAATAATAGATCATGCTTAAAATTTCGAATTCTTACAATAATTTTAATTAAAATTCAAATATAATTCAGACAATTTTTTCAATATAAAAATATAATTAATAAATCATTTTAAATTTAATTTATCAGTAACTTTTATTTGAAACAATAAGTTCTAGAGGAAGTCCTTATGACTTGTGAGAGAAAAAACCTAAATAGAGTAGCTGGCTTTATTTGTTGCCTAGTGCATCCAATCTTAATATTCTATTTATTTTAATATTAAAATAAATAAGTTATTTTATTTATTTATTTTAACAATCAAGAAAAAGTATTATTCTTTAATAACTACATAAATAATATTAATAGTTAAATTTACAGTTTTAATAACATATTCACCTCTAATTAAATTTTTCTTTAAAATCTTGGCAGATAAACCTGAGTTAGTTATAAGTAAATATAAAAAGAGGAGCAAAAGTCAATAACTTTAAATGTACTATCCAAAAAGTATTTTATTTATTTTTTTAAAAAATTTAATTTGTTTAGTCTAATTACAAAATTATTTTTTTCAATAGTGTTCTAATTTTAATTATTCACGTGATATGTTTAAAACTTAAAATTAAAAAGATATATTTAATATATTTAACATAAATTTATTTTTTTTTCCTGAAATTTTGTGTCAATTTGAATGTTTTTGAAAAGAGTAAAACTTTTTGGCTTTGTATAGTACAAGATGATTGCTATAAAGAGTACCCACAAGAAGAAGGAAAGATGAGCTCTTCAATAGTTTCATACCTTTTCTTTCATTTTTTTGTGTGACAAAAGAAGAAAGCAAAAGGGTTTAATTGTATAAAAAAAAATAGCAAAAAATAGGTGGGTTTTATGAGCTGATGCTGAAATTGGGTTCTTCCAATAGCATGGATCTTGGCAAATCTTGGAATAGTAGTAGTAATAGAGTTGTCAGTTCCTCCCATAGTTTTAATTTCAGTTACTTCCATTCATTAACAGAGTCAGCTCTCTTGTTTTTGTCTTTTGGGAGTTTAGTTTCAGTACCCAAAATGGCTTTATTTGATTTCTCAACCATTATACCTTCTTTTGATGATGATTTGATTGTAAAGTTTTCATCTTTTTCATTTTCTTGAAGAAGGAAGACTCCAATTTAATCAACATCATTCTCTCCTCAACTGTTTCTTTTGTTTGTTTGTTTAGTTTTCTTGATTGTTTAGTCTTTGTATCGTCAGCCCCCCTTTTGTTTTTGTTCTCTTTTTGAAGACCTAGAGAATGCTGTGTACATCATTGCCAGGGTTGAGTCATCAACAGATGTTGGTTGGTGGTGCTGTCAAGGAACTTTCAGCAGCTATGGCTTCTTTGAATGTTTACAGCAGGTAAAGATTTGTGCTTTTTTGTTCAAGAATTGATTTGGGTTTTAGTTTTGCTGTTTGAGATGAGTTGATTGATGGGTTGTAAGTTTCATTGTTATTTGCTTATCTATGAATTAGACCCTTTTTTGTTTGTTTGAATGTTTACAGCAGGTAAAGATTTGTGCTTTTTTGTTCAAGAATTGAATGGGTTTTTTTTGGATTTTGGTTATTGAATTGTTTATTAATTTCTTGGTTTGAGATGAGTTGATTGATAGGTTGTAACTTGTAAGTTTCATTGTTACTTGGTTATTTATTAGAAGAAGCAGCATTTTGTGTTGCTAGTACTAGGTAAATTCCTAGACCCTTTATTCTTTACGATCATCAGGTGTGGTTTTGATGGTCGTGTTGGATGTTGGATTGGGAATGAGAAAGGAAGATGGAACAAATTGGCTGCTGCAAGTACAATGGCACCAAAGAAGAGGAGGTTGAGCATTTCCCCTCTGGCTTCCTCTGCTCTAGCAGAAACCCCGTATACATCTAGAGCCGAATTCTATCAGGAGGTTGGGATTATCATTTCTTGTGATATGCCATCTCTATTCAATGTATTCATGTTGTTAAAAAGTCCTGATTTGGTATTATTAGTTTAATTTCTGCACTTTAGTCAGTTTATTCCACTAAACATTCTAAAAGGGCCCTGTTGTCATTTGTCAATTAGAGTCTGGTGGTATAAATTTTGGTGCGTTCATTGAGGATTTCACAATTTGACAGGTTCTTAACGATGCTAGAGAAAAATTTACCCAGGAGATATCTTTCCAATCCAAGGACAAAGATATTTCTTTGGCAAAGGTATTTATGAGTTTGTTTACCTCTTTTTGTTCAAAGTAGTTGATTTATTGCATTTTCGATTTCAAATACCAGAAATGACTAAGTTCACTTGGCGAGCAGCAATTTTGTTCATAAATAGTTTTTGGCATTGAGCGATGGAACAATAGTGCATGAAATGTTGACAGTTGTCATAAAAGTAAAATTGTAAATTGGTTTTCTCCTTTGGTTTTGAGTGTATTGATCGTCCCTCATGTGTGTTTGTTGTTTCCTATTTCACGTATAGGCTTTACTTTACGTGGCCTCTGAAGACGAGGCATTCATGGCTTTCAACCGGGAGATGGATGCTAATTCACTCCAAAGTGAGAGGAGAAATGCTTCATTGGCTTCTCATGCCATTGATTGGACTTGCGTGGAGGCCATGCCTCTTGCTGGAAAAAATATGAATGAATGGATGGTTGAGTTGGATGTAATTGCGCGAGAAGTGGAGGCAGAGCTAGTTTCAAGAGAAATAGGATGCGATTTAGTTGAAGTTTTAGATGCCGTGAATATGGTGCTTTTCAAGTTAAGGGGTTTCAAAAGGTCACCTGTACTTGTGGATTCAAAGTGTGCATACCTGCATTCAGTATTAAGCTCTGGATATTGTAGTGGTATATTTCCTTGTTCCTTCCCCGCTATCATCATTATTTTGCATATGTACAAAATCCTGCAACGTCAAAATACTTGTTGACCCCTGATAATGCTATCTGACATAGTGCTTACTTTCTTTACAGCAATTTTGCTTAGTGTCATTTATATTGAAGTCTGTCGAAGACTTAATCTGACCATTGTGGGATCCCGAGTTGGGGAAGATTTTCTGATATGGCCTCAAACTGGAAACCCCGAGGTGTGTTGTTTTGAACTCATAGATGATGTCTACATTTCTCTTTGTTTGTCCATCCTGTACCAGTTCACTTCTTTTAAGCATGGTATCAATGTCCAATAATCTCATTTTGAATTTGAATTGTTTTGTTACCCTTAAAGGAGCTATTCAAGGTTATCTCTGGTCATAGTATGTTTGGTATTGTTAATGGGAAGTGTGTCGATGACCCTAGAGCAAAGGCTTCTGATATCAATAGCAATTCGTTGCCGGGGCTCGAGTTAGCAACAAACCGTGATATTATTGGAATTGCTTTGGCTAATTTGATGGTAAGATGTATTCTCTTGTAAAGAGTAGTCTGTAGCGCTGTTTATTTACATTCATGCATCTCACCATGTTGATGCGGTGGTTTTAACCAAAACTACTCTTTCAGAGGCTTCACTGGAAACGTGCTTCAAGAGCAAATCATGGTTTGATGCTGACTTCTCCGCTTAGATCTGTTGATCATGCAGATGATAAGTCTAGCAAGACTAATTGTCTGAATGTCCCATTGTTGCGACCTCAAGATTTGAGGTAACAATCTTATCCTCTCTTGTTTCCTCTTTACAACTTTTGGGTCTCGTTCCTGATTAAGCAGGCGCCACTTTCTCTTGTCCCTACAGGTTCAAGATGCTAAATTGCAACCTTTGGCATGAGAAAAGGAGAATTGAGAATATTGGACGCATATTGTTATTTTATTGATTCTGACATACTACTAAAACTCTAACATTCCACTAAAATAACCACTTAATCAATCTTGCTGCGATATAATAGATGCTTATACCTCCATTTAAGTTTATAACATAACGAACTATAGGGTAAAAGATTCCTCACTGATCTAGCTTCATATTCGTATTAAAAGCCCTTTCTATTTCAATATACTGATCAAATTGAAAATGACTAGATACTGCATTATGCAGATAGATTGACTTTCTTTTTACATACTTGTTTCTCTTCACCTCTCCGACATCCTTTTAGAAATCCAAGAAAGCTAACCTTATCTTTCTCCCTTTCTCATGATCTTTAGGATTTGACGCTCTTTTTAGATAACTATAGATACAATATACCTATGTTTGGATGCATTTATTATATTTGATAGTTTGAGGCCAACTATTCGGTGTTTTTTTCCCCCACCAAATCTAATTGTTCTTCTTACAAAATCAAGTCAGTTCTCCTAACCAAATGTTGTTTATCACGCATATATGCTTGATTGATGATCAACCATTAATTACTTGGAAAAGGAAGTGGTATGGGGGGGTGGGGTGGGGTGTTACAGAAGTAACGATGATACCTCATCCACCGCCACATAGAAATGCATGATGGTCTTTTTGCATCTACATTCTCTATTAGGGGAGCATCTGTGTTTAGAGATATCCATTCAGCACTTTTACCTGCTTTTTGCTTCCCTTGTGCATAATATTGAGGTGGTAATAATTGGTACTCGTTATTTCTTCGTTGTATATCAAGTAACAATGAAGTAGGAATCACGAGTCATTTGCCAAATTGCAGTACACACATGGGACATATAGAGTTTTTAATCTATCAAATAGGGCCATAACACTACTTGGCATTTAATGATTATCTTTTAAGCATTCTGTTTGATCTAATGTGCAGAACCATGCTAGTCCTGAGTAAGAATGGATCATTTCGATCTTGCTCTTCTCGGTGATAAGCAAAAAGATCCAAGATTTGTGTATTTTCTCAACTAATTGCAGGTGTTGTGCTTAGATTAAGGTTTTTGTGGTTATCACACAGAGATTTCTGACCTTTGCATTAGGTCATTAACTTGTATGTGTATGTAATATCTGTTCACTTATAATGACATTATGTCTCTCTCTGGAATGGCACAATACTTTCTAGGCTGGCCATTATGGCTTCAGAAAGATTGCTAATTCTGCAGCCACACAATTGGGCTCTAAGGAGAGACCATGGAATGATGTTGTACTATAGTAGGTATGTCTCATCTGAAATTTTCTCTTTCTTTCTCGTTTTCGACATGCTTTTACGGAACAGCCTGTTGTTTTGACATATAAATAACATGCATCAGGGAATATGAAGAGGCAGTTCAGGAGCTTAGCATTTGCATGGCCTTTGCCCCAGAAGAAGAAGCAGAGGTGTTGGAACCATTTGTTGAGAAGCTACACTTGTTGCGAGTCGAATCGTCTTGGAAGTCTCAGGGAAAGAAAGGCCATTTAACTGTTTCTTGAACTGTTTCTGGTTTGTAGAGCCATTGAGTTTGTATTAAAGAGCACCACAACCAGTAGAACTTTAGCTGCAATATCTTTTTTTTTCTTTTTTGGGCCTTGTGTACATATTTTCCTTCAAGCAGAGGCTAAAAATTTGCATCCTTTCTATAATGAGATGAATGACATAAGTGCTTAATGGAAAAATCTTCTTGACGCTTCTACAAATGAGTCATGCAATGCGCGATCTATCATATTCGTTTTCCAATTTTGTAGAGTGTTTTTTTTTTTTTAGTATAAAAATGCAAACCACTATTTCTAATGCTAATGTAACAAGATTATGAAAAGAAATAGTTTGAGAAAGCTACTTCTCCACTGCCAGTTACATCAAATTTATTAAGTGATTAATCATTATTAGTAGGTTGATTATGACTTATTAGCTGATAAGATTAAGTGGAATTATCCTAGTTATAAGTATCACATGAAGATGTTCATTTGTAATGTCTAGTTATAGCTACGATTTTTGTTGTTATGTTAATTGCAACATTCATATTAATTTACGCACATTTTTAATTAATTTTAGAAAATCTCACCAATACGTAATTATTGAATAGCTTTGTTCATCAAGATAATCTCTAGCGTAAAATTAATGGTTCAAATATACAAATTTGTTACTATACAAGATTCATGTATTTGTGTAGGTTATAGACTATAATAAACACTTGTATTTTGTCTTGCAAGTCCATTTCTCATGCGCACCAGATCACTCTTTTTACTAACAGCGTAACTATAGTCTTTAACTTTCCAATACACAAATAGAAATTTTAACTATTTAAAACTTGCTCAAATAAACAACTCAATTCTTAATGACAAATTGCAAGAAATCACGGTTGTCAAATATAGTAAATGTAATATCACAAAAATTATAAAATCAAATCAAATCAGAAGGAAAATCTCTCATTATAAAATCAAATTAGAAGGAAGATCTCTCAAAATATACTATTACCTAATGTGATGCATAATCTTATAGTTTAAGTAGACCAGCTTAACCCTAATCTCTTTGTATAAGAATTCTTACGATTATAACTACTACTAAATAAAAGTTGGGATCAACTTATATTATGAAGCTTATTATAAAGTTGGGATTATGTTTTGTTATTATATTATTAATGACGGTATTAGATGGGGCAAATGGATTTTCTGATGTTCAAAGATGTGTAAACGCTTGTATTAACAAGTGTGGCACTACTAATCTTCAATGTTACAATGCTTGTCTACATCGTTGTGTTAAGCTTCATCTATAGATCCAGAGGAGATCAGACTGAATAAATTAGATTTGAAATTTAAAGTTTATGTATTTATTATATTAGTAATATTTAATAAAATTATAAGGATAATTTACTTGAAAGTTGTGCAATTTGAGTTTTTATTCATGTTTGTTAATTTATTTTTTCAATTTATTATTTTTATATATTTATATCGGTTGGCAAATTAATGGATGGAGATTGATTTAATATGAAAACTTTTGTATGACCACGTATTGTGCATGACTTAATGTTCGAGGTCACTTATTATGTTATAATATTTTGCATTATATTATATTTTAAAGATTAAAGATTAATGTGATATTTAAATAAACTGAATCATTTTTTGTGTTTTATGATATCACACACCAACAATATAAGGACTAGAATTATATTTTGAATATTACGTAACTGAAATAAAATACAAAAAAAAAAATACATTGTAAAATTAATACGAACAATATATTTAGTATAATCTCATAAGTGGATCCGAGGAGGATCATAAGTGAGGTATGATGTCTTTGGAGCAACACACAATTGAAGTACGAAGAGGATAAAATGTAGGCAATAGATTTTACTCGTCTTACATAGGCAATGCATTTTATTCTTAAGTAACATGTGGTTACATCAAATAATTATGTATCTAATATCTTCGTGAGATAGTGATAAAAGTCTGCGTTCACTTTACCCTCAATTGAAGTACGAAGAGGATAAAAAGTACAATGCTTATTGAATGACACATTCAATTTTAAGAGACCTAATTCAATTTCTGAATAAAATGTATATTGCTTAGATTGTTATTTTTGGTCCAATAATTCATCTAATTTGGCCTACATTTTAAAGTTTAGAAGTTTTATAATATTTTTTAGGCGCATTTAATTTTGAGACATAATAGTATCGAGAATACAAACACAAATAAAAACCAAAGTAACAGAAATAATAAAATTATAGGGGTGTTAAATGGACGGGTTGAGTTAAAATTGGAGATATTAAAAGAAAAAATTACATAAATCTCACCCTTTAGATTACTTATTACCATTATCCTCTATAAGTTTTACAAGTCTCCAAAATTCCTCATTTTCGCGTATCAGATTGGTGAAATAGAAATTGAGTTGAGTCCTGACTCATTCAAATTTACTTTGGGCTCAAATATAGGCTTAACAATGGTTTGGGTCCTGACTTGCCCAAGTTTACAATGAGTTGGGTCTTGACCCATCCAATTTGATCCGTTTAATCTCAATTATTTTACTATATATTGTTATTTAAGTTTTATAGCCATAATGTGAATCTTAACTCAAGATTTTTTTTTTTAAAAAAGTTAAAAATGAATACTAAGTTCTAAATATATAAAATAGATAGTAATTCATACCTTCAATATAGAAATATATATTACATTATTTATATCAATGCAAATAAAGAATCCTAAAGCGAATTAAAATTGGAGATTGAATTGACTTCAACTGAGGATCATTCTCTTAAAATGGGTCAAGAATTAAATGGATTGAGATTAGACCCAATCAAAATATCTTAAGCTAACCCTTAAATCTGTGTGGATTACCTATAAAATATAACAGGGTTCATTTTTGACACCTCTAAATTAGAGGAACTAAATCGGAGCATAAAATAGGAGACTCGATGCATGCGAGCCTCTATTTCATATTTTCATACACCTCAATTCAGTACAATGTGTCACATCTTCGTCGTTTTTCTTATTTCCTTGTATTATACTCTCTCTTTTCAATTTATGTGACTTATTTTCTTTTTTAGTCAGTCTAAAAAATAATGACACATTTTTATATCAAGTAACAATTTAATTATAAAATGTCTATTTTACCCTTAATGAAATGAATTACAACCAGACAAATTTCAATAATTCATTTTGGACCAAAAATTTTAAAAATCCTTTTTCTTTTTCTTAGTTCGATATTAAATTAAACTACCTCATATAAAATGGAACGAAGGGAGTAGATGGTAATACTAGACACATATATTTTGCGTGCCAGGGGCATGCAATCAATTTGTCTTGTCTTGCATGCGCAAGAATCACTCTCTTTACAAAATTAATATTTCTCGGTCTATTTTTATTTGTCATGTTGCGCTTTTTAAAAGTCAATTTAATTAATTTTTAAAATTAAATTAGATTACTTTAATTCGATATATTAAACGAAAAAAATAAATATTTAAAAACTATATAAAAAATACTATAAATAGTAATAGAAATAAAATGCAAGAAATACACCCAAAATCACATTTGTTAAATATAGTAAATGTAATATCACAAAAAAATTATAAAATCAAATCAGAAGGAAGATTTCTTAAATTATCCCATTATTTAACGTGATGCAATGGAAATTATAAAATTAAATCAGAAAGAAGATCTCTCAAATTATTCTATTAATTACTTTAATGTGATACAAGGAAAATTATAAAATCAAATCAGAGGAAAAATCTCTCAAATTATTCTATTACCTAATGTGATGCAATGAGATGTGATTTGCATACCCTTTTATTCATAATCTTATAGTTTAAATAGACCAGCTTAACCCTAATCTCTTAATCTAAGAATTCTTGCAATTATAACTCCCACTAAATAAAAGTTGGGATCAACTTATATTATGAAGCTCATCATAAATTTGGGATTATGTTTTGTTATTATATTATTAATGATGGTATTAGATGGGGCAAATGGATTTTCTGATGTTCAAAGATGTGTAAACGCTTGTATTAACAAGTGTGGCACTACTAATCTTCAATGTTACAATGCTTGTCTACATCGTTGTGTTAAGCTTCGTCTATAGATCGAGAGGAGATCAAATTGAATAAATTAGATTCGAAATTTAAAGTTTATGTATTTATTATATTGACTTCAAGTTAATATTACTAATATTTAATAAAATATTACTTTAAAGTTGTGCAATTTGAATTTTTCTTCATGTTTGTTGGTTTTTGTTTTTCAATTTATTATTTTATATTTATATCGGTAGGCAAAATTTATAGGTGGAGATTGATTTAATAAGAGAACTTTTGTTTGACCACTTATTGTGCATGACTTAATGTTCGAGGTCACTTTATCATTTTATAATATATTACATTATATTATATAGATTCATTTAATATTAAAATAAATTGAATCATTTTTTGTGTTTTATAATATCATACACAATTTTTTTTATAGTATTACATAAATGAAATAAAATAAAAAAAAGATACATTGTAAAATTAACACCAATAATATATTTAGTATAATCTCATTAATGTGATTCAGAGAGGATCATAAGTGAGGTGTGATGTGATTGGAGTAATAGACAACTACGGTCCGAAGAAGATAAAATGTAGGCAATAGATTTCACCCTTACATAGGCAATAAATTTTACTCTTATGTAACATATGTTTACATCAAATTAATTACGTATCTAATACTTCAGGATGTAACGGTAAGATTTGAATACACTCTACGTATATATACTTTCCAAAATTAAAGAATTGCATGATATGTCTTGTTTTCTACTAACAAGACTGTTTTCAATATTGAGAATGACATGAATAATACTCAAATCACTGTATACTAGTTCTAGATATATGTCATATTCTTCTACACGTATTATTACTATCACCCAACAATAATTCGATGAGCTACTTTTATAATGCAAGTCACATGAAGATGTTCAACAAAAATCGATTGTAATTAATCAATTACGACTAAAAATTATTTTTGATATGATGTAATATGATCCAATGAGATGGAGATTTGCTCACGCTTCTTTCCATAATCTTATAGCTTGAATAGACCAGTTTAACCCTAATATTTTTATCTAAGAATTCTTGCAATTATTACTACAACTAAATAAAGAGTGAGTTCAACTTATATTATGAAGTTTATAATAAAGTTGGGATTATGTTTTGTTATTATAGTATTATTGATGATGGTATTAGATGCAAAATGATTTTCTGATGTTCAAAGATTTGCAAACGCTTGTATTACCAAGTGTGGCATTACCAATCTTTCAATGTTATCATGCTTGTCTACATCCTTGCGTTAAACCTTTTGTAGGGAGACAAGATCAAATCGAAATTAAAATTTAAAGTTTATGAATATCTACTTAATATTTGAATGATCGTAATCTATTATTTTATAATGTATGATATTATATTATAAAATTAATACAATATTTAAATAAATAATATTTCATTGTTTCATAGTATCACATATTGATAATATGTAAGAATAAACTTAAAAGCTATAGAGATAAAATAAAATACCCGATAGAATTAACATCAATATAATAACATATTCAAAAATCAATATAGTCTAAACATAACCCCAAATATCGTATTTGTTTTAAAGAGAATGAGACCTACTCGATCAATAAGTAAGGTTTGAACTCTGAAGTCCCATAAGCTAAGTCGAGAGAAGGATAAAAAGTGTACAATAGATTTTAACCCTCATTCAAGGCATAGAAAACATAACATGTGACAATATTTTCTTTCATAATCGTGGTGTTCGAAATCCAGACTAACTTTTGCAGCAACATGTATCTTTAGATAATAATCGACTAATAATTTTACTCTTGATGAGAAATTAAATTTGAGATCTCATAATTTTTAACCAATTCGTTGAACACTAGGTTACGTCCAAAATGCGACTGTAATCATTTAAAATTTATTAAATATAAATTTATGATTCAGATTATATTGAATTCATAAATATAATCCAAATAAATATTGTAGATTTATATAATTGACTTAAATATTTAAGTCCAATAAATACGGATTTAATTAAAGTCTAAATTAAATTTGGCTACACTGGATGAACCCAATTTGTTAAACTCAATTCCATATCATTCTAGAGCCTATCTTGGCGCCACGTGTGCAGATGAGGTGGCATGCCAAGTCAAATAAGAAAACCAATAGAATCATGACATGTGTCAAAGATGACAAGCCCGCTCCATAAAACCCATATGTCATATCACTTAAATCTGATTGGCTGAACAGAATCTATTCCAATCGCAACTCTTCTATTCTAAAACTATAAATAGGGTCCTTATAATTCAGAAAAACGAATGAAAAATTCTAAACAAGAAGCTAGAAAAACTCCGTGGTACAAACGCCATTTAATTCTCTACAAAGTTACAAGTTTAAGAATTCAAGCATTCAAGTTGAAGAATGATCAAGACAAGACCACCGAATTTAAGAATAAGCTCGAAACCCTTGAATTCAAATAAAAGTCAAGATCAAGATAAAATTCAAGTTCATCATAGAATCAAGAACAAACTTTAAAGCCACTGAATTTATATTTGAAAAGACGAATTAAGAGGAATTACAGAGATTAGAGATTGTAACACTCGCAATTGAAATAATAAATTGATTGTTGCTATAATTTTCCGTTCTTGATTATTGTTTACTCGACGCAAATTTTATTGTCTACCGCGACAACATCAAAGTAATTATTATATGAAAATTAGAAGCTTCAGACTCTGTAAATTGTAAACTAGCAGAGGGTTTAAGCTTCACAGCCATGGAAGAAGAAGAACCCATACAAAACCTCTGGCAAGAAGTTCGAGATTTAACCCTAGGCACCTCAACCAAAATCAACCATCTCTCTACCCCACCCACCCCTCTCCAGTTCCTCCGTGAATACGTTTCCCCCAACAAGCCTTGCCTCATTTCCAACGCCGTAAACCACTGGCCAGCCACCACTCTATGGCAATCAACTCATTATCTAACCAATACACTCTCTTCTTCCAATGTTTCACTTCATCTTACTCCTACAGGCCGTGCTGATGCACTTTCCCCAAACCCCATTACCCCTTCTTCACTCTGTTTCGCTTCTGCTGAAGTGAAGCATCTTCCTTTTCCTGATGCGTTGAACCGGGTATTGGAATCGGAGATGGGTTGTGTGGGTTATTTGCAGCAGCAGAATGATTGTTTTCGGAGTGAGTATGGGGCGTTGAGTAAAGATTGTGATTCTGATTTTGGTTGGGCTTCTGAGGCTTTTGGGTGTTTACCTGAAGCGGTGAATCTTTGGATTGGGAATGAGTTGTCTGAGACTTCGTTTCATAAGGATCATTATGAGAATATTTATGCTGTTGTCTCTGGGGAGAAGCATTTTTTGCTTCTTCCTCCTACTGATGTTCATAGGATGTATATTACTGAGTATCCTGCTGCGGAGTACCACTACTTACAGGTCCCGTAGTTCACCTTACTTGTTATGCGCTTGAACTTTGGTTCTGTGAAATTCTAGGAAATGAATGCATTTGTAGAGCTTCTTTGTGGTTTTTATATTTGTTGATGTGTTTCTATCAAAGTAGCAATTTTGCTCCCATTCTTATCTTTCTTGTATTAATTCATTATGTCCACTGTAGTTTTATTGGGTTTTTATATATGAATTCTAGGAATGTGGTTGTAGCTCTGTGGTGTGTATGTGTTAAGGGATTCAGAGAGAAATATCCATTTGGTGTAACTCTTTTTGGAGAACTGAATTTCAGCTGAAGTATACTGGCTTGTTCTTTAATGTATTCATATGTTATGCAGTTGAAGTTTGTCGCGCTTTGATATGTGAATTCTTGCTCTAGGATTGAATGCCTTTGTAGCGCTTTATGAATGAAAATGTTAAAAGGACGATTTTTTTTCAAATGTAGAAAGTTGTCATTCTTCTTTTTTGGAATTAAACCAAAAGAAAAGAGTATCACATAAAAACGCAAGGAGGACATTTTGTAATCATATGAATAGTGGTTTTTGAGTTTAGCAAGTAGCTCAGAAGAAATAGTTCCTAAAGGCAATCCAAGTTGCAACACTTGTTCATTCTTGGAAATAGGAGCAAATTAACCTGTTGCTCTTAAATTGATAAATTTTTATAGTTGATGCAGTAGTGTACCACTGCCCAGGTTCCATTTTTTCCTTTCATGTATTCTGGAAGTTGAGCACTTTTGTAGTTCTTTCTGATGTATACGTTTAGCTGAGTTTCCATGCCTCATGGAATTAGAAATTTGGTTATAATTCGTTTGGGAAAACTTATGTTTCAGTACAATGTACTGTTCTACTGTGCTGACATGTGTTCTGCTGCTTTCTGGGTTTCTAGGATACTGGGGAGTTCTCTTTGGAACTGGAGGAACCAGTGAGGAATGTCCCATGGTGCAGTGTTAATCCATACCCTTCACCTGAGTTGAAAGAGAAGGAAATGACCAAGTTTCCTTTATATTTCAATGGACCAAGACCATTTGAAGTTACAGTCAAGGCAGGCGAGATTCTTTACTTGTAAGCTTTCACGATTAGCTTTACTTATCTCTTTATTTATTCAGTTTTGATATCCCCTTCTGAACAATAGGTTTAGTCATTGTCTCTTTGATTGCATTACATTGTTGATGTCGTTGATGTTTCTCAAAGCAGCTTGGGCATTTGCCTCACTTTTCATCCCCGTTGTAGGAAAAGAAAAAAAATGGTTCAATGAGACACGTCTCCATTTTATTAGGTGCTAGTTTAACAGTTATTACACATTATCTTTGCAATGCAAGTAACAATTTCGTTGCAAAAAGGGCTGGAATTTCAAAGCTCAAACAATTGATTGAACTTACTTTATTCTCACCGCAATAAGTAAATCCAATTAACAAAATTAGATGAAGATAGTCCAATGGCTAGCTGAAACTTGTTTTGGCTAATGGATAGGTAGTAAGAACAATCTCAATATGATACGCCTGTAGTCTTCTTTCATTATTCTCTCTTGACAGCTCAAATGCCATGCCACTTTCTACTAATTAAGCATCTAGAATTAGTATCTTTACTTCATTAATCAGCAAAAATGCTCTTTTCATTGAGTTGTGGGAGTGCTGCCATTGTTCCCAAATACCTTTGCACAGTCTTGTCTTATAATTTTAATCTACTCATCTTCCTCTTTATTTAGACAGTTACAAATTCCGTTCATTGATCATGTTTGTATAATCTCATATGGTGCAATATTTATCCTCTTCTCCTCGCATCAAACAGGAAAGTGAACCTATATCTTTCCTTGGTGGAACGAGAACAACTATACAGCTGAAATCGCAATTGGAAATTGACCTGAGTAGTTTTTTTGAGTGTATGTGTATAGTAGGAATTCATTTTACAGTAATTTGAATGGATAGAGCTCAAATTATCAAAAACAGACCTCAAATTTCAGCTTTAGATTCTTGTTATTTTGCAATTCAGACTGGCTATTGATTTGCCTTTTAGAACTTCAGTGATTTGGTACAGTTTTCAGTTTTTACAAAAAGTTACTGAACAAACAAAAAATCCTGGCCAGCACCTGCTCTGCTAATTGTGAGTCGGAAAGATTTTTAGGCATTTTTAGAACTTTTTGTTTGTGCATTTCATGATGCTGTTTGTGTGATAGCTGTACTTAGTGGTGTTAATTAACCATATTACTCTTTTACGCAAATTATCCAGGCCAAGCATGTGGTTTCACCATGTTAGACAGAGCTCAGACAGCAGAGGACTCACCATTGCTGTAAACTACTGTAATACTCTTCTCCTATTTAAACAAAAAACTTAGAAATGCAGAAAAATGAAAAGACAAAGAAAGCTTAATATCTCTCTCTTTACTCCTTTCCAAGGATACTGGGAACTAAACTGCTGTTGTCTGACAGGGTATGACATGCGATTTGATATCAAATATGCTTACTTCAACTTCTTGCAATCGCTGCCGCATTCCATTCTGTGTAATCCTGCATCATCTGAAAAATTAGGCTTGGAGTCGCAACATAATTCATCTATACACAACTCTGAGGATGAATCCAGCATGGACGATGTCACTGCTTCTGCAAATGGTAATTTAGTACATCATCCTGATACTGCAGAAAAATAAGTAGCACTCACTGTTAGGAGCCCAATGGCGAAGAGAAGCAAAGGAAATTTTGAGTTCACTGAGATCCAATTCTTCAAGCATCGTTTGTTTCCCTTTTATATACTGGAGAAGTTGCAGAGTGTTTTTGACCTGAGATGGGAAAGCTGAAATGAAACTTTCCCGACATGATTGTCCTCAAGGTGAGCCCTCAATGTGCCATTTGATATCCAAGTGACACACTACCCGTGATGGGGATTCAGGTGTCCTAATCTGTTGTTAAGTTTAGTTAGCATGTTATCAGCATGGAAAGGTCTAATCTGATTCGTTTGAAGAAGCCATTGTTCTGAAAAGGCTTGAGCTTCATAGGTTTTATTTTTTCAAGCCATGCCAATCATCACATGTCATGGAAACGCGACATTAGGATGTCCCCAAATCTCCTCAAAAGACGCAGAGCCAGAGCTCATGGCTGCTGCCGTAGATTAGAGCAGAGTGTACTATTTTGAGCTTACAACAGAAGTGCACAAATCACATTCCAATATTTGACTATCTATTGTATGCATCTTTACTGATTTATCTGGGATGAAAGTGCCTTCTGGTTTGTGTAACATTTGTTAAAAATGAATAAAGCCAAAGCTGGGATACTTGTTATAAATTCATCATTTTGCAGTTTACATCTCACTCATATACGCGTTGCTAATTTAGAGGTCTCGGATTCAAACATAGTATTCCAATGCACCTTTGTTTCAACTTTCAAGGCATGCTTTTTTCTTTTTGTTGTGTCCCAAAAGAATAACAAGAAATAATTCTTCTTTAAATTTTTCATTGAAATTGGATAATTCATAATCACATAAATATTTATAACTTATTTTAAATTACATATCTCAAAATTTCTTTTATTAACCCCTCCTATCAACATATTTCACATTTTACTATTGCCTAGATATCAAGTGGTTATTTGGACATGAAAATTACAGTATATTGGAGTTGGTTTTGAATTTTTGAATGATTTAGAGTGAAAATAATTTCTTTATCTGAAATTTCGAAAAATTATAGAAATAATTTTGTGTTCAAATAGTTTTCCAATATAATATTTGGAAAAAACCGAAAAATATCTGTGGACAAACAGCCACTAAAATTGTGAAGTATTTATAGTTGATTCCAACTGAATTTGGCGCCCAGTGATTTTCTTCACTATGAATTCTAGTAAACAATCCTTCTAAAATCAATGGCGATCACATCATCCTACCCAAAACCACCATTGTGGCATACTAAAATTACTTCAAAAAACTCCAAGAAATGGATACCCATCACTACCCATTCCATTTCCAACACCCCCCTTCAATTCCAATTGCCTCTACATAAACCTCACTACAAAATACACCAACCCATTAAGCCAGAAATCAAGAAAACTACAGACCCAAGTTGCACAATCTCTGATGTTTTAAGGCTAATGGATAGTCTTGGTTTTAACATACCAGTTGACGTATACGTTTCCCTTATCAAAGAATGCACTGAATCTCGTGACCCTCTAAACGCGGTTGAAGTCTACGAGCATATTTGTAAAAGTGATGTTATTCCTAGCCTGCCTTTACTGAATCGTTTGTTGCTGATGCTTGTGTTTTGTGGTTGTTTTGAACAGGCCCGCCAACTGTTTGATAAAATGCGTGTGAGAAATTCTCAGTCTTGGGCTGCGATGATCGCGGGGTGTGTTGAAAATGGAGAGTGTGAAGGAGCTTTGCGTTTGTTTATGGAGATGCAGAGTGAGGCGGGAAACTTGTGTAAGTGTGGTGATTTAATTGATGATGGGATATTGGTGTGTGTTCTTAAGGCTTGTGTGGAATTGATGAATTTGGAATTTGGGAGACAGATTCATGGATGGTTATTGAAGTTGGGTAATTGTGAAAGTATGGTTTTGAATAGTTTTTTGATCAAATTTTATGGGGAGTTTGGTTATCTGGAAAGCGCGGATAATGTGTTTGATCATGTTCCACATTGTAATACAGTTGTTTGGACAGCTAGAATTGGCAATTTGTGTAAAGAGGAACAGTTTGAGGGCGCGATAACGATTTTCAGGGAGATGGTAAGAGAAGGAGTGAGGAAAAATAGTTTTACATTTTCAAGTATTCTTAAAGCTTGTGGGAAGTTGAGGGATGCTGGATGTTGTGGTCAACAGGTTCATGCTACTTCCGTCAAGGTAGGACTTGATACGGATAGTTATGTGCTGTGTAGCTTGATCGACATGTATGGTAAATATGGGTTGCTAAAGGATGCTCGGAGGGTTTTTAATGCGCGAGAGGACAGGAGCAATATTGCCTGTTGGAATGCAATGTTGATGGGATGTATACAACATGGTTTCGGTGTTGAAGCCATGAAAGTTCTCTATGAGATGAAAGAAGCTGGTTTGCAGCCACATGAATCTTTGATTAATGAAGTCTTGTTGGTTTGTGGCAGTAGTAATATCGAGAAAATGAATGCCTGACTTAAGAATATATCTTAGTTTCCATTAAGATAAATTTTCATGGAATACAATGCAGGCACCAACTGGCACGGAGTTAGCCGGGGCTTCTTCGTCGAGTCCTGTCATGATCGTGCACTCAACACCATTGTATTGGCTAATCTCTAGTTTCCTTGATGAGTTTGTTGCATTTGAAGTATCCACAAGGGTATGTATATAATAACGTTCCTAAGAGATGTTAAGCAATCTTGCACATGGAATATCTCTTAGTTTCCCATGAATATATGAAGATGATTTGCAAGATCAATGATCAACACACTGGCTGATATCTCTAGTTTCGTTGATGTCATCAGCTTGACGAGTTGTTTGCATATCAAGGATCAACAAGGGTATGTATATAATAATGCTCTGTGGAGTTGTGAAACAAGTAAGAGCACTATACTTTACCACATTCGACATGTGGCCGAGCTTACATATGCTAGAACTTTTTGTTAATACAGTCTATATGGCATAGAAATGCAAGTATATTACAAATATCCGAATATTGGTTGTTGAAAATTTTAAGTTAGTTCTATGATCTTCGATCCTGAAATCATGTAGCTGTTATGATTTAGTATGACAATGGATCAGTGGGGGCACAAGTTATGCTTGATGATTTGGTGACTGACCATGCAGTGCATAGACTTACATCGCCCTGGAAGAACTCGAGCATATGGTATTACTGGACTTGGTAATGCAGGAGAAGTGGAGATCTCTAATAATGAACGAGATCAGATTTTGGCAAATCCAAGACTAAGCACAGATATACTTGTTCTTGCGGTGGCATTAATCAACTGATGGTTATTGTGAGATTTCTGTCTAAATACACAATCTCTAGATATATATATGAGCATTATCATAGTTGTTTGTGTGCTCGAATCTAATTTAGTTCATTGCAAGCTAGGGATGCTGAATTGTGAGAAGGAACTAAAGGTAACCTTAAGTAGTTGGATGCACTCAAGGTCAGTGTTCTAATGTTGACTATATTTACAATTTGTGGTTGCAAAATGATACCTTGTTTATACATATCCATGAGAGTAATTTATTCACATATATGTATAATTTACATGTCAAAATATTTTGCAGTCTTTGATAACATATTCTACTTTCATTCACATATATGTATAATTTACATGTCAAAATATTTTGCAGTCTTTGACATATTAAGACATGTAATCATTTGGTAAGAGGGAAATGATATAATCTCAGGATTATTTTATCGTGTGTTTGGTTAGAGGAATTAGTTTGGTTGATGGGGAGTTCTTCTTCCAATAATCTACCTAGAGATAATTGGGGAATCACAAATTAATTGGTAGTACGTTCAACCCCACCATTTGGAAGAAATTTCCTCAAGTGGGCTGGCTTAATCAGAGGTAGATGTATTATTAAATGTACGAGTTCAGTTAAAATTCAGTAATTAATTTTGATCGATAGTCTGCAAGGGCATGATTGAGTGGTT
The DNA here is from genome assembly GCA_027705065.1 of Solanum peruvianum. Lineage (NCBI taxonomy): Eukaryota > Viridiplantae > Streptophyta > Magnoliopsida > Solanales > Solanaceae > Solanum > Solanum peruvianum. The sequence continues at coordinate 57,083,418 of JAKWJD010001762.1, read as the reverse complement.
GAGAAACGGGTCTCTCATGTGTAAGATCTGTTACTCAGTTATACTCTAGTTTGATTTACATAGTAAAATTATCACAAAGTGCGCTCTTAAAAGACAGAAATTGTGATAGAGATTGTAAATTTTTAACCGAACTGTGACAGGATTGATTTGAGCAAAAACAAAATTATTTTAGCCAATCAAGTGGTCCAAGAAAGAAGCCAATCTTAGTTAAAAAGACATGCATCACCTAGTCACAATCAATAATTTAACATAATAACAATCCTACATATTTTTCCTGGCTAGTTGAAATGCCAGCCTCTAAAGTTGGTAGGGTTGTTATAGATATTTGTTATTCCCTCCGTCTCAATTATGTAGTATAAATAAAACTTTGAGATTTTAATTTTTAAATATAAATTCAATATACAAGCTTAGAAATGAAATAAAATTTATAAATTAAAAATCATGTAAAATTTTTACTAGAATAAAAACGAAATTTAATTAATTCTCAAAATTGCAATTATGCAACATGGACAAAGGAGTAGTACTATACTAATAGAAAGCTGTCCATTTGACCTTACATTTTCACCAGTTGATATTTTAGTACAATGTTGTCCTCTCTTGGTGAAACGACAATGCGAAAGATAAATTCAAAATTTGAAATTTTAGTATAATTCATTATTTAGAAATTTCTTAGAAGTTGGGATTATTCGACCTAATGCTACTAGATTTAAAAGATATCATGTGTTATATACTAGGTCTTCCTCACCTTGTGAATAATAAAATCGAGTTGATTTATCAAATTTTCATATAACTACTAGATATTATTTTAAATAGTTATATTCTGTTTAAAATGAAAATTAAAAAAGATGATGTTCATACTCTTAAATAATATCTGTTAGACAAATAATCATACGAAAATTCAATCGTATAATAATCTGATCACATGTCTATTATTGTAGTGAAAGATTCATGAGGCTATAAATAAAAATATTATTTTGAAATATAAGTGATTTTCGGGTGTTTGGTTAGCGAAAAAAGAAAACAATGTTTTCTCTTAATTATCGGAACGTCTTAATTACGTATAGATATAGCTACTCTAATCGATACTGCATTCCTTTTTTTATTTGTCAAATTTTAATTAGACACTCCTCTTACGAGACACTGGTATAATGAACTATACTTTTACCTATATTAATTGTTAGAATTTTAAATATATTTACTCATTACATTTTCAAAGAATTAACTCAATGTTAAATAAATTAAGGATATTGTCAAAAAATTACAGTAATAAAGAAATTGAATTAGAAAATGTCAGACGAGTAAATAGAGATGGAGGAAGTATTTAGCGTTCAAAATATTAACAATCATAATTAATTAAGTATTTTTCTGTTAGTTTGTTAATAAATGATGTCATAGTTAGTTAGTGAGTTAATTATTTGGTTAGATATTTTTCTTCTTCCTTCAATATAGTTGTTAGATTTTCACACATGTATATAAGAACTTGTTAGTGATCAATAAAGGTAAGAATTCTCATTTTACCAAATCACGTTTTTTTCCTGTTATTATCTTATCTCAATTGACGGTTATGGCTTCCATGAATTCAGCCATGGTTAAGCTCTCATCGTCTGCATAATTCTTGATATGGTATCAGAGCAAGGTTAGTTGATTTGTTCTTTGACTTCTGCTAGCTACATTGTTGTTTGGATCGTCTCTTTCGGTTGATACAAATTTTCGAGTTTTCTGTATCGAAACTCAAGTTTTCTTTGTTGTTCTAGTCTAGATCTGAAATTCGGTTGTCTCTCTTGATTAAGGTGATTTGCGATAGATTTGTTGAAAAATTGTCAATGGATGTCGATGATAATGCATCTACTTCTGAGAGAACGAACATATCTGGAAATGACACTAGCAGTGCCCTGTATATACATCCTTCAGATAACCCAGGGATGATACTTGTTCCAACTCAATTTGATGGAGCAGGATATCGATCTCGGAGAAGAGGAATAATGAGAGCTTTGTCAGTGAAAAACAAATTAGGCTTTATCGATGGAAGTTGTAAGAGGCCAAATCTCATTTCACCTCTTTTACGACAATGGCAGCGGTGTGATGATATGGTAACATCCTGAATTTTGAACTCATTGGTTAAGGAAATCTCAGATAGTGTCGAGTATGTGGATGATTCTGCTGAACTCTTGAATGAATTAGAAGATAGATATAATCAAACAAATGGGGCAAAATTGTATCGAATACAAAAAGAGATTAATGATCTTACTCAAGGAGTATTGGATATCACAGTGTACTATACAAGGATGAAGAAAATATGGGAGGAATACTTTAAGTGTGAAAAATCAATGCAGTTGTGTATGTGTGTGTGGTGCCAGGGATGGTCTGCATAAAGCAGAACAAGATAGACGTTTAATTCAGTTTCTTATGGGACTGAATGAAGTATACACAGTGATAAGGGGAAACATTCTCATGATGAACCCACTTCCATGGGACAAGCTTTCTCACTGTTGATTTAAGAAGAGAAACAAAAGGAGTTCAAACCTACTGGTCGAATGACTACAGATTCAGTTTCTTTGAACACAAATGTTGTTGGCAATAAGAGAATTTTCAGGACAAATTATCAAGGACATAACTATGTTAGTGGTAGTAACGGTTCAGGAGGAAATACCTATGGCAATGGTAGTAGTAAAAATGTTATAGTGTGTGATTACTGTAAAAGAATTGGACAAATTAAAGATAAATGTTACAAGCTGCATGGCTACCCTCAAGGTAACAACAATCAGAATTATAGGTCAGGGAACAAGAATACTGGTTAGAATTTCAGGCAACAGAATCCAAACTTCAAAGGGAAATGAGTGGTAGCAAATGTACATGGTACTACAAATGACATGATGTCTACTCATGAAGAGAAACAACCACAAAATAACAGTCATTCAAATGTTAGTTTTACAAAAGAGCAATATGAACAGATTGTGAACCTTCTACAATATTTCCAGAATGAGAATGAAAGGGGAGATATCAATGCTTCTAATATTGATTTTGAAAATCTTTCATGCAAATGTTTTGAGTCAAGTGCTGATATGTGGATTATAGACTCAGGGGCATCAAACCATATAACGTTTAACAGAACCTCTCTAGAATATTAAAACTTTACCTTTTTATATACTAGTTTCACTCCCAAATGGATACAAAGTCAATGTAACAGTATTTGTAGATCTACTAGTCACATCTAATATCATTTTACATCAAGTATTGTATGTTCCTTCTTTTAAGTGTAATCTAGTTTCAATTCATTCTTTAACCACTTCGATGAAATGCATAGTCTTGTTCACTAATGCATTGTGTATGTTGCAGACCCCTTCAGTGAAGAGGCCTCATGTGATTGGTAATAGCAATGATGGGCTTTATTTCTTGTGTTCGAGATGTTTGAAAAACTCTAGTAATACTAATGCAAGTCAAATATGTTGTTGCTTTTCTAATAATAGACTTTTTTGTGTTTCTACTTCTGCTGTCAAGACTTGTCATACAAACAGTGTAAGATACCTACTTCCAGTGCAAATAAACTTCATAATTTTCACAATTCTGTCCCTCTTGTGTGTACTTCTACTCCTAATAATAGTGATGTCTTGTTTGATCACAGTTCTTATAATAAAACTAAAGACAATGTGGATTTGTTGTCGCACAATATACTTGGCCATGTACCTTTTGTTAAAATGAGGAGTATTAGTACATTACCAGCCAATTTTTCTCCTAACCAACCTTTTTCTTGTAACATCTGCCCAATGGCAAGACAATCAAGATTGCCTTTTAGTCACAGTAAAAGCCAAACTAAATCCATTTTTGAACTGCTTCATATTGATTTATGGGGACCATATCATGTGTCTACATATGACAATTACAAGTACTTCATTACACTGGTAGATGACTATAACAGATCGACTTGGACACACCTTTTAAGTACCAAAAGTAATGCTTTACAAGTTCTGAAAGATTTCATAAGAATGGTGGAAAATCATTTCAACACCACAGTCAAGACCATTAGATCAGACAATGGACTGGAAATTACCAGTAATGAGGCAAACCAATTCTTCTTAAGCAAAACATCATTCATCAGAAATCCTGTCTATACACACCACATAAGTACTTGTTAGAAATAGCTAGAGCATTTTGGTTTCAAACTAAACTACCTATAAGGTATTGAGGAGAATGTGTATTGACAGCTACACACATCATTAATAGACTTCCTTCAAACCATCTAAAAAATAAATATCCTTATGAATTGTTGTACAAGAAAAAACCAAACTATAACATCTTAAATCCTTTGGATGTCGTTGCTATCCCACTATACCAAAAATGTATAGGGTTAAGCTTAAGCCAAGAACTATTCCACATAATTTTTTGGGATATCCTTTTGGAACAAAGGGTTACAAGGTGATGAGTCTGGCCACAAAGAAAATACATGTCTCTAGGGATGTGATCTTTCATGAACATATCTTTCCTTTTACTTTGTCATCTAAAAGTTCCACATTTCCTTCTGTTTTGAGGTCTATTCCTTCTACTGATTATACTGAATTAGACTCATATGATGATTGTGTAAATGATTATAACAATGTGACCGATACAACTCCTACTCACTTACCTCATCACAACACTGAGAGTTCCATTACACAATCACCACCTGCCCATATCATTATATCTCCAACACCACCACAACTTGTTCCGTCAACAGTAATACAAAGGAGATCCCATAGAGAAAATAAAATTCCACAACATTTGAAAGATTACATTGTTAACATTCCTAGCTTAAAAACTACCACCCACACACAATCCAACCTTTTCCTTACTGTTCTATTCACTAAACATCACCATGTATCTCCTAATGTCATTGCATCTAACAGTCAAGCACTTATTGAGAATGTTTGTCATGATAGTGAGCCATCATCATATGAGGAAGCATCACTAAATCCTGCATGGCAGAAAGCCATGACACAAGAATTTGAAGCATTGTATGCCAACAACACTTGGGATCTTGTAAACCTACCAGCAGACAAACAGGCAATTAGATATAAATGGGTGTATAAAGTCAAACATAGAGCAGATGAAAGCATAGAAAAATTTAAGGCCAGATTGGTAGTCAAAGGGTACACACAACAGGCTGGAATAGATTAAACTGAGACCTACTCACCTGTTGTTAAAATGACCACTGTAAGGATATTAGTGGCATGTGCTGTGAAAAAAGGTTGGGGCATGTTTCAACTTGATGGTAATAATGCATTTCTTCATGTAGATCTTCATGAAGAAGTGTACATGAAAGTACCCCAGGGTCTTGAGGTACCTTATTCAGGACTGGTTTGTAAGTTTAAGAAATCACTCTATGGTCTCAAACAAGCAAACATACAGTAATATGCCAAATTGACTGAAGCACTGTCACTCAGGGGTTACACACACTCACATAATGACCACTAATTGTTTTATAAGAAAACAGGATCATTGGTTGTGTTTGTTGCAGTATATGTAGATGATGTCATTTTTATAGGCACAAACACAAACGAAATTGACCAACTCAAGGTGTATTTAGACAACACTTTCAAGATCAAGGATCTTGGTAGACTTCATTACTTTCTGGGCTTAGAAATACTTGACATAACAGATAGAGTTCTTATTTCACAGAGAAAGTTTGTCTTGGATTTACTGAAAGAGTATGACTGTTTTGATTATACACCTTTGTCCTCTCCACTTGATCCTACTATCAAGTTAAGGGCTAAGGAAGGAAATCCTATACCTGATCCCACATTTTATAGGAAATTGATAGGCAAATTGAATTTTCTCACTAATATCAGATTGGACATAGCCTTCAGCGTTCTATAGTTAAGTCAATTCATGCAAGACCCTATATCTCTAAACCTGCAAGCAACCTATCTTCTTCTTAGATACCTTAAGAAGGATCTTACTTTGGGAGTACATTTATCTAAAGATCCTGACTGTACAGTTCAAGCTTTTTGTGACTCTGATTGGGCATCCGGCCCAGATTCAAGAAGGTCAGTCAGTGGTTATTTAGTACTACTTGGTAACAGCCCCATAAGCTAGAAATTCAAGAAACAAGAAACTGTTTCTCTATCATCAGCTGAAGCAGAGTGTAGATCAATAAAAAAGGTGGTAGGAGAATTAACTTGGCTCGATAGATTACTTATTGAGTTGACTGTTCCTGTTCCTTATCCTATTGATGTGTACTGTGATAGTTAATCTGCTATTCATATTTCTCGCAACCCTGTGTTCCATGAAAGAACCAAGCACATTGAAGTTGATTGTCACTTTGTACGCAACAAACTTCAGGAGGGGCTTATTTCTCTACATCATGTGTCCACGTCTAACTAGCTTGCTGACATTCTTACCAAGGCTCTCACTGGTGTTAAGCATTCAGCAATTCTACACAAGTTGGCTGTGAAACCATCACGTCCAACTTCAGGAGGGGTATTAACAATCATAATTAATTAAGTATTTTTCTGTTAGTTTGTTAATAAATGACGTCATAGTTAGTTAGTGAGTTAATTCGTCGGTTAGATATTTTTCTTCTTCCTTCAGTATAGTTGTTAGATTTTCACACATGTATATAAGAACTCGTTAGTGATCAATAAAGGTAAGAATTCTCATTTTATCAAATCAAGTTTTCTTCTTGTTATTATCTTCTCTCAATTGGCAGTTATGGCTTCCATGGTTTCAGCCATGGTTAAGCTCTCATCGTCTGCATAATTTTTGATACAAAAGTTTCATCAAAATTTTCTAATATTGTCGATATTTTAGTCTTGAATATATGATGGATTCGAAAAAATAAAAAAAATCATCATAAATTACAAGAAAGACTTATATTTCAACCAAATATTATTATTTTTTAGAAAATGACTTGAGGAATAATGCCCTCAGATTAACTTTACTGTAGATATTTTTGCAAATGCATTTTCCATAGCCACAAAATGCATTTTCCTTTAACCACAAAAGGATTTGAGTGTATCAAAACAAAATCAGGAGATATTTGTTGAAAATGATTTTTTTTTTTGTGGATGTGTTCGATTGAAAAAGAAACATTCTTTATAGAAAACATTATTGAGATTTTTTTTAACTTATAAAACATGATTTCTTTTATTTATTTCGACCAAATCAATTTATTGGAAAAATGGATGATGAAAAAGAAAATCTTGTTCAAATACTAGGAAACTTCTTAATTTGTTTGTGTGAAAATATTATTATTATTATTTTCTCACCAATTCAATCAAGGTGTTTGTGAAAATAGTCGCTAGTAAACATTTCCTATGAAAGATAGTGATCTTTTAGTAGTTAATAATTGAATTTCTTACTTATTTTCTTGTATTTGTTTCGTAAAAAAAAAAAATATCATCCTTAAAATATAGAATGATATTTGTTTGAGGAAAGGAGTATACAATCAATACATATAATGATATAATGTTACTTATGATATTCAATTTCTCCTACGAAAATTATTTTTCCCCATTTTTAAGGAACATATTTTTCTATAAAAATATTCACAATTTTTTTTTGGAAAAAACTTATTCGCACCCGGTGTTTACACCAAATCAATGTAATTTTTAGTATTATGTGATTTAATGGAGTAAAATGAATAATAAATTTAAACACATGACATGCATGTATTGTATTGACTTGATGTAAACACGTGTGCGTATTTACATTTTTTTTTAATTATTATTAATCGAACCTATGAAAAATGAATCATATTCTACTTACGAACACACTATCTATACGAATTCGACACATTCTTTTAAAAAAAGGTCAAATTTTCAAAAACTTTTTTCTTTTTTGTTAAACTTTTGGGCTATTTTTTTTTTTTTTTTGAAATTCATAAAAAAGGGTAAACAATGTCATAAGATCACTCACCAATAAATATAATAGAAGCCAAATAATTTAATTGAATGATGCATGCATTTTCCCAATCAACAAATATTGAGAGAAGAAAGAAAGGAGTATGAAAAAAAAGAAAATAATGTCAAATTGGTGTAACTATCAATCAGTTGATTAATATATTACATGGTCTATATTAATTGTACATTTTTCTTGCAGTAGATTTCATTAATCATATTAGTATAGCTGTTAATTACTCAACGCATCAATATTTTTAATAATTATCATCGTATTTGGGTTTCTCTAGATATTATATAATTGTATTTAGATACAATACTTTGCTATTAGACACTCCATATTTTAAAAGCATTCTTTTTTAATTGATATTATTACATCAATTTATATTAATTAAATTATCTGAAATGAAGGTACATAATAATAATAATATGTACCTTCACTACAACAAAATTTTTTAAAGTGAAGATAAATATTGCCATTAAGAAAAGAGTGTTAAAAGTATTTATCAATATTAGTTAAGTGTTAATTAATGTCGCTTAAGATTTTAGGGATCTATATAAAAAATGTAAATTATTGAAAAAAATGCATATTTAATGACAATTAAAAATTAATTGTTGCTAAAGATCATTTTTGATATAGTGCTTGATCAAAACAAATTTATCTTAGATAATTATATTTGTGTGGTCTTTATTTAGACTTTGTTTTTCTTTTCTAGATGTATTTTGTTGAGAAACTTTTTTAAAAAAAATTCAAGTATTCCGTTTCCTATATTAGACGGAGTATAACTTACAGTGAATTTAATAATTAAAAAAATATAATATATATAAATTAGAAATCTAAATTTTAATAATTATTTTAAAAAATTAAAATGTTAGCTTATTTTCCGCTATATGTTTTTTATATATTCCCAAAATGAAGAAAGAGTGATGATCCGTAAATGAGTAGTCTCTTTCTTTATATTAATTATTATATTATCCTTTTCGAAAGTCAATATGATTAATTTTTAAAGTTAAAAGATTATATAAATTTTGTTATTAAACACAAAATTTCGATAAATACTATAAATTGTATAATTTTTTCCATATCAAAATGATAAAAATATATATCATAAATATTAATCAAAATTTTCAAAATTTAACTCTGAAATAAAAAACGATGACAATTAAAAATAGACCGAACGAATAGATACTTTCACAACACCCTAGCATGTTTATTTTCTGGACAAATACATTATCCACACACACCTAATAATTATTATTATATTATGTCAAATCAGTAAATACATGAAGCGTGACATATATTTCTAACCACTTATGTTAAGATTCTTTCGACAAAGAATTTTGAGGCAATTTGGGAGGATGTATTAGCAAATGTATTGATTTTGGTATTATTTAATTTATTATATTGTTTGATAGTATTTTTATTATATGTAAATTATACATTATTACTTACGTGAAACTATTATATTAACAATATTATGGTAATTAATATATAAATACATAAGATTTAAAATAGAATTTGTCTTTGAACACATCATATCAAACAGGGTAAAACTATTTCAATATCAATACTAATTTTACCCTTATTAATCAAAAAATTATTAATACCACATATCAATATCATTTTTATACATTCTAGAATATCCAAACGATTTTAAATAATTTAATTTATACGAAAAAATTGTTTGAATTTCATTATTTAATAATAGTTGAATCTAGCTTTGCAAATTTGACATCTGGTCATGATGAGAGATATCAAATTGGGATATTTTTGGTCTGAGAATAAAATGAATCATACACGTGGTTTTATTATTATTATAATATTATTATTATTATTATTATAATTATTATTATTATTATTAATATTATAAATATTAGTGATTGGAATAAATCAAGGTCTATTCTACAATTAAAATATTTTTTTATGGCTGGACAAAGATACTTATATTATGATCAGTCTCTCTGTCCCATTGGATTTTTAATTCTTTAAGAATATTGTTAGAGTTAACTTTTACAATATAATTTTAGGTAATTTATTTAGTATATTAATACTGATCAGTATCATAAAATAAATAATATGTTATAATAAATTAAATTACACTAAAGATTGATATAATTGTTTTCTTATACTTTACAGTTACGCCATCATCTGTACAATATAAAGAAGTTCAGTACTGATCAGTATCACACAAGTGTGTTTAAAGAAGAAAAAAGTAATAAAAAAACATAAAATAAAAAGATAAGCAAGCAATCATTTTAATTATTGTTTAGTATCTAATTAATTTATTATTTAATTATCCAAAAGGAGAACTACAATGTTTTGATAAGAATTTAAATTAAACTCAATAACTTTAATATGCACATGTATTTAAATTAAAGAACTTATAAAATACAAAAAAGAATTAAATGTAAGATTATTGAGTTCACCGTAACAATAAGTATGCTTGATTTCAACCAACAAGGGTGGTATTGAAGCGGTGAATATTTTTTCATTTTTAATTAAAGGTTTTAAGTTTGAATTCGAATCTTTTTGAATATGAAGTTATCTTTATTAAAGAGCGTTTTACTCTAATGAAATTTTTTAACACAAATTTATATTTAATTAGACTTTTACGTGAATATGATGGTGGATTTTTTTTTAATTGATGTTGTGTGGATAAGAAGTCTCTTTTCACTACCCCACTTTAGGAAAATGTGAGGTTCCCTCAATGAATAGTCTCTTTCTTTTGCTATATCCTTACTACAATAAATTGGCTATATATGCATGGGACCTCATACACACAAAACTTAATTTTTTTTCCCTTTACTCTTTAGTATAATCATATCTTGTTTCTTCTTTTTCTTCTCTTCAAGAAGAAACACAATGGATGCTTTGTCTTCAACTTTCCTTTCTACATTATCACAAAACCCTAAATCTCTTCTTTCTCCTTATAATAATAATAATTATCATTACTATTCTCCTACTCTAAAAGTATTTTCTGTTAGAATTGAAGAAAGACCACAAACAACCACAACTATAACAAAACCACAAGAAAAATCAACCCCTTCACCACCAAAACCATCTCCAAAAAGAGAACCAATACCCTCAAGAAAACCTATTGAACCATCATTTCCCTCTTTTATCTTCAATGCATTCGATGATTTCGTAAATACTTTCATTGATCCACCTAGGAAATCGTCTGTTGATCCAAGGTATGTTCTCTCTAACAACTTTGCTCCAGTAGACGAACTTCCTCCTACTGAGTGCGAAGTAGTGGAAGGCTCCCTTCCCTCTTGCCTAGATGGCGCGTATATTAGAAATGGACCTAACCCTCAATATCTTCCACGTGGACCTTACCATCTTTTCGACGGTGATGGAATGCTTCACTCTATTAAAATTTCCCAAGGTAAAGCTACGTTATGTAGTCGATTTGTCAAAACTTACAAGTACAACATCGAAAATGAAGCCGGGTCACCCATTATTCCTAATGTGTTCTCCGGTTTCAACGGTCTTACCGCCTCGGCCGCGCGTGGTGCACTCACCGCGGCCCGAGCTATTGCGGGACAGTTTAATCCCGCAAACGGTATAGGCCTTGCGAATACAAGCTTAGCTTTATTTGGAGGTAAACTTTTCGCCCTCGGTGAATCTGATTTACCATATGAGGTAAAAATAGCCCCCAATGGTGACATTTTTACCCTCGGCCGTCACGATTTTAACGGAAAACTTTCTATGAGCATGACGGCACATCCGAAAATCGACCCCGAAACTAACGAGGCTTTTGCTTTCCGTTACGGCCCGATACCTCCGTTTATAACTTACTTTCGGGTCAACCCGGACGGTACAAAAACCCAGGATGTACCCATATTCTCAATGACCCGCCCCTCATTTCTTCATGACTTTGCAATCACAAAAAAATACGCGATATTTTCGGACATACAAATTGGAATGAATCCAATTGATTTACTCACCGGTGGTTCACCGGTGGGTACTGACTCGGGGAAAATTCCCCGAATTGGTGTGATACCACGTTACGCCAAAGATGAGTCGGAAATGAAGTGGTTTGATGTACCAGGATTTAATATTGTACACGCGATCAACGCGTGGGATGAGGATGGAGGTGATACGATAGTGTTGGTCGCGCCGAATATATTGTCGGTGGAACATACACTAGAGAGGATGGACATGATACATGCAAGTGTTGAGAAAGTGAAAATAAATTTGAAGACAGGAATGGTGAACAGACAGCCAATTTCCACAAGAAATCTTGATTTTGGAGTCATCAATCCAGCTTATGTTGGGAAAAAGAACAAGTACGTTTTTATATATACAATTTATCTTTGATAACTTACTTGATAATCATTAATATAAGTATACATAAATATTAATTGTAAAATTAGTTAAATCGAATCTCGAAAACAAAATATGACAATTAGTTTGAGACAGAGAAGTAGCTCGATACTTTTATAGAACAAATTACACTCTCCTTACTAATTTTTACTAGGAAAAAATATGTATCTATTTTCTCTTTAATTTGAAAAATCATTTTTATATACCTATTTTTTTTAATAAAATAATATAATAAAAGTATCACTTTATTCTATCACATTTTTTAATGTGTGCACCAATAACTAAACATTGACAGTACTAGTACTAAGTATATAACACTATTACAAATTTATTGATTTTTGTTGGACCATCTATAGTGCAGCATATGGACATGTGTAGGTCCTCTATGACTTATGATCACATGATTTAATTTCAGCAGAGACCATACAAACAAAAAGTCGTTTTAAATTTCGTGTCGGGTCAAAAATTACATGATATATAAAAATAACTTTTTGTTTCTACTACTCGTGTAGGTACGTATATGCAGCCATTGGGGATCCTATGCCAAAAGTAATAGGGATAGCAAAATTAGACGTATCCGTAGCAGAAATTGATCGTCGCGATTGCATCGTGGCATGTCGTATATTTGGAAAAGATTGCTATGGCGGTGAACCATTTTTCGTGCCTAAAAATCCTTCCATCGATGAAGACGATGGCTACGTGGTGTCATACGTACACAATGAGAAGACAGGGGAATCAAATTTTTTGGTCATGGATGCAACATCACCTAATCTTGACATTGTGGCTAATGTCAAATTGCCTCGTCGTGTGCCTTATGGTTTCCATGGACTTTTCGTGAGTGAAAATGATCTTATGAAGCTATAAATATCGATCTATTGATTAAATTATTTAAGATCTATGTATAATATGTATGTATATAAATGATATATAGGTTGATTCCTCTTTAAAATAGTATTGTATCAATTAGGGACAAATAAATTTGAGGATGTTTCTATCATTTATTTAGCTTTTATCTTTTTGATTTTATAATGGTTACAATTATGTTACGTGAGATAAATAAATTTGATTTTCCTTTTTAGTTTTACTAGAGTTTTAATGAAAAATGACAAACAATCTAAGTGATCAAACTAGAGTTTTATTTATCATTGTCTCACTTTTTCTAAAAAAAGATGTGTCCTGTTCCGATTCGGGTGTTGGAGTTAGATTTCGAATCGATTGTTGAGGTTCTGTTCGGTGGGGTCTCGGGGTTGGTTTCTGTCTTAGAAACTATTTTCTTAAAAAATATTCTTTTTAATCTCTAGTCCAATATAAAAAAAGGAAAAAAAAATGGATCGCAATGCAACACTAAAAAGTCTTCTTCACTTACTAACCAAATATAAAAAAATAAGTTACAAGTCAATTTATTTTCCGAAAAAACAACAACATGATCCCTTCGTACCAAACACATTTGCTAGCGCTTAAAAGTGAGTAGTATATAAAATTATTATAAATTTATTGATTTGCGTTGGACCATCTATAGTTAAGCATTTGGTCATGTGCATAATTCAGCAGAGACCACAAACCAAATTATCTAGGGCCCGTTTGGCCATAAATTTTACAAGTAAAACTTGAGAAAAAACTTGGCAAATTTTGTTTGTCCATACACTTTTTTATTATTTGACAAATTTTTTTGGCAAATTTTCCAAATACCCAAATACTAGTATTTGGGCCATATTTCATTATTTGGAAAGTTTTAGAAATTTAATTTTTACCCTTAACTTTTTATTTTACAAAAATAATATTTTATTGACACCAACCAATTCAATTAGCTCCCCATCTGCCAACATTATTTAGTCTTAATGAACTAGCTACTAAATAAAACATGAATTGCATTTATTTTATTTTGGTAGATAAATATTACGTTGTTGATGTTGGTTTACGAACACAAGAGAATTTTTAGCTCCATTCAAAGGAATGCGCTATCATTTGCAGGACTACCGAGGAAGTGAAAGAGAGCTAATGAATGGAAAAGAGCTATTTAACTATAGACATGCTTCTCTGCGCAATGTAATTGAAAGAACTTTTGATGCGTGGAAAAATAGATTCAGAATACTACGACAAGGCATGAACAACTATGAATGTGACATGCAAGTGAAAATAGTAATTGCTTGCGCTGTATTGCATAATTTTTTACGTGAACACCAAAGTAGTGATGGAATATTCAATGAATATGAAAATGATGATATGGTTGTTGATGAAAGTGCCGAACTATTGGCTCAGGGTAACAACATCGCTTCATCTTCTCGATCATCTGATTCGGAAATGCAAGCTCATCGAGAAGAGATTGTTCATAAAATGTGAGAAGATTATATTAAAGAATAGGTTGAACTCTTTCAGATGAGAAAGCATAGGTTCTTTAGTGATTGCAATATTTATTTCCTTTTGTTTTCTTCTCTTTTTTTCTCCCCAAATTTATATTAGTTGTATTTCATTACCATGATTTGTACCAAGACCTTTTCACTATACGAATATTTATTGTAGTGATTTTTGTTGATTTGTTGCGGAAGTCATAAAACTTGTTACATGAGATTTCTATTGTACTATGTAATATAAATTTATGGTTAGTTTGATAGTTTTAAAAACTTATGGGTATAAATCATATTTCTTAAAAAAATGAAATATGTTTCTCAAATTCTATGGCCAAACACATGGTAAAATTTCACCCAAATTTTCATCCAAATAATATTTGCCAAAAATATTTGAATATCTATGGCCAAACGCTAGCCTAAAATTAGAAAATTTCTTACCAGCAAAGGCAGCTTTTATTCATTGCAATGTCTTTGATATACCTTTGGGCTTAGTCTACAAATTCTAAAAATATCAAATTTTGTCAAAAGTTCACTTATAAGTAAATACTACTCCTCTCTTGTAGATTATAATTTGTTTGTTTAATTTTAATACATTCTACGTACTTTTAGTTTTAGATTACAATTCACAAGATTCAAAATTCATTTTTATTTTCTTAAACTTTATATTAAGTCAAAATCAATCGAACAAATTAGAAGTGCTTATCGAAAGGGAAAGTAAGATATCTTATAATATAAACTTTTTCTATTTTCTCGTTGTTGTCTTATTGTTTTCACGAACTTCACGTGAGGGAAAGTGATCTTAATAATAATATATATATAATTATATTAAGTTATTTATAACCTATGTTTTCTTTGTTCTTCAACATCAAATTTAATTAAGACGTGTATATATAGATAATATATTGGTTGATTCCAATGAACTCTGAAAGATAATTGAGGACTCTTGCAAGGTAAAAAATCAAATTTGTGGAAAATGTATATATAGTTCCGTTTGGTTATTTTTGCGATTTTGTATGATAAAATTAAAATTAAATCAAATAGTATCGATTTTCAAAATTTAAAACCAAACCACACGAAATACTAATTTTTTAAATCGGTTTGGTTTGTTTTTGTTGGATATTCTGTAATATATGGAGGTCTTAAATTGAATGAACATATCTATTCGTGAAAGAACAAGACTATTATTAAAATTTGTTTGGCATGAAAAAACATTAATCTTATGAAAAGTCACGATGAAAGAAGATGATCCTTTAGAACTCGGAAGGCAGGTGATGAAGTCCATAGCGATCTCCTCAAATACTACATTCGGTATGGGCAGAGGTTGCAGATAACCTGCAGGGCTGCGATTTATGTCCTTCATTTGTTGACAAACTTGGGAAGTTGTCAAAAAGCTTTCACATCTCGTCGCATATGGTGCCAATAGAAGGAACATTAGATAAGCCAAACGACATCACAAGGAATTCATAATGCCCTTCATGAGTGCGAAAAGCTGTTTTAGCCACATCCTCAGGGTGAACACGTATCTGATGGTAAATCCAACTTAGTTGCGCCATCAAAAAGTTCATCGATAATTGGAACATGAAATCTATCCCTCACAGTAATGGCACGATAGTCTACACAAAATCGCCAGGTGCCATCTTTCTTGCAGATCAGGCGAAGAAAAGGGACTAGTGTCAGGATGGAAGATTCCATCATTGAGCAACTAATTGTTCCCTTATATTCTTCTGGAAATAGGGGTACATGTATGGTTTAACATTGATTGGTCCTGTCCCCGGATTAAGATGATCAAGTTCGCGCGCTGGTGGTAATCCTTGAGGTTTGCGAAACACATCCGTAATTGGGGTCCAACTTAGGTGGATCATGATCCTTAGTTGTCACCACCTGGAGGCAAAAGTGCATTAGTCTCACAAAGTCGTCGTAACGTGTGTAAATGATGCACTGGTTGAGCCTTATCCGAAGGGTTTGAGTTCGCACAAAATCAGGACGAACAAGTGCTTTAGCATAGTTTAACTTCTGCTCATACATTTGGGCTAAACGTCGTATGGCCTCTTCTAAGAAAGTGGGCTCGAAATAAAACACCTATCCAAAAACTCATCAGGGAAGTCAAAGTGTTTACATTTATATTTATTCTACGTAATAGATAATTCAGTATTATTAATATATACATGTTCTATCAATTATTTTTATTTTCTTATATTTTTTTGATTATCTATATCGTATATACACATAAAATTAAGCATATACAAGACGATAGGATACTTTTCTATGAAAACTATTCCTAATTAACTTTTTTTCGTATTTTTCTACTGACATCTTTCACAATTATTTTCATTTAGTTCTTTTAAAGAATCTAATATCCATTATTAATAAGAACAAGTCAGCTAAAGAATAAAAAAATCTGATGTGATACCTTTTTAAGGTCAATACTTTTATTTATTTATTTGTTATATCTTTTTGATCTTTTCTTCCATTTATTTATTGTATTTAAAAACTATTGAAGATGACAAGGAAAAAAAATAATGTCCAGTATGTTTTATAACAAATAAATGTTAAAATTAAAAAAAAAATATTAAGAGGAAAAACAAGTCTTAACTATCATCAAAATAAAACTTATCTCTTCATTTCTATTTAGATTATAAAAAGTTAATTCTAAATTATTGTTATATCGTGCGAAGCAATTACAAATTTCCTAGCATAAAAAACCTAATTTTATAAGAGAAGTTCAAGATAAGTAGAGTACCATATGCCTATTTTATTTCTGTCTTGATTCAAGAAAAAAATATTATCAAAGCAGATTAATATGTAATTAGAAGTCCTGAGCCTAAAGGTATAAAATATTAACAAGAATTTTAATATGGTATATAAGATTTTATGTCAGCCAAATTGGCAAAATCGCTGGAACAACAACGATTTCCTCTATCGGAAAAAGCAAAATCGTTGCTAGTGCAGCGATTTTGCAAAATGAGATTTTTTTTAAAAAAAAATCAAATCGCTACTTAGGCAGCAATTTTTTTTAAACAAATACATTTTGCAAAATCGCTGCAGTAGCAGCAATTTTGCGTTTTCCGGTGGAGGAAATCGCCGTTGTTCCAGCAATTTTGCGTTTTCCGGTGGAGGAAATCGCCGTAGTTCCAGCGATTTTGTCATTTTGGTTGATATAAAATTTTATATACCATTTTGAAATTTTTGTTAATATTTTATACTCTTTAGGCTCCGGACTCACACTAATTAGGGATCAAGAGACCGATAGGGAGGGAATGACCTATCAATCATTGGTTGACCTTCCCTTGAACCAGTCACGGAGCTCTCAACTGAATTGTTTAGGTTCTGGAATTCCATCTCTAGTTGGGGCTAATTAGGCTGTATTACATAAAGTATTTGTGTAATTTATTTTAAAAAAATTTATACCGAACAAATTAGAAAATAATTTTGGAAATGCTCCAAAAAAAAAAAAAACACTTAGTCTTAACATCAAAAGTTATCCAAATACATATATGTGGATCTCTTCTTACCTAATCTTTGGTGTATGTAACTATTAATTGATTGTTTTTTTTAACGTACTCTATCGATTTATTAATTTGAATATATGATTTTCACTAGAGTTATTGGATTCGATAAAATTGATACGTAACTAATAACCTTCCGCTTTTCATTTTCATCGTATATATCACATTAGAAATAACAAAACCTAAACAACCTCCAATTTTAAACTATTATTTTGAACAAAGATTATTTGATACTAAAGAGAGACGTGTTTGCATGATCTAATTTATAGTATAGACATGGACATAAAGGCTATTCTTTAGGATTACTTAGTTAGTTTGAATATAAGTTTTGATGAGATAAATTATGACGTAAAAGTTTTAATGAGATTATTTTTTAATGAGTGTTATATTTGTCGTACTAAAAATAATATGTTTTTTTGATAAATTTTAAGAACTTATTTCTTTACAAAATACCCTTTATGAATGTGAAGGATTTACAAGGATATTTTTGTCATTTACCTATTTTCTTGAAATAAGTTATCCCGGACTTACTATACCATTCAAGGGAAAGGATAACTTATCCTAGTAAAATTTATTAATTCCTGAATAAGTTATTCTGAAATTGTCAACCAAATAACAAATTAAGTGACACTATAATTTTAGGAGAATTACAGGAATACATCTCTTTTGTTTCACTTATTCCATTATCCTCAATGTATCAGAGCTACATATTAATGTATTTGAACCAGTATTTTATGTATCCGAGCTATATATTATGTACTCGAGCTACATATTGTGTATCTGAGCTAGTTTTTAATATATTCGAGTTACATATTAATGTATCCGAGATAGTATTTAATGTACCCGAGTTTCAATATTATATTTGAATTTTTTAATTTTTAAGGAATTAATATAATTATATTAATGTATCTGAGATGATATTTAATGTATCCGAGTTTCAATGATTATATTCGAATTTTTTAATTTTTAAAGAATTAATATAATTAGAAACTTATTAGGATAGATTGTAATTTCATATTAAAAGTGTGTAATTTTATGTAATTTACCCATTTTATTTTAATCCCATTAAACGTCCCCTTAGGAATTACCGTACAACTTTTAAAAAGAGACCTCTTAAACAACAAATTAAGTGGTTTTTCATCTTTTGTTTAATCTCTACTAAAACTAAATAAAAAAAGAAAAGAAAATCAAGTTTGTTAACACTCTCAAATTGGAATTAATGGTGTTCGCCGTTTTGCATTGGAACTCTATTAGAATTTTAAAAAAAGAAGAAGAGAAGAAATCAAGTTTGTTTATACCACTTAACGTGATTGCAATAAATCTAAATAATTGTGGAACATCACCAGTTAATCTCTCTCTCTCTATATATATATATATAAATGAGGATCATAGAGGAGGTGATGTGGCACCTCTCTATGACCTTCATTCATTTTTTCTTATTTTTTTTTCTTTTATTTGACATTTTTTCTTATTTTTTTCAATTATTTTTTTTATAAACTTGTACCTCTTTAATTATATAAATTCTATTCTTAAATTAATATTAATAATATTCATAACCCTCAAACCTTTCATATTCATAACCTCTTAAACCTTTTATATTCATAACTTCTAATTATTTAATGTGAAATGTTACATTAACACTATAAAATCACACTAAAATTGTTTGTTATTTTGTAGTCATCTTTGGTAGAGAATTAGTGGAAGAAATGTTACAATATTTGTAAGCTTTGAGGTACATTATTTTTTCAAATATTATTTCATATATTACTTTTAATTAGCAAGTAAGGCTAATATGTCATCATATTTTTATTTCTTCTAGATAGATTATTTTTTTTGTTATCTTTGAGATTTATTTTATGACTAATAATGTATTTGTTATTATTTTTCTTGACTCTTGTATATAGATAACATCAAGCAATGGAGATTAGTGGATTTTGAGTTAAATATATTGATTATTTGTCCAAAATGATTATGTAGGAGAATTTATGATTAAATGTAATTTTTCCTTATTCTTTATGAGATATATTTTTTTTTTTGTTATCTTTGAAATTTATTTTATGACTAATAATGTATTTGTTATTATTTTTCTTGACTCTTGTATATAGGATGAAATGATAACATCAAGCAATGAAGATTAGTGGATTTTGAGTTAAATATATTGAATATTTGTCCAAAATGATTATGTAGGAGAATTTATGATTAAATGTAAATTTTCCTTATTCTTTATGAGATATGATATTTTATTTTGTTAACTTTGAGATTCATTTTAGGACTAATAATTTATTTGTTATTATTTTTCTTGACTCTTGTATATAGGATAAAATGAGAACATACAGATATGGAGATTAATGGATTTGAACTATATACTGATTATTCTTTATTTTTTAGGTCCTTAAGAAGTAATGTTTCTATTATATTATTTTTTTTTTGAATTATTTATATTTTGTCAAAAATGATTATATGTGTTTAAATGTAATTTTCTCCTTATTCTTTATCTTTTTCTTCTTTTGGTAGATAATTTTTTAACTTATTTAATCAGATTTGCCGATTATAGAAGATATATCTATAGTGAAAATGGTTAGATATTCTTGCATAATTTGAGTTTACAAGGAAAAATAATTTGACATGTCTAATATATTTACAACTCTTTCTTTGTTGAATCATACATTTAATATTATTTGTTTATGTTCATGAAGATAGAAATCTTGAGTTTTTTTAATACAAAAACATCTAATTATTCTCCTTAGACATCTATATGATTCTTAGATAATTTAACTATATATAATGATAACATTCTTCAAAATAATTATTTGTCTACGTAAATTCATCTCACTTTTTATTGATAATATTAGTTTATTGTGTTTGTGACTTATAATATTTTAAAACATAGAAGTAGGAATCGATATGCTACTTAAGGAAATATGTGCGTATACTTTCATAATCCGGGGAAACAATTATTATTAACAAAAATGATAGAACATAAGAATGTAAAGTTAATTTATTATTTTTAAAATACACATGGTTTTATCATAAATAAATTATTTATTAATATGTAAAATTACAATTCTTAAATTTTTCATTTTTGTTGTTTTTCTTAGAATATTTCAAGTTGTTTATTAATAAGTCTTTATGTTTTCATATTTATTATTTTTGAGGAGTTCTAAAGTTATTTCAAAATTACGATTAATTTATAATTTTAAAAATTTAGTTGGTTTCCTACATTTCTATTTACTTATAATAAAATATTTGTCTCAATAACTCTAATTTGTTTGTTTTCATTTTCTATAGTTAATGTTCTTTATTAGTGTAATAATGTAGAAATATTACTCTTATTATGTTACAAAAGTTCAAAGTCATATTATTAATCCTCTTAGTTATTGTGACTTTTTATTCTTAGGAATTTATTATGTTAAATGTAATATTTATTTAAAATGTGAAATATATATTTTAATATTTTGTGTTTAAGCCAAACACAATTTAAAAAAAAAAGGAATTGTGTATGTGTCATTTTCTTGAATCTTTTTTTCGTTGTTAATTCTCTCTTTTGTTCTCTTTTATGTTATTTTTAATTTTAAATTTTTTCCCAATATAAGTTGTCCCAAAAATAATTAAATATCTAAATCTAAGTATAATGATAATAATAATATTAATAAGTATGAAATTAACTAATTAAGATTTTTAAACTTTTCTTTATTTAAAATTTAATCATTAAAAAGTTATTAATACAAATATTAAATTAATCTAATATTGTACAATAAAAATAATTAAAACATGTGATGATTGGGTCATGACGAAGACAAGCAATAGCAATTGTGGATAATGATTTATAATAGTGTTGACTAAATATATAGTAATGAATACTAACTATTAATAGCAATCCGAGTTATACATTACCGAAAAATTATACTAAGAATATAATTTATAAAATTACAAATAAGCATAAAAGAACAATTAGATGTTTACATAAATATATATAAATTATACTAAAAAATCTCAAATAAAAAAAGAAAAAAAATGATCACAAGTTTACATTTAAGTAGTTCTAATATTACCTTCCCTTTTTCTCTATAAAATTTATTTTTAATATTTAACTTTTCGAAGTTCACATATATTGATTTCTTAATAAATTTCATATTTAATCTAAATATTTTTCATAGTTTCTCTTCTATAAAATTATGTGATTAACAAAAAATTCTTTTTATTAAAGTAATTATTGATATTAGTATGTAATTTTATTTAAATCTTTTTTATAACTGCGCGAAGCGCGGCTAAGTACATTAGTTAGGAATAAATGAGAAGACGTTTTGATGATACTGACATTTTTATGATACTCAGATAAAATTGAATAACTTTTATATTAAGTAATAATATTTTAGTGATCAAGACTAAGAGCATAGTTAATTACTCTATGATAAAAATAACTGTAACAAAAAGATATATTATTAAAGAGTGTTAAAGTCTTTATTGACATTAGTCAAGTGTCATCAGATTTGATGTCGTTACAGACTTTAAGAATGTATATAAAGAGTGTTTTGCCGTTAAAAATATATGTAGCGTAAAAGATTAAGGGTGTGTTTGGTATGAA
The DNA here is from genome assembly GCA_027705065.1 of Solanum peruvianum. NCBI lineage: Eukaryota > Viridiplantae > Streptophyta > Magnoliopsida > Solanales > Solanaceae > Solanum > Solanum peruvianum. The sequence goes on along the minus strand of JAKWJD010001762.1, from coordinate 57,060,781 downwards.
GAAAAATGTTTTCATAGAAAATATTTTATTTGGAAAACAAATATTTGACTTATGTTTGGTTGGTGAGTAGAAAATATTTTCCGAAAAAATATTTTAGTGTTTCATTTTTGAGTGAAAAAATATTTTGAGAAATATCTTTTATTTTTTACTAGAGTAGAGAATAATTTTTCATGTTATTTTTTTTTTAAAAAGAAACTTTTAACTTTTTTTTTCGTGGTGGTGTTGGGGGGGTTGGGTTCAAAGGTAGGGGTGAAAAAAATTAAAATTTGAAGTTGAATTTTTTTTAAAACAAAATAATATTTTTTTTTAAGGGGGTGGTGGTGGTGGCTAGTATGGGTGGGGTGGGCTGGTAGGGGGCTCAAGGGTAGAGGTGAAAAATTGAAATTTTAAAGTTGAAAATAATTTTTAAAAATAAATTTAAATTTTTTAGGAGTAGGGGGCCTGATAGGGTGGGTGGGTGGGTGGCGGGCTTGTAGGGTGGGGTGGATAGAGAGAGATTGAAAGAGTGTTTTGAAAAATATTTTTCTTAAGTTTTGAAAGGAAGTTATTTCCCTTAAATTTGAAAAAAATAAATTAATTTAAAATTTTTTTTTCGACTCCGTACCAAACACACCCTAAGTGCATACGAATTCGGAAAAGGAGCTTTAAAATTTGAGTTTCTTATCTAATATTAGGTTGATAACAATTTTTGTAATAGTGGAAATGTATCTTTTAACTAATTTCTAGCAGATTTTTTGTCGTATAAACAATACATTTTTTATACGTAATTAAGGTGTTCAAGATTTTAGTCAAACAAATATATTAGAAAATGCCTATAAAGAGATACAAGGTAGTACTTTGTGGCTAAAGGCTATAAGCAAAAGGCATGTTATTGATTACGAAAAAGTTTATGCACACTACAATGAATTTAATTATTAATGGGGGATAATTTTGTCACTTAAAACTCATATTTCATCACAAAAAAATATTTAGTAATTGAAAAAAAAATAACTGTCAGACCTTCGTCACAAAATTTGGGTCGTTAAAAATATTAAAAGACGATATACTGATCATTCGTCGCTAAATAAAAGTTAAACTATAAAAATATCTTTTCGTCTTTGAAGGCATACTATTTATGACAAATTTATTTGTCAAAAAAAAAAAAAGTTAAATATGTGGTTGATTGGGTGTTTTGTTAAAAAGACGATTTATACCGACGAAATAACCTTGTCACTAACTATTATGTTAATTAGTGACGATATAGTTTGTTGTTGAAAAAATATGGTTTTAAATTTTGTAAATCGATACTATATGGTTTGATTTTGGTTTTACTAAAAAACAACCGTAAAAATAACTAAATTGAATTGACAAATTATATATATATATTTTATAATTATTAATATATTATTCATAAATAAAATATAAATATTTTGTTAAATTTTAATTAACTTAAGCCTTTAATATACCATTTTCTCAAGTCCAACACTTAAATTTTAACCCAACTATTATAATCCTAAGTCCAAGTCTATCAAAATCCATTACTTAAGTCTTTACATACCCTATCTCACATAAAATAGTCACTCAATCTCTTAATTGAATCACTTTTTTAATGTAGTAATAATTATAGTATTGCTTAGTTGCTTACTTGAACCGAATGTAGCTTTCTTGTGGATTGTTTATGTACTAGGTGTTTGTGACTATCGAGATACGTATGTCCTCTAAAAATTTATTACTTTTCAAATCGAAAAATTAAAAGAACCGAATCAAACCGAACAAAATAGATAATAACCAAACTAACAATTATTTTTTTATTTGGCTGGGTTTGGGTTAGGAAAGTTGAAAAGCCAGCTAGATTGGTTTGGTTTAATTAGTTTTAACAAATAATCGATTCAAAAACCAACCACAAACACCCCTAGATACAAGGCATCACTTTATCCGAGAATTCATTGCTAAAAAAGAGGTAGAACTTAAGTATGTTAAATCTCATAATCAAATTGCGGATATCTTTACAAAGCCTCTCAAATTTTAAGATTTTCAGAGATTGAGATCAAGCATTGGAGTAAAGAAGAAAAATAAAAATTAAGGGAGAGACTTGTGGGAACAAAGCTTGATAGTAATTTGGCAGCCACACTTGTGGAAATCAATAGTCACAAATGCGAAAGTTGATAGTCACAAATGTGAAAGGTAGCAACCGTATTTGTGAAAGTTGATAGTCAAATTCTGATAGAGTTTTGGTGGAGCTTAGCCACCAAATTTTGTGAAAATTGATTGTCACATTTACGTTACTAATGACATTTTAAAACTTTATAAATATAGAGGTAATTGAATATTTGATGATACATCAAATAAAGAAAACAATATAGAATAGTGAAAAAAATCCACGAGCTATTTGTAGTTTGTGAGAAAATTATATATATATATATATATATATATATATATATATATATTGGTTTTAAGAAATAAAAGAAAAATAATCTTTTGGAGTACTGTATGCATATTTAATTTCTATCTCAACTCAAGAAAAAAAAATCAAAGTAGACCAATATATAAGCAGGCAATATTATGTTTGGAAAAGGGCCTAAAATATCATCGAACTATTGAAAATAGTATAAAATTACTCTCCATCCACCTATCGGTTTTAAAATGCCTTCTCATCCACCTATTGGCTTCAAAATACCCTTGTCATCCACATTTTGGGTTCAAAATTGACCACTTATAAAACTGTTTTAAAATTAAACAGTTTATGTATTTTTTAAAATACTTGACGCTATTGTTACTAACTGAACCCCACAAAACTAATAAACCAATTATAATATCAAAATCGTCATAAACACTACTAAAATACGCTGAAATTATAGATTCATGAAAATGACATTCAAAATTACTCGAGTCCGAATCGAAGCCCCAATTAAATTTAGGTTGAGCCGCTTATTTAGGAGGTACTTTCAATAGGATTCTCTTTCAAGCTTGAATTCAAAATTTATAATTAAAGGTAAAGAAGTAGTACATCTCGAATTAATACATGCACTTTTTTAAAATATAATTTTATAAATATTTATGATTTGTTTTAAAACCTTAAGTATATTATTTTTTTAAAAAAAGTTATCTATGAAGTAACATCACATAATTGAGACTAAAGAATAATTAAGATGAACATAGTCAGATTTTTAAGTTTACCGATAATTTTTATTTAGACACTTAAATATATGATAATTTACTTCTATAGATATTTTCGCCTCAATTTTTTAAACACTCTCATTGAGACATTGACAGTAGCTTTCATGTTGTTGCATTAGTAATGTTACGAGTTTATCAATTTGGTGGGGTTATATTAGTAATGGGTGGGTAGAGGAATGATTTATAAATTGTACTAATAAGTTAAATTATAACAAATAGTTGAACGCCACATATTAAAAAAATATTTAAATAGTTTAAATTTAAAATCGTTAGATAAGTGATCAATTTCGAACCCAAAGGTGGATTACAAGGGTATTTTGGACCAATAGGTGGGTAGGAAGGGTATTTTAGAGCCAATAGGTGGATGGAAGGTAATTTTATACCATTTTCAATACTTTAAGCATATTTCAGGCCATTTTTCATAATATATTATATAAGTATTTGTATTATATATTTAAAATTTATTAAACCAAAAAATTAGACAATAGTTTCGCAAATAATGCTAAAAATTTATCAAGCGTAAAGATTTAACGCTTAAATTAAATCAACCTAAAAAAACTAGCTAGCTCATGAGGAGAAATTTATTCAAATCTATACTAGGAGACTAATTTTACGTCCCTCTATTAATATAGAAACTTCTTAACGGAACAATACTCTTGAAAGTTTAGCGTATTGGGAAAAAAGGAAGAAAGAAGAAAAAGGTAAAAGGATAAACAAGACAAAGAAGTCATAAAATTAAATATACGGTGATCTTCTTGCCTAATCTTTGGTGTATGTAATTATTAAATGATGGTATTTTTTTAACGTATTATATGAATTTGTTAAACTTGAATATAAGATTTTGGAAAAATATACAAGTATCTTCTCAATTTATATCCGAGAATTCATAGACATATTTATATTATATAAATAAGTTCAGAAAGGTAATAGGACCTTAGTATAGTAAAAATATATCTCTAAAATTTCAGATATAAATTAAGAAGGTACTTATGCATTTTCCCTATAATTTTCTCTTTTTTCATTTTATTTATATATAGATATATCACTTCAAAAATGTTGTCGCATTCCTTAAATGAATTGTCCCTTTCCTTTGCCTTACGCCTAACACCTCACTTCCACACTATAAATTAGATCATGCAAACACATATATTCAACATTCATTCTTTAGTATCAAATAATCTCTGTTTCAATTTGTTCAAGAAATAACGCAATGGATGCTTTGTCTTCCACTCTTCTTTCTACATTACCACAACACCCTAAATCTTTTCTTTCTTTTAATAATAGTAATTATTATTATTATTCTCGCAACACGTCTTCTTTTACTCTAAAAGTTTTCTCCATTGGTGGTGAAAAGTCAATCCCTTCACCACCAAAAAGAGAACAAATACCCTCAAGAAAACCATCACTTCCTTCCAATATCTTCAACGCATTTGACGATTTTGTGAATAATTACATTGATCCTCCAAGAAAATCTTATGTTGATCCAAAATATGTTCTCTCTAACAATTTCGCTCCAGTAGATGAGCTTCCACCTACTGAATGCGAAGTAGTGGAAGGCTCCCTTCCCTCTTGCCTAGACGGCGCGTATATTAGAAATGGACCTAACCCTCAATATCTTCCACGTGGACCTTACCATCTTTTCGACGGTGATGGAATGCTTCACTCTATTAAAATTTCCCAAGGTAAAGCTACGTTTTGTAGTCGATTTGTCAAAACTTACAAGTACAACATCGAAAATGAAGCCGGTTTTCAAATTATCCCTAATGTTTTTTCCGGTTTCAACGGTATTATCCCCTCGGTCACACGTGGCGCTATTACCTTGGCCCGAATCATTGCGAGACAGTTCAATCCCGCAAACGGTATAGGCCTTGCGAATACAAGCTTAGCTTTATTCGGGGGTAAACTTTTTGCCCTCGGTGAATCTGATTTACCATATGCAGTAAAAATAGCCTCAGATGGTGATATTATTACCCTTGGCCGTCATAATTTTAACGGAAAACTTGTCTGGGGCATGACAGCTCATCCAAAAATCGACCCCGATACTAACGAGGCTTTTGCTTACCGTTACGGTCCGTTTCCACCGTTTTTAGTTTACTTTCGGGTCGACCCGAATGGTATAAAAACCGCAGACGTACCGATATTTTCAATTAAACGTCCAACATTGTTCCATGACATTGCAATCACAAAAAAATACGCGATATTTTCGGACATACAAATAGGAATGAACCCGATTAAGTTCATATTCGCCGGTGGTTCACCGGTGGGTATGAACTCGAGGAAAATCTCCCGACTTGGAGTGATTCCACGTTATGCCAAGGGTGAATCGGAAATGAGGTGGTTTGATGTACCAGGATTTAATAATTTACACGCGATTAACGCGTGGGAAGAAGATGGAGGCGATACGATAGTATTGATTGCACCGAATATATTATCGATAGAGCATACACTAGAGAGGATGGATATGATACATGGATGTGTTGAGAAAGTCAAAATTAATTTGAATAGTGGGGTAGTGAATAGACATCCAATTTCTACTAGAAATCTTGATTTTGGAGTCATAAATCCAACTTATATTGGGAAGAAAAACAAGTACGTATGTTTCAATAGCATATTCAGTATAAATATTATATATGACAACGTATGTATAATTTTTATTTAATCGTGTAGGTATGTATATGCAGCGATTGGGTACCCTCCACCTAAGTTATCAGGGATCGTAAAATTGGACGTATCGATCGCGGAAGTTGATCGTCGCGATTGCATAGTGGCATGTAGGACGTTTGGAGAAGGTTGCTTTTGCGGTGAGCCATTTTTCGTGGCGAAAAATAATTTGGGAGCTAACGAAGACGATGGCTACGTAATGTTGTACGTGCATAATGAGAAGACAGAGGAATCAAATTTTTTGGTCATGGATGCAACATCACCTAATCTTGATATTGTGGCTAATGTTAAATTGCCTCGTCGAGTTCCTTATGGGTTTCATGGGATTTTCGTAAGCGAAAGTGATCTTAATATGCTATAAATATATATATCTTGAAAATAGTATCGAGCAAATATAATGAAAATATAGAGGGAAAAAAAATAAGATGAAAAAAGATGTATACGACTCAATTCTAATCATTTTCTAAAGATAAGGTTATATATTACTAGACTTTAGTTATTTTTTCGTAAAGTTCAAATATATACAATTGAATTTATTTTTCATAAGAAATTTAAGTCATATATGTTTGAACTCAATTGATGTTAAACTTCTAAATGATGTATGATTTTTTCTCGATGTGTAATATTGCGTTTATGTGACACAATGACGTAACTCACAAGAAACATGCCTTGACACCTTACAACAAAAATATTTATAACTTACACATGAAAAATAATAATAAGGGAGAAAGAGAGAGTATCTTTCAATTGTGTTTTCTTTTTTTAAATTGACCATTAAAATAAAATGTTATTATAAAAGTTGATTGTTATAGAGTTTGATCGAATATGTTTAATCACGAAGATATCTCTCCATATTATTTAATTTTAGGTACTCCATTTCAATTTATTTGTCTGATTTTAACTTATCATGAAATTTAAAAGGATAAAGAAGACTTACACATCCTGTGGTGAACATATATAGAATGTACCAAAATATTCTTTAATTTCGTGATATTAAAAAAAGGAGATATTTCTTTTAAAACGGACTAAAACGAAAAAAACAAGACAAACAAATTGGAACGGAAGGAATATTAAGTATGGCCTTTAGTATTGCATTGATTCTTCACTTTTTTTGTGTGTGAATTTCAAAGATGTTTTGATTTGAGGAGAGAGTTTATTGACATGTATTAACTTCTGAAAAAGAACTTGATAAAACTGCAATACATAGTGACATTGTTCTTAGCAATGAACTGCACTATACATATTAACATGAAGAGGATGAATAAAATGGACATGCAAATGATGTTTGTAGCAGTATCTAATCACTGGTCTTTGGCATTGAGGAAGAAGGAACAAAGGAAATGTGTTCTATCTGATATGGGATTAGGGGATCCGTTATCCGCGGATCATGAGTTATAGTTCCCATAGCTGCCTGTTTCTCTCTGTAAGATGCCCAAGTTACTAAATAAAGCCCAGCTATAATGAGAAGTCCTCCTAAAATGCTGCAGTCACAAAGCGCGGAGATTATCTTAGAAATGGAGGCTAACAACAGACGACTAGCTAGAAGATGGAACGTAAAGAAAGATCATATGTTCTCAGCAAGGTCACAAGAACCAATCTCCAAGAGAAAGCAAAACAAAGGAAACATGGCAATTTTCTAACAGGAGAGCTTTGCTTTCACCCTCATGTCGAGTATAAAGCAAAGAAATGAGAACATACACAGATATAAAAGTGAATTTTGTTTTAGGAGTATGATGTGCATTCAAAATAAATCAGAGTACTAACCTTCCCAGATAAATAGGGCTCCAAAGAAAAACACTAGATAAAATTGCTGACGCTACTGGTTGGAGCGGACTGTATAAAGCAACTAAAGCAGGGCCAAGAACCTTATTGCACCATGTCATAAGTCCATAGTTCAGGGCTGATGCCAGAATTCCCTGAATGACAGTAACCATTATGACGAAAACAAAAAACTGTCCATTTACATACTAAACCAAATGAGATGAAATGTAATAGACAGATGAATGAGGATCCACTATTAAAAATTCACAGACTAACTTTAATTCATGATGTATTGATGATTGTAAACTGAAATAGCAACCTAGGGGAAGTATATGAAGATCATTGACACTGTTATTCAAAGTTCAGGGGTGAAAGGAACAACAGAATTTTTTGAATCAAACAGAGAGAACATTCATATTCTTAAGCCTGGATGTGTAGTTTTGCTTGCTTTTTGGTTCAACATGATTTTTGTAAATGATATAGATTCCATGTTAGAAATGATAGGAGAATTTCACAATCAGTAATTTTGTGTTTTCACATTATCATAGTGTTGTTTATACCATCGTCTATAATTAAATTAATTTTACTTACCAAAGGAAAAGCTCAATATATCCAGAATATTCAGGGGATTGTTCTTTCTAACAAGGAAAATTGCCTTTCTGTGATCATGATACACCCCCCAAAATCAAGTCTCACAAGGCGTTGAATTTTTTTTTAAAAATCAGTAGTTTTTTAAAAACAATTATATCTTGTACTCTTAACACTTTTCTTGAAGTTTCTGTATATCATTGTCTAAGATTTTCCTTTTACATGAGGCAAATCATTTTGAGAAATGGGATCAAGATAGACACAATCTCATTTCACAGATCAGGGAAAATGAAGATCAGTTCTTAAGAGAATCTTACAGCATAGCACACAGCGACAAGTTCAGATTGTGTCAAATACCAGTCTGTTGATCCATTGGTCACAAAAAATGACGTCCCAATCATTAATAGAACACCAAAAAGGTATGAATATGCTGTCAATGATAAGTTTGCTGGGTATTTTTCCAAAACTGGAGCCTGCAAAATTTTTCATAATTCACTCAACTCTACACACATTTCATAATAATACACACACATATATTGACGAACTCATTCTTTTCCGGACAACTCCTCAAAGCTAGCCCGAGATAGGAGAAACTATTTTACCAATCTGACTGAAGGCCACGCTACCAACCGAAACCAGGTTGTTTCTATGGATTATGTCACAAAAACACTCGGTCTTTTAATACATTGATTCTGTTAACTGGAAGTAGTCTCTAGCTATTATTCAGTAAGTCATATTTCTTGATCAGTTTATCAATCACTCACAAACTTGTATAATCTGGATTACCAGAACAGAATCAAAATCTAGAATGCCTAAGATCAAGTAAAAGGTATCCAACATAGAGGCAAGATGGATGCAAATTAATTTCTTTTAGATGAATGACGATTGATAGATCAAAGTTCACAAGAGCAGAAAACAATTACTAGAGAAATTATTATGAAACTGAAAGTGATAATTTTTAACAAGGAAAGGGTAAAAGGCATTATAATTTCCACACTCTAACTATAACCAGGAAACTTCATGTATTAACACAAACTTGGCGGTGAAAGTGAAGTTCAATAATAAACCTAGTACAGTTTAAAGCTTAATCAACAAACTGCTGAACCTTGGGGTCGGATATATGGATCTCCACTGTCCATGCTCCCAGTTAAGCTCACCTTAGTCCAATATAACACAGTTAAACCCACATAAAATTGGAGGGTGTTACATATACTTTTGAAAGAATATCAGCTTTTAGCAGGAGAATTTTAAATTAGAACAACCAGTTTTAAAAAAATTATAATGCTGATCAAACTACTAGCCTTGTTGAAAGAAAAAGCAGACAGTTCACTCCACAAGTTTGTTTGTGAATTGCAGACACTTGCAGACGAACTAGTACACCTATCTACCTATTTCCATTTAAGAACTAGACTATCTGGAGACACTGGAAAGAAAGTTCTGACTAGCTACGTAAAAGGCCTCAAATCAGTATCCTTATGTTCTGTTTACCCCTAATTCACATGTTATTAGAGAAGGAAGCTCACCGTGAAAGGTCCTATATACAATGAAAGATCGGGATCCATCTTTTACCGCCAATGATAAATATATATATAATTTGTATATCTGCATAGCCTTTCAGTTTCATCATTGAGAACGGTCTGCTATTTATTGCAATCAAGTCATTCTGAATTAACAATTGAAATGATTATCTAGTTACCTGAAAAGCAAAGTATGCTGCCATGCACATACAGTTTCCTATTAAACATAAGACGCCAAGGTGCCAATTATCAAATCCCAACTCTAGAAAGCTAGACATTAGCCATCCAGCAGGCTCTGGTTGAACCTTAGCACTTATCTCAATTTGTGCTGTGAAGTCCACCGTGCTGTCTCCAAACACCACTGGGCCACGGGAAATAGCCATTAAAATTGCCCCAGAAACACAAACAATAGTACCTCCAACCTTTGTCTGACCTTCCACAGTAAGAAGTTTTGCTGTTTCCGTACTGCATAAACAACTCATATGAATAATGTTGAGCAAGCCACATCAAATACTCTTTTCAAAAGCCTGTGCCGACTCCCTTGCATTTCCGTTAATATTTTTTTATACCAAGAAATTCTGGAGGGTCAATGAAGCCAGGTTTTAAAACTCGGTGGGAATGGATCTACACATCTAACCTAGCACAACTAAACTAAGACATAAATGTTTCTTCACATTATAGATGCCCGCCTCATTTTTACTAAAATATTCTGCAACAGCACCATGCTCTCTGTGGTCCACTTCAATGTTACCTTGACAATTGAACAACACCATGTACTCTATGATTGATCATAAAATTATGGTTTTAACTCACACAGCTAAAAATATTAAAGGACAAAAGAGCACTACAGTATTTTCGCCAAACAGAATCGCCCCTTCAATTGTTTCTAAAACAGCAGCACATAAAACCAATTTCGTGAACATTTACCCTTTCGGAATCCATTAAGTGTTGCCCAGTTTCAGCCTTACAGAATACAATTATAGCTTTTGAGAAATGAAAAAATTCAATTAATCAAAAATGTTACTACCAATTTTATTTTATTTTTTTGTGAACTAGATTTGACTGAAACTCAAAACTTCTTATACCAAAGCACCTGGTTTTATTCTAACACATCATCCTCAAAATCGCTGAAACAAAAAAGAAAGGAAGAAAAGAGATCTACAAGGAAGGTTAAGATGATGAAAGTTTGGGAGCTCAAAAGTATAATTGGGATAAAACATTGACAATCCCACTTCATGATGCATGATTAAAAGCTTAAGCAATTGAATCTGGATGAGTGAGTAGATCAAGCGTCCCAAAAGTAGTTATAATTCTATTAGGCAGTTAGCATTTCAAAAGAGTTAGATAACACTGTTCACAGCTTTTAGTTAGCTCAGTTAGTTCAAAGACTGGACAATGCAGTAGTTCATCAAATTTGTGTATAAATACAAGTCCTACTTGTACATTGATCACATTTGATGAAATAAGATATTTCTTCTCTTCTCCCTGCTAAACTTTGTTAGCTATGTACTCAGATTTCCCTGTGTTAGCTGCCATCTTCTTCAAGTTTATCTCCTAGATTAACTATCCTCCGTCTCGATCTCTCTTTTGTGTATCACTTTGTTATGCAAACCTCTTTTTCTAAAAAGAAACCTTTTTCTGCCCCCCCCCCCCCTTAAGTTTTACCTCGCCCCGTCCCCTTCTGCCACCTAAACGTCCATAGGTGCTGGTTTGGGGGGTAAGGTGGAGATTGGGTTGGGAATTCTGTAGTTAGTTGGTCTTTAATCTAGATGCAAGGTTTCATTTTTCAAAAAAGGGGAAGCCAAAGTGAAATGGACAAATAGAATCAGTTAGCATTTTTTTCTGAAATTCGAAGAATTCCCTCTTCTATCTGTCTCAGACTTAATCTGTCATTGTTTATCTCCTCTCTAAAAGTGTTTCTGCAATTTTGTTCCTTAGAATGTCCATTTCACCAAAATAGTTACTGAGTAATCTCGGATTGTATTGCATCAGTTTGGAGGATATACATTCTCAAATTGATTGCAATTACTCTCATTCTATGCACAACAATAAAGTACTGGTGATTGCTCCAATTTAAAGCACAAAACGAATTTGGTATTAAAAATACAGCTTTGATACTTGATAGAACTATGACCTTTCACAGCTCACAAAGTTAAGCAACACAAGATTCACTCAACACCCAGGACATGCAAGAACTGGGAGTGATGGAGACAAAGATTAAAAATCGAGAGATGAAAGGGATTGAATGTTTACTGACCCCATGAGAACAGCAAGTATTAACGTAAAGACTGGTATTGCAGGTTGTAAAGCAGCAGCATAAGTCGGATTCGTGAAGCCAAGACCAATAAGGAACAACAGTTGGCAACCAAAAATACTGTCTCAGTACCAAGAGAGAAAAAAGGCTTTTTCAGCAATAGGCTTTTATTAAGTGTATCAAAATTACGGAAATTAATAAAGCAAATCCAAATATACAAGGTTAGTACAACAAAACGTACCCAGTTAATCCTAGAAGAAAGAATGACAGTACAAGCCGCTTATTCAGAGGAAGCCTCGACCTCCTATAGATGGAGAAACATAAAATTTACATTTGTAAGTGATGCTCATATGATTCCAAATATTGTAACTAAACTTGTTGTAATAGACTGAAAATACAAATGGAATATAAACAGTGGGGCCCGCAGTTTGCACTATTATACCCACTTTTTCTGAAAAGGGTAACGATATATGACAAACATCAGCAGAAAAGAAATTCTAGAAACCATATTTACAGAATGCAAAAAAATTGAAATAGCAAAATACAATTCATCTTAATTTTTTGTACCGAGCTACTTTTATCTTCAAAACATCTTGCATTCCTTTTTTCAATCATATCCACCCGATACAAGCTGCTATTATTCTCCACCATCTCTTTTGCTTAATAGTATTCCAGCAATCAACAGCTTCTTTGTTTTTGGTGTCTTAGACATGGTCTATTTAAGTCCAGTCATGCTAAGAAACAGCTGAAAGAGTCGATGTGCTACCACACAATGCAGGGGTAAATGACTATGGCGATCTGTTTCAGTCTGACACAGGTGGCCTCTAGAGCACATATAAATGCCCCTTCTCATCACTTTTCCTTAGTGAGACAAGCTTGTTTGGCAACCAACCAAGTAAAAGAAGCCCCCTTGAAAGGAATCTTAGTCTTCCAAATCTGCTTAGTAGGCCACTGGCTATCTTGACTTCATTTCCCGACACAATAAAATAGGCAGACTTAACTGTAAACAACTTGTTATTCTTGACTTTCCAGAGCAATGAATCCTCGTTATAATTAGTCCCTTGAAACAGCTCCAGTTGTTTGAACAATACAACAACTCTCTATATCTCTCAATCATACAACCTTCTGAAATTTATGGCCCCATGCTTCTTCTACTGTGATCGTTGGGATGGATGTCAAATTAAACAAATCTGGAGTTACTACTACATCCACCTCCCAATATAGGTTTCTCTTACACCTTAAGGTTCCAATGCATTCCCTCTACTGCACTCCCAAGATTTGTTGTACTATCAACTACCTATACGTGTTTTTTGTTGCACCCGTGATCTCAAAAGCTATATCTACTTCAATCCTAAATCCCCCTTTTTTTAAAGTATCTCTCCTGCCAACCTGCTACTTTTCACTATCACTTGGTTCCATATTACTTGGTCTTTATTGTACGCGACCATGTTAAGCCAATGTTAACTACTTCTACATTGATTCCATAAACAAGCCAATGAAAACTTAGCCAGTGTATGCGACCTATTTCTGCATAGTTTAAATATTGTAAATATATACCTGCTGTTTGACCACAAAAATGAAAAAGAGAACAAGTGCTACACAGGTAGGAGCTTTTAAGTTATCACTATCTGAATATGGTAACAATAATTTCATAAAAATCCATGCTTTACATGTACATAGATTCAATTGTCTATCTACAAAGTAGCTGAATCATGTAACATAAAAAGGGAATATATGTAGAGAGATAAAAGAACTAACTTTTCACGGAAATAGGCAATTGGGGCAAGAATAGCTATAGCAATAAGGTCTCTATACAAACAGAAGACAATTTCATTGATGCCCACATTGAGAGCCACCTTAGTAATCACATGGTAACAACCATAGACAAGCTGCACCAAAGCCATTGCAGCATGGGCTTTCCATACATCACCCCCATTTCCTACTGCCATTTTACTCATTTCATCCCCTCCACACCCACCCACCCCCCTTTATATATACAGTCCACCAAGTTTAATATTGGGTAGATGGTGATTTTAAAAACTAAACAATACAAGAATCAGACAAAAGGAGTGGACTTCTCGTATGAACCTCAAGTTTTTCTACAGAGTTTGTAGTTGGGGATTTTTGGTCACAACAAAATGAGTAAGATTTAAAAATTAGAATTTATAGTATTTTTTATATAATTTTAAATATTTAAAAAAATTAAAAAACAATTAAATTAATTTAATCTAATTTAATATTGAATATTAATCAAATTGATTTTCGAAAAAGAATAATATGACAAAAAAAATAGATTAAAAAAATATCAAGGTATTAGTAAGATTTGTATTAGTTATTTTAACATAACTTTTTAGAATATTATTTCTAAAAATTATTTATAAGAAATTTTCATGTATAAAAGAATTTGCATTATTTTTAAAATAATATGTATTGCACGTTACTAACGCTATGAAATTTTCATATATCAATATTACATACCTCAGTATAGCTTGATATTAATTAAGAATATACAAAACTACTATAATATAGGTTGGTACAATTAATGATTAAAAAAAACAAATAATTTGTTAACAAGTGTACTAAATAAAAAAATAAAATAAAAAAATCAATAGTGCAATTCACACGTCATCCAAACAAATTTTAGTAATATATATTTTTTTTGAACAATACACTTAATAAATAAACTTATCATAAAAAGAAGTCCATGAACTACAGCATAAATAAGCTCCTTTGATCAGGTTGTTTATCAATTCCTAATTAGTTGTTTTAAAAGAAAATTAATAAAAATGATTCCATAGATAAATGTCCCTTAATCCGGTGTGGGCGTTAGAGCATTGAGAGGACCTTTTCCTAGTACGAGAGGACCGGGAAGGACGCACCTCTGGTGTATCAGTTATCGTGTCCACGGTAAACGCCGGGTAGCCAAGTGCGGAGCAGATAACTGCTGAAAGCATCTAAGTAGTAAGTCCATCCCAAAATGAGTGCTCTCCTATTCCAACTTCCCCAGAGCTTCCGGTAGCACAGCCAAGACAGCAACGGGTTCTCTCCCCTGCGGGGATGGAGCGACAAAAATTTTTATGAAAATTTAAGAGAAGGTTACGGCTACGTATTTTTATTTTTGAAATTTTTAACTAGATAATTTGATAGTTAATATTATAACTAAATGAATATTACATTTTGTGAGTGATCATTCGACTTTGTCTTCATTATCGAAAAGTCATTAATTTTTGTTTTGTTATACAAAGATCATACCTAAAATATATACAAAAATATCTCTTCTGTTTGAAGGTAGATGCAAAATGACCCCCTAAATATACTTTTGAGCAATTTTAGTCCACTATTTTACAAAAAAATTGAGAACATTCACATACATATCTGAAAACTTGAGCAGTTTTAGTCCACCACTATTCATGTATTGTAGTGGAGCAATTAACATATTTAAAATAGCATGTTCTCATACCAAAATAGGAAATTTTCATCTCATAAACAATGGTTTAACGACTAATTAAAAGTATTTAACAAAGACATAACACATAAATGTGCCTTTAACTTAGCCTCAAATCACATGTATATTCTCCAACTTTGTGTGTACACAAGTAAACACTTTCACTTGTAGAAAATTAAACAAAATAGACACACATGTCTTACTTGACATTCTATATGACAACTTGTGTCCTACGTGGTGTCCAATACTTATGCAATTTAATACAAATTTAAGTGTCTACTTGTACACACCCAAAATTGAAGGGTATGAATCTGAAAATGAGGACAAGTTAAAGGGCATTTACATATTATGCCTTTAATAAATGATTCTTTTAAACCATTTTGAGTATGAACATGAACAATATGATGTTTACTTAATATCCGAATGGC
The DNA here is from genome assembly GCA_027705065.1 of Solanum peruvianum. Classification (NCBI taxonomy): domain Eukaryota; kingdom Viridiplantae; phylum Streptophyta; class Magnoliopsida; order Solanales; family Solanaceae; genus Solanum; species Solanum peruvianum. The sequence continues at coordinate 57,044,971 of JAKWJD010001762.1, read as the reverse complement.
ATACAATAATAATCATTAAAGGCCTGAGATGTAAACTCATCAATATTATCGAAATAGATTAGCCGAATTGCATAATCTAAAAATTGTATTGTTAATCTTATTATTTGACCAAGCAATCTCGCAAATGTCAAAGTTGATAAACTAGCCTTAAATATCAATCATCCCATCATTGCATAAAGAGAACTTTCAGAGAGAGGGTTCCAACCCTCTATAATCGAGTGACGGAGGTATGACTGCAATACATATTTATCATTCTTCTTAGCACTGAACTAAACATTATCATGAAGAATAGGACATGCAAAGGATATCTATGGCAACATCTAATCACTGATCTTTGGCATTGAGGAAGAAGAAACAGAGGAATTATGTCCTATCTGATATGGGATTAAGGGATCCGTTATCCGCGGATCATGAGTTATAGTTCCCATGGCTGCCTGTTTCTCTCTGTAAGATGCCCAAGTTACTAAATAAAGCCCTGCTATAATGAGAAGTCCTCCCAAAATGCTGCAATCAACGCGTGGAGATGCCTTAGCTAACGACGAATTACTAGATGGAATGTAAAAAAGAAAGATCATACGTGCTGCTCAGCAAGTGAAAATATTTCATAGTTTCACGAGAACCAATCTCCTAAAGAAAGCAAGTCAGAAAGGAAACATGGCGATTTTCCAGCAGGAGAGCTTCACTTCACCCTCATGCCGAGTAGAAAGCAAAGAAATGAGAACATACACGGATATAAAAGTGGATTTTGTTTTATGAGTATGATGTTGATGCAGAATAAATCAGAGCACTAACCTTCCCAGATAAATAGCGCTCCCAAGAAAAATACTAGACAAAATTGCTGTTGCAGCAGGTTGAAGCGGATTGTATAAAGAAACTAAAGCAGGGCCAATAACCTTATTGCACCAAGTAGTAAGTCCATAGTTCAGCGCTGATGTAATAATTCCCTGAGAGACATTAACCATTGTGATGAAAACTATTTTCATTTCATCCCAACGAAAATGAGATGAGATGTTATGGACAGATGAATGAGAATCCACTATGAAACATTCAAAAGCTAATTTAATACATGATACATTGATGATTGAAAATTGATACAGCAACATAGGGGAAGGGAGTATGAAGAGCATTGACCCTATTCTTCAAAGTTCAGAGGCAAATCTGGATAATTTTGCATAGTTCGAGAGCGAACTTAACCATTTTCCCTTACATAAAAAGGACTGTGTTATAGGGATCGGTCCGACTTTAGTAGTACCATGATAAATTATTTGGCCACCTCAGGTAAAAAGTTAAGTTGTTCGTGAGAGCACGAATTACTTAATTATGATTTCAACAACCAAACTTCAACAGTTGATTTAAAAGCAAATTATACCTGGTATGACATTTCTAAATTTTTTGGTATATCATTGTGTCAGATATATTCTTTATGTGAGACAAATCATTTTGATACTTTGATCAAGATAAAAAAAATACTATCTCATTTCATACATCAGAGAAAATGAAGATTGGAACTTAAAAGAGTCTTACAGCATAGCACACAGCACCAACTTCAGATTGTGTCAAATACCAATCTGTTGATCCATTGGTCATAAGGAATGACGTCCCTATCATTGGTATAACGCCAAAAAGGTAAGAATATGCTGTCAATGATAAGCTTGCCGGGTATTCTCTCAAAACTGGAGCCTGCAAAATTTCTTTACGTACTCAACTCTGCATACATTCATAGTAATACACACACACTGACAAGCTCAAGGATTTCCACACAACGCTTCAAGCTAGCCCAAGATCTGAAGTGTCACAGACATCTCAGAATAAACTGTTAGTACCAATGATGACTAGAGGTCAACCTACCAACCAAAACCAGATTTTTTCTATGATTATTTCACAAAAATAAGTATTAGTTGGACTAATAAGTATGGATTATATCACAAAAAGATCAGCTTTTTCAATACATCAACTCTGTTGACTGGAATCAGTATCTAGCTATTGTTCATTAATGTAATCTTTCTTAACCAATTATCAAATGATCACTAATTTATATAATCTGGACTACTTTACATAAGCAAAACTTAACCGGTCTAAGATTAAGTAAAGGGTATCCAACAAAGTGGCAAGATGAGCGAATTGATCTCTTTCAGATGAATAGCCATTGGTAGATCAAAGTTCACAAGAGTAACCAAATAAGAGAGAATATCATGAAACTGAATGTGATCACCTTTAACAAGGAAGGGTAAAGGACATTATTTTAAATATTTTTGAAATGGTAAAATGTAAGGGGAAAGGTAAAGGACAATTAGGACCATTATACTTCCTATTGAAAGACCAATCTAGTTATATAGGTTTCCCTTTCATTTTAGGACGTAAGAGTTGTTCCTCTAAGCAAACAGTGATACTAAATGGCAATTCAAATTTAAGCAACCTATTCTTCATCTTCACCCCCAACAAAAAAAGAAATTAGAAAAAAAAAAGAAAGAAACCCACTAGACTATAGTTGTGATTGTACAAAAGCAAACCAATCAACAATCAAGATGAATCAACAAGCCATTACCAGCCTTACCTAAGAACCGTGAGAGCTGAATTTAAATCCCTAGACGAGAAAGAAAATGATGGAAGGGGTATTAGACAAAATTAAGTTACATTTAATATTTTTTACAAGGTAAGCTACATCTGTATTTTACATAGCAAGATCTTTCTTTTCAAAGATTGTTTCAATCAGTTGTAGAAATTCACTCAATACCAATTTCACAATTTCAAAGGCCCGCCTGCAAATGCTAGTGTATCACAGGCACTCACCCAAAGCATGTGAAAATCACCTTCATGGCATATGATTAAGAAGGAGGTCAATCGTGGCCAATAAACAAGGAAGATCAGGGGCAAAATTTTTAAGGGATGACTAGGTATATATGTAAATTATATATGCACATAGCTTTTCAGTATAATAATTGAGAACGGTCTGCTATTTGTTACAATCAAGCCAATCCGAATTAACAATTGAAATGATTATCTAGTTACCTGAAAAGCTATGTATGCTGCCATGCACATACAGTTTCCTATCAAGCATAAGACGCCTAGGTGCCAATTATCAAATCCCAACTCCAGAAGACTAGACATTAGCCATCCAGCAGGCTCTGGTTGACCCTTAGCACTTATCTCAATCTGTGCTGTGAAGTCTGATGTGCCGTCTCCAAACACCGCTGTACCACGGAATACAGCCATCAAAATCGCCCCAGAAACACAAACAATGGTACCTCCAACTTTTGCCTGACCTTCCATAGTAAGAAGCTTCGCAGTTTCTGTACTGCATAAATAACACACATGAATGATATTGACCAGGTCAACAACTGCGACAGATAAGTTATGTGACAATTCTAGAAATGAACAATGGACTAGCTCATGTTCCTTCCTTTAATGACCAATGACTTAAAAAGCAGGGAACATGGACTACTTCACAGTGAATACTTTATTCAAAAGGCCGTCCCTTGCATTTTCATTTTTTTTATTCCGAGAGATCCCCAAGGGCAACCGCCTGCATCTCAACTAAATTAACGCATTAAAGTTTCTCCACATCATAGATGCCCGTCTCATTTCCACTAAACTATCCTGCAACAGCACCATGTCCTCTGTGATCCACTCCAGGTGTTACCGTGACAATTGAACTACACCCTGTACTCTATCATTGATCATAAAATTACAGTTTAAATGGTACACCATTAAAATAAATAAAGGAGCACCTAGGTTGTTTTTTGGCAAATGGACCGATTTCCTGAAAGTTTACCCTTTTGAGATCCATTCAAGCATTCCCCAGTTACAGAGAATAACTATAGGTTTTGGAAAAATGAAAATATTTCAATTAAGAAATTTAGAGGATATGTTTCTTAGTTGATTGTAATTATTCTCATTCTATGCACAAAAGAAAGTATTTGTGATTGTTCCAACTTAAAGCACAAAGCAATTTTGGTATTAAGAATACAACATTTGACACTTGATAGAACTATGATTTTACACAGCTCACAAAGTTAAGCAACAGAAGATTTACTCAACACCCAGGACATGCAAGAAACGGGGGTAATGGAGACAGATACAAAATCCAGAGATGAAGGGAGTAAAAGTTTACTGACCCCATAAGTACAGAAAGTATGAACGTAAAGACTGGTATTGCAGGTTGCAACGCAGCAGCATAAGCCGGATTTGTGTAGCCAAGTCCAACAAGGAACAACAGTTGGTTACCGAAAATACTGTCACAATACCAAGAGAGGAAAAAGGAATTTTCAGGAATAGTATTTTATCAAGTATAACAAAACTAAAGGAAATTAACTAAACAAATCCAAACGGACATGCTTATAACATCAAAACTCACCCAGTTAATCCTAAAATGAAGAATGACAGTAGTAGTCGTTTACTCAGAGGAAGCCTTGACCTCCTGTACATAGAGGAATTCCTATAGGGTTAAAATAGTATAAAAGCACAGAAAATATTAGCAATAGCTACTTTTATTAAGGTTGGATGACAAATTTTTTTAAAAAAATCTATTCATTGTCCGCTCGCCGCCCACCCCCCGCAAAAAAAAGATTGGCTATTATCACAAATCTCCAACATGCTATATGGCACAATTTTGAGTGGAACTTACAAGGGGCAGTCCATAACTCTTTAATAAACACAAAATAGATGATATTGCAGCATCAAGTAGTTTCATCTGATCAAAGACTAAGCTACTCCTTTTATAATGTAAAATAATTTTATTAATGGTAGAAAAGTCTCCAGTATACAAGCAGTATATCAGAAGGTAAAAATTCTACAGCTTCATCAAAAACATAAAAGGGTGGAGAATCTACAAAAGAATATGATTTTGCACAAAAGTCACAAAAAATTTTGTTCCATGATGTTTTAGACTTTCTAGTTAAAAAGAACCTCCAAGTCTTCTACGCAAACTAAAACTTCACAGAAGCACCAAAAAGATGCTACGAATTAGGGAATAATAGGTCGTTCCTAAAAGAGTATTGTTCAAAACAAGGAGAACTTCACCCAAGGCTCCCCAACTCTTTGGGGATGTGAGAATCTCCCAACTTAGTAAGTAAAACTTCCTATCTCCATTTGTTGAGTCCAATAATAAGTTCCATTAGATAGAGTCTTTTCGATTCTCCAGTTAGTTAGTTGGTGACTGTAGCATAGACATAGTATGTGGGAATGCTAAAAATGTGCTCCTAATCAACACTTTCTACCTCCTATCGAAAAGTATATCTTCTGCCAACCTGCAACGTTTAATGATCACTGGGTTCCATGTTGCTTGGTCTTTACTGGACGCACCAACAGTAAACCAAGGTAAACTACTACTTCTACATTGAATTCCAAAAAGAAGCCACAAAAGAGTAGGCAAAGTGATTCTGATGGTATTGTGAGCTTGTGTTAAATGTTGGTATTCTGTCTACCAATGTATGCTAGAGGGTGCCCGTTTTTGCATAGTTAAATATATCTCTGCTATTTGACCACAAAAAGAATAAAGGGGAACCTCCACGGAGAAAAGCAATTAAGTAGTCACTATTCATGATTTACATGTACATCAAATCAATTGTCCAATGCCTTCTTACAGGGTAATTTATCTGAGGAAGTGTATATGAGTTTGCCACAAGGTTTCCAGTTTCCACAAACAGTGGGAAAAGAAAGTTTGTAGGCCAGTTAAGTCATCGTATGGGTCGAAGCAGGCTTCAAGACAACGCAACATTAAGCTTACAACTACATTGACTGGTGCAGGACACTCACAAAGTGCCTATGTCCACTCCTTGTTTACAAAGAAGAAGGAATCAGGTATTCTTTCCACAGATACAGACAGTTCTTGGATTGCAAATTTAAGAGAAACATGTAAAAAGGGAATATATGTAAAGAGATAAAAGAACTAACTTTTCACGGAAATAGGCAATTGGGGCAAGAATAGCTATAGCAATAAGATCTCTATACAAACAGAAGACAATTTCATTCATGCCCACATTAAGAGCCACTTTAGTAATCACATGGTAACCACCATTGAAAAGCTGTACCAAAACCATTGCACCATGGGCTTTCCATATCTCACCCCCATTTCCATCTTCAACTGCTGCCATTTTGTTCACACTTCATCCACTCCACCCCCACCCCCTATATACAGTCCACCAAGTTTAATAATGGGTAAGATGAATCTTGAAATTAAAATCTAAAGAAAACAAGATTCAGACAAAAGGAGTGAACTTTTTGCATGAACCTGAAATTGTTCTAGAGAGTTTGTGTCTTTGAATTTTTTATCACCAAACATTGATGAAAAATTGTATTTGTCTTCTCCTTCACTGAAATTGGCAAAAGGCCAAACAGGAGTGTTTGTTGATGGAGTTTTATAGGTTACCTTTTTAGGAAATTTTCTTTTGTTGAACCCTTTTTTTTTTTATCTTTAATTTAGAAATTCTATGTCAAATCAAAATCGAACATAAAAGAAGTAGCGATGTTCCTTATGTTTAGGGATAAGTATAAAAGCAATCCCTTAAAGAAATATCGTCTAATATCTCTCAAAAGTGTTTGGTCTTTAACTTTTTATTTTTTTCTATATTACTATAAATCTACCTTTATTACATATTTATATTTATGATATGAGTTAAGATGCTTTTGCTGTTATATTATTAGATGTGTAAATAAAAATTACATTAACTTAATGTAAACATTCGATGCGAGTAAGTTTTATTTAGATCAGTTCAATTTACATTATTCAATTATAAAATGATAATTCATTAGTAGGCTTATAATACAAAAAAAGATAATTAAAAAATCAATACTGCAATTCCTACGTTATTCGAACAAATTTTAATCATTTGAGTAAAAGATTTTTTTTGAACAACAGCAACACTTAACTAAATGTGAACAGAAGAACTATAGCATAAATAAAACCTTTAAGCTGGTTGTTTATCAGTCTCATAGATAAATGTCTCTTAAAAAATCGTTATTTCAAGTTGATAAACTAGACATTTTATCATCGCATAATCGAGTGATAATGGAATGACTGTTTTTGAGTCTATGTTGACAGTGAAACAAGACAGGAACAAGAATTTATCAACTGCAATAATTCTGCAGGAAGAATTTACTTAAGAACTTGATAGAACTGCAATACATATCTGCCATTCTTTTTAGCAGTGAACTTACGTATTATAATAAAGAAGATGAAGAAAAGGACATGCAAATGTCAACTGCAGCAATATCTAATCACTGATCTATGGCATTGAGGAAGAAGAAACAGAGACAATGTGTCCTGCCTGATGTGGGATTAGGGGATCCGTCATCTGAGGCGCATGAAGAACAGTTCCCTTGGCTGCCTGCATCTCTCTGTAAGATGCCCAAGTTACTAAATAAAGCCCAGCTATAATGAGAACTCCTCCCAAAATGCTGCAATCACAACACACGGAGATATCTTAGAACAAAAGCTAACAACGAACAAATAGAAGCAAGTGAAATATTCATAGTTTCGCAAGAACCAATATCAAAAAGGGAAGTAAGTCAGAAAGAAAACATGGAGAATTTCCAGCAGGAGAGCTTCATGTCACCCTTGTGTCTTTTTCTCATTGTGCCAAAACAAGTATAAAACAAAGATATGAGAAATACACAGGTATAAATGTGGTTTTGTTTTTCGGAACATGATATACATTCAGGAGAAATCACAGCACTAACCTTCCCAGATAAATAGCGCTCCCAAGAAAAATACTAGACAAAATTGCTGATGCAGCAGGTTGAAGTGGATTGTATAGAGCAACTAAAGAAGGGCCAAGAACCTTATTGCACCATGTCATAAGTCCGTAGTTCAGCGCTGATGCAACAATTCCCTGAAAGACATTAACCATTGTGACGGAACTATTTCATTTCATCCCAACTAAAATATTTGTCCATCTACATACTTACCATATGGGATGAGATATTATAGACAGATGAATGAGAATTCACTACGAAACATTCAGAAACTAATTTAATACATGATGCGTTGATGATCTCAAATTGAAATAGCAACTTAGTGGAAGGAAGTATGAACAGTTTTGACTCTGTTCTTCAAAATTTCAAGGGCAAATCTGGATCATTTTGCATAGTTCAAGAGAAAATTAGATCACTCCAAAGGACCACATTATAGGGACAGGTCTTGGCTTTCATACCATGTCAAATTATTTGACCGCCTTATGAAAAAAGTTAAGTTATTGGAGAGAGCACCAGATACTTAATTATGCTTTTAGCAACAACAATTAACCTGATCAACTCAAGCTCTGGAATAAGGCTGACCTACTCGAGACTGAGATTTGACACATCAAACAAGATGCTATGTGGATGAAGTGGATTCATATGTTTCACCTGAAGGGTCTGCAAAATTGATGATATGATGAAGAAAATCATTGAAACAAGTGTTGTGAATCACAGTCAACTCCAGAATTTGAACAGGAAGAGTCTTATTAGATGTGTGTATCTGCACAAGCTAGGGGACAATACAAGAGTACCTTGAAAATGTTTTATGTTCAGGAATGAAGCAAGAGCTAAGTCTATCTTCACTCTGTGGCTTAATTAGTAAAGTAGGTTGCTCACAAAGGATAGATTGATCAATTGGAACATGGAAGTTGTAATATCTCGCAGCTAGAAAGAACTAGAAGGAAGTGAAAAATCTGGAAATAGATACTTTTGGAAAGTATTAAGGAAATCTGAAAATGTTTAAGTTAAAAGTGAGTTTTTGGTCAACTTCAAACGATCATAACTCCTAGCGCGGGATGAGTTAAGCTGGAAAGCTCTTGGAACAATATTTCCAACGCCGCCGAGTTTGCCCGATTCCGAGTTCTATGAATGAGTTACGCCTTTTGGAAGGTGGGCTGTTGAAATAAAGAAAGTCCAATCCGGATTTTGAAGGGGTAGTTTGGTTTTTTCCTTACCCTATTAATTTATTTCGTTTTTGGTAATTAATTAGGGGTCTAAGCTGAATTAGATAAGTTTACACTTTTACCAAAAGAGCTAGGGTTTTGAGAGAAGAGAAAAGAAGAGGAGAAAAGAGAAGGGCGTTCAAGATTCGTCAAGATCGTCAAAATTTAACTTGTGGATTTCGTCGGGGGTGATCCCTAAAAAGGTATGTGAGTCTTCCTTAACGTTGGGTTCGTTCACCCCCGTTCCAAGCATGTTTGATTCAGTGTCAAATAGTTCTAAAACGATTGAAAATTGAATGTTCTTGTTGGTTGCTCTTGAATTACTTTCTTTCTTGAACATTAGTTAAGATTTAGGAATTTCTCGATGTAGAAGTGTTGTTTCTAGAGTTCATTGGGTTAGATCATTGTATATATGATGTGGGTACATGAATCTAAAGTGAATTTTAGAAAAAGAATCAAATTAAAATGATTTAAGGTCAAAAAACGAGAGGAAAGATTCGTTAGATTTTTGCCTAAGGAACAGGTTGGCGCGACACGCCCCCATAGCGCCAGGAAGGCTGGGGCGGCGCACCAACAGTGTGCCAGAAATGAGCATCAGTCAAGTGAGGCTGGCGCGGTGCGCCCCGGATGCGCCCGGATCGACGTTTTTCACCCAGTTTTCGTTATTCAGTCTATTTAAGCTTTTCTAAAGTGTATTAACACTTCCTAATGATTCTAACTACTTCAAATGACTTCTAAACATATAGAAATCATCCAGAAACATAAATTACAACCTTGAATCCATAACTACAAATTCAAGGATCAGTTAAGAGTCAAGTCAAGAGCAAATAAGATCAAAGTTAATAGAACTCAATAGTCAAGTAAGAGAAGTTCATTTCAAGTTTTCATAAGTCTTTTACAAACGTTTTAACTTTGTTTTAAGACTTAAGTTTTGAGTTCTGTTCAGAGTAAAGTTTAAGTCTTTTCTTCAAAGAAGTATATGGGGACTAAGTATTCCCAAAGAAATATAAAAATGTTTTAACATTTAAATAAGAATTGGAAACTGAGATTTCTAAAGGGCCTTCGGGCTAGTTTTCAGAAAAAAAGAGTAATCGCTTTCTAAATGAAGCAAGACCGGAAACTTTGATTTCCAAGATAGCTTTTGAGCTAAGTTTTTGAGCACTAATCTTAAATCACAGAAAGAAGTATGTTTTTAAAACATAAAAGAGCTAGTATATCTTTAGAGTAGTATTGAGCACCGATATAGGAATGCGAGTTCATCTTAACTCAAGTCTCCACAAACCATGTAGTCATCATGGGTAGAAAGGGGTCATACTTTTTAGATGAATCATTTTCACAATAGGCTAGTGGATTCACTTAGTAGTTCAAGTCCTACACTCGGGCAAGGTGTAGGATGACCGGGCAGCGTGGGCTTCATAACATTGTACCATCACTATAGCTATTAAGTGATGGTTGTCGATTAGGAAAACTCCCACAACAGTAATTGCACGGTTCCTCAAGGGGTTCTGCTTATTATGAATAGGGGTATTGGACTTCATTCCTGCATTGCACAAGTAAACTATGAGAGGGAGCATGGTATGTCTTTTATTATGATTATGAGTTGACGTTTTAGTTTATTTTGTATTATTACATACATCTCAGAGTTATTTGTATCTTTGCATACACAGAGTTGAAAATCATGTTTTAAACAGTGTTTCTTTATATTGCACTTGTTTTTAAATTGCTTTACATTGAAATGAGTCCAGTTATGTTAAGGTTAGTTGAGCCAGATAAGTTTTTCAGAATTTCTTTCAAGCCTATGTTGTTTAGCATTCCAAATCGCATACTCGTACATTCAATGTACTGATGCTACTTGACCTGCATCGTATTATGATGCAGACGCAGTTAACGAGGATCAGCATTCAGCCATCGTTGATCCAGTTAAGCACTCCGAGTCAATTGGTGAGCCTCCTTGCATTCCGGACGACACTTTCATTTATGTTCCAGATTGGTTCATTAGGATGTTGTGGGTATGTCCCAACATCCATCTCAATTGTTTTTAGAGGCTTCATAGACAGTCAGTAGTTCAGTTGTCTTTACATAATTATTTCAAATATTGTTTAAAGACTTGAGTTGTCATTTTGGCTAAGTACTTATATATCTTTGAGTTATATCTCTTATGTTTAAGACTTCCGTTGAGTAAGTAAGTCAGACCAAGGGTCCGCTCGAGGCCAGCAATGGGTCTTCGAGCGCCAATACTGCCCAGGGTATAGGCTCGGGGCGTGACAGAAGTAGACCCTCGGTGTGTGTTTTGTCAAGCAACACTAGAGACAATAAATCATCTCTATGTGTTATCCATTTGCCAAAGAGTCCATGGGATAGACTGTAAAGATGGCTACATAGAACACCTTGTAGACCAAGAGACTTGACTGATCATATGTACTGTACATGCAACTACGCAAGCCAAAGGGAGATCTCATAAAGCTCCTGTTTTCAAGATGGTATATGCAGAATATTTACATGCTGTCTGGTAGGAGAGAAACCAAAGAGTATTGGAAGATAAGAGTAGATCAATGGAAAGCATTTCCATGGAGATTGCCTTCACTTGTAATATTCGTGCCTCAACTCCAAGACAACAACTACTGCATCAGTGTCATTTCTAGAACTATCCCTAGTGTATTTGCTATTCTTAGTAGTTGAGTTACCTGTTCTTTAAAAGGAACTAGAGACCCTCCCTAGGAGGTGAGTCCAGTTTGCTTTTCTTCTGTAACAGGGTGTTTTTGTTGTTTCTTTTCTCTTAGACAGACGATGTGTTAATTGGCTGTGGTCTTATAAAATCAATACTTTGATGATGAATAAGATATTTACTTACCAAAAGAAAAAGCAAATTATACTTGGTATCACATTTCTTGAATTTTTGTTTATCATCGTCTCAGATTTCTTTTTTATGTGAAATAGATCATTTTGAGACTTGATCAAAGATAAATAAAATCTCATTTCATGCATCAGCGAAAAGAAGATCAGGACTTCAGAGAATCTTACAGCATACAACACAGCGACAACTTCAGATGATGTCAAATACCAGTTTGTTGATCCATCAGTCACAAAGAATGACGTCCCTATCATTAATAGAACGCCAAAAGTGTAAGAATATGCTGTCAATGATATGCTTGCTGGGTATTTTTCCAAAACTGGAGCCTGCAAAAAAAATTCATAACTCACTATACTCTGCAGACATTTCATAATAATATACAGACATACACTGACAAACTCGAGGATTTTCCAGACAATGCTTCAAGCAAGCCTAAGATCTGAAGTGTCACAGATATCTCTGAATAAACTGTTTGTATCAGTCCTCACTGGAGGTCACGCAACCAGCCAAACCAGATTGTTTCTCTGGATTATTTCAAAAAATAATCAGTATATCTTTTTGGCCTAATGGGTATAGATTATTTCACAAAAAAATCAGTCTTTTAATACATCGATTCTGTTGACCAGAATTGGTATATAACTATTGTTCAGTTTATTCATCTTTCTTAACCAATTATGAAATGATCACTAATTTATATAATCTGTATTACTTGACAAAATCAAAACTTAACATGCTTAAGATCAACTGAAAGGTGTCCAGCATAGTGGCAAGATGAGCATATTGATCTCTTTCAGATGAATAGCAATTGATAGATCAAAGTTCACAAGAACCGAAACCAAATGGGAGAGAATATCATGAAACTGAACGTGATTACTTTTAATAAGGAAAGTGTAAAGGGATTTTATTTTTTCAGAAATAGTAACATTTAAGGGTAAAGGGCATTAAATTTTCCACATTTTGCTCTTTTCTTTTTTTAAAAAGAATCAAGTAGAGGTATTTTCATTCATAAACATTTGGACATATACATGGGGCAAGCCATGAGATAAAGATTCTCTACAAACTCCGACCAATCATCTATACAACAAGGTACTTTCTGTTTCCACCAAAATAAAATAAAGGAGACTTAATTCTAGTCCTTCAAAATCTCTTCTATTTCTCTCTCCAAACTACCCACATCAACGCAAGAGGAACCATGTTCCAAGTCTTTCATCTTCTCTTCCTTCTCCCGTTCTTCCAACTGACCACCAACTTTTTCACAGTTCTTTGCATTACCCAAGAGGTGCAAAACCACTTAAACATTTTCCACCATAGTCTCATGGTAATTCCACAAATAAGAAGCAGATGGTCACGTCCTTGCACTCCTCCTTGCACATGTAACACCAACTGATGCAGACAACTTTCCGCTCTCCAAGATTTTCTGCCGTCAAAATCACCCTTCTAGTAAGCTAGCCAAGAGAAAAGGCACACCTACCTCGGCACACTTGGAACCCATACTGCATCAGTGGGCAATCATTCTCCTCCCTGACTACAAGTTTCTCATAAAAAGACTTCACAGAGAACACTCCATTGTTAACTAAGCCCTACCACCAAACATCGGGAAGATCCACCGGTTAGCTTGGCTATGGAGTAAGTCTATCAATCTTTGAAACTCACTCACTTCCCAATCTTGAAAACCTCTTCTAAATCTCAAAACCCAAAAAATCTCTCCACCTAGTCCTCCCTGATTTGTCAGATTGTCAAGTCTCTTTGACAAGAAATTCAGTACAAACTTTGGAATTCGTCTTTCAATAATACGTTCCCACTCCATTTCTGTCCCCATAAGTAAACTCTCCTCCCGTCTCCCGACCTTGAATGAGATATTTTCCACAAAAATAATCCCATCCCATATTCCTCCAGAAACCACAACCGGAAGGTAAAACAATACCTCTAGTTTTCCAACCCCCTCCGTTATCCCATATTTGTCCACTATCACCTCCTTCCAAACTTGTAACTCCACCCCCAAAACCTCCATAACCATTTGTCCAATAACGCTTTATTAAATACTTTTAGATCTTTAATTCCAAGTCCTCCCGAGTTTTTAGAAGATGTGACACTCTCCCACCGCACTTACTTCATCTACTAACACAAACTTGGTGGTAAGTGTGAAGTTCAATAATAAATCCAGTGCAGCTCTTAGTCTACATACTGCTGAACCTTGGGGTCGGCTAAATGAATCTCCATCATTCATGTTTCCCATTTAAGCTCTTGTAAGTCTAACGCAGGTAAACTAAGTAACATACAATTTGGAGAGTGTTACATATATTTTTTAAAGAAAACATAACCAGTCTTCAAAATTTAAAACACTGATCAAACTACGATCCTTGGGTCCAAACAGAGGGGCAGTGCCCCGCTTCCGATTCACGGAATAAGTAAAATAACGTTAAAAGTAGTGGTATTTCACTTTCGCCTTTCGGCTCCCACTTATACTACACCTCTCAAGTCATTTCACAAAGTCGGACTAGAGTCAAGCTCAACAGGGTCTTCTTTCCCCGCTGATTCTGCCAAGCCCGTTCCCTTGGCTGTGGTTTCGCTGGATAGTAGACAGGGACAGTGGGAATCTCGTTAATCCATTCATGCGCGTCACTAATTAGATGACGAGGCATTTGGCTACCTTAAGAGAGTCATAGTTACTCCCGCCGTTTACCCGCGCTTGGTTGAATTTCTTCACTTTGACATTCAGAGCACTGGGCAACTATCTGAAGACTTTGGGAAGAAAATACTGACTTAACTACGTAAAAGGCCCCAAATGAACATCCTTCTGTTCTGTTTACTCCTAACTCACTCCACGAACTAACAAATCATTTCTGTGTAGTGGTTGCAACTTCCGCTCTAAACTAAGTCTAAAACAGTGAGCCTGAGCCCCTTGGAACAATTAATACATTATATAAGAGTATGAACAATGAGTTTTCCCCCTACTGTTCTAGACTATAAATCCTATTGGAAGGCCATCTAGATATAGAGGTTTCATTTCATTATAGGACATAAGAGCTGTTCCAGTAAGCAAACAGTGATACTAAAAGGCAATTCAAATTTTGTAAGCAACATCTTCTACATTTTCACCCCCAACAAAAGAAGAAAATAGAAAAAGAAAGAAGAAACCCACTAAACTATAATTGAGATTCTACAAATAAAAACCGGTCAACAATCAGATGAATCAACAAACCATTACCAGCCTTTCCTAAGAACCAGAGAGTGAAAAATATAGTCCCAGACAAGAAGACAAGAAAGAAAATGATGGAAGAGGAGTATTGGACATAATTAAGTTACATGTAATATATTTTACAAGGTAAGTTACATCTGTATTTTACATAGCAATAGTACATTAAACTTTTTCAGGTTTTAATCAGTTGTATAAATTCACTTAATACCAATTTCACAATTTCAAAGGACCCCTGCAAATGCTGGTGCATCACAGGCCACTCACCCAAAACATGTGAGGTCCATTGTGAAAGGACCTATATACAAGGAAGATCGGGCAACTATTTTAAGGATGACTAAATACATATATTTTTATATATATTTCAGTATAATAGTTGAGAACTGTCAGCTATTTATTCCAATCAAGTCGATCTGAATTATTTAGTTACCTGAAGAGCTAAGTATGCTGCCATGCATATACAGTTCCCTATTAAACATAAGACGCCGAGGTGCCACTTATCAAGTCCAAACTCCAGAAAACTAGAGATTAGCCATCCAGCAGGCTCTGGTGGACCCTTAGAACTTATCTCAAATTGTGCTGTGAAGTTTAATGTGCCGTCTCCAAACACCGCTGGACCGCGGAATAAAGCCATTAAAATTGCCCCAGAAACACAAACAATGGTACCTCCAACTTTTGCCTGACCTTCCACAGTAAAGAATTTCGCAGTTTCTGTACTGCATAAATAACACACAAGAATTACACAATATGAATGATGTTGAGAAGGTCAATAACTGAGCCAAATAAGTTGTGTGACAATAGTGTGACAATAGTAGAAATGCACAATGGACTGGCCCATGTTCCTTCCTGTGATGATGTAAGACTTCTGAGTTCTGATGACTTAAGAAGCAGGGAACATGGACTACTTCATAGACAACATTTTTTCTAAAAGCCTGTGCCTTGTATTTCCATTAATTGTTCTTGATATCAAGAGATTCTCACGGATTACCTACTTGCATTTCAACTAAATTAAGGCATGAAAGTTTCTCCAAATCATAGATTTACGTGTCATTTCCACTAAAATATGTGTTACCTTGACAGTTGAACAACACCCTGTACTCTATCATTGATAACAAAATTACTTCTTAAATGGTGCACTATTAAAATAAATGTGACACCCTAGCTTAGGATAAGAGTCCCTCATGGGCAAAACACAGAGAATATGTTGAGTATATAAGTAAGCAGTCCTTACACCCAAGTGACATGTTTTAAAGCCGTGAGGGACTAGGACCAAAGCGGACAATATCACTAGGGGGTTGGCCCGTTACAATAAATAAAGGAGCACCTAAGTTGTTTTAGGCAAACAGAGACACCCCTTCATCTCAAATGTTTCCAAAACAGCATCACATAAACCAATATTCTACACTTCATGTAGTTTCTAAAATATCTCTTATATACATTGTACAACTAATGCTATATGATATCCTCTACTAAATGTAGTATTTATAATATCTCTTACATATTTACCATATCGAGAATATCTTAATGTATACTACGATGTATTCCATGATCTGTCCATCATGCTAATACTTGTGACTGCTCCAATTTTAAGCACAAAACAACTTTGTAATAAGAAAACAACATTTGACACTTGATAGAAGAGTATGATTTTATAAAACTCACAAAGTTGAGCAACACAAGGCTCACTCAAAACCCAGGACATGCAAGAGATGGGAGTGATGGAAACAAATAGAAAATCAAGAGATGAAGGGGGTTGAATGTATACTGACCCCAAAATTACAGCAAGTATGAACGTGAAGACTGGTATTGCAGGTTGCAAAGCAGCAGCATAAGTCGGATTTGTGTTGCCAAGACCAACAAGGAACAAGAGTTGGTTACCGTAAATACTGCCAAGGGCGAAAACAGATATTTTCAGGAATAAGCTTTTATCAAGTAGAACAAAGCAAATTCAAACTAACATGTGTAGGACATCAAAACTTACCCAGTCAATCCTAAAATGAAGAATGACAGTAGAAGTTGTTTATTCAGAGGAACCCTCAACCTCCTATACATAAAGAAACATAAAACACACATTTGTGAGTGATGCTCATATGATTCCAAACATTGTAACTAACTTTTCGAAAGAACTTATTGAAAACAATTCGCAACATATTATAAGAACCTCAGCTTGCATAATATACCACTTATCAATACTAGTGCTTTTTTCAACAGGAACCAGGTCAATGATAATGCTTTTCTTTAACAAACTCAATCTTACATATCATCATTATAAAGCTAGACATGTCAGCCTAACTATATTAAGGTTTTACACTCAAATATTTTTTTTTCTAAAACTGGTAATGTGGTTTGAGTCAAATCTCAAAATCAAAAGTGGCAAAAAATCATTTATAGTCTTTGGTTCAGTTATTCTGGTTTCTGGACAACCAAATAGTCAATAAAATAAATATTTTATTCAAGCAACTACTCATAAAATAATTAGGATCTGCTATATGAACCTCTGTCCACCTCGCTCTAATCGAGCCCATTCCATTTTAATACTGGAAATTAAATTGATTTTTAAAAGAATTAACGATTCTCTAAAGCTAAAGGTTTTCTGAATCTCCTGCTTATTCCTGTACAGACACTCGGACAGTGACATAGAATATTTAATTAAATTAAAAGCATTCGTATCAAACATACATCTTAATATACATGTAACAACAATAAATAACCTCATTTCAACTAGTTGGTATTGCATAAATGGATTCTGTTGGATATTTTGTAATAAGTAGAGGTCTTAAATTGAGCAGACATGGCTATTATGAAAAGTAATCTCTTAACTTCTATAAATGTAAGGACTCTCTTGAAGTAGCGTAAGAAAAATCTGCAGGTAATTACAAGGGCTTTGTTGTATCTTGAAGGGAATTGCTTGCATTTTCCCCAATATATATATACAGGCAATATCTCTTTAAGGAAAGTGATTCTTCACGCTCAAAACCATCTTCTTCTTCAATTATATTTCCTAATGTTTCTAACAGATTATGTACTTTCATTGTGTTCTATTCTTAGTTAAATCCACATTGGCTCCAAGAAATTTTAAGTTTATTAAGGCAATTTACATCCATGTGATAGGTCTATATTATGCACTTATAAAACATTCAACTACTATACTCCGAGTGTTGCATCAACTAGTATGTACTGAGGTCTATGATCAAGAAACCCCTCTCTCAAAATATGTTACTTGCAAACTTTGTCTACCTGTGATTATTTTTAATGTTTTCCAACTTATATGATAACATATCTATCTCAACATCTATATTTCTACTACATCTGTCGTTGATCCAACAATTACTCTCATAAAACACTGTTGATCTCACATCTATTCTAAGGAACTTGTCTTTCACTTGGTATAGCCCTCTGCCCCTTTCCTATCACATAATACAGTTGTAACACTCCTGAATTTCCACCCCCGTATTTCAACTTTATGTATTACATCTTCATCTATCATGTCATTCTCTTTAGAACTAAACCTTCTTATGTGAACTGTCAACATTTAGACACCATCATGCCATTGAATCTTACTTTGCTATAGTATCAGAATATGCAATTGAGTGTGAAAGTTAGTTAAGATCCAGAAGTTAGTTATCCATGTCAGAAGGGTTGTTAGTAACAGTTTCAAAGTAGTTAGAATTAGTTACCTTGTTCTCTATAAAACAGTGAGATGTACAGATGAAACTCATCCATATAAACTATTAAGTTTTGTACCAAAATTATACAACCTTATTCGTTTGTAGAGATACAAATATATACGTAGAAAAAAGCAAACAAACTAGTAATCACAGAATCAAGGGATGATTTTATTTGATCTAATTTCCTAAACTTTTTAATAGCATATTAAAATTTGGTTGTTTTAATGTACTTTTTTTCTTTCGTAAACAGCCTTTCTAACACAGACTTGCACACACTCTACCCTTCTCAGACCCCACTTCACAGAGTTAGTTGTTTTTGTTGTTGACTGTATACTTTTACAAAAGAACACGACTTTTACTGTTAAACATGGTTATTCTAATTACAAAAAGATAATTTTTTTAGTATAAATTTTTGAAAAAGAAAAATACACTGAAAGTCAAAGAAGTAGAAAAACAAGATTTTGGGTGTTTTTGAAAAATTTCAAATAGATTCTCAATAAAAGAAGACTACATTAGTTGGATTGCAGATTTAAGAGAAAAAACGAAAAAAGGGGTATGTAAAGAGGTAAAAAGAACTAACTTTTCACGGAAATAGGCAATTGAGGCAAGAATAGATATAGCAATAAGGTCTCTATACAAACAAAAGACAATTTCATTCATGCCCACTTTGAGAGCCACTGTAGTAATCACATGGTAAACACCATTGAAAAGCTGCACCAAAACCATTGCACCATGGGCTTTCCATACATCACCTCCATTTCCTACTGCCATTTTTTGTTTCAGTTCATCCACACCACACACACCCATCCACCCCTATATAGCACACCATGTTTAATGAGGGGTAGGTGGTGAGGGGGTTTTCTAGGTCTTTAATTTGAAACAGGGCCACTTATATTGAAAAAAAAAATTCTGGAGAACTAATTGTGGATTTAAAAAGTGTGAGTTGTTGGAGGGATCAAAAACCTAACATTGTTCTACTGATATTTGTGTGTTCTTGCATAGAAAAATTGTTTATTTTCCTTTCTGGTCAAATATGGCAAATTTAGTTGATGTGGTTTGTCCTCATCTTTTCTTATTCCGGTAAGAAAATTCTAGTAACTATCATCATGTACTCCAAACATGTTTAGTTTAATTTTGGGTGTGCGTAACTGTAAGGGTGTGTTTGGTACGAATGAAAGTTTTTCCTGAAAAATGTTTTGTTAGATTATGATTTCTTGGTAAATAAGTAGATTTTGGATTTATTTTCTCATCTTTTGTTAATGAGTAGAAAATATTTTCTATGTTTGATTTATGAATGAAATTAATTTTTTGGGGGGTTAGGGGTGGGTGGGAACTGGTAGGGGTGGATACAAGTAAGCATTTAAACTTATATAAAGTTGAACAAGTCGATATATGAGTCATACGTAGAATATCACATAAGACACAGATTGTTATATAACATGTATATGTTGTAAAGACAAGAAGTATAAGATAGAGGAGATATTTTTCTTATTCATACAATGGTGAATGATATCTCTATTTATAGTGTTGAGATATCATAGTCAAAGTCACCTTGAAATTTTACATAGTTATCATCAAGATTCATATCACCTTGATACTTATCACATTGGAAACACTAATACATGAATCCAATTAATTGTTGGATAACTCTAATGATCATCCACATATACAATGGATTTACAACAGTATATAATTTTATTTTATTTTCTACTAAAACAGAGTCTACAGAAAAATTACAGAATTTCAACTCACACTTAGTTCTGCATCTGCATAACAATACAAGTAAATACTTAAACCTACATAAAATTAAATAAGTAGATATATGAATCATACGTAGAATATCACATCAAACACAAATTATGTGTAAGATGTCACATAATACGTATATATCTATTTATCTAATTTTATATAAAGTAAGTATCAAGTTATGCACCTCAAAATTATGAGCTATGGCCAAAACTAAAAAGCATATTCATCTGTCATGTCATTATTTTTATTATAATAGACTTGAACAGTTCAATATCGAGTGACATGCAATGGGTTCTTATATAGACAATTGAATTAAAATATCCAACAACTCAATCCATTTATACCACTTTGTTTTAATTTTTTTTTTATTCCACTCATATTGTCTCTTTCGATAGAGTAATTAATTTTGACAGAATGTGTCCCTTTTCAAAATTTCTTGTCTTGAATTTTACGATTCTTTCAATTGGTAGGTGGGATTATTATAATTCATATGTGGTCCTCTTACTCGTTTTTTGTAATAGAATTCGTTGAAGTTGTTTAATTTGTATATCTATGATGATACATACAACTACCTCACTTGAGGTAAACAAAGTAGGTGATGCATGCTAATTCATTTGTTAGATAGAAATTGATTCAATTAATTTGGGAGAAAAAATCATACTAAGAAATCCAAATTAAATGTTTATTTTTATGCATACAAGTATAAAGAAAATATGAATCAAAAAGTGAAAAATACAAATATCAGACAACGTACTACAAATTACAAGTATAATTCAGTTATCAAATTCCCAAAATTGTTCTTATCTGATCAGGTGGATGTCTAGCCAATGACTTTGGATCGGTGTAGCCATTCTCAGGATCCATGATAGCTCTGTAAATAAGCTCGTAAGCTTCGGCAAGCGATCTAGCTACCTGAACACTTGTTTCTGATCGCAATCTGGGAACTTGCATCTGCTCAAATTCAGGAATGGCAGTTTCACTGCCTAAAATGAGACCAAATAAAGCCTTCAAACTCTCCGCAACAGAAACCGGAGATGTATCCTCTTGTTCTGCTAATGGTGTCCTTGCTATGGAGTTGCTAGATTCATTGATTTCTAATGACTTGCGGAAATGTGACATTTTAGTTAATAAATCACATCTTCTTAGAATAGCTTCAACTTCTTTTTCCACGAGAGCATTTATGTGATTGTCTATCATCACACCTAGCTTCTTCGCGTAGCCGCTTGCAACATCATGTCCTAGAAGTGGTTGCTGGATTGCACATAAGCAGTTGATAAGGAAAATTTTGGCTGGAGTTTCACTGGTCTGCATAAAACAAAACAGAAGGTTAACGCTAATGCAATGTCTGATAGTACTATGTTATACCACCCTTCATCAATTGATAGTTTACTCATGGTAGCAGACATGGAATGAACGCAAAATCAAGATTTCAGTCGATCGTCTGTCTAACATAAGGTGGTCCAACAAATTACACTTGAAAAAAAAATTACTGTTGTTAAGAGTAAAATATCCCAAACACAGCTTGAAATGTGTCAAGAGGGTAGGATGACTCCACGGATTCTTGTTTTTCCTTTCTGTTTGGTTTCTTATCTTTTAATGGAGGAGAGAGAATGGGAATGAAATTTCATCAGCCAAGATTACAACGCAAGAGGCCTAATTGGACTTTGACCTTCAAGGGAAACAAGACCAAAAATACCTGCGTTAAAGGTGCTGAATTGCTGCCATCCAAAAGAGCATCAACCGATGTTTTGCGATGTTGACTTGGATCAGAAGTAATTCTGTTCCTTCTTGAGGAGTGCATGGAACCTTTTGACTTGTGCGCCTCTGCTGCTTGCTCACACATCTGCATGGAAGATAAATATTAAATATAGTAAAGCATAACAAGTTTGATGAGGCAATACTGCAGTAAAATCAGCAACGATGCATTTACAGTCTGTCACACGTCAAGAACCCCAAACCAAACAATCTTAAATTCTAAAATCATTCAAACGGGAGATTGAAATCAACAGTGAATTCTAGTTTTTCCGATGTATATAGCTGATGCACTTCATTTTTTCAAATAAACTAACTTACATAATCCTCTTTGCTGCACATGAGAAACAATGAATAGTGCTAAGATTTCAGCAGAGAACATATTCATTCTCGTGAGGAACATCAACCAAGGTTGACATGTACTTTAACGCGATTTTATATTTGGTCTTACTTTAATGGAAAGGCAAGTCATATCTACTGTGAATAAGTTACATTTATTTCTCTAATTCTTGTTAGCAACTTTTTCTATAACTATAGTGTCCTGGCCACACCTCCATTAATTTCACAAGGTACTAACTACCTCTCACCAGCACAGAGGATTGTGCAGTTTTTACTTATTTAACACAAAAAACCAGGAACTTATACACAAGCAGTAAAATAGGTAATCATTTACTTTAAGTATCTTGATGGACACTAACCTGAATAATAGGGTCTAGCAAAGCAGATATAACTGGATCAAAGTCGGGCTTCTTTCCTGATGCAGGGAACATCATGCTATCATGTGTTTGAATAATTTCAAGCAGCACTGAAACTCCTTCCCTTAAAGCTGGTGGTGGAGAAAGATCAACAGCTACCAATGGAGGATACCTCAAAAGCTTCTCGCCTCGACCCTTCAGTATGTCAAAAAATGTTTTCTGGGCTGCTTCCTTGAGAACCAATAAGGTATTACAAAGAGATGTTTCTATCCCCAGCAAATCCGATATCTGCATTGGAAAAACATTTGAGGGCAAGGAAAACTTAAAAACGGGGGTGCAATAAGATTGGGACAATAGCAGTAGATTTCAACTCACTGTATAGAAATAGAACTCCAGTGTATTGCTAAGCTTGTAAAAAATTATAAGATTAGGTTGGGAGTGCAAAACTTGTTCAACTCTAACTTTAAAAGGGCGGCAAACTCCTTCAAATATCCTGTCTAGAACAAAAGTCAAGTCAGATTCTGTCTTCTCAGACTCGCTATCTATGCCTTTGGAGTAGTTATGACTAGCTGGTCTAGTATCTGATGCATCCGGGTCAAGCAATGCAAGGACAAGCTCTCTTTCAGATGCCAATGCCTGTCATAGACATGAACAAAATCAGATGCGGCAGGTCAATTCGCAAAAGGCCCTTCTTTTGCTTCACAGGACGAATAACTCAAACACTGCATTAAATGTATCACCTGATGCAACCATCCCAGCATATCACCAACGTATCTTAAAGGATCGTGAGCATGCACTTCAATTGGCCTGGGAAGTCCTCCAGGTCCTCCACGTGTAAGTGCACTTATAAATCTCCTAAACAATGCATTGTGCCTCATGTTTGCCACCTAATATTTCAGATTGCATGAATATGAAGTGCATATATCATTGCAAAGTTTGTTAAATTACTATTCTAACTTTTAGTTAAGATAAGTTACCTCTTCTGCACAATATTTAAAAAGCACTGGTCTTTCTTTGAGACACCGAACTGCTGTTCTCAGAAGGTCACCCACTTCAGGGTTATCAACATCACCAAGTCTCCTACACTCTGTCTGAACCCACCTAGAAAGGAAAACCAGCATAATGTCAAACATAGCAGAAAGCTCATATGACCACTGAATCACTTGTTTAAGCATTTCTAAGTTTTAGCTAGCCAAACAATAAATTAGACAAATCATATGACTTACTAATAGTAGACAGACCAGTCTGAACTAAGTCACAATAACCCAGACATCACTCACTGAGACAAAACAGAGGTACACATAAACAAAGAGAGCACTAATTCTAGACTGTGTTTGTAGCCATGGATTGGAATTGTTGTAAGAGGCCTAGAATAGATGTTCCAGTCACAAGGAGCAGGTTGACAAAGGTAGATCATATGAGAAACAAATTGATCAAAATGGGCGTCTGAATTTCCTGCCACACAATAAGAATTTTACCAGATAGCTATACCGTTTTACGTTACAGGCATCAGCTGTGAGCTGACCACCACAGAAGTTACATTTTCTGATAGGCACTTAAACAAGAGAATCCTATGACAGGAATATAATATGAAATGTTCAAATTCAAGAGTCCACTGAGGCAGAGAAGAGTAACCTGCAAAGGCGTTCATATGCTCCTTCTTGATACATGGCCATCATATCCATGAGCTCCAAACCAGCACGCTGCCGAAAGCATTCGAGTCAACAACAACATACCCAGTGAAATCCCACAAGTGGGATCTGGGGAGGCTATTCAAGTTGCCTAGAATATAATACTAACATTTGGAAAAAGCTAAATTATCATTAGGAAAATATAACTGAAACTAGATGAGTGAACTCTTTTTATTTACCCATCATGTAAGGGTTCTTGAAGGGAAAAAAAGCTCTTTTTCCATTTCATTTAATTGTGAAATTTCCCATATATCCTTGGGTCACTCATGTAGTTCAACTTGTATAGACAATTAACAGTGCTTTGTTAGTAAAAATTTCAACTTTCATATTTCAATGATCTATAGATCTTGTACAAGGTTCCCCTTTTTGTCAGCAAAATTTTCGTACCTATTTTTTAGTCAAAAAGGTGATCAAATACATCTAAATTGGACATGCTTCTATAGGCTAACACACCTTAGATGGACACAACTGTTATGTGATTAAGAAGCATGACATTAGATAATAAACAGCTTCAAGAACAGATGAGCAGATATTGCAGGAGAAATTGGTAAATATGTTCCCTTTTTTGGTATATATCAGCGTAATTGGTTAATCTGGCCTGAGATGAATTTAAATTGCGAAACATAGTTGTTGTTGTTGTTATTTGCAATTGATTAATTTGTTACAATCAGTGTGATTAGAAAATAAAATTGAATTTCGTTATATGTCCTGCATAGAGTCCCACTATTCCATGAGTAAAT
The DNA here is from genome assembly GCA_027705065.1 of Solanum peruvianum. Classification (NCBI taxonomy): domain Eukaryota; kingdom Viridiplantae; phylum Streptophyta; class Magnoliopsida; order Solanales; family Solanaceae; genus Solanum; species Solanum peruvianum. Next base: position 57,019,732 of record JAKWJD010001762.1, on the reverse strand, counting down.
AACCGATTTTTAATTCATCAATCAAGATGAGGATCCTTCATTTGCCATAGTAAAAGCTTAATCAAACTACATGTAGTCTGGATAACATCATGTCACACTCTTCAAAGACGTAAGAGAGAAGTTTACTTGGTGGTGTGTCCTGAGAAGCACTTTGCAATTGGCATGAATTTCTTGAACATGAGCAAGAGCCTTGAAAAAATTGTCATCCAGATCTTCTTCTCTTAGGGCATTAATCTACATCAACATAAAAGTTGTAAAGCAGTATGTTAGTAAGTAATATATGAGTGATATAGGCTTCAACTCAAAAGGAATGACTAACACCTCTTCTGGGGATAGCTGATAATCACGAAGAAAGCATGACACAATTTCTTGCCTCTGTGTAGTAACTTCAAATTCCTGCTTCAGCCGTTCTGTGGTACTGATAATATCGCCTGTCGTGGCATTGCAACTGCTCAAAGCCATTGCGATTCTGGAAAATGCAGGCATTACAAGAAGACATGTCAGAACAACAACTTCTTTTTAATTGATATAAGGCAAGAGAATGTTATACATAATTAAGTCCTTATAATACCAACTATGGCAGATAGTAGCCAGGTGGGAGCAAAATCCAAGATACTGGTATAAGTATTTAGCTGGAAAAGAGGGGAAACTCAATATATGAATTATTGATTGCATTTATCAAAATTATTGGTATTTGGAAGCTTCCACTCTGGCAAGATAGGTAGACATTTTTGTAAGGAAACAGGTTGAAGAAGATGAGGTCAGAACAAGAGAAGATTCTTGTCAGCTAAGTTGCTGACTACAGAACAACCTGTTAGTACTTAGTAGAATTCTTTTCAAACAAACATTAACTTTTACTCATCCAATAAGGCAATTAGCACAAACCATTTAAAGGTATCCCTCTCCTCTCTATCCATTTGATTATTGTGTGCAAAAGTATTGTCAAACTTAAATTCCTCTCCTAAGAGCATCACAGTCCCTCCACTTCTTCCATACATCACATGCACTATTTACAGCAAAAAATTATAAAAGCAACGTTTCATTCTCAACAATTTCAAAGCACGAGAATGAAAGAAGGAAAATAAAATTAAAGTACTAATATGTAAGTAACATTCTCAAGCCAATAAGATCCAAATGAATTTAACTTATGTAGGCCAAAGGTGCAAACAAATTATAGGCTACCAGTTGTAGCATGTCGCATTCCTAATATTCCATTGTAACTAGTTTCACTTATCATGGGTGACCAGATAGTTTAAGAATTATCTTCCACCTATAGAAGTTAAACTTAATCCAAATATATCAATCGGAAGAGTAAATACTTACTTGTCACAGCATTCAACGATCTCATTGACTTCTTTTTCAACTCGATCCAACGACTAACAAAATACATTTAAGAAAAAGGAAGTTAATTCACCTGAGAATTACTAAACAAAGAACTTCTACAGAAATGAACGAAGGAAAAACTCAAATTTCAACAGCAAACGGTACCTTTTGAGCATCTGCGGAGGAAAGGAGGAACTCTTCATTGATAGATAGAGAACGCTTTTCAATAGTGGATCGGAGGTTCCTGCGAGAATGAGGTGTATTTTCGGTGTAGAATTCAGAGAGAGTATTGAGCGACGCGAGTAGATCCGGCGTGTCTGTTCGAGTTTCCAACACTTTCTTCAGCTTCCGAGATAGCCCCGGTGCCAATGCCATCGTCGGCGACCGTCGATTTCCTCTACCAGTTATTATAATCTATAGATATATGAATTCGTATGTATGTGTGAAGCTCTTCAAGTGTAGTGATCGGAGTTACAGATCTCTTCCTCCTCCTAACGTAAACAGAGTAGAAATGATTACGGTTTGGGCCCAAAACATCCAAATGGGCCTTATCATATTTGGGTTTGGGCTGCTTAGTAAATTGGGTTAAAGCCCACCCAAATAATATATTGTGGGCCGAGGTAAAGATATTTATGGGATAGTCATTTTCGTATCGATCTTTGAAATATAGCCACAATTTGAAAATTTAATGGTATATAGTTACTTTTTATAATATTCATTTCTCTATGAAGGTATCTCACCGTAATGTTTTAAAGTTTTTTTATGGGTAACTTTCATATATAGCAAATAAAAAATTTATATTTGTATGTTATAACAAAGTTTGCATAATTACGCTCCATAGCAAACATAGAAACTGTATAATTCGCTATACATATACAGTTGAAGCAAATTGTATAAAACGAAGTGTATAAAACAAGAAAGAGAAAGACACTTGGGCAGAGAACTGTATAAAAATGAAATATATAAAACGAATTGTATCATTATAAGTGTATAGAACGATTATATACAATTTGAATTTGTATAAAATAAGAAAGAGAGAAAGACAAAAGAGACTTGACAAGGAATATACAATTAAATCGAATTGTATAAAAGAGAAAGAGAGAAATTAGATACAATTTGAAAATTGTATAAAACGAGAAAGAGAGAAAGGCAAAAAGAACTGGGCAGGGGAGTATTTTTATTATATAATTATAAGTGTATAGGACGAAAATATATGTACTTGCATGTGTATATACAATTTTCTCACGCTTTATACAAACAGAAATGCAATTTATACATTTCGCTTCTGCTTGTATAAGTGAGAAAGGCGAGGGTGGCGAACGAGATTTGGGAAAGTGTCGAGCGAGATCTGGAAGAGGGGAACAAAAATATATGTATTTATACAAATTTCTCTGCTTTATACAATTAGAAACAATTTTTATACACTTGTGTTTGTATAAAAAGTGAGGAAGCGAGCGAGAGATTGGAGGAGAGTGGCGAGCGAGATACTTGGAAGAGAGGCGCCTGACGATTTTTTGCAAACGTTTGCTATGAAGCACAATTAAATCAAACCCTAGCTACTCCATTTATTTTAGATTATCAGTTTGCTATTATATACAATTTTTCCTTTTTTTAAACGTTATTTTATTCTATATATTCTATATAACATTTCTCTTTAATAGTTCAAAAATATTGAGATAAACGATATCATTATAGAAAAAATTGACTATATATATATATACTTATTGAATAAAAATTGTAGTAAATATGTCTACCGTAAATAAAATATGAATCAATACAATACTAAAAAATAGAAGTATAATTCTAGTTGAATAATTGTAATGAATGTCCTTTTTATTCTTAATCAAAGCACCTATAGTGGGTTAGTGCCCTGAGTTTGAAAAAATATATAGTTAGAAAGTGTTTTTCCCTTAATTCGATCGCCTTTTTTTTTTTTTTTTCTTTTTGGCAGTGGTCTCATGCTTACGTGAGAAATGAAATATTTGTATGCATAAGCTAATGCAGAGTTTATATATATATTATTCCACTTGCATATAGCTTAATTAGAGATTTTAATTAAACTTTATGACCTTTTTCCCCTTCTATTTTTGAATTCTCATAGATAATTATTATAACTTATAAATACTAACAACTAAATGATCATTACATATCTTCTACATCCCTCAAGTTAATCACTAATTGGAGATCATGATTCAATTAAAATATTAGAAAAAAGTAACTTAAAGATCTTCTCCTTTCCCTTTATATATTTCATATGAAATATTATAAATCCCGGAGATTTTCATTTAGCAATAAAGTTCTATAGTTATAAGGCAGGGACTGTGACAAAGACTATAATAGTTGCGGATTTATTTTGAAATTAAAAAAAGTTTATTAATATTTCATTTATATATGTGATCTTCTCAAGAATGGTATGTAGTCCTCTAAAAGTCGCATCAAGAATTATTATAACATCAGGTGTTACTCAAAGATATTGATGGCCTAAAGCGAAAATCAAATGAAGTCTTAAATTTGTGTTGTTAATAACTTTTATGTTATTGATTTCTTTTAGTTTTCAATTAATAATATAATCATTTACATTTTAAATTATTTTTCATGAGATATGGTACTTTAAATATGTCAAATTTCTTTTAATATTTCTTTCATTTTTCATAAAAGTAAACTTTTTCTATAAATAGAATTTAATATTTGTTAAAAAATAATAACTTATAACCCATTATTATTAAAAATGAGGCCCCATAAATTTAGAAATCTAAGGCGCATGTCTTTTTTTTAAAAACTGTCGAGCTATCCGTGTATAACATGAAGTCGCACATATAAATTGAAAGATTTTCCAAAAAAAAATAAAAGTTACTCCATTGTTTTTCTTGGACAAGTTGGTTAAGTGCCTAATCATTACACTGAAATATAGAATTAACTAAAGAATTTATCAACAATCTCTAATTAATCTGTTTCTATAAAACAATTTTCTTATAATCCATAACATAATGAAGTTAGCATGCTATTTTTATTAATTAGCTATGAAATCTACATTAACAACATGAACCTTCTTTCCTTTTATAATTATTATTATAGCTTCTAAAGACATCGTTTAAAGTTTAAACGTCAACAAGTGATCATCAATTAAATACTACTTTAGCTTGTCTTTCTTCTAAATCTTAATCCTTAACATATAATTATATCATTATGTGCATTAAAAAAAATAATTTTTTCTCACTATAATTGGAGTTTTTGAGTTCTAAACTTTAAAGTTATTAACTTTTAAATCCATATTTTGTACATATTTAATAAATTTCTCATTACATATTAAAAGTTTAAACTAAAGTTACTGAATTCGATCGAACTCGTAATCAACAGAGAGAGAACTGGCGACATAAGTTATGGTTATTGCAAATCGCTCGATAAACCTATAAATCTCTAAACTAAAACTGATGATATAAGTCGTGATTATCAAAAGTCGATCGACAACCTATAAATCACCTACTAATACTGATGATATAAGTCGTGATTATCAAAGATCGATCGACAAACCTATAAATATCCAAACTAAAACTGATGATATAAATCGTGATTATCGCAGGTCGATCGACAAACCTGTAAATCACCTAACTAGTAAGTAGTATATCAATCAAATACTACTATACACTCTTTTCTTATCTTGGGACATATTTTTTTTTAAAAAAAAATTATTCTTTAAGAGTTGAATAAGTGGGAGTACAACTAAGCAAAGAATCAAAACACACATGGTCACGCGTGGGTTTGTGGGTTCTCTTGTCTTCAAATATTAAACCTAATAAGCTTTGTGTATATATCATTGCTTTTCATATATGTCATTCTTCACCACATCACCCCACTTAGCTTACCTTTTTTATTTTATTTTCTTCCCTTTCATAAAGGAATAAAATAGTACATGACTTCAATTTATTACTTCTATATGATATAAATATAAAAAAGAATAATCATCCTACTTTTTCATTTCTTGAAAAGGTATATATTTAAATTTCTTTCTATGCCTTAATCATAATCCTTTTTTTTTAAAGGTGGAGCATAAATGAACAAAAAAACTTTCTCATATAAGCAAGTCGGAAAGTTGTTTATTTTACATTGAAAAAAGGCTCAGAATTTTGAATTTCGCGAAAAAAAAAAAAGAATGAAGAAGAAGCTTATGCTTGATCTAGAAAGATTATTTTGTATCGTGTGGAAGAAATTTATTAAAGAATAGATGGTTATTCCTATTATTGATTTATTAGACCAATATATATAATTTTTTTGTAGAATTATGTGTATTGAAAGTTTTTTTTTTAAAAAAAAGCTTTAGATTTATTGTGATTTATTAATTCAGCGTCTTAGAATATTCTGATATTTAGTTTATTTATAAACCTATGATTTGTTTATTTGGTAAAATCATATAAGAGTTTGAAATTTTTGATAGATTTACAAATTATGAGATTTTCATATTTGCAAGAAAACTATAATTTAAAAAAAAAACTAAATTGCTTACCTAACTTCAAATTAACATAATTTCAAAATACTAAATTTGAAATCATGTCCAAATGAGCCCAAGTGATGGACTCATGGTCAAATGATTTTGCTTAAATTTATGCAGTAAATTAATACTGTGAAAATTGAGATTATTTATCCTAATTGAGGCATTAAAGATGGAGTTGAGGAAAACGAGTGACTCCTTAATTAATTGTGTTTAGCTCTATTTATTTCATTTGGATATATACTCAAATCTTATACTCTAGTGAAAAAATCAAAGGGCTTGAAACTCTATTATCTTTGAAATATATATATATATATATATATATATATTATTTTTTATTATTATTTATTTATTTATTTATTTTTCATTTTTATTTTAGTGGTCACCTTTGGGAATATTTTCATTTCATTCTTTTCCATCAATGGTGTCTTGTCATACAATCATTTAAACATTTTAAACTCTTTTTTTTTTTGGACAGTCCATCAAATTGGATAATCATGTAATCTTGAATATATTGTTATGCATGTTTATATTCAACATTTTAATGTTTTGCTCGTGCCAGGATAGAGAATGATAATCTTCGAGAAGATCTTCCTTCCAATTTCTTTTATCATCAATATTGATGTCTCATCATACGATTATTTTTAAATAATGCGTCATGACATTGTTGCTAACATATTTACTTTTTTTACCTTAGTGAATAGGACATATTCATTACCAAATAAGGAAGCATTCCACTTGGACATTTCTTGAATGTATACAAGTTCTAGTCGATTATAATTATTATAAGCAAAGAATAATTAGTTCAACATTAAAGAACCAAATCATGGGCTAATTTTTTTATTATTATTAAGCTAGCATTAAATTAATTATCTCTAAGTAGTCCATCGTGTAGCAACAAGACAAGTTGCATAAAAACATTATGATTATATCTAAGTTATAGATTTAATAAGTTTATCACCAATTTCATCATGATTTTAACAAACATTATTAGGTACTTGATGAGATGGCATTAATAAAATTAATAAGATAACATATACATTTATAACATTATTAAGTAATTATAATAAAGTTGTGTTTGTGTTGTACTATTCTCATAGATTTTCATGACAAGGTTGACGCAAACTAGTCATAAAGATAAACTTGCCAATTGTGTGGATGGAACATGACAATTAATATGCACTTTATGTTATACAAAGATTTTTCTCTTTTATCTGTTCTTTATTATTTGATTAGATACTCGTTTAACTTTTTTTTACAGATAGTCACTCGATTAAAGTATGTGACTATTTTTTCTAAGAAAATAATATTAGTGGAAAGATCATAGAGAATCAACCCTGATAAAATGCTATGCATCTATCCAATCGACTATTGGAATGTTTAATTATCTAAATTTAGCTTTATTTTATATGTCGATGTTTGATTCAGTATATAACTTAAAAATGAGTTCTTTTTTATATGCGTACATTTGATTCAAATGATCCTTAAAACTTGTAATCTAAATTAAATATGTCATTGACATTTTATTTTACTATTATGGATGTGAAGAGGAATTGAAAATCTTTTTAAGATATAGTTTAAGAAAGAATTATCATATTATTTTGCTTCTTTCTAATTTATATAAAACAAAATGAACTAAGTTTTTCTTTCAATAGCACTAAATGGAATTGATTTATTTTTTTTAATTATTAAGGGGTTGGTGATTACCCTTATCTAGAAGCATGTCAACCAATTCTCACCTTACTTTGCACATGTAAGCTACCAAAAATGTGTCCTTTTTTTTGTGGTGTGTTCTATTTCAAAGGAGGTGCAATAATTAATAATTATAAGATAAGAGTTAATATTTAGGCATTAATTACTTATAAAATATTCATGTTGTGTGATTTACTTAAGGCCAATTTGGTCTATAAATTTTAATTATTTTTTTAATAAGCAAGCTTTTTTTGAAAAAAAGTTTCAATTCTTTAATGGATTGTTCATAAAATAATTATGGAAATTAGAGAGTTTAATTATATGGTAAAGTGGCATATTATTGTTTTAATAGGCACAAAAAATTAGGTCCATAATGGAGCCATTAGTAAAAAAGAAAAGGATAATTATATACTAGTCTAAATTATTAAATGGAGGTCAAAAGTAATTATTTTGCAAATCGCAAAGGTATGAATATTAAGTAGCTCTATAGTATCCAAGTCATATAAATAAATTTACAATTAACGTTGTTTCACTATTTTGGATCATTATTTTGAATGAGATTTCATCAAAATTGTGACTATTTTCATATATAAATTTTGATCGAATCACTCAGAAAAAGAAAATTAATAATAAATGTTTTTATACGAAAATGTTTGGAAGTTTTCTACTCTTTAAATGAGAATTTAATTATGTATTTTTTCTAGTGAACTAATTTTGTGATACCCCAGTTCAAGATTAGAAATTTCACATCGACAAAAAAAAATGGTAAATGTTGGCTCTATAAGTAATCATGTATTACCAACTAGCTAGTAATGTATTTTAAAGTCATGTATCATGTAGCGATGTAGGCCTAGGTCCAAAATAAAAAATAGCAGAGCATATTGAGCTGTTATAAATATATCAGAGTCACTCAATCATATGTCTACCTTTCATGAATGTGAGCCAGAGTTCTACTGAGTTTAGGTAAATTTTGATACGGCGATGCAAACCTTATTGTTGAGTCTAGGCAAATATCATGCAATGGGACAAACCTCAGTGAGAATATTGAGTCCATAAATGGGTGTATATGACGCTCCGCCTTAAAATCAAAATCCTACATCATCAAAACAAAAGAGATATATTAAATCTATATGTAAGCAAAATTTTACCAAATAATAACATATCGTAAAGTTTTACGGACTTAGGCCCAAAATGAATAATATCATTAGCGGGCTAGTAACTTTCATTTCTGATAGTGAATCTCAATTAGATCTAACTAGATAATTTTTATTAAAATTATATAACTACTACTTTTATCATAGGTTAGTAGGTTCCTAGAAATTAGGTGGAATATATAATGTAGGTTATCAAGATTTAAAGTTTGCATAGCTTGTTTTTATTATCACACAATTAAAGCTAAAGTTAAAGAGTAGGGCAACTATTGTATTGGTTGTTTGATGAACAAGTGTTTGGTCTCACTGTTGTTGAAAGTGCCAATTCTATAGGAGATTAAGTGGTACACTAATCCATATATAGTTTATTTTTTAACCTAATCTAGAAGTGTTTATATAATTTAGGATGAGTTTGATACGAAGAATATTTTTAGAAAAATACGTTCTTTAAAATTAAAATAGAAAATTAAATTCTACTAATGACATTCATATTGTTTGTGTCTTCTCAATACTGATTTAGTTTTTTATTTTCAATGCAAGAAACAATGTAATGTATCAATCTATAGTACCATAACGTTTATCGATATTATCTTCTAGTGATATTTTTCCTCATATATTTTTCATCTCATAACAGTGATATCAAAGTCTTCATCGATCTACGAGTTAAAAAGATATGATTTGATTCAATTCAATGAATTAAATGTATTCTCTCTTCGATTTTCTTTCCCTCTATTTCATTTCGTATATAACAAGAAATATTCCTTCTACTGATATTTGTGTTTAATAAATACAAAACAATATCACATGTTTCTTTAATAAGATACAAAGATATTTTATACTATCAAATCATTTATTTCTTTTTCTAAAATGATGTTATTTTCAAATAGTTTTAGGGCAAAATTGGTTCATTTCCCCTTGTTTTGGAACAATGGTTCGTAAGAAGATACTTTTGAGCTACTTCGATAGTTGAAGGACATTTTTGAACCTAAAACATATAGAGAAAAGATATTTTTTTAACGAATTGATCCTTTTTGAATGATTCAAAGATATATTTAGTCCATTTCTCTACGTTAAATCAACACACAATATATATCTTTTAGGTCCATAAAGAAAGGAAAAAGAAAAGAGTTAAGGGTACCTAATATCTTTATCTCCACAATGCATGGACCTTGGACTTGTCCCTTTCTTTGATGTTGAAGGGGTAGATTGTCGACACATATAATTTATAGAAGCACTAGTCCCTATGTAGGGACTATAGAATCAAGAATATAGTGACACAAAATCGGATTTTTTTTAAAATAAGAAGAAATAAATTACGAAAAATTAAAAATTATTCAGTATCTATTATATATATTTTTTGTATATAAATGATATAATTTTCTATTAAATATGTTTGAATAAACCCCTTGACCTAGTTTAGTAGCATGCTAGGTATAGTTAGGTAAAGATTGTATCAAATGCAAAAAGAAATCAAATCTCTCAAAGTTGGATTTGTCAAATATTATTGATTGTGATATATAGAGATTTTCAAAAAACGTGTAATCCTTTCAATGTTTTCCCCTCCTTTCTTGGTCGTTAGAATGTGCACATTAGTAAAGAGTGTTAAAGTTTTTTATCGATATTATGTAATTGTCATTAAATTCAATGTCGCCATATATAAGCTTTAGAACATCTATAAAAAATGCTAATCACCGAAAAAAATAAATTTAACAGTAATTAAACTATTGTCATTAAAGATCATTTTTTGATGTATCTATAATTTTTGCATGGAAAGTTTTTACAAGAAATTAAATATCGTACTATATAGAGAGTGTCTTGATTATTTATCTTGCAAGGCAAATCAAACAATTTAGGGGTCGTTAATTAGAAGCTAAATTATGCTACTATTAAATTTAAATCTTGTATAATTATTATCAGGGGCGTAGCTACATAAAATTGGACACCCTTCATCGGAAAATTATAACATATATACAAGTAAAATATTATATAAAATGGTTATATAAAGTATTTTGGACACTCTTAAAATACCAAGGTGTTGTAGCCTAGTGATTTAAGGTGCGTTGAAAGAGTCAAACTTTTATGAATATTAAGGTTTTTTCCAAAAACTTTAATTTATATTACGTAGTTAAATTTTTAAAATTTCATGTGCACTCATTCAGCCAAAAGAAAAAATGTATTTGTGTATAATTATTGAACACCCTTCGTGAAAAATTCTGACTACGCCACTGAGTATTATTATACTTGGCAACATTCGTTTATTACATATAAATTTTAGCACACCTTAGCTAATACATTGTTTGATTTGCAATTTGAAAATTCACAAAAGTAATAGATATACAAGTTAGAAAGATCTATATGTTGTATTTTATATATGATATACTACAAGAAAAAACCTTTTTACACAACTTGCGACAGAAAGTCAAAATATCGTCACTTATAACCTATTGTGGTGATCCATGGATCGTTGGCTATATTAAGTGGCTGATACTTTTCCATGGCAACAACACAAGTCGCCACCAAAGGTTTAGTTTTTTGTGGCGATTGATGACACCACAAAAATTGTATTAAAATTGCTACGAAAACCATCTAATAAAAACGTAAAATACTGGAAAAAGGTGAATAATTATTTTGTTCTTAATCCAATTATTTAAATGCAATCACAATACTTTCCTCTTTTAAAATATAGGAATAATTTAGTTCATTCCACATTATGCTTTCTTGGGGAATCGAACTCATAATTTAAAGTTGCAAGTGAAAGGTGCTTACTATCATATCAACTCTCTTGTATTTCATTTTATATTTTATTTTTAACTTCATTCATTTTTTTTAAATTTAACTTTATAGAAATAATATATTATATGTTCATTTATATACATACTCAAAAACATGAAATCAACCACCCACAATTCATTAAAATGTAAATCATATTTAATCTTCCAATATGTATTTGTCAAGAGATTGAACGATGATTTTTTTCAAGATGAACCTCATATCGTATTTATCTAAACAGCTGAAACTCATGAATCCCTCTTCTTATTTGACACTCAATAAATCAAAGATATACAAGTGTGTGTTTGGTATGAGGAAAAATATTTATAGCGATAATTTCTTTAGTGGCGATAAAGTCATGAAAAAGATGTACAAGTTGCCACAAATCCTCTTTAGTGGCGATAAAGTCGCCGCCAAAAGACCTTTTATAGCGATAATTTCTTCATTGTAGCCGATGAATTTTTTGAGGCATGTGTTTAGTTAGAGCTGTCAATATGGGCTAGCCCACCCCATTCGGTCTAACCCATACAAGCTTTGACATTTTACATGTCAGGTCGGGCTAGCCCATTTTTTGTGTGGGCCAAAAGACGGTCGGCCCAACCCACAAGTACATGGGCTACAGGCTTGCCGGGCCAACCCATTTTTTTAAAATTACATTTTATTTATTATTATTAAATTAAATTATAAATTATAATTTAAAAATATTATCATAAATGTCGACAAAACAATATCACATGATGCGAATGTTATTACTTGTTAATCAAATCCACGAATAAAACTATTTTTATAATATTTATTAAGTTTTTTTTCAAGTAAAAGTATAAAATATCTAAATAGAAATATTAACATAATTTTTTTGAGTTTGGACTCTCTTTATTTTAAATTTAAATATTATATTATATTTTTAATTAATTTTTATTTGTCCACAGGTCGACACTACCGATATTTCTCAACGGCTCACAAATCAACAGACTTATTCAAGCCGGGCTAAAAAATCCTTTTCTTAAAGGGCTCCAAAACTCTTAGCACATCCCTATTAAATTCCAGGTTACGCCAAGCCAGCCCAACGGGCCTAGCCCATATTGACGACTCTAATTTTTAGTGGAACTATTTGTGACAAAGGTGATTAAGTTGCCACTAATATACTATCTTCCTTGGTGATTTCAAGGGTCGCTAGTAAAACTATACATTTTGTGGTAACATTTATTTGTCGTCACTAATTCATCTCATTTTGTGGCGATAAAGATAAGTCTCTACGAAAAATCATCTCAGAAGCTCTAATTTCTTGCCGTGATGATAATATAAATACAAGAATAACTATTACATAATGTTATAATTACTAATATTTGCATGACTCTAATAAACGATTAATGCATTTAATTTTGGTTGATGAGGTAGTCTTTACCTAAAATGCTCACGCACAAGAGGGCAAATGAAGTGTTGATTAAAAGTAGTATTACTATTTAAGTATTAGTAACTAGGAATGAATTAAGAAAAAAAAGTTAATTAAAGTTGATGAGGTGATCAATGGAAGTGTCATTAGCAATGTCCCAAAGAAACCCAAAATAAAGGATTACGTTCACTAATTCTTTTGTATAAACAAAGTGTTAAAGGATTAAGTGTGGATTAGCATTAGTTACTAAGTATTAAACAAAGAGTGGCTATCACAACCTAATACAGTACCACTAACTGTTGATAAGGACTTGCAAATCTCAAACATCCTTTCATAATTTTAAACTTAACTAAATTCTAGTAGCCTTTCACTTTAGAGTCACATATGACTTATACTTGGCCAAATGGGTCCTTTCGTGGGCTATATAAGCGTAGATTCGACTCAAAACAGATAATATCATATCATGTTAAGAGTATCTTTTGATAATAGTGTTATTGTGAAATCCGAGCTTAGCGCCTTTATTGATTTATTGTCCAATTTACTACTATCTTTATCCCAAACCTTGAAGATGTGAGTGTATATATAATATATTTTTATAAAAGTAAATAAAAAAGTTTATAAGCTTTTAGTGACCATAATTATAAATACTCAATTGATGTGGGTGACACAATTAGTCTATACATAAGCCTTTGAGATGATGGATCATTTGTAAGAGAGGTTGTTTGGTATCACTGCAACAAAAATGATCATTAGCGATAATTAAATTTTAATTGTCGCTAAATATATGTATTTTTAGCGATAATTAGCATTCTTTGTATATGTCCTAAAGCCTTTAGTGACATTGGTTCTAATGTCACTAAATTATTGTCAGTAAAGACTTCAGAACTCTTTATTAATGTCAATATGTAATGCTGCTAAAAGTTATTTTTGTTATAGTGTATTCGAACAGAATCATACATTAATTTATTGTTGAAAAGAAAAGAAAAGATATACATAAGGTCTTGATAATACTCTTAATAGTTAAATCAGACGCTTTTCGAAATAATCATGCGGATTTTATTCAAAATGAGCAATATCACAGTATAATAAAAATATCGTTGACTTATTTTAACCTAGCAATGATTTGATCAAATATAAGAAGTAAATTAAGCAAATTTTCACACTAAAATCAATTAGTCAAGTGTAGGGAGTGTTCGAGCTTGCACACAAATCGATAATATGAAAATATCGTTGACTTATTTTAACCTAGCAATGATTTAATCAAATATAAGAAGTAAATTAAGCAAATTTTCACACGAAAATCAATTAGTCAAGCGTAGGGAGTGTTCGAGCTTGCACACAAATCGATAATATCTTCATATAGAGTCTTGTCTTTCCTTCTAGCTTTATACCTAATAGTCTAATACGAAACTGAAACAATCGTAAATTTTAAATAGCGATAGAGGGGGGGAAATTCACAAGATCACTCCCACATGGATGGAGTTGTCTCAATTAGGAGGATGTCACAAAGAATGTTGATCTTCAACAAGAAAATTATGAAATTATCACTATATATTAACTTTTTCTTTATCCTTTTTAAAGAATTAATAATAACAAATTAGGTGTGTAGTACTAAAAGAGATGATGGACGGTCACTATCAATTCAAATAAAGGGGGGTGGGGGTGTTAGATTAGGGGTCAACAACTAATTAAGGTTGTTAAAGTGGCAATAATTAGGACAAATGAGTGAAAGAGATAATAATTAATAGGTTATTATATAGTCACTCAATTAAAAAGAGGGGTGTGTATGAAATGTAGAAGTCTATATAATAATTGAGAAGATAATGAATTGAGTACTACACTAGACACTTTAATTTGTGTAGGGACAGCCCACAACAATAATCCACCAAATTAAAAAAAAAACATGATTTCCTTCATCATCACCTTGAAAGTTTCACAAAGATTAAAAGTGAAAAATACTATATACTATATATATTTATATTATATAATATAGTTATGTAGCAGAAAAAATCCATTACAATATTGACAAAATGATATCTCAAAAAACCCCACCACAAGATGAGAGTGTATACCACGTTTTGCCTTCCAAAACTATTTTTTATTCACATCACTAACGACAATAATCACCAACTAGCTTTTTATATACTCAGATCAAAATAATAAAGCGTCGTGTGAAAAATAATTACAAAGTTTTAAAAATAATAATCAGATAGAAAATAATGAAAGAGTACTCTTTAATTTCTACTTAAATAAGATTTTTTAAGTGATTACATATTGTGAATGTTATAATGTTATGATACGAGAAGAATAGAAGTTTAAAATATTTTTTGTAAAAAAATAACATATAAACCTTTTGTACTAAGAAATTATTCTTAAATAAAAACACAATCATGATAAAACCTTTCATCATTTAATTTTTTGAATTATATAAATAAAATTGGACCATTAAGTTAAGTATATTTATATATATTAATGTATGTTTAGCCACACGTAAGAAAAGATTGAATATAAAGAGAACAGGAAGGTTGTGCTTTGTGTTAATTAATTATATAGTCATTAATTATCAACAAATTAAATATTTCCACATATTTTGTTAAGGAAAAAGAATTAGTCCATACAAATTTAAATTAAGCATAGCGTAATATAGACGTAACATAATTAAAGAAGAAATAATGTTTCATCTTTTAATATTTTAAATTTTAGATGATTCTTATTATAAACTTTCCAATTGTCTAAACCGACCAAATGTAATTAGTATCACAATTTGGACTTTCAAATAGGAATATCAAAATTCTAGATGATGTGAGAATACACTACATTCCATTAAAAGAAATATTTATATTCTATTACCACAAATTTAATTTACAACTTTATAATGTGAAATCAAAATTATGTAAAAGAATAAAATAAATAGAAGATTAAAACAATAATATGTATGAGTATCTCTATATAAATGTCGGTAAAGTATAATAATATTAAATTAAGTGTCGTTAGATGTTTTCATAATAATAAAAGAAATTTTTTTTGTCATTAAATATCTTATTTGTTGTATAGTGTTTCTCTTATATAAATAGTCGATTATGTTCAGAAGTATTTTACTTGATTAATATAAAAAAATTTGATACGAATCTAAATTTGATCAAATTTCAATACAGATATCGGAGATAAGGTAAGCAGACATTCATTGAACTATAACTCTATAAATGACTTGAACCAAATTAAATTCTATTCCGTTACATCTTTTCATAAAATTAGTTAGAATATCACCTATTGACATGTTCATATCAATTAAAAACGAATTTTAAGTTATATATGTACTTGTAAAGCAAAAAAATAAAATTATATTTTAATGTAATTTATGACGTTACGTTACCAACAATTAACGCACATTCTAAAAAGTTGCCTATTTTCTTTAAATTATATGATTGTATAAATATTATTTTACAAGAGTAAATACTATTAAATAATAACTTACAATGATTAGACGAAAACTTTACCAAAATAATAAGTATATATTTATTTTTATAATGTTCAGATCAGCTTCAAATAAAAAGAAATTACTTTATATTTTTATCTCAAATAAAAAAAAATTAAAATTGTGATGAGGCATCTAAAAAACTTTTAATTTGCTTCATGTCACAAATCATAGTTGACTCTTTAATTAAATGAAAAAATATATGATTGAAACACAACTTTTTCTCTAAGATATATTCCAATTAAAGTCACGGTAATATGCTTACCCTTACCAAAAGAAATTATGTGAATATATTAATATTCTTATCTTCTACCTTTTCTCATTCTAAAAAAAAAAAAGTAGTCAATTAAAACGAGTAAAAATTATGATTTTCATCTTTATTCGAATTTAATCCGCGCCAAAAACAAACATTTTGTACAATAAATTCAATCGTTTTATCATAAAGGAATATACTAAATTTAATTTTAGAAAAATATAAAAAGTAGTACTCATCATGTTGAAGATGATTTAAAAAAAATTAAAGGAATTATATATACTTATGAATTGAATAAAGAATAGTTTAGAATCAAAGTGATAAGGATTCTCCAATAACTTGTTAATTATATTCGAGAATTTAAGCTTTGAATTACCTGTCAATCCTTAATAATATGATATATATATATATATATATAAGATTCATTTATTAATTGAGTTAACTAATTAAAGCATATAAGTCAAAGACGATCGGTAGAAATAAGAACATAATATATTTATTTATTTATTGTTGATTTTACTAAGAATATATATTGGAAGAGTGAAGGGTTTGTTTGTGGAACTTTCTTTCGAATCTTTGAATTTTTTTTTATATATATAATAGTTCATTAAAATAAAAATAATACTAATAAAATATAATTTTTATTTTAATGTACGATAAAATAGTATATATTTTTTTATAGATATTTTGCTAGCAAATATAATTATATTTAATCGTTGTAATTTGCCCCACCTGCAGAAAAAAAAGCTCTAAAAACCTTTATTCGTTCCTTTCAATTTATTTGTCATATTTTGATTTGATACAGAGTTTAAAAAAATAAAAAAGATTTTTGAATCTTCTAATCTTAAATTAAAAATATGTCACATAAATCAAAATATATTTTAATTTTATAGTCTTTAACATATTACGTGAAAAATAGAAATTAAAAAATTGCTAAAAAAGAAAAGATATATCTTTTTAAAAAACGAACTATAAAAAAGTAGGACAAGATAAAATTAAAACTAAGGGACTAATTCTTTTGGTCCCTTCATTATTGGTAATTTTGATCTTTATGTTTATGACTCAATATATTTAATTTGAACTATTTTTAGTTATATATTTTATACTCCTAAGTAACAATATAAATTCAACAAAACTCTTAGCATTTAACTATTAAAAGGCATAGTTAAAAAAAAATGTAAATATTCATAAGCAAAGAATTAAAAATGTATATTTTCAGGTAGTTAAAAATTAAATGTTACATTCAAATACAGCAAGAACTAATTAAAAGGGCTATAATATAATCCTTATTTTCACGGTTTCTCATCGCTAATTCATTGCTATTATTGGTTACTCACTTAATTTGTATTTTACCACTATAATGGATCATTTTAAGCGTAAGTTGCTAGAGAAAATACACTCAATTATGTTATCTATCTGTTTTCTCACGCGTGGATCTAGAAAAAAAATTATGTACGAACCAAGAATATGGAACTTTTTATGGTACTAAGTGATAGCGGAATTCAAACTTAATACCTCTAATTTCTTCAATATCACATTCTTAAAATATATATATCATGATCTCTAAAAGGATAATTTATTAACGTGAGGACACACAATGTTCTTTACTTCGTTAGGTCTTGAAGACTTCAACACGTCTTTTCATATGATGCATGTCTAATTTTTTTTTTTCTATGATCAATCACATTAAATGAGAATGAGTGATGATAAAACTCAAACTCGGAATCTCTATTGGCACAATTTGATAGGCTGTCTTTATGTTTACAATCTATGAATGATAAGAACTTCCTATTATGTGAGTATTGGTTCTTCATGTTGTTACATAACAGGAAATAAGTGATAACATGACTTCCCTTTGTTGTTTGTTCATTAGAGTGTGTTAGCATATAATAAGGAATATATTTTACACATCAATGGTCCAAAATGTATGTTTGTGTGAGAGAGAAAAATTTTATTAGTGGAGGAAATTCAAGGACAATTTAGATGAGGGTGATGGCATTTTCATACCCTTATCATCGATTCATTGATTTCAATACTAATTATTGGACTAAAATAACTAAATTATACTCGTAACATGGTATTATATTAACCATTTCACATTTTTCCTCGCCTGATCAATTTATCATACTGAACTTTATTCGCACATCCAATATAATGCACTATCTGGTGATGAATTTTATTCTTTATTTATATATATTCCCTAGCTCTTATAGCCTCATTACAAGAGGGATGGTCCAAAATTTTGAATCAAGGTCTATCCAACAAATGTTTTTTTTTCTATATATGAATCATAAACAAGACAAGGACAATTCTAAAAGTAGAAGAAACTACTTTGCATGAGAAAAAGAGATGATAATAAGATGGGAAAGAATAATTCAGATAATCAGTATATAGACTTTACTTTTTTAAAAAGAGATTGATAAGATTATAAATTGTTTTTTATATTTGTACTAAGTAATCAAACGAATTAAAAGAAAGGCCTAACAAATCTTAGATGCTCTCAAATGAAGTATAGACCTATACCTAGTCTATAAAAAAACATTAAACATGAAATGTTGGACAAGAAGAATGACACCTCTAATTTCCTTTTTTTCCATAGAATGTTTGAAATTTGTATTGATGTCTCGATTAATTAAATTCACTTCGTGTAAGGATCATTTAATTAAGGGGGACGAAGTTGGATTTTTTTTAATGTCACATCCCAAATTCAAGGCGTGCAACTGATACCTGTGAAATTAGGTCTTAGGCCTAACTCACACCCCAAAAGCTAGCTCAAAGGAAAAAGGATTGTCCAAACCTTATAGGGAGTCCACCCATCTCATTAACCATCGCTATGAGACTTTTGTCATTCTTTAACACCACACCTCACGCCCAGTGCTTAGCATCTGATGCGTGGGCAATTTTAATTTTGGGGTCCCAACATCGGGTGAGACGGACCCTGCTCTGATACCATGTGAAATTAGGTCTTAGGCCTAACTCATACCCCAAAAGTTAGCTCAAAGGGAGGAGGATTGTCCAAGCCTTATATGGAGTCCACCCATCTCATTAACCATCAATGTGAGACTTTTGTCATTCTTTAACAATACCTAATATCAAAATTACTTAGGTCTGAGCTGATCTTGCTGAACTATTTGCTAGTAGCGCTTAGCAGTCACTCACAGTCAAGAAATTAAATAAGTGGCTTAAAAATAAGCTTTCAGCTCTACAAAGAAAACAACTACTCCCAAAAGTATTGAGTTAAGTCCATAGTTCAAACGGGTGGTATATTATATTTTCATAGTAAGAACTCGAAAATCTTTAAGGTCTGATATAGATCGAATTGGAATACTTGGAAAAACATTCAAACGTGAGTATACAAAAAGTATAATGTTTGTAAAAATGAAATGTTCCATCGACATGAATGACATAACAAGACGTATAGAAAAGTTTAGAAAATTTGAAGGGTTACAATTGGTCAAAGATGATTTAAGTATGATGCTATATATATATTAGGAAGAATAGGGAGAGAATATCTTCTACCATGCAACATGGGGCTCAAGATAAATTATAAAAGGTGTGAAAGCAAGAAAGAATATTTTAAATATATATATATGTCAAAAAAAGCAATGAACTAACTAGTGGAACAAAATCTCTTTCATTTGTAAAAAAAAATACTAAACAAATTAAAATGGTAAGGATTAATAAAATAAAGTAAAATAAAAAAGAGGTAAAATATTGTCATGTTTAATTTTTTTTATTTAATTTATATAATTCTAGATATTTGTATAAGTTATTCAAAGTTGAATCATATAGGTCTACAAGTGAACGTTCTCTATTATTTAATTAACAATTTTCATTATTAATCGAAAAAGGTGGAATTTATCATGAGAGAATCGAGAAATTAATAGCCTAATCAACTTTAGTTTATCATGAATTTCTTTAATGAATATTACGGAAATCAACGACCTAATTATAGAATATGGTTATATATTGGATTTGCTTGATACGAATATTGAAAATTATTGTTCAATTTTCTATCTAAGGGAATGTAGAATATAAGAATCAAATGGCTTTACTAGGAAAAAGAAACCATTGATTTTCACTTTTTATTTGCTTAATATGTGGTTACCAATTACTCATTATGTCCCATTTTGTTTGAGACTTTGTCCTTATTAATCTTTTGTTACATTAATAAAAGTCTCAATTAAGTGAATGGTTAAGCTAAATTCAAGTGAATCGAAATGAATTGTGTTTATAAATGGACAGATTATTCTAATAAAAATTGTGTAAAAATCAATCAAAGAAAATCGATCGACTGAGTGGGTCCAGAGAAATTGTACTTAAGGCTCCATGAAGATAACTCTACTTAACTAGAAAAACGTAGTACTCAAATCTCAATACTCACACGAATTAAAAATTATGAAATCTTAAGGACTATGTTTTAAAATCTTCGTCTTTATTCTTTTAAAATTTTATGTCGAATCAAACAATACCAGACACCTATGTTAAAACGAGTGAGTATCAAAATTGATCCTTTTCCACTTTATTTTCCTGTTTACTAAAATAGTGAAATTCTATTATACTGCTAACTGGAGATAAGAATAAATGCTCCCCACGAGTGGTATGTATATCCTATGATTTTTTAACTGGAAAGTGACAAATGCACCACAATTTTGGATTAGGGATTCTCTCAATTTTCTAAATTTATCTTAAGAATTAAAGCATCAAATTTCAAATTAGTGTAAGTTTTGATCTACACATGGTAACATCTACAAAAGAAGAAATAGAATAATATCTAGATCAACAATGCTAGCTAGCTAGCTATGATGGTATAAACTATATGTTTATTTTAACTAAATAAATGTAGCAAACAGAAATTTAAGGAGGAAATAGTTTAAATAATGGAAAAGCTGAAAAATGTGTGCATGTCATTATGCTCTCACACAAATTAGTACGCTCAAAATACTCGGTATAATCTTACTAGTAGAGTTTAGAAAGCTTGATATTAAATGTTTACACAGATTTTACTTCTATTTTATGGAGGTAAAAAATAGGTTTCCAACAAGAGATTAATTAAACAGTGATTCTTATGAACTAATTGCTTTATACTCCTTACCTCGTCTGGATATGCGACCTTGGATTGTTACAAGTTTGATCTCGTAATGTCACCTGCATAACTATGACTAAAGAGTTAAATAGGTCGGGGAAAAAGAGTTTGAATTTTGTTGTTTGCTCGAAAAAGAAGTTTATTAAATCAGTGTAGGGAAAGGGAAAATGCACAAGGGAAACTGAACCCACATCGAAATTAGTTCAAGTAGTTAACCAACTGAAACTTCGAAAAAGAAGTTAATTGCATTGGGGTAAAGGAAGGGAAAATGGAGGAGGGAACTGAACCCGCAATAACAAAATGAAAGTTCAAGTAGTCAATCAACTATACTATTAAGATTTTCGCGCTCGAAATTTATATTATGTTAATCATATATAATAATGTACGGCCATGTACATAAATTGGGCACCACTCAACTGACTCAACTCTCAGCTTAGTCATGTTACTCTATATATTTTCAGAATATTTCCTGCAAATGCAGCTTTGCATCAATCCCCACTGACAAAATCACCAAATAAGTTTTTTTTTTTTATCTTATAGAAATAAATTAGTCTTCTTTTAATTATTTTGTGAGAATTTTATGAACATTTGAAAACAGTAAAGTTGGCATCTTTTTGCTTTTCTTACTAATCTGTGACCTTACGTTGTAGATTCCATCACTTGAAGAGCACCAAATCATTAATCAAATGTCAATGAGTATTAAGTTTCATTAATCACAACTTAATATACGCAGATCCTATCACTATCTCATGTAGGTGCGTAGGTAGTAAGGTTGTTTCCAAAGAATAGAACCTAAGACACGTAACATTTTTTGGTTTCCCACTTAATAAGCCTGACTAAAATTTGAATTTGTGTTGTTTAAGGCCTATCTTATTTATTTTTTTATGATCGTGGTCCAGAACAAATTTTGCACATCCCAACGAGATACCTGTCACTTCCCACCAACAACAGGTACCATGTGACTTTATCCATCGAGGCTAGATCATATAGGAAGAATCACATGATGTTCTTTTCGTCTCCACTAAGTTTCAAACCTGAGACATCAGAATTCTCAATCATTTCATCGACCCTAAGATCACTGATTAAGAATGAAGGAACCGTATCTATCTCATTATAATCCTTGGTGGTTAAGACGCATGACATAAAGAGAAAAAGAAAGCAGTGCATAAGATAGGAAAACAAATATATAGTAGTTATTAAAAGCCAAGAAAAAAAAAAGGTGTAGCATGCACAAGAGTTGACATGCAGATAATGTAAGAACCCATTTGCAGAAAACTTTAAAAAAAAGTCCAAAAATAATAGAGTGAATTAAAGGTGGGAAGCACTATCAGTCATATAAAGAAGTACATAAAAAACTCTTAAGGAAGGGAAAAGTACACATATACCCTCCCTCAAACTATCGTAAATAATATGCAGATATCCTTTATCATACTTTTAGAATATTAATATCCCTGCCGTCCAAAAACTAGAACGTATATACCCTTCACTAACGAAGACTAAATAGGAACACGTGGCGCAATCTTATTTATCGATCGGATAATAAATTAACACGTATATCTTCACTAGTATAAAAGGTATATACGATCTAATTTTTAGACGAAAGGGTACTAATATCTTAAAAATTTAACAAAGGATATTTACATACCATGTACGAGAGTTTGGAGGTATATTTCTTTTTTTTTTTCGTTAAGGAATTCAAATGAATAACAAAACAGTTTTACTTCTATAGGCTGTTAGCATGTTAATGTAATATACTTTTTCAATATCAAATAATTATATGTGATTGTTCATAATAAGTGAAGATAGTAACTTGAAAAATAAGATACCTCAACTATGATCTACCAAGCAAGCTAAAATATAACTTGAAAACCCAAAAATTATCGCTAATCCTATTTAACGATGAATTATCAAAAAAAATTACGTTAGCTATGAACTATTTACCGACTTGTACACCACATCTAATTCCTTTTTTTTATTGAATGGTGAAAATCATTATAGTTTTTTAGTATATATAAATCATCCGTACATGATTAATCTAAAATAACAAAAAAGGAGAGGAAAAAAGCACAAATCCGACAAAATTAGCCTACAAAACCCATAATTCATAGGGTATTGCCACATTAGATTTTCATTTTCTTTTATTGCAACTTGCCTTAGAAAAAAAAAATCATTTCAAAGATAATTAATGTCTAAATCTAAGTTTCTTTTCAATCAGAGCTGCAAGGCAAGTGAAAAAATGATCTGTTCAGTGGCATGTTTCTCATTACCCACTTCTTATTGTTGGATGATATATATGAAGTACCCTTAACTTTGCTATTTTCTAAATAGATCTACTAGTGCGGCATAGACAAAGGCCACATCTTAGAAAAAAAAAACATTTTCACACTTTCACGTGTTAGACGTATAAAATTAGTGACCTAAAGCCAAATATTGAGATCAAAATGAAAGAAGATAGTTTAAATAATTTGATTAAGTGAAAGTGTTGCATTACTTAAAGAGAAAAAGGGTGGGAACCACAAAGGAAAAAGAAAGGGAGAGATAGGCCTACATCATGGAGACTTTAACACACAATAGATACTGGTCTTTTTTTCTTCTGTGTCTTTCTCAGTTTATATATTTATATGGTTGTTCACTTCTCTTGGGAAAACTCAAGTTAAAAGCAACTCTTTAACTTCTCTTCCTTCTTATATAACTTCTCCCCCATCATCAGTAAAACAAACTGCTTAAACAAAACACCAATGCCTCTTCATTGTGTAGCACCAAAACCAGAAAACTTTGGCACAGAATTAATGGCAGCTCCACCTAATTCGTCGAAGCCAGAGATGAATAACTCAGAGTCCTTTATACAAAGGGCCTTGTTTCCAATAACTTTGAAGGTCTCTTTTTTCTAACTTAATTTCTCTCTAGACTTGTTAGTTACATGCATAATAGTACTCATTTTGTTTCTTTATCAATATGTTATTATGCAGTTTGAAGAGGTTGTTTACAAGATTAAGCAAGAAACAAAAGGAATGTGTTGTGGAGGACCATCAAGCACAAAAGAGAAGACTATACTAAATGGAGTGACAGGTATTGTGTGTCCAGGGGAGATGCTAGCAATGTTAGGTCCATCAGGTAGTGGAAAAACTACCCTCCTGACGGCTTTAGGAGGCCGTCTATCGGGTAAGCTATCAGGGAAAATTACATACAACAGCCAGCCATTCTCAGGAGCTATCAAACGTCGTACTGGATTCGTGGCACAGGATGATGTCCTATATCCTCATCTAACTGTAACAGAAACTCTCCTCTTCACAGCTCTGTTAAGGCTTCCCCAAAGCCTTAGCAGGGAGGAAAAAGAAAGGCATGTGGAGCATGTTATTGCAGAGCTCGGGTTAAACAAGTGTCGAAACAGCATGATAGGAGGACCATTGTTTAGAGGGATATCAGGTGGGGAGAAAAAGAGGGTCAGTATTGGACAAGAAATGCTAATTAACCCGAGTTTACTACTGCTAGATGAGCCTACTTCTGGTTTGGATTCTACTACAGCTCTGAGGATTCTAACTACGGTTAAGCGCCTAGCTGATGGCGGCAGAACTGTGATCACTACAATCCACCAACCATCCAGTAGGCTTTACCATATGTTTGATAAGGTAGTCTTGCTTTCTGAAGGCTGCCCTATCTACTATGGTCCTGCATCAACCGCCCTCGAGTACTTCTCCTCTGTTGGTTTTTCCACATCCATCACTATCAATCCTGCTGATCTCTTGCTTGATCTTGCCAATGGTAATTCAAACATTCTAACATAACTATCATACCTAGCAAATCAACTTACTTTAGAGGTCCATAGTTTTCATTATTAGTTTTGCTAAAGTAAAATGAGTCACTAAGCTTGATGATAAGCAATGGTAATTATTCAATACCTTTGAGTAAGTAGAGTAAAAGAGAATCCACACATAAATTGTCCTACCATTTAATCAGTATATCTCAATCTAAATTCTTTAATTTTCCTTTTTGACCAATTACTGTATATGGAGGAGCAAAAAATATGCACAACAGTGAGACATTCAAAATCATGTATATGGTGTCAAACATCTCTTTAAAAAGGATCTTCAAATTTTCAGGAATTGGACCTGATTCCAAGCATGCAATTGAGCAAGGTGACAGTAGTGAACAGGAGAAGAAATCTGTTAGAGAAGCTCTCATATCTGCTTATGACAAGAACATTTATACAAGGCTGAAAACTGAGCTATGCAGTTCAGATACCAATAACTACAGTTACGCAAAGGATGTTTCAACAAGTAAGTTTCCAATTAACTGTGAAGAAAGGGATGGTTATAATTGACTATCAAATTGTTCTCTACCTCGAATTAGTGACTGATTCCAGCTCTATCGGGCTCTACTCATGCAGGAAATGGTGTGAAGTCAGAGCACTGGTGCACGAGTTGGGGCTATCAATTTAAGGTACTGCTACTAAGGGGGCTGAAGGAACGAAGATACGAGACCTTCAACAAGCTTAGAATCTTCCAAGTTGTTAGTGTAGCATTTCTTGCTGGATTGTTATGGTGGCACACTCCAACATCCCACATTGAAGACAGAGTAAGAACTTTTATATGTTAGGAAGAAAAGTAGTTTCAAGATTTACACTAGGTAGCTCCAATAACAGCAGAGAAGGATCGTATTTAAAGCAACATGACAATATCTGCTAATATAAAACCATTTCCAACGTTAATATTGACAATCTAATCTTATCACATTTCGCATCATCATAAAATTGCAAAATTCAATTGCTAATGTGATATTTATAATTTGACTTCCTCGTGCAGATTGCAATGGTATTCTTCTTCGCGGTATTCTGGGGCTTCTATCCACTCTACAATGCAGTTTTCACTTTTCCCCAAGAAAGAAGGATGCTCATTAAAGAGCGATCATCAGGAATGTACAGACTCTCATCATATTTTCTAGCTAAAACTGTGGGGGATCTTCCCTTGGAACTGGCACTACCAACAGCGTTTACCTTCATCCTATATTGGATGGGTGGGCTCAAAGCCAACCCTGCCACATTCATCCTATCTCTTCTAGTAGTCCTTTACAGCGTACTTGTTTCTCAGAGCCTCGGTCTAGCATATGGTGCCATGCTCATGGATGTGAAACAGGCCACTACCTTAGCATCGGTCACAACTTTAGTCTTCCTAATTGCCGGAGGATATTACATTCAACAAATTCCCCCTTTTATAGTCTGGTTAAAATATTTGAGCTACAGCTACTACTGCTACAAGTTGCTTCTAGGGGTACAATACAATGATAACGACTACTACGAGTGTTCAAAAGGCGTCTATTGCCAGGTTGCAGAATTTCCAGCCATAAAATCAATAGGCCTGAACAATATGTGGATGGATGTATTCATCATGGCTCTAATGCTAGTGGGATACCGGCTAATCGCTTATCTAGCACTCAATCGTGTGCGATGAAAACGTGAAGAGGGAACCTTTTCAAGAGCAAAATCAAATGGTTTTTTTTCCGTCAACAACAACATATAGTAATAATGTTAGATTTAGATTATGATCACATTGCCAGATTTTAGATCATATACACCGAAAATTCCAATGTAGTAGTACCACTCTGGCAATGTTTTACCTAACTGACTTAGGAAACTTCAGATGCTTGGGAAGAATAAAATCTGTAACAGTCTGAACTGAATAAATATGCTTAGTGCACAATGAAGCAAACATCAGAATCATTTTTTTATCACAGCTAAAAGATAAAGAGAAAGCAATAACTGATGCACACAACAAGATTTAGGAATATCTCTGTGGGGTCTCTAAAACAAGAAGATTGCAATAATTTAATGAGTTCTACAAGTGCATTGACCACATAAAGACAGCACCTGTTTAGATCACTAAATGAGCTTCTTTTTTTCCTCCTCTCGGTGCCTTTCCTTTTCTTTGTATTATGATTTCATGGTGATATACTTTTATAATACCAATATCAAAAGTCTGATTCAGAATCAATTGCTACCTTCCATTTTAATGCTTGGGATCTATTTAGAGCCTCTAGAACATCTTAAACCAACTTCTTCGTGAGAGCATCAAGAACAAACAATGGATTCTTGTGATCTTACACATGCAAAGTGTGTGGTTGGTGAGATTCTAGAAGAATCAAGATAACATTATATTTTGTTGAATGGTAAGTCAAGTTTGAACCAGCACTTGCAAATGAAACTAAATATTTTGAACTACAGTGGAACAAAACTTTCCCAATTACAACGCATTTAGAGTTTCTTCTTGCCAAAGACCTTATATAAGTTATAACATCCAAGAACAAGGAAAAGAGGAAGAACTATTATAAATTGCATATGATAAGATAATTAACGTGTTGTGTCTGTTTGGTACAATGAAAGTTATAGTTCATGAAAACTGTTTTTCATAAGAAAATATTCCCCAATAAGTAAATATGAATAATTATATTAGCAAACCGAATACTGATGAGAAATGAAAACTGGGTCTAACTCAATTCCAAAAGGTAGCTCAAGAGATGAGGATTGTCCAGGACAGTATAGGGAGACAAACTGTCATCCCGCAGACTGATATATGTGGGACTACTAACACTCCGCACGCCAAGGCCTGGTAACTAGAGCTTGGACAAGATAATATGGAGATCAATATCAGGTGAAAGAAGAATTGGGTAGAAATGGAAATTGAGTCCAACTCAACCCCAAAAACTAGATCAAGCGGCGAAGATTGTCCAAACCGAAGTGGGATTACAAATTTGATGAAATTTTGAGCATTAAAGATGGATAATAATATCTAAAATGTTAGGTGGAGCAAATGATAATGATTTAAAAAGCTAAGATAGTTTTAAGTAAAAAACTAGTTTCGCCCACACACCCCACAGGTTGGTGTGACCTTGTAACCAATGAAGTGGTTGAAAATCGTTAAAGTTTTAGATTCAAATCTAAGCTTAGCCAAAAAGCAGCCACAAGGTGATTTCCATCTATCTCGTGAAATTAACACCACAGTTATCCAATAAAAAGAAGTTTTGCCCACAAGTGAAGGAACCATACACCACACAAGAAAAAAAAGAACTTTTGCCCACGAGTGAAGGAAGTCATTTTCTCCCATTTGGAAAATCATCCATTAAGCTAAATTCCACTATATCAAACACTACATGAAACAGTTGTTCTTCCAGGTAATAATGACACAACAAGATCACTCTCCAGTACATAACATAAGAAGAAGATATACACAACAGTGAAATCAAATAATGTCATACAACAGCAGCAGCCACATGAAGATATTCTTAAAACTACGGCTTAACAGGGCAGGGAGCCCCATTTTGGTGCTGAAAATACGAAAATGGTGGAGGAACAAGATATCATATCCAAAAAAATCCCTCTAAAATTGAGAATTATTCAATTGATTTGCCCCCCATCCACAATTTTTTCTCAATAAAGGACATTTGTTTATAATTAACAGTGTCCTTTTGTTGTATTATGAGATGCACAATTTCCCACTAGCTAGGGTTAAATAAAAAGGAAGTGGGAAATTCAATTACCGGTGGGCCTTGGCATGGTAGGATCCGAACAAAAACTACTGTGTGATGAAAGAGACAACAAATCATGCCATAGTAGCTATCCAGTTCTCAGTGGATTGAAGATGAATGATCATGTTAAGCTTTTTCTTTTTTCACTGCAATAATATTCAATGTTGAAGTCGACTAAATTTGCATTTGTGTTTGAAAAGTACAACAATGGATAAATATTTCATAACAAAGGTGAATACAAAATACACTATTTAACATTTCATCGTAATCTTTATTCTTCCATCAAATGACTATTAGTAGGCATTCCCTATCTTAGAATTCTTGGTAAATAATTTAGAGCCCGGTTGAATTGATTTAAAAAATATAACTTTTAAAAATGTTTGAAATATATTTTAAAGTTATTAATATGATAAGAAGTTGATTAATTTAAGGTTTTTTTATCCTTGAAAAAATAAAATAAAATTAATTTATATTTTATATCTATAAGTAATAATATTTTCTACCATTCACATATTTCTTTATGATCACAAATTAATATAATAATAATAATAATAATAATATATAAGGGTAACTTTCACATATAGCAAATAAAAAATTCATATTTGTATGTTATAGCAAAGTTTGCATAATTGCGCTCCATAGCAAACATAGAAACTGTATAATTCGCTATACATATATAGTTGAAGCAAATTGTATAAAACGAAGTGTATAAAACAAGAAAGAGAAAGACACGTAGGCAGAGAACTGTATAAAAAACGAAGTGTATAAAACGAATTGTATTATTATAAGTGTATAGAAAGATTATATACAATTTGAATTTGTATAAAATGAGAAAGAGAGAAAGATAAAAAGAGACTTGACAAGGAATATACAATTGAATCAAATTATATAAAACGAGAAAGAGAAAAATTAGATACAATTTGAAAATTGTATAAAACGAGAAAGAGACAGAAGAAACTGGGCAGGGGAGTATTTTTATTGTATAATTATAAGTGTATAGGACGAAAATATATGTACTTGCATGTGTATATACAATTTTCTCACGCTTTATACAAATAGAAACACAATTTATACATTTCGCTTCTATTTGTATAAGTGAGAAAGGCGAGGGTGGCGAGCGAGATTTGGGAGAGTGGCGAGCGAAATCTGGAAGAGGGGAGAGAGGAGAACAAAAATATATGTATTTTATACAATTTTCTCTACTTTATGCAATTGGAAATAATTTTTATACATTTGTGTTTGTATAAAAAGTGAGGAAGCGAGCGAGAGATCGGAAGAGAGTGGCGAGTGAGATATTTGAGAGAGAGGCGCCTGACAATTTTTTGCAAACGTTTGTTATGAAGCACAATTAAATCAAACCCTAGCTACTCCATTTATTTTAGATTATTAGTTTGCTATTATATACAATTTTCCCATAATATAATAATAATAATAATAATAATAATAATAATAATAATAATAATAATAACAACAACAACAACAACAACCACCACCATAATAATATTAATAATAATAATAATAACTAAAAAAAAAATTAAGGGCCAAAAGGTAATATATTTGATTAATATAAAATGACTTTTAAATTGAAAAAAAAAAGACCCTCACCTAACTTTTAGTTTTTTGCTTAAAATAAATCACTTTGATAATTGTCAAACACTCTAATAAGTCAAAAAATTGACTATTAAATCAGTCTGACAAGCTTTTTAACCCTATAATTTTTTTTAAAAAAATAACTTCTCAAAAAAGTGATGTTAAAAAAATAATAATTCAATGAAAAAATATTTTTGTTAAGCAATTTGTGTTTGATTAATTTTCTTTAAAAATGCTTTTATGAGTCAAATTATGAAAAAAGACATATATTAATGTGCTTTTAATATTAAGACCATTTTATAGAGAGAAATTATTTCAAATATATAATGCAAAACTTTAGTTATGTTTTCAATTCAATTATTTGGAGTGTGCATATTTAATTTTTCAAGCAATATTATACATCGATAAATATTGTTGAAATTTTTTAAAAGAAGAATATTATTTATTACATATTTTTAGATTCCATCAGCTATTATTCTTTCTTTTTATGTTTTAATATTTTAAAATGGTAAACTTTAACTAGAATAAAATAATAGGTAAATTAAGAAAAGTAAATTTGTTATTTGTTATTTTTCGGAAAGGTCCAAATCTTTATTTATTCTTTTTTCCTTTTTTGATCTTATAAAAATATCATTGTTACTTTTATTTTTTAATTCTATAAAATAATACATAAAGTAATATATACAAGATAATATACAAATAATAATATAAAACATAAATAAAATAGAAAT
This sequence comes from Solanum peruvianum, assembly GCA_027705065.1. Classification (NCBI taxonomy): domain Eukaryota; kingdom Viridiplantae; phylum Streptophyta; class Magnoliopsida; order Solanales; family Solanaceae; genus Solanum; species Solanum peruvianum. Next base: position 56,988,265 of record JAKWJD010001762.1, on the reverse strand, counting down.
TTATGATAAAAAATAAAAAATAAAAATTTTGAACAAAAATCAGCCAAAGTTATGAAATATGTTGATTAGTTAACAAGAGAGATACTGATAAATATGTATATATGTAAGTGATTTTTAGTCTTAAAAAATCAATATTACATTTCTTCTTCTTATATAATAAGAAAATATATTTGTAGATAATTTAAAATGAAAAAGAAATATAATGAAGATGAAGAATGTTAGCTCACTCGTAAATTTAAAACTAACTTCTTTAATACATCAAATATATTTAGTTCAAAAGCGTAATATTACAAATATTACCATTTTAAATAAACTTCACACATGTAAATTAAATATATTTTGTGTTGGATGCTTCACGTAAATAAATTTAATTTATTTGTACATCAATATAGTTATGTGTGTATTAATAATGATCAAGAACCTCAACTGCAATAATGATTTTACGATTAATAATGATATTTATTTTTATGATTTACATTAATAATATCATTCAAATTTAACATATATTTTGTTAAAAGATATAGTACATAAATATGATCTTTAACTTGATATTAGCGACTAATTATGTCTATTTGAATGTACTCAAATAGATAGTTAAATTTATATATAATTGAGCAAGTTAACATATTCGTTATATATGCTATCCGATAATTTTATATTTTACATTACGTTCTACTTATATTATATCATGTAAAAAGATATATCTATTTATTTTATTTTATATAAATTTAAATATCTACGTGAATTATCATTGATTGGAGCAAAATTAGACAACACAAATATAGTTTGATCAAAATTTTATGGGGTTTTATTGCACTTATACTCATCTACGAAGGACCATATACATCCCAACAGCAGCTCCCGTCCACCCCCAAACCGGAACTCAGCCGCCATGGAGGAGGAGGGAGGTGGACCCCGGCTGAGCAAGAGATTTTCCGATAAAGGAGGGGAAGTTGATTACAAAACCAAAGCTGGTACAGCGTGGTCTCACTCTTTCCTTAACCAGAAGCCTTGGCATCCTCTCTCTTACCCAAATCAAAGGAGAAAATGGATTGCCGAGCAGACTCATGCTCAGAGAGAACTACGAGCTGAGGAAATAGCCCGCGAGGTATTTTACTCTTATTTTTAACCGACCCATATATCCTATTTCCCTTTTCATTGGCGATTTTCTCGATTTGGGGTTTTGGTAGTTTGCTTGTTAAAACTGATTTCAATTTGGGTTCTGTTGTTTTTGTGATTTGGGTTTGTTTAAGTTTGATTGATTTATCAGATTTCTTAAGTTAGCTAACTTCTTTGTCTTTTTTTGTGGGTGGGTGTGTTTCAGTATGCTCAAGAACAGGAATTTTTTCGTCAGACTGCTCTCGTCTCCAAAAAAGAGAAAGAAAAGGTAACCACTGTTGTTTATTTACTTGTTTAAAGATTTAGAATCAGTATCATAATCCAAAACAAACAGACATAAGAGTTTGGGTGCCTTAAGATGGGTATATTCACTTCAGGCTTGTATTGATATGGAACTGTTAGTATTTTGTAAATGTGGATTGAATATGTGGTGTTCCAGGATGTTTTTGGGGTTTTTGACTTGGTTGTGTGACATTTTGTCAGATGGAGATGATGAAAGCTGTTAGCTTTATGTATGTTCGACCACCTGGCTACAATCCAGAAAGTGCAAAAGCTGCCGAGATTGCTGACAAAGCAAGAGAGCAGGGGCAGGGGCATGGCAGCACTTCTCAAGACATATCTGCAGCAGGGGCCTCCACTTCTGGGTAATGCTGCTAAGCTGCTGTAGTTTTAGAGACTCTAAATCTCAATTTTGTTTAAAAAAACTGAAGCGCAATGTATCATGATTATAAAATCTGGACTCACTTTGATTGCTTCAACTCTTTCATAGGAGACCTGAAGTGCCACCTGATCAGGAGAAAAAAAAGCCAAGGACAAAGGATATATATGGCCGTCCGTTGCCAACAGAAGAAGAATTTGAAGTGCTTAAAAACGCTCCTAGGTATGTTTTGTTTTCCTTCAGGGCCGATAACCAAATTATAAAGCTATTTGAGATATGAATTTTTCAGTTTTAAGCTATTTGATTGTGAGTTCAGATTTGAGAAGCTATAACAGTTTACCAGTTTGGTTTGCTAAAGCTGTTTAGAACCACTTGTTGCTGTGGCAGTTCTATGAGCTCTATATATACTTCATGCTTGTTTTTCTTCTCTTGCTCTCTTTCAAGGAGCTGTATGGAATCAAAACTAGGAAAAATGCTTCTCTTGTGATCCGTAGAAGAGAATAGTTCTCCCTTAAATCTCAATTAGCTTGCAATATTGAATTTCAATCATTAATTGGATTGTTGGGCAGAACTTGGAGGAAAGTAGATACTAGATACTGATAAGACATGGATGGAGTAATTTGTCTAGCTATCAACTTCTGAAAAGTTGATTCTGTAGGTACTTTTTTTTTGTCGTTGTAACAAGTCAAAGCTACTCATCACTTCTTCACCAAGATGGTGTTATTATCCTTAGGCACAGTTATGTAAATAGACTAAATCTGCTCGCTGTCGTCGTCCTTTGTCATTGTCATTGCGCAAGCAGTTTTGACCTCCTTTTTATCAATGATGCTACTACTTTTCTACTGTCTTGGTTGCGGAACTAGGAATCAAACTAAAATTAGTGTTATACAGGGTGATGAGAATTGAGGCATTCCACCTTTTTTGGTTAACTATATTCATTAATCACCAAGGAGTATTTACAAAACCATAACAAACCTAATCACAGTTTGTTACCAAACAGTATAAAAACTCAGACATCAACCTCTTCTATGGAGGAAACTAAACAGAAAATGCTGAGTCTATTTCTAATGGCCATAGGATCCCTCATGTTACACATGTATGTTACCTCTCTGGCTACACTATCAAGGGCCTTCTCTTATCTTAAAAGTTCTCTGTTTCGTCTCTCGTCTCTGAAAGTAAGTATGGTGCATCTAAGGTCCACTGTATCCATAAGATGAGTGTTGCAGAGTATTAGTGTTAAGATGGATGTGCGGTCATACAAGATTTGATAAGATCAGATATGAGCATGTTCGGTAATTACAACAAGCACACTTGGAGGATAAACTAATCAGAGTTGTTGTCCTAACCTTTTTCTGGTCTTCGATTGGCTTCTTTGGTGGTAGTTACTCAAATAATTTTTTCCCAATGCTTAACCAATTCTTTTCTTTGAGTTAAAACATCCTGTGAATAGTGTGATTGCGTGATTTAAGATCTTTTTGGTTACGGATATTCATCTTTCTTCTGTCCTTTTTTATTTTTTCTAATTGTAACTAAACTTATGGCAGTTTTTGCCTTACGATACCAAGATATATTAACACAAATGATTGTTCTTCACCTCTAGGCTGGAAACAGGTGTAGTTGGAAGGGCCAAACCCTTTGGAATTGAGATACGTAATGTCAAGTGCGTCAGATGTGGAACCTTTGGCCATCAGAGTGGTGATCGTGAATGTCCATTGAAAGATGCTATAATGCCAAATGAAGAGAGTCGAATAAAAAGAGATGACCCTTTAACTGCTATCCTGGCTCAGACAGATGCTTCTGAGGTAAAGTGGTCTATGTATGTGTGTGCGCATGTACTCTTTCTTTTTCGTTCCCCCCCTCTATCTGTTGAAATTTATTCAAATTCCTAGGGTCCAATTCAACAGAGGTAATGGACCGATGTCTAACATAGACTTTTTGACTTCACCAGTTGACCTCCCAGAAAGAAGAAAAGTTTGGGGGAGAGTGGTTAAAACAGTGAACTTAACAGAGGTAGCTTCACTTTTTCAACAAAGTTAACTTTTTGAACTTGTCACTAGAAGGAAGTGGGAATCAGAGGATTGGAAGTCCTTTTGGAGAAACACCCCCCTAGCATAGCTCCTCGTCTAATTTTAACTATGCAATTTCACTTAAAGCACCTGTAGGTTGATTCCTAAGGATGCCAAGCCTCTTCTTTGAACTTGGAGCTCTAATCTTGGAAGGTTATTCTGTTTCTTGTAGTTTTGTCGAAATCAAGGTGTAGATCTGTCTCATCTTTCCAATTGCACAATTCATTATGTTTTAAGTCTTTAGGCTCAGTTCACTTTTCTATCTAAACCTTTAGGATACAACCTCTAAAAGTGTTGGGGTGGATACTCATGTCCGTTCATCTGTTCCCAAAACCAAGTCGAGACACTCTTTCTAGCATGGATATGTCATGTCTACTATCAATATGTACACACGTTATCAAAGCCAAATTGAGAAGCTCATTCTAGGATGTGTATGTTTACAATCAAGTCTGCATGTGAACCTCAAAGTTTAGTTCCATGCGCTGGATGATGTTGAAGTATATGACATCCCACATTGGGTATATTAGGGCACTCAACGACTTGAAGGGTTTATAAAGGTCTTGATCTGCCCTGCTCATTTGCTTAAGGTTTTTGGTTGGGTACCTGCATTTTTTCCACAAGCTCATCAAAACAAATTATGAGTTGTGTAGTTGTCCTGGAAAACCGAAGTCTTAGACCTCATTAATTTAAAGATTCTTAATTAAGGGGTGAACCTGGCCTGTGAGAATTGGAAAGGAATAACATGGAATTCTGTGGAAAAACCAAGCCCCCAATATCTTATTATGGTTGCATGAAATTTGTGAAGCACAAGAACACCTGAGGGTAGGGGACTGAATTTGTGCTGCAGATGGATGCAAATAACCTATTTTGCATAGTTTGTAGTTGCAATGGAGCTTTAGTATGCACGGAGTTAAGATAGTAATTTGACTTATGTTATATTTTAGTAATTGTGGTAGATAATATTTAACTAAAATAATTAAAAAAATTATTTTGATAGAGAAAATATAATGGCTTATCAAAAGAATATCACATCAAAGCTAACGCTGTATATAAATGAAACGATACCAAGCACCTTGAGATGTTCCAAAATGAAACGGAAGATATAAATTGTAATGGACGGAGGATACTTTTTCCAACTTTTTTTGGGCTTTAGTTGGTGTGATGCCAAGAACTTCCTAAGATAAGTAATTTGGAGCTGGTACTGGAAGATGACTTCAAAACAAATGCTGAAAACATGATTCACAATCCCAGATGGCATTGAATGAGAAATGTTTGAAAGAAAGCTGATACGTAGTCTAACCTATAGTTGGAACTAGAAATGAATTTTGAGTGGAAAGTAAGGAAAACGGGGAAATATTTGACTTTCTCATGAATTTACTTTTTGAGACGCTCGGAGGAAAAAAGTGTAAATTTCTTTTACCAAACTAAAAGATCCTAATGTCTCGTTTGTCTGTTGTGTGGCCTTCCCTGCAGCCTTTGAAGTGGGAGCTCAAACAAAAGCCTGGAATCAGTCCTCCACGAGGTGGGTTCGAACTTGACGACCCCAACCAACAGATAGTTGCTGAGGACATATTTGATGAGTACGGAGGTAAATTCTTCTTTTCATGCCATGGTTGTTGAGCTTAAATTCTTTAGTAGTGTTTTATGTACATCGAATCCTAATGCCCTGTTTGTTGTGCAGGATTTCTTACTGGGGATAATATACCCGATTTGCTGGCCAGCTTATCAAGCAAGCCAAAGAAGAAAAAGAAATCCAGTAAAAGCAAGAACAGAAAGCGGTCTTCACCAGCCAGAGCAGATTTACGTGATGATAAAGATTTTAGTTCATCTTCGGATGATGATGGAGGAAGATCACTGAAGAAGAAAAAACATAAGAAGTCTCTAAAGCAATCCAAGTCTTCTGATGATTCTGATGGGCATCAGAGACGAAGTAACAGACAGAGACGTCCACAGTCAAGTTGGGGAAAGCATTCTGTGTCAAGTTCAGAGGACGATAATAATGACAGGTACCAGAGGAGTAACAGACACAGACATTCACGGTCAAGTTCACTGAGCCCAAAGATAAGGAACACAGGAAGAAGAAGAATCACCACCATTATCATGACACAGAGGACGATGATAATGACAGGGATCAGATAAGCAATTATAGACAGAAACGGTCACGGTCAAGTTCACCCGAGCCCGAAGACAAGGAACACAGGAAGAAGAAGAATCACCGCCATTCTCATGACTCAGAGGACGATGATAATGACATGCATCAGAAAAGGAATAATAGACAGAAACGGTCACGATCAAGTTCACCAGAGCCCGAAGAGAAGGATCACAGGAAGAAGAACGATCACCACCATTATTGTGACTCAGAGTACGATGATAGTGGGAGGTGTCCAAAAAGGAATAACAGACAGAGAAGTCCACCCGAGCCTGAAGAGAAGGATCACAGGAAGAATAATCATCGCCACTATTATCACGACTCTAAGGATGATGATAATGACAGGCACCAGAAAGGGAGTAACAGACACGGACGGTCAGGCTCACCCGAGCCTGAAAATAAGGATCACAGCAAGAAAAATCATTACCACCATTATCTCAATTCAAGGGACGATGATGATGACAGGCATCAGAAAAAGCGTTACAGACGTGGATGTTCACCCGAGCCTGAAGATAAGGAACACAGTAATAAGAAGAATCATCACCATCATTATCATGACAGAGAGGAAGATGACAAGGACAAGCATCAGAAAAGGAGTAACAGACGCAGACGTTCACCCGAGCCTGAAGATACGAAACACAGTGAGAAGAAGAAGAATCTCCACCATTATCGTGACAGAGACGACAATGATAATGAAGGCATCAGAAAAGGAGTAGCAGACAGAGACGTTCACGTTCAAGGTCACCTGAGCCTGAGGATAAGGAACACGGGAAGAAGAATCACCATCACCGCCATCATCATCATCAGCAGCAGCAGCGGCATAATCATTCTGATTATTCATGACCATGAAGTTTTAGTATGTAGATTTCCTCCTATAAAAAGAGCTCTAGCGTTCACTTGTAATGCAAAACAGGTAAAAGGAAGAAATGGTCGTGTAAAACCATTGAACAAAGTGATCAGTTCAATCATGGACTTAGCTCTATGTTCCCTCTGTCTATGCAAAGTGTTCATTTCGTATGGCTATCAATTTGGGATTATTTGACTGAGTTTTCTTTTGTTACCAGCCTTTCTATTCCTCCTATGAGAGCTTAAGGAGAGCTGGAAAGATGGTCAGGATACAAAGTGCTAAAGACCAAGTGCATACATGTTTTTTCACGGTTTACCAGAAAAAAACCTGTCATTTTCTTTTATTTTTTTTCTTAAACATACTTTGAGTACAATTAATTTAAATTCATTTCAAAAATTTTAATTTAAATAAAACGTTCACTCTACTTAAAATGATTATTCATAATTCAAAAACTCCAAACTAATCTTGATAAAGTTAAATAAAAAACAAAACTTCCCTGAGACTAAGGGCCCGTTTGGCCATAAATATATTGGGAAAAAATTTGGCAAATAATGTTTGTCCAGACAATTTGCCATTATTGACAAATATTTTTGGCAAATATCCCAAATTTCCAAATACTAGTTTTTTCTAGTATTTGGGGCCAAATCTCATTATTGGGATATTTTGAAAATTAAAAATTTTACCCAATCTTTTATTGTTTACAAAAACACCCTCTCTAGTTGTTGATTGCGTTGTATGATATCATTTTTTACGTGAACAACAAAATAGTGATGAAATATTTAGTGAATATTAAATAATGATATGATTGTTGATGAAAATTATTAAAAATTGGCTTTAGGTAACAAAGTCATGTACTTTGTCTGCTTCACGATCATGGAATATTATTGTTGCACTCACTCCAAATTACCACATTGTTTTAGTGTCATGGACATTATTTGTTATTGTTTGTAACGAACATTCAATTGACTTGTTAATACAAAATTTTAGTAGTTTGATAGTTTTAAAACTTGTGCGTATAAATCATATTTTTCTAAAAAGGTGTGAAATATATTTACCAAATTTTATGGCCAAACAGATGGGAAATTCACACAAATTTTCACTCAAATAATATTTGCCAAGAATATTGGAAATCTATGGCAAACGCAAGCTAAGTAATGACATTTGTTTGATTATGCACAATATTCCCTAAGTTGGAAACAGGATATTCCATATTAAATTTAGTTATATCACCTTTAGAAAGTTAAAATTTTCACTTCTTTGGGGAACTTTTTTATCACTTCATTTGAAAATAAAATGAAAAATTCTAATACAACTTAAAAATTATACTTAGAATATGTGAAATACCTAATTTTTTTATTTAAATACTAACATCCACTTGAAAATTATATTTAAATATTATTTATGATAGTTTGTAGACATTTTTATTTTTAACAAATAATCTCTTCACATAAAAGTCATGCATTTTTTGATAAAAAATGATTGAAAAAATTAGTTGAAATCATAAATAGAAAAAAAGAATTGGAATAATGTTAAATTTTAAAAAGTTGTACTTTATCCCAAAAATATATTTTTTTTAGCTCCTAAGAAAAGCTCACTATTGTTAAACCCTACCCCTGCAAGAACACACAAACGAATTGCAGAAAAAAAAAAGAACAAAAAATGGCTCTTTGCAGAGCTCGAATGGCTTCATCTTTCCTTCTTCGCAATGTCATCAATCGCTCTTTCTCTACAAGTAATCTCGATTTCTGTATGTTCATTTCAATCTCTACAATTTAACCCTATTTTTTTGATTTTTTTTTAACAATGTAACAGGTCCATTTGAAGCAATGATATCGAAAATGAAACCATCGAAGGAGCTTGAATCAATGATGGAGCAGTTCTCCTTAGACATCAGTTCTCAAATCGGAAGTTGTATGCCATTAGGTATGATGCGAATCGGAACCCTAATTCATAATATTGAGTTGCGACCTGGGCAAGGTGGGAAATTGGTTCGTTCAGCTGGGACGTGTGCTAAGATCCTTACGGAACCTAATGCTTCTACGAAGTACTGTGAAGTGAAGTTACCATCTGGTGTGAAGAAATTGATTGATGTTAAATGTAGGGCGACGATTGGGCAAGTTTCGAACCCGGAACATGGGACGAAGAAGTTGAGGAAGGCTGGACAATCTAGGTGGCTTGGACGGAGACCGACTGTTCGTGGTGTGGCGATGAATCCGGTGGATCATCCACATGGTGGTGGTGAAGGGAGGAGTAAGAGTAGTGGAAGTCATGGAAGAGGTTCGTTGACACCTTGGGGAAAACCTACTAAGGGTGGGTATAAAACTGGGCCGCTTAAGAGGAGAAAGTAGTTCTTTTTTTTGGTATTTTGATGGATACTTGTTTGTCAATGTTATGTTTTCTTGATGAAGTTTATGGGGAGACAATAATTATCAGCAAATCTAGTCCGAAACTTGTTTAGGAATGATGGAGATTTTCTCCGCATTTTGGTTTGATAGAAATTGTGTTACTTCTGGTTGTTTTGAACTGGGTTACTCGAACGATCATTAGAAAAACACCTTGTAAGCTATTGTTTTTGTAAGTTCTGAGGATCTCATATGCCTTGATATTACTCCCTTATTATTTTTACCTAGGCAAAGATGATTACATTTCATTTGCTTAATATAAGTTTCTTTCTCCATGCTGCTATATTATATGTCCTGTACAGTTCATTTTCCTAAATGTGGAGGATAACTTGGATTTTGTGTTGATTCTTGCTCTGCATTTGCGGATTTAAAGGTATGTGATTTTTCCCCCTCTTATAGCCCTTTGTGCTTGTATGCATCCACGCTGGAATATATATGTATTCTGTTGCGTTTGCCTGTCCATAGCATCTGATGAAGAAGTTTCCATCTATATATTTATATAAAAGAGGACTCAGCTTGATGACATTTGCAGATCGTCTCTTGCTCCAAAGTATCAGTAGACATAATCCACTTCTTTTCAGTTGGTAATCTTAGTGTGTTATCTGCCGTTCCACAGGCTAAAGCTGCATCACATGCCAGGTGCTGATTCAGAATTTGTTTCCGTGACTTATTTTACTCTCTTCGTTCTTAGTCACCTTGTGAGCGAACAATTGGAGAAGTGTGTATGACCGGTGAAAGATCAGAACAGAATTTCCCAGGGAGTGAAAGGTCCTTAATATCCCAACCTTGATGTCACTGTACTCAAACTTGTGGTTATGGTGAATCCATTTGGTTGTGATTAGAGTTTATCACTAATAACATCTTTACATAGCGGAAAGTCCTGCAGATGAATGGGGAACTTGTTTGTTGATTGGATCATTGTGTCAAGACGACTCTGTCAAGCTTGTCAGTTGTCACATACTTTGGTGGGTTCTGTCCTCATGTTTCGCCACATCTTTTCTTAGCTATCTTCAAAAGTAACTCCCTAATAAAGACTCAAAGTATATCATCCGCGAACTGAGCACCAATACTCAGAAAACTTGATACACTTTGTTCCTTGATCATTTTCGAGTGGAGATATTCCATGCCTCATGCAATCTGAAAGCAGTAGATCAACTGCAGTAGGAACCAGTTCATGAATCACTGGAAAAACAGTTGGAAAATATCTTATCCATGCATGCCATGTTAGCTTCCTGTCTTCTCCTCTCTCCTTATTAAATTTTATAAATTGTTGCTATATTGCTTAGGTTTAAATGTTGGGAACCTGACTGTAGTGTAACTGTTGCAATCAAGTTTACATCATTGGCAACATTTGAAGTGTTGGCCCCTCATGTAGTTATTGCTATTTCCAATGCGGTAGCTACCTTTTTAGCTTCTTTAATTGAAAAATAGTCAATGTCTGAATTTCAAATTGTTTTGGGGTTCTGGATTGGCAACTGCCTGAGAGTGACTATTTCTCGAAGACAGACGAAAAAGTGGGCAGGTTTGACATTGTTCGTCAGGTATTCCGGGAGTTTAGCTGAGAGATCTATTGCAGCTTGGAATTCAATGATTTCTGCATATAGTTTCTACAGCAATGCTTAGAAGCAATTGACATCTTTCATGAGATGATTGATTCGGGACTTACTCCATTAAAAGTCACGTTTATCAACTTATTAACAGCTTGCGGCCACCCAGGGCTGGTTGACCAAGGCTTCTGGTATTACAATCATATATGCTTGACGAGTTTGGAGTTCAACGTTCCACAGAATATCATTTCTGCGTCGTTGATATATTAAGCTGATCAGGGAAGCTATGAAGGAGAACATTTTGAAGCAAACAAGTGCTCCTGAAGTGTTCAAACTTGAAACAGATCCGCATATGACATTTGCCTTAATTTTAGATGTGGAACCTCCAGTTTATACTTTGGAGTGCAGAAATTTCAGAAGTTTAGAGGTTGTGCCGTTGTGGCCTAGTAGTCAATGAAGTGGTTGGGTATCTTGAATTTTCAGGTTTAAAATTCAGTAGAACAAATAACACTGGTGATTCTTCTTATCTGTTCTGTTTGTGTCATGTTGCTGGTGGAAAGTACATGTATCTTCTGGAATTAGTCGAACACAACGGTCATTGAAAAGAAAGATTCATTTGGTGCTACTCAAGTTAAGTTTGAGTTGGCTATGTGGTATGAAAAATATGAAAGGGCATCGGGCTAATTGTGCCAATTAACAGTCTAAATGTGTAGATTCCACTTGGATTTGTGGAAATTAAATCAATGTGAACGCCTACAAGTTTTAGGTGTTATCATTGTATTACGCTTAAAATACTACTCCCAATCTAAAATAAAGTTTAGATATATGTACGAGTATAAATTATTTCATTAAGTTTAACAACGAAAACAACATATTTAATATAGTTTCATTCAGTAGGGTTTGGATAGAATAAAGTGTATGTGGACTTTACCTCCACCTCGGAGGTAGGAAGAGAGATTGTTTTTAATAGACTCGTTTAAAGCAAAAATACTCTAGGAAAGACATAATGAATGTACAATTTACTATAGATAATAATGAAATAACAAATACGAACATAATAGTACTACCACAAAATACTACTACAAACAAACTACATGAAGTAATTGGGAGTAAGCAGGTCAAATTGGGCAGCTCAAGACTCAATATGTTTTAAGCTCATTTCAATTCAATCCAATTGAGCCAAAAGTATACATGGGGCTGCTTAGGACCCAACCCAATTTCTATTTCACCCTAGTCACAAGAATCGATGAACAAGAAACTACAAGCGACACGACAAAGCACTCACAAGTATGGATACACTCCTACCTACTAACCTTCTATCCTGATTCAAATCTTCCATACTTTCCAATATAAGGTCATATCTTTGATAAGTCGTAATGGTGTCGTAACCTATCAAAGGTCCACCTCTACTTCTTTTAAATCCATCCATAATCATTTAATTAAGTAAAAATTATATTAATTACTATCCGTCCACTTTTTAATTCTTATGTTACACTTTTCGAAAGTCAATTTAACTAATATCCAAAGTTAAATTAGATTATATTAATTCAGTATTTTAAAAAAAATAAATATTCAAAAACTATCATAAAATATAATTTCTTACATATCAAATATAATGAAAAATTACTTCGTGAAATATTAGTCAAAATTTTCATTGTTTGACTCTAAAAAAGGAAACATAAAGGAGAGAGTATTAAAAAGAAGAGGTAAGGATTCAAAATATCATTCGACTCTCCCAATCGAATTACCACTTTGACCTTCTTTCCAAAACCCTATTTTCCTCTTTGATCAGCCGTAGGGTTTTACGAAAACTTCAAAGTAATCAATGGCGTCATCGACTCGGATTTTCGGTAACTGCTGTCGAGCTTTAATGGCTGCTGCTAAAACTTCCGCAGCAACTGAAACCACAGCGACAGCAACAGCCACTGTGACAAAAGCCAGAGGTCGCCCTACTGGAATACTGAAGCCTCAACCAGTTTCCCTGCACTAGGAAGCTTCTTAGGTACTAAAGAATCCTCCCGCGCTGATGCGGTCAAGAAAGTTTGGGAATACATTAAAACCCATAATCTTCAGGTCTGAAATTTTTTCATTTTGTTTTGGAGTTCATTAGTGAATGTGGTGAGCTTTGATGCACTATTCATTTTCATTTTTACGTTGTTAACTTCATGATGATTGTTTAACTCTATCGTTTCAAAACCTTAACTCAACTCCGAAAGTTAACTCTATTGTATCCTTTTGGTGGTTCTGTTAATTACTTGGAGAATTTTATGGTCTTCTGTAAAGACATTATAGTTCAATTTTTTTGACAGAAACATTTTAAATTGGGTTTAGTTGTCCGGTAGAATGCTGGTTTAGTTGTCCAGTAGGCATGACATTGATTTTGGCTAGTAAATCAACATGTAATGGCGTTTTTTTATCAATAAATTATTGTTACATTACCATATTCAAAATATAAATGAAAAATGTGATGGCGTCTTTTGATTTTGTGGAAGCAAAGTTGATATAGTTCATGCTTCTTGAGATGATTATCTTTATTTCCTCCTTTTGTTTCTTTGAATGGTTTGGAGGTCTTTAAGAATCAAATTAAGTGGTTGACCTTTTAAAAGAAGAAGAAGAAGGGAAGTTGTTACTTCATAAGCTGGAGTGCAATAGTGCGAGTGAGTGGGTGGTTGATGAGAGTTAGGGCTTTAAGGTTATCTTTTTAGGCGAATGGTTTAGGTTCTCTACACATGATATGAGCTGGTCTTATGCCCTTTTATGATTGTTTTCTATTTATAAGCATACTTCTATAGCGTTATATGATGAAGAGCTAGAATGCTCATGACCTAGCCCCAATGATACTAATACTATGGTATCCTACTTTTAGTCATTACTTATCACCAAGTTTTCAAACTATTTTAACACTTTACGACCTAGAAAGTCATAAAGCTATAAAATTCCTTTCGACCCTCTTGCGTGGGAAGTCCTGAAGATCAAGGAGTGCATTGTCCATAGATAGGTATGAGTTACAGACTAGAATTCCTTTTCTTCCTAAGATGGCATTGAGTGGAATCATAATGAGTGCAGCCATGATAATCGACAGGTCCATTTAAGCTTCTAAAGATTGTTTTGTAGTTTCTTGTCTGAGAGGAAATAAGTTATTGGGATCACCATGGATTATCTGGAAAGAGTTTCTTCACCATTACTGAATTTGGGATCTGTACATAGGTCATAGCCATATGTACGGGCTCTTTGTATTTGCTATCCCTACCTTCAGGGGCCTGCTGCGATAGCCTGTTTGTGCAGAAAATTGCACTTAGACCCTGAAGAGGGATTTTTCTTTTTTCGTGGCACTTGCTTCAGTAAGTATGTTTAGATGACTCCCATTGTTAAAAACTGCCCTTTCCCCCTTAAGAGGATTAAGTATATAAAGTGACCTTTGGCATTTGCATCCAAGGCTATGACCTAGTGGTCGATAAAGTAGGTGAAAAACATGGCAAATCAAGATTCAAATCTTAGCAGAGACCAAAGTGTTGGGTGATTTCTTGGCATCTGTCTAATGTCTAAACCTTGGTTTATAGGGTTACCAGTACCCATGTTGGTGGGAAGGTAGTAGGTACCTGGTGGAGTAATCGAATTGTGTGCAAGTTGGCCCAAATATCACTGTTATAAAAAATGGCATTTGACCTTTCTTATCTATGGACTCAACTCAATCCAAGAGATATCTGATGTATGCTAGAAGAAATTGAATTTATCAATTTGATCACTGCTAACTGATTGTGATTTTCCCTTCTTTTTTTCTTCAATGGTACTTTTCTTTCATGGTTACACTGACATGGTGATTGTAACTTTGCGGCTTGCAGAATCCCACAAACAAGAGAGAGATACATTGTGACGACAAGTTGAAAACTATATTTGATGGCAAGGACAAGGTTGGTTTTCTTGAGATTGCGAGGCTATTATCCCAGCATTTTCATAAGGCTGCTTAAGTTCTAGTCAAGTGGGAACTTCTGTAAACATTACGCACCTTCTGGATACTGGACATTGTTCTTTACCTAGCTTGCTAGCTTCTTTCTGTTTCTAGTAGCTCTACTATTTGCCTTCACCATGGTTTGAATTCTCAAACGGGGTCGATCCAGATGCTCTTTAAATGAAGTAGTTTGAAGATGAACAAAAAGCAACAAAACTGCTACCCTTAGTGTTCCTTTACCCCTAAATTCCCTCCTTATTTGAAGTTAAGCTAGGTATGCAGGATTAGATACTTTTGAAACACAAATTGTACCAGTTGAAATGTAAAATTCTTATTGCAGTTAGTTCTCTAATTCTCTTCATTTTGCTGATAAAATGTTACTAGTGTTTTCTTTTTCTTTTATCAGCTTAAATATTCGATACAGATTGCTTGTTACCAAAATATTCTATATTCGAAGGCTGAAACTCGAGACCTTTGTTCAGAGGTTTGAGGAAACCCAACCATCCCATCAAAACCTTTATGCTACACAAGGACTTCTTATGGAGGTTCCGGATGAAATTAAATAATGAGAATACAGAAATACAACATTTAAGATTTAAAAGGTTTAAACCTTTTGGCTATATGCATATTTATCATTTTAAATGCTATATTGGTAATTAAATTTGAATTTAAGAGTAAAATGCTTGCTTACAAAGGTGATTTCCATTTCAGAAACATTTAGAACATGATAGGCAAGAAATTTATTCGTTTCGTTTTATATTATTTGCTCACTTTTTTTTATATTTTAAAAAATTATAAATAAAATATAATAATTTATTAATTTATTCTTTGAAAATCTTTTTAATTTTACAAAATATATTTAAAGTTAAAATGAAAAAAAAGTTATTTTTTATTTAAATCATAAATAATTCAGAAAATTATTTTTATTAATGGATTAGTAATATAGGACAAATATAGAATTTTATTTCCTGTGTTTCAAAAAGAATAAATTCCTTTTTGTTTTAGTCTGTTTTGATAACATTTTAATTTAATACGTGACATGATTTAAAATCATAAGATCCAAAAATAATTTTGTATATTTGATTTATCTTTAATTTAGGATCACAAAATTCAAAAGTCGGAGTGAGTAGTAATTAGGGACTTATTACTTATTTGACACACTCATTTAATTTTCTGTAGTAATATCTTCACTTCTCTATCGAACAAACCCCCATTTACAAGCATTTCTTCAAGAAACAAAATTGTGGGTTTGTTTTGGAAGTTAAAAAATAGTATCAATGGCTGCCGAATTTGATCAAACGACAGTGAAGGAAGAAGAGTATTTTGACGTCCTTACAAAAACTGGAGAAAAAACCGGCTACTCTAAACCCAGGTGAAAAACCCCACATCAAAAACAAAGAAAATTTCATATGGGTTATGATGAATATTGATATTATTGGTGTAATTTTGATTACAATAATTATGATTGAATCCAAACTAGTTGGGCTATATAATTGTGCGATTCAGTGTAAATTGACTAGTTTTACTCGTGCATTAACTTACTTATTGCTATTCTCATCTTTTATGCTTTGATTTAGCAATTAGAGCAACTTTACAGACACCTGTTTTTCATAGTTATTGCCAATGGAATATAATAAATAGTTAGTGCATTTATGCTTGAATAGAGGCAGCCCAGTGCACGAAAGCTCCTGCTATGTGTGGGGTTGGGGAATGTCCGATCATTTATGCTTTGAATGTATTGTAATATTTTTGGGCAAAGTAGACTTTTTTTTTTGAACCCTCCTTAGGTGACAACTTTAGGGTTGGAGGTGAAGGGTGCTAATAATTCAAGCAACCCCCTCTTGTCTTGGGCAAAGTAGTCCAGTTGAAGGTTGTGACTTTTGATCTTTTTTCTTTTCTTGTTCTTTCTTACCCCACTTGATTGGGAAGAGCAATATCTTTTGGTAGTATCTATTGGTTTGTCAGATTAATGGAATGCAAAGATTTAGCTGAGTAAGATGTTGGCATAAGTAATGGAGTATTTGAATTGTGTATGTTTTTTTTTATTTGGGTTGTAGGGATCAAATTTTGGTGTACATAGGATAGAAAAGTAGCTTATTGCATGCTTTTCATGTAAAGGGGATGATACTACGGATTTTATTTTGCATGAAATGCGAACCTCATAGACTGTTTAATGAATCTCTTTTCTTATTTTACTAAAGAATGAGTAATGATGAGTACTCAGTAATGATTAATGAATCTTTGAAATGCTCTTCTTTTCCAACCTGTTTTAATCAGGACAATACCTTCTCTCTACTTAGTGTTTGAAGACAATTTTCGAAGACGAAGAAAGCAGATTTTTCTCTGTCATAGATTCTTCCAAAATAAATGAACAGTAGAAAAGTGAATTGTATCTGGGCAAGATAGTAAATTTATTAAATTGACTGGCAGAATTTAACAAATCTAAGCTCATAGTTGCCCAAATATATCACGTGTCATAAAAAACTATGGTTTGTAATTCTGTTCCCCAAGCTTTACTAACAATGAACTTATGGGGATAATGATGTCTATTATTGTGCTACTTGTTCAGAGGGGATGTTCACAGAGATGGAGACTACCATCGAGCTGTTCATGTGTGGATATTTGCTGAAAGTACACAAGAACTACTTCTACAACGACGTGCTGATTGCAAGGATTCCTGGGCTGGTCAATGGGATATCTCGAGTGCAGGTCATATATCTGCTGGAGATTCATCTCTTATTTCAGCAATGTAGGTTTCCAGCATGTAGCTGAGCTTTCTAGATATAATTTCAAATGAACTGGACTTATTTTTCTGATTTTGCTTTTATATGGCCTTATGCAAATTCTTAGTATAACGTTTTCTGTATGTTATCATTATTTGGTAACTTTTATCCCATGATCATAGATTGTCTGGTAGTTGTTATGTGACTTATATCCAGTGTTTCCATAATTGTTAATAAAGTTATTTACCTTGTCAAAAAAAAAAATTGTGTCGCGGGGCTACTCGAAATTTCAGAGTTCCATATTCTTCTGTCTCTATATGTTGCCGTCTTTTTCATCTACCAATGGATTTCCTTTTTCTTCCTTCTCTTTCTCAAATAAAAAGAAGAAGCCACTATTGTGAACCAACCTTCTATGTGTCTGACACAATCAGCAATTTGCTTCATTTTCAGTAAGGCTGTGTTCTAGCTTCTTTTCTTTAGGGATTATTACTGAGATAAAGTCATAAGAATCAGAAAAAATATATATGGAATGCGGATTGGTTTATTAGCATTTAACACAATGATGATTGAAATGACATCTGTTTGCTCTCTATCTTGTACTACTTTTACCATCATGAAATGCGCTCTCTCTAAATTTAACGCTATGAGATTGAAATGACAACTGTTTTCTCTCTATCTTGTACTACTTTTACAATCATAAAACACACACTCTCTAAATTTTCAAAAAAGAAAAATGCAGTACTGACACGATTCATAATGAAATGGATCACACACCAATAACACCTCTAGTATTTTGTCATGCAAATTTATGTAAACACTTTATGTGCTGCGTAAAGTGGAACAGCTTTGCTGATGAAAAGTTTTGTTTTTATAAAAAAACAGTTTCAAAAATAGCTTTGCTGATGAATTTTTACACTTCACAAATGTTCATCTCCTACAACTTGCTTATTTGTTTTTTTAAGTAATGATCAGTTGTTACAATTTTGGAGCGCATATGATCATTCAAGTATCATCTATTTCATTTGGTTTCAACTGTCCAAGTAAAAACACTAACTGCAACTTCTAATACTCTGTAATTATGTAGAATATTTAAATATGTTTATTTTGTGTAATACACATTTCTTATGTAACGAGATTGTCTGTATGTGAAAGTTTACCCTCCTTTGCAATGCTACATGTTCTCTCCCGTGTGAATGCATACATCACACTTCTAAATGCTTTTCTGATGGGGCTTTTACTGTTGTTGACTTATACATTGTTGCAGGCGAGAGCTTCAAGAAGAACTTGGTGTAACTCTTCCAAAAGATGCATTTGAATTAATATTTGTTTTTCTTCAAGAGTGGTTGGTATACTAAAGCTCTACTTCTTCATGTCTTCTTATTATACAGTATTAAGCAGTAGCAATTGTCTGTTGACTCAGAGCTGTAAATTCATGCTTCCCCTCCTTGTTGAATCATCTGGACAAATGGCTATTCCTTTATCAGTCAATTTAGAAATAAGATCTCATTATATATGCCAATATTTTCTTTGCAATTGAATAATGCAGCTGAATTACCAAATTATAAGTTTCGAAGTAGATGTTTGTTATTTTATATGCACCTTGAGTTGTCAGGGAGCTTGATGGCATAGAGAAGTGGAACAACAAAGAAAAGAAACTATTGATAGCTACAGTATAGGAAACGTTAATCTCATTAGTTTCTTTTTGAAAAAGTCCACTACTAATTAGCTCCCAAAAGATTAGAGTATGCGGTACTATTGGCTGTGTGTTTGAAGCCTAGAATTACCAAGCCTCAGTCATTAAATTTGGGGTCCATCATTCTCTTATGAGTTATTGGTTCTGATTGTTTTATTTGATCCCATGCGCTAGACTATAGTATAGTTTCTTTTTTTTTTGATAAGGGAAACCCGCAGCCGCTTTGGGTGCGCACAAGGTAAAACCCGCGCTCCTGTGCAATAGCTCTCAAAACCACATAGGAGAGGTAACCTGCACTAGGCAAGCCCGGTGCGACAAGCAAGGGGTTTCAAACTTGAGACCTCCAACATGGAAGTCCCAAGCCCAAACCACTGGGCCAACCTGGAGGGTACTAGACTGTGGTATAGTATCATATAGTTCTACTTTGCAGATATAACTCAAGCATATCTGTGACATCAGACATGTGGTTATTAGTTATTACTAATATTTGAAGTATTTCTCCCAAATGTTGTTCAAATGTCTGTCCATTTTGTCCAAATTTTTGAGGGTTTTTACGCTATACACAATTTAGTGGACTTTTAACAATTGGAGCACTTTCTTGATAGTTCTTGTTTTTTTTTTGGTTGATAATCATATACTTTCGTGATAGTTATATAATAACCTACCAGGAAGAAAGGAAAACAATACAGATATTCTGGAATATGTCTAATCATCACTTCAATAACATTTTCACAAGCTATTGTGCTTCAAAGCATGAGTTTATGTCAATCTTTGGAGTATGCTGAATGTCACAATAAATTGCAGCACTATCAATGATGGCAAGTTCATCAACAATGAATACAATGATGTATATCTGGTGACAACAATAGATCCAATTCCTTTGGAGGCCTTTACTCTCCAGGTCAGTATTTCTGTTTGTAGTTAAATGTTCTTGTAGTTGCTCTGGCACTTGCCTGAGAACACTATGTGTTTGTCACTTGGTAACGTTTCAGTCCTCTTCTCCATTACTTAGAAAAAGTGAGCCACCGGGTCAGGTACAATCATTACCGCCTGGACAATTAGACATCCTACTGGTAATCGCAACGACCCAATTGCAAGAGCGGAACTCTTCCAACTGAGCTATATCTCTCGAGCCAAGTGGAGCATGCATGAAGTAGTCAGATGCTTCTTCTATTCTTTTCCCTGGCGAAGCTGGGCCATCCTGGAGTTGAACCAGAGACCTCGCCTGTGAAGTGAATCATTCCACCTATAGTCCACTTAACCAATTGGGAGAGAATCAATAGTAGCAATTCATCCTTCCCGAATGCAGCATACAACTCTCCGTTGTACTTTACTCTCCAAGTGTACTTGTTCCCCCTTTGTTCCTTCTTCCTTGCCCTGACAAGTCTTTGTGAAATAACTCCAATAAGGAGAAAAAAGAAGGCCTTAAGAAACAGAGACCCTCCTGGCCCAACCCTACACACTCCTTAAGATCTTTGTTCAAATCTGCTCCCATTTCGATTTCAAGTCAAGAAAAAAAGCGGTTCAAATAGTACAATCCCTACGTCAGCCCAGAATGAAAGGGATGATCTCATAGTCTTGGTCTATGAAAATGCATTGTTAGGTGCTCCATTTTATTTCCCATTGAGGGCTCAATCTATAAAATTTTAGGATTTGTTCATAATGATCAAATTTTATTCTGGTCTTGTATACAGTGTTCCAATTATTCTCGATGCTATTTTCATTTTTCCTTAGGTTTATTGTTCATTTATTGGAAAAATGCAATAAGAGTTACCAATTTCAAAAAAATAAATAAATAGAATTCCTGCAATAAGAATGAATGTAAAGGACCATTTCAAAATTAATGTAAATGGACTAGGATATCTTTAACTGTAACATTTTTTTAGTTTCTATTTTATCTTGAGCGGTGTTGGAGATGAATTCTTAAAATTTTATAGTCATTTATATTTAATTTGATAAGGTAACAAATTTATATGATGGGAAAATCTCCCATATACAAGCTTTTACCAAAATGTTTAGAACCTGTAGAAGAATATGGTTCTCTACCAGAACACCTAGCTAGTGAAACCTTATGGTTGCACAAGGAAAACAAAACCAAAACTGAGGTTATTCCTCAAATGTACAATCATTTGCTAACCTTTCAAAAGTTCTCTTGTTTCTTTCCTTTACCTACGGAGGAGTGCTAGTGGGCAACATCCCACGTTCTTCTTCTTTTTCTCTTCCTTCTCTGGTAACCTAATTGACTGTGCCTGACATTGTCCATTATAGCCTGAACATCTCAAGATCTGCCATGGTGAACGAGTGAGTTGTCACCTGATAATGCAGAAGGAGAGATCCACGTCTTTGCTTGGATTTTTGCACATAAAGTAGCAGTTGAAGACTGCCTCCTGAGTGCTTGACATCTTCCATTGCATCCTGAACCATCTCAATATCTTCCACGATAAATGAGTTGTCACCTGATAATGTAGGAGGAGATTATATAGGGCTTTGCCTGGATTCTTTTTGGACAGAAAATACCGTTCACATCGATTCTCCTCCCTGTTATTTAAATCCTGATATGTTTAGATTGCTACTCTCACTGCCAATCATGTAAAAAAACATATATCTTTTTGCTCCTTGGGAATCCAAACTGAGAAGTGCAAGAAACTTGACTATGGAGGAGGTCACAAGAAACTCCGAGCGACAGTTCTTGTAGCATTCTTTTCTTCGGTGACTGTTCATGCTAATTTATCTCTCCTCTCTAGAAACCATTCAGGCGTTGCTCTCAGTCCTCTTTCTAGAATCATTCAAGCACACACTTGAATTATTCAACTATTCAGGAGCCACTCAATAATTATTTTTTTTGACTTGAACTTGAGGAGCCACTCAACAAATATATTGATAAATGTTACGTGTTTGCTTTCTCAAAGTCTTCCGGTGCCTAATTGTGTTACGCTAGTCATAGGTTCTCTCACCTATATAATGGCCTGCCACGACTCTCACTCTAGGCTACTACTCACTCATGTTTCACTTACCCATGAAGAAGTCTTGAAGTCAGGTGCTTTACCATGTATTTAACCTTCCCGTAGAAGTAATAATTTTCATGAGTTTTACATGTTTTCTGCACCCACTGTCCAAAGAGTGAATCTTAAAATGCTGTAGAAGTGAAGTACAATGCCTTATAATTTTATTAGTTTCACTATCCCTTGATACTCCGATACCATAAACGTCTGAAAGTTTGTTTGTTGACTGTGAGTACAAGTGCTCTGATTTTTTTTTTGATAAACAGTAACTTCATATTATCTCCATACTTAGGAAGTACTGAAACCATATAGTGCTCTGAAATAATAAGTTGCTACTTTTTTCTCTTCCCTTTTCAGCTAGTTTTTTTCTCTTTTGCACCAAGTGCAAATTGTCACTACTGACGTATGTTTTCTTGGTAGGAATCAGAAGTTTCAGCTGTAAAATATCTCTCTCTTGAGGAGTACCGAAGAGTGCTTGCTCAAGAACATCCTGAGTATGTTCCTTATGATGTGAATGGGGAATATGGTCAGCTCTTTACGATAATTGAGAAGAGGTATGTCTTACATAGCCGAAGAAAAAGTTCTAGTTATGTAACTGACTAATCAGATCTTCTTATAGAATGCTTACTTGAGCTTTAAATAGGAGTTCATTATCCTTACTTTAAGGAGCCTTTCAAATATACATTCATTTTTTCCTACTCAACAATGTATCTGTTGTTCAAAACTTTTCCTATGTTCCACACTTGGTTCTTTTCCTTTTTTGTTGTGCATAAACTTTGTCTTGCTGTAACAAATATCTACTTGAAACTTTCAGTTTTCTTCTTAATAATCACATATTAATCCTGTCTTTGTTGACTTTATTACTTTGTGTACCTGAGCTAGCTGGTGTGGGATATCTACAGGTACAAGGAAAATGCTGAAGCTAGAAGTTTGTCTCTTCAGAAGCAGCTAAACCGCTACGCTAGTACTTCCCTCTCTGCAGAGGTTTACTTCTAAATCATGTTGTCATTCTTACAGTAAATCTTGATCACAAATCTGATGCAAGAATGCTCTACCCTCCAGATTTACTTCTTGCTATCGTGTGTGTGTGTGTGTTTTCTTAGATTTTTCAATAAAAGTAAAACTGAAAACTGGTGTCTAGGGTGCTAATGTCAAAACAAAAAAGTTCAATGAGTAATGTTAACCTGTTGTTCAGATCGCTAATCAACAAAAGGATGTGAATTCTCAAAAGAAAAAAATACTAAAGGTATCACCTCCTCACTGAAACAATAGTCCTACTTCTCTTTTTGGATTAGCTAAGAAGTGCTTTTAAGGATTACTAGAATATATAGTGCTTGTAGATAAACAGACCACTAGTTCACTAATTATGACAGATGCTTTATACTCCGTATGTTAATTTCCTCTGCCTATAGTTCTGAAGTGTCAGATGTCAGCTGTTGCATATTCTTCAAGAGTATGTGACGGATATCTCATCTTGTTTGGTATTTTACAACAGAGAAATGATCTTTATAAACAATTAGAAAAAAGAAATGAAAAGATCATTTTACGTATGTCATTTCTTTTATTCTTTCCTTTTTTGGTTCTGCCGGTTAAAGAATTACTGCTGCTTTGGTCTTATGCAGGATTATCATCTATCTTCTGTGTGTGTTTCTGTGTGTCAAAATTACACAATTTTAGACACAGAAAAAATAAAGTTTGGAAAACAGTTATGGTTTCTCTTAAATGGGGGTTTCTGATGCCAGTTTTTTTTGTACAGTTAACTGGGCTGACTGCAGCAGACAAAGAAGCACTAAATCTACTTGTTAAAGCTGCAACAATCATGGACAAGATCTTTTATGTGCAGGTATAATCACTGTCTTTTAGTGAGAGTTCAAATTCTGATGTATTTTTACTGAGTGCATATCAGTTTAGATAAGCAAGTAGTCTACTATGTTTCTGCAATTAAGTTTGTATGTCTTTAGTTACTACCGTCGTCTTATTTTTCGATGGAGCAAGAAGTCCGATTCTTTTTTTCCCCATTTTGGTGTGGGATTTCCAGCGGTGATGTGAAATCTTGAGGACATAGCTATAGTAGATGGCATTATTATAACTGACATCACTTGTAATGCATGTTGTCATATTCATGGAAGAATGTGCTTAGACATTCCCAAGTTTGTATGATGCACGTCAAAATGAATTTGAAGGATGGGATTTGATTGTGTTAGAGATAGGCTCGTGTTTTTTTGTCGGAATTGTTCAGTCAATTCTCAAGTGGGAGAGGGTAACAAAATATTTTTTTGGAAGGACAAGTGGATTGGACAAGAGTGTCTCAACTCGGTCTTCCCCAATCTCTTTTTGTTTTGTACCAACCCCGAGGCTAAAATTGCTGAGATTTGGTCCCCTCAGGGATGGAACCTCACCTTCAGGAGAAAACTAAATGATTGGGAAGTGGATAGAATTGCTGAACTGCTACTCAAATTGGGTGAATTCACGGGCCTTACTACAGAAGCAGATGGTATAAGATGGAAACATGACTCTGATGGCAAGTTCTCTGTACGTAGACTGTATAAGAGAGAGGTCATGACTCACTCTGGGGGAATTCATGGTCCATGGGAACAAATATGGAAGGGCAACACCCCAACCAAGGTGAAAGGGCTTCACCTGGTTGGTCACCAGAAGGGCATGTCTCACTCAGGAAAAACTCAAGAAAAGAGGCTTCCAGATTGTCTCCAGATGTTTTTTTGTCATGAGAAGGAAGAAACTAACAGCCACTTATTCTTACACTGTAGGGTTACTGTCCAGGTGTGGTGCATGGTCTATGGTCTACAGCATTTCTCAAGAGCCCTGGGTGATGCCAGAACATACTGCTGATCTTTTGAGCTGCTGGATGAGGGGGGGGGGGGGGGCAAGACTCAAAAAGGATGGTGGTCTATAGTACCTACTTGTGTCTGGTGGGCTATTTGGAGAGAAAGAAATGTTATGTGTCATGAGAATATTACTAACACTTTATAGGAAGTTAAAGAAAATTGCATTAACATGTTGTTTTTTTGGTGTAAAGAAGAGGGTATAGAAGTAGTAGAACAGTTGGTAGATTTCCTAGGATCTATGTAATTATGGTTTTAGCTTGTAACTTTTTGGAGGTAGCCAGCATACCCTTAATCCTGAAGAATACAACTTTAACTTTATCAAAAAAATATATGTATATTTAGCTATATATTGAAGATCCTGTAAATCTTAGAAACCTTAAAATTGAACAAAGTTTTTTAATCTGGTGCATTAAACTAGTTCAAAATTATGTGTTACCAAGTGTTATTGCTGATGGATTTCTGTGGAAGTAGTATGCATTTGACTTTTCTTTGACATGAGACACAGGAGTTTCAAACCATGTGTTACCACGTCGTTATTGTTGATTTATTTCAAAGAAATTAGTAACATTTGACTTTGATTCATTTCAAAGTAATTGATGTAGGTTCTCTATTTTCTTTGGGATATTCTGCTTGTATACAGGAGTTTTCTTTCAACGTCAATAATTTTATATACCTTTTCCAAAAATGGGTGCAGGAGGAGGGGTACAACTAGCAATGTATCGTAAAAAGGACCATATTGTGAAAAGAGTTGTACTTCTTGACTAGACGAGAAGTTAGTTACGTCTTTATGAAGATTGTAGTGGCTATAGAAGGAGAAAACTTGTTGAGTTGATGATTAACATTGTACAAGTGGAGCTCCTTATATAGGAGTCTTAGGCTATGTAAATGTGGCATATAATTAAACGATGCATTACATTTTTAAGGTGCCTTTATAACTTGTAATATTTTATCCAAGAAAGAAATTTCCTTTCTTCCAATTTTAGGTTTGGAGGAGAGAGATGCAAACCACTTATTTTGGTTCTCTTAAGTCTTTACACTCCCAGACCCGTGTTATGTTCTTTCAACCTAGATGAAATGATCCTTTATAAAATCCATGTTGAGGAATATGACTAACCGGTGTTATATATGTTATGTTTTCAGTGCTTGCAGTGGCTCATAGAGAACCTCTTTTGAACTCCTATTGATATGCTCTTTTTTTTTTTTTTAATTCCATAACATAGGTTTGGTATAGCAATCCATCTTTGAGAGACTGGCTAAAGGAGAACGCCGATAAATCACAGTTGGACAAGTTGAAATGGATGTACTATGTAATTAACAAAAGTCCATGGTATGTTCTCTTTATGAAAAGCTATGCTCCTTCTTCAATCCTCCTTCCTCTTTGTGTTCTTGTGTCTATATTTGCCCATACTCTCTATCCCTATCTCAGCATCCTAAGAATTAGGTGATGACGAATCTGGTCCGCCCCTGGTGTGTGTTGGGTGCTCACACCCGCATCCGAGCAAATTAGGTCTGTTTTAGTCACTAGTTTATACTTTCATAAGGGAAGTTTTCCAAGGGTATTTGCCAACATACCCCCCCCCCCCCCCCCCCCCAAAAAAAAAAAAAAAAAAAAACTCTTTAGGGACTCAGTGTCCTCACTGAGGTTTATCATCTCAAAAATTTGGGATTAGCCTAAGGTTCCGCCCACCATCGCACTTGAGGTTGCACTATTTGCTTCTGTAGCTTAATACCCTGCTTTGAATGCAAATGAAAAGTTCCTTTTTTTTTTTTGAAACTGGTAATTTTGTATATTCTTTGTCAATATTTACAACATGTACTTGAATTCTACTATCTTTTCCTAAATTGAGTCTAGTTCATCAATTATGGAGATAGTATCATTTGAGTGCTACTGATTACACTAAAAACATAGTAGCATAAGACAATTTTGTGTCTTTATTTTTTTTTAGTTTCCGAAAAACTATTGATTGAAATTTTCTGAGCTCACTTTGTCATTGTTAGGTCTTGCCTGGATGAAAATGAGGCTTTTTTGACGACTGCAGATTCAGCTGTCAAGCTTCTTCCGAATGCAACAAAGCCTGTACCAGGCTGGAAGGGTTTTGAATATAGAACAGCATTTCCTGCTGTGAAACCTCTTGGTGCAAATTTTTACCCACCAGATATGGACAAAATGGTATACCATGGTAATCACTTGTTATTTGCTGTATAAAAGTCTTTACACTCATTATCTAAGCCTTTTGCTTTTTTAGGAATTCAACTTATGGAAAGATAGTCTTCAACAAGATAAACAGGAAGAAGCAATGGGCTTTTTCAATGTTATTAGAAGGCATAGTGAATCATTGTCTGAAGATTCAGTATCCCAAAAAATGGGAAATGTCACTAGCTCTCCTCAAGATCTGTATGTGGTTCCTTATTCTCAAGAGTACAACTCTCTTCTTGCTGAAGCAGCGACCTTGCTTCGTAAAGCAGGAGATAAGACCAGCTCATCTAGGTATTCAATTTGTTGTAGGTATTTAATTATGTTGAGTACAGGTTGACTTAGTAAGTTGCTCTGCTTTTCAGTTTAAAGAGACTTCTTCATAGCAAGGCTGATGCTTTTCTTTCAAATGACTATTATGATTCAGATATTGCTTGGATGGAGTTGGTTAGTATGCTACTACTGCCTATCTGTCTGTAGTGCATGTGTTGGAACTATTTATATCCATGAAGATCTATAATGAGTGACTTTTTTTTGAGCTGATGGGTAGGCATTTCGTGTGCAGTGGCTAAGAAAGCTTATCAGATGAATATTAATCGTACGCAAGACTATGCTTTAACTTTTAACAATTTGAGCAACTTTTGCTATTGATTTGTCAAACTGTTAAGTAAGATGGTGCTGGCAGAACGGGAAGCACCAAAATTAGTCTAATTGATTACCCATAAATTTCCAACTTTGGCATCGAAACTTTGGAAATTGACATCAGAACTGTCCTTATATATAATGAAATCTTTTCCTTCCTTGTATATTGTTGCCTTTTACTTATGTTTTTGGGTTCTCGTTTATTTAATTTTTTTTTTTCAATTACTTTGTGATCTAGGCTGTGATAGCAAAGCTAGGATTATCAAATTCAGTTGTTTGACTTAACTTTATTTATTAGCTTAGCCAAGTTATGATTCTCAAATGAAATTCATTAACTTGATGCTTGTGTCTGTACTGTCCATACACATTTGTTTAAACTGTGGAACCAATTTCCTCCTTAATTCTTTAACGTGTTGGTTTTTCCAACTCTTTCCAAGTTAAATACCTTGATGTCGGGGGGGGGGGGGGATGCCTTGATGAGTTTCAGCTTGTTATGTAAGCAGTATGTGGCCCTTTTATGTGCGTTCATTCTAGGTTTGACAGTCATTCTTAGAGCTGACATGTTCTTTTGCTTTCTAACTTATGAAGGACTCCAAGTTGGATGTCACCATTGGCCCGTATGAAACTTATGAAGATGCACTTTTTGGATACAAGGTATCAACAAATTTTGAAATTCTACCCTTACTTACAATTTCTTCTGTGATTTTAATTTTCTTCCTTGATCCAGAATGCTCAACCTAACTATTTGGTGTAGTACCACATTGCCTTACCTTTGATAATGAGGGTCAAACATTATGCAGTATTATTTACAGATTTCTATTTCTGACCATTTACAGTTCTCAAATAGCACCTCAACTTGATCAGAATGTACATTTTAAACACCTTCACTCCATGTGTATCTCATTTGTCCTGACGTGAATAACATATCAAATACGTCAGATAAATCACTTCATCTCATCACCATGTTTATTATTCTCTAGCTCTTTTCTTCTGAGATTCTACCAAAAACCCTCAGCTAAGAATAAAAGAAAGGAAAATGATTGAAGTAATTAAGGGTGTGTTTGGTATGATAGAAAACTACATTGCTCCAAAATATTTTATTTTTTTAAAACTAAGTAGTAGTTCAGCTGGTTTTCGAATGCTGGCCAAGATTGAGATATTAAAATCATTGTCAAAAAACTGATATCATATTCTTGATTTATTGAGTTGATTAGTAAAGTAGAAACATATATAAAAGAAAGGTGCATTATTCCACTTAATATCATCTCTAGTCGCATATACAGTACGTAGTATATATAAATTTAACAATCACTGCTTGCTACATGCATTTTCCTCTCTGGGAGTCGCATATACTATACATAGCCTTTCACTTAGTTTTCTTTCGGGAAGCTCACTTTATTTAGAATCTTGTGGAACGTGACTTTGCGTGTATAGCCATCCTACAGGTGATTTATCCTAGTCAGTATCCATGAAGCAGCTCATATGCCAGAGTTTTTTGAAATGACCCAAGCTTCTGGATCTATATGATTCATTAGCTCATTACCTTAAGTATCTTGTAACTGATGGATCATTTTCGTAATGTCCAGCATGGTCCTAGTGTTTGGCTCCCTTTGATATTAATGAAAATCTTTTGCTTGCTGACATTAAATTGTTATTGGAAATGTGGGCCTTGTACATTTTTCTTGTGATACATGTAGCTAATGTAATCTTATCTGCTAGGCAACATTTGAGGCATTTATAGGAGTTCGTGATGACGAAGCAACAGCACAACTCAAATTGTTTGGGGATCAGCTGCAGGTGCCTATAGACCTCCCATGCTAGATCAGCTTTTGCTCCATAATTTCTTTATTTATTCTGTTTCCTAAAAATAAGCTATATTAGGTTTTGGAGAAGAATCTTCCTCTAGACGATATTTACAAGTCAGAAAATGTTACAGCTGCCCCCATCCGGGTTATTCAGCTTCTTTACAATGCAGGGGTGAGTCTCTATTATTACATTTTCTTTTAAATCTTCTTTTCTCCTTATGCAACTCATCTAAAAGCAAATGTTTTCTTATCTTCATCTCACAAAAACTGCATTTTTGGGAAGAAAATATCAGATAAAAATCTTACATATGTACCGTGAGTTTGTGTCTGTAATTTTGTACACCAAGGCTTCACAAAGTAAGGTTTTTTGTCCCAAAATTATGGGATTATTCTTTCAAGCCTTCTTCTGAGTAAATCTCGTGAACTCTGCTCTTTTGCTGGATGCGGCGGAACAATATTGCTCACTGTTAGGACTGAAACAAAGGGAGAAAAGCACTGCAGACTTAGGGATGCAAAGGAGGGGGGATAAATTTTATCTTATTTTGTTTTATTTTTGGTGTATCTAATATCAAGCTTTTTCCCACATAAAAGTGGGTAGATATGGAGGGGAAAGATACTTTTACTGATTGTTAGAGTGGGCTTTTAAAGTCTTGGGGAATGGACTGGTAGTCCTGCTTATATGGACTTGGGCAATCCTCCCCTTATGAGCTAGCTTTTGAGGTAGATTTAGGTTCTTTACATGGTATCAGTGCCAGGTTTATCCTCGTTTGGGCTTGGTCCATGCTCCAGTTGGGTCTGGGTGAGAAGGGAGGTGTTAAGAGTCAGGAAAAATCACGAGATGATGCCTTCCAAAAGAATGTCTGGACTTCCCAAAGGCAAATGACATTAATCTATATAACACCACTTAAAAAGAAATAGGCTGAAAATTGTTCTCTTCGATTTCTTCTATAGTTGGATTTCTTTCCTTGAAAACTAGAGTCTAGATTGTTTCTTTTGCTAAAAAATCTGTAAACTTAGGTGCTAAAATGGGAACAATTTAACATATACTTGGATTAGGAACTTCCAAGCTAACCCAATGTATAACATATATTTTGTTTGACAAGTTGCAAATTGTTTTTTTGACTGCACACGAAGTGAGTGTTAGCCTTACACGAACTGATGCTAATTTTATTTTATTTTTGGAAAAGCATTGTTCTCTGTTCTTAGTTCTTACCAACAATTCAGCACAGCCAGTTCCTGCTTGGCACCTCATTCCTTTCTTGTGAAATCACATTACACCAAAGTAGGAATAAAGACCAATATGTAGGCCACTTCAGGTGACAACAACAGCAACATACCCAGTGTAGTCCCACAAAGTGGATCTCTGGAGAGGGTAGAGTACACAGATTTTATCCCTACTTTAGAGGTAGAGAGGCTTTATCCGATAGAGCCTTGGTTCAAGGAAAAACAGTCCAGAAAAAAGAAGTAAAAGTACAAGAAACATCAGATAATAACAAAAAATTAGATAGTAACAGAACAGAAATTACAATATGATAATCGAGGTACAAGGGAAATAGATCATTTCAGGTTACAGCGATAACATACCCAGTATAGCCCCACAAAGTGTGGTCTGGGAGGATAGAGTATACAGACCTTACCTCTACCTCATAGGTAGAGAGGTTGTTTCTGATAGACCCTCGGATCAAGAAAAATAGTCCAAAGCAATCCAAATTAGAATAATCAAGGTAAAAGCATCAGAAAGCATACTGAACAGTAACTACAACCAAATATTACAATAATCCAAGTACTCCTTTCTTTGGCAGGATGTGAAGGGTCCTCAAACAGTTGCATTTAATCTTCCTAATGATGAACGTATAGTAAAAGATCGAGGAACGTCAATGGTCATGCTTAAGAATGTTTCAGAAGCAAAGTAAGAATTCGTTTTCCTCCCCTTCCTGTGATTTCCTATGTCACTTATCAAACAAACAGTTGTAGGTACCTGTGACATGCTTATATTATGTATTCCTCTGGTTCTTTGATCAGGTTCAAGCTTATCCTTAAGCCTATAGCTGATGTCTGTATTATGGAAGAACAGCGAGAGCTTGTGGACTTCGACTCTTTCTTTACTCACACAATTTGTCATGAATGCTGCCATGGAATCGGGCCTCACACAATTACACTTCCGAATGGGCAGAAGTCGACAGTCAGACTAGTCAGTTTTAACTGTGCTTTATTTCTCCAAATTTTGTCCTTGTTCATCTAGTTGTTGTTTAAAGAATCAGATTCCATCTGATTGCTTCTAGACAGATTATTTTTCTTCAAATATTGTATTTTTCATCTGTTGTCATGTCATTTTGACATAATATTCTCCTGTACCTTATTGTATAGGAGCTGCAAGAACTTCATTCATCACTAGAAGAAGCAAAGGCAGATATTGTTGGGCTTTGGGCGCTTAGGTTTCTAATGGATAAGGTAAGAAACTCAATGACATCTGATTAAGAACAGTTCACTCTTGCATATGGAGTTACAATTTTGCTTGGGGACTGCTGACTTACATTGCTTTTCTTAGTTTTTATATCTGTTTTTGTGGTTTAATGAGGAAAATATAATTGAGGCTTTATTTCTTAGGGAGAGAAATAGAATATTGTGGTTTACCTCTTTATAAATGTAACCTTAACCAGTTGGGCTTTTTTGTTCAAAATATAAACTTATTGGTTGTTTTGAAATCTATCAGGGAATCAAGTTATACGATTATGTAGTTACTTCAAGATATATGTGTAGCTTATGTTTTAGAAGGTCTCCATATGGATTGCATCTTTATGAGAGAGACTTTTGCCTCTATTTACACAGCGCATGGACCCTCCAACAAAGCCTAGTTTGTCCAATCCTTATTGAAACCAAGTAATTGATCTGTTTTTTTTAAGCTGGTAAGTTTGTATGAATCAGCATTACGGAAATGCTGACCACCATAAAAGAACTCCCTATAAGCTCTATAATCTGCTCAGAATCCTCTATACATTACTGTTTACACCAAAAAAGTAAAGATACAATACAATTCCAGTTAACTTTGTGAATGGAAATGGACCTATCTTCAACCATTTCTCTCCCTACATACTGACCACCATATACATGAAGGAATCAGTCTGCACCATCTCTTTTGCTCTTACTCCCCTCCCCCCCCCCCCCCCCCCCTGTTATCCAGCAGCTAAGAAGATCTGATGTATGCTTAGGCATGGTCCAACTATTGCCTGTGATGGTAAGAAACTAATTCCACAGCTGAGTAGTGTACTCGCAGTGCAAAAAAAGGTGCTGTTTGTCTCCTCACTTATCATACACAGAAATCAATCTAGGAACAGTTTGTCTCTTCTCTTGCTCTCTAGCACTTCTTGAGTTAGGCAAGCACTTTTTATAACCAATCAAGTGAAGCACTTTACTTTGGTAGGAATGTTTCTTTTCCGAAAGTAGTTCCACTTGAACTGATCATTCTCATTAGTCACCTGAAGGCCTCTTATGTAAGCACTCTTTACAGACGATATCCCATTACTATTGTGTTTCCAATGAGCTCTATTAGCTTCTGTATTACTGATAAAAACTTGCCCTACTTTCCCCAGTATAAGGGCTACCCTCTTTATCTCTCAATCATTTAGAAGCCCCCTAAAAGGGATACCCCACTCCTGTGTGGACCGACACTCCTAGACTGTCACCTCAGGATTTAAACAAATAAGAAATAGGTCAGGGAATTCCTCCTTTAGAGGAGTTTGTTCATTCCACCTATCTCTCCAAAATTTTATCCTTGCACCATTGCCAACCTTGAGGCAGATTTGGCTTCCATTGATTACCAATTTATCATAAGTTCCTAATAACTCTCCACACCCACTCCATAGGTATCAATTACCATCTCTGTGCACCAGGGGCTAGCTTTACCATACTCTTACAATGACTTCCTTCCACACTGTCCTGTCCTCAGTGGTGTACTGTGTGCTTGAGAATTTATTAATGAAGTCTTCAATTCTACCTGCTAGATTCTCCCAACCTTCATTAAATTTAGTCTCTGGTACTATGATAACTGTTCTGCTGAGCCCTCAACTGTAATAATGAGATAACCATATTATTGAACTTTGGGTGCAATAAATATAGGTGGTGATGTCCTTGCGTCTCCATGACTTGAAACTCTTTCCCCTATTTGCTGAAGCTTCATGGAGCCTCTTACATAGCCATAACAGAGCACCTCTGCTGAGGATCAGTCTTGCTCATATTGAGTTCCGAACTCCCCACTCAATCAAACCACACCCTGGTCACTGTAGTAGAGGCTGTAATGTCATAAGACTTCCCCCCATGCTGAAGAAAATGCTATTTTCCATCTCAGACCATAAAGAAAGGAACAAGGTAGAAAGGAAGAAAAATGATGGATCTCCAATGGTGCAAGACCCCTAGAGTAGATTCAGAAGTCCGAAAGGGACTTCTAACTTTCCACCTTGGGACTCATGCCTGAGAGCATTTCCTTTTTCATTATGGCAGATTTATTAACATTGTGACAGTCCCAACCAAGTAAGAGATCTGTTATGCACGTACATACTAAGAAAATCACGTTATTCTCTCGGATGAACTTCTAATGGTTCGTAAAAGTTTTTAGCCTTGTCAGTTTTTTGGGCTCCTTTCCTGCCCTAACTTATTCTTTTGGTAAATTTACAATGCTGAGTTTTGAAAGTATTTTGTTCCCTCTTCTAGTCTTTGAAAGGAGATGGGGATCATCAGAAAGTGGAAGATTGTATTCAATAGAACAATAGTTAGTGTATGAAACTGTTAGAATATCACTTCTTAGAGGATTTTTTAATGTTCTATGTATTTATATTATTGCCTTTCCATGTACAAACTTGTGGCAAATATATGTGATTTGTCTGGCTGAAGGTTACTAGTAGAAGTTCATAAGATCTTTCAATTTGAGAATGAATACCACTATACCAGTATTACATTCCTTATCTCCCTTGTGATAATCATAATCAAAA
This sequence comes from Solanum peruvianum, assembly GCA_027705065.1. Taxonomy (NCBI): domain Eukaryota; kingdom Viridiplantae; phylum Streptophyta; class Magnoliopsida; order Solanales; family Solanaceae; genus Solanum; species Solanum peruvianum. The sequence goes on along the minus strand of JAKWJD010001762.1, from coordinate 56,953,638 downwards.
GACAATGATCCTTGTTCTTATATGGCTCAGGATTTGCTTCCAAAGAACCTGGCCAAGTCAATGTATGTCTCTTTTCTTGCTGGATGTTTCCGCTCAGTACGCTTTGGATTAGAGGAAGCTCATGGGTAGGCATTGTTGTCAGTTTGTTATTCTCATTAGTCTTTAATCTTCCACATTGTCCCTGTTCTCAGCAGCCTTTAATTTTTCAAACACAATCAGGAAAGGGCAGGCATTGCAGTTCAATTATCTGTTCGAGAAAGGCGCATTTATTTTGCATCCCGATAAAACATTTGGTGTTGATTTTGGGAAGGTATGAGATAATGGTAATCACTATTTCATAGTTCACTCAATTCTTCCAATGAAGTAACTGTTTGCTTCTATTCAAAGGTTGAAGATAGTGTTGCGAGCTTAAGCAGAGAAATTCTGACAATACAAGCGAGAGGTGACAAAGAAGCTGCTAAAACACTTCTTCAGAAATATGGTGTGATGACATCACCACTGAAACACGCACTGGAAAAGCTGGAGGCTGTTCAGGTATAATCCCTCTTTGTTATCACCAATAGTTGTTCTAGTAATTCAATGCTGAGGCCGGAGTGCAATTGGCCGAAAATTACTTTTGTCTAATTTCTGACGTTTAAGTTTCGGGTGCCTTTATACTATTAATTTCAATATTTTTATAATGTGGTGTTTTTTTTTTTATAATAGTAACATAAGTAGTGTGGTGTTAATGAAAGGAGATTTGACCTAGATGGGCATTTGCCGATGAAAAATCGTGATCTGTGTATTAAGCATATAACCTTGGAAAGGGAAATAGCCTGACCTTATCATTGAGTGTCTTCCATGTTCTCAAGCAGCTAAAACTCCAAGGATTAATTTTAGATGGAGGGTTGCTACTATCTTCAACGTAACATATCATCATAAGAGGCCGTAAACTGAGGCGGCACAATGCAATTTGTGATCTTAAATCAACCTTTATAAGAGACCTTAAACGAACTTAATAAATTCCTGTATTAATGAGAGGAAGGACTTGCTTTGTGTTCTACAGATCAATCAAATGGGACAACGAGAAATAGCTGAGGAGACTGAGTTGCATTTAGGGTGTGTTCAATATGGAGGAAAACATTTTCTGGAAAATGCTTTTTGATTTTTCCATGTTCGGTGGTCAAAATATTTGGAAAATATTTTCTCTAGGAAAATAAGTTTCTTAAAAATGAGGAAAGTGACTTCCTGAATGGAAGTAGGGAAAACAAGTTTTATAAGTGATATTCCATATTAATTGTGTCCTCCCGACCCTCCAACAAACCTCATCTTCACCCCCATAGCCCCCATCCCCACCACATAGTATTTGTCTTGATTATATACAAATGCCCTCTGAGCTACCCCAGATAAATTTCCTGCTCTTCCTGTCTACTTTTAGCACACTTTGAGGCAGAATAAACAAAGCCTGCCAAAAGTTGTGAATAGAGAAGAGCACAGCACTAATAATTTGTAATCTTCCAATATAAGAAAGTTGTCTAGAGTAACCATTGTTAATCCTGCCTGTAATTTTGTCTACCAGCATATGACACTCCACCTTATTCTACTTGTTGGAGGATAAAGGAAGTCCTGGATATCTAATAGGTAAAGAGCCTAAAGAGATACCTGTACTGCTCTGTATCCTTGGGTTACCTCACCAATACCTGCTAGGAAGAAACTTAACTTGTCCAGATCAGCCACAAGTCCAGATTCATCACTTAAGTGATTAATTACCTCCATGATTCTGTAACTGTTGATAGAAGATATATTCTCTTTACAAAATAGCATCAAATCATCAGCAATAATCAGGTGTGTAAGCCTAGTAGTTTTGCACATTGGATGGAACTGGATATCTGGCATAATTTTCCTGAGAGCTCTAATTAAATACTCCATTTACTAGCAAAAGAGTAGAGGAGACTTAGGGTCCCTTGCCAAAGGCCTGTCTAGTCTCTTCCCCTCAAAATAGTCGTGCCCCTCTCCTTTCACTTTAACAGTGAACTTAGTACAAGTAATTAGAAACCTTTTAGTTAACATTTATGCAAATTGTGCTTGTGTGTGTGTGTTCTAGTAATTTGAGGCTTAAAGCAAGGGCTCCAATGGCCTTGCTTTATAGACGACCCTGGATAGAGTAAATATTGTGATTGAATATATAAAGAGCAGCTGGTTTCTACTTGCATCAACAAATTTCCTGTTCTCTGATTTGGTGGCTCAACGCAATGCCAAAATATTGGTTTAAGCCTCTGCATGCATAGTTTGCATGATAATAGGGAATCAACTTTAGTCTAAGATCTTTTTTTACATTATCAAAAAGAAATATTTTTCCTAGACTGACTATTGATTGTGATTCAATTTTGTTTTTGAACCTATGGACTTCTCATTGAAATTTTTTGAATCCTCTTAATTTTCAGGTTCCGGTGGATATAGTTCCTGATTTTCCCATTGCTAACCAAATTTTACGCGATATCAATTGAAGACACTCTTGTTCCAATACACCACACCTTCCTTTTATCATGGAAGAGTCGCTAAAGTACACATCCTTCCTTCCTGTTGGCCCTCACAGCAAATGTAATTTTCAAGGAAAACATCAGTTCTGTGATAAATGGTGACTTCCTCAGCCTGCTTCTGTGAATGGTGTTTCCATGTCTAATGCACCCTCCAAAACTGTGTGAATTCATTTGCTATGTTATTTCCAAAATATGGATGTCTTATTATTGTATTGTGTAGGCAACGACACACCCCTCTTTCCTGTTGGTCTTAACATCAAAATAATCTTCCGATGACTTCTTACTTGTATGTATTCACGAGCTACGATTCTCATGATGAATACTGACTTCTGAATGAACTTGAATGAATGTTGTTGTTTCCATCTCTGATGCAATCTTGAAATTCCAGTGAATGCAGAATTGATTTATCATCAGTTTGTTTACAATGTCTATGGCCTTAGACCAATCTATGATATATCAGTTTTCTTGTTTTGAGTAATGCATTTGATTTTATTTTATTTTTATTATCATCGATCATCAAAAATCAAAATACGAATATTTATTCTTTTGTTTAACCTTTCTGAAGATATTGCTTTTATCAAATTGCAAGCACCGCTATAAATAATCACATCGCCAAAGCTAATATACAAAGGATACCTATTTATTTACCATTTATTATTTTAGTGGACGACTACAGTATGAAAAATTCATGTCTTTTATCTATTGGAAAAATCATGAAACTAAACAAAAAATAATAATTAATTAATTGAAAAAATTAAATTCCTGCCGAATGGCTGCAATTTACGCACTAGACGAACCGATCTAACATATTCGGATCCTACCCGACCCGATATCTTCCTCGCTAAGCAAATTTCCAAATTTTCTTTTTTTTCCCAATCCATGAGACCTCGATTCAATCTACGGCTTATATTGGCCGACGTTATCCGGTCACCGGCGTTCATTCTCCGGTCATATCAGCATATTGATATCTGTGTATGGACTAGGTTGAGTTAAAGCTTAAATTATGGCAATCTTCGATGATGAAGATGAACCACTTGTTCAGTTTCTCGAATCGGAGATCTTCACTCTCTCCGACCAGGTAAATTATCGGAATCTCTCCATTCTGATTCTACAATTAGTTATAAGAATTGTGTTTTGGATAATTAATTGTAGAAACAGAATTTTCTTGATCGGTATGAGCTTCCTTATGTTGTTTGTCTATGTTAGGGTTCTTGAGCTAAGAATAAGAATGTAAATTAATTGGGTACTTGAGAGAAATTAGTGGATCTGGTTAATTTTCTTATTTTAATTACCAAGAGAAAAGGGGAGAACGAAGACTTGATTGTTCAGCTGAAATTAAGTTTCTTTAGAGGAAAATATGATGGAATAGAAGATATAGCGCTGAACCAGGATTCTTTCCAGCTTCTTGTTTTCATCTATAATTACAAAAGAGATAAAGATGAGTATGAAATTTATACATATTAAACGTGAGGAAGATCCTATTCATTTGTTAATTTTCAGCTGCTAGTAAAATACATGGGGAAAATAAATGATCTATTTGCGGTTTTAGTGTTTCTCTGAATTGATCTCTAGATATTCCCTTTCTCTTTGTTGTTGCGATAGCCATGAATTGAGGAAAATGGTTATTTTCTATGGGGAAAATTTGGCAAAAGGGTGATCGATCATATGCTAGGAGAGTACTAGGTGCAGACGTGTTCTCTTTTTGGGGAGAAATATCTGTCACTTCTTGTGTTCCTCTCGTGGGTGGAGTTGGAGGATATTTCATTTCATTCCTTTCGTATTTGTGTCTATCTATGTCCAGTATGCATCTGATCTTTTGGTACAAGCTACAAGCACTTAATTAGAATTTGTTAATCTATTTGTCTGTTTCAGGATGAAGAAATCGTAGAGGATATCATGGACAAAGGTGATGTAAAGAGGAAAGGTAAGCGCCTTAAAGTTGAAGATGGTAATGATGGATTTGAAGGAGAGGAGGAGCGAATAACAAAGAAAATGAGAGTTCTGGTGGATGAGGATGAGTCTGAGTATGAGGATGAGATTGAGGGAAAGGAGAAGAGGGAACAAGATGAGGAGGAGGAGGAAGAAAAGAGGGAAGCAAAGGTAATGAAAATTGAGGAGGAGGAGGAAGACGAGGAGGAAAAGGTCAAGGCATTACTATCATCTCCATCTTTGTCAGCACCAGCTGAAGTTGAATGTGCATCTTCACCTCCAAGGATGAGTCAGAGTGTCATGGATAATAATAACAGTGTTGCCAGTACAAGTGACAACATGAGGCAGGTCCCAAGTAGAATAGAGACTGGAATTCTCAGCAAAGTCCCTCCAGAATTGCTCCGTCACATCCTCAAGTTCCTCTCACCAGAGGTATCCGCGTTATTTTTTCTGTTAATTATCTTTTAGCTTTTCTATATTGCTTGTCAAAATATATGCATTTTCAAACAAGGACAACAGATAGGGAATGGAGGGCTAGATCCATTTGTGGTTTCGATGTGCATTTCTTTTCTGATTTTCTGTTGTCTAAATCTATGATAAATCTGACAGGATCTTGTGGCATGTACAATGGTCTGCAAGTTTTTAAACTTTGCTGCTTCTGATGAATCCTTGTGGCGCTGGCTGTAAGTATTCTGCACCTTGTGTCTGCTCCCTTTGTATCCTCCTTTCCCATGTCCCTCTAAATGGATGTGCACTTGTTTTTGATAAGGTGAATAACTTATTGATGATGGGAAAAGATTATATAAAAGCTGTATACCAAAATGAGAGAACCTACAACAAAAGTATGGTTCTCTACAAAAGAACACTAATCCTCCATACACATGAGTACCACATTAGGTGCATCAAAAAGACATTAGAAACAAGAGACTTTCGCAACTTAACAAAATCAATGACACTCCTTCAAATGCTCTCACGTTTCTTTTCTCTCTAATAGAACCCACATAGTGGCTAGTGGAGCTACATTCCACACCCCCTGTTTTCATTTTCTCCTCCTTAAAGCTCAACTAGGCAACACCTCCTTCACTGTACCTGACATCAGCCATAGTATCCCAAACCATTTCAGGACAACAGACCATAATCGTGTAGTCACTTGGCAATGCAACAAAAGGTTAACTACATTTTCTCCCAAACATCTACACATGTAGTACCAACTAGCACATGTTATTCTCCTCTTCCTCAGTTCTCTGCTGTCAGGATCACTCCCCTGGCTGTCAACCACATGAGGAGGCATACCTTCCTTGGTACCCTGGGAAGTGGGAGTTCATTTCCAATGACTGGTGTGGAAATTCCAATTCCTCCCTCACTGCGTGTTTTTAACATTTGAATCATTTGATATCCCACCCAGAAATAAAGATTGCTTTCGTGGACCATGACTACCTTTGTGTTAAAAGACCGCCAACCCTAACTAGAAGTCAGTTTTATCACTTCCGTAGACTTTCTTTCCACAACCTTGACTTTCACTAATAGAATAGTGAAATTAGAATAGGCTGAGAAAAAGGCTCCTTTTCATTCATTTACTTGATTGTTCTCGCCTATAAGCATATTTCTGGAGCTGAAATTTTCATTTAAATCTACTGATGTATGGTAAATGTATTTCATTTAGGTATCGGATGCGATGGGGTCTGTTGCTCCCAAGTAGAAAGCCACGTGACTGTGCTTGGAAGAAGCTTTACATCCAGGTATCCTTCTGTTCAAGTGTATGTTCCATTTGTCATTGGCTAAGCATTAAAACTGCATGAGTTAATTTTATGTTTTGTCACTGAATGTAACATTCCGGAAAATTACATGTCTAGTGAAGAGTCCAATAGGTCTTTAAGAATGCGTATTGGTGGTACATAGACATCCAAATGCCCTATGTACCACGAATACGCATTCTTAAAGACCTATTGGAATCTTCACTAGACATGTAATTTTCCGGAATGTTACACTGAAGTTCACTAATTATTAACATTAAGTAACAGAATTGTTTTTTGTTGCATTGAGTTAACTTAACTTTATCCACTATAACAGTAAAGTAACAAAACTATCTTTTTTTTGTCTCAAAGTAACTATACTTTACCTACTATAACAGTTAAGTCACTATACTTTTCCCACTATAGCGACAAACTATGCTGCTCGGGCTCCTCAAAAATGTTGTTGGGTGTGTGTCAGAACTTAGATCCTTCAAAATAGTGCATTATTGGAGGATTAGACATGGGTGCAGCAGCATTTTTAGAGAGTCAAAGCAACATAGATGACAAAACCTCCCTATCAAGTTTAGTGACTCAATTATTATACTGTGTAAAGCTGAGTTATTGTAATGTGACAAAAATAGTTTGTTACTATACTACTATAGTAGATAAAGTTGAAGGATTATTCGAGAAATCACCACCTACATAAATTCTGGTTTTACTTTTTTTTTGTTGTTTTTTTATCTTAGCTATAGTAAGCATATACTCATCCATTTTATCTATCTATTTGTGAGTAGTTCTAAGTTTGAGACTAGAACTGAAAATTGAAATTGAAATCAAACTATCTTGGAGAAGTTTAATCCGTTACACATAATATAATAAGTTGTTAAAATAGTGCTCTCTCAAACAATTTAAGTTCTTAGTTGAGATGGTCACAGACTTCAACACAGTATTAGAGATGGATCCATCCCTATTCTTGGTTTAAAGAATATTGAGTTCCTAAGTTATATTTTTCATGCTCCAAATGTCTATTCCTGGAAGTACGATGGATGTTAGAATGTTCCACGTTGATTGAGGGAATGTGCTGTTGTCTCTTTATATAAACGTGGACAGTTTTCACTTCATGAGCTAGCATTGGGGTAAATAAAATCCAAAATCTCACTGTCATTCCTCATAACAGGGCAAGCATGAGGTCCTATGTTCAAATCTCACTGCCATTCCAAAAAGCTAAAATAGATTCCACGTGTTTACCCCAATAGTAATCAAGCCAAAATGTGAGCCGATATGTTGAGACGTAATACAACTAAGTTGATAAAAATGTGCTACTCGGTAAAGGTTTAAGCTTTTAGATCAAATGAACGCACATTTCAAAAAAATTCCTAAATTGAGTTGATCATTTTTTATACTCAAAAGGGATGAGGTTAAAAGTTGGTCATATTAGACTTACTGCTCTTTCACCAGCCATTTCTAGCTTAAGGAATGCAAAATTTGAAGCATAGTGGATACAGTATGAAAAATATTTCAAACTTTTGACCTGGAGAACACTTAATCAAGGTTTTGAAGGGACATAGTAAAAGTATATAGGGGTAGTGCCAGGAGAACTGTCTCCTCATTTCTGTCAACGAGATACTTAAGTGGAATGTTAATTTTGATTTCATTTTCTGTAGTGTGTATGTATTTCTGTATAACGGTACCTAACACAGCAACATTAAATGTGCTTTATGATTTAAGTTTAATGTATCCTCAGACTTAATTTAATTTTGGTCGAATTGAATACTTCTTATGCAGCGTGATGCAGATGATATGATGGAGTTTGTCAGGAATACTCCTACGGAATTTAAGGAGTATTACATCCAAATGCAGGCAGCAAAAAGAAGCCAAGCTCCTCCTCCGTCTGAGGTAACTGAAGGTCTTCTAAAAGAGCTTCATAGTACTGCACATGAATATGGACTATTCCAAATATATTCATGATTTCACTGCTCTGATTTTTGACTGTAAATTCTCCAGGAACCTTCCCTTTTCATTTCCTGAACAATGTTACTCCTTTTAGTTTTTCTTTTTTTCCCCGGGTATAAACAAGAAATAAACAGCGAGAAAAATGATACTAACTTAAATAAACTGTTAAGACCCTTCATGTTTATTTCCCTTAGTTATGCGTCAAGATTTCTTATGAGTACTTATCTTTCTATGGCTTTAATGTACAGGTAAATGATGACCGAATAATTCTTGATAAGACAGTTGCTGATCAAGTCTCTACTTGGAAGAAAAGCAAAGGTCTGGGTGATAAAGTGGTGATTGATCATGTGTGCTCTGGGGAGACGTGCACTTACTATCAAATAGGAGATGTATATGTTTGTGAGAAAACTGGATATGTCCATGGTAAGAAATGGTTTGCTTCATTGCAACCTATTCATTAGATATGTACAATGAGAGTGATCTCAACCTATTGTTGCTTATGGGTTCTCTTTTTTGTGTGGTTGTGCAGTTTGTGATGACACATGCAAGGAAGTTGTATCTGATCCTATAAATGGTCTTCTGGTGTGTACCATTTCAGGCCACTGTTTCGATAGGATGTTGTCACCTTCCGAAATGGAACTAGATGGGGTAAGAAACAATTAACTTGAGGATGCTATTTTTGATAGAAACGAAATTTATGAGAGAAGGAAAATTCATGTTCCATAGCTGAAAGAGTTCATTGGTTGTTCTAATGCAACTTGGAACTACAGCAAAAGTAAAAGATAAACTTCAAAGGCTACGGTTTTCTGTTGTTGCACTGATATGATAACCACTATTAGAACACAGCAGTTGTGAAAGATGGAACGAAAAGCAAGTCAACTATCTCCTTGACTATCTAAATTCCTCTCATTCTTCTTTTCTGGTTTTAGGCTATATGTGAATCTTGTTCGTGCTTGATTTTGATTTGTGAGAATGCATGATGCATCTTGCAGCAGACTTTGGTTACTGTATCTACTATTTGGACCTAGTGCATGTATAATGCGTTTGTTGTAAGTACATCCTTTAATTGATAGTAGCATCTCCGATCTGTGATAATGTGCTTGCTACCAATTGTAATACAGCTAAAGATGTTAAAACTTGAATGTTTTGCATATGTAATGTTTAATTTTGTATAATATTAGCTAATTTATGTTTATAACAGGAGCAGCAACAAGTTGGCACTACAGATGAAGCAGAGCCATTCATGGGATCGGGTCGTTTTGGTATATACCTTTCTATCAGTTTTTCCTTCTATCTTCTTGATAGCTATTCTCCTAATATCTTTTTTCTGTTTCAGCTCGAGCTTATTTACTGGGATATAACTGTGATGATGAGAAAGAACTAGAAGATGCTTTGCGCTTTTGCTGATCCCCCACTGCTGATGAGTATAGTTAAAAACCTTTAGTTTCCAATAATGACATTCTAGCAGTCTTGTTTCAATCTTGTACTGTAACTGTAGATCTCTAAATCAAAGTATTACAAAGTTTGGTTTTTTCACTTGATATTTCTCTTTCATGTGTTGTTATCTTCCTTTGGTGCTCATGATGGAGATATTCTCAAAACTAAATAACCATGTTTTGGGGGAGCTTGGATTGATATCCTGGAGGGGAATAGAAACAAATAGGACTAAATGCATGGTAGGTAGTAGGTACATATGTTACTAGTTATACGGTACATTTGTTTTTGCTTTCTTTTATGCATATACAACTCTCTGAAAATGCCTGCGTGGAGGATTAGAGTGGACGGTACAGATCATTGTCATGAGAAAGGGACGAGCAAACATTGGTTGTGGTGCGGTGGTGAGACTGCTTCACCCTTAAGTAGAGGTCTTGGGTTTGACCTTTGGATTTGGAGAAAATTCTATTGGGAGCGTCATCTCTGAATGGTTCTGCTATGTGCGATTTGGATTTAATTGTGGTTTCAGATATCCGGCGGGAAACCAATGAAAAAATATAGGTAGGGTTTTGATAGGTTATTGTTAGTGATCCATCATTTTTTCCTAAGAAGTAAGAACTAAAAACAATTAAGATGTTAGTAATTGTAAGCATACACTTTCTTAAATAATACTCCTCCATATTTGCTCATTAATTAGTATGGTTTTTGACTTTTTGATGTTTGTGAACCAACCAATAAATTACCTCAATATTTAATTTAATAATCACCCACCAAAGTCATTGGTTAATATGTTACTGAGAAACCACTCAGTCCATTAGCCAAGAGAAAACAACCTATAAACAATTATCTATTGCTTGTATTGTGTTATTTTTTCTACCTTATCGTTCATTCTTCATTTCAAGATATTGCACTTTAACAAATTAGAACCCATATTTCCTGTAATATGTTCTAATTTCTATACTGTTATGTAAATTAGGTATTCGTTAAAAAAAATAAACAATATCCTCCAGCAGGTTACACTTCAAGCAAATCAGGTATCGATCTTCATTAATTAAACTAATAATATAAGGTCTAACGATATAAAAAGAAAAAGAAAAAGAGAGCGTTGATTACTCTTGACATCTCATGTGACATGTTTAGTATGTACCTAACTTTTTGTGAGACCCCATATATACTTTATATTCAATATTAGATATGTACTTAGTTACGTTATAGTAACAAATTATGAACGACTATACTATAGTAGTAATTTTTGTATCGTCTGAATTAGTAAAATAAGTTGTGTACGTACATGTTACATTTTTAGGGCACGGAAACATCCGCGGCTGGATATGGTATTGCAAGAAGTATGGCAAGAAATTTAAGAAGTGGAAATAAGCACTTCTTTTCCTTTTTGTGTGATTTTTTAAGTGCGAAATTATATTAGATACGTTGTTATTATTATTACGGTTGTGTTTTTTTTTAAATAATGAGTAGGTAGTACACGTTTTATATGATATGGTCTATATATTGGCGTTGGAGTTTATGTTATGGATAAGATTTTGAGATTTGACTCATATTTCTTTTGAAATATTACAAATTTACAATTGGTAAAATACATTTAATTAAAATGAGTATGTATTATATGATCCAAGGGGGCGATATTATCATGGTATACTTTATTTTAATGATTAATTAAATAATTGTAGAAAAATTGTACTATACAAGTAATCTATTCAAATTTGCTACAAAATAACATTTGTAACTCCTATATTTCATTAGTATGTAATCGCAATCATTTGTAGATGATAGGACTTTGCAAAATAAACAATGTAAGATTAGGAATCAAAACATACTGATTTCACTCTACTTTTCATTAAAAGACTAAATCATAATAATTATAAAATATGTTAATTTGAAATGAAATATTTCATCTGGCATACTATGAGCTTAATTATTTTTTATAAGCGATAAAATCAACAATCGATAAAAATATTTAAAAATGCAACATGATTTAAGAATTTTTTATCATTTCATGCCTATGAAAGCCAGTTTTACAACCTACTTTCAACGTTTCAAACTCCCTTCTAGTGGGTCTAAAACAAACTCATACATATACCATTTCATACCAACTTAACCAGATATTTACCCTAATAAATTTGTTGAGAAAAGATCTATTATCTAAAATTTCCACCAACTCACAAAATAAGGAGGTAGGCCGTTTAAAATCGAATCGAAATTGATAATCTGAATCGAAAAAAAGTTATTGATTTATTGGTATTGGTTTATTGATTTAGCGGTTTTGATAACAGTTTTGATTTTTTTTGTTATCGGGTTATTGGTTCTTAACGATTTGAGGTTTTTCTTAACGGTTTACCCGATAACCCGATAGTAATTAAATAATTACATTTATACCATTTTGTATATGAAGTCCTCGACTTAGAGTTTGGTTTCCTACTATTATTTTTGGTTATCTCAAACACTTGGTTATTCGACCATGTAAAAGTGTTTGCTTTTGAGCATGATGTAACTTGTGAACTCATGGTCATCGTTTATTTGGCTTGTCATCTTGTTTCTAAGTGATTTTTAATATTTTTTTTTTGTGTTAAGTCTTAACGGTTAACAAATAACGATCAAAAACTGATGAACCAATAACCCGATAAGTCAATATGTTAATGGTTCTATAATGATTTAGCATCTCTACAAATCGATAATCAATAAGCCAAACTGATAAACTTTAAAATCGAACCTAACCGACCTATACACAACTCTACTAGAAGGTATCGGGAAGGATTTAGGATGAAGATTTATATGGAAAAAAATGCTTTTGCTTTTTTGTTGCATTAAAGTGCTCGAACGACCATCAAAAATGATTTTTAACGGGAAACACAATCGATTCCTCCGTCTTTTAACTTTAAAAAGTTTCATTTAAGGCCTCATCCGTTTTAACTCTAAACATTGCATTCTAGCGAGCTTAATTTTCATTCTTCCGTGGGTAATGTTTTCATTAGTATAGTACTATATGCTTATGCAGGTGAACTTGCATTGAACGATTCTATTCATAAATATTTAATCGTGTAGAGTAGAAGTTTAAAATTTTCGTCATTTTTTTAAAAATGAGAGAAAATTTAGACAAAAAAGAGTGGTGTGAACAAATGTTTGTTATGTCTTATCGGAAATGTCACTGGAAAAGTTATAACCCTTTAGAAAGGTCACAGTTTTTTATAAAAGTCGCAAAATCTTTATAAAAGTCACAATTTTTTTTATCACGACTTTTCATGAGGGAAAGACTAATTTTGAAAATAAATAAATTTTTAAAAATCCTATAAACCATAGGTGGACTTAGAATTCTTTTTATATACAGATAATGTTATTCAATATTCTTTTTTTATGTTATGATTTTTATTTGAGGTAGATATTAATAACCAATAATGAAGAAAAAAGTATTACAATTACCTTTTCAAAAATATCATTACGTCAATAATAAAAAATATTACTTAAACCAAAAAAAGTTGAAAATAAAAAAGAAGCAGGACTTACATTTTTACACTTAGACCTTACGCTCCAAATTCCAGGACTTACGCTCTATGATTTTTACATCTTCAATTTGCTCGTCGGAGCGTTCTTGTTACGCCCCGCTTCGAGACTCACCGAAAAACGTTTTTGAAAACACTATAATTGAAATTCTATTAACTAATAGAGGTAAATTATAAACTCACTACATCAATTATTATTTTCTTAATATATCAATCAAATCAAAATTTAACAATTAAAAACCGAAGAATATATATATATAAAATCAAAAAAGCTTTTTTCCAATTATAGGAATATTTTTTTTAAAATACAAAAAAAGAAAGTAACAAAGAATATTTTAATTGGTATTAAAGAAGGACCCACAAGTTTAGAACTATTATTGCTAAGATTTTGTATAGTATTTATTTATTTATTCTTATTGAATGAATAACACACGTCACGTACGCGTTTAAGTAACGCGTGGAATCATTAAAATATCTCATTCACAAAATAGCCTTCAAATACTCCATTCATAGGCCCGATCGTTTGTTAAACAAAAATTCCGTTCAACTTCTCAAGGAGAAAAATCTGTAAGAACTCTTCTCCTTTTACCCCCATTGATGATGATTTTCTCTTGTTTGATGATTTGTTAACCCATGCATGAATAATCTGAATTGTGCAGATAATGATCATGAGTTAGGAAATTCAAGATCTGTTTTTTTTAGAATTGAAAATTTTGATCTTTTTGTACCCTTTTGATGTTTGATGTTTTCTGGATATGGGTTTTGGTTAATGGGAAGATTCAACGATTTTGGGTTAACCCTTTTGATTTTTGTTTCTATGACCACCGACTAGAGATTTGATAAGTTTTTTTTTTAAAAAAAAAAATGATTTTGAGAATTTTTAAGTTTGATTGGTTCTTCCGTTGTGATGTTTTGTTGATATTTGTTTAGATTTGGGGCAATTTGATTAAATGAGAAAACAGAGGATTTTTTGTTTTTTTTTACTTTTTTTTTTTTGGTATGATCAACCATTAGAGCTGATTTTGTGTTTTTCTCTGTATTTTCTGTTTAGCTGATGAGCTGATTCAGTGGGTTTGAATTTTGGTTTTGTTGAATTGGAAAAAGAGATTGTTTTTGGGTTGAGAATTGTTCTATTCTGAAACTGAATTTGGATGCTTTAGCAAATGAGGATTTTGTCCTCTTGCATGATTTTGCTGTAGAAGGGAATAGAGATCTGTTTTAATTTGAGTTTTGTCTTTTTCAGGTGTATTATAAACAAATAGTCATGCAACTTTAGATTCCCAAAAAAAAAAATCATGAAAAAAGAATGGATATTTGGTTTTAGCTCCTTTTGATTTAGTCACTTTTCCTTCTTTATTATCCACCCCTTTAAAAAAGGCCTCTACTTTCCCCTCAAAAATGCAAGTTGTTTCCAACTTATATCCAAAACAAAGAAAAAGAACTTTTGATGCTTCTAATCTTTAGTTGTGAAGGTATTTTTTTCCCCAAGGGTTATCTGAAAACTTATTCAGTAATGGAGGCAAGGGCAAAAATGTTTATGTCTACACTCCTGTTTCTTTCATTTTCACTTGCTCAGAACATATTAGCTGTCTTCCTGCAATTCTATCTGTAGTTTGTTGTGTTAAAATTTTAACACTTTCTCCTACTTAGCAATCAGGCTTTATGTTGATGTCCACCTTTCTTGTTTCTTGATGTGCACTATCTATATATCATGTACTATAAGTTCACTCAGTGGTTTGCTTGATCATTAGTTGTGCACATAATTATTCTTTGACTGATTGGATGTTTTAGAAAGCATTATGTAGGTTTTGAAGTTAAGAGTAGTAATTGATATCTTGTGGCCATAGTCTCTATCATATGTCAATTTCATTTCATTCCGAGTTAGTTATTGTTGTAATATGTCTGACAAGTATTTATCTATTTTAGGTACTAGTGAAATATGGGAGGTGGTAAGGATGATTCTGATAAGGGAATCTTTAGCAATTTAGCGGGAGGTATGAGTCATCTTGCTGGTGGTCATCATGGACATCCAGGACAGTATCCTCCACAGCACGGTGGTTACCCTCCGCAGCAAGGGTATCCTCCTCAAGGGTACCCTCCTCAACAAGGGTACCCTCCACAGCAAGGGTATCCACAGCAGGGTTATCCTCCGCAAGGAGGATATCCACCTGCTGGATATCCTCCACAACAGGGATATCCTCCACAAGGATATCCTCCTGCAGGTCATCATGGTGCTCCACAGCATCATTCAGGTATTATTTCTTCCCGAGTTTATTGGAAGCGACTTGTAAAGACTTCATTTAGTAATTTATAAGCTGTCATCAGCCCCCGGACATCCCAATGGTACTGTCTATTTTGGATTTGTCTAGTTAAGTTTCTTTGATAGCAATGGTATCACTTCAACAAGTAGATGCAGGAAACAATGAACATTTATAATATGTTGCGACTTTTGTGACCAAGTACATATTGACAATTTCCTCATTATTAATTTTTCAGGACATGGTGGCATGGGGGTAATGTTAGCTGGAGGTGCTGCAGCTGCAGCTGCTGCGTATGGCGCTCATAAGCTGTCTCATGGACACGGTGGATCTCACATGGGAGGACATGGTATGCCATTTGTTGGAGGCGCCAGTCATTATGGAGGAGGCAAGTTTAAGCATGGCAAGGGAGGGAAATTCAAACATGGAAAGCACGGCAAGTTTAAGCATGGCAAGGGAGGGATGTTCGGAGGTAAATTCAAGAAGTGGAAGTAAACTAGGTACAGTATCGAAGACTTCAGCTGGCTTTACAGTGTGCTAATGTTCGTCTCTTTAAATAAGACATACTACATGTTATTATGGCCTATATGTGGCCTGTGAGAGATATTGTCTTGCTATGCATTTTCAATTACTAATTTGAGTGAGTTTCTGCAGTCGAATAGCTCCCATAGGGGCATATAAACTTTCCTTATTTCTTCCTATCTTCTTCTGTATACGCACTCATTCGCTTCGTTTCCTAGCTTTTTTGTACAGTATTGCATTTACTACTAACTCCATGGTTGAAAAAGTTGCAGACCTTTTTTTTTTTCAAATCTTGTTATCAATTGTTTGTTTCTGTGTGAATTTAATAAATTGTGAAGCCGATTTGTTTGCGTTTGGGATTTTTATATCGGATGTCTCAAGTTGTCAAAGAGTTTGCCTTTTGAGTTGACCTCTATCACACCGGACTGAGCTTTTTGGCACATAATGTTGAACTTTTAGTGGGGAAGAATCTCTTTTAGTTATATTTCCCACTACAAAAGCATAAATAATTTAGGGGAATCTATGAAAAGACATATATTCTCTTTTTTTAAAAAAAAAAAAAACCTTATTCTGTTTTTATTTTTTAGTATAGTCAAAAATAGTTTTCAAAAGCACAAAACGTTAATGTATTTTTGCATAATATTTGACAAGCTCCACAAAAATGTGTATAGACCTATATATCCATTTAATCTTTTCATGAATTTTAATAATTTATAAGAACATTTTTACGTATCCATCCATTTCAAGTGATTATTTAAAAAAAAAAAAAAACTGAGATTTCATATTGGTCTAAATTACTTCAAAACAATTGTGGATTATTGCACATGAAATCACATAGTATCAAACACGAGATAGATTCTTAATACGACAAATATACTGTTTCATCGAATATGTACTTCTTTCGGAATATTAAATTCATGTATCAAATAAGTTCAAACTATTTCATGTAAAATCACTCTCCTGGAATTTCAATTTCATATTGGATTTACTTTTTTTTATTATAAATGTTGAATATTTGCTTCTCAGATTGGACCTATCTATTATATTATTATTTGGTCTCAAATGCTTTGGCCCCAAGAAATATTTATTGAATTTTTTTCTTTAATTTATCGATATTCAATAGGAACATTTTAAAAAGTTGAAACTTTAAACTCAAATAAAAGCAAATACTCCGATAAATTTATGATTTGTTAAATGTGGAATGTTGTTTTTTTCAAATATGAAAAAATGGGTTGAACTTGGTGTTTATTTAGCAAGATAAATTAAAATTTGTTGAAGTATTATAAATTATAATCATGTCATTGTTACACTAAGAATATATATGTAAAATCTCTTAAGATATTTTTGTCAGGTAACATATCAAAAAGAATTTGATTAGTAAATTAGTCACAATTTATATCTTAATTAGTAAAGATATCTACACTTTAAAATATTCATTTAAAATGTTAATATTTTAAAAATAATTTGTATTCAAATACTATTATTTATCTTTGGCTTAAGTCATACACAGCCCTTTGAAGTTGTCCGCATAATTCACTTAGACACCTCAACTAGGACATGTTTCAATTGAACACTTAAATTGTTCAAAACATATACCCATAAAACACAAAATGCTTATGTGGCAAGATATGTGTAATTCATTGTCCTTGAGCGCGTGAATAGATCCTAATATTATTATTTTTGATTTTTTTAAGTTGATTTTGTAATTTCTTGAAACTTAGATATATTATTAAATAACTAATATTAATAATTTAGTTCAACAAGGATCTCTTAATAAAAAAAAAAGGAAAACAAAACCCATTATCCTTTAACAATCTTCTTCTTCAGAGCACTCTGCCTTCTTCAGTCTTTAGAAGATCTTTGACACTTTGTTTTGGTTCCGCTTTGTTTTGGTTCCAAATTTTTTTTTAAGAGAAACTAAATCCTTATTGGCCAAATTCCTAAGTCACCATCCTCTGCCTCACCCCTTCCCCATATACTTTCTTTCTAGCATCGTTCCGTCATTCTCGATATCATCATCATTATCTTGGAGTTTTAGAAGAGAATTTCATAAAATAATAATAATAATCAAATTGTGTCAAAAATAATTTTCGGTAAAACACCATTTTTTCCGGCAAGGCTAATACGAATCTGAAGTTATTTTCTTAAAATTGTTAAAAAATTAATAAACCCTAATAGAGGAATTAACCCTAATAGAGGAATTAAAAAAATATGTGAATCTGAATTAAAGTTTTTTTAAAAAAAGAGGTGAGATTTGGAGAAATAGCACAACAATGCTGATGAATTTTAGAATAAAGGAGACGGGGCTGGTGTATTAGTGGGAAACAAAATCCTTGTGTGAATTGTGAGAGGAAAAGTGGAGTTACCATTATTATTGAAGTGTGTAATGGGTATGGAGGTGATGTGGTAGGGTTATTGCTATGCCAAGAAGAAACAAAGAAGAAAGGTTTTTTTCATATTTCTATTTTATTTATTTTTTTGGCTAAAATAGTAGTTTTATTTTATTTATATTTTCTAATTTATTTTTTAATTGTTATTAAAGGGTCAATGCCATATGTCTTTGTTTTTATTGGTTATTGTACCACATCATCCGCGAGTGTATGTCACTCACTTTCTATTTTTAATTGATTGTCAGAAAATGTTTAATAGGAATATATTTTAACTAATAAAGGTGTTCAATTGAAACAAACCTTAGATAAGGTGTCTAACTGAATTATGCGGACAACTTTAAGGGGCTGGAAATGACTTAGGCCTTTATCTTTCCTTTTATTTCTCAAAACAGTGCTACATTAAATACATTCTCTATCCATTTAGACTTCTTCCTAAACTTTAATGGGCAACTTTCACATATAACAAATAAAAAATTTATATTTGTATGTTATAGCAAAGTTTGCATAATTGCGCTCCATAGCAAACATAAAAACTGTACAATTCGCTATACATACACAGTTGAAACAAATTGTATAAAACGAAGTGTATAAAACAAAAAAGAGAAAGACACTTGGACAGATAACTGTATAAAAACGAAGTGTATAAAACGAATTGTATTATTATAAATGTATAAAACGATTATATACAATTTGAATTTGTATAAAATGAGAAAGAGAGAAAGACAAAAGAGACTTGACAAGGAATATACAATTGCATCGAATTGTATAAAACGAAAAAGAGAGAAATTAGATACAATTTGGAATTGTATAAAACGAGAAAGAGAGAAAGACAAAAGAAACTGGACAGAGGAGTATTTTTATTGTATAATTATAAGTGTGTAGGACGAAAATATATGTACTTGAATGTGTATATTCAATTTTCTCACGCTTTATATAAACAGAAACGCAATTTTATACATTTTGCTTCTGTTTGTATAAGTGAGAAAGGCGAGGGTGGCGAGCGAGATTTGAGAGAGTGGCGAGCGAGATTGGAAGAGGGGAGAGAGAGGAACAAAAATATATGTATTTATATAATTTTCTCTGCTTTATACAAGTAGAAACAAATTTTATACACTTGTGTTTGTATAAAAAGTGAGGAAGCAAGCGAGAGATTGGAGGAGAGCGGCGAGCGAAATATTTGGGAGAGAGGCGCCTGACAATTTTTCGCAAACGTTTGCTATGGAGCACAAATAAATCAAACCCTAGCTACTCCATTTATTTTAGGTTATTAGTTTGCTATTATATACAATTTTCCCAACTTTGATACCGTTAAATTTATTCTCATCTTTAAGGTTTTCAATTTTTTTTTCTTATTCAAGTTCATACCAATTTGCTCAGATCTATCGATTAAAAATTGATGACGTGACCGAATTATAACTGGTCACATGTCAAAAATGGTTTTATAAAACCACCGTTAAAAAAATAATGACATGAATGAATCTTTTCTTTTACGATAATGACATAAATGATCAAAATTTTTAATTGATGACATATATGAGCCTTTTATGAAAGTTTGATGACATATTTGAGCCTTCTCCCTCTAAATAATGCAAATCTTAAAAATCAAATAAATAAAAAATATATAAATCCAATACATAACAAATTAAAATAAAGAATACAGAACAAATTAAAATATTGACATTTTATTAGTTTTATAATTGTCAATTAATTAAGTTGATTTGATCCTAATTAAGGTTAAATTTTATATTTTGTAGTTCTCCTTCAAAACAATCCCAACTAGGAATTGTAAAACACAACTCTAAAATCGATCCTTTTAGGGTATAAGTTACCCTGTTTTCTCTCAATGAATTCTGCAGTTTTTTTTCAATTTTTTCTGTGTTCAGTTTGATTATTTTTTTTTAGGTGAAAGAGAGATATGTCGAATCAGAGATTGAGCCGTATCGCCATTCTTAACAGCGACAGGTGCAAACCGAAGAAGTGCGGGCTACAATGTAAAAAGTGCTGCCCAGTTGTTAAAACTGGTAAACATATTTGATTTTTATATGTGTTATTGCTTAATTTATTGATGATGTGTTTGGTTATTTTTGTGCTAAAAATTTTGTTATGAATTTATAAGTTAAAGTTGCAATCATGTATGAGTATTGGTTTTTTCGTGGGTAAATCAATGAGGGAGTTTTTTTTTTTTTTTATGTAAGTTTATATATTTTTGCTGTGTAGTCTTTCGAAGTGATTGTGGAGTTTATTGTTGATATGAGTTATTGGGTTTTTAAAAAAGGTTTTGTCTTGGAAGTTGATGACACTTTAAGTTGTAGTTTTGATTGTTTAAATATAAAATACTTTTGATTTTTGTTTTATGTTTTATAATGAATTTAGCCCAGTGGTGCTGACCGTTCTGTAGTTGGGATTTGACATTTTATTCTTGATTTTCGCTTATATTTATAAATAAATGAATACAAAGTATTGGGTGGCCGAGTGGTTAAACTTGGGACTTTCATGTTGAAGGTCTCAAGTTCAAAACCCCTTACTAGGAGTTTGTTTTCTGTGTCAATCTCATCGTACTAGAGTTGTTTAGTGCGTGTTACCTCTCCGGTGTGGTTAGCGAGCTATTGCAGAGTTGGTGGCGCCTGTGGGTTTTCTTGTCATAAAAAAAATGAATAGAAAGTAGATGTCGTACCATGTAGTTTTCTGTGGATAGGCATGCACTATAACTGCCTGAATACATGCACCAAACAAGAAAAAAAGGAAAAACGAAACAAGGGTTGAAAACCTTCCTCTGTCACTTAGAGGTTGTGTTGGAGTCATTGTTGGGTAAAGTAGATATTGGGACAAAGGGTCGATTTTGGAATATGTACAACTGAGTTTAGTATTACTTTTGTATAGCAGAGAAATATGGATGCTCATTTGTATTATATGCAGTGTTTACATATATGCTCTTCAGTCAAGTAACCTTTGTTTTGCAGGTAAGTTATGTATAGAGGTCACTGCAACCTCGAAGATTGCTTTCATCTCGGAAGAGTTGTGTATTGGATGTGGTATTTGTGTGAAGGTTTGTATATATTACAATGTGGGGATACATTTTGCTGCAGATAGGTCATTGTGCTGGGTAACTAATATTGTACTTGATGATACAGAAATGTCCGTTTGAAGCAATTATGATCATCAATCTGCCAAAGGATTTAGACAAGGATACAACCCATCGTTATGGTGCCAACACTTTTAAATTGCACAGGTCTGTTTAAGCTACACCTCTTCTGGAGTCGGTAATCAAATATTTGTTTTTAAAGTTAATTCTTGAAAAAATTGTTGCAGGTTACCTGTCCCTAGGCCAGGACAGGTTCTTGGTCTGGTTGGCACAAACGGTATTGGGAAGTCAACTGCCCTAAAAGTTTTGGCTGGAAAATTGAAACCAAACCTGGGACGCTTCAGTGTACTACTCTTCTACATCCTGCATGACTAGTCAATTCATGGCCATACAGTTTGCTTATGCGTTCTTTAATTCTTCTGTGGCAGAACCCTCCTGATTGGCAAGAGATCTTGACTCACTTCCGAGGATCCGAACTGCAGAACTATTTCACTCGCATTCTGGAAGATAACTTAAAGGTCACTTCTGATTCAATGTTTCAGATATCCTAAATGCTCCTTTTTCTTTTTGTTGGTTTCATTGTGAGTATCACTCACCTTTGGATTTAGATGTCTGACCAGGAGAGCGTTGTAACTCTCCAGAATAGGTTGTCTTCTGCTGTACCATTGTGATTGGTCAAATCATTACTAGTTATCCACCTAACTCTGGTCCTGACCTAGTTCTGTTATGTATTTCATTGTTCCTATAGTAGTGCGGCGGTGTCCGTAACTTGTATGAAAATTCTGGCATATTCTTTTTTACTACTAGGGAGATCCAAGACCACCTGCTACATCCGAATAAAATATTCAGTAGGCCATTTCTGTTTCAAGTAATAAAGGATGCTGAGCTAGTGTAAGAAAGTGATGAATGCATGATTCAAAGAATTGCTGAACAACTTAAATTTTAAAATTCATCACACCATTGTACATCAAGATGTCTTTTTTCTTTAGCTTGTTATTTGTTGCGCCAATCACCCATGTAGTATTTTATTCATTTGTAATTTGAAGTTTTTTCAAACAGGCAATTATCAAGCCTCAGTATGTCGACCATATTCCAAGGGCAGTTCAGGGAAATGTCGGACAGGTGCTTGACCAAAAAGATGAGAGAGACATAAAGGAAAAACTCTGTGTTGATCTAGAGCTGAATCAGGTTTTGGATCGTAATGTAGGTGATCTATCTGGTGGAGAGCTTCAGAGGTTTGCTATTGCTGTTGTTGCAATACAAAATGCAGAGATATACATGTTTGATGAGCCCTCGAGTTATCTTGATGTGAGGCAGAGGCTTAAAGCTGCCCATGTAGTCAGATCCTTGCTTCGACCAGATAGGTTCTAATTCATTCTCGTATGACTTTTTAACAATCAAGATTTCTAATTATTAGTCACATACTGAAATATTCTCTATGTTTCAGCTATGTCATCGTTGTGGAGCATGATCTTAGTGTGCTTGATTATTTGTCGGATTTCATTTGCTGCTTATATGGGAAGCCTGGTGCATATGGGGTTGTGACCCTACCCTTCTCGGTCAGGGAAGGAATTAATATATTTTTGGCTGGATTTGTTCCTACAGAAAATCTACGTTTCCGTGATGAATCTCTTACTTTTAAGGTAAAACTCAGATTCTTGTGTAATCCCACACGTCATGGCAAAACTATAATCTGAACGTTAATATTTTTCCATAGGTTGCTGAGATCCCACAAGAGGTCGCTGAGGAAATTGAATCATATGCACGTTACAGATATCCAACCATGACTAAGACTCAGGGTAATTTCAAGCTTAAGGTTGCCGAGGGTGAATTTACTGATTCACAGATTATTGTGATGCTTGGTGAGAATGGGACTGGGAAGACAACCTTCATTCGCATGCTGGTATGCTTTGCCTTACAATTATGTCATGTCTGAAATGACTGTTGTTTCCAGTCTTCTGTGTTATAAAGACTCCCACTTGTGTTTGTGTATACTGCAGGCTGGGCTATTGAAGCCTGATGTGGTGGAAGGTTCTAATCTTGAGATACCAGAGTTTAATGTTTCATACAAGCCCCAGAAAATTAGTCCAAAATTTCAATCCACCGTGAGGCATTTGCTACATCAGAAAATACGCGATTCTTATATGCACCCCCAGTTCTGTTCTGATGTGATGAAGCCTCTCCAAATTGAGCAATTGATGGACCAGGAAGTTGTGAATCTTTCTGGTGGTGAGTTGCAAAGAGTTGCCTTAACCCTGTGCCTTGGAAAGGTAATTTCTCATACTCTAGTCATGTATTTATAAATTGTAACCTAACTTGTTTACTTAACTCCGCAGCCTGCTGATATATATCTGATTGATGAGCCAAGTGCCTATCTTGATTCTGAGCAACGTATAGTAGCTTCCAAAGTCATCAAGAGATTCATTCTTCACACGAAGAAGACTGCATTTATTGTAGAGCATGACTTTATAATGGCAGCTTACCTGGCAGATAGAGTCATTGTATACGAGGGGACACCTTCTATTGATTGTGTTGCAAATGCACCTCAATCATTGTTGACCGGAATGAACTTATTTTTATCAGTAAGCTTTCTGCATATATCTTGCTTGTTACCTATCCTCATTACTTGAAATAGTTCCTTTACTAACATTTTTAGTATTTCAAGATTCATCTACATATTTTATCTCATGTTATAACAATTGCTAGCTTTATTTTCTTCTCTGATTTGTTTCTTTTTCTTGCTATCCAAATTGTGCAGCATCTAAACATCACATTTAGAAGGGACCCGACTAATTTTCGTCCAAGAATTAACAAACTTGAATCAGCCAAGGATAGAGAGCAGAAGTTAGCTGGATCCTATTATTATTTGGATGATTAACCAGACCAAGTTGCATCCATGATCCTTGCTTACCTCTCCCATTAGGTGCTAATCGATGATCATCAGCAGCCTCTGGTTATTTATATCATAGATGTCTAACGTGATTATCATAGGTTGATTCTCAGTAAACACATATTCGATATCAGCAGAATACGTTTCTGTTTAATCGTTGGTTTCTATAGTAATTATTACTGGTATCGTGTACTCAAAATACCGCAATTTTGTCCTCCAATTTTGACTGTATAGACATTACTCTCTCCTCAGATTTTCATTTTGTACATGAATTTTTGGCAAATAATTGAGGCATTTATTTTGAATAATTGCATGAGGCCTAGCCACTGTTGCTTAGGTTGTGGCATATACTGAATATCATAATACCAAATCAAAATCTTTGATATCGTGATTTGGTATTAAGGTATTTTGTATTGGTATATGGTATACATTTAAATTCTTTTTGATATGACTCAAATACCATACCAAAGTGTATATTTAGTTACATAGATAACATATATACATATTTATAAAAGGGAAAATATTTTCTTTTATATTCTAAACTAGCTAAATCGCATAAGAGATTGAGAAAGCAGAATAAAACATTATATATATGAAGTAAGATGTTCATGACAAGGCATCTGTTTTTAAACAAAAATAGTTGTGGTTGAATTCGAAGAAGAAGAAGAAGATGATCGTAGGCTTTACTTTTGATCTAAAACAAAATAATAAGTTGCCTTCTCTTTGTCACTTAAACGTATATATTATATATATATATAATATATATATATATATATATGTATATATATATATATATAAATTCTTCTATAAATTTGATGTACATTTTATGTGTGTATATGATTGTTATTTTAATATTGCATTACATTAAGTTTTATTTATCTTTTTTTATATATAAAAAAATTATTTCTAAAACTCTCTGTTATTTTAGTTGTGCCAATAGATGTCAGAGTTTCTATTATTGTTTATCAAACTATAAATTTATATTTTGCTCATTTATTTTATCCTAGAACGTCACTAGGAGAGTATATATAAATACCAATTAGTATTTCTCAATATTTTTTGTCTACAAAATATATTTATTTTGTACAAACAATTATTTATTTGAATTTAAAATTTTAAAAATATCATATTTTAAAAAATATAAAATGAAAAAGATTGATAATATAAAAATTAAATAAGTTTTAGACAACATGAATTAGTATTTTTTTTTTTTGGGGGTTGGGGTAGGGGTGGGTGGGGGGTGGGGGGGATTTCAGAATGCAAACAGATATAAATATTTTTCACCCAATAAATAATAAAGGACATTTTTTTTTTATTGTTTAGTATAATTTTCTCGCCACATTAAATTATGTCACTTGCCTATCATTTATAAAAGAAAATAGTTTATATTGACTATTTTATAAAATTGGTATTTTACATTTAAGAACCTACATAGATAATTTTTTTTGGATTGTTTTCATTTCTCTATAAATACACAATTGTTGTAAAGATGATTTACACAAACAAAAATTATTACATAATTATCAAACTAATATCCAAAAAAAGATGAATATGCTTACCTTCAAAGTGATCTTAATATTCAACTTCTTGTTCATTTCGCAGTGTAAGTTCAATATTGTATATCTGTTATTTACTTTTTATTGCGTTTGATTTTACATAAAAAAAATCTAAGATCGATTAAATATTTTGAACGTATAAATAGATTTTCATAATTTTTTTTATATTGTTAATTGATATGACTTATAATTTTTTATTTTTTTATTTTTAATAGGTTATGCAGCTATACCATGCCAGACAGTAGCTGATTGCAATATTAATTGTGGCAGCAAAGGAACTCCAATTTGTAAATACAACACTTGCTTCTGCAACCGTTGTGATTTATACCCTCCAGATGATCTTATTGTTGATGATGAATCTAGTTTTATAAGTAAAAATAATTGATTATTATTATTTATTCCGATTACATATAAAAATATCGGTGATGATCCTTGAAAAATAATATAATTATATTGAAAAAAGGATTTTATTTTGTTGTTTTAGTATGAATTTCTTTATGCAATCAAAGATCGTTATTCTATCGTCTCGAAATTTAGTAAAAAAAGGGTAAATTTCACAATGACCACATAACTATAAGTAGTAATAACTATTACTCTGGAAAAAAAAAATTTCTTACTATACAACAATATGTAACAATTTTATATTAATAAAAACCTTTAAGTTAAAATTAATTTATCAAATTACTCATTAAAAGATGAGTGACGATTTGCCCTTTTACAAAACACTACTTCAAAATGTTTTTTAATTAATTTATTAATCGTTATTACTTCTATCTTTTGCGTATTTTTTTATTGTAAATCAAATCATATATGCATGAACTGATTTATATATATTTATTCCTTACTAGATACTTACATTTAATCATAGTAAATTATGATTTTAAAAAAAATATGAGATTGTAACGATAATAGCTCGATGAGATGATATTTTAAAATCTCTAATTAAAAAAAGATAATAACATATCTTTATTATTTTTATATGAAGGAATACAATTCTATATTTTATTGAAAAATAGCGTATGTTCCTTAAATAGAAAAATTCTAAATAGGATAAAAGTTTTTTTTGTTTTGCAAAATTCATTTATTTTCTTTAATTTTGACTAAAAGAAAGAGTAAACAATTATTACCTATCAAATTTGGGTGAGTAAAGGATCAAAATTGTCCTTTATGTTTGAATTAAGAATTAAAGTAATCGTTGTGTTTTAATATGGAGCACTAATAGTTATTCATATTTCAACAATTGGTACACTTTTAATACCCTTGCAAACGAACGTCAAAAATCTTACCTGTACTATCTTGTAACATCATTTTTGAATTTATTTCATAATTTAATCAACTTTAGCTAATATAAAGTATATATAAATATTTATATACATTGTGCTTTCAGGTTAGACGACGGAGATGTTCGGAAGTTCAACAACAAAATATGAAACAGAGAGAAGTAGGACAACGAGAAGAAATGAATTCGTCTTGCGAAAATTCACAACAAACCTAACAAAGTGGAGTTAAATTATAAATAATACTACTTTTTTGGGTAAAAAAAATGGATCATTATGTGATTTTCTCGAGTTTAAACTATATTTTGCTATTTTTTACAGTTTCCTTTCTTTGTTGGTGTAGTTTCTGCGTGAATGTGGTAATGTTTGGTGCAATTTTGGAGTCTATTTTTGGAGCTTTTCTCGTGCAGTTTTGGAGTCTGTTTTCGAAGCTTATCTCGTGCAGTTTGGAGTTGTTTAGCTGTTGTTTTGTTGCTGTTTTTGGTGCAGTTCTAGTGCTTTCTGGTGGTGGTGTTGATGCAAGTTTTATGTCGATTTAAAGGCTATTGTTATACTGTTGTTTTGATACTTTTCTGGTGTAATTTGAATCTATTATGCTACTTGTGCAATTCTTATGTTATTCTGGTGAACTTTTAGAGCTATTTTGGCGCATTATTGGTACTCTATTGCGATTTTGGTAAAGGTTTACTAAAATTCTAGTGTTGTTCGTTCTAGTACAAATTTGATGTAGTTTTTGTTGGGAATAAATCCGTAACAGAAATAATATTTGCGGTAATAAATACAATAAATGCGGAACACAACAATATGGTTAATTAAAGAGAAATAATGACATCAAGATTTTACATGGAAACCCCTCCTAAATAAGGGAAAAACACGACCCGAGAGGAGCAACTAATATCACTATAGTAAGGATTTTACACTTGTATGTCTAGTTAAATTCCAAATATCACTACACATTCAAAAGAAATAACACTCTTTTGATTTTTCCACCTCACTACAATATTGCTCACACTCTCTATTTTTTCTCACAGATTATTTTCCTCTATGATGCCTCACTCTTCTTTCTCTCTTTTGTAATTCTTTTTGGTGCACTTTAGAATGAAGAATTGTCCTCCCTTTATAGAGAACAAATACACTACCCTCCAAATGTGGTACAGAAGAAAAATAATTTTTTCTTCTCATAGCTTACCTACTCTGCCAAACTTTGAAATTGACAGAAAATAATTTTTTCTTCTTCATAGCTTACCAACTCTACCAAACTTTGAAATTGGCATAAAGTTATTCAAAGTTTGGTACATGGGGATGAACCCCCCACAGTTTTGCACCATCAACACATATAATATCAAAATTTTCAAGCTAACTTCTCAACAAATTGAAACCAAACATACATTACGTATCAAATCCATTACATCGCAAAAATAAAAAGTTACATTTTTCTATACTGCGAGAAAAACAAATGCTTGTTCGAACTTACTTATTACATTGCTAACAAGAAAAGATAGAATCTTGATTTTTTCCTAAACGTTATCTCTTCAACTTCCAGGCTTCTCTGAATTCTCTCGTGCTTCTTCGAGCTTACGAACATTTAGAATGTTTTTGTCATAATTGGAACAAGTAGAATGAACCTTTTAATCATAATATTAAAACAACAAGGATTACTTTGATCGTTAATTCAAACAATAAAGGACAATTTAAATCCTTTATTCAAATTGGGTCGATCTATTCAATTGAATTTGTATCAATTATTAGATAAAAACAAAAAATATATATATAAAAAAAGAATTTATACACAAGATAGATTTTCGGTATATGTGATTTTTGTGTTAGTTAAGGCAAAACTTTATAATTTTAAAAAAAAATATAATTAGGCGATTTTGGTGAAAATAATAGTACTATGGTTCGAGAGAAAGTAACAGTATCTACTCGGACACTACAGTGGAAGTGTGTTGAATCAAGAACAGACAGTAAACGTCTTTATTATGGACGCTTTATTCTGTCTCCACTTATGAAAGGCCAAGCCGACACAATAGGCATTGCGATGCGAAGAGCTTTACTTGGGGAAATAGAAGGAACATGTATCACACGTGTAAAATCTGAGAAAGTACCACATGAATATTCTACCATAACGGGCATTCAAGAATCGGTACATGAAATTTTAATGAATTTGAAAGAGATTGTATTGAGAAGTAATTTATATGGAACTTCTGAGGCGTCTATTTGTGTCAAGGGTCCTGGATATGTAACTGCTCAAGATATCATCTTGCCACCTTATGTGGAAATCGTTGATAATACACAACATATAGCTAGTTTAACGGAACCAATTGATTTTTGTATTGGAATGCCTATCATGAATATTTTCAAGTGGATACTTTATAGGCAATAATAATTTAACTTAATTCAACATTATAAATAACTTAAAGGATTAAAAAAAAATCATCGTAAAATAAAATAAATTTTAAAATAATGTTTAACTTGTATATTGAGAAATCAACCAATATTCAACCACTCAAACATCCAGTATGGTTCAATCCGATCAATTTAACTATTTATAGCAATCATTATTTCATTTCTACAATTTAAGTTGACTTTTACAAAATTACTTTAACGAACAATTTAAATTTATTTTATTTAACACATATATTTTATCTTTTTGCCACTATATTGATCTATGCTGGAGTATAAAATTTGTTAACTAGACATTTGGACTCATTTTCATTGATTAAAATTTTGGATCTTTCGGTTCAAAATAGTTAAGATAAAAATTGATAATTAAAAACAGAAAAACTAATTCAAGAATATTTGAAGATAAATTAATCTAGTCAAACAAAAAATATCTACAAATTAAATTAAGCTACATTTTGAGAAAAATTTCTAATTAGGTGTGCTTGTAGACATTAAAATTTTGTAGTACTTTATGTTCAATTCGAGTTGAGACTCTACAAATTATGTTCAATTTAAATTATGTCACTTCAAAATTTGTTGCAAAAAGTGTTCTTGCTAGAGTTATTGAATTTTGTTTTTGCAACTTTATTCTAGACTAGAATCTAGGTAAATATATTAAATAAATGTGAGAAAAAACAAAATTATTGAATTTGTATATTTCTTTACGAATAAAATTACAGATTTAATCGAATTAATCCAAAATTAATTGACACGATCCATTCTTTATATTTGATTTTTATTATTAGTGAATGATATTTCATATATGAAATGGTGAAATTTCAAATTTTAAATTTTAAATTCGTCTTTATCCGATGATAAACAATATAAGGGCAAAATCCATGAAAATAATAATAATGTAAAGTGACTAAAAAAGACCTTATTGCTGATATAACTATAAAACCATTATCTAAGGTTTTTTTTTTCTTTCTAGTGTAAAAATATGAAAAATAAAAAGAAAAAAGAGTGAATGAAAAAAATAATTAAAAAGTGATTCTCTTTTAAAATAATAATAAACAAATTTCAAATTAGGGTCAAGTGGCGAATTCAAGATTTTCATTAATGGGGTTCGGAAAAAAAAATGCCTAAGATTTGATCTTGGAACCTCAAGTTGAGGTTTGAAACTTTTGATCTCTAAGTCAACCTCTAATCTTACATTTAGAAGATTTAAAATTAATATATAAATATAAAAATTCTTAAAAACCTTAAATATATGATGTAATTTTTTATCGAGAGGATTTGCGGCTTCGAGGGAACCTCTTACAGATCTCAAAATGTCCATCATTCTTTGTATATGCATAAATTTGTTTCCGGGTATATATAATAGATTTATTAATAAGAATATGTGTGAGAAAATAAAATTTAATATTAAAAGAATAAATTTAAATTAGTCAGCAAATTGCAAAAGATAAATTATTTTTTACGTATATGAAGGATTTGATTTACCACTGGCTTTGCGAAGAATGATAGATATATATACTGATACATGTCTTTTATATTTATTAAAAATCTTAAAAAATAAATTTTGAATTGAATTTTTGAGTTACTTTTTACGAGTCAAGTATGTAGAAATTTATTTTAATATAAATGACGATGAGATTTGATTTCAAAATCTTTGCAAGCCTTGATATTATATTTAAGTATGTGATCTTATCATTAAAAAATTTACATTATTAGAGAGAATGCGCTTTTGTAATTTAATTATATACTCAACGATAACTTTACGAACGTAAAATGTTAACATTCAACTCAACTATAATAATAACTTATTCTTATTCAATATAATGAGAGTACGAAACGATTTTACTCCTACTTTTTGTTGTATAAGAATGTCATTTTTGATGTGTTTTCTACTCAAAAAGTATTATTCGAAAATAGATTTGACATATTTAAGTGCAAAAGTTACGATAAAAAAATATAGAAAAGAAAAGTACTGACATAAAAGAATAAGAAAAATAGTAATACAATCAAAAGATAAAATAATAATAATAAAATATGGTCAAATACATAATTAGAATTCTAAACTTGTTGGGTTTTTTTTTTCCATGTATCTCAATTACGTTATTCTTTTTACTTAATCATTGAACCACCCATTATTTGTTCTTTTTAAACAAACATCGTTGTCTGATGTGGAACCAGATTTGTGAGGGTATTGATAGAGGATACATGTGTTGTCCAGAACTCATTTTAGTCCAATGAATAATTATGTTTTACTTTAGTCGTTTCAACACATTAGAAAACAAATGAGACTAACACGGTTTGTCTTAATTCCTTCAATCAAAATCATTACAATTCCAACACAATTGAAGACATTTACAATAATAAAAAAAACTGATCAAAATCAACCAACAGTGTTTTGAAGGAACAAATTATAGATGGTTCAATGAATCAATAGAAAAATGACGTAGTTAAAGTATCTGAGGAAAAAAACCTAACAAATTTAGAAATTTGTTTATATATTTGGGCATAAAACATTAAACAAGAGTCCGGAGCCTAAATGGTGAAAAATGTTAACAAAAATTCCAAAACGGTATATGAATTTTTTTTTTAACTAAAACGGTAAAATCGCTCATGAAGTAGCAATTTTGTCTGCTTGAAAAAGTAAAATCGCTGCAATAGCAGCGATTTTTTAAATTTCATTTTTATATTTTAAAAAAAAATAAACAAAATCGCTCCCGAAGGAGCGATTTCCAAACTAATTTCCAAACTTAAGTTTAATTTCTTTTTTTAAAAAGTTTAAATAATTTTTTTAAAAAATAAAAATCAAATCGCAGCGGTTTTTAATTAATTTTTTTCTTTTTTAAAAAAAAAATAAATCGCTAAAATAGATTTAATTTAAAATCGGTGCCTTGGCAGCAATTTGATTTTAAAAAATAAATAAATAAATAATTTAATTAAAAACCAGTGAGATTTAATTTTTTTTTTAAAAAAAATATTTAAACTTAAAAAAAAAAAGTTAAAAAAGAAAATTTAAACTGAAGTCGGTGCCTCAGCAGCGACATAACCAAAACATAATAATAATAATAATAATATAATAATAATAATAATAATAATAATAATAATATATATATATATATATATATATATATATATATGAAAATCGCTCCTTCGGGAACGGTTTGTTTAAAATTTTTTTTTTAAAAAAGTCAAATTTAACAAATCACTCTATAGCAGCGATTTTACTTTTTTCGACAGATAAAATCGCTATTTAGTGAGCGATTTTACCATTTTAGTTAAAAATAAATAAATTATATGCCGTTTTAAAATTTTTGTTAACATTTTTCACCCTTTAGGCTCCGACCTCCGTTAAACAATTAGGTGGACGACGCTGGAATGATGCTCTCTTATCAGAAAAGAAGTATGTCATGTTCAAATTTTAATACACAATATCAATTATCCTTTCATTTTGCACTTCAGTACTTAATTTTAGTATATCGACAATTTAAATTTAAATTATCTTAATTAAAATAACAATAACAACAAGAAAATCAATTATAATTTTATAAGTGGAGTTTAAAAAAGTAAATGTGTGCAACTTTACTTCTAAATTAATTATGAAATAAAAAAATTATTTGAAATTAATATTCAACAATCCTTCGCCTTTTATACGAACTTAAAACTGACAAAATGATTTAATTATCTTGATTAAAAGACAAGAATCTACTTGTACGAGTCCACTTGTTTTTCCATTTTTTAAACAAGAAAAGCAAGAAACAATTCAGAAATAAGTACAAATCTTTCTTATTATTATAATGTTATTACAATTTTCCTTTTTCAAAAAAAAAAAAAAAAGGATTAGAAAGTAACTATTATTTTCCTCTCTATTTGACTGGTAAGTTATTAATAAAACTGTTCTTATCTCTACAAATTCCATTTTTTTTATTTCTTAGCATATTTTATTATGTAACTTTCTATCATTTATAAAGAAATTATATATATATAGTGACTATTTTATAAAATTGGTGTTTTGCATTTAATAACCTACATAGACTTTTTTTTTTGGGGTTGTCTTTACTTCTCTATAAATACAATTGTTGTAAAGCTGATTTTAACATTAAAAAAAATATATTATTATATAGTCACTAAAGTATTATTATCTAAAAATGATGAAAATGATTTCATTCCAAGTGATCTTGATTTCCATCTTTTTGCTCAATTGGCAAAGTAAGTTTTAAGTAAATGATCTTTTTGGTTCCTATGTATGTTTTGTGTTATTTCAAAAAATTTACCCCTCTAATATTGTTTATGTGTTGATTTGGTACTATTTTATTTTATCTTCTTATGGTGTTTGATTTCGAATAATCTTTTTCAAGATCGTTTTGATGTTTCGAGAGTATATAAAGATTTTTCTTTATTTTCTATATCCGAAACACATTCTTTTCGATTTAGTTTTTTCTTTCTTAAATTTGATTTTTTATATAATTTGATGGTACAAAAATGTTTAGTTTTAAATTTTATTTTGACTAACATCTTTATTTGTATTGTTTACCTCTAGAAGAATTTTTTTTTCATACTTTTTCTGACTCGTTTTATGTGACAAGTTATTATTTGGATAAATGAATATATTTTTTGTATTTTGTTAATGTTTTTAAAAAATATTTTAAATTGTTAATTATCGTGACTTATAATAATTTTTTTTATCAGGTTATGCACCATCAGTACTACCATGTCAAACAGTAGCAGATTGCAATATTAAGTGTAGCAATGATGGAACTCCAATTTGTGCAAACAACACTTGCTATTGCCAACGTTGCAACTTATTCCCTCCACTAACCTCTGATGATGAAGAACCTAAATTTATAAGAAAAAATTGAGCAATTTATTCATCCCGATCGCGATGTAAACATCAATTAATATGAATATTGATGATAATTCTATTAATATAATATTACAATAGTGAAAAAAAAGATACTTTTATCTTGTTCTTTTAGCATGGATTTTTTTAATGCAATTCTTCTATTATTATCTTGTGGTAAGAACGATAAAATAATGTATACTAAGGTAGCTCACATCATGAATTTTTATTTAAGAATATGTCCTCCACATTCAATTCACAATACAATTATTCTTTTGATTTGTACTTCAATACGTTTACGGAATTGATAAATTTGATTTAAATTATCTTTAATAAAAACAACTACTACTACAACAAAAACTTTATTGTAATTTTTCAAGAATAGGACTTTGAAAGGGCAAAGATTTTCGAAGGCTACTATATCTTAAATCTTAATCCATGTGTATGGAAGAATAATATATTCACGCATCTAAAAAATCACATAAATTTATAAAATATTCACAAAAATTATATTAAATTTAATCAAACTTTTCTTGACAATTAAATATATACATCAAGAGAAAGGTCTAAATCATCCTAGAAAGACATTTTTTACCGCCTTTGAATCTCAGAGAAAATTCAAAGAGAGAATAAGGAAATACATAAATTTGTACCCACATTATTTTATTAATAAAATTATTACAACTTGTTGCAAACAATGATACATACAATCATTAATTAATGTTATGAAGATATGATCTTGCATCCTATTAGAAGAGCCTATTGTTAGGTTTTATTTGCCCTGATTTCTTACCATAAATAGGTTTTCCTTTTAGGAAAAGGTTTTGAATTGACTAATTCTTTTTTGGTAGGAAAAGGTTTAGGACTCTATAAATAGAGGCTTGTTCCTTCTAACTTAATCAGCATTCACAATGTAGTATTAAGGGCTTTGAGAGTTTCGGTTAGGGGGAGAATTTATGGCTCACAAGCTTGATAGGTTATCACTTGTGTGAACCTCTCATGTATTCCGAGTGAATTGGTTGAGGTTGTTTCTCTCTGTATTTTGTACTCTCATATTTATAGTGGATTGCTCATCTCCTTTGTGGACGTAGGTCGATTGACCGAACCA
Source organism: Solanum peruvianum (assembly GCA_027705065.1). Classification (NCBI taxonomy): domain Eukaryota; kingdom Viridiplantae; phylum Streptophyta; class Magnoliopsida; order Solanales; family Solanaceae; genus Solanum; species Solanum peruvianum. Next base: position 56,918,238 of record JAKWJD010001762.1, on the reverse strand, counting down.
CGTTAAATCTTTGTGTCTTTTGGTATATTTCTCGTTGTCTTCTTACTCGTGGTCTTTTGAGGTTTGCTTTGCTAGCTTCCGCGTTTACACCTGCTTATTTACGGTCCTAACACCTATATGATAATGTTATTGGGTTGTTGAATTTTTTTTTTAAAAAAAAAAATTTAAGTATTTGACAAATTAGTAAAATTGAAATAAAACAAAAATAATTTTTCTGCTTTTGAGGAAAAACTAAGTTTCTGCTTCTTAAAAAAAGTAAAAGAAAGAGGATTGTTTTTTTCAAGAGTAAATTATCGCTTCTATATATTCATATATATCGATATATCTGTTATCAAAGTTAACACATATAATAAGTTTGATTAGATTTCATTTAAGAATTTTATATTTAGATTTTATGCAATAAATTTTGAATTCTATTTTACGTTTATACAGTATTATTTTATATTTCATATGTTATTTTGTAGTATTAGAAAAAAGTAACAAAAACATTTTTGCAAGACTAGAAAAAAGAAAACTAATAATGAAAGATTTCATTGATTAGAATTTTGAATATTTACATTTAATTTAATAAAAAAATTAATTAATATTATAAATCCATTGAACTAATTAAGTGGATTGTCCATCGAATATTCATGAATTACTTGTATTCATGTATGTATAAATGCAAGGTGATATGATCCATTGTGGATAAATATGTATCTATTAATTTGGTGATCTTTGGGAGTGATATCTCAATACAATAAATAGAGATTTTCATTCACCATTTGAAGTACACACTTGAATAAGAAGAAAGTTTTCTCCCACATCTACTTCTCTTAGATATCTTCTTCCTTTATACTTATATTGTTATGAGCTTCGATTTTATAACAATTAAATTTTTATAATAGATATTTAAAATAGTTTCTCTATAGAAATAATCTTAATATTAAAAATACATTGCTACTTATCTTTTTCATAATTTAACTCTTAAAAACACTTTTAAAAAATGATTGGTTCCTCAATCCATTCAAAATGCCAAACAGGCTCTAAGGCTCCTCAATCCATTCAAACTCAATACAATTCAATCTATTCCAATTTAGCTCAATTCATTTTAATTTGTCCGTCCGATTGAATTCATTCACTTATCACTACCAATAATTAATCATTTTTCTATAGATATCCTCTTATTTAAAGGTTATGCACAATTGCACATATATTAATATGGAAATTTTTAAAAAAATTATCACCAAATTAACTTTGAGTACCACATATACATGCATTTCCTAATAAGGAATTTTTTTTAAAAAAAGTGATTGATTAAAAGACTAGCATAAGTTATAGACTTCAATTCTCCCTATATATATATAACATAAACTGCAAAAGGTTTTGATTTTCCAATATTCATTTCATATTGTCACTAAGTATCATCTCCAAACATGAATATGATTTCATTTAAGTTGACCCTTGTGTTCACACTCTTGCTCATTTCCAAAGGTTAGTTTCAAATATTTTGTTACCATTACAAAGTTGAATTTTTCGATCGAAGCAGAAGATAATATATCTCGATTATTTTTGGAATCAAAGTATTGTTCCATCTCGATTGAAAAAGCAAATAACATTAAGAACAAATACATCTAGATGTTGCTTTAGTATTGTTCAATCTTTTGTAAACCAAAAATGCACTCTTTATCCTCAGGATCCCAGTTGTAAAAAGTAGTATATATGTATATGAATATTTTGTGATCCTCATACAAATATTAATATTGAAAATGAGATTTTTAATCTTATTGTTTAGTATGCATTTCTTCAATGTTCTTATATTATATTGAGATTTATGTTATTGCAAAGTAGATTCAAGGATAAGTTGAGGGTGCAAAAGATGTATTTTCTTTAGGCAATCATGCGAAGTATTTGAGATACATAACATTCAGATAATAACTCCAAAGGATTGCAAATTGATCTATCGATTAAGCATAGTTAAAGATCAAAATTACCCCTCGTAGGTGCACCCTCCATCTCTGAATTTAGGGTTATGGGTTCGAGTAACCAAAGGAGCAAAAAGGTGGGAGCACCTACGAGGGGTGAAGAAAAGAAAACGAACCTCAGGTTCTATCAGCAACAAAGGCCAATAGGAGCTGGATAGTTTCTTGTAGACACTCAACTAAATGCTCTGTTAGCTGTTTTGCTCAACTAAACCATGAGGTTTCAGCTGGAGTCAAGATCAATAATACTATAAGCAGCAGATTTCTTTAACCCTTTTATATGAACAATGTCCCTCAACTCTCCAGCTTCCTTCCAGCTTCCAGTAGCAACATATATGTTGGATAATGCAAGATGATATCCGACATTCTCAGGTTCCAACGAGAACAGTATACTTGCTACTTCTTTCCCTAATTGAAGATCACCATGATAATTGCAAGCACTGAGCAAAGCACCCCAGATTCCTGGATCAGGTGGGATTGGAAGCTCTTTTACAAAATTATATGCCTCGTGCAGCCTCCCTGATCGGCCTAACATATCAACCACGCAGACATGATGCTCTGTGGAACGTTGAACTCCAAACTCATCAAGCATATGATTGTAATACCAGAAGCCTTGGTCAACAAGCCCTGTGTGGCTGCAAGCTGTTAATAAGTTGATAAAAGTGACTTTAGACGGAGTAAGTCCCGAATCAATCATCTCATGAAAGATGTCAATTGCCTTCTGACCATTGCTGTGGAAACCATATGCAGAGATCATTGAATTCCAAGCTGCAATAGATCTCTCGGCTGAACTCTGGAATACCTGAAGAGCAATGTCTAACCTGCCACAGCTACTATACATATCCACAAGAGCAGCTGATACAAAAGCATTTTTGTAAAAACCAGATCTGATGAGGTGTGAATGGATCTGTTTCCCATGTCTAATAATTCCAAGTTGCCGACAAGCTGAAAGAACGGTAGCGATGGTGATCTCGTCTGGTTTAAACTCAAGCAAACGGAACAATTCTATTGCTTCTTTAGAATTTTTGTTCTGAGCTAAAGCAGATATCATGCAGTTCCAAGAGCACAAGTTATGATAAAAGCAAAGTTCAAACACTTTTGTTGCACTTTTCACGTTACTCAATTTTCCATACATAGTAACAAGAGCATTCTGCACACGAATGTCTTGACCAGCTGAGGTCTTTAAAGCTAAGGCATGAATTGACTTTCCTTCACATGTCAATTCAAGATCTCCAAAGGCTGGTATGATATTGACTAGAGTAATAGTATCATGGATGATATTTGATTTGAGTCTCATTAACTTGAAAGCATTTAAAGCTTCCCAGAAGTGGCCATTCTGTGTGCATCCCGAAATCACAGTATTCCAGCTATCCACATCAGCAGTATGAGCTATCTCCTCCAGCAATTTGAAAGAAGCTACTAGATCACCGGAACAAGTATACATGTACATCAACGAATTTACTAAGATGGTATTATTTACAAATCCCAACTTCACCTCCCACGAATGGATCAACTTACCAAATTGAATCAAGTTGGGGGAATCACAAGCAGGAAGAATTCCCAAGAGAGTCGACAAGCTGCATTCTGAGCTAGCACTGTGGAACTTCTTAAGCAATGACTGAGCTTCTCTACACCAGCCATTCTGGGAATACCCAGAGATTATGGTATTCCATGAAACTATATCTTTCTTTGGCATATTTAAGAAAAGCTGCTCAGCATCCTTGACCCTTCCGCAGTTAAAATACATATCCATGAGAGCATTCATCATGGAGAGTTCTTCTCCCATCTCTCTACGGATGGCAAAGGCATGAGTAGCTTTTCCTTCTCTCAATAGCATGAATTCTGCAACTAGCGGGATAATGGAAATTAATGTCACAGCATCCAGTTCTATGGTCCTTATGAACTGCATTTCATGAAGAGCATCAAATGCATCAGTAATTTTTCCATTCAAAGCGAATCCACATATCATTGAATTCCATGTTATTATATCCGTATACTCCATTTTATTAAAGATATATTCAGCAGCATCAGTATCCCCAGATCGGGAATACAATGAAATGAGGGAATTTGCCACTGAAAGGTGGCATCTCTCCTCATATCCTAGCTTTATACCCCATCCATGAATAGTATGACCACAATAAAACTCATCTAAACATGCAGAAGCAGCGATAGCACAAGAGAGACTCACACTATCAGCACCCTTTTCCAAATTAGCCATCTGCCTAAAGTACAGTAAAGACTTCTCAGGATGACCATTATAAAGACAACCACTAATTACTGAATTCCAGGAAACAACATCTTTACATTCTATTTCGATAAATACACACTCCGCTGAGCTCAAATAACTACACTTTGCATAAAAATCAATCAGAGCATTTCCCAAAATTGAATCCGAAAGCATTCCCATTTTCATACCTAAACAATGAACAACCAATCCCTTTCTGAAATCTCTCATGTTAGATAATGCAGAAATGACAATAACAAGCGTGGCAGAATCAAACTGCTTTCCTTCATTCACCATTTCAGCAAACATATTCACTGCAAATGCAAAAGAATTGTTCTCTATACATGCTGTCATGATAGCATTCCAGGTAACCACATCTTTGTTGATAATTTCAGCAAAAAGGGTCAATGAAGAGCTTAAATTCTTGGCTCTTGAGTAGATAATGAGGAATGTAGTAACAGTGGGCAAATGAGCAAGCATGCCTACTTTAAGCACTAAGCCATGTACTTGTGAAGCACTTAAGATATCAGGATTTTCTTTAACCATGTTAACAAGTTCAAATATTTCATCCCCTTTGCCATTCTTGAAATCTTGAATTCTTCTTTCTGACACTTTATCAAACAATTGGTGGGTGGCAGGGGAAGTGTAAGCATTGACTTGAGCTTTCCCATATGTAATAAAGAAGTTATCTTTGGGGAAAAGGGTATGAGAGGAGAGGTGCAAAGGTGGTACATGTTGAGAGATTTTGTTGGACAGTGATGGGCAAAAAAAAAGAGCTTTATATCCATATTTGGACAGCTTTTTCATGTTATGCCCATTTCAGTTTCTCAACACATTTTTGAAAGTGAAAATGGTAAAATTTGCTCAAAACCTTACTGATTTGGAGTAAACACTAACTAAATCACAAAAGTGCTAGAAGTCTACATATGTTAGGTATATACACGAGGACAAGAGAGAGTTGCTCGAATGGTAAGCATTCTTTATGTTCAACCCGATAGTTAGTTTAAACTCTTCAATGGTAAGCATTCTTTATGTTCAACCCGAGAGTTAGTTTTAGTAAAGTGTCCACAAAATGATTATTGAATGTGAAAATTTAATAGAAGATTATATTTTTCGAGCATTTTCTTAACCCTTTTCCATTTTAAATCATCTATAAATATGCTAAAATTGTTCTCCTGGAAAAGTAGAAAATGAAGGTTTTGAACAGTTGATTTAACTCTAAACCCCTCTGCATACTGCACTAATGACAACCATTTGGTTAGCTGCCATCTTTACTCAAAACAAAATTATACACTTTCATTATTTTGTACTTCTTTCATGTTGGAACAATCAAAATTTTTTGCTTGGACACAAAAAAAAAAGAAGCATATATGTTCTATTCTAATGGAGGACTAATCCTTCATACCAACTCTATAGATTGAAAAAGTACATTTCTCTATGAAACAATGGTACATCCCTCTTGAATTGCAAGGTGTTATAGAGCATTTTTTTCCACACTTCTCTGAGGGTAATGGAGTCCAAGGCCTCACCAAGGCGGATGATCGTCTACTGTAGAGTTAGGAGGAGCTGCTTTCCAGCCAGGTTTCTCATCCCAATACATATCATAGTATATGTGACCTGGTGTGTGATTTTCAACACAACACCAAATGCCTACATACCTCTTGACGCGATTCCTGAATTGTTCTTCCCTTGTCTGATACAAATTGAGAACACGTTATTCTCCATTTTAGTTCGTGGAAAACTATACATAGAGAAGAATGAGAGGGAGAGAATTACGGGAAGGGGGAGTAGACTGAGGGGATATTACCTTGTCAGTAAATCGATCAAAGGCATCTTGCATTGATGAGAACTGGATTACTTTCACATCCTTAAACTTGGAGAATACCGTCTTCAACTGTTCATAAATAAACTAAGTGAAATGTCTTTATAAGATGACAATGAGCTAATTAAAGCTCAAAGTTTTAGAAGATAATAGCATAGCGTTGCTGTTTCTGCCATTTATGTCCTACACCCCCATCCCACCCCTCCAAATTTTATTTCCTGGGTACAAATGAATGTGAGTCTTATGAAGTCTAGTGAGGGATGAAGTCAAAGAAACATGAAAGGAAATTCTAGGTGAGAATTGAATCATTCGGGGGGCGAAGCTGGCAGTCACCAAACCAGGTGAAATTCATGGCTTTTACTCTTGTTATATCCAGCAAGCCTGTTTCACTTATATAGTACTTGATTTGGCAGCCATGGAGCTCGTCTGGTCAAAGATTAAAGGGAAGAGAAAAATCAGAATTACCGTTTCTTCTGTACTATGTTTGGGAAGTTTGAGAGCCCCACTTTGACTCGTACTGTTAACCTGACAGCCCGGTGACCCTTCTTGGCAGAGATGTACATCAAGCCATGACTCTTTAACCTGAAAGAATAATCAGAGAGTATTAATCTGTGAATTATATGATGCATGCTTTTATGTAAACAAGGTATGAAACTAATGCAACACCTCTTGCGGCATTGATGGATTTTCAAATAGTGAGTACTCCCTGATATTGATCCCAGGTCCAAATTCCTCATTTGCCATTTCCTTCAACATCACATTAATCTGTGCAAATAGAAAATCAAGGTGAGAAACTCCAAGCAACAGCAGTGTTGTCAAAGGTGAAACACTTTAAAAACCACTCCAAATCCATTAGGACTTTAAGCACAAAGCACAGTTGAAGTAAGAAAATAGAGACACGATGAAGAAAACATATATGACGCAAGAAAAAAGCAAAGCGCAGTTGAAGTATGGGCTTTAGACAAAAGAGACACGATGAAAGTGACAGATTGATTCATAATGTTTTCCTTAACAATGTTTAGTAGTGCCTGTTTCAAGATGTAACTCAAATGCATTGAGGCACATGTTAGTGCCTTGCCTACACTAAAAGGTGCAGCTTAAGCGAGTCAAAGCACCTCCCCTGAGATTTTCAGAGCTTCAACGCTTAGGTGTTCCTTAAATTAGCCTACGACAAGACTGACCAGCAGGGAGATTCATCAATCTCAACTCTCATCTTTGACCATTTGAAAACTTCTGAACAGTGAACTAGGATGCAAGTAAGTGCACTCCAAAGAGCAAGTGAGTTATAAGAACACAGTGAACCTTCATTAACCTTTAGGGTTCGTTTGGTAAAGTGTATAAGAATAATGATAAGTGTATTAGGAATGCTTGAATTAATAATACATAGATTATTTCTTATGCATTGTTTGGTTTGGTGTATTAAAAGTAGCATGCGTTGCATAAAAATATTTATTTACAAAGATACTCTTCAAAATTATGGTGGAAAAGATGTAAAAAAGATTTTGAGGCGTAATTGAGTCTTTAACCATGTTAATGCATGCATTGAACCCCTTGCATTACTAATACCTAGATATCTGCTGTATAAGTAATACACGCCTTAACAAATAGAGTGTACAACTAATGCAAGTATTAATTAAACATAGCATGAAAAAGTGTACCAAAGTCCAAACAAGGTATAACTTATACACGGAGTTAATAAACATGCACTATTTTTGCTAAAACACTCTACCATACGACCGTTTATTAATTTGGCAGATTCTAAGTATTGGTCAAAGAAGAAATGATTTGCTAGTCTCTGACAAAACTATTTTACAGTATCCATGAATTGAACCAATAGAAATTTAAATAGTTCTAAAGAAGAACTGAGTACATTATCAAGACACGGGTATTAAAACTCCACATTCACATCTCAGAGTGATCCTATACATAAAAAAGAATGCGAAAGTAATTCTTCGGCTATCGCATAGAACAGTTTCTCGTGTTAGTTATTTTGTTTCATGGGGTGAGTACATCCAAATATTATCACTTTAAAAAAAAAAATGTACCTCAAAAACATGATCCAGAGGACAAACAAAAGGTGGCCTTGTCAAAGAACCCGGAAGAATACCAGGATGTCCAAACCACAACCTATCCAACCTGCACCATAGTGGCGGCATTACCTAAAATCACAAAGAACAACATAAATCACGGTGTACTTTTTCAGGGTAACAATAAGGTAATTAACCAACTTACATTGTTAAAGGAACAAGGACTCTGGATCATATCAAAATGAATCTACAAATTCAAATATGATTCTGCCATGCTTATTACACATAAGAGCAGGAGATGTTGCTAACATATTTTAATTTATAGTGTGAAGTATCCATATAAAAGACAATCTTTTATCTTCTCATCTTATAGCTGGCTCACTATACATGGAGGCGATGCAGAGTTCACAAAATATATGAAGCATGTAAGATAAAAGTAAATAATCAGAGTAGCATCTCACCAAGGTACGATTCAGCACTGAAGCAACAACAAGCGCAGTCCTTATTTGTTTCATCTAAGGAATAATAATCCAATAAGTATACTTAAAAAATGCAAGAAAGTCTGTCAAATAATAAATAAACAGTACAACGGTATTGGTTACAGCTTACCTGATAATTAACAAGAGTGAAGTGTGTATCTATGGTATGCTCTCCATCCAGTAACAAGTTCTTGGGGATTGACGGCTTAAAAGTCAAAAGCCCTCCTGCATGAAGGATAAATTAACAGACAGCAAACTATACTTATTTATTTCCAAAAAAAGGAATAATTACACCAAATTCATTGTTAGTAAAATTTATTACGAAGCAGGATATATTTCTGATAAAGTCTGATCTTGATCTAGACATCTAGTTAAATACGATTTAAGACACAATTATTCCTTTCAACATTAAGGGGTAAAATTTGTATGGAAATTCACTTGTCCAAGCTTTGTTTTTTGAGATTGGAAAGTGTATAACCTTCTAAGGCAATAAAATCCTGATTCTTGATCATATATTGCATACAAATAAAAAGTAGTGCTTATGTCATCAAAATATATTGTATTTTACTAAAGTTGAAAAAGTATAATATGGGTCTAAAAATTTAATTGAGCAGCATGGTAACAGAGGATCCATAGCCGACCACAACTTGCTTGGGATTGAGTTATAATTGTATAAGAGATATAACTGCAGCTGTCCTGACAGATAACATCTAAAAATTTATGTTGGTTCATGATTTTTAACAACTTCCATCATCTTGAAGTGGTTGTTGGATTCATACGGGATCTATAGAAGCCACGTGGGAAGTAGACCACTTCACTTTTTCTTCAAGTTACAATAGTTAGAAGGTCCAACGAGCAGGCATAGAAGATGCAAAAGCAAAACAAAGATATCTGAGGAAGACTTGCAACTTGCAAACTAGAAAAGAAGAAAAATGTGAATGCTGAGCCACTAGTGAAAATATATTATTTTATTTATAAAAAAAGGAGAATAAAATGCTAATAAGGGTAAAGCAGGAGAAACCTGGTGGATTATAGTATTCGGGTGGATCATAGAACACCATGGCTTCACGTAATCGGTGACGCTTTCCTTCTGTTCCAGCATATTGGAATGTTGTATGTACAGCATAAGCCTCCAGTCTTAGATGTTGAAACATAGCCTGCAACAGCAAAAGGGGCATAAGAAAACATTCTGAAGTGACTACAGTGAAAATTCAGGAGTAATCTAGCTAGTTCAGAGATAAATTAAGGAAGACTAACATTTTCACAAAGCAAGTAACAGGAATTTGATATCAGGATGATAAAAGTTGAGAAAAGAAACATGACCTCCAAAGTGAGGAATTACCTGGACGAAATAGGTATGCCCACTGCAAAAAATACTTGCCGGGAGAAGACCAAGTTTGAGATTTCCATCATAAGCATAGACGAGCCCACTGTCATCATCAACAGAAGGTCCCAACTGTCTGCGCACAAGTTCATTGAAACCATTCTGATCCCATATCTTGTCGTCAGCTAAAATCATTTCTTTCCATTCTCTGGCCAATTTCTTTGCGGACTCAGTAGCCCGCCAATGGAAGATTCCAATATTATAAGCAGCGCCAACTATGCAAGGAAGAGATAAAAGTTCTTATTTAACAAAATGACTGATGAAGATGTCCTAATGCTCAACGAATAAGGGGAAACCAATAGGTTCGCAAACTACAGATATATAAAACAGCTAATGACAATTTAATGACCCATCAACTATAACAGTAACCATGATGTGCTCAGGAGAAGTGACGTATCTGCAAACTGCAGAGATCATTTAACACCTGATGCTAATCATACTAAGATTTTTTATATAGGAGTTCAATCCTCTAATATTTATTAGGAAGGAGTACAATTCTCTAACTCCATGCATATGGCTCAGCCCATCAGTAGACTTCCAATAAGACAAATAAATAAATTCACAGGATAGAAGAAAGACAAAAAGAGAGCATGAAGTAGGAGGACGACAAGACCTCCCAAAAAATGCTAAAGAGAAATTATAGTCCTTCCTTAAATGAGTAGACAAAAATCAAGATTGACAATAAGGGTATGCATCTCTCCGTGTCCTCAACAAATTTCTTCAAGCCCATTAAAGCTTATATGCTTCACCTTCAAGATTTAGGGAACCATCTTAGAACTATAATCTTGGCATGTCGTTGAATTTAAAGATGGTTGAATATAATCCCATCAAAATACACATGATAGTAGTTTTCTAGAATCTCAAAGACAACTTGAAAACAAACAAATTAATATAAGCATCTCAGGCAACTATAAATTCTTGTGCATATTGATATTTAATCATTATGAGTATCTTGTGATGGATAAAGTGGAGCATAAGACATCTCAGAGATTCACAGTGGAGCCTTATAAGATGTGATGAATAAAGTGGAGCATAAGACATGTCAAAGTTTCACACTGGAGCCTTGGAAGATCCAAAGATCAACAGAAGTCAGAATATATTCAGATTTCAAGTGACTATTTGCACTCAGCAAGACCAAGTACCTATAAACACCCTATCATTTAATGAATAGGACAGTGAACTTCACTGGATATCAAAAGCAAAAGCAACATCTTCCACAACAATCATTAAAAAGGAAGCATGCTACTGCTCATTTAGCCAGCGAACAGTATTGAATGCAATGTCACTCGAGCTTGAACACTTATCTTTCACAGCTAATAAGATATGAATCAAATACTAATAATCTGCTTTAAAATACACGTGCTTCAGATTTCATTCAAATATAATAGCAGTGAAGAGGAGAAGGTCTGGACATTAAGTAAGATCACACCTAAGACAAGAATAGAACACAGCTGTTCTCCATCACAAGTAAAACCCACGTGATAAGCAAGTTCCATCAAACCTAAAATCTAATTAAGCCAAGAGCAAATTCTTGGAACAAACCCTACCTCCTATATAACAAATATAGAAGCCACTGATATTAAAGGATGACAAAAGAATAAACTGAAGTTAGATGGTGATTCAAACTGTGAAAAGCTTTGTTTCCATAAAAGTATTACCTTGTTGCCACAGGTCCAATCTGTCATCGGTAACTGTTGGTACAACTTGATCAGTGGAGGTCAATACATCTGCTTCAGGGAAACGTGCTATATATGGAAGAGGGTTCTGTTCGTTGAACATAGCATGCAGAATTTGGCATTAGAATTAGCAAGATGGCGATCAAAAGAATACAAAAAATAAAAAGAAAAAGAACGTGAAACAAGAATCCCCAAAAGCACCTAAAGATAGATAGTGACTATGCAGTCAACAACTTAACAGCAAGAAAATATGAAAGGATGTAGCAATAGGAGAACACTTCAGAAATTTGTGAACGAAAAAATAAAGAAGACATTAACATTTTTAAGGACAAGTAGTAGACAGTTGAATTCCACAGTTAATAAAGGTTCTGGTATGTGGACTCAGAAACTCCAAATTATCCCCTGAAACCACATTAAACCAGGCATCCATGTTAACTGGAGAAGTGCTAGACATGCCACCAATAAAGCACTAACAAGCAAACAATCAATATACTTGCATATAATTCTATATTGATATAGGAACAGCCAAGACAAGATATTCACTTTTTCTTGTGCATGCCTCCTGCATCAGCGGCTGTTCCTATTGCAGCTTGTCTGCTCTAGCGTAGCTTTACCAAGTTATGAATCCACTAGATGATAGAGATAATTTTTCCGCATTTACAAAGCTTTGTAGTGTTCAATGTATTATATATTCGTACTTCATCTGGAGGGTTAATAGACTTACAACTAAAATACGGATGAGTTCTTTCGAACTGATCTGCTCCAATCTTCATACAATAATGGAAAGGTGGTACGTTTAAAAGTATCCGTGTTCTTTTCCAATTAAATGGTGGAGATTTTATTTCTTTCATTGATATATTAAGGTAGAGTATTATCAGTTGATCTTCGTGAATATTAGGTCTTCTCTTGATTTCATATGGTGCCTGAGGCAATGTGATGTTCATGTCTCACCTAATGACATTCAGATCAACTCATTTACTTCTTTTTTTGCTTCTTGTCCCACTCCTGGTCTTTGCAAGACAAGGGAAAGAATGAAATCCTGTCATTTTGAACCCAAAAAAATTCTCTCTTTCATTCACCTACCTTGAAATCTTCAAACTAAAGTACTCTAAAACCACCAACTTAACCAATTAGCAAATCATAATAAGACCCACAGTTTCAATAATCCCGAAATTCTCAAATATCAGCTAGTTTCCGAAAGACGGGTTAGTAGATAAGAAAAGCATTACCATTAACCACACCAATGATCTGGCCATAAAGAATCTTAAATTTGTTATCAATCACCAGAAATTCTAAAAGATCAGCTGGTTTCAAAAGACAAGGAGTAGATAGACAAATAATACCTTTAACCACACCATATCGGTATCACACATTAGGAGTTCAAAGCCATAAGGTAAGATGGAATCTATGAGTACGACTTTCTCTCTCCCCATCTTGTGAAATGTTGGTGAACCCCATCCAACATCTACAGTGCTCATATGGCTACCCATATCAAAAGCTGGCACTCCTTTCCAATAAAGTGCCTCTAATAGCTTCGTGTCCATAGCACCTGACAATTTCAAACTTCATGGTTTTTACAGTATTCAAACAATATGACCCTCTATACCAACAAAAACAAGATTTAGTAAAAGACAAATATATGTATCACTTACCGACTAGAAGGTTCTCAACACCCATATCTGTCAAATGTTTAACCCACGTCAAGATAAAATCCATGAAAGCATAGTTACCAAACGTCACAATTACAATATTGTCTGTAACTCTTTCCTGCACCAGTTCTTTTGATAATTTGAAAGTTTCTAAATCTGGCATCTTTGAACCCGCTGGGGGAACTTTCCAAATTGGCTTCAATAATTTTCTTTGAAGCTGGGGTTTCACTGGGATTGAAACATCATCTACTTGTCGATGAGAAAAGTTTGATGCTTGAACTGAAGGTTCTGCTTTTTCATCTGCAACAGAAATGCATTGATTTGATTTTCTTGTGAACAGTATAAAGAACTAAAAATAGGCAAAGGAGAGAAAGAAGAAGGAAATATAAATTTAAATCGTTTAAAACATATGTTACACAGACGAAATACACAAATGTTGACAGAAGGTAAATTGAAGGCAAAAGCAGCATTTAGGCATTTGAGGTGCTCTTTATCGCTTGTTGCCTTCTGGAGAGAATGATTCTCCAGAAACCTGAGTCATATGACTGGAGGTAACCGGTCCTATAAACTCTAAGAATATACTTCAAAGTTAATCAAATGGGCAAGCATTCTAGCACCGTTGTAAAGATGCGGATGATGGCTGGACAACAATCAGCGCTAGAGAACCGCAATCCAAAGCAAGCCAAACTACTATACAGTACAAGAGCGAGTTGCTCGGATGGTAAGCACCCCTCACCTCCAACCCTTAGGTTGTGGGTTCAAGTAACCAAGGGAGAAAAAAAGGGTGGGAGCTCCAGGGAGAGGTAAAAAAAATATTCCTCAAACCAATAGGCTCCAAATGTATATACAAATTATGAAATACATTGCTGTTAACTCTCTCAGTGCATGCATCTCATAAGGGTTCCAAATGAATGATTTCGTAAGTCTGTATCCAAGAACTCATGCATCATTTATACAATAAAAATTTATTACCTGGAAACTAATAAAAACCATCGGCACGCTAAAGCCATATTTGGTAAGGGTGAAAAGGAGGAAGAGTTGGGGAATGGAAGTTGAAGTAGCAGGTGCAGGTCACTTCCTCCTATGCTAAGAAAGCAAAAGGGCTGGGGAATGGAAGTAAAAGTAGCAGGTGCAGGTCGCATCCTCCTATGCTAAGAAAGTAAAAGGGCTGGGGAATGGAAGTAAAAGTAGCAGGTGCAGGTCACATCCTCCTATGCTAAGGAAGTAAAAGTAAGAAGGTTGAGTACCCTTCCACCTCAGCTTCTACAATCTGTCCAGAGCTAAAAGAAAGGAGGATGTATATTACTTATCTTCCCTTCCAGACATACAAAAACCACAAGTAATCATCAATACTTCACCTAGGGAAAATAAATCAGTTACTTTCTCTCTCCTTGCACTCCCCCTCCCATTATAAGAACCAAAAAGTGTTGAAAGTCAAACTGATAAGTCAGACTGCGACCTTAATGTTCGCATTGCTCATGCGCAAGTCCATTTAGTATGATAGAAAAGCCAAATCCAAGTTAAGATAGGTGGAAAAAATGAACCAACCCACCATACTCTTTATGAAACAGTGACATAAATCATTCTCCACAAAGCTCAAATTAAGCACCAAATGCTGCTTGGATACAAAAGTCTATCCAAGATAACATGTTCTCCTTCCCATAAATTTCATAGCCACGACGTTCCATTTGCCGATCCAACATTGCATCCACTTCTTTCTTTTTATTTCTTCATATTCTGCTCCACAAATGCAAACAATTTGCTATCGCACTTCAAGATATTAGAATCCTGAAAGGACTAGTTCTCTTCAACATTCTACCTTCCCTAACTATCTTCATACAAAGAAGACAAACCAGGGAAGGAGACTGTACTCCCGTGTGCCATAAAACTCTGCAAAGAAACCGTTCATTTTCCATCCTTTAACTGACATCCTCTGAACTTTTGAGGATTCTTAACAACATGAACTATCCACTTCACGGCTTTAAGACTCAAACTAACTCTCCTAAACAGGTTCTTACTGTATTCGACTTGGTCAAACCAGATTTCGAACCTTGAAATTATTCTAGTGATTTATAAGATTTAAACCTGTTCAATGTTAACGAAGTTTCTGAACAATCACTGATGAATGATTGAGGAGAAACTACAAAAAAACACTCTCTTTTCCCAAGACATAACAGGCGTATAAACAAATCACATATATGATTACTACATTGAAAAGTAAGTAAAAAATTGCACACATTTTTTTTCTATCTAGACACTCCAGTACACCCCTATAAACATTCACAATCAGCCAAGTATGGTTAAAAACCCAAATGCAGCATATCAGTAAACCTCAGAATCTTATAGCATAGAAGGTAATAGTCATTCTCAAGAGAAAAAACAGTTAATTAACAAAGTCAATGAACCACTACTGAAAAAAAAAAAGAAGGGGGGGGAGGGGGGAGGGGAAGGGGCAGCCCCGTGCATCAAGCACAAGGTCCGGACCCAAGGGTCTACTGTACACAGTCGTATCCTACATTTCTCGAACTCGTGACTCATGCTCCTCTTCATGGTCAATGAACCACAAAAATGAGAACTTTATAGAAAAGGGATAAAGTGAAATAAGAAATGGGTACCTGAAGAAGCGGAAGGAGCAATGGAAAGGGAAAAGGTGGAATTAGGAGAAGAGTAAATAGCTGAAAAGACATAAACCGAAGAGAAAACAATTCCGATCAAGACAGTAGCATAGATCGTCAAGAACAATGGCTTGGAATTCGCCATTTCCTTAAATGGGTTCTCCCAAGCCATCTTTTTTCACCCTTAAATCCTTCTAATCTATTCCATCTCTTGAAAACCCAGATGAGAAAACAGAGGAATCAACTATATTTAGTGAGTTTGTTTGTTGGGGTTTGAACTAGTGGATTTAGTAGTGTGTAGCAGCCATCAAAGGTGGCGAAAAGTCAACCGCCATCAAAGCTGTCTGAAATCGAAATCTGTGAATAGAGATTATCAATTTGATTGATTAATTTAGTAGTGAATTATTGGATTAAGTAGAAATCGTGCTGCTCTAGTGGAGTAGTAATATTTGGATCGGTGGTCATCTTTTTCTATAATAGATAATAGATACTCCTCATATGGTACAAAAGAAATAAACAAATTTTCGTGGAATAGTAAGTAGTCATTCGTTTTTATATTTTAGGTTTGATTTTTCTTAGGTATGAAATAATTTTTGCTAGGGTTGTTGAAGGGCGCTTTACTTTTGATGTGAGATTTTTTGGAGCTTCGACGCGAATTCAAATTTGATCGAAATCTAATGTGGGTACGACTTGGGATGGGAAAAGTTTCGCAAATAGCCATTAAAAATAATTTAATTAGGTTTCGTGTCAATTACGATTCGTACATGTTA
The DNA here is from genome assembly GCA_027705065.1 of Solanum peruvianum. Classification (NCBI taxonomy): domain Eukaryota; kingdom Viridiplantae; phylum Streptophyta; class Magnoliopsida; order Solanales; family Solanaceae; genus Solanum; species Solanum peruvianum. The sequence continues at coordinate 56,901,631 of JAKWJD010001762.1, read as the reverse complement.
GAGGGAGGAGAGGCAAGCGGGATTGAAAGGGGTGGAGAGAGGAGAGCGCACAAAGTGGAGAGAAGTGAATTGTTTTTGTATATCCATCATATGATTGTGTATGTATATGTATAAGAGAGACGAGAGGCGAGAGAGGATTTGAATCCCTTAGGTATCGAACTGTCTTTGTCAGGGAGCACTTTACCTCCAATGTGAGATTTTCCGAAGCCCCTCCGATTCAGTAAGGTCTCTAGTTTGAGTCTTCTGGAGCCCCCATGTGAATTTTAATTTAGTTGTACTCTGATATGACACGGGATGAAAAATCAAAAAAAGAAAAAAGGATCGAAAACATAATGGTATATTTTTTCTATTTAATTGTAGTAATATAATTTTAAAATGTCTGTATTATTATTTTATGAAATAATTAATAATCATATCAATATCAATATGTCAATTATATGATATATTTTAGATCATAAGTTTTTTTCTTTAAAAAAAAAAACCTTCTTAAATTTAATAATAAGCTCAAATAACAATACATAAATTAAGAAGTAAAAAAATATTACTTATTTGGAAAATTAACCGACGGCTAGTGGTACTGGTGAGACTTTTCTGATGAGATTTATCATAGGTAATAAAAAGAGCAAAAGCCATTTGGTGTGTTATAATTATAAATGAAGAAAACTATGAAATTATAGTAACCTACTAATCCTTTTGGAAGAGTAGTCAAGGACTTGTATGGGTAGATATTTTTTCATCTTTGTTAAGGAGCGTTTTATTTTTAATACAAATTTAAATTTAATCGTGTTTTAATATAGATATCGTACACCAAATGAAAAATTGGAAAAGAAAATATATTTTTTTAATTTAATTAATTTCATGTATATGTTTTTTTATTTTAGTTTTTCTTTTAAAAAATGTGTTTGTTTTTTTTACTTTTCATATCTTAACGATTATAGGATTAAAAGATATTTTTAATACATTTTATATATTTTAAGATCATAAAATTTATTTATTTATTAATGGTATCACTATTTATATTGCATTGATACTAGAGTGTTTCGTTTTGATGTTCATAAATAAAGCCTCTTGGGTGCTTTTGATACACTGAAAACGTGCATCATTGTCGTCAATGAATTTTCAAATTCCCAATGTTCCAACAGAAATTAATTACTCTCTCGGTCCAAATTGCTTCATTAACACATCTATTAATAAAATAATTATTAATATAATGAATTTATTATTTTATATTTTTTTAAATTAAAAGAAATGGACGCTGCTGCCGAGGATTGAATTCGAGTCACAAATGAATTAGTTATGAAGTAGATGAATTAAAAATTTATAATCTTCAAAAAGTTCGACATTTTCAAAGTAATTAACTGAGGGTATAATAGGTAAAAATAAATTATCTTTTTTTTATTTGTCAAAATGAACAAGTAATTAGGAACAACTATAAAAGAAAAAATGGTCAAGTAATTAGAGACATAAGAATACTTCCTCTATTCTATTTTAATACTCCCTCCATTTTAAAAATAATGATCTAGTTTGACTTGAAACGGAATTTAAGAAAATAAAGAAGATTTTTTAATTTTGTGGTTTTAAATTAAAGTTATGTCTAATATATCAAATGCCCTTTAATATTGTGGTCTTAAACTTGCGACGTGGAAAGTTAAAGTTAAAGTGTTGCCAAATAAGGAAATGAGACATTCTTTTTGAAACAGATTAAAGAAAATAGAATTATTCTTTTTAGACGGACGAAGTAATAATTTTTTTTTAAAAAATGATTACTTGTAAAAATAAACGAAACAAATATCGTGAACCGTGTACTTTTGATAAGGATGAAAAGTAACAGAAGAATCTACCTCTCTTTCATAAAATTTACCCGCACTATAATTACATTAAATTAATAGTTAGAACAAAAATATATTGTAGTAGTTAATTATATTAGAATGTATGATATTTTATTTACTAATATGATATAAATACGAAAACATGGGAAAAGAAATTCTTTAGGACTTTTTTCTTATCTTAGCCCAAGCCAACCCTAAAAATGTATTTTCGTAATAATAAAGTGTAGCTTTGAGAAATTATTATCATTCACCTAAAAGTAAAGAGTAATTTTATAATTAATGAGAAAATCCATTTAGAAAAAAGGAACACTTTGCAATATTATAAAAATGGAAATTGGTGGTAATTAACTGCTACCAAAAATATACATATTTTGCATGTTACCCATGACTAAAACATGCCAGTGTTCACATGACTCTCCCATTCGTTGCTCCATCGAAGCCAAATCAATGGTTTAAAATTGAAATTCGTACTCAGTTCGTTTAATAATTGTTATCCATTATATTATTTCAAAATATTCAATAGTAATATTTATTTATCTTATGAAATTAATGGATAATTTTACATTCAATTTATAATTTATCTTAATTATTAATTATAGTTATTTTTAATTATATTTGTGAATACATTGTATTTATTATATTCAAAGAGTACTATAGTAAAATTATTTTTTTATTTATAATTTCTTACACAGTATGAAAAGTCAATAACCGACAAGTATTATTGGACAAAGGAAATATTTCTTTAGCTTTTTATAAACTTATTATAAATTTTATATGTTTTTTGTAAGAGGTACTTTCTTTTATTTTGTATTAGTTGACTCTTTTTGATCTTATAAACTTCTACAGAAAATTTTAATTAAATACTTATCTTTTCTTTTATCGATTTGCTTTGTCATGCTTTTATTTGCGCGTAAAATCTATTGAAAATAATATTTTCTTCTCTCAATTTTTAAAATGAGAGTAAAATCTATGTATATACACTATAATTCACATTATACCCTATTAGTGAGACTACACTTATTATTGTTATCGTCGTCTATAATATATGTGACCCGAAAAATAAAGTAATGTACTATGTTATAAGAGTTTGAAGTATTGTAATTATACAAAAATATTTTAGGCTTAATATATTGATAGCCCTCTTTGAATTTGGGTAAAAAGAAGGGAAAATTGTATAAAATAGCAAACTAATAACCTAAATTAAATTGAATAGCTAGGGTTTGATTTAATTGTGCTCCATAGCAAACATTGACAAAAATTTGCCAGGCGTCTCTCTCCCAGAAGTCTCGCTTGCCACTCTCCCATTCTTGCCTCTTTCGCTTTATACACAGAAGTGTATAATTTCTGTTTTCGTTTTGTATAAAGTGAGAGAAAATTGTATATACACATGCAAAAATATATCTTCGTGTTATACACTTAATTATATAATTTACAAACATTTTACTTCAAATATTGCAGAGAAAAAGGCCAAAGAATTATACAATTGTGAATTATACAATTGCAGTGAAATACAATTTTTTCTAGCTTTATACAACACAAGTGTATATATTGTGTTTCTGTTTTTGTATAAAGCGAGAAAAACATATATCTTCTTGCTATACACTTATAATCATGCAATATACATACATTTTAATTCGATTCAACTGTATGCAAAACTAATTATACAATTGCAGCGAAATAGGCCAACGAATTATACAATTTAGGCCAGCGAATTATACACTTTTATATGTATAGCGAATTATACAGTTTTTATGTTTGCTATGGAGCGCAATTATGCAAAGTTTGCTATATTATACAAATATGATTTTTTTGTTTGCTATATGTGAAAGTTGCCCTAAAAAGAAACATTTCTAATTTTAATTTAACAACGGAATACATGATATATAAAGTATGTATTCTTATGAGACAATTTCATTACAAAATTTTTGTGTATTCTCAGCTCTCAAGTACACCCAGTAGCTAAATAATTAGTTAACCAGTATACAAACAAAATCATGTAATTGCATGATTGACCTTTTTAATGACTAGTCTTTAATTGTTGTCCTTCAAATAGACTGATCTTTTATTGTTGCTCCTAGAAATCAAACTCATGTCTATCGAAGCATAAGTTCTTTAAAAACGTTGAAAATAACTTATGATGCGAAAATATAAATTTAGGCCTAAAATAAGATAAAGCGCAAAACAAGTGCATTTGGAATAGAAACATAATAGATTGAAATGTTACATTTTTTTATTTTTTTTTATCTTCTAGTCACTATAAAACAGGGGGAAATCATATATTCAAAACTTAAAAAAAATATATATATGTTACTTGTTTGTTTTCATTTCAAATCTTTGTCTTTGAGAGGTCAATATAGACCCTAATGCAAATGTTTATTCACAATCACAAGCATAAAACAATACAATTAGTTGTTTTCACCCCATCATTGTCAACATATTGCCAAATACATGAATCTTTGTTATCATCCAAGCATAACAATGCAAAAACAAAACAAAGAACCAAATGTACATGTCTATAGGATTGATTAAATTCAAGTAATATAGTTCTTTGATCGAACGCGAATCCCAATATGGGATTCCTTGGATTCTCCAAATCCAATCCAAGAAGTTATTGGATTGCTAGTGCAATAGTTCTTGTTATCATTCTCATAATCATCTTAAAGAAGTTGATAATTTATCTAGATTGTAAAGGCAATAGCCAACTTCCGAAAACCAAACCTGATGAAGAAAATCAAGTTAGTGTTGATTCAAATGGTACTATAAGAACTTATGCACTAGAAGAATTAAAAATGGCAACCAAAGACTTCAAGATTAGGATTGGTGTTGGAGCTACTTCATATGTTTATCTTGCTGAGTTTGGAGATGGAAGATTAGGCGCGGTGAAGCGTGTAATGGAGGAAAGAGGTGGAGAAACAAAGATGTTCTTGGATGAAGTCTCTGTCTTGCTTAGGATATCACATCCTAACTTGGTTGGTTTGATGGGATTTTGCTTGGATAAAGGTAATCAACTTCAATTTCCTAGACGTTGAAGTGTGACTGTCTCGTCTAAAAGTTTAATCCGTCAGAGAAAATACACTTTTATGTACTTCACATGTGGTCATGGTTCTTTTTTTACAGACTAAGTACATGTAAATTTTTGTTTGACGATGAGTGGAGGTGAAACTCGAGCACAAGCCTCTGTCTGCTCTCTTACTAATACAACCACATGACCTTTTTAAGACCTGTTTACTTTTTTTGGCTGGTATTTTTCGATTCTAACTTTCTACATGACCTGTTTAAGACCAGAAATTTTAAAAAGGACATTTTGATACATTTTATTATGTTGTAGTTAATGTTCTTTTCATCTTTTTAGATGCCTAGTCATGCTTTCTTTTGTATTTCTCCATTAATTATTTGTTCACTTCTATTATTTCTCTGTCGAAAACAACCTCTTTACCTTTCAAGGTAGGGGTATAGTCTGCGTATATTTTACCCTCCTCAGTAGGATTACATCGTATAATATATGAATAATGTTTCATATCTGATTCAAATTCAGCTCCATTTATCATTTTAAAGCAGGAGAACAATTACTACTTTTGGAGTATGTTCCTAACAAAAGCCTCTTTGAGAGGATGCACACATGCCATGGCCAATCCTCTGGTACATTATCATGGTCTAATCGTCTAAACATCGCGTTAGATGTTGCTCGTGCTCTTGACTATCTCCATTCAGTAGCTGATCCTCCTATCATACATAGAGACGTTAAATCATCAAACATTCTGTTAATCAACGATGATCATGCCAAGCTTGCAGATTTCGGGCTATGCAAATTAGGCAATGATGTTATAAGCGCGACTACGCCTACTAAAGTAAAAGGTTCACTCGGTTATGTTGACACATATTACCTTAACACGGGCCTCGTGTCACCAAAAAGTGATGTTTATAGCTTCGGAGTGTTACTTATCGAGCTCATAACAGGGCTCAAGTCAGTACAAGGCTCGATGACGCTTGCTGAATGGACTGAGGAATGTAGGGGGGAAAATGAGAATGTTGAGGTGTTAATTGGTATGTTGGATCCAAAACTCAATGGTAATGTTGATATAGAACAGCTAAGAGTTTTAGTTGATGTGGCTAATTCATCTTTACTTGAAAATTGTGAAGCAAGACCAAACATGACACAAATTGTCTATAAAATTTCATGTTGTATGGAGCCTCAATGTGTACATGAATTACCTGTATAGAACTAAGAAGTGGCTGTAATTATTACTAAAAGTTAGTTGTTTTCTTTGGGTTCCCACCGACTGTCCTGTGTCTCATATCCGCATTGGAGTCAGACTATTCTGGATTCACGCTGTGTAAGGCCCATAAATGTAAAATCATCTATCTATTCTATAGTATTTTTTATTTTTTATTTTTATTTTTTGTATAGGAACTCACTCTATAAGTGTTTTATTCAGCTTTTCTTGTGAAGCAATTTGGATAAATAATCCAAAAAAACTTAAGGTGATAGTAAAGTGGTACATAATCTTCATATATACATTATAAATTTCAATTTTCAATTCTTTTTGTTGGTTTACTTATCTTCTTTGAAGTATATTGGTAGGAAAATAAGTACAGTAGTATGGTGTTAATGTTACATCATGATAGACCGTTTACATCACGCCCTTTGAGGTGCAGATCTTGTTAACACAAAATGTTTTATGTATCGAGTTATTTTTTATGACAATGCTAAACATGACTTATAAATTTTGGCATGTCCTATCCTGCCTCGTTTAGTTGTCTATCCATTTTTAAAAAATTGATATTTAAATAAAATTCGGCTATTATATGTAAAAGAGATGTTAAATCGTAAGCTTAATCACACTTCTGATGATAAATGTCACGCTATTGTTTGAAAGAAAAAGAGTTTTTCCAATTAAAGTAACGTTTTGAAAAGGGATAATTATTATTTAGAGTCGCCACTTGGAATTGAGTTTTGGTGTTCCAAGTCACCTTATTTAAATCCCTAATCAAAAGGAAATTTGACTCTATTTTTATTGGTCTGCGAACTAGAAATCCGGGTAAGGAATTCTGTTGACCGAGGGGAAGGTGTTAGGCACCCCTCGAGTCTCGTGGTTCTAGCACGGTCGCTTTATTAACTTTGATATGACTAGACTTAATTTTAAATATTCTATTATTTAACTTAATAATAAAAATATTTTTTTTACTTTATTCTCTCATTTATTTTAAACCTTTTAAAAATCGTTTTATTTATTAAAATCTATTGAAAATTATTTTATTATTTTTAGTGTGTGTCCATTAATTCAAAATTTGAAACACTCATATTTATTTATATATTTATTATTTATTATGTATTTATTTATTTTTGCTTTTACATTTTTTTATGTTATTATGGGGATGAATTTATATAGGTATTATATAGTTTAAAAAAAAATTTAGAGTTCACGTTAATTTAGGATTTCTATTTTGTTTAAATTTAAAAATAGAAAGATGAAATTTTATGAGATTTGAATTAGTTTTAAAATCACAAAAATTCTAAATAGATTAGGACTATATTTATTTTTTAAGAAAGGTTTAAAAATTTTATTTTTTTAATGCATATAACAATTTTAACATTCTGTTTCTTTTTTAAAAAAAAATTAATTATTATTTTTAGATCAATTCTTTTTGTTTACGTTTGTTATCTTTTTTTTTTATATATATATATATTTTTTTTTTTACGTTCCTTAAAAAAAACAATTTTGTGCTACATCCTTTTTTTTATCTTTTTTTTTACTTTTTGTTATTTTTATGTTTTTAACTTTTTTTTAATCTTTTTACGTTTTTTTTCTGATTCTTTTTTTTAGTTTTTTACGTTTTTTTTTTTTTTACTTTTTTTTTTAATTTTCTGTTTCTGTTTTTTTTAAAAAAAATCTGCTTTTTTTTTTCTGGTCTCTCTCTACTCTTTTTTTTTTCTTTTGTAGTTATTTTTATTTTATTATTATTTTAAGATTTTGTCTTTTTTTCTCCTTTTTCTTAAAAATAATTTTTTTGTTACTTCTGTGTTTTTTGTTTGTTTGGTTTTTTTTTTACGTTTTTTTTTTAATTTAATTTCACCTTGTGTTAGATTAGTTTTATATTATTATTTTTTCATTCTACTTCTCTCTCCTTTTCTTTTTTCTTGATTTTTCATTTCACGTTTTTTTTTCTTTTTTTTCACGCATTTTGTTTTTTTTTGTATATTTTTTGTTTGCTTTTAATTTTTTTTTATATTTTTTACGTTGTTTTCTATTTTTTTTTATTTTTTTCATTCGGATTCTTTCTCTCTTTTTTTATTTTTCTGTTTTTTAGTTTTTTTGGTTATGTTTTTTTTTTTATCTTTTGTTTCATTATTATTATATTATTTCGTTCTTTCTTTTATGCTTTTTTTTATTAATCTTTCAATAATTTGTCTAATTTTTTTTTTACCATAATTTTCTAAATAATTTTATATCCTTCTAATTATATTTCATAATAATACGAATTAGTGATGATCATCTTACGTTTATTCCAGAGGAAAATCATCTTATTTATTGAAATAATATATGAAAATGTTTTGTTTAGCTTTTTTCAAATGCTAATCACTTAAGCTTTAATTTATTTCCTAATTCTATAAATTTACAAATATTATTTTTAAATAAAAAAAAATCTTAAGTGAAAGCTAGGCTCCAAGAAACATTAGCTATTAAATATCACAGAATAAATTTTAATATAAATTGCATCTAAAATAAACAGACATTAATAAAAATGCAAAAAAAATGTATGATGCATCTTTTATTTTATATTATATTTTTTTTTGGTTAACAAGAAACATTTTCTTTTTGTTCCGTTTTCATATAAAAAAAAATCATAACATGCATCACGGATTATATTACATAATAATAACATACAATTCAAAGAACTTCATATTATTAGATTCAAATTTTCATACAACATTACATTTAAATAATGAGAGAATTTAGAATTATCTCGCTGCGAAAACGGATATCACGAAAAATAACTTCTATGATCTACTGATTTGAGCCACGAAATTGGAACCACGACAAAAAACTCTAACTCTGACCTAATTCTCCAAAGAATGACTCCCTTTTCTTCTATGTTTGCTCTTTATCTCTCTGTATTTCTCTTTGTGTTTGCTCTTATCTCTCTGTATTTCTCTGTATTTGTGTATCTGTGTATTTGTGTATTTTTTTTCTTCTCAACTGAACGTGTTTTTATAATAATTTTGGCTGAGAGTTTGGTGCTAATTAAAAGGAACGTAATAGAGTTGGATTAGGATTTAATTTGAAATATTGTTGAGGGATTGGGGTTGATTGAGATAGGATGGATATAAAATAAATAAATAATAATAATAGAAAAAAAATAAAAAAAAAAGTGAAATGACGTCCAAAAGAGAGAGAGAAGAAAAAGAAAAAAAGAAAAAAATAAATGGGATGAGATTTTTTAGTAAAATAAGTTAGGAAGTTGTGAATAATTAGGATAAAGGGAAGCTAATTTGAATATTTAGGACTTCTTTTTTTTTTTCTTCTACCATTATTTTTAAACTAATTAAAAGTTGAAGATTTAAAACAAATACCATAAATTCATAATTTTTATTTATAAAGTAATTTACACAATTTATTTATTTATTATTTATTTTAAATATAACTCTTTTCAAAAATTGGTGTTTGACTCTTTATATTTTGGTAAAAAAATAAGTGTTCACAATAAAAATATGTAACCATATAATATATTACTTTTCATAAATAGTGTGTAAAAATATCATAACATTTGGTCAAAATCTCTAGACCTGTTATTGATAGTAGTAATTTTAGAGCTTTTATTTCTACAAAAGATGGTTAATTATTATTACCCAAAAAAGAAGATAATTCGTTATATAGGGGTAATTATAATGTGATTGTTATAAATGAGATATTTTCTCTATTTCGAAATAAGTGAATTTATCTATTAAGAAAAAATTTAAGACATAAAGTAAACATTATTTTTCACTTTTGCCCTTTTAGATATTCTCAAACTGTTTTTGAAAATATAAATAATTTAAAGTAAAATCATAAATATGGGCAATCAACTCTCTTGAAATTATCACCTAAAAGATGTCAACGAGGAGCAAAAATGCAAAAAAAATAATAAAAAATTCAACAACTCTCTTAAATTTTAATTAATTCACTTATTTGGAACTATCAAAAAAGGCTCCACAATTGACTTATTTTAAAACGGACGGAGTAATATTCTTTTGCCCTTTGTGAAATTTTAATGAAATTATACTCTCAAATTCCTAAAATCTAAAGAAAGAATTAAATTCCATTCAATCCTCATATTAAAAATCACTAAAATCCTCCTATAAAACTATGGATCCTGACTTTCAATTTTTCTTCAAAATCAATTGAAGGGTGCATTAATTCTTCAACATGGTTCATTATAATTGCACCAAAATGACATTTCCCTTATTAATTGTATTTCTTGTCCTTATACATACCGCAAATTCATTTACTTTGAATCCCAAATACACTCTTCATATCATGAGTAACCTCCCTACAAATTCTTCCGTATCGAAAGTTCATTGTCGATCTGGAGACGATGATCTTGGATTTCGTACCCTTAAATCTGGCGATCAATTTGATTTTTCCTTCCATGCTCGAGGAAATACTCTTTTTGCTTGTAGTTTCAGTTGGGGTTTAAAAATGAATGATTTTGAAGTATTTAGCAAAAAAAATAAACATTGTGGTATAGTCCATTTCAAGAATGAGCATTGCTATTATTTAATGGGGGGTGATGGTTTTTATTTTGCTAAGGGTAATTCTATGCCTCAGCTTTCTGATTTCCAGTTTATAGCTCCATGGTATGGTTAAATTAAAATGCAATCCATTTGATATTAATAAATTATTACTCTCGTATAAATTATTACTCTCGTCCGTCTCAATTTATTTGTCTTATTTTCTTTTTAGTTTGTTAAAAAAAATATTTTTCTTTTCCTTTTAACAAATCTTTTAATTTTTCATATATTTTGTTTATGATCACAAAATTAGAAAACGTCTACATTAGAGATATCATTAATTTAACATCCAAGATAGAGATGTTTTTTTTAAGAGAAAAGGCTTACGCTGATTACATATATTTCAAAGAAGTGAGAGTATAACATTCTGTTTTTCTTCTGAAATGATTTTAATGATTAATCTAAAACTTTAATTTAATAGGTAAAGTAGTCCAAAATCTCCATGTTTATAAAGAGCGTTGAATTCTAAAGAATATATCACAAAACTTCGGAAATCGCAAAAATAATATATATAATAACGCTATATAATTATAATTTTGATAATTATATTTCATAATTATTGTTTGTTCGCTATAAAAGTTGTGATTTGTATATTCACTTGTCCGTTTGTATATTTCGCTTGTAACTAAATATATATATATATATATATATATAAAAAAGAGGTAACAAAGGGAGGTAGCGCTTTGTATGTTTTGTCTGTCCATTGTATATTTTGCTTGCGAATATACAAAATAGTAAGTGTGTACAATTTCTATATTTATATATTTAAGAATTTTTCAGAACTTCATTTTTTATATTTCGCTTGCCAATATACAAATCCAAAAGGGTATTTAGATTGACCTAAAAGTTGGTCAAACCTACTTTTAAGTCAGTTTTAATTTGTGAAAGTGTTCGATAATTATAAAAAATAACTTAAAATAAGTTTTTTTTTTTAAAAAAATAACTTTAAATAAGTTTTTTTTTTTAAAAAAAAACTTAACATAAATTAGAAAAAGTTTAAAATGACTTAAATAAAGTTAAAAACCAAAAGTAAGTTTTTTTCTATTTTTATTTTTAATTTAAAAATTAATTAAGTTTGACTTTTTATTTTTACTTTAAAACTATTTTTTAAAGCAAATCCAAACAAGCTATAAATCTTTAATACAACTCAAGTTACAAGAATTTCAAACATAATTTCATAAAGATTTTCAAATTAATTAGTGAGAAATGGCATTAATGAGATAACTAGTCAACATTTTTAAATGAATATTTAATTTTTCATTAAAAAGCAGAATATCATTAATCTTTCTTTTCTAATTGCATTTATTTAGCGCTATCTCTAAGTTTTCAAAGTCAAAGTTTGGACAACTAATAGTATTATCAATAATTAATTAGTCTTTTTTATATGAGATTCTAGAATTTGCGACGTTTATTTATTTTTCATTCGCATTCTAAAAATAATTTAATATATTTTGACCAACTAAATATTAAAAGAAATATGAAAAATATACCAAACACACTCTTAAATATGGGTATATATATATATATATATATATATATATATATATATATATATATATAGATATATATATATATATATATATATATATATAAATAAAAGTAATTGCTTACAAATTTATTACATTAGATTAGATCATATTAATATTCATTTACATATTCCAATATAAAAGCATTCCTCCTATAAACTGAGGACATTATTTTTTTTGTTGAATTCCTCAAAATGACTCTCATCAACACCAAAATCATACTCTTTGTTTTACTTATCATCCAAATACGAACGATAAATTCATTTACTTGGAATCTCAGATACTATCTTCGTTTTTTTGATAACCTTCCAGTAGATTCTCCACCATTGCAAATTCATTGTAAATCTGGAGATGATATTCTTGGAGTTCAAACGCTTAAAACTAGTGATGTATACCATTTTGCATTCCATGCTATAGGAGATACACTCTTTTTTTGTGGTTTTCAATGGGGTTCAAAAGCTATTACTTTTGATGTATTTAGCAATAAAAATGAATATTGTAATATAGTTGATTTCAAGGATGAATATTGCAAGTATGTAATGGATCCTGATGGATTTTATTTTTCTACTGGGCCTGATCCCAAGTCTTCTGATTTTAAGTTGGGAAAATTGTACATAATAGCAAACATTTAAATTAAAATAAATTCTATAGCTATTGTTTGAAACATTTGTACTCCGTAGCAAATTTGCACAAATTTTGCCATTTGGTTTGGACCCACTGCGGAAGATTTATTTTTATTCAAATATATTCCCTATCTTTTCTCTCCCATTTTCTTTAGTTATCCTTAAAAATTTTCCAAATCAATTATTTTTAATTGGTTGTGGCCCACCCTCTATCTTAATACAAATCTGTTAGCTATTTTTACTCTTCCAATTTCTTTCAATTTTTCCTAAAATCTCTCTCCAAATTCTATTTTTCTTAAATAATTATATATCCTTATATAAACACAAATGTATAAAATGCGTTTGTGTTTGTATAAAGCGAGAGGAAATTGTATAAATACATATATTTTTTGTTAGCTTTTGTCTTTCTCTCTTTCTTGTTTTATACAAATTAAATTGTATATAGTTTCTCTCTTTTTCGTTTTATACAATTCGATTCAATTGTATATTTCCTTCCCAAATCTCTTTTGTCTTTCTCTCTTCCTCATTTTATACAAATTCAAATTGCATATAATCGTTATATACACTTATAACTACACATACAATTCATCTTATACACTTCGTTTTATACAATTCTCTGCCCAAGTTTCTTTTTCTTTCTCGTTTTATACACTTCATTTTATACAATTCGCTTTAATTGTATATGTATAGCAAATTATACAGTTTTATGTTTGCTATGGAGCGCAATTATGCAAAGTTTGCTATAGCATACAAATATGAATTTTTTGTTTGCTATATGTGAAAGTTGCCCTTTTAAGTTTATAGGTCCATGGCATTGAATCTATTGAATAAATAAATATATATAATAAAAATAACACTTCACACATATTTAAGATGATATATCAAGTTATAAACTTACTTTTTAAAAATAAACTTCTTATAGCAAATTATTATCGAATTATAGCATATCAAAAAAATATATTAATTAAAAAACTTACAAGTAATTATTGAAATAATAATTAATTTGTTTAAATAATTACTTTTATTTTTTCAGTTACCTTTTTTAAACTAAACTCTTTAAATTTTTACTCATTAATTATACAGTTACCTTTTACAGTTTTAACTTTTTAAAATAAATAACAAATTATTATTAATTAAATTCACATTATATAGTTACCTTTTTTAAGACAAAAACTAAATAATAGGGATCTGATTTTAATTTACACCCTATTTTACAGTTACCCAATAATTACCCACCCCCATTTAAATCAATACACTACAATTTTTCCCCAATTCCCCCACACGCCTAAAACATCATCTTCCCCAAATTCCCTTACTGTTCCCCAAATCTTCTCATTATCCCTCACATATCAGTTCATCCCCCAAATCAAACATCCATACTATGTTCGTATAGAATGTCGAAGAAAGGTAGTGAAACACCACGTAAAGGTAGAAGATTGGTCGATGAATCAAGATCTGAGGACTTTCATGCTCCTTCATTTAACATTTTGTCACAAACTCAAACACAGAAATCAACTGGAAAAGAGAAATCTAGGTCAGTGAAATCGAAGATGAAAAAACAAAAACAAAGAGGCAAAGGAAAGAGGGAATAAGAGGAAAGGAAAATAAATCCAAACATCATCTGAGTTCGAGTCTGATTTTGCTTACGAATTAATAAAGATGGAAAAAATTAAAACAAAGAGGCAAAGGAAAGAGGGAAGAAGAGGAAAGGAAAAGAAATTCAAGCATCATCTGAATTCGAGTATAATTTTGCTGACGAATTAATAAATACAAAATCAAAAAAAGCAAAAGGCATTGAAATTGGTAGGTCAGAGATAAGTCATAAATAAACCAAAACAAGTTGTTAAGGTCAGTAAAAAGATTTTTTCAAATTTCAATTAAAATGTACGGTTTAAGTGTGTTTAATTTTGATTTTATTTATCAATAGTATAGTACATGAAATTTGTATGATTTACATATGAGTTGAGTTTTTAGTATTGTATATTATAATTATATATGAATATTGTATGATTTAATATTGTATGATTTGTGAATATATAATTGGATTACAACAAAGTATGATTTTTGATAAATAATAATGTATTAATGTTGTATGATTTTGTGTATAAAATAATTACTATATTTCACTATAGGAATGTATGCATTAATGTATTAACTTTGTATGCTATGTGTATGAAATGCTATATTGTCTATTACAATATCAGTGTATGAATAATGTATTAGTGTTGTATGTCGTATATTTTTTACTATTATTAAAAGTATTAAAGCTGTATATTTTTTATGTTCTGATTTTGATGTATGAATTAATGTAGTGGTACTGTTTGAGTAGTAGTTTATAGTTTAAAAGTCATAAATTATTATTTTTTTTAAAATTAAATATGTATTAATATTGTATGCATTGTGTATAAACTGATGTACAATTTCTGTATGCTTTGTGTATGAATTGAATTGAATGTCCATTTAACATACCAGTATATATATGATTTTATATGACATTATATAGTATGATAAATGTATTAATTTAATTTACCAATTTTATAGGAGAAGAAGATACAAATACATTTGTCTTCATGTATTAACGTGAATGTGTTTGCGGATCTGTTGACCTTCTTAGGTCAAGACAAGTTTCAACAATTCTTACAAGAAACACCGTTGTGAATTTTTTTATGATTTGCATGACATAAAAATCCAATGTCAGATGTTACGACATATATTTCTTCTTGAAACTAAAAATGACAGGGATGACATGTTTGTTATGAATGTAAATGGTACAAAATTACATCTTGGGTTAAAAGAATTTGTTGTTGTAACCGGTCTAAAATGTGGACCAATTTCTGATTTTGTATCTGTATCTATCAAAATAATTCATACAAACTTCATACACATTTAATATATCATTCACTGACATATACACTATTTCAATTAAACAAAAAGAATATAGTTTCTATACAAAATTAATACAAAATATATATTATAATTTCAACAAAAACATATATTGTAAGTTTAACAAAATATAGATTTTCATACACAATTAATACAAGTTTCTTATAAATTTCATACACAATTAATACAATTTTCATACTTCACCAGTACACAGAATTATATCTTCTTACTTTTTGAATATTATCTGAGCAGGTTTTACCATTAAATACAAATTTTATATAATTTTCAGACATTATTCTTACATTTGTAATACTTCACCTGTACAAAGAATTATATCTAATTATTATTTGTCTAGTTAATAAATGTACGTTTTTCTATTTTCTTCACAAATCAACTAACACGCGAATCTTCAATTTAATTACAACTCAAACACATTTATATTTACTTATCGTTTTTCAAAATGCCATACGTAACTTGATTGTTTATCCAAAAAAAAGAACATACAAACTATATTTTAGATCTAACAATAAAAAAAAATTGAACACTTTTATACATGTACAAAACAATAAATATAATTAAAACCAACAATTCATAATTAAAACAACAAATCATAACAAAAATCAATATGATGAATTTCACTTTCCACCATGTTTTATTAATATCGACACATTGTTCTCCATCAAATCAAATCAAATTATTTTCAACGCCAAAATTTATTCAACTACTAATAAAAAATGAAAGTAAAATCTGCAAATCTCAAAAAGATTGTGAAATTTTGGGGAAAAAAAGGACATGTACCAATTTGGTAGAGCTTTTCAAGGAATTAAATCAAAAATTAATATCATTTAAACTAATTTGAGAGAATTAAGGCAACTAACTAATCTAAAAAAATTTAAAATCCCTTAAAACGTGCTAATTTATTAACAGTAATTAATAATTATATTTAATTTATTTAATAAAAGATCTCATTTTCCATTATTAATTTGTCCGTTTTTTTAATTTATTTTTTATTTTAACAACTCTTTTAATAATTTAAAATTAACATTATATATTTTTTTAAAATGCTATAACTTGAGATATTAAATGTTATACCAATGAAATTCAGACTCTAGTGCTATAACTTGAGAATATTACTATAAAAAATGCTATATACCTGATTTACAATTATATATCTAAAAATGTTAGTCAAAGTTCTTATAGTTTGATTCTAAAAATAGAAAGTATGACAATTAACCATGGACGGAGGGAGTATAACTTTAACTTAGACTACATTCTTAAAATATTTATTACATTTATTTGACTGATTAATAGAGGCGGACCTACATGTGTACGTGAGGATGTATGTGCGCACGTTAACTTCAAAAAAATATCATGTATATGTATGTATATCTATCTTGAGAAACTAACAATAACTACAAAATATAATTAACAGTGCTCTAGAAACCTCTTTTTTAAGCTTATTATCGACGTTCCGAAGTTTTCAAATCCCAAAATTGCCCTTTGTTGATTAACACAAACATCCCCTTCGTATGTCACCTTTTAATCTATTCTTATTTGTATAAGTTTGACAAAAATAGTTCTTGAAACTGATAAAATACTAGACTGTTACCATACAATTATAAAATGTATGATTTAAAAAATTCATAGTTTTTTCAATTTGGTTAAATGATCCTTAAATTGTGTCCTAAAAGAACATTCATAAATTTATACATTTGAACACCGAATGGATAATTATATACCGAAAATGACTAATTGTATACTGAATCAGATAACAAAAAAAATTGAGTCCTTTGTGTGAATGTTCTTTGAGTTCTAAGCCCATTGATATTACATAAATGGGCTTACTGATGACCCAAATTCGGTGCTTTTGAGTCCTAAAGCCCATTGATATCAATGAGTGTATCAAATTATCAATTAATGAAAATATGATAATTATTTCATACATACATTTTTAATTAGTAAGATTTAATTTGATATAAAATTGCAAATGCTTATTAAATTGTGGTAGAGATCAATGAGAGCACAACCCCAAATGGAAAAGATTATGGTGGGAGTGTCAACCTTCCAGAATGAGCCTTGAGTGAGCGTTCTGAATTTAATGAAGTTTCAATATGAACTTTTTATATTAAGTAGGATTTTTTTAAATACAAATTTATGAGTTTTTAGATCTTCACTTTATGATTTCTAATGAGTATTTATTACTATCACTAGTCATCATCTCATAATCATCACCACTCAACTAATATATATATATATATTATATATATATATATATATATATATATATATTATATATATATATATATACACATGACAACAAGCAAATTAAGATTTTCTTTAAAATAAATTTTTATTGATTAATTGTTATTTATTAGAATTTATACGTACGCTATGAGCTTAAACAAAGATAAATTATACATCTTTCAAATATTGTGAAAATAAACAATCTTAATTATATACCTTGTGCTCATAAATATAATTAACGAGTGGAAATAATTTGTTTGTCATAGATTTCTGAATAATTTCTTCTTTTCCTTGTTATTTCTTAGAGAAAATATTAAGTATAATTTTAAAGAAATGATTTAATATATACCTTTTATATATAAAGCCCTCTAATCTAGCTATTAAACGTAATTAAAAAAAAACCTTTATATTCTTTTTTAAGGTAAAAAGTCTCCTCATTATATATCAAACGTCTCTTTAAAACATCAAATGGCAGTGAATTAATTAATCGAAGTCAACTGCTAAGTCATGCTAATTGGACCTACAAATTAATTAATTAATTATATCTTAACCCCAATCATACAGAAAATTAAAAAGAAGAAAGATCGAGTTGAAGGTCAATTATGAGCTAATTAAAGGTAGAATTTCCAACATTTTCATATGACTTGGTAACACATATTTAGTTAGTAAGCAATGAAAATTAATGATATCACAAGTCAATAATTATTTAATATACGATCAGACTTTTCCATAACAATCTCCCTCCATAATAACATTCACAATAACGGTCATGTCTCTTTTTAAACAAAATTTTCATGTTATACTATAGCACATGTTTTCTATAATAACATTTAATCATAAAAGTTAAAAAGTAATCTATATATAAACGATGTCATTATAAAATAAAATTGACCACATACGTATATCCTTAGTTTACATATAGTATATAGCAAAAGCAAAATATTATACATTTTCTCTTTTTAATTGCATTTACTTAACGTTAGCTCTAACCTCTCAAAGTCTACACTAGCCACATTTAATTTCAAATTAACTTTATTATAATGAGTCAATTTTTGACAGCTAATTGTATTATCAATTAATCAATCTTTAGTAATATGAGATCAAAGATCTAGAATAGTAACAAAAATATATAAATTAATGAGTGTTGCTTATTGACTTGTTTAAAGTAGTTTAGCTATGCATTTAGCCAGCTGGCATTTGTTTTTTGGATTTGACTTCTCTATTTTATATATTTTAATTTATTTTTTTAAGGAAAATGCACAAGTATCTCCTCAAATTATATTCAAAATCGCAGAGACATATTTATACTATACATAGGACCTATTATTCCCTTGAACTTATTTTATAAGTAATTTTCTATTTCTTTTAGGCCTACGTGGCACTAACTTGAAAAAAAAATCAACCAGCGTTGGCCCACAAGATAGTGCCACGTACGCCGAAAAGGGATAGAAAATTATTAATAAAATAAGTTCAGGGGGTAATAAGACCTTAGTATAGTATAAGAGTGACTCTGAAATTTCGGGCATAGGTTGAGAGGATACTTGCGTATTATCCCTATTTTTTATAATATATGTTTATTTATTTTATATTATTATTTATGTTAGTATTATTAGTAAGTTGCTCCCCTAAATCAACCTGAATCAAGTTGTTGATTAATTGTTAAAAAGTCTTTTCCCTTGAGTATGTTTTTGCATATATATTATGTTCCATTTATAGATATTTTGTATATTTAGATTGTACATTAATCTTGAAATCATGGCGGACTGATCTAAAAATCGGCTTACATTTTTACGTGAATTCAATGATTTTTATCTGAATCATGAATATAAATTTATTAAATATCTATAAATATTTAAATGTGAATTTAACTATTAACATTGTAATATATTAATTTGAAATCGTTATAAAATTTCAAATTTTTAATTCGTCTTTTCTCGAATTAATACATAAAATAGTCCTTTAATTGATAGTGCAATAAAGCCTAAAGAGTTGACAAACATTGTAGAATATTTAATTTAAAGTTGTTATTTTTGAAATTCATAATTTAAAACTAGAAATATGGACAAACATTGAGCATGGCTATTAATTAATTAGTTTTATATCTATTATTTTTAGAGAAAATTTGAGTCAACATAACCAACTGGCCTGGCTTGTTAATTTTGACTCATATTAAGTGAGGTGTTTCCTCGAATATTCAGTAATATATAGTATGCTATTATTTTTTTAATGCTCATCTTATGCTAAATTAATTAATTAAAAAAAAATATAAATAGTTTTGATATTAATTGCTCAATAATATATACATGTACGTAATACGTACATGCATGAGTACTAGACAAAAAGAACGTGTCCACGGCTGCATGATTAGTCGTCTTAATTAAACTAACTAATCTAACTAATCAAGATTAAATTATTAATGATGTAGAGTTAGAGGACAAACTTTGTAAATTTTATAATCGTTATCTTTTTTAAATCTGAAAAAATTAATTTACATAGTACTTGAAAACTATTACAATTAATCAGTACTTGGTATAAAGTTGCATATAGAAAAATATGTTGAGAAAATTGTCGTTGAGGAAAGTATATTACACAAATATTAGTAATGATCATGTCAAATAAAACATAAATTAAGGTGTGGAGTTAGAGTATAGCGTACAAGTCTGTCCAATTTAATATCTTTAATTTTTCATTCAAATTTTGTATTTGTCTTACGAAATTAAATTCATTCAATATACACAAATATAAATTTAGAACTAAGTAAATTAAAATAACTAAAATTTTGAAATTTCGACTCTAGCTCTGACTCTGATCCTGTGTATCTGAATATATATATAATTGTTGTTTATTCTAACATGATAACTTAGCATTATCAATGAAAGTGTAATTTAAGGGGCAAGTACTTTTAATTAACATTGTTTATCTTAACTAACTATTATTTTACACAAAATAAAGTAAAATTAGGAATAGTGGAAGTGGTATATGATACTATATACAAAATAGCTAAATTAAACCTTATCTGTAAAGTATAAGAATGACTTGTAATGAAAGTGATATATATCTAGCATAAAATAACGCTCATAAAATATAAAAATTAATACTCTTTTTGATGTGACAAGTTTTGCAATATCTAAAACAGACAATATTACATTATACTCCTTCTAAACATACACATGTATATCGTATTTATATTTTTATAGGTAATATCTTTTCACTAAAAAAATAAAATAAAAATTAACATTAAACAAATTTTGTAATTAAATATATGATAAAAGTCATCGTTAATCCTATTTAACGATGAAACTTCGTAGCTAGATTTCTATTTTATTTTTTGTGTTAGAAAGTCAAAGTTAAATTGAAATAAATGAACACTGTTTCAGTGGATTTGATAACATCATCTTATAGAAAGGTGGTTTTGGAGTGATTTTCCACTCCCATAAGTTGTAAAAAATAATAGGAAAAAATATAATAATAATAATAATAATATGTGGGACTTTTATTTTTTATTTTTTTCATTTAATTTCTCAACACAAATTTTGCATGCATGAAATTTTCAAAATGCCATCCATCTTTCATTGTCTTGTTCCAAATAATTGACGAAATAAATCAAGAGAGACCATATTTATTTATTACAATAATATACATTATATTTTCATGTATATCATTTTATGGTCAGGTTGGGAGGGAGGTTGAATGATTGATACAATGTTAAGTCCAAAAATGTGTAAGTTGACTTTATTGTTGGCGACTTAAAATGCATAGTTTAAAAGTAAAATTGATTATTTTTTATTTGAATTGAAGCCATAGTTAATTTTAAAATATTGTTAAATTACTTGACTAATAGTAACTGAATTTCGTGTAAAAAACGAAATGAAGAATGAAACTAAGATGGTAACTGAATATCATGCAAAAAAACGAAATAAAGGATGAAATTGTCTTAGTTTGAATAGTTCAACAACAAAATTAGTCAATTTTTTAGTCAATTTTCCTATTATTCGTTACATACAAAGATATTTTTATAGTCGTTGTATTTACAATTTGTTAAAATTTCATTTTTAGCTTTAAAAGAAAATAGTAAATCTTACTCTTGTGAACTTTGATAAACTAGCCCCTAGTTTTTGATTTATAATCCTAGAGACAATAGCATACACCGTTGAATATAACGAAAAAAATTGAATCATAATTATTTGATCAACTTGCAAATAATCAATGTATATAATTGTTGTTTTTTCTCTAGAAAACTTAGGATATAAGTCAAAGTCTGGTTTTGTCAGGCACATAGGAAATTATATTTTGTTTGTTTTGTATTGCTCTTTTAGGGTATAGTCCAATATTCTTACATGCATGTACCACAGAAATTAAAATTGTGACATGACTTCAACAGAAGAACTATATAGTTGTGTATATTCATGCATGTCTTTAGTCATGTAATTTAGATACATGTGAAATACACTAGACACACACTAGTTACATGTATTTGTTATATCTCGTGTGATTTGCATGTATTTGAGACACCACTTACATATGAGAGTTGTGAGGAAGGGATGGAGACAAACCAATTTGTTATGTATCACATATACATGCGAATTCACTTGGATATAATATATCTAGAATAAATTACACCTAATTTAATGTTGACTCATTTATTATATGTAACGTATCTAAATACATCAAAATTTAATAATATTTGTAATATTATAAACTAGAGTGTATCGTAGTGAAATTTAAGTTAGTTTCTCTTTAAATTTTATAGCCCAAAATCACAAAATCAGTTCCCTCAAATTGTTGTATTGATTATTAAGTATAAAAAAAATTATACGAAGAATATACATTTATTATTCTCTATGTATGGCTGTATGGCTTCCTTATTTGTTGTTATGTCTTTTTCATTATTGTTCTCCATTTCAGTTTGCACATTTTTTTAAACGGTAACTTTCATATATAGCAAATAAAAAATTTATATTTGTATGTTATAGCAAAGTTTGCATAATTACGCTCCATAGCAAACTTATAATTGTATAATTCGCTATACATATACAATTGTATAATTCGCTGACCTCGCTATACATATACAATTGTATGATTCGCTGGCCTAAATTGTATAATTTGCTGGCCTATTTCGCTGCAATTGTATATTTCGCTGGCCTATTTCACTGCAATTGTATAATGCACAATTGTATAATTCGCTGCCTATTTCGCTGCAATATTTGTATAAAATTTGTTTTGCATACAATTGAATCGAAGAAAAATGTTTGTATATTGTATAATATAAGTGTGTAGGAAGAAGATATATGTTTTTTTCTCGCTTTATACAAAAATAGAAACACAATTTATACAATTCTGTCGTATAAAGCGAGAGAAAAACGTGTTTCACTGCAATTGTATAATTCGCAATTGTATAATTCGCTGCGTATTTCGCTACAATATTTGTATAAAATTTGCATTTGTCTACAATTGAATTGAAGTAAAATGTTTGTAAATTGTATAATTAAGTGTATAGCACGAAGATGTATATTTTTGCATGTGTATATACAATTTTCTCTCGCTTTATATAAAACAGAAACACAATTTATACACTTCTGTGTATAAAGCGAGAGAGGCGAGCCGAGGGAGAGTGGCGAGCGAGAATTTTGGGAGAAAAACGACTGACAAACTTTGGAAAACGTTTGCTATGGAGTACAATTAAATCAAACCGTAGCTACTCTATTTATTTTAGGTTATTAATTTGCTATTATATACAATTATCCCTTTTTAAAACGTTTTTAACTTACAATCTATTAAAAATAACCTTTTATTTTCGTAAGGAAGAAATAAGACTTATATATATTCTATTCTTTCAGAGACCATTAATTATAAAATTATGTTAAATATATTTTTATTGTCTTTTACTATATATTTTTCCTATTTTTCTCACTCTAGTGTATATAGAATTTTTTTTTGAGAAAGTAACATTACAACAAAAATAATTATTAACGGTATTTAATTTTTAATTATCGCTAAATATGTATTTTTAACGGCAATTGTCACTCTTTGTATATGTCCCTTAAGCTTTTAGCGACATTGATTCTATTGACACTTAACTGATGTAGGTAAAGACTTTAGCACTCTTTATTAATGTCAATATTTAATGCCGCTAAAAGTTGTTTTTGTTGTAGTGTAAGGACATAGAACTTAATTGATAATTAATTTTCATTCTTTAGAAACAAAAAAAGTACATACTATTCGTGGATTTTGTAAACTATTCAAATTAAAATGAGTGTGATTTTACTTATTTGGTGATTATAAAAGATAAATATCGAAATTAAAAATCTTTTCGATAAAAAAACAATTAATTATTTTAAGGGTATCGACTTGAATTGAATTATTTTTTAATTCTTTTAGGGAATTAATGATTCACTAAAACAAAATTCAGATTAATAATTACGGAAAAGGGCCTAAAATATCCTTAAACTATTGAAAATGGTACAAAATTACCCTTCATCCACCTATTGTCTCCAAAATGCCCTTTTCATCCACCTATTGGCTCGAAAATACCCTTGTCATTCACCTTTGAGTTCAAAATTGACCACTTATTTAATGATTTTAAATTTAAACTATTTAAATATTTTTTAAAATACTTGATGTTCAACTATTGGTTATAATTTAATTTATTTGTATCATTTATAAACCAACTCACTACCCACTAATTACTAACTAAACCCCACCCAATTAATAATCCAACTATTATGTCAAAATCGTCATGAACATTACTAAAACACGATGAAATTATAGATTTCTGAAAATGACATTCAAAATTATTTGAATCCGAATCAAAGCTCCAATTAAATTTATGTTGAGCCGTTTATTTAAGAGGACACTTTCAATAGGATTCTCTTTCAATATTGAATTAGAAATTTATGATTAAATGTAAAGAATTAATATATCCCGAATTATTCATGCACTTTTTTAAAATATACTTTTATAAATATTTATCATTTGATTTAAAACCTTTAGTTTATTATTTTGAAAAAAAAGTTACGTATAAAGTAACATCTAATAATTGAGACGTAAGAATAATTAAGATAAACATACTCGGACTTTTAAATTTGTCGGTAATTTTTATTTAGACACTTGAATGTATGATAATTTACTTCTATAGATATTTTCGTCTCAAATTTTTAAAAACACTCAATTGGCAGTAGCTTTTCTGTTGTTGCATTAATAATGTGACAGGTTTATTAATTTGGTGGGTTTAATTAGTAATTGGTGGGTAGTGGATTGATTTATAAATTATACTAATAAATTAAATTATAACAATAGTTGAGCACCACGTATTTAATTTTTTTTAAATAGTTTAAATATAAAACCGTTAAATAAGTGGTCAATTTTGAACCAAAAGGTGGATGAGAAGGGTATTTTGGACCCAATAGGTGGATGTGAAGGGTATTATGGAGCCAATAGGAGGATGAAGGGTAATTTTGTACCATTTCCAATTCTTTGAAGATATTTTAGGCCTTTTTCCGTAATAATTATACATATATCAAATTATAATGAAATTTCTTGTACTTTGCTAATTGTGTACCTTTCTAGCAAAAGTTAGCTTTTATTTTGTTGAGACATAAAAATTGTGAAAATGTCAATTCTACAAAAAAAGAAAGGGCAAATATTAATTAAAAATCACAATTATTTCCAATTAGGAAACCATAAAATCTTTGCCTGATCACTATCCTTTACCCTAATTAGTTGAAAAGATTACATAATATTATGCCAAAAAAGTAATGTGTCCTTATGCTAAAACACGTCACATATAATAGCTGTAACCAAGTATTTATTTTTTAAAAAAATAAATAAAATTGTGCCACGTGTATGTTCATATATATAACTAAAAATTTAGACAAATTTATTGAAATTTGATTCCACTAATCCCCACTTAACTCTAACTATATTGGCCACTAATTTTTATATTATAATAATAAACAAGATTTTTATTGTGGCTATATGCTAGAGCAACCAAAGCAAATTCTTATTGAACGACCTATTAATTAATTTTAACTTACCACCAAATGATACGAGGCAGTATATGAGATAGTTCATTTCTTAATTAATTTCGATTTCAATTTGCGAGTATGAAAAATGCAGAACAACATATAAGAAATATAAAGGGAAAAAACTACTACTCCTTCTGTCTGTCTTATTTTATGGGACATTTTTTTGTTTTTCGAGAGTCAAACAGTTTAACTTTGATCGGACATTTGCATATGAAATTTTCAATTTTTTTTGAAATTAAATTTATATATTTGTAAACTATACAATAAATCAGTAATTCAAAATGTTAAAAGCATCTATGAAAAAACTTAATATCAAAGATAGACTTGCTTGAATTTTAAAATACAAAAGTATCGCATAAAATGAGACGGAAGGATTACTATATATTATGTAAAATATGTTTGAACTAGATTTTTTTTGGTTTTGTTCATAGACCATACTATTATAAGTGCATGAAAAAGAAAAACTATTCATATCTCATGTGAATCTATTAGGATATTTGGGGAAGATCAAAATCTAAATAAATCCAAATTAAGTGCACAACTAGTCCATCAAATCTCAAAAACACCATATCTTAAAATAGAGATTTAACATAATTAGCTAGTCTAGTATCATTATTTTAAAGGACCAATCTTGTCCTAAAAAAAATAAAAAAGTAATTTTATCACTTAGTTGCATTAATTTAAATGGTTTGGTGTTTGGTTGGGTCATGGATGAACTAGATTTTTTGGGTTGGGTAAAATTATTTTTATGTGGATCAATAAAGAATGACCATATGCTTTATTAAATATTATACATTTATGTCTTTAATGGAGGAATATTTTTAAATCTAAAAATAATGTTAAGAATAAATTTAATTCAATAGATTATACACATATAGAGAGAGAGAGTTTGGAGCCTAAAGGGTATAAAATATTAATAAAAATTTTAAAATGGTATATAAAATTTTACATTAACCAAAACGGCAAAATTGCTGGAATAACAACGATTTACTCCACCGGAAAAAGCAAAATCGCTGCTACTGCAGCGATTTTGTAAAATGTGATTTTTTAAAAAAAAATTCAAATCGCTACCTAGGCAGCGATTTCCATTTTTCTTTAAAAAAAAGTTAATTATTTGAATTTAAAATTCTATTTGAACTCAAACATCATTTAAATTTAAATTTAAATTCAATAAAATATCTTTTTTAGAAAGAAAATATTTTTGTTACCTTACGTATTCTTAATATTTTTTTTTAAAATGATGCATATTTTCTTATAAGCTATATATTTGAATTTCAAAAAAATATTTGAAAATCAATAAAATTTATTTTTCCTACGATTTTCTTTAAAAAAATTGAATTTTTTTTAGAATAGGCAGCAATTTACATTTTAATTTTTTTGTAAAATCGCTGCCTAGGCAGGGATTTTCAAATTTCTTTTTTTTTAAAAAAAAAAAATGAAATCGCTGCCTAGGCAGCAATTTTCTAAAAAAATATATATTTTTTTACAAAAAATTGAAAATCGCTGCCTAGGTAGCAATTTGATTTTTTTTTAAAAAAAAAAATCACATCTTGCAAAATCGCTGTCACATCGTTGTAGTGGCAGCGATTTTGTTTTTTCTGGTGGAGTAAATCGCTGTTATTCCAGCGATTTTACCATTTTGATTAATATAAAATTTTATATACCGTTTTAAAATTTTAATAAATATTTTATACCCTTTAGGCTCCGAACTCTCTATATGTATATATACCATTTACCCGTTTCTCTATTTATTTTTTATATATAAAATTAAAATACAAAGAGTTGCATGTACCGGTAGCCGCATAATAGCAAATTAAGCTTGCTTGCATCTTCCTTTAAAAGGAATTGTTTTTCAAGTTTATTAATCGTTATAACTGGTAAAAATTGATTCAAATTTAAACTTTAAATAAATAATATTGAATTTACCATACTTTGAAATTTTCTTTTGTAGAAATATTGTGATTTTGACATATATGAATATACAAAACAATATTATTTTGAATGATATTCACATGTACTACAGCAAGCACAAGTTTAGTTCGATAATTATATTTATAAAAATATTTGAAGTAAAATTCATTAATGTTTTTAATAATTTTTACTATTAGATCTTTTTGTACAAAATCAAAATGCAATTTTTAGCATTATTCGATAAATTTTAGATACCTTCAAAAGGATAAAAGATAAAATTAAAAAAAATATTTATTTTTTTAAAACAGCCGGGATGTCTTTTCTTCTTTTAAAGCGTGTTATTTATTAGTGGAATTTGATTGATAATGATATGCTAAAATTAATAAATAAGGATAGCGTTATAAATATTTTTTCTACTTTTCTTATAACTACTGTTTATATGCAACCTAGACATGTCAGTTATCACTACCCTATAAATACTTGCTAGTTTTCTTTCTAATCTAACTTTATATCCACTTTATTATTTTATTTTATTCGTAATGAAATAAATTTCAATTTATCAAAAACAATTCAATTAAAATAAACGTCATATTAGGAATCACAAGAAAAATATTTATAGTCATAGTTAAAATTTTGAGAATCGATCAAATTTTCTTTGAACTTTTTTGTTATCCAGAGAAACACAATTTCTGCTACAATTTTTGTCATTTGAGTAAACAAGATATAAACTACACTAGAAAAGCCTTATGTAATCAAATCATGACTGAGTAGTAAATAGAGGTTGAATATCATTCCAGATTTCCGACTCCCAAGCACTCAACCACGCCCTTGTAGTCGGTTTTTTTATATGTCTTTTAAATTGCTTAGTATTATAATTTATAATATATTTTAACGTAATTTTCAGATATAGAAATTATGTTTCAAGAAGAAAACTTAAAATTTTTACACTAAACGCACAATATAGATTTAGAAATTTGAATCTTACAGTTTCAAATTTATCATGTATATTGAGCCAAAAAATATGTTTTTACGTATTCGTATAATACTACTAATTATTTTCTTAAGAGACTTTTATTAAATGTTGATCGTATGATAAATAATTACATTTATTATTTTTTTAATAAATGTAATTTTGACTAAAATAACGCTTTTTTTTTTTCAAACGGAAAAAGTAAGGTTGGTGGGTGGGTGTGGGGTGGGTGGGTGGTGGATCTATGTACGGCAGAAATCTTCATTTAACACTTGTACCAAATTTAAGTAGTGACTTTTCTATAAAGTTCCCATATGAAAATACAACTTTTTATTATTATTATTATTACTATTATTATTATTAAATAATAATTTATGGCACTTTAATTATTTCTTCGATTTTTAACCATTCAAGCTGGCACTGTTAGGCAGAAGGACAAATCAAAATTGATATTCACATCTTATTATATACATTTTTATCAATATAGTTTAAAACTTTTATTTGCTCTGTTGTTTTATTATTGGTAGGTCGGTATTAATTTTTTTTTAAAAAATGAAACTTTAATTATTTTTGTGGCGCAATTGCTAATGGAAGTCGAAAAGTTAAAACTTTTTGCTAGTTTTACTACTTTCTTTTGGAATAAAATGACACGGGTATAATGTCTTTATCATGTGTTCTTTTATTTTGTTTTATGTTTAGATAAATATAATTTGAACTAATTGAATTTATTGGGAAAAAACCACTCAAAGTGAAAATAATTGGATAATTGGGATTTTGAAAGCCAAGTATAACAACTTATAAACATAAATTATTAAAGAATTAACCTTTTTAAGTTATAAGTTACTTGGTGGATTAGTTACTTGATTATATGTATTATGTACCCTCCTAAAATTATATATGTGGTCAGGAATATAATTTCTTTAAAATTATTGGTGAAATACAATATTGGAAAATAAAAAATAAAAATAAATTTTTTTTGTATCGAGTGAAGATTTTTCGATTTTTATAAAAAACTTAAATCCTTTTACCGATCCATCAATGATTCTCTTTACTTAATTTCTTTGGAATACAAATATAATAATTTGACAGTATTATATAATTTGTATGCTATTTCACATTAATTATTAGCACGTAGCAATACAAAAAAAATTACGCAGCTAAACCCATTCCATGTATCTAAATCCAAAAAAGCAAAAAATTGGACTATTCAAAAAATTTAAATGTACTCCTAGTTTATTTATTTGGCTAAAAATACTCTCTAATTCACCTTTCTGCCTTACTTTTTCCGTTTAAGTTTAACAACTTTTTTTAAATTGTTATCGTTATTAATCCAATCACGTTTATTTATTGGATAAAATTAAATTTTCAATACATTCAATTTTTCCCTACCCGCCCTGACTCAAATGATGGGCTGGAGATTTAATTTTATCCAATAGGAAGACTCCACATAATGAATAATACTCTCCCCGTTTTTATTGATATGTCATTATTTTAGATTTTACGTCTTTAAGAAACTATGTAAATACTCCCTCCATTTTTACGCGTATTTACTGTTCTCTTGAAATGGAGTTTTCATGAACATAAATTAATTTATTTTAATTAATTAAGTTGACTAATAACATGAATTTATAATCATTTAGTTTTCTTATTTTAGTCAAATTCATACTTTCAAGACTAATAACTCTAAAAAAGAATATTGTTATTTATGAATCGATTTTATGAAATGATAAGTATCAAGGACCAACTATTTTTAATTAGAACGACGAATAAATATAAACAGAGGAAGTAAAACTAATAAAAAAAATACAATCAGTTGTGAGCCAAAAGGTGAACGAAGTAAATTTTTTAGCCATATAAATAAAATGACGGATATATTTAAATCTTTTTAGATGATTCAAAGATATTTTTTCCAAACACGTATCAAGCATATTGATCATATACTACACACATGCAACAATATTATATTATATAGATTTTACGTAAATATTTCCTCCACTCCCATCTCCCTCCTGCTGCCCACAATCATATTTTTTCGAATTGCTCAAATATTGATTATCTAGCTTGATTCTGATATTTAATTGAAATATTTTTGCGAATTTTTGTTCAAATATCTATTTATTTTTGTTGGTAGAAATGAGAATTACGCTAAATAGCTTATAATATATCCATTATAACAAAATACAAAGTCGTGACGTGACCAAATGATATCAAGTTAGGCATTAGATTATTACTATAAAACAAGTCAAATTGTTATGTTTCAATATGCTTTATTTTGAGTTAAGGATTTATCAAAAATAATCTCTTTAGATAGAAATAAAATTATATATACATCATCATATATCCTTATCAAACTCCACTTATAAAATTACGTACGATAGGGGTACATGTGTTGTTGTTGTAACATGTCCAAATGTTTGAATTCTACCAAATTGTGCAATAATTCATTTCACGTGAATGTATAATTTCTTCACGACTCTTTATCATAAAACATGCTTCATATGAGTACACAAACACAAACAAATGTGACAAATAATCTGTTTGAATTGACTTATTTTAAGTAATTTCAATTCAGAATAGCTTTTAAGTACTTTTGGAACGTTTAGTTGCTTATAAGCATTTAATTTAAATCAAAATCATTTTAAATACTTTTGGAACGTTTAGTTGCTTATAAACACTTAATTTTAAACTAAAAACAATAAAAATAAATTAAAAGCAATAAATTATAATAAAATCATACAAGTTAAAAGCCAGAAATCAATTCAAACAGACTAAAAATCTTGATATTTGTCTATATATATATATATATATATATATATATATATATATATATATATATATATATATAAGGTGGCAGAGTTGATGATATCTTTATGTTATTCAATTCTTTCAACAACCAAGAAAGAGAAATTAATATCCATACATATATCAAGTGAAAATATCCCAATTTTAAAGGGGTTAGTCATGCTACTTTTAAAAATGTTCCAAAATGTGCAACTCAAACTCTACTACTTCAACATACAATGCACCTAAAACAAACATAAATATCAATCCTTTTTATGACATATGGATCTTCAAGAAGTTAAAAGATAATATTATATATAAAAGCTAGAGGAATATATATATATATAGAGATAACTTCTTTTTTTTCCTATTTAGAAACGTATGCGTGTGCCCTAAATAACAGTTAGCGGCCGTCTTTTAATGATACCACCATAGTCAACCTGTGTCCTTGTACACACATTTTGACTTCTATCGATCTTATCACGATCAGAAACGGATTCAGAATAAATTCTATAAGATCTTTTTAGATAATTTTTGATACGTTAAATATATAATGTATATATGAACTGAAGCTATGTGAAACATAAAACGTGAAAGATATTATATCACTAGAAATTTTCTTTGAGTGAAACTTTCAAATTCAGATTAAATTCTTTATTTCTAGTTGAAATAATAGATAAACATATTTAACAATCAAATATTTGCCAAAATATCTCATTATCTAATTTAAACATTGATTTATATCCAAAGTTTTGCGCGCTAAATTCAATTATTTCCTACTCGAACATATCACTATAAAGTTCTGCAGGATCTATTTAGACAATTTTAGGTGAAGTTACGTTAAGTCAATAAGGTGTACTTGAACTTGAGGTATGTAAAACATAAAACATAAAACATAAAACATAAAACACATTATATCACTTGAATTATTCTTTAGATCAAACTTTCGAATTTAGATTAATTTCTTTCTTTCTAGTTGAAATAATAGATAAAAGTATATAAATCTACGTATAAACATTGATATATCCAAATTTTTGTGCATTAAATGCAATTATTTCCTACTCTAAAATATTACTATAAAGATTACATTTATTCTGAACTAACCTAACATATACACAGTCCGATCTTATTAATTAGCTTGCTCTATATTTTCAGCATATATATATGGCAACCAATTTTATTTTGACTTGTTGTTAGTCATATTTATCACCTACTTTTGTAGGCTTTTCATATAAAAAGTTTGAATGTGGAGTTTGTACGTTAAAACGTGATATCTTTGTGTCACTTATTTCATCCACAAATTATGTTACATTTTTCACGGAGGTGAAGGGACACAATGCCTAACAAAGATATTTTTAAAATTATTGAAGGGGTGACTAATCTTATGTACCTAATACTGACAAGTTTTTTATTTTTTCTATATATATTTATACAACTGAAGTTATATGCATGATCAACCAATCATGTATAACAAGTCCTCTGTGTCTAACTATTTTTACAATACAAAATGAGATTGATGAAAATCATGACAATTATCTGAACTTGGAATTCAGAGAAATAAAAAAATGTTACTTTTCTCTCTTCACTTTTACTAATTTATAAAATCACAATCAATAGAAATTATTTAATTAGCTAACGATAAGTATGGATATTTATATTTATCACCCTATATAAATGTTGCTAATACGTTTTTAGCAGGATATTTATATTTATCACCCTATATAGATGTTGCTAATGCGTTTAGCAATTTTGGATGCGTGACATTAATTAAATTATTCTAAATGTTTATGCACAATAAATATTACCATTAAAAGGAAAATCTATTGTCACTAGATGTCTCTTTTGCTACAGCGTTATATTTCTTTCGTTCATTTTTACTTAATTTTTTAGGCTTTGCACGTTCCTTATAAAAATAGAAAGATTGATATGAAGATTTTATGATAATATTTATATTAATTGATTATAGTATTAGGTCTTGTAAAATGATGATTTAAAATAAGTAGTAAAACATGAAAGAAAAAAAAGTTTTTATTTTTTTTTGTTAAAGTAACAAGTAAAAAAATCTAATTTTAAAATAGTAAACAAATAAAAGTGAACCAAAAATAACTTTTTTTATTTTACTTGTCAATTTTTTTTTAAAATTTTTTATCCTCAATATTTATTACTTATTCTCTAAATCATTTTAAAATCTTAATATGTTATTCATAAATTTTGATTTTTTTATAGTGAAAATTTGTTTCCGTCGATTAATACATAAAGCAGCCTCACAAGACTGTTATATATCCGATAAATAATAAATAAATAAAAACTCACAAAAATTGATACAGGGTTTTCTTACATTAATTTGGCATAAATTAAGCAGCTGTGAAGAAAATAAAATATCAACAAATAATTTTAAGAGAAAGTAAAATTGATTCCAAAAAAAAAATAAAAAACCTTAGATTTTTTTGAATCTTTACAAAAGTAGTCAAAAAGAGAGTATAATAATTCAAGAAAGTGGTTGATTATAAAAGTAATTAGTTGGCATTTTTGTGAGACGTGTTATAGTAATATCCTTTGAAATTGTTATATAGTATATACCTATTAGAATTAATTCAACATAGAATCATATTCTAAAACTATAATAATATGATTAGACTATTATTCATTAACACTAAAAATACATGATGAAATATAGAACAGACTATATACTATCTTTATGATTGACCGTTCCAAAAAAAAAAAAAAAAAGGATATGTTCTTCCCTTGTATGGGAATTTCGACAAAGTAAATTAAATACTCCCTCATTTCAATTTTATTTTTCACAAAGAAAATTAAATAATCCCTCCTTTCAATTATTTTATTTTTCACAGAGAAAATTAAATAATCCCTCCTTTCAATTTATTTGACAATTTTTTCTTTTAAATTTGTCTAAAAATGATTACTTTTCTATAATTAGAATGTTTAACTTTAAAATTCGTCTTTTTATCCTTATACTCTGTAAAAATAGTTAAATGATGTCACATAAATTGAGACGAATAAAATATTAAATATTTGTGCTAATGAAATGAAGCAGACTCGACGGATGAATCGATATACCCAAATTAGTTTGAATACCACCGTTACAATGAAATAAAATTAAATAAATCTTTTTTTTCTATGGTGCTCCACAAAAATGTATGAATCGCCTTAAATTTCAATTATACTTATATATTATATATTTATATATTATACATTTATTATTAGGCAAGTGACAATCTGAAAATAAATTCTAAATAATAATTGTAACTGTAAAAAGTTTATTTATGACAAACAATACACACAGGGGTAGTCTGGTCCATTCCTGCTAATTATGTATAGAGTAAGTATACTGATTAAGGATTAACTATTAAACATATGTTATTAATAATATAGTACTGATATAACTAATACCAATTATTAACTTATAAATTATATAGGTATTGTTATGTCGAAAATGAAAACCCCAACCATAGTATACACACTATGAATAAGTACCAAATCTATTGTATGTATTTTTCCTAATCCATCAACAAAATTATAACCTCATAAAGTACAAAATTCTAAAACAATTTTATAAAACTACCTTGCAAATTACTCAAAATAAATGATTTAAAAAAAATTCAAATTAAAGATGCATGTATTCTTGTTAGGGAAATAACAACAGAACTTAAATGAATAAAGTACGTTTATTTCTTGCTTCTTATAAGACCGGAAATAGAAATTTTATGAGAGAAAAAAATTGGTTAAAAAGGTAAGTTATTCGTGTATTAACATTAAATCTATATAATTAATATAAATGTATATATGGACTATGAAGAAATTTATGTATTATTTTATATAAAGTATAGAAGATTAACAGATACCTGAATAACTTAATTTTAATCTTAGGTACATTACTAAATCTTGCATTAGTCATTTTGTTTAACTCTTACTAAAACTTCCTTCGTTTGTAATTGAATGACAAGCATCACACATAGATTTA
Organism: Solanum peruvianum; assembly: GCA_027705065.1. Lineage (NCBI taxonomy): Eukaryota > Viridiplantae > Streptophyta > Magnoliopsida > Solanales > Solanaceae > Solanum > Solanum peruvianum. Next base: position 56,866,088 of record JAKWJD010001762.1, on the reverse strand, counting down.
TTATATATTAATTGTCGAAATGAATAACGAATATATTTAAATTAAAGTATATATAAAAAATTTATATATTATTTTCGAAATAAAAAAGAAATAACTAATATAATAAATATAATTATTATTTACATTGTTAATACTTCTATAATTCCAACGGGCCACCAAACACCCCTAAATAATTGAAATTCGACGATGTAATAATATTTCTATATTTGAATTCTAATTTGGAGACGGAAGACTTTTAGTAGTAAAAACTTTATTTTTGGTAAATAAAATATGTTTGAAACTTGAATATTAAAAGTAAAGTTTTTTCTAATATGTTGAGTTTTTCATTTGATTTTGTAAATATTATTTTTTTATTATATTTTTTTTAGCGGTAGGCTTCGGGAAATTATGGGAATTGGGATAAAATGCCACGTCCATTCTTGATTTTTTCAAAAATGTTATGCTGATAAACTTAAATTTCTTTATGATCAAATTAGTTAATCAGTTATTGGTTAATAGTAATTAGTGTAATTCTTCTAATGTAAAAAAATTCTACCCATGATTTGATTGTCATTTTTAAAGCTACTGTTTAAATATAACCAACAGTCACAACATATATTTAATATAACTATAACTTACATTTAGATAGAGAAACTATTTTAAGTTTTTAATAGTTAGTAAATTTAATTCAAATATTCAAAAATCAACGCTTTTACTTATCATCAACATATACGATTGTTTCAGCTCTGAATATAAAAAAAATCTTAATATAAAATGCTTCCTTTCAAATAAAATCCTATAGATGCAAACCTAAAATAATTATATTTTAATACGAATATCAATCAATAAAATTCTATAATAACGTTCTTAGAAAATATCCCGAAAATTTCTGTAGTTATGCACTCAAAAGTCTTCCAATGTATGTAATAATTAAATAAAATAATTAAATTAAGGAAGATATTTCAGCAAAATAATGTTGATTATAAGATGTAACAAGTTGGGTCAAGTCACAAATCAGCATGGTCAAAAATTTTCTCGAATCTCTATGTGTCATCTGGACACTTGGCAAAATCTAAACATAAAAACAATTAATATAATAATATAATAAGATATCATAAAAAGATATCGTAATATATAGATTACATTCGATTCTCAATGCGTGTTACTCTCTATATACGCATCTTTTTATCGATCGCTTGATACGGAATAAGGAATACTTAATAATCTTAAAATAAAACATGAAATTGTTCTATTCTGCATTCACTTGGAGCTCGATAATAATGAATTTTAGAATAATTTATTTCATCATAAATTTTTTTTTATAAATTATTCGCTAACTAATCCCATGAAATTATCAAAATTCATAAAATATCTTTATTTATGTTATTTTCTATATCATACAATCCCTTAAAGTTTAAAATAATTAGTGTCCATTGAGAAAATCTTAGCAATATATATAGTAATATCAAAATATAGTGTATATGATTCTCCGAAAGATCTAATGATTATAACCTATTAAAGTTCGAAAAATGGAATTATTTACAAAAAAATTTCTTCTATATTTGTTTAATTATGTCTGAAAGGCAAAGATGATTATGATTATAATTATAATATATTTTTCTTTGCATATCAAATTATTTGTCGTGTTTCAGTTTTATGTATTTATAAGAAAAATATTGTTAAAATTATTTTAATCTCATTTATTTCTTAATAAATAATCTATCTTTATTAAATGTTTATTTTATTGAAGTATTTATAATATTTAAAAATAATACTATCAAGATAAATGGATGAATATAGTTAATTTTGTCATGCATCTATAAAATGATAAATAATTATTTTTAAAAATTATGAAAGATAATTTTAATGGGATATAGTTGTTAATATGATATCCCTTACATGGAAGTAGAAATGACGTAAATAGTATGAAGCATTCCTTTTATGGAAAATGACTTAAAAATTAAATTAAATAAAGATAGAGACAAATAAAATGGTTTATTTCTTTAGTTATAGGTTAACAGTCGGTCTTTTATTTACTTTGATAAATTTTAATTTCTTTTTGTCATATCACAAGCACATTAACTAAGTAAACAATTATATATATATATATATATATATATATATATATATCTATATATATATATATATATATATATATATTATTTTTACTTAATAAATAGGGATGATGAATAAGTATCCCTAAATTTATGCCCGAAATCTGAGAAACATACTTATACTATACTAAGGTTCTATTATCCCTGAACTTATTTTTTTAATAAATTTCTACAGCTTTTCGATCTACATGACACTATCTTGTGGGCCCAATGTTGTTTGATTTTTTTTTAAGCTAGTACCACGTAAGGCGAAAAGGGATAGAAAATTACTTATAAAATAAATTCAGAGAGAATAATAGGACCTTAGTATAATTTTAAATGTATCTTTAGAATTATAGGCATAGGTTGGGGGTGTATTTTCCCTAACAAATAAGTACTTTAACTTTTTAAAAATATGCATACAGATAATTTATTTAGTCTCAATTGACGATTAAATATTTTAAATTATTTTTATTGTGTTTTGTGGACACTCAATATTAATGTAACATATAGATTCTAGAGATGTATACGATCATTTTGTAAGTTGAAGTTTTTAACTGACACGGCAAAATTGAATTAAGTTTGTCTAATGTGCGTAATAGAACTTGAAGTATTTACTCGAGAATTAGGGCTAAATTTTAGTGTTTAATTGTGATAATACTTGTGAATAATCACAATTTTTTTAAAAGTATTAATTGCTCTCTATTCAATACTGAATCATGCGTATCATGCGGTCTCATGTTTAAATTCAATCGGAAATAAAAATAATAGGCAATTTCTTTTTATTAGGTTTTAATCTCGATAAACAGAATTGTCTATACTTGTTTGATGAAAAGAAATATCTCATGAAAATAATGAGATTAACTTATATCTAGTGACCCTGGACAAAAAGAATTACACCATCAGCTCATTTTTAGAAATACTTATTTCTTTCAATTTAATTATCATATTTTCATATTTAAAGATTAATGATTCTTTTAATTTTTTTTAAAGACTTTCTATAAATTTAAAATTGTTTTGAAATAACGTTTAAATTTTTTTTTATACTATCGACTTTGAGTATTACTTAAATAAATTGAAATACATATGAATGTATATGGATCAAAGTTTATTTTCAATTAATTTTGGTATTATCGATAAAATGAACTAAGAAGAGAAAAGTTGAAGTAATGAAAATATCTATCCAAAAAAAATTTCATGTTAGAAAGAAAATTTAATAAGTTATGAATAATTTTTCTATGAAATTAATTAGTCTAGATTTTTTTTAAAAAAAAAAGTAAAAAGTTATCATTGATGATTGTCTCAAATTGCTTCAATGGTGTTGATGTGGAATGACGTAAAAATAATAAGTACAAGAAAACACTGTAAAAAATCTTCTTATTTTTGACAACCAAGAAGAATTCTAAACAAATTCATACAATTAATTAGAGTTCAAGTTATCATATAATACTTTATTATTATTATTTAAATATTAATGATAAGAAATATATTTTAAAAAATAAATATTTCTAAGAATGAGCTGATGGTTTAATTTATTTAGTCCATTGTCAGTGGATATAAGTTAATCTCAAAAATGATAAGATATGTACAAACTTGTTCAAAAACTATACTTACAAAAAAAATCAAAAGAAATCTAAACATAATAAAGTTTTACATAAAGGGATAACCATGCATTTTATACTTAATTGGAAGGTTTAAAATTAAAATTTACTCATCATTAAGAGATCAAAAAATATTGTTGTCCCTTTGATCTTTACGTATTCATTGAAAATTTCTTTTTATGCCAAAATTGGATTGCATTAGATGTTATTTTCAAAAGTTATAATTCCCTTTTTTAGTAAAAATCTTTAAAATTGAGTATATGATTCAATCAACGTACTAATTGTACGGATAGCCATGTTCCTCTTCTTTTTTTTCCCACTTTGCCCTTCTCTCACCCAACATAGCTATAAAAAAAGCACTTCCCTAAACCCCTTAACTCTGGTCGAATTCGTTTAGGTTAACTTTTGACTTATTTATCGATCTTTTAATACTATAATATAAACATAAAGTTCTATATCAATTTTTTAACACTCCCCTAAACCCCTCAATTTTCACCGAATTAGTTTAGATTAACTTTTAACTTATATATCGATCTTTTAATATTATAATATAAACATAAATATAATATAAACATAAATTTATATATTGATTTTTTAACTATTTAAAGTAAATTAAAGAATAATGTTAAATGATTAAAAAAATTGGTCAGAAGTTTAAAAAGTCTGTAATATTTTTTTTAATTAAAACATATTAAAATTAAAAACATTAAAATATCTAAAAATATAAAACATATTATTCTGATTAAATTCTAATCAAATTTTATATTTCATAAGTTAATTCATACATCATTCATCTTCGAGACATGGTAAACAACTTACTACATATTTATCTACGTTTATTAATATATTTTATTTATAAAAAAGTTATTTTCGATAGATCATCTGACACGACTTGGCCTTTGGCGACCAAGAGTTCACGTACTCTTAATAAAAATTTTGAAATTGCCGTCTTCTCTCACATGTTCTCAACATAAATAGAGTGACACGTGTCACACACTCTCTATTTTTCTCCCCTTTGTCGTTTGATATTTTACTTTTCCATTTTCTCTTTGTCTTCTGTTTCATTTTTTATTTTTGTCTCTTTTTTTCTTCATCTTCCGTTTAGTTTAAAATAGCATGAGCTGGAAGTGGAGATTCCGTGTGTGGGATTTGAGCTGTAAATATAAACAACCCCCTACCCCCCCAACTACCCCCACCCCCCCTACCCCCATGTATTTACCTATATATACATACACTGGGATTCATTACAGTATCATAGGTTTCATCTATTTCACAAGTTGTGTTGTTAACATTTTTGATTATAAAAAAAAAGAGATATGGAGTTTGTATCTATGTTTTGCTTGTTTTCTTTCATTTCTTGCTCAATTCTACTTGTTCATTCTGTGTTTAAGCTCTTTGATTTTGGTGTTAAGAAGTTACCTCTTCCTCCTGGTTCTTTGGGTTGGCCTTATATTGGTGAAACTTTTCAGCTTTACTCACAAAACCCAAGTTTCTTCTTTGCTTCAAAAGTCAAGAAGTTAGTACTCAGTTTTCTTGATTTTCTTCTTGGTATTCTTGATTTTGAGTTGCTAATGAGCAATGGTTGTGTTTGTTTTTGTTGAAAAAAACAGGTATGGTTCAATTTTCAAGACTCACATATTGGGATGTCCATGTGTGATGATATCAAGCCCAGAAGCAGCAAAACTAGTTTTGGTCACTAAAGCTCATCTTTTTAAGCCTACATTCCCTGCTAGTAAAGAGAGGATGTTAGGGAAACAAGCCATTTTTTTTCATCAAGGAGAATATCATGCAAAGCTAAGAAAGCTAGTTCTTCGAGCATTCAAACCCGAAGCCATCAAAAACATCGTACCAGACATCGAATCAATCGCGATAACATCACTTCAATCTATGCAAGGAAGATTAATCAATACTTACCAAGAAATGAAAACAGTATGTTTATTATCATGTTTTAAAAAAAAAAAAAACAGGGGAAAACAGAGTCCCCTGTTTTTTTCCTCTGTTTTTCCCCTGTTTTCCCCTGTTTTCGTGCTGTTCTCAATTTGGCAACATTTTTGCAGTACACATACAACGTTGCATTGCTTTCGATATTTGGCAAAGATGAAATGCTGTACAGGGAGGATCTAAAGAGGTGCTATTACGTGCTCGAAACAGGGTACAATTCGATGCCAATCAATCTCCCAGGAACACTTTTTCACAAATCAATGAAAGCACGAAAGGAGCTAGCAAAGATATTGGCTAAAATCATATCAGTTAGGAGGGAAGAAACAAATCAAAATCATACAGATTTGTTAGGATCCTTTATGGGAGATCAAGAAGATCTTACAGATGAACAAATTGCAGATAACATAATTGGTGTTATATTTGCTGCTAGAGACACTACAGCTAGTGTCCTTACATGGATCCTTAAGTACCTTGGTGAAAATCCTAGTGTCCTACAAGCTGTCACAGTAAGCATTTTACTCGTAAACGGATTCAGAATTTGAACTTTATAGATTCTAACTCGAGTCTTTTTTTCGTTTGTAGGAAGAGCAAGAGGGGATAATGAGAGAAGGAAAAGTGTTGAGTTGGGCACATACAAGGAAAATGCCTGTGACTACAAGAGTGATCCAAGAGACACTTAGAGCTGCTTCAATCTTATCTTTTACATTCAGAGAAGCTGTTGAGGATGTTGAGTTTGAAGGTCAGAATTTTATAATATAGTTTTGATAAGTTTTTATCAACTGAATACATCGAAAACCCCTTAAATTTATCGAGCCACATGGACAACAAAATTTATGTGATATCGCGTGTGTTACACATTCTTAAATTATCTGAGTCAATATAAATTAGGTCAAAGTTTAAGTACTCGATATGACGAAATTATCTTCATGATTTATTTCAGGATATCTAATACCTAAAGGATGGAAAGTATTACCATTGTTTAGAAACATTCACCATAGCCCTGATAATTTTTCTGAACCAGAGAAGTTTGATCCTTCAAGATTTGAGGTAAATATTAGCAAAATTTTAGTAATTAATTAACATTTTTTTATAATATCCATGGATACTGAGAAAAATCTTTTATTTTTATGTGATGGTGCCAGGTTACTCCAAAACCCAATACTTTCATGCCATTTGGCAATGGGACCCACTCATGTCCAGGCAATGAGTTAGCCAAGCTGGAGATTTTGATCCTTGTACATCATCTGACCACAAAGTACAGGTTAGCAATAATTCGTTGAATATTTAAAGTTTATAAGTTCTGAATTTTTAGTAGATATTTTAAGATAATCTTTAAATAATCTGATTAAATTGGTGATTCTTATTCTAGCTTCGCTCCTGATTAATAGAACTTATAAATTCCTTTTCTTTTTTAAAGATGAGGTAAAAAGAAATTAAGAATATATAGTTATAATAATTATTACTAAAATTGAAGTTCCTAAAAATAGAAATGTTTTAGTGTTACTCATCTCATAATATTTTGTTCCATTTCCTCTATGTTTGGCAGGTGGTCTATGATGGGCCCACAAAATGGAATTCAGTATGGACCCTTTGCTCTTCCCCAAAATGGCCTGCCCATTATGCTCTCCCACAAGACATCATAATAAAATTAAAAATTAAAATAACATAAAATAAAAATAAAAATAAATAAAAAACATTGAATTGTGAGAATATCTCTTCAATTCCATCATCTAAAGATTTTCCCTCACAACTTGGAGGAAAATATATGAAAAACAAAATTTCCTTCTTCATGAGGAAAGCTAAGAAGGATCCAGAAACATATTAATAAATTCGAACGATGTGTTACTGATCTTCAGAGATTTTTCGAATGGTAAAGAAAAAAAGGAGAAATTCAATCACAACGAAAAAGAAAATTTTGTATATATATATTAATTTATCTAACTTAAGAAAAGAAAGGAGTTAATGTAAACATAGGGATTTTTTTTTGTTTTTTTTTTCTTGCTATGTAATTTTTTTTATTTTAATTTTTTAGAATTTATTTGTGGCATGTATAAAGTCCGCAAGGCAATTAATGAAAAATCTGATTTTCATTTTTCTTGCAAGCAAACATAATATATAGTTGACAATATTATTTATTTTTGTTTTTTATTTAGTTTGCTCTGAGATTCATTCAGTTATTATTAGATTTATACATTCGTTCTTATCCCTCTTTCTGCCAATTGCCGCCCCTCTTCCCTTTTAATATATAAAAATTATCGATCTGAATCGTTCGATCATCTAATTTACAGAATATATGAATATTTTATATATTTCAATTATGTTGATAATTTATATATTGTTAATATTTCAATAATGTTAATAAACTATCAAAACGAACGATATATTTTGTATCTATCACTTAAAATGCCAATTGCCGCCCCTCTTCCCCTTAATATAAAAAAATTATCGATTTGAATCGTTCGATCATCTAATTTACAAAATATATGAATATCACATACATTTCAATTATGTTGATAATTTATATATTGTGTATATTTCAATAATAAATTATCTAAACGAACAATATATTTTGTATCTATCATTTAAAATATTGTATAGAAGCTAAAGTAATATGAATGTACTCCGTGTATATTTTTTAGCTGCAAGTTATTAAAAAAAGTTAATAAAATTATTTGAAAAGAAAAAAGAATTTTTTTTTTTATTTGTTCTATTTTTCATGGGATATTTGTGAAAGGAATTAACAAATCTCTGTCAATTGGTTATGTTTCATGAAAGTTACATATAAGTTTTTAGTTACTTACACAAGTTCAGTACTGTCAACTGTTGGCATTTTTTTTTTTTTTTTGTCATTTACAAAGATGATATTTTTCTAATAATGATTTTTGAGATATATTAAGAAGGGTTAAAAGCCTCCACATGCTTGATTCATGATGAGAAAAATTAAGTTGCTCTGTTTGGATATAAAAATTATAAAATTTATTTTTAAGTTAAATAACATTTGAGGAAATGGAGTTGTGTTTTTAACATATTATTTCTAATCCAAGTTACAATTTTTTTTTTGAATTTTAGAAAATTTTAACAATTCATGACCAAATGGATACTAAGGGCCCGTATGACCATGAAGATGAAGATTTTAGACGTGTGATTTGAACTTTTCATATTGTATGATTTCTTATAAATATAAGAATCTTTTAAGTTGTAAAATTATTAAAATTGTCTCAATTATTTATACAATCTTACCAAATAAGCATAAGTTTATCAAATCGCATATTCAATAGACTATTAAAAAGTATAATTTTTTTTAAACTTTTTAAGTTGTATGTTTTTCTCATAAAAATAAAAATCTCATAAATTATAAAACTATTAAAATTATCTCAAATTCTTTAGACAATCTTATGAAAAAGCACAAGCTTTATTCGATACAAAATTAAAACTAAACGTAATTACTTATGGTGTATTAGTCTTTAATATAATCCTTCCTCATAGTACTTATAGTACAGTTTAACTTGCATTTCTCATTTGTCATTCATATGACTAAAAATTATTGGTCAATTTAATTGGTAAATATATTTGATAAAAGCTAATGAATTTGGTAAATATAAATGAAGTAGTCTTTTTAGAAAAATATAAAACTTTAATAAATAAAGGGCAAAAATGGGGGGGGGGGGGGGGGGGGGGGGGGATTCAAATATCCATTTTGAACTTTGAACAATTTATTTATTTACAATAATAAAAAATTTTAAAAATTCAATTAATATGAAATAAATGACTATATTTTCATTGAGTATATAAAAGTGTTTGCACTAAGAATTACTTGAATTTGTTGAATGGAAATTAATAAATACAATTTATACACACAATGTCCTCTATAATTTTCAAATCAATCTTATTATAAGAGTGCCCCATTTGTTTGACCTAGATGCATTTTTAACAAGCTTTATGCTATACATGACTTAAATCTTCAATTTGTCCCACTGATTAATTTATACAGGACTTTCATAAGTACATTATTAATCTAATAAATCCTCTATAATTTCTAAATGTTTCTTTAACTACATAATAAGGGCTTATATACAAACCTATCACCTCTAAGAATTGTTGAGTTAGGTTATTATAAATTCGAATTTTGAAAATGAAAGAAAATTTTATTAGTTTAATGAATTTTATATAATGTGAATTTAGAATAGTCAGAATCTAAACTGAGTATCAAACATGAGGCAAAAAGATGAAGACTTATTTTATTGAGATTTCTTGCTTGATACTTGATATTATATTAGAGTTCGACTGAAGTTGAACTCACACATTGTAAGATTCTTAAAAGTGGCATTACTAATATAAGATTTTTTTCATTTTTAATTTACGATTAAGAACACGAAGATTCTAATCATCCCATCGCAGTTTACTCTACAAATCTTCGTCGAAAGACGATAAATAATACAACTCCAAAGATATTATAGAAGTAGGTTTTGTGTGGTTTGCACGTGGCATTATTCATCACCATTATATTTATTTCTTTTGACTTTTGATGAATTAATAATCGCTTAACATTATTGTGGCTGACTTTTGAGCCATTTAATTATTTTTTTAGTAACATAAGGAAAACTTGTCTCCTCCTTTTATATCCATTGTTTTGTAATTTAAGCCGGAAAATCATGAGTTTATAATTTTTCTCATATTAAATTTTTATAATTATTTTCTAACTATTCTTGCAAAACAATAAAGTTTTACGATATTTAAATTGAAGAATTATTTTTAAAGAAAATTAAAATTCTAATATCGATTTGCTTATAACCAAGTGTAAATATATAACACGTTAACACTATATCTAGCTAGTCGATAAACACTTACATTAATATATTAAGCTAATAATTAAGCCAAAAATATTTAAAAATTAATTTGACCAACTTTTCAGCTAATTCAAATTAGTATCATATGTTTTTCTTTTTTAAATAAAAATAAAAATTATATATATTGTATTAATAATAATCTCTTAAACCCTTTTTATAGGGTGTAAGCAAAGAGCTGTACACGCATCCATCTTGTTTTTTTATAATGAAAATTCCTAATTAAAGATTAAGCCTAATTTCCTTGAATATATTTATTTTTAAAAAAACATGATTTCAACATCAAGATTGTCAATCATTATGGAAATGTCAACGGCAATTTTTTTTTTAAAAAGAAAATAATAAAAGAGATGAATGAAGTGTTCAATTCCTAATATTCCAAGTGTCCTACTTCAATCATCATTAATTTAATCTCTTCTTAGTATAAAAAACTAATCTTTATCTATTGATTTGTCAACGCCAAAAATTCAAAATTACTACTCCTCTTTTTCTATCTCAAATTAGTTATCGTATTTTTTAAAAATTATTTTTAAATTATTTATTATTTTAAAAATCTGAAAAGAAATTATTACATTTTATGCACGTATGGTTACTCTTTCTGAAGACTACAAACATCTCGATTATGGAACCTTATAATAAATATTGTCTATTTTTACTTATTTATATAAAATAGATGTTCATTCCCTACATCAAAAATGATTATTAGCGGCAATTAATTCTTAATTGTCGCTAAGTATGTATTTTTAGCGGCAATTAACATTCCTCGTATATGTCAATTAAGTCTTTAGCGACATTGGTTCTAATGACACTTAACTAATGACGATAAAGATTTTAGCACTCTTTAATAATGTCAATATTTAATCTCGCTAAAAGTTATTTTTATTGTAGTGACTTTCACTTTTCTATTTTAAAAAATCAAGAACTATATAATTAATTTATATCCCAAACCACTTAATTACCTAGGAAAAAAGGGTTAAAAAATATCCTTAAAAGTATGTTAAATTAATACTTAACAAATAAAAATGAGCGGAATAAATAATTTTTTATGAATCATATATAAGATAATCACGACAGATGATTTGAGACGGAGGAATATGTATTGTTTGATATACACCAGTACTTTCATCATTCGTTAATCTTCTTGATTGACGTATTAATTAATCTTCTTATCTTTAATAAACATATCATATTAATTATTATTTTTTGTGATAAAATTATTTTTCTCTGCATTGGAGATGTGATCACTCATGTTGCATGCCATGCAGATTACAATATAGTCATTCAAATGGACTGCATTTTGTAATTTTATGTCATTTTTGAAGCATGATTTTGCAACTTAAAAAATGGAAAATGGAAATATTTCTTACAAAAATTAAGTTAAAAATTAAAATACAATGGCTGCATAAATTTCATATTTTTCACTTTATTGGTTCCTTTTTTCCTTTTTAGACATCCATGACAAGAATATAATTGAAATTGTCTGCTTTATAACCTTTTAGTTTTTAGGGTAAAAGGTTAAATTTGTCTCTGAATAATGCAAAATGAAAAAGATTTGACATATTTTTAACATATTGAAACTTAGAAACTCCTGTTATAACTAATAATAAGTAATCTTAAATATGTCATTTATTAAAAAAAATTCCTATGTTAATAGTTTAGGTTAAATATGAAAAAGATTTAATTTAAGGTATAACCGTCCAACGATGATATCAAATTTTCTATCAGAGAGTTACCCTTTTAGTTATATAATTAATTTTGTGGACTTTTTGGCTCCGAGCTCAAAATAAAGTAATTAACGATAGAAATAGTGATACGATCTCGATGCGTCAATACATTAACACCTTTTGTAGGTAATATTGGACTACTAGTTTATTAACACACGTCCTTTAATGAGTTTTTAGAAAATTCTTAAAAATTAAGCTTAATTTCCTTTGTGTAATTAAATGAAAAACTCCACATGGGTTACATAATCAAGATACATAATCAAGATTGTCAATAATATCATAATAAAATGTCAATGACAATTAATTAACTAAAGAAAATAATTAAGTCTTCAAGAATGCTTAGCTCATTTAATTAATTTTCCAGGTTTAGTTATTTCTTAATAAAAACCTTTTTTTTTCTTTTGTCAACTTAACGTCACTACTAATCTTAAAAAAAAATTATTCTTTCGTCATTGTTAATCTTCACTATCAATCACTAATCTTCATTATTTAACCACTAATTATCTTTCATAAAAACCTAATATGTATTTTTTATTCTTATATGTAGTGTTTTTGTCTCATTTGATCATGTTGCATTCAGAATAAAGATACCTTTTCTTTGTTAATGTTTCTTCATTAGATTAAACGTATGAATATATAAATTTTGCAACCAAAAATAAAAAATAAAAGGAGTAGTTTTTGGACTCATAACAAAATATTAATTGAGCTATTTTTTTGTTGTTTAAATATAATTGGAGGGTGATAATAAAATTAATAAGGACGGTAATAAAATTAATAAGGACGGTGCTAGATGATCCTTCTTTATCATATTTTTGATTAAACGAAAAATAAATAATATGTAAAACTAAAGTATATAGCTAAAAACTTTTAACTTTCTTATGCATGTAAGCACCGATATCAAACAGGCAGATTGAGTTAAATTTGAACGGATTAAAATTGGTTATAGTCCAATTGTGCAATTCTTACCATACTAAATTTTGCAATAATTATTTTTAAGGAAAAAATACACAAGTACTCCCTCAACCTGTGCCTATAATCCAGAGACACACTTATACGTAAGTTAAAAAGGATAGAAAATAACTTATAAAATAAGTTCAGGGGTAATAGAACCTTAGTATAATATAAGTGTGACTTTGAGATTTCGAACATAGGTTGAGCTAGGGGTTACTTATGCATTTTCGCTTATTTTTATAACTTTTTAGTGTCCAATAAAATTATTTTTTCTTTTTATTACAGTTCTATATAACATTACAACTAAAAAAATGTCTTTTTCAAAAAAAAAAATTGATTAGACACAAATGGTAAGACTAAGAGCATATAAACAGTTTAAATTATTGCTCAAATCTTTACAAGTAAGAACATTTACCTAATAGTTTAAACAGACACAAATAATTCGATTTTAAAACTTTTTTTTTCTCTGTTTTAAAGTAACCGTTAGCAAGGAGCATTTTTGAGCTAATTGGCTTATGGTGACAACTTAATTGTTCAAAAAAAAAAAAAACGAATCGAATGAGAAATTTATTCTATCTTAATCAGAAAATATTTTGAGATAGTCGAATTATCATGATAATATTTTTGTGCCAATAATATAATGAATCGAACGACAAATTTATTCTATTTCCAATAGGTAGTATTTTGGCCCTTTTTCTCTAAAAATCTATATATTCAAAAGTCTAACATTTATGAATTTGGAACCCAAAATTGAAGTACAAAATCTTATCAAAATAATAAAAATAAAAAAAGTCAAACATAAAACATAATTTTGACTACATCTAGGTCTAATAACTTGTCACCAAACAACCAAAAGGGAGCAAAGTTTTTTTTCTTCAGTCCAACCAATTGCCAGCCTAACACGTATGCACTTGTCTATGTCCCATGCATCTACTCGAATCGAGTTTATCTGAATCTAATACTTTTAATCCAAATATTAAACTCTGTGTAAAAGTCCATTAAACTAAAATTCCAACATATTTAATGCAATGAACTTTAAATATTTAATCTACGAAACTTATATTTTGAATTTGATTCTGATACGATACGTAGAGTTGTGGTAATTATATTTGTTGATAGACAAGGCAGGAGGAACCAAGTTTCAATCTCTGTGTATTTCAGTTTTACATAAATATGATGCATGTGATATCAATTAATAATGTGACAGATAGATAGAATTAGAAGAACTAGTTAGCATTTGGTTGGAACAAAGGCTTCTGAATTTTCATCAAATTTTTGGTAAAGAGAAAAATTAATGAAGTAGCAATAATGATTCTGGTCCCTATATATATATGTATATATATATGTTGCAACTATCTATACACTGTCTTATAAAGTCAAATATATAGTATGGTTGAGTCATTGTTTCAACAGAAATTTAATTCTACCAATTATCACTCTGTGGGCAGAGCTAGGATATTTGAATCTCCGTGACGAAATTAGAAATTACCTTAAGAATATTTAAGATTTAATATAAAATATAATATTTTGGACACCTATAATACAATATGATTTTTCTAGTTTGTTGTTTCTTTATTAAGAAAAAAGGATGGTGGAGCAACACAAAGTTTTAAATAGTCAACTTACAACAATTTGTTTTAATGTATAATTCTTGATTTTAAAAAATCTGTAATCTCAACAATTAAACAAAACCTAATGGAGTAGAAATTTAAAATTCAAATTATCCTAAATTTTTCAGCTTGTTTTGCTAATAAAATGTTACTGCATTAAGTGAAAGCAATATTTAACTCCGGGAAAAAAGTCTGAAATATATTTGAATTTTGATCGAAATTGTTGCAACGATACCAAAATTTAGAGAAAACCTTTTACCTTTTGCACTATTTAATAGTGTATTTTAAAAGTATATATGTGCCACGTAGACACATAACTAGTTATAATTATGTAATATCTTTATGTCCACGTGGACAAATATTTACCTTTAAAATATACTATTAAATATTGAGGGGGGTAAAAGGTCCTCCAGAAAGTTTGGTATTGTAACAACAATTTCGACGAAAATTAAAATATTTTTCAGACCCTTTTCGCTTAGACTTATATACCTAGGACAACTGATATAAAATTTCATGCCTGACTTTTGTCATTTTGAAAAAAAAGAAAAAAAAAAAGAGGAACTCGAGGATGATGATCCACGAAAGCAATTTTGATTTCTAATAGAAACAACCTAGAGATATTTTGAAGTATGTTGACTTTGAATTCACTGTGGATTTCTCAATTCTATTAAAGCATGACTAAGACATTATTGACTTGTAGCTTTAGGTTTTCCAAATTCATGGATAATATTAAAACATGTGGAACTTCAACTCAACCTCCTTTAGCTAATTAACACTTATTTCAAGTTATGCATGTGCATTTTGAAGAAAAATAAAGTCATACCATGTCCAAAAATTAACAATGACAAGTCGTAGTCCAAAATAAGTTTGGCATATAATTTTCCATTTAAATTCATCTATTCGTATTGTGAGGACTTTTCAAAAAGGGGCTAATTTTATGATGATTGTCACTTTTCTTTTTAATCCAAGCTTGATATTAACAATATGAGTGAGTAGTGTGATTCAACACCATCAAAACAAAACCACTATACTCTCACCAAAGACATAATTTACAATCATAAAAGATGCATAGCCTAATCGCAGTGTATAATAATTTGCAAGTTTAATTATCTCAATATTAACTTCAAATATATGTTAAACTTTAAGACCAAAATTAGAATTTTTTTATGGAGGTCTAATGCGTAAAACATCTTCAAGCAAGCAAGCAGAGGGACCAAGACTTTCATGTTCTACTAACTTTGCACAAAATTACCAACTAGTGTAAAATCTTGCATCTTCTTTCTCAAAAATGTATGGCTTCTTTTGATTTTCCAACTCTAATAGAAAAGGGATTTTCCTTCCATTCTAGTAGACATAATCCATACTAATAGTAGTCGTACTATTACTCTTGTTACTTCTTATTTATTGTTCAGAATGTATCATCCTTTCTGTAGTATTTTAATTTGTATTTCCTTTTCAAGCCGAGAGTATATCGAAAACGTCTTCATACATCTATCCTCCCAGACTTCACTTTGTAATTACACTACACTTAGACTTCACTTTGTAATTACACTACACTTTGTAGAATTACTTCACTTTGTAATAACACTACACTTTGTAGAATTATGTAGAATTACACTAGGTATAGGTATGTTGTAATAGTAAAGGTTTATAGTTTCATTTAAGTGGACACTACTTGCAAACGACTAACAAACACCAAAAAAAAAAAGAAATAAATGCAGACAAGTGAAGAACTGTAGATTAAAACATACTGAGCTTATTCATGAAACTACAAGACTTGTATGACTAGTCATGTGCAGATTAATTAAAGACGACAAAGATTTTGCAAAACGAGCTGCCTTGGCATGGTATCAATTTAACCTGAAAAATGATTATTACTTACATTCACATAAGGGAACAATACCCCTTCTCCAAATGGTACAGTTTGCCTCCAAAAAAACATATTGAATGGTCTCAATAAGATTGACAAAAGGGAAAATTCACATAAAACACAACTCTGACAACTTGAAAAGCATGGAAAATCCATGGACATGACTGCACCAAGCTTGACAAGCTTTTGCTCTGGAAACCTCAAAGTGAAAAGCTAGCGCGGCCTCCTCACCTAATCCTACCGGTCGAAACCATTTGTACTTCAAACTTTCCCAACTGCAACTGCGTTAAAATATACCACAGGCTCATACAACTATTAGTTCCTTGCAAATTGTACTTTCAATTGTAAGATCGGCCATCAAACATACTTGTACCTTTCCAGCAACACAAATCTATATCAATCATGTCATGTACCTTAACCAAGCAAATCCTTGAATAAGTTGGGATTCTGACTTGTTGGGTTCACACCCATTTGTCTCACAAGTGCATCTTTTTCCAAAGCCTCTTTAGTATTTGGTCCCTTGCTTAATTGTGCTGGCAGAGTAACTGCACTTCCTGTCCCATGGCCATTCTTGTCAGGTGCATGAGAGATTCCAGAGATAAGATTGCATCACCACTACCAGTTGAAAGGAGATCTGTCATTCCCATATTCTGCCCACTTAAGGAAGTGTCACCATAAAGAGACATAAAATCAGGTGCTTTAGTAGCACTACTGGAACCTAAAGCTGCAGTTCCTTCATTTAAATCAAGCAACCCTTCTAATTGCTTGAAAGGATCCTCAAAAGTTGTATTACTAATACTAGTCGGTTCACCCATGTCGAGCAAGTCTGGAGGTGGTTGGGGACTTGCTTTCACAGCACCTCCATCGGAAGGTCCACTCTTTTCTGCATGAGACTTGTCTGCAACACGGCTGCTTGGCCTTGATGTCTTGTGGCCAGCAGCAGGTCTTTTTTCAGTTTTTGATACACCACCAAAGAGGGATGCAGCAAGTTTTTGCTTTTCCGGATTAATTTCCTCCTGCTGCCTTCTTGAGTCGTAAGATACATCACGTGTTTTTGAGCTTAAGCTGCTTGTTACATCACGCTGGGTCGCTCCATTCTGAGTCTTATAGGTATCAGAGTCTGTAGTAGATGGTGAGGAAGAGGAATAAGTTTGCTTACCCCACTTCTTTTGAACACCATCAAGTCGTAGCTTGATTTCTGATGAGCCTGTACCAGACACGGAAAATTTTGGTGCAACAGCCTCATGAAACTCTCTGTGATAAGTTGGTTCTGGTACAGGAACAAGTTCGGTTGAGGATACTGGTGGAACTGGGGGTCTTGATGGTACAGAAGGTTTTGGAAGATCATAGGCTTCAAATCTAAGAGAATGTCCCGATGATCCATGTAGTTCTTCAACTCTTAAACTGCTGATACTTAAAGCTCCTGATCGCTCACTCTCAGGAATATAGGGTTGAGCCCCTTTTTTCAGTGACTCTTCAACATAACCATTGAGAAACGATAGTTCTCTATCAACCTGCAGAAATTTTTCAAAATAGTTGCCCTCAAGTTTAAACAAAACAAAAATTGGAAAACAAAAATAATGAGCCTTGTGAGTTGTGATACAGTGTAAACTTAAATCATATCTTTCCAGTAACGGAAGCAAGTGGAAACATCAAATTTTAACTTCTTTCACTCTCATCCACAGAGAATAAGTTGGTAATATGAAAACAACAAGGAAATAACGGCACCCTAACATTTTTCAGTTTCATACCAGAGAAAGTTAAGTATTTGTAGCTTGAGAAAAGAGGGTAGAGCCTATTGGATGGGCCTTTTTTAAGTGCTTCTGAGCCAAAATAGCTTTTAAACAATTTTGTAGTGTTTGGGTAAAATAAAGAAGTGTTTTTAAGCAATTGTTTTTAAGACAAAAATAAGCTAAAAGAAAGTTAGAATTCCTAACATACGGATAAGCCCATCCAAACAGGCTCTAAGGGATAAATTTGAAGCACCAACATGAAGGATGCCATCTCCAGGAATCCGAAACATAAGCATGCCAGCTCTTTTTCAGAAGTTCCAGGCAGATCAGTGATATAAAGCCTGCTATGAAAAAGATAGACCGTTTGTGGCTCACTGAAGGTACAAGACCCACATTTTACCCCAGAAATTGTACTCTGGTAGGTCGAGAACATATTCCAAAAACAGTTAAATAAGTTCCTTCATTTTTATTTTTATTTTTTGCAGGGTTGGGGTAGATAATGCCAAACAGGGTGATACAAGAATAACGAAACCAGGTATATTAAACAAAGCTATCTGCTATTGGTGAAGAATTCACAACAGAATTGATCAGTAAAAGCATGAATTTCTGATAATCCCATCAATATGTCTAAGCCTGTTAATAACTTGAGAAATAACCTTCATCAAGAAACATTCAATAAACTCCAAAAACAGTCCTTACCACGATGTCTTCACAGCTAGCATCCATTGGAATAATATTTTCAACAGCACGAGCATCTAAGCCAATAAGCGATTGAAGTTCATATGCTCGTTGTTGTAGATCTGTTGAGTTTGATGCTAACAACTCTTCAATGAATGACTGACACTGCATTGAGCCAATACTTCAGCACTCTGGAATTTGTATTGAGGTTTGAAAGAAATTCTAGCATTGAACAAGAAACTCCAATACATTGTAATTTTTCCCTTATCCTGTTGTTAGACATACAACAACAAGAACATACCCAGTGAAATCCCAAAAAGTGGGTCTGGATAGGGGAGAGTGTACACAGACCTTACCTCTACCTCATGGAGGTAGATAAGTTGTTTACGCTTCGGCTCAAGTGAAGCAAATCAAAGTAATAATGGAAAGGAGAAACAACAATGAAGAAAAACAGACAACAAATAGGAAAGCATTATGAACATATATGCAAGGAACCGTAACATCAACAATAAGGTGCGATCACCTAAACATAGTAAACAACAAATTCTAACAGATACAAAAAGCTAAAGACTACATGAATAGGATACTACTAAGACGACACTCGGCTATCTACCAAACTTCTACCCTTACCTGCAACCTCCACACCCTCCTATCTAAGCCCATATCCTCCGTAAGCTGAAGATGCGTAATATCCAATCTAATCACCTCTCCTGAATACTTCCTTGGCCTACCTCTGCCTTCCTCATCCCCACTAGAAAAGCGCATTATCCGCGAGTGTTGAAGGTTACAGTTGGTCCTAACAGTGACTCCAAACGGATCCTTAATCCATCCTTTCTTGTTAAATCTGATTCTTTCTCTTCCCTAACTTCATGCAATTTCCAGAGACATCCCCTATATAGATAATCTCACAAGATCTTTTCTGATGAAACATAAAATTCGCCTTCATTATTTTTTTAAAGCTAATATAGAACCAGGTTAGTGGCTTTTTGTTGTTGTTGATAAAGTTGGTGGCTCATTTTATTAATAACGGAAAAAACTGAAAAAGAAGGTACAAGTAAAGGGAGTTTGGTGTTGGTGTCTTACATTACTAATCCTTCTATTTACTGTATGATGTCAGGGCTTTTCCACCATCACATTCTCTCTCACAGTAAATGAGATGGGAAAAATGAACAAAGAACTTGTCTTTCGAACTTATAAAATTGGCAATCAAATAATTCTTTTTTTCCCTTCCCCTGTCCATCGATTTACCGACCTTAGTGGTCTGATATTTCATACATTTACTCTCCTTGTTAGATAGTATGTAGATTTTCTTCAATTCTTTTTTTTTTATGATCATGGCATCCAGGCCAGCTTTCGCACACCTCAACAAATTTTTCCCCAGACTGTCAGGTATTCACTATGGGACCCCAACTTACCTGGATTCCTGTTTAAGACCTTCCAAAGGGGGAAAAGCTCCCTACGAAGAAAAAAAAAGATCAGGGCCTTTGGTCAAGGGTGGAGGCATCCTATCTTATCCCATCATAACCATTGATGGTAACAGTTTCATTTTAAATAAGAAAGCAACCAATCAATATTGCCTCAATTCCAAAAGTAGAAGATATTCGCTGTATGAATTCTGTCTGTCCCACTCTAGTCGGGCAAATTCCATTCTAGTACTAGAATGATTTATTATGGAACATACATATTAAGGCAATATGATTCTTTTCTTCCTTGGGAGATAAGAATGATACACGGTTCATTCTCATTTTCTTGCCCACGTGAAACTCATTTAATTAAGATATAACTTTGTAGTGTTAAGCTCCTCATCAGCAATAGAACATTTTACAAATGATTCTACCAGAAAGAAGAAATAACTTAAGAGTCTGCTTTATGATTCTAAGAATTTATATTTAATGATAATCTGAACATCCTAAAGCCCATTAAACTAAATTAAATAAGATGGTTATCCTCCCCAAGTTGTTTGGAACTGAGGTTCTTGTTGGTGGTGATTATTCTGCATCTGTAAAAATGGGTATGTTTTTTCTCCCTTGCTAGGAACTTTCTCTTCTTTGACAGGAAACATGGGAGTTTATTCAAAATGGAACCAACACGTGCAGATAACATCACATGTCAAAAGGTACGATCTGGAGAGTCAGCAAAATAAACAAAAACCTATCAGCCTAACTGTTGGGAAAGACACTAGTATCTCTAAATGAGTCTTATCTGAAGGGGGAAAAAAAGACTAACTGACCTGGTTTGAAAGGTAAATTTACTTACCTCCGGCAAGATGTCCACTTTCCTCCCAGCTGCTATTTCAAATGAATATACTTTCATAAGTGCTGATACTGCATAAGCCTACAACAGAGGAGCAAACAATCCGTAAGGAGTTCAAATTTTAAGAGCTAGGCAGTGAAGGTTTTGTATAGACTTTTAACACTATTCATAAAGATTACAAACAACCTGTCAAATAGTTTGACTGTAACAAATAGGGTTTCCTAAATGAGGAAGAACCTGATGCATAAAATGCCTACTTGCCAAGAATAATTTCATTTGTTAACCAAGAATATAAGTTGGAGAAGTTTATCAAAACTCTATTTGTCTTCACACATATTTCTCCTGTATTTGAGCAAATTTAAGAGTTTCCTAGTTCCATGAAGGTAAAGATTTAACTTCTTAACGCCTACTTTACACATGCTTTGTCTGCTACAAGTCTTTTCTTCACAATGGCCCCCAAGGCTTTATCCTAGTGGTTACAGTGCAATGGATTTGGTGCAGGTCATAGGTTCGACCCTTCCTGCCAACAAAAGTTTATTATTTAAGTGGAGACAGGTAGAAGGGTGGATCCAGTAACCCGAGTATCAAACCATGCGCCACAGTTTCTCAGGAATTTCTTGGTTATACCAAAAAATTATATATCTTTAACAATAGGACCAGGATATAGCTCAAAGGATTTCTTGTTTGCTTACCATCTTTAAAAATTACTCATATCTTAACCTGCTGTTATGGATCAACTTCCAGCATTAACAAATACCTACAAGGCTCTTTTGGAAAGTCTATTAGCCGTAAGGCTAGTTCCAATAATTGATAAATATGTTTTTTTATAAAATATGGTATTTACAGTAATGAGATCAAAAATCAATTACAAAGAGCGTATTCGTACTATCCTGTTAAACAGTCGAGTTGCCACCACCTGAGTACCTTCTGATACCAAAGATACAAGACAGCAGGAGGTCTTCAGACACCATTTTTAAAGAAAATAACTTTAGAACACGCAACTTTTAGAACACACACTACTGTGAAAAAAGATCACTTCCAAATATGTAAACACATAATTCTAGGACCTGATGTCCTCGACAATCATACCATGGGGGCTATCCTCCCATGTTGCTCAGATCACATCCTATCAAGTAGGGGTGTCTAATTAATTAGGAGCAAAAGGCAAAGAGGGTTCACAGCTCTGAAAACCAGAAAGTTGAGGAAGCTTTTTGAAACAGAATACATTTCATTTGGTGAGTTCTCAAAACAATTTTCTACTAGCTTTTTAAGATCAAGTGGATCATAATACAGAAATAGGTCATACTAGAAGCAGGCACCTCGCAGCTGATATAAAGCAGCAATTGAACCTCACATACCTTGACCATGTCATCAGTTGAATGTGCCTCAGCAATATCACTTATTTTCCCTGTGATATAGGAGGCAGAATACTTCCCATCAGCAGTACCATACTCCCCCAAGACCCAGCAAATAACCTGCAATTCACAAAGTTGTGTTTTAAGCACCAGATGAGTGAACTGGGAATGTTATATACACATGAAATGAGTTCTGATCAGAACATGAGTTAGTAACTGGAAGTAGGAAGAGAAGATGGAGGGAAGAGAAGAGAGAGAGAGACGA
The DNA here is from genome assembly GCA_027705065.1 of Solanum peruvianum. Classification (NCBI taxonomy): domain Eukaryota; kingdom Viridiplantae; phylum Streptophyta; class Magnoliopsida; order Solanales; family Solanaceae; genus Solanum; species Solanum peruvianum. The sequence goes on along the minus strand of JAKWJD010001762.1, from coordinate 56,843,191 downwards.
CTGGTTTTGGAAACCTGAAGAAATGCAGAGGGAAGTTTTGGCTCTCCCATGATACGCAAATAAGACTCCACCTGCAACCAGTCAAAGAGTTGTCTGTTAGAAGTGCAAAAACAGGATATCTGCTGCACAATTATTTACAACACGAGCAAGATGAAGAGAAACAAAAGCTTATCCAGAATCCACAACAAGAATATCTCAAATGTTCATCTTGCCAAGACGGAGAAACAAGGAAGTAACCACACAATTTAAGTTGCTCACAAATCAAAATAACATAACAACCACAGTGAATGTCTCCCACTTGTTGTATGCTGATGATGCCTTAATTTTCTGTGAGGCAGACAAGTCACAAGTGTTCTATTTGAACCTGACCCTGCAACTTTTTGAGGCTCTATCAAGGCTACATGTCAACAAGCTGAAAAGTATCATTTATCCAGTAAACAGTGTGCCAAAATGCTGGGAATCCCACCTGGACTCCCACTTGTATGCTGATGATACCTAAATTTTCTGTGAGGCAGACAGATCATAAGTGTTCTATTTCAACCTGACCATGCTACTTTTCGAGGCTCTATCAAGGCTACATGTCAACAAGCTGAAAAGTATCATTTATCAAGTAAACAATGCGCCTAACTTAGAAGAGGTATCTGGTATTTTGGGATGCTCCATTGAGCTCTCTCCTACAACCTATTTAGGTCTTGCACTTGAGGGAAAATTCAAGTACTGTGAGATGAGGAATGGGGTCATAGAGACGTTAGACAAGAGGCTTGTATCTTGGCAGATGCATGATCTGTCTATGTGGAGGGGTAGGCTAACCCTCATTGACAGTGTTCTTGATAGTATGTCCACCTATTTCAGGCCTCTATTTCCCATTCCAAAGCAGGTGGAGGATGAGTTAGACGGAATCAGAAGGAATCTCTTATAGGAAGGAAACAACAGCTCTCACAAGTTTCATTTAGTCAAACTGGATAAATTTATTCAGCCTAAGTCTAGGGGAGGTCTGGGCATCAGAGATTTGCGCATGCATAACAAATGTATACTAATGAATGTTACCTTCTCAAAAAAAAAAAAAACAAGTGTATACTAATGAAATGGTTATGGAGATATGCTGCTACTCGCTCAACCCTCTGGAAAGAGGTCATCAAGGCCAAACATGGAGTGCTGGATAACTGGTGCTCCAAAGTTGCTAATGCACCCCATTGGGTAGGACCATGGGAATACATCAGCAAGCTGGGACAGAAATTCTCTCAGAATGTTCAATGTAATTGGTGCACATACTATATTTTGGAAAAATAAATGGTTGAACAATTTATCACTCATGATGGAGTTCCCCACAATATTCCAGATTGCTCATGCCAAAGACTCCTACATAACGACAACAGAAGAGGCAACAGTAGGGACACTCACCTCAGAAGAGATTACAAGATTGGGAACTGGGAAGTCTGCTGGACCTACTAACTAGGATTGAGGAATATACCATTGTGGAGAATCCACCTGACATTCTGATGGGGAGAACAGAAACAACTTCACAGATAAAAGTGTTACAAGCAGTTTAGTTTGCAGAATCAAGATTCTGATATCTGATCATGGAAGTTGATCTGGAAGACCAAGCTCCCAACCAATGTTATCTGCTTCAATTATTGATAGAAGATGCTTTGAATTAGTCAACAGATGTTGCATGTGTAAGGAAAGCTCAGAAAATATTAATCGTTTGTTTTTGCATTGGCTAGTAGCCACTGATCTTTGGAACATGCTTTTTGACTCCTTGGCTAAATTGGATGCATTTTTTTAATGAAACACATTACTTCATCAATAAAAAAGAACCAAAAATGTTGGAAAGACATACAGCTGATAATCTCAGCTGGCTATCTGCAGTGTCATCTTCTTTTCCAAATCCCTCAGCAATCAGCCGCATCAAGTTGTGAGCAACTTTTAAATTCACTAGATCTCCTGCGTGCTCAAACACTTTATTCATGGTCTGTAAGCACATCAAAACCATTGCAGTTGGTACGACAATACAGAAAATGTTATGGAAAATTAATTTGCAAAACTAAATTGACCTGGATAAACCATTGATTGCTCGGTGCAAACTGCTCAGCAAGCTCGACACATCTGGATGCTATCTCAGTTTTAGAATGGTTATCACTTATACTCATCATGTAATCAATCATACGGTCAACAATAACTTCTACATTCGATGGCTTTGTCATTTTATACAGCAGCTCAAAAGTCTTCCGCTTCAGTGTGTCATCTGGGTCCTGTATTAAAATGGTCAGCATCAGAAACAGAAACACCAAAGAAAGCATCTCCATCTTCCTAAGTGTAGATTAATAGCTACCTCTGTACAATAAAAGGGAGGAACATTTTTCCTTATGGGGAAATGCATAAATCGAGCCAAAATTCATTTTCCTCTGAGTGTTATAGATGAATACAGTACTACCCAAATATACCATAAATCAAACTAGGTAGCTAACTAGCCATAATGTAAAGAAATAACCGGAATTGTGGAAGACAAAAGCTACTTAGAAGTTGGTTAACATAAAGCCCATAAGCCCTGGATTCTATGTTGTCTCAAAACGTGGACTCAAAAGACGTGCAATATACCCGTGCAATGATAACTAAGATGAATAATTATCTTATTCAAAACCCAAAGTTCCAGCATTTGTCTCTAAGAATTTCTTAATCTGGCTTTGCAAGGGAAAAAAAAATTGCTTTCGAAGTTTAATTAAAGGTACCACGGCTTGCAAAAGAATATGTTCAATTTCACCGAAAAAAGGTTCTAATAGAATATGGGCAGAGAGTGTGTTGCAGGTGTTAAACAGACGGTCCAAATTTTAGATCCTAAGAAGAAAATTTGGCTTCCATCGCATAAGGAAAGAAGCAACATACTAATCAAAAAGAAAAAAAGCAAAGAAGCAAAGCATACATGATTATATTTCTCTGTCTTTTGCATTAACCTTCAGAAGTAAGCCCATATTAGTACTCAACGCAATTGAGCACTCTATAAAGATGATCAAAGGTACTCCAAATTTTTGGTCAATTTAAGGTAAGAGAAGAAATCAGGGGGTGCCAAGAGGCTCCATTCTATTGAGACATTGTAACGTAGGTCTATTGCTTCTTTTGGTGGAATGGTCTTCTTTTTTCTTTTTTTTTTAAATGACAAGGGAAACCCGCCCTTTGGGTGTGCAACGAGCTTGACCCAGAAGGAAAACCCCTTGCTTTCGTTGGCAAGGGGTTTCGAACTTGAGACCTCCAAAATGGAAGGCCCAAGCCCAAAACACTGGGCCACCCCCAAAGGGTCCGTGGCCTTCTTTGAATTAATGCATATGTCAAAAAAGGAAAAAATGAAGTGAAAGAGACTAATTATTGCTCTTACCCGCATTTGTTGATTAGAAAGCACCGAAATGATATAACTTAATAATGGTTGACATGATACTGTCCAAAAGAAAGAGGAAAAATAAGGCATGCAATCGCAAATAAAGCTGTTGCAATGCTGAAATCGAATATCTGAACGTTCTAGCAATATATTTCAGGCATAAACAGGAAGGACAAGCTAAGCTTGTTGTGGCTCCATAAATTGAAATATCCTTTGTTTAGAACAGACCCGAGAAATAACGTTTCTTACCTCTAAACAATCAATCACGGCCAGTTGGTGCGGCTCAGCAATTTCTGAACTTATCTTTATTAATCTACCAAGCGCATCAATCCCCAAGTACTTTAGATTATGGCTATCATTCTGTGCACCAGGTAATTTTGGACAAAATTAGCTTCTAACAAAGAGGCACTCCAACTGCAACAGAAAGGTACACACAGCAGGATGAAGAAGACGAACCTTCAAAAATTTGGCAACTGCTTCTGCCGCAGTTTCTAAAACCTTGGGGTTAGGATGTATTGAGGAAACACAGCATATGCACTCATACAGAATAGCGTTTCCTATATTACTTGATGAATCACTCTTTCTCATAATGTCACCAACAATTGTATACATTTGTTCACTGGCTTTTTTGTCACCACTTCCGAGTAATGCCAGAATTTTCAATAATTTGATCTTGCATGTAAAACAACAAAAAATGAGCTTACAATTAGGGAACCATTTATTGTCAAAAAGCAGAACAGAAATAGCCAATGGAACAGTTCAAATCTCTACAAACAGATAATAAAGAGGATTAATGGATAAACATGATCAAAACTGATGGTCACATTCCCCATCAGATTGCTTGCACTGGTTTATTCAGTGAGCTACTGGTTTTTCATATACAAGTTATACACTGTAATCTGTATTAAGCCAAGAAGTTGACAACTTTTCATGTGAATATCGCTGCCTTTTGCTTTTCCTCCCAATTTTTCTTCATATCAGACAAGTATTACATCTGATGAAGGAAATCAGCAGCATATTTTTTTACCTCTCAATCCATGCACAAAGGAAGAAACTAACATTAGGTTTGGCACAAAAAAGGTAAAGAAAAGAAAGAGCGATTGTTACTTCTAGTTCCAGAGGGGAAAGACACTGTGAAAGCTGACCTATACGTCCTAACCTTCCTAGTTTATCTTACTCAAACCTCCCCTTTTCTATTTCCTCAATGTCAACATTTCTACCTCCATCCAAAGAAAAGCATAGTGTAATTGCATCTTATAATGACATACAACAATAACAATATACCCCATGTAATCCCACAAGTGAGATCTAGAGAGGGTAGAGCGTACGCAGACCTTACCCCTGCCTTGGGAGGTAGATAGGAGGTCTTCGATAGAGCCTTGGCTCAAGGCAAAGCAAATCAAAGCAGCACAAAAATTTAAAGAACTGAGACAAAGGGATCATAGCAATATAATATAGAAAGCATGACAAAATACTCTGAGAGAAAAAAAGATGGAACAGTAACTACTCCAAAAAAAAGTGAGAGTCAAAGTACAAGCAACATTAGATAGAAATAAAAATCAATGGAGAAGAAACTATAGGAGTAGAGAAATACTAGGATTACTAGAATGGAAGGATAACCGAGACAAGGCGCTACTGCCTACTACTAACCTTGTACCCTAATCCATGCCCTCCACAACCTCCTAACAGAGGTCATGTTCTCGATAAGTTACAACTGCGTCATCTTTGTCTAATCACTCTCCTCAATATCTTCCGCCTATCTCTATCCTGCCTGAAACCATCCATAGTCAACTTCTCACACCTCTACAATAAGGCATCATCCATCTCCTCTTCACATGCTCGCACCATCTTAGTCTCACTTCCCACATCTTCTCCTACATCTGGCCACTCCTACCTTATCATGCATATCTTCATTTCTAATCTCATCTTTCCTGGTGTGTCCACACATCAACCTTAGCATCCTCATTTTCACAACTTCCATAACATGAGAGTTCTTGATTGGCCAACACTCCGCCTCATAAAACAAAGTTGATCCAACCACCAATTTGTAGAACTTGTCCTTTTAAGGGTTTTTGTTTATAACGGGTAAATGTAGAACTTGCCTTTAAGTTATTTTAACCCTAAAGTCAATGTATTGCCAGCAAATGGACATGGGTTTACTTGTTGACTTGCAGAAGTGGTTAGTTCTTCATCGCCTTTATATGGGATCAAGTTCTATTTGTCAAAAGTTAGATACTTTACAAGGCTAGAAAATCTTAAACAAAGCAAACCTACATTTGTTAACAACATACATACAATCAAATTATTCACAATTGATCAATTTAGATGTCAGCTGTATTCTCTTTTTTGGGGGGATAAAGTTGGCTTATGCTATATTCTTAGATTTAGTGATCTCTAACATTTGATATAAGCCAATATTTTATTCTCAAATATCACGTTAAAGTGATTAAACCATTATTTCACTATTTTAGTGACATACTAAGAAAATTAAAAAACAACTTCAATATTTTGTCTCATTCAATTATAAAGATAAGCTTTTACAATATAGTGGATACTTGTAGAAAGGTGAATTAATTCAAAGGCAATAGAAAACGACATACCACACCGATAATAAAAAGCAATAGGAAGCCAAGAAAAGACAATCACAAATAATAAAAACCAAGAGATTAAGATTCACAAGAGACAAACTATACCACAAATTGATCTTAGGTAACTCAACAAAATGTAAAATACAACGACGACGACAAGCCCCGTGTAATCCCATAGGTGAATGGTAAAATTTTAAGGATAATTTCAGCAACCTTCCTTCTGGATTACCTTTATACAATAACCTCCCTTGTGGTTTAGAATACTAAACACACCTCCCTCTATCTGACTTTTAAGCATAGTTGGTTCATATGAAAAGACAGTATAATATTCCAAAACAAACCTTCCTAGACTTATTTATAAGATGTTGAGTTTTATACTGCAAACTCCCTTCGAAAACTCTTTACGCTACATATTATGTATACATATTGGCGATCTCATTAAAAGAAGAAGAATTATGAGACTTTTTTGGGAACCTAATGTATATAAGAAACATTGGACTTTCAATAGAGTTGTGATTTTCTCTTTATGCTTAAGTTCCATAACAATTAAATGGATTTGTAATGGTTTCTTCCAGTGTTTCCTTACAGACTTGGGCCTCATTTGTTTGAACCAAAATGGTACAGATCTTAGGCCATTAAGTTCATTTGTTTAAATAAAATTTAAGCATTTGTTCATTTTGGAAAAGTCTAAATCATTAAGATCTTGAACAATCACCAACCACCACCACTCTATCTACATTCACTAGTCACCCCACTAATCACCTCTATTGTCAGTCACACCACCATTACTGTTGGCCACCACCGGCCACCACCACTAACTACCATTATCAACCGCTATTGTCAGTCGATACCACACCAAGCAACTTTATCATCATGATTATATTCATTGCCACCACCATTGTGGCTTATCCCTACTACAAATCACCTCCACCATCACAACTAGCACCGCTACCAACTACCACCCACACATCGTCCACAATCACCATCAAGACCATCAACTACCAACATCAACCATCTTCACCATCACACCCACTACTAATCGCCATCATCAAGTTCGTCACTACAACATCAACCACCTCCACCATCATAATTATCACCATCACTACTACAAATCATCTCAAACATCACTTACTTTTTTAAATCAAGTAATGAATATACATCTATTACATTTTTATATGACAACACCCGCAGTCACTACCCTTTGGGGGCGCACAGGGTTTGCTCCTATGCGATAGCTCGCAAACCACATATGATTTTTGTTACATTTATATTTTTTATAATATTTAAAATATTTAATTACTGATTTTATTTTATTTTTTACAATGGAAACCCGCAGTCACTACCCTTTGGATATGCACGGGTAAAACCCCCGCTCCGATGTAATAGCTTGCAAACCACATAGGAGAGGTAACCCATACTAGGCAAACTTGATGTGACGAGCTCGGCCCAAAAGGAAAGCCCCTTGCTTTCGTCAGCAAGGGGTTTCGAACTTGAGATTGGGCCACCCCGAAGGGTGTTAATTACTGATTCATTTGAAATGTATATTTTCTATATTTACAAATAAATTATGCACTATCAGATATTAAAAACAAACCATCTTAATCATTCAGTGTTCGACAACAACTTCAGAGTATGATGTCTTAATCTTAATGAAAACAATGAGGTCTTAATTATAGATAAGGCATAATGGAAAAAAAAACCATATAGGTGATTGGTCAATAGCTACTTAATAGGTTTTATATTCAACTTAATTTTTCACTTTTACTTTATTAAGTATGATGATGATAAGTAATAATCTTAAAATGACAGTGAGGATTCATATAGCATACCCAATTGGTTTTGATCTAAGGGTTAGACACATTGTTATTATAAGATTTGTTATTGGAATGAAAGAATTTGAACCTCAACAACTCAGACAAATCAGAGGCCCAACCCTCAGAAAGTAAGATGGTAGCATGGACTTGAATGGCGACTCCATAATTTGAGAGGAACTTCCATCAAGACAAAACACGTAAAAATACAACCTTTCCAGCTTTGAACTTTCACAAAGAAAATTTGTGTACATATTAGCAAGAGATCAAACTGGAATTTTGATTGCATACCTGAATGAACGGAGCAGGCATCTGATGATAATCATAACTCTTGGGCAATCTCCGCTCTGCTACTTGTTTTAGAATGCTTACAAAGCTGACCACCAAATCCTTGTAAGAGTTAACATCCTCTGAGATAAGATCATAAAGAGGGCATAGTGTAGAGCCCATAACACCAGGATCATTGTCACATAGCCTCTGCAAACAAAAATAATTGTTAATAATAAATAGGATCAGTTACGCCATAAAAGGATCTATTTTCTCTTCAAATGCATCTAAACAATATTTGCATGCCTTTCATTGTGCACATGCTTCAGTTTGTTATCTACCTCATCACTTATATCCTCATCACTAGCAAATTCCACATTCTTCTCGTAATTTTATCCAGCACCTCAGTCCTCTCTTTTTTATACAACAACATATAAAGGTCATTAATATCCTCTGGAGCTTCGTAAAATCATTAAAAATATCAATAGATCCTACTCTCTCTCCACTGTGCAGCTTAAAAACGAAGTGTTAGAAACTCAAGCGATTTATGCCTATCTACCAATGCCTTGGTCGGCAAAGTTACCTGGTACTAGTACTAATAGTAAGGTGCATGCAAGTTGGCCCGGGCATCATCGTTATCAAAGAACATAAAGTGTTAGAATAAAAAAAAAACTTACAGTATCTGGATCATGTCCTATTGCATCCTCCTATGTCCCAATCTTAAACTCAAACACTAGTAATTTTTCATAACTTTCTCCAGTAGGATAAATAGGGAAGGGAAAGCACATGCTAAACTAATAACTACAAGTGCGACTTTTTTCTCTATATACTCTTATCCAACTATTGCTTGGACATGTACATGAATTTGTGTATAACTTATGCTGGATTGCACTAATTACCTCAATAATACATTCATTCCACAATGCATTCTGGACAACCAATTCAACTAGTACTATAAAACATAAAAAAAAAAATCTGCAAAAGAATGCACCTTTCTAAAATTGGAGACAAGATGGCTAACAGAAGATGGTGATTTCTGATGAAACCGGTGAAGTGCCATAACAGCCTTTTTCCTAACAGCTTCTTTTGAATGCCCCAATAAATCCACCACCTGAGGCAACACAGCTGGAATCGTCTCCTCATTAATCAACTTACAAACAGCATTCAATGCAGCACAAACTACCAAATAATTATCTGATTTCAAGTCTTTCTGAATAGTATTCACAATCAAGATAATCAAATCATGATCTTCATTCAAAAAAAGTGTGACAGCTAAATACCCAGTACGCTTAAGATGTAAATTATCATCATGCGTCATTTTGACAGCATGTATATACCCAAATGACGCATCGTGTCCTAACATTTCAACATACACTGATCTCATTATATACTCTTTCATCTTCCTTTTAGGTATATCAGGCTCAATGATTCGTTTCTTGAGAATTTCGATCTCGTTAATCACGATTCGATCTTCTTCAGCTTTAGATCGGGCTTCTCCAATTGATTTAATTAGGTCAAGAAACTCTTTTGACTGTCCAAATCCTCCTTGGGAGCCCATTGCGAGCTCCCTACCAATTGTCTTCAACTGCTCCAGCTTGGATTTTCGGATCAAAAACCTGGATCGATGATGAATCAAACGTCGTCGTTTGAGGGGTTTAGGGTTTGAAATTTGACTGGATCTATGGGAAGAGTTGAAGGGAAACAGAGAGAGTGAGTAGTAGGTGAAAGGATATCGATACACGGGGAGCGTGAATCGTAAAGAATATGCAGAAGAGAGAAAAAAGACAGTGCTGGGGACCCGGCAGTGGAAGAAGAAGACGATGATGAGAAGGTGTAGAAAGAAAGAAAGAAAAAAGATACCACTAGTAGATGTGTTTGATTGAATTAGCTAGCACGTGGTAAGCATGCTGATTTTTTTTGTTTCTTTTTGTGTGATAGATTAGAGGGGTGGGCATTTGATATTTAAATTTTGAATTTGATAATTTTAAATTTTGATTAATAATATGAAAATTAAATTTTTTTCTGTTAAATATTGTTTATTCTTTTAGTCACGTAATTTTATGTATTTTCAAATTGATCAAAAAATATTGATACATCATTTTAAAGATTATTTTAATAATCAAGATACAAACTTAGTGATCATATTATGTAACAAATATTAAAAATATGTTTACGTAATAATTCTTTAATGTATTTTTAGGAACAAAAGTATTAACTATTCAAACACATTTTATTTAAAATTAGTTTAAGATTTTCTTTCAAAAACATGTCAAAGCAAGATTAACATTTATTATTGTTGTAAAAAGTTGAATAATAGAAATTTTTCATTTTAACACAGTCATAAAAATATTTTTATGGGGCAATTTTAAAAGTAAAAACATGTATGAATTCTTCTAGATTCTCGTTTTGGTCATTAATTATACAATTATTATTTCACCCTTAAATAATATAAAAATTAGTAAAATGACATTGTTTAATAAATTTTATTGGTTTAGTGAAAATTTCACACTGCAAAAAAAAAAAATCTATAGAAAATTTAGGTCCAAATAAAATGTCACATTATTAGGATACACATGTCATTTAAGAAAAGATATTTGATTGTATTGTTATTATAAATCGATTATTACTTTTTTTATGTCATAAAATAAGAACAGACATTCTAAAATATTTATGAAATGACAGAATTGCCCTTGATCGTCCTTAATTTGGCTCTTCTATATAATAGAAACTAGAAATAAATGTACCCCATGAAATATTTGTGTCTAATTTCTTAGGATTCTAATATTTCGTTATCAAAAGCAATGTTATGTATTGTAGTAAACAACACTAATGTCTAATGGTTGGGAGTATTAAGAGAGATCACTCATACATTAAGTATAATACTTTTTTCATTCGGTATTGTTTATCATGATTTATATTTTTAGAGTCTGTAAAAAATTTGATTAATATTTTAAGATGTATTTTTTCATTATATTACTATGTAAAAAAATTGCAATTTACAATACTTTTCATATAGTTCTAGAATATATATATTTTTTTTGTTTAAGATATTGAATTAACATGATCTAATCTAACTTTAAAAATTAGTCAAATTGACTTTCGAAAAACGTAACATGACAAATAAAAATAGACAGAGGAAGTATTATTTAAATTTGGACCTATGAATAACTAATTTATTGATTAGTCATACATCTTTACTTGTTATTAATAATACATAGGTGATATGTTTAATATCATCAGATAGATAAGTATAGGTAAAGACAAAAATATCCTTTCAAATCATTTTAATTTTGTTTATTTACTTGATATTATATTTTATATTTATACTAGTAAATGAACTTTCACATATAACAAACACAAAAATTATTTTGCATGTTATAACTATAGTTTTCATAATGTATTTCCATAGCAAACATAAGTTTCTTATGACTATTTCGCTATACATATATACAAAAGAAGTTATGATTATTTGTCATATATATATACAAAATAAGCAATTGTATAATCGTTTCAGTACACATATATTTAAGAATCAATTATATAATCTATGTTTGTAGAAAGAGAGAAAGACAAAAGAAAACTGACAAGGAAAGGTCGTATTTGTATAATCATAAGTTTATAGGACGAAAAATATATGCAATGTATTTGTATAATATAATTTTTAATCGTTTTATACAAACACAAACGCAATGTATTGTATTTATATAAAGTAAGAGAGGCGAGCGAGATCCGAAAGAGTGGTGAGCGAGATATGAGAGATGGGAGAGAGGGGAATGAAAGTATATGTATATATACAATTTCTCTCGATTTATACAAACTTAAACGCATTTAATATATTTGTATTTATATAAAAGTGAGAGAGGCGAGCGAGACTGCCAATGAGAAAGACATTCCACCAGGGAGAGAGGCGAAATAACAACATCTTGTTATAGGGTACAATTAAATCAAGCTATGTTTGTATCATTTAATTAAAATTAATAGTTTGCTACTCCCTTTGTCCGGTATTGTTTGTTATGGTTTCTATTTTTAGAGTCAAATTATAAAAACTTTGACTAACATTTTAAGATGTATTTTTTTCATCATATTAATATGCAAAAAATTGTAATTTATAGTATTTTTTCATAAAATATCTATTTTTGTTTATAATATCGAATTAATATGATCTAATTTATCTCTAAAAATTAGTCAAATTGACTTTTGATAAGCGCAACATGACAAACAATTTCGGACGTAGAGAATATTATATACAATTTTCCTTTATTTAAATAAACTAGCTAACAAATTATTTGAAGAGAATTGTTTGTTATTAAATAAATCAATAACTAATCAATACAATATTCGAAATGTGAATTGTTTAACATTTACTAATTAAAAAGGTAAATATACCTCCACATGACATTTGTGATCTTAATTAAATGTATTATTTGTAAGGTTTTTAGATTGTGACGTGTAATACTTTTTTTTAACCCTCCTAACTAGCTTTCACCTCTTTTGCTTTCTTGGTGACTCTAACTTGCAACTTGTGAGAGATGCTTACCATCCAAAAATACAATTAGGTTAGAATTTTATGACTTGGACAAATTCGATCACGACAAATTTATAGTTTCCCCAATTGATAATCCATTGCCACTAAAAGCGCGATAGGTATAACAAGGGGCATAAACGTCTTTTAACCCACGAAGAAAATTGGAATAAAAATTAATTTAAAAAAATAAATTATAGAATGGACCTAAAACTTTAACTATTAGTACATTTTACCCCTTTATATTTGTTGAGTTGATGATTTAAGCCGATAACTTTTAAATGAACCTTCGAGAAAAGTTCCTTCTTTACAAGCCAAAGGGTATGGTTCCAAAATAGAAACCGCTCTCCTCTCTTCTCACAAAAAAAGCAAAACCATAACAAATAAACAGCCAAAAATTTGATTCCCAGTTTCGCACACATACATACGCAGAGCCCTAAGGAGATTTTTCATCTTTGTAAACAATGGCGAATGATTCCGGTAACAATCAACCGCCGTCGACAGCAGCGGCGGCGGTGTCACAATCGCCGTCATCTACGCCGGATTCGTATATCGGAAGTTTCATAAGTCTGACATCGAAGTCCGAGATTCGTTACGAAGGGGTGCTGGACTTTCTAAATACTAAGGACTCTTCCCTTGGCTTGAAGAACGGTTAGATTTTAGCACCGTGTAATTTTTTCGTATTAATTATTCGCATTGTTGTATCTGTATATGTTGTTGATGAGAAACTGGAAATGGGTTATTGTTTTGTTTCAAAGATTATATTGGGCTTTGTTAAATGATGACATGGTTAATAACAAAGAGAAGGAAAGGAAGGTCAGGAAAAAGTTCTCAACTAGTTAAAATCTGGTATTGGAGATGTATTTAGATGTAAGTTTGTAAGTTGGTACATGGTTTCATGTTGCTGTGGATTTTGAAGTGAAGCAGAAGGTTGACACCAATCTTGCACTCTTTGGAGCCTCAAGTGCAGCTCTTCTCGTCTATTCTAAGTATATCTAGCTCTAGACCATGGGGTAGATTGGTGATGTTGACAGATTAACGCCTCTAACTTTATCTCTGATTGACTTCTCTAAAAGAATGGCCTTGACCTATTTATTTGTCAAACTGGCCTCATTGGATATTTCAAATTTTTGGCACACTTGTCTAACCAATAACTGGCTTTACACCATTGGGTTTTAAATCCTCTTAATTTTTGGTCTAACTCAATATTAAATATCAGTTCTGCAATTCAGATGAACCTGAGGATGTTTTTCGTTCCCTATAAATGAAGTTTAATATGATGTGTAAAGAGTTGAGTTTACTTTTTATCATTTCTGGAGTTTAATCATGCGTGGCTGAACTGAGTTGCATCAAAATGGGGCAAATGGTGAAGAGTCTTCTTCTCAACCCTTGTGTGACACTGTTTCTTTTATGGAAGGAAGCTTAATTTTTCTATAACGCTCCTTTAGTGCGTTTTTTTGTCAACCATATAGGTTTGTCAAGAACTTGTGCACTCTGAGATAGAGGGTCGAGGGTCAGGAATATTAGTTTCAGAATTGGATGCTGGCTTTATGCTTATATTATTTCCATTTTGGAGCTCTCTTCAATTATGGACAAAATGCCTTATTTTAACCAGTGCTCTATTTGCAGTGAGATCATATGGAACTGAGGGGCGTAAGAAAGACGGTCCGCAGATTCCTCCAAATGATAAAGTTTTTGAATTCATTTTGTTTCGTGGGAGTGATATTAAGGTACATGCCTATATTTTGATTGGTATAAATTCCACTTAGTTTGCTTAACGTGATGCTTCTACTTTTCACTTGTATATGCTCATTCCAAAGTATATGTGCCTAAATTTCTTAATTTCTCTTTCAAACTTACATATCATTACTCAAATTAGAAACCAATATGTTGTTCGTACAGGGAGTTTATTGTGCCATGTCGTGTTCAATATGTCTTTTTTTGATAAACCGTGGTGTCTGGGCCGGTCTAGGCCATCTTGCGCGCACTTTGATGATTCACTTCATCTGATTTGACTAGTTAGACTCGCGAGCATAATTTCGTACTGGACAACCTAGAGGGGATTTTGACATTTTGTGCAAAATTTGTGAATATATATTCAATCAGGTGTAAAAATTAACACCAAAATGGTGCCAGAAGTACATATTTGCACACAACCTTAGGTTTCCAAAAAATTGATCCAACTGTTCTATACACACAAGCTCCTCTTTAACAACTAACTTATATAAAACAAGGGGACCTTTTATCTTCCTTGTTGTTTATTCTAAGTTTGAAAGCTTTGAGCAGGATGATGGATCAAACTGTTTTGGAGGTTACTTGAAGGGTTTTGATTCTTTGGTTGGGGGTGTAGGGACAATTTTGGTGTCTCACCTATTGTTTGCAGATGTTACCTTGATCCTTGTAATGCAGTTTTGAGACCCAGTTGGAGGATATAGGCCAAGTTCTCATTTGGTTTCAGCCACAGGCAGGGCCAGGACTTAAAAAATAATTTGAGGGAGTGTTAGATTATTCCTGTTGCAGATACATTTAAAAAATTCATTGTAATCACCCATAAAAGCTTCATTTCATTTGATAAGATAAAACCTTCGCCCGCCATTGAAACCATTTAGAACTTCGTCTGCTATTGAAGCAGCGATTAGCAGATAAAGTCTTCGCCGTTGATACAAGGGTGTATATAGGGGGTTCATAACCACAAAAATAGAATTAAACAAGAAACCATCACAAAATATGGTAAAAAATAAAGTCAAATACAGATACAAACAACAAAAAAATAAGGGTGTATATGGGGGTACATAACCAAAAAGATACAGTCAAACAAGAATACACCAACAATAATACAAGAATAACATTGGATCACTTGTTCAAGTTTTGAAATGTAGGGTTGGGGTTAACATAGCGTGGGATTTGGTTATTTAGAGGGTTGAGAGGACATTAACAAGGTGGCATAAGAGATATTTGTTGAAAGGTTGGAAAGAAGTGATCAATAAGAGCACACTATCGAGCATCCCTACTTAATACATGTGTTTGTTTTATGCTCCAACTTCTGTCACGGAAAAATTGGAGAAATTTTATGTGGGATGCGGCAGATAGACAAGGAAATTTTACTTGCTGTAGTGGGACAGTATCCCATCTCCTTAAAAATAGGGGGGTTCTTGGCATTGAAGATTTAAAGGTGTTTAATAAAGCCTTTCTTGGCAAATGATTGTGGAGGTTTGTGGTGGAGGTATAAGCTTTTGTGGGTTGGGGGGGGGGGGGGGGGGGGGAGGAAATAGCTGTTAAATATGGTCTAGAGATATCACTGTGCCTTTCCGGTGTGGTCTATAGAGGAATCTCTTGAAGGTATGAGAGCATTTTATGGAAAAGTATCTCATTCAAGGTTGGAGATGATGGAGAGTAAATTTTCAGGGTCATGATTAGTGTGGGGACATTATTGAAAGATGATTTTTACAGATTGTACTGAATATATTGCCAAAGAAAATCGATAATATATTAACTTAGTGGGACACAAGGTGGAGACCTTTTTCGGACTTGAGATTTAGATGGGAATTTCAAGATTGGGAAGTGTTGGAGTTACAAAGATTATTAGCCTTACTACATAGGGAAGTCAATCCGGTTGGGAACCCCGATGTTTGGTGGTGGGGCTTGGAAATAATGGAGTGTTCTCTGTTAAATCTTTCTATGAGAAACTTTTAGTAAGGGAGGAGCATGTTTTCCCATGTAATGCAATATGGATTCCAAAGCTGCCGAGGAGGGTTCGGTTTTTTACTTGGTTAGCCGCTAGAGGGGTGATCTTCACTGCGGAATTTCTTAGAAAGCAGAAGGTTGCTTGTGTTAGTTTGTGTTACATGTGTAAGGAGATGGGCAAGGATGTGGATAGTCTCTTGCTAAATTGTGGTTTAACCATGTGGTTATGCTGGGATTTGTCATTTGTTTGGGTGGTTTTACACTCCATGGGCAATGCAGAAAACTGTGAAAGAGTTGATGTTCAGCTGGAAGAATGGGAGGAGGAGAAGACGTAGGGCTTGGAACGTGGCTCCACTTGCATTAATGTGGGTTGTTTGGAGAGAGAGAGATAAGAGAGCTTTTGTAGGAGTAGAGTCGAGTTTCTCTTAATTGAGGAGTTAGTCTCCATTCCCTCATTTTCTTTTGATGCACACAAAAAGTTCCTCCTTGTATAGATGATTGGGTAGAGTTTGTAGAGAAGCATATCCTTTTGTAGATTCTCTAACTTTTGGTATTTTCAGCTTCTTTCATTTCCCTTATCCAAAAGAAGAATGGAGCAGATGAGCATAAGGACTGTAGACCTATAAGCCTAATAGGAGGAGTTCACAAAATTATCTCAAAACTCATTACAGAAAGGCCAAAAGCTGGCATTGAGAAACTTGTCAATGACCATCAGATGGCCTTATAAAAGGAGGCAAATTCTGGATGCAGCCTTGCTAGCAAATGAGTTGGTAGCTACCAGGACTAAATGAAACAGACCTGGAATCGTATGTACTTGATGTCGAAAACACTTCTGATCATGTCAATGGGTCCTTCCTCTTGAAGATTGTGAGGGATATGGGATTTAGAGAAGATATAAACCGGTGTATCTAACTGTAAAGTTTTCAGGTTTAATCAATGGAAGCCCCAAAGGTTTCTTTCACTAGGGGGTTAAGAAAAGGGGATCCTCGATCTCCCTTTTTTTTTCAATTAGCAATGGAAGGCCTCAACCACATATTAAGAACATCTACTCAAACAAATGGATCAAGGGTTTTTGATCCTTGAAGAACATTGCAACAATCTGAAGATCACACACCTGCTTTATCCAGTTGACTCTAATCTTTTGTGATGCACAAGTGATTTAGATTAGGCACCTCAGAGCCATTCTTACCATATTGGGAGCCCTCTGTGTGGCCTACCTATGAACTGGATTGAGAGCTATCTTTATCGAGTTAATCAGGTTGTTGATGGGCTCAATGCACTTGCTAGAATTCTAGCCTGTCAGTTGGGATCCCTACCAATTAGATATCTAGGATGCCAGTTGGTGCAAAGAGCTAATCTAAGGAGATTAGATTTGGAATGAGGTAATTGAAAGATGTGACAAAAAATTAGCAAGACTGAAAAGCCACTACTTGTCATTAGGGGGAAGACTAACTCTAGTGAATTCAAAACTAGATGCTCTCCCAACTTATATGATGGGTTTATTTCCTATTCCCGGGTGTGTGGAGGAAAAGATTGAGAAGTTGAGAAGAGATTTCCTTTGGCAAGACAACAAACAAAGAAGAAGCTGGAACCTGTTGAAATGGGAGAAACTAACTCTCAATAAGAAGCAAGGAGGTTTGGGCATTAGGAACTTCAGTTTCCACAATCAGAGTCTTCTCCAAATATGGTTATGGAGATCCAATTTTGAAGACAACACAATCTGGAGAAAGTTCATCTCCCAAAAGTATGTTATGCCTAGCCTATGGACAACATTAGCAAGTGCTAAGTAGATCCACATATGGTATCAGACTATCATCTTATGGTGAATAATCAGGAATCAATGACCAGCTTTAAATAAACACGTGTCAAGGTTGGGAATGGCCTAAAAACTGATTTTGGGATGATATTTTGACGGGTCAAAGTCCTCTAAAGAGAACCTCTTCTCTGAACTGTACTCTATTATCATGCGACCACAACCAAAGGTTAATCAGGTATGGGCAACACAAATGAAACCTGATTTTTAGGAAAGCTTTAAATGACGGGGAACTCAACTAAGTAGCAAACTTGCTACACATTCTGGAAGCTTTCAAGATGACTTCTGAAGTTCTAGACAAACCGAGTTGGAAGCTGAAAAGCGAAGAAATCTTCACTGTTACATCTGTGTGCTGGAATCTAAACTATAATGCCTCTATAACAGTGTTTTGGTCCTGACCCTGAGTTGAAAGTCAATATCCCTCCCAAGGTTTCTTGTATTACCTGGCTGGTGAGCACACAATAAATTATGAAGAAGAGGTTTCCAGATTTGCTCAAAGTGTTCTCTATATGGACTGAATGGGGAGACTAATGAGCACCTATTAATTTGTCACAAGATAAACAACAATTTTATTTGACATGTTCTTTTGTATCCTAGGTATCAGCTGGGTCATACCAGAACCACTTTTGATCTACTTAGTAACTGGAAGTAGATTGGAAAAAGATATAGAGGTGAGAATTAGTGGCAATTGATTCCAGCTTGCATAAGCTGGATAGTTTGGATAGAGAAACTCAAGAATTTTTGAAAATACAAGCAGCTCCATTCACAAAATTGGGATGAAGCGTCTTAGTCTCTTCTGCTTTTGGTGTAAACACAATCTTTTTGGGGATAACAAGGGATTTGATAGATCAAAGTAGGTAAATTGTAATATTGCAGCTCTATATTTCTGGACAGTCTCCTTTTGGCTCTTATATGAGCTTGTAACTACTCATTTCAACACTACCCAAGTGCCGGCACTATCGCCTTTTGCTATATATGCAAGTTGTTACCTTTCTCAAAAAAAAAAAAAAGTTAAGAAAAATTATTTCCCATTCTTAAAATAACACTCTGCTCCTAAAAGGTGGGTGGTGGTGGGGCAATTAACGGAAGGAGGTTACATACAAGAAGTCTACCTGGTTGTTGTCCTTGCAATGACCAATTGGAGTGACTTCATTGCATCAATTTATTCGTAAATTTTGTGCTTCACTGATTTTGTGGTAATCGGTTTCCTTTTAGTCAGAAGATCAGCATTTTCTCTCTTTGCCTTTGAAGGTTGATTCTAAGAAAAATATCTTCCCTTTCAGGATTTGCAAGTAAAATCCTCGCCATCTCCTCAAATGGAAGAATCATTGGATAATGATCCTGCAATTATTCAGGTGCTTAATCTGCTTTATTCGCAATAGATTATGCCTTACACTATCTATTGTAAAATTTGCATGGGAGATTATGCTGATAATATGTACCCAAAAAATCTGACAGTAGTTGCTAGATTTTATTTTTCTTCCACACTAATGCAATGCTATTTTGATTTCTGTAGTCACGCTATGCTGGAGTCTCCCCAAGCTCTTCAAAATCGGTGTCACTTAATGGTGGATCTTTTACTGAATATGGCTCTTACAAGGGACCTGCTTCCTTGAATAGTGTGCCACCTTTGCATCAATCGGTAAACCAGACTGAATATGGCGCTTCTCAGGCAACTCAATCCAACATGGGTTCTTATGCAGCTCCCTCTTACCAGCAAAGATACAGTGAACCTGCTAGCAGTCACCATGCTCCACAACATTCTCTTCCACCTTCTGCTTCACATGTGATGATGCAGGATTTGAAGCAGGCTTACCCACTCCAAGGCCCTGAACATTTCACTTCAGCTGTTCTACCAAAAAGCGTAGCTCCAGTGCCTGTGGTTACCACTGCAAATTCTTTATCTTTAACTAGCAGACAAGGTCTTGCACCACAGCAACTTCCTATGGCTCCCACTACTAACATTGGATCTCCCTTATTATCTGTAACCTCTTCCATGTCTTCTTATGCATATACTCCTGCATTTCCCCAATCTAGTCAAACTGTGGGTAACTCTGGTGCCCCAATCTTTTCTAGAATAGGTTCTAATGCTTCACCTTTATATCCTGTATCCCCAGTTGTAGATTCCTCATCAGGTGTCTTTCCACAACAACCCCCCAGATTGCTAACTCCGGATCAGTTATCTCTACCTAGTTTTTCTGGGCAATTATATTTAGATCAGAAGGACCTTGGTGTTCTCAGCTCAGAACCTCAGAATCCCTCGTTATCATTTACTACTTCAGCAGTCCAAGCGCCATTGTTGCCACTGCCACCTGCTGCAAAGAAGGTTATTTGCTCTTCATTTTTTTGACCAGTGTCTGGTTGAATTTTTACTGTAATTATTGATATAGAACCATTACTGCCCTTATGTAGTTCAATTGCCTTATTCTATGATTTGTCGTGGCAATTCCACTGGATGCCAGGTCTTACATTTAAACGAGAATAATTAACTTATAGTAACACTCCTGCATTCTTCAGGCATGATACCTAAAGGGTGGGAATTGCATCAAACATAGCTTCTTTAAGAGTCTCTGTTATCAATAAGTTTAGGGACTTGAAGATCCATACTTTCTAAAAGTGTTCCAAAACGAACGATGTTTCTGTAACAATGCAAATTACCTTTGCTTTATAAATGTTTCTTCCTTGTCAAAATATGTTCCTGCCTTTGGCAGCAATATCGAGACCATCTAGCTTATGAATTTATTTTTGTGTTGAACTTTTGCAGTTGCAATCATCTTCAGAGTTTACCGAAGAGTTTGATTTTGTTGCAATGAATGAGAAGTTCAACAAAGATGAGGTGTGGGGTTATCTAGGAAAAGCAAAGCAAACAGCTAAAAAGATGGAAGGCGTGGATATTGCTTTGGTCAATGAGGACAAGGGGAATGAAGTAGATCATGGCTTGGATTCTAATGCCGATCCCAAAGTAGGTGTCAAGCATTTTCAACACGTATAATTGAATTATCGACATTTTATTTTGCATTGTATTCCTCTTTACCAGCCTTCGAGTCGTATTACTCATATAAAATGATTGCCATAAGCGATTTAAGTTTTTGATCATCTAATTCTCCTTCTGATTTCTGCGCAGCCTGCCTATAATAAAGATGACTTCTTTGATAATATATCCCGCAATACAGTTGCTCGTGGAGGTAGAAATGGACAGAATCGCATTTCTCAGAGGATGAGGCAGGATAGTGAGGTTTGTCTACCCCTCAACTAAATATTCACTGAGTTTTGATCAATTACTATTACACACTAGTGACAGTAACTAACAAGTCGGTCCTTTTTTGTTATTGCCTCCAGACTTTCGGTAACCATCAACAAAGGCCTTATGCGAATGGTGGCTATGGGCCTGGGCATGGTGTCTTTGGGCCTGGGCATGGTGGCTATGGGCCTGGACATGGTGGGCACCGTGGTGCATATGGCTATGGGCCTGGAAATGGTGGGCACCGTGGTGCATATGGCTATGGGCCTGGAAATGGTGGGCCCCGTGGTGCATATGGCTACGGTTGGGGAAGGGGGTTTAATAACTATGGCGGTAGGGGCCGTGGAGGAGCGCACATGAGGATGTAACATATTCATTGGAGTTCTGCATGATGTCTGGTTATGTCGTTTTCTGCAGTATTCAACGCAATGGCAGAGTAAATCTCCCGCTAGTTTATGACATTTGCCGAGGAGTTCTATACCAAATGTTCCCAAACTACCAATTACTACAGTTGCACGTGTATTAGGAATTGTTATTCATGGCTGGTTCATTTTTTTTTTTTGGTCCAGCGAGCCAGGTTTTTCTACTATGGATACCCCGGTGGAGATTAGAGTTTTTCAATCAGTTCACTTGTTTTCTCGTCAGATCAAGATTTTATGTGTAAGTTGTCTGTTAGTTTCTTTTATCTCAAATTAGACTGAGGAAATGAACTTGTCTTCTCTTCAGTATTTAAAAACATAAGTAGACACTTTTGTATAAATAATTACATATATATGGTCGTATTCAGTGAATACGAACAGGATTCTTGGAGAGGAACTGGTCCCCTAATTTAGCTGTTTTTTTTTTGTTAGAAAGATATTCTTAGACAAGTTTTTTATATTGACAAATGTCTCCAGGGATGGTGGAGAATTTTTCTGCTGGCCACGTGCATTTTCTGACTCCATGAAATATATTAATTATACATCTCACGATCTCAATGTACTAATTTGCAATTTATAACACATCACCACCATGTGTGTAGGGGAAGAAAAAAAAAGTGTGCATTTCCATTTTTTTCTTTTATATTAAAAGGGACCACATAAAACATAGTTTTTCACTTTCTTTTCCTTCCATCCCCCACCCCCAAGACGTAGAGTGAGGGGTGTTGACACGTAGGAGGTAACATGTACTTCATAAAGTCAGTTGAGGTATGTATAAGTCGATCTGAACAAAATAATTATAAAAAAGTAATGAGAAAAGAAAGAGATACACATTTGTATATGGAAGTTGGATGTTATGTGCTTTTTTTAAAGGAGGTTGGAGAGCATTGATTCTCTATCTCTATCATAAAAATAGAATAAGAAAAAAGTTGTTTGCTAAGAAAGTCTCTATATGCATTTTAATTTCTCATCTATTTGTATATATATATTTTTTCTTTTATATGTTCAACTTGTTGAGGTATTTTGCCATCTTGTTTGTGCTTGGTCCTTCTTTCTTATTTTGAAGATGAGGGGACCAAGTGTTGTGCTCAAAGTTATAAATACCAAAATTGCTGAAATAATATAGACACCATTATTGACTACGTAACATTCACCATCCAGCCACCCTTCACCAAGTGGTTGGGTTTTGCTCATGCTTATGCTAGTTCCTATCAAAATTGTTGCCATCACAAAGCCCATCCTACAAAAGTATAGTCATTTCTCAAAATATTAAATTTATTATATTCAAAATGCGATAATATAAAATTGTTATTCTAACGAGTAAAAATGGACGGTAAGGATATTTTGATGAGAAATTTATCCAAATGTGCATCAAGAAAAGACGGTAATAATATTTTATGAATTAATTTGCTTTATACATAGAAGGTAGCAATGAACTTTTAGGAAATTAATATTGGAACTTATAATTCTTTTATGGGCGGGTAACTATAGCCTACAAGCAATATTATTTCTCATCAGAAAAATAGAGAAACCTTATCAATAAAAATAAGAAAAGAAAATTCTTAAAATTAATTTAGGTTCAAATATCCATTTGCATATGTTGCACATACTGCTTCAATACTCGTACCTTGCCACTTCAATACTAATTCCTATTCTATCAAACGAATAAGTATAAGAATTTCTCTATTAAAATTTCATAATTTCCCTTATTTAAACCTGATAAAAGTATTAAATGATTTATATCACTAATATAAAGAATTTTATATAAGATCATCATTATCGTTATAGGGATTATCCTGTCTTATTTTTAAAATGTAGTTTTTACTTTTTTTCTCAAGAATGCTTATGTGTTAAGTATAATAATTTTCTTTCATATATTCGCGATGTATATAATTTAAACTCGAAAAGAAATTTGATTTTAGAAATGGATGGAGTACCTACCATGAGATAACACAAATGAGGCCAGTAATGGTAGGCTTCTTGTTAGTCTTTGAATTGTTTTGATGATCCTTTGAGAAGACATTTCTACATATCAACAAATTCCCAATCACTTGACCTATAATTAAACAAATTAAAGCTCCAATTCCCAATTCAAAAGCTACACTTTTTGGCAAGTAACACAATTTCCCATCAAACCTCAGATCTTCCTTCTACAAATTAAAAAAAAAAATTCAATCAAACCAAAAAAATCCAATTGAGAAAAAAAAATAATCAACAACAACATATCCGATATAATCCCAAAAAGCAGAGTATGAGAGACAGAATGTATGCAGACTTTACTGAAAAGTGAAAAAAACTTACCTTTGTTTTCTTGAATTCAGCAGCTATGCATAGAGAGATGGAAACAAGGCCAAGGGTAGTGATAAAAGAGATAAAAATTGGATAAATGAATTGATGATTTCCCATAACACTTTTTTTCTTCTTTCTTTTTATGGAGTTGTGTTTTTTCAATGAGTAAAGAAGAATAAAAGTAGAAAAAAAGAGAGGTTTTACAAAGAAAACTTGAAGATTACTCAAAGGATATATAGTTTGGTGGTAGAAATATTTGGAAATATAGGCATCAATTCTTGATTTGTAATAACTCAACTAGTCAACTCTTTAACTGTTTTAGTGGATTTTCAAGTTTGTTGAAAGAGAGAGACATTTTGGTGGGGTGTGGGGTGGGGGGTGGGGGGGGGCAACTTTTATGGTTAAGTGAGGAAATGTTTATATGTTTTGATTTTCAAGAGGTTTATGTGGGGATGGGGAAATTTGAGGTTAATCACACATTTTCTATAATTAGATTATATTATTTTATTGTATAGTTGTAGTAATAGATCTTATGATTTTCTCCATTATAAAATTGTTGCACTGTTTTCATTTTTCAAGAATTATTTCATTAATTTTTAAAGTTAAAATGATGGTCAATTCTAAAAGAAGTAAAAAGAAAATTATGACAATTTTTTTTTTAGGAAGGAGTAATAAATAAGGTAATTTTTTGAAATTTAAGGAATTCCTTTTTTCAATCACCTTTCTTCAGTTCATATTTTTATTTAAAAAAACATAGACAATATTAGTATTATACTAAGATGATTAAAGAAAAAACAAATACTAAGATAATTTTGTACTCTTATGATGTATCTATATTTTCTTTCTATGAAGATGATAATCAAACAAATAAAGTATGTTTTAATATAATATTAGAGTAGATAAAAATATTAAATTCGAATCTCTCAGATATATATGTTTGTTTACGATAAAGAGTTAAAGATACTCCAAGAAAATATGTGAAGATAATAATAACTAATTAAAGAAAAAGATATTATTTTTAATACCTTAAACTATAAATGATAAATGATCACACAACTTGAATAATTATGTCTATGAAGTTTAAATTCTCTTGTACAAATAAGAAAAAAGGAAAAAAAATTATATTAAGTTACTCAATTACAGGTTATAGATTGAGAAATAAGATAAATTGCACAAAGACAGAAAATAATTAAATGTATATTTGAGCTGTATTTGCCACCGAATGATGCAATTTTGCAAAATGATCTGGAAAGCAAAAAGACAAAATAAGAAAGAAATCAAAAAATAATAATTAAAAAATTGTGGAATTTGGTATTTTAGATAATGAAATTTCCACAAAAACAAATTTATGGTGGCCCCTAGATTTGGATGCTTACAGTTAGTTTGTCATAACTATTTTAAACTTTTTTTTTTAAAAAATAGATTTAAATAGAATGAGTTGATTGATTATCTGAATTCTATGGATAAGAATTTGATATTTGCACTATTTTTAGAAAAAAAAAGTAGAGTACAATAATTTATAAACATTTTGATGATTAAATGAGATTTTAAGACAACAAAGCTAAAATATACTAACAATACTTTGCCTCTTTTCAAATATAAGGATTGTATGATATTTTTTTAAGTAAAAAAATTGTTCTTTCAAGAATGAAGGGTTTAGAATTAATACTTTGTTTGAGACTTTTGCGAAGCATATTAATTCTTAAACCTTCAGTTACTTGAATGGTACATTTAAATGTGTTGTTTGTGAATATTCACAAAATCTACTATAATTATCAACTATCTTTCAAATAAAAATACTTCATCCGTTTAAAAAAGAGTGACCTGTGACCTGGTTTGACTTGACACGGAATTTAAAAAAATAAAAAAGACTTTTGAATCTTGTGGTCCTAAATTAAAGTTATGTCAAATGTACAAAATTTTCCTTTAATTTTGTGGACTGTGGCCTTAAACATGCCACATGGAGAACTGAAACTAAAATGTTACAAAAAAAAGAAAGAGGCCACTCTTTCAAAAACAGACTAAAAAAAAGATCATTCTTTTTTAAACGGGGAGAGTAATATATTTCGACTTTAAGTCATATTTTCTATTGAACCATCCCTGATTTTGTATAAGATTATACATATAAAGTGTATTTTTAAGACGAATAGAGATTATAGGCTAAAACTATTAAATTTTGCAAACTACTTAAATAGAGTAGTAGAATGGTAGCTCCACTCTGACGTGAGACGCAACAAACAACAAATAACTATTTATAGTAAAGGTTGTTGTTACACATGACATATTGTCTACTGTCTAAAGTGGACACGAAATTTCATCCTAAATACCTCAATTAAGACTTATACCTTTTAAGAGACATCCGTAGTAGAATCTAAATTGTGATATTTTAACACTTTTTATTGTAGAAAAGCTAAATGTTATATATCTCGCGATAAGTTATACCACGAAGATAATAAAAGAGAGCTCCACGTTTGACACAAAAGATGTTTATATTATACATTGCATTTGTGTAATATACAAAGGAACAATAGACCCTTGTGGCCCGATCCTTCTGCAGACTCTCTGTGCATAGCAGTAGTGCATGGGGCTGCCCCTTTTTACATAGAAATATGTACATGTAAAACATACCATAGCATTCCATTATAAAATGCTTAGTTCTCATCAGTGAGTCTTGAAAGCAGATAGAGGCAGCAAGAACAAAGAAGCACAGAAGCTGCAAAGCAAAGTAGATCAAATGGTGAATGTATAACAGCCTTCTTGCTCTTGTCAAACAAACCTATGAGAAGAAGCATCACGATAACATGACCGATTTTGGTTTTTAGCCCGCTCACAGTAGTTATTTCCAACCATCTCGGTCGTTCCTGGCAATTTAGTAACATGTAGAAAGCAAGAATCACATTGTGTGGAGAGAATCATTCAAGCAAGAAAAAACCAAATGGACTACTTGATGGAAATCTCTCAGTTTTTATTTAAGCACTCAACTGGCAAGTAAGCATTCCAACTTTGAGTATGCATATCTAGACATCTCAACTCGTTTCTGCTATACATTGAAACTTACATAACGATCGTCTAGACACCTCCAAAGTTTATGTGTCACGTCAGGTCAAGTTTGTTTGAGACAAAGTGAGGATGAGTTGAAGTATTTAGTTGTTAGATGACCAAGTTTGAAGTGTCTAGATGTGCACTCTGCCATCTGAGACCATGTTCGAGTGTCTGCTTATGTATTATGCTTTCTATTTACTTCTCCATCATTTATAACTACTACTTGAGTTCATTCCTTCGAAGATTTTTCCGTTTAACTTGGAGGAGCTAGACATTGGTGATCATAAAAACAAGTACTAATAAGTGCATGAGATCTATGTTGCTCAGGCTCTACAAAATGTTGCTGTACCCGTGTCAGATACTCCAAAATCACAGTACTCATAGAGGATTTGACATACACCTAGACTTTTGAAGAGAACTAACAACATAGCATGAGAATAATTGAATAGTAGGTAACTCAATGAATTGCATCGACACAGAGCAAGAAATTTCAGGAGCAACTACAACATATAAAACCAGAAAACTGAGTTGTGCATATGCTACTCAGTATTGACACAAATAGATAGCTCAAAAAAACACTTTCCAAATTACTGAAACTAACCTTCAGAGTGAACATGCCGAAGAGATTTGATCTATATGGAGTTGTCTCCCCTGACATTGATTTTCCTTTGTCAAGATTGCTGATGAAGAGCTCATAGAGACCCATACCGAAGACTAACATCACTGTTCCTAACAGGTATATATCTAGAGGAAATATAATACATCGTCAAGAACTTCTTAAACTAGTAAAATTGAAACTAAAAGATTGTGGTATGATAGAAATCATAAAACATATTAGAGCAAAGGATGAATATTCAAGGAGGAAGACAGCATAAAACTATAACGTGCATCGGGAGCTACTCTGCAATATTGTAATCATCAGATCAAAAGGAAGATAAATAGACTACATTTACGAGAAGGAACACAAGTAATAATTAATGACACACCTATAGCTTCGACAAGATGCACAATAACGTTAGCTCGGCTTGCAAAGTACCCTTGGAATGATGCAATCACACATGAACAACCCTGTTTATGGAGAAACAAGTTAGTCTAATCATTTACTAGTATGTTCTGGACATTAATATACCATTAGAAGGTTATATTTTATCAAAACAAATATCAAAGCCTAGAGGCTTTTGACATTAATCCAGAAATATTGTACTTAACAACCACTGAATTACATACTCTTCTTTTTATCAGCACAGGCTTGCAGTGGCAGACATAAAATTCGAAACAGTAGTAGCAGGGAGATGTATGAATGTCTCATACATCATATAAAGTTCAAAAAACATGTAAAAGGAAAAGGAATAGACAACACCACAAGTTCAGTCTAATTCACTCCAACAATCCAGATAAAGGACTCTCTAGCTAAATTATTAGTTCTATTAAACTTAACAACTTGAAGGGGGCCTAGGCGTTACTGGTAAAGTTACTATTATATGACCACGAGTTCATAGGTCAAGTTGTGGTAAAACTTAACAACTTGAAAGGGAGCCTTGACATTACTAATAAAGTTATTGTTATATGACGAGGAGGTCATGGGTTCGAATTGTGGTAACACCTCCTGCAGAATTGCAGGATATGACTGCGTACAGTTAGACCCTTATGATCCAACCCTTCCTGGATGCACGAGAGCTATTGCACCGGGATGCTCATCATCCTTTTAACTTAACAACAAGAAACGAAACTCAACACCAGTGCATAATCAAAGTAAAAAGAATAATCAAAATACAAAAGGGTTAAAGACTAAACCTTTATAAAACAAAGAAAAGATCCAATCAAGGAACCCCAAACTGCAAGAATCGCGAAAAACCGACAGCTATAAATCACCTGCAAGAAATCAACCCAAGAATTTCAAGAAAATCACAAAAAGTGAAAATTTTCAAATTAAAGGGCAAAAAAATGTCACCTTTTCTAGGGTTTTCTCTACCCCTTCAAATTTTTCTTCAGGAATATGAAGCACAGTTGAATTAGAATCCGATTGAATAACTGGTGATGATGGAGCATGAACTGTAGAATGACTACAACGAGCAGTAGATAAAGCAACAACTGGAGAAAACTTAAAGAGAGGTGCCCGTTTCACAAATGAAGCTGATTTTGAGTTCTTCAAAATCAAGATTGGAGCTTTAAGATTTGTAGATAAACCTCTAGTACAAGGTTTCATGGTGGAAGAACAAAAATACATAGATAAATTGTGCATGAATAAAGTTAAAGTTACATAAATATCTTTTATACAAGATAGGAGTAGTATAGAATTGGACTTACTTTTTTGTCTTTTTTCTTCGATTTTCATTATAAGTGGAAGAGTATTAGCCACACATGTAAGCTCAAAGTCATTTTCATTATGCTAAGAGCAACACATGTAACTTCCAACAATTATAAAATTTGTCAAACTTTTGATGTTCTTATTAAAGTTTTGCTCCTGATCCGAGACTCGATCCCTGACCCATTCAAAACTTGGACCCCAGCCTAGATGACCCTGACTCAAGATCCGATCTGACCCTGACTCGTGAGCTTCGGCTTAGAATACAACTACGATCCCAACTCAACCCTACTAGGGATCCTAGTCCTGACTTTGACCCGATCCTAGACCACACTAAAATATCTGTTATACAAGTAAAGGATGAATCAACTAATATATGATCTATTTATAACTTTGTTAAAATTAAATAATCAACTTTTTATAATAAGAATTATATGTAAACTCATGCTTAATATAAATCTAACTTCTTGATTATAGTATATATCCCAATAACTTACTCTATCCTTCAACTCATAAGTTGAAGGAAGAGATAATACATTCAACAAACAATTCTTCATGGTTTACTTTGTAGGAGTGTTGTTTTACCCTAACTTTTAATTCTTAAGAAGTTGGAGCACAGATTGTGCAGTGCAGTAAGAAATGGCCTGAATTGTGACCATTGGATTCACTCCAATAGCTGTTGGACACACACTTGAATCACCAAGAAACAAACTTTCAACTTCCCATGTTTCTCCATTGGAGTTGACCACTGAATTTGTTGGATCAGTTCCCATTCTACAACTTCCCATTTGATGTGCTGAACATATAGGAACTGAATGTTTTCTAATTTCCATTGAACTTTCTTATTTTACAAACCTCTCAAACTCCTTCGAACTTGCTTCGTTCACCTTCAAACTCCTCCCTTTTTCTTGTTGAGTTCCAATCTCTTGTGCACCAGCAGCTGCCAAGATTCTTAGTGTCTTCTCTAGGCCTACTTTCAAATTTTCTTCATCGATTTGATCCAACTTGTAAGATATTGAATATGGTGAAAATGCTTCCCCTGATCCAATGTCCCTTGCCAACGCTAAGATATACGCTGTTCTTGAATATTTGCTCATCCTCATCTTGATATCTTGGCCTGAAACCCATGGCATTAGTGCAGAAAACATGCCAGGGTGAAATCCTGCTGTCTGTATGACTGCACCATATCCTGATCCTTCGAAATTTGCCACGACTTTAGACATTGCTGTCATTATAACTCCTTCATAACTTCTCTTCTCTGCCTCTGGCCATATGTCATTGGATTTTGATGGTGAATCTGGAAAGCATCCCCAGGCGAAAAATGACTGGATGGAGGTGCAGGTTTCTGCCAATATTTGGATTCTTTAAGCCACTCTTCTTGAGCAATGAAGGAGTGCTATGAGCACCACAAGCTACTATTGTGACTTTTGATTTCACCATACAAATTTCTCTCATCCCTTCAATATTTTTGAAATGCAAGTATCATGACATCCATGTCCTGAGTTATTAGTAGTCCACTTCCAAGGTACATTTGATCCATTGAAGGCCCTTCAAGAAGTGAAAGATTACTTCTTGCAAGATAACTTCCTTTTTCTAGGACAATTACTTTGTGTCCAGCATTTGCAAGAATACCAGCTGTTGGGAATAAATCTGTAACAGAAATAATATTTGCGGTAATAAAGGCAATAAATGCGGAACACAACAATGCTGTTAATCAACGAGAATAAAAGAGAAATAATGACACCAAGATTTTACGTGGAAACCCTCCTAAATAAGGGAAAAACCACGACCCGAGAGAGCAACGAATATCACTATAGTAAGGATTTTACACTTGTACGTCTGAGTAAAACTCCAAAGACCACTACACATTCAAAAGAAATAACACTCTTTTAAATTTTCCACCTCACTACAATATCACTCACACTTTCTATTTTTCCTCACAAATTATTTTCTTCTGTGATGCCTCACTCTTCTTTTCTCTCCTTTGTAATTCTTTTTGGTGCATTTAGAATGAAGAATTGTCCTCTCTTTTATAGAGAACAAATACACTACCCTCCAATTGTGCTATAGAAGAAAATCAATTTTTTTCTTCTTCATAGCTTACCTACTCTGCCAAACTTTGAAATTGGCAGAGAACAATTTTTTCTTCAACATACCTTACCAACTCTACCAAACTTTGAAATTGGCACAAAGTTAATCAAAGTTAGCTATAACTCCACCACCAGAACCTGAACCAACCACCACAGCATCACATTCAATTATGAAAGCAGGGCACTCTGTGCTTCTCCTCGCGTTGTTGAAATTATGCGGTTTTGATACAGAAAATCCTAGTTTTTTCATCCTCTCAAATGTTATTTTGTGTGAATTTTTCAGACTGATGATTCCTTAGTAAAGTGGTCCAAATGGTTGATCATCTTTTTTCTTTGAGTTCATGTTTTCTTGTTTTTGCTTCTTAAAATCTGGATCAGGTCCAATGTAGCCAAGTGCTTTCCATGATGGATTCTAACTTTCATCATTCACCTAAAAAGAATTAAAGATTTTCACTTTCAAGAAGAAACAACAAGGAATTGAATTATGGAATATATTATTTACATGTTGGTAAACTTTTTTCTTCTTCTTGAGAATGTTACGTGGTATTTATAGGCAAGGGGTCATGAACAAATTAAATGTGACGTTTATGGTTAGGTAGGGAGAGGAGGTGTGTGTGTGTGACATTTCTGTTGGGAAAACGCGGACAAGCACAAAAGTATATATGGTAAAAGTAATAGAAATAAAATGGGAAAATAACGACACCAAGAATTTTACGTGGAAACCCTTCTGAATAAGGGAAAAAACCACGGACCAAGAGGAGCAATTGATATTACTATAGTAAGGAATTTTACACTGTGTAGTCACAAATACAATACTCAAAGTGACTACTACACACTCAAAAGGAACAACACTCTTTTGGTTTCCGTCTTACTAAAATATCGCTCACACTCTATTTTTCTTCACAGACTATTTTCTTATATAGTCTATGGAATACCTCACTTTGCTCTCAAAATGGTTTTTATCTCTAACTTGGTGTGTTCTACAATGAGCAAGAATGCTCTATTTATAGAAGGATAAAACCATGTCTATGTCACTAATGACATATGTAAACATAGCAAAGTCAAGAATGGTTGCAAATCTTACCAATTTGCCAACTACAAATCTTTCAAAGTCAAGAATGGTTGCAAATCTTACCAATTTGCCAACTACCAAATCTTTTCTTTTCAACTCCAATTACTATTCCTTTTTAACAATTGCTTGTACCAATTGAATAGCTAAAGTTGACTAAAACAATGGGATGGATTCAACAAATCTCCCCCTCCAGTCCCATTTACTGGAAGAAGGTATCTTCAACTTCTTTAGAGAGAGCTCATACCCACAAGTTCTTTGCATAACTCGAACTTGTCTTTCGGTATCATCTTGGTCAGCATATCTGCAGGATTTTCACTTGTGTGAATCTTTTTGACGTGAAATGATTCATTCTCCACTTTCTCACGAATCCAATGATATCTGACGTCAATGTGTTTTGTTCTTGCATGGTACATGGAGTTCTTGCTCAAGTCTATTGCACTCTGGCTGTCAAAATAGACAATATACTCCATCTGATTCAAACCAAGCTCTAAATAAGAAATCGCTTTAGCCATATCATCTCCTTGCCGGCTTCAGTAGCCGCAATATACTCAGCTTCAGTTGTAGATAGTGCAACACACTTCTGCAACTTTGACTGCCATGATATAGCTCCCCCTGAAAAAGTAAACAAATATCCAGTAGTGGATTTTCTGCTATCAAGGTCACCTGCCATATCAGAATCTGTATAGCCTTTCAAGATTGGATTTGATGCTCCAAAACACAAGCATTCATCTGAGCTTCCTCTAAGATACCTGAGTATCCATTTCACAGCTTCCCAGTGCTCTTTTCCCGGATTTTCGAGAAATCTACTGACAACACCAACTGCGTGAGCAATATCAGGTCTAGTGCACACCATTGCATACATTAGACTTCCGACGACGGAGGAATATGGAACTTTGGCCATGTTCTCTTTTTCCTCCCTAGCTGTAGGACACATCTTCTTGCTCAACTTCATATGACCAGCAAGAGGTATACTCACAGGCTTCGCATTATTCATATTGAAGCGCTCCAGTACGCGTTCAATGTACTTCTTCTGGGATAAATAAATCTTCTTCTCATCTCTAAGACGAGTAATTCTCATGCCCAAAATTTGTTTGGCATTACCCAAAACTTTCATGGAAAAAGACTTACACAACTCTTTCTTCAGATCGTCAATCTTGGAAGTATTCTTGCCCATAATCAACATATCATCCACATACAACAAAAGGATGATGAAATCATTGTCAGAAAATTTTTGTACAAATACGCAATGATCTGAAGAAGTCTTCTTATAGCCTTGCTCCCCCATGACAGATTCAAACTTTTTGTACCACTGTCTGGGAGCTTGTTTTAGGCCATAGAGACTCTTTTTGAGTTTACATACAAAATTTTCTTTACCATCTACTTTGAAGCCCTCAGGTTGTTCCATATAAATCTCTTCTTCTAGGTCACCGTGAAGGAAAGCCGTCTTCACATCCATCTGCTCAATCTCTAAATTAAGACTAGCAGCCAAACCTAGAACTGTGCGAATCGAGGACATTTTCACAACAGGAGAAAATATTTCGTCAAAGTCAATACCTTTCCTTTGACTGAATCCCTTAACAACCAATCTAGCTTTGTATCTGGGCTTCAAGTTGTGTTCTTCAACTTTAACTTTGAACACCCACTTGTTCTTTAAAGCTCTCATGCCCTTAGGCAATTTTACCAACTCATAAGTGTGGTTCTCATGCAAAGACTTCATCTCGTCTTGCATGGCTTCAATCCATTGATTCTTGTGCTCATCTTCCATGGCCTCCTCATAACATTCAGGTTCTCCCCCGTCACTGAGTAACATATACTCATTGGGTGAATAACGGGAGGAAGGAAACCGTTGTCTTGTGGACCTCCGAAGCGGAATATTTGATTCGTCCACAACTTCATGAGCAACAGGATCATCAATAACAACATCATTGTTATTATCAACATCAACATGTTGATTCGATACATGATTTTGGGCGTCACCATGATTATCAAACCCAACAACATCATGCACACTTGTGTGAGGAACTTCATCATGATGAACTATACCATCAAAACTTGAAGATTCTACCTTCTCCGCTTTGTCAATATCTTCAATTGTTTGATTCTCCATGAAAATAATATCACGGCTTCTCACAAGTTTCTTTTCAATTGGATCATATAGCCTGTAACCAAATTCATCTAGGCCATATCCAATGAAGATGCATTGCCTTGTCTTGGCATCTAACTTTGACCTCTCATCTTTCGGCACATGTACAAAAGCTTTGCAACCAAATACTCTCAAATGGTCATAGGAAACATCCTTTCCATACCAAACACTATTTGGTACATCACTTTGCAAAGCAACATCAGGAGATATATTAATAACATGTGCAGCGGTCAATAAAGCCTCACCCAAAATGAGTTTGGCAACTTTGCTTCAGAAAGCAAACATCTAACTCTTTCCATCAAGGTCCTTCATCCTCTCAGCCAAACCATTAAGCTGAGGAGTCTTACGAGGAGTCTTCTGGTGTCGAATACCTTGATGCTTGCAGTATTCGTCAAATGGTCCACAATATTCACCACCATTATCAGTACGAATACATTTCAATTTCTTTCCAGTTTCTCTTTCAACTGAAGCCTGAAACTGCTTAAAGACACCTAACACTTGGTCTTTAGTCTTCAAGACATAGACCCAAAGTTTTCTCGAGCAATCATCAATGAAAGTGACAAAGTAAAGTGCACCACCCAATGTCTTTGTCTTCATTGGACCACATAAATCAGAGTGCACTAACTCAAGCAACTCTGTCTTTCTCGAAGGAGGGTAGGACTTAAAGGAAACTCTATTTTGTTTACCAGCCAAGCAGTGCTCACAGTTTTTTTAATTTAGCACTTTGGAAATTTGACAATAATTTCTTCTTGGCTAGAACATTAAGTCCTTTCTCGCTAATGTGGCTAAGCCTCTTGTGCCATAATGTTGAAGAGTTATCGCTCTCAACTGCATTCACCATATCAACACAAGCAGAGGCCGTAGTCCAGTATAGACCACGATGTTTGTTACCACGAGCCACAACCAAGGAACCCTTAATGAGCTTCCATTTTCCATCACCGTTGGTACTAACATAACCTTCATCATCTAAAACACCAACAGAAATTAGGTGCAGACGAACATCAGGAGCATGTTTCACCTTGTTCAAAACTAGTTTAGTTCCAATACTAGTTTCCAAACAAATTGTACCAATACCAACCACCCTAGAAACAGTCTCATTACCCATACTCAAGGTTCCAAAATCACCAGGAGTGTAGAAAGAGAAAAAATCCTTCCTTGATGTCACATGAGATGCGGCACCAGTGTCCACAACCCAGCTTGACTCATCACAAGCAATATTTATCATGTTTGCATCAAGAACGGTAACAAGATCTTCGGTGGTGACGGTGGCTAGGCAATTTTCATTGCCATCTTGTTTAGTTTCCTCTTTGTTATTGTTCTCCCTCTTCAACTTTCTGCAGAACTTCTTTGTGTGCCCTTTCATGCCACAATGATAGCACTCAATATCCTTAAGTCTGCCTTTGGATTTGCTCCTATTTTGTTCTCTATGCTGAGAACCACGAGTTTTATTTCTCCCCCTGGGGCCAGTTATCAGGACATCCGACGAAGAGGAACCTTGAGTTTTTCTTCTCATCTCTTCGTTCAAGACACTACTCTTGGCGGAATCCATAGAGATCACACCATCCGGAGCAGAATTTGACAATGACGTTCTAAATGTTTCCCAAGAATCTGGTAGGGAACCAAGTAGAAGCAAGCCTTGAATTTCTTCATCAAATTTGATGCCCATAGCAGATAATTGGTTCATAATCCCCTGAAAATTATTCAGATGGTCTGTCATTGGAGAACCATCATGATACTTCAAACTCAGCATCTGCTTTATTAAGAACATTTTGTTGTTGCCAGTCTTTCGAGCATACAAACTTTCAAGATGCTCCCATAGGGTTCGAGCATGTGTTTCCCCAGAAATATGGTTCAACACATTATCGTTGACCCATTGCCTAATGAATCCACAAACCTGTCTATGCAACAGATTCCACTCTTCATCTGTCATTTTATCAGGCTTTACAGTGGTAAATACCGGTTTATAAAAATTCTTGACATAAAGCAGATCTTCCATTTTCCCCTTCCAAATGGCATAATTAACACCATTCAAAGTAACATTCTACTTGTGTTGGCTTCCATTGTTTTCCCCAAAAAATATAGTTATCGCAAATCAAAGTAAATCTTTTCTGATGTGGAAGTTCAGACTGTGCTGCAACCACAGAGCATACTCAGATAAAACCTGGCTCTGATACCAGTTTGTTGGGAAAACGCGGACAAGCACAAAAGTATATATGGTAAAAGTAATAGAAATAAAATGGAAAATAACGAAGAATTTTACGTGGAAACCCTTCTGAATAAGGGAAAAAACCACGGACCAAGAGGAGCAATTGATATTACTATAGTAAGGAATTTTACACTGTGTAGTCACAAATACAATACTCAAAGTGACTACTACACACTCAAAAGGAACAACACTCTTTTGGTTTCCGTCTTACTAAAATATCGCTCACACTCTATTTTTCTTCACAGACTATTTTCTATATAGTCTATGGAATACCTCACTTTGCTCTCAAAATGTTTTTTTATCTCTAACTTGGTGTGTTCTACAAATGAGCAAGAATGCTCTATTTATAGAAGGATAAAACCATGTCTATGTCACTAATGACATATGTAAACATAGCAAAGTCAAGAATGGTTGCAAATCTTACCAATTTGCCAACTACCAAATCTTTCAAAGTCAAGAATGGTTGCAAATCTTACCAATTTGCCAACTACCAAATCTTTTCTTTTCAACTCCAATTACTATTCCTTTTTAACAATTGCTTGTACCAATTGAATAGCTAAAGTTGACTAAAACAATGGGATGGATTCAACAAATTGGTATCAATGTTGGGTGGTCTTGGGCCTTCTCAACCCAAAAGCTAGCTCAAAGGTTAAGGTTTTCCCTCACACTTATAAATTGACCACCAGCCCCTTCCACTTCCGATGTGGGATAACCCAACAATCTCCCCCTTCACACATCGGGCCTTGGGTCGGAGAGAACGACAACCCAGTTCCTCCCGGTGGCTGAGACTTGTTGATAACCTGGGCTCTGATCCAATGTTGGGTGGTCTTGGGCCTTCTCAACCAAAAGCTAGCTCAAAGGTTAAGGCTTTCCCTCACACTTATAAATTGACTACCAGCCCCTTCACTTCCGATGTGGGATAACCCAACAATTTCAACGTTTTATTTAGCTTAAATGTGGTTGTATTTTTTATTTTGGTTACACCATCAGTTTCATGTCGTCATTTCTGACTTATAGGAACTCATCTTATGGAATTTCAAAATGCAACTCGTATAGAAGATTTTATGCACGTATGAGAAAAAAACATCTTTCTAAATCATGAATAATGTGATGACATATTCAACACCAAAAGCATGATAGTATTTTTATAGTTTTCTTGTCTTAGATTATCAATTTTACTCAATATCAAAAATTAATATATACGGAAGAATACCGAAACACAAACCTAATACCACATTTTTTTTTAATTAATGTATTTTAATTACACAAGCCAAACATTTCTAAATTTGTGATTGGAGGAGTGGGTTTTAACTAAATAAGAAAAAAAGGAATTAATTTGAATAGGACTAAACAAGAAACACGATAGCATTAGATTGGCTACAAAAACTTCTTTCTTTCAAAGTTGTCTAATGTCATATAGATTAGTTTGGTACAGACCTAAGTATGTGTAACGTTAATTATTTTACAGAAAGAATCTACATATGTCTTTACAATATTTGAAATTGAGCAAGTATGCCCTTGTTTAAAAATAATAAATCGATAAATATTTTAAAATTTTCATTTGACAATTGGCGATGGTGATAACTATTAAGAATAAGTACGAGAAGCTTTTGAGAAATTAAGAGCAGATAGTTGTTCTGCCGTATTATATTGTATTTATAGATGTTGTACATATTGACGTAAGTATAAGAGTCCTAATCTAATACCTATTCTAAAGGAAGAATAATCCTTTTGTTACAAAGAATGAGCTACGATAATTGAATTTAAAACTAACTACTATATTTGAATTCAAATAGGTTATGGTGGTTATAGGCAGTATCTTACTATATAGTTGTTGACATAGTGATTAACTGTAGTTGTTGGTGGTGACAACATATAATTAGTAGTGGCAGAGGCGAATTCAGGATTTAAAGATGATGGGTGCATCGCCAACAATAATGCGTTTAGTTAAAGTATGTATCAAATATTGATTTATATGATATACAACACTACGATATTCATCTATAAAAAAAATTAGATGATACTAATAGATAAAGTGTCTAAGGTGAAGTAGTGATTTTAAATTTTACGTTGCATTCATCCTCCCTTTGGGTGCCTAATAAAATATGTTGTCTATCTCAAGGTCTATAGATATACATATATATACATAATTTTCTCAAGTTAACTGATGCTCGTGTACTCGTAGTGATGACTGTGGGTCTGCACTGAGTAGTGGAATGATATTGATACCTGATAACGATTGTGAATATTGATTGCAGTTAAAGATATATAATAATGATCAATATATGGTGTTAATTACTGATGGCAAATTTAATAATAGTTGATGGTGATATTTGTAAATAATGGTTAATGATGATGCTAATTAATTATGGTGATTGATACTAATGGTGGTTGTAGTTGAGTTAAGGATGATAGTTGTGGATTGTAGGTGATAGTAATTGACATAGTGGTAGTTATAACTAAAATGATGGTTATGGATGGTGGGTGAAAGTGAATAGAGTTGATATGAAGGGTCATATTTATGAAATTTCTTAATATACATCATTATAACGATATAGAAACTTTGTTATAGATCTTAATCAAATTCATTAAGTGAATGTAAAATAAGAATAGCAAATGCACTTTATGATTAAGTTCTGAATAATTAAGATTCAGACCTCGAAAAATAATCGTGATTGTTGATGTAACGTGATTAAAGTCGACGTGGATTTCAAGTATTTAAACGATTGTTGGATCTGTTGAATTATTCTAAAACTACGTGTGCCAAAGTAGGAGAGTTGATGTTGAACTAGCCGAAGGGAGTTCATCATCTACTCTTAAGTTAAAGGTGGAGATATTACACAAACTTAAATAAACATAAACAATATATCACCCCAACTTTTGATTCTTGAGAAGTTGGAGCACAGATTGTGCAGTGCAATAAGAAATGGCCTGAATTGTGACCATTGGATTTACTCCAATAGCTGTTGGACACACACTTGAATCACCAAGAAATAAACCTTCTACTTCCCATGTTTCTCCTTTGGAATTAACCACTGAAGTTTTTGGATCAGTTCCCATTCTACAACTTCCCATTTGATGTGCTGAACATATAGGAACTGAATGTTTTCCAATTTCTATTGAACTTTCTTCTCTCACAAATCTCTCAAACTCCTTCGTACTT
The DNA here is from genome assembly GCA_027705065.1 of Solanum peruvianum. Classification (NCBI taxonomy): domain Eukaryota; kingdom Viridiplantae; phylum Streptophyta; class Magnoliopsida; order Solanales; family Solanaceae; genus Solanum; species Solanum peruvianum. The sequence continues at coordinate 56,803,166 of JAKWJD010001762.1, read as the reverse complement.
GCTTCGTTCACCTTCAAACTCCTCCCTTTTTGTTGTTGAGTTCCAATCTCTTCTGCACCAGCAGCTGCCAAGATTCTTAATGTCTTCTCTAGGCCTGCTTTTAGATTTTCTTCATCAGTTTGATCCAGCTTGTAACTTACTGAATATGGTGAAAATGCTTCCCCTGATCCCTTGTCCCTTGCCAACGCGAAGATATACGCTGTTCTTGAATATTTACTCATCCTCATCTTGAAATCTAGTCCTGAAACCCATGGCATTAGTGCTGAAAACATTCCAGGGTGCAATCCTGGTGTCTGTATGACTGCACCATATCCTGATCCTTCGAAATTCGCCACAACTTTAGACATGGCTGTCATTATCCCTCCTTCGTAACTTTTCTTCTCTGCTTTCGGCCATGTTTCATTAGAATTTGATGGTGAATCTGGGAAGTATCCCCATGCGATAACGACTGGATGGAGGTGTAAGTTTCTGCCAATATTTGGATTCTTTAAGCCACTCTTTATGAGCAATGAAGGAGTGCTAAGAGCACCACAAGCTACTATTGTGACTGTTGATTTCACCATACAAATTTCTCTCATCCCTTCAATATTTTGAAATGCAAATGCAACTCCAATAGCTTTACTTTTTCCTGAATTTCCATTCTTTTCTTCATGGATCACTTCCAATGCTTCACATTCAGGAAGTATTGCACCATTACCTGATTTCACCAAATCGACTAACCATGTCTCAGATGTGCCTTTTTTCTTCCCATCTTTGCAACCCATGCTGCACCATCCACAATAATGATCCGAGGGCGCGTTTGTAGGGATTGTTTCCACTGGATACCCCAACTCTTGACACCCTTTTCTCAAAATCATGTTTTGAAACCCTTCATCTTCAATTTCAGACTGAACTCCCATTTTTTCACACACAATCTCCATAGCCTCCTTGTAGAGTTCACTTTCAAACAACTGAAGATTGTAGCTTTCGGACCATTCTTTTAGCACATGTTGTGGAGTTTGAATTGAAGCTGACCAATTAACCGTCGAGCCACCACCAACTGTGGATCCAGCAAGTAGCATAACATCCATGTCCTGAGTTATTAGTAGTCCACTTCCAAGGTACATTTGATCCATTGAAGGCCCTTCAAGAAGTGAAAGATTACTTCTTGCAAGATAACTTCCTTTTTCTAGGACAACTACTTTGTGTCCAGCATTTGCAAGAATACCACAGCATCACATTCAATTATGAATGCAGGGCACTCTGTACTTCTCCTCGCGTTGTTGAAATTATGCGGTTTTGATACAGAAAATCCTAGTTCTTGTAGCCTATGGAAGATTATTTTCTGTGAATTTTTTAGACTTATGATTCCTTTATGAAGTGGTCCAAATGGTTGATCATCCTTTTTCTTAGAGTTCATGTTTTCTTGTTTTTGCTTCTTGAAATCTGGATCAGGTCCAGAGTAACCAAGTGCTTTCCATGATGAATTCTTGTTTTCATCATTCACCTAAATCAAAAGAAATTAGCAGTTTCACTTTCAAGAAAGAACAATTATACATTACGTTAGTCATTTTAATAAGATGGGCTTTCACGACAATAATATATCCACTGAAATCTCACTAAGTGAGGTCTAGCCGTCTAGGAAGGGAAGAGAGTATGCAGACCTCATCCATACCCACTACAACAAAAACAACTTTTTTGCGAAGCTAAATAGACACATTAATAAAGAGTGTTAAAATTTTTATCGATATTTGTTAAGTGTCATTAGATCCAGTGTCGCTAAAGGATTTAGGAATATTTACAAAGAGTGTTAATTGTCGCTAAAAATATATATTTAGCGGCAATTAAGCTATTGTTATTAATTAATTGTTGCTATAAATCTTTTTTGATATAGTGACCTCGTGAAGGTAGAGAGACTGTTTCCGGAGTGAATCAAAAACAATTACAATAACCAGAAAACAATGATGAAAGAAATGGTAACAACAAAATAGCGTAATAGAAACACAATAAACAGCCTAGACAAGAATTACAAAGGTACGGGTAGTACACAATAGACACTAACTAGCATAAATCTTCGCAAGGTAAGACGACATTCTATCCCTACTAATATTCTATCTAAACCTTAATACACGATCTTCACTCTTTCTTTTCTAAAGTCATGTCCTCGATAATATGAAGTTGAGTCATATTCTATCTAATCACCTTATGATTCATAAGAACATGAAATAACTTCATATTACTCCTAATATTTAAGCTATTAACATAACTTTATTCATCAAATGTAATATGACATTATTATTCCTCTAGAATGATTTAAAAACAAATATTGTGAATATATCCTTTTAAAAAAAATATCATGTCGGCATCATGAACTTCTTTGGAATAAAATTTCCAATTGGAATGTACTGTGTCAAGTGTGCTACATAAATGAGCTACGATATGTTTGCCCACTAGTATTATGCACCGACAAAAATTCAAGTTTGTATTAGATATTCACATTAAATCAAAAAAAATATACATAAATAAATGATTAAAAAAAACTATAGAAGAACTTAGTTTTTCAAACGATGATATAGGTTAAAGAATTCTTTTTGCAATGAAGACATTAAACTAATAATAACTAAATTTTTTCTACTATTGTCCCCATGTTAGCTACAATAAATATAATACTCTCTTTCATATGTTAGTTACCAAGTATTTGGTTAATTTAAAAAACAAAATTTTGTATATCGCTATATATTCTTGAGTCCGAAATTTAAAGGATACAAAATATTAACAAAAATTCCAAAACGGTATATAAAATTTTATATTAACCAAAACGGTAAAATCGCTGCCGGTGCAGCGATTTACTTTAGCTGAAAAAGTAAAATCGCTGCTGAGGCAGCGATTTTGCAAAAAAAAAAAATTTTAATAAAAAAATGAAATCGCTGCACTGGCAGCGATTTCAAAATTTTTCTTCTTACAAATCGCTGCCATGGCAGCGATTTGATATTATTTTTTAATTTACTTATTTTTTTTTATAAAATAAGGTATATCGCTGCACTGGCAGCGATTTATGAAGAATTTTTTTTTTTATAAATCGCTGCCAGTGCAGCGATTTATAAAAAATAAAAATAAAAAAAATTCTAATATAAATCGCTGCCTTAGCAGCGATTTATAAAAATAAAAAAAAAATTGATTTATAAATCGCTGCTACAGTAGCGATTTATTTAAAATTTTTTTTTTTTATTAAATCGCTGCAATAAGCAATTTTTTAAATAAAAAAAAATTAAAAATTTTAAAACAGCGATTTTATATATAAAAAAAATTATAATATTTTTTAAAATTTATGTATATAACTTATAAGAAAATATACATTATTTTAAAAAAATTAAAAATAAGTAAAGTAATAAATATATTTTCGAGTTCACTATTTACAAATTTTTTATTAAAATTTGCTTTTAAGTTATATATTTATTACTTTACTTATTTTTAATTTTTTTAAAATAATGTATATTTTCTTATAAGTTATATACATAAATTTTAAAAAATATTATATTTTTTTTTATATATAAAATCGCTGTTTTAAAATTTTTAAATTTTTTTTTATTTAAAAATTGCTTATTGCAGCGATTTAATAAAAAAATTTTTTTTTTTAAATAAATCGCTACTGTAGCAGCGATTTATAAATCAATTTTTATTTTTTTATAAATCGCTGCTTAGGCAGCTATTTATGAAATTTTTTTATTTTTATTTTTTATAAATCGCTGCACTGGCAGCGATTTATAAAAAAAAAAAAAATTCATAAATCGCTGCTAGTGCAGCGATATACCTTATTTTATAAAAAAAATAAGTAAATTAAAAAATAATATCAAATCGCTGCCGAAGAAAAATTTTGAAATCGCTGCCAGTGCAGCGATTTCATTTTTTTTATTAAAAATTTTTTTTTTTTGCAAAATCGCTGCCTCAGCAGCGATTTACTTTTTTAGCTAAAGTAAAATCGCTGCACCGGCAGCGATTTTACCGTTTTGGTTAATATAAAATTTTATATACCGTTTTGAAATTTTTGTTAATATTTTGTACCCTTTGAGTTTCGGACTCATATATTCTTAATTCATTTTTATGTATTATTAGTCTTTTTATTTTTAATTTTGATTTAAGTTCGGATTTTATATATGAATTAATGAATTTATTGAGTATTAATCTTTTCAAAATTCAATAATAAACTATTGAACCAAATTGGAGCCATTATTGTAAAACCTAAAAAAGAATTTATTGTAGCCGACAAGTAATTAGTTTAATCACGTAACACCTTTATCGGTTCAACAAAATTCTTTAATAGGGAAGTTGGAACTATATATTAATAATAAATGATGAAATATTTATTTGTCAATAATATTAAAATGAACTCTCTCCCGCTCAAAAATCATTTTATGTTTAGCTTCTAAAGTTAATAAAAAAATAATTGTTATTTTATAAAATTTAATAGATATTTCTCTTCTTTTTTCAATTATTTTGAATTAGAGGACGAGGAAGTATATTAATAAAAATAGTCATTAAATTGTATAAAACTTGCAAATTGCATCTTCTTTTATATTCTTACAAGTAATTTGGGACAACATATTTGATAGCGATGTATTAGTAAAAATATTTTTTTTATTTATAATTTCTTTAAAAATCGTCCAACGAGGGCAAGTAAATTGCACGCAGGGCCCAGGCTATATATTTATATTATGTACGAATTTTTCTGTTAGAAAGCAGCTGAGAAGTAAATGCAATTTAAGATGACAGGTGAATATTATGAGAAATTAAATTATTTGCCGCCAAAAGAAATGCTGATGGACGAAAACAGAAGGGGGCCTTTACGAAAAAGTGTTCGAAATATATTGAAACTTTGATCGAAATTGTTGTAATACTTCTAAATTTTGAATATGACCTATTATCCACCTGAACTATCTTAATAGTGTATCTTGAAGGGATATATGTCTTACGTGGCAAATTACTATTTGTAGTGATGCAATATTTATGATGTTCACGTGGACACATATATACCCTTAAAATATACTATTAAATAGTGCATGGGGTAAAAAGTTATTTCCAAAGTTCGAGATTGTTATAACAATTTCAGTCAAAGTTCAGATAAATTTCAATTTTTTTGTCCCATTAATTAATGGTTGGGAGTATACGTAAATTAAATATATACTAATTTAGTGTACGTGAATTAAATATCGTAGTAACCCTGAGGGTTAGCTCGGCTGGTAAAGGCCTAAGGACAAAGTCCTTTAGGTCGTCAGTTCGAGCCCCAGCAGGGCCACGGAGGCATTACAAACCGGCTGCGTCTCCAGGGTCCCGTGAAACTAACCGTGGTGCACCCGCCTTGAAACAGCGGGACCCGGGGAATACAACTATTCGGATTCGCAAAGCGACACCCAAAAACCACGGCAAAAAAAAAAAGGAATTAAATATCGTAGTACAATACCTGAGTGTAGAATACAAGGAGAACCAGAATTTTAGCAGCAAAAAATAGAATTCTTAGGAGTTTGAAACAACTTGTTGCCCATGATTTGACACTTTCTTCTCTTTTCTTTGGAGAAATGTTAGAAAATGTCTGTAGATATGGAAATTGAGTTGACAAGCTTGCTTTACCACAAAGTATAAATGTTCCAATCCTTGTTGATAATAGCCATAGTGCTAATCTGCACAAATTCATCTTTGGATGTTGCAATCTATTGTTTATCATCCATGCTATCTGAAAAATAATTAAATGAATTTAATATTGAGTATAATCTAGTAGTACTGATCGTATAAATTTTTTGATCCAGTATAACACCGTATGTCGCTATCTTATTAGAATTTAGAATTCATAATATTCAAATGCTAGCTCTGCTTCTAAATTCGTGGGTGGAGCTATAGCAGTTTTGTCTGCATATGTTCGACTGAACTCAATAACTTTACTCTAAATTACTTTGAAAAATTCACTAAATACGAATAGAAATGAAATTCAAAGTTCAGTTACTAACACCACATGTCGATATTTTATTATAATTCAAAACTCATATTCAAATTCTAACTCTGCCTCTTAATTCAAGATGAAAAAGTACTACTATATATATAACAAAATCTTACATGTTGAGGAGTTCCATTCATGGATGCTGAAGTTTGGAGGAACTTTGTGTAAGAATCATCATCATCAATATTGCCTTGATGACCATAGGAATTAGCATCATGAATTGAAGGTACAAAAGTGTCACAAAGAGTAGTAAGAGAGTCCAATTGGTTAGAGGAAAGTGCCCCAAAGTACTCAATTAAACTCCTACTGCTTTTGGACAAAAAACAACAATTTTGTGTCATTTTCTGATCCATTTCTTATTCTTCTGTTTAATTCTTTCTTGTGATAATATTGTATATACTGCATTTGATTATATTAGGTACTTATTTATAGGAGAAGGAAATTAATTAGAGGGTACCCTACCCTAACCCCATGAGTAGAGTTAGCTTATGGTTAGGGGTTGATTCAAATTAAACTCCATTATTTGGCAGAAAATCATACTCTATTTATATATGGTTATCTTTTTCTTTTTTATCTATGTATAGTAGATGTCGAACTCTCTTCAACTAATTCATATGTTTACTTTTTAAAATTTAAATCTCTCAGGCGTCGTTTGGTTACTGGATAAAGGCAAAGTTACGAGTTGTATCATGTTTGGTTTGTAAATAGAATAAAAAATATCATGTACAAATTTTATACAATGTTTGGTTGGCATGTATCCAAATGTTGTATAAAAGTTATTCATATATTAATTCTATGTGTTGTTTGGTTGTATTTTTGTAATTATACATAGTTAATACTCACGTAACTTATGAAAAAATCTATGTATAATTTTATGCGGGGTAAAAGGTGGAATAAGTTATGAAGTATTAGTCATACATGGATTAAAATAATAAAATTACATATTTACCCTTAATTTGTTTACTTAATTATTTGTTTGTAAATAATAATGTATATTAATTTACAAGATTAAGGACTAATGAGTTGCCTTTTTTTTTCTTTCAAAAAGAACTTTAGTCTATTTCTGTAACTCAAATTTTTCAGTTTCAAATTAATATGCCCTCACCCCCACCTAGAACTGTTGCGTTTTATTATTTGTGTGCATCGTTTTGTACTTTCCTTTTTAAAAAAATATATATAATAATTTGCAATAAATTAAATAATCAATAAGTAATAATTTATGTATTATAACTTCTGCATAAATAATATTTACATAACTAATATATGTATAATTAATATCTATATAAATATAATCAATATTTGCATAACTAATATCTTCATAACTAATACCTGCATAAATAATAAATGTATAACTAATAAAGTAAAAGTAAAATTATTTTAGTAAGAGAGAAAAAAAAGTTAAACTAGTTGTAATTATAGGAATAATATATTTTTTTAATATAATAAGAATAAATCGTATCAAATAAATTGAGACGAAAAGAGAGAGGAGCAGTAACCCAATTAATTTCATGCATAATTACTATAACTAACTACTTGCAATATCAATGCCTTTAGAGTTTGACAAATGTGAGCTGCACAAATAGTACTCTTTGGCCTCTACACCACATTTAACAAAGAAAAGACAATTCAAAAAACGTGCTTTAATTGGATACGGAAAGTTAATTAAGAATTATTTTTTTGAAATTTATTATCGAAAATAAGTTATATATATATTAGATAGGTTATTTTTAAATATCATAAGGTATCATGATCCTTTTTTTTCTCATTTTAAAAGTAAGTAAAGAAGAAAATGTATTACATAAATTGAAAAAATTAAAGGATCGGTATAGGTTTTATTTATTAATATGGTTCTTTTCTAAAAAAATAAAATAAATTTTTTTGTAGTTCCACAACTGTGCAATGTTGACTTGTTGTAACTCATTGGCGTGTAAGTTGCATATGAAATTTAAAGCATCATAAAATCATACAAAAGAGTGTATTTTGGAATTATATTTTTTTTGTCCTAATTTATATGACATAATTAGAATTTCAAAAGAGGCGAGTAGAGGTTAAGATACATAATTCGATTATCTGTTTACAACGGGCCGCACAGGGGCAATTTTTTTTTTTTTTTTAAATTTTATATCACTACTATGGTGATGTATATATGAATGTTACAATGCATAAGTCATAACATGTCATTGCCATTATGTAGCTTTCAAAATTAAAGAATTTAAACTGTTGTTACTTACAAGTATGGGTCATGTATTTAATTTATTTCAATTAATTACAACTTATTATTGAGCTGGAATACTTTTAAAATAATAAGTATCATAAGAAGAAATGGAATTTCCAATTATTATTTTTTCCTATGGGTAGATTTTTGGGAAAAAAGGAAAAAATAAAGAAAAATGGCAGATTACACATGGGTTGGCTACTTGTGGAAAATGTTAATTTGGGCCGTAAGATAAATTTGGGTCCGAAAGTTACGAAAATTATTTGGGGGTCATTAAAATAGAGAGAAAATTTAGAACCAATTATATATCAAAAACATGAGAAACTTACATAAATGTGTTATAATAAAAAATATATACCATTTATAGTAATAATCTTTTATTTTTTTACTTGATCACTTTTAATTTATTTATAATACAAGTTTAATACATATTACAAAGAACAATTTATTATTCACATAAAATACAAGTTTCAATGATGGATAATACATTTATCGCACATTTTAATACACTTATGATACAATGTGACTACTTTTACCAAACAAACACAATATATTTCAAAAATAATTATAATTCAAATATATTGCATAAATAATTCACTTTTAATACATATTACAGATTTATCACAATTTTTGCTATAAATGGTAATAAATAAAAAGTATCCCTAAAATCAGTAATTGTTTTTAGAAATGTATTAATTCATGTAATTTTTCCTCAAAACATTCGAAATACCAAGAGAATTTCATATCTAAAATTTTGTAATTATGCAGACTAGGCCGCATAATTGGATTCCTACCAAACTTATTATGTCGAACAAGACAAGAAATCTCTAAACTTATGTCTAGCAAAATTAGATCATAACACAACTTATGTTACATAAGTAATACCTACATAACTTATGCCAAGCTAGACAAAAATTCTCTAAACTTATGCTTGGAAAAATTAGGTCATATATAAGGGCACTTTAATCCACAATTTTTCATTAAATAAGTAGAAGAGGCAAGAATTAAAGACCATCATATTTAAGGGCGAAAATTATATTAGAACAAAATTTTTGAAGAACTAGATAAGAAATAACAAAATTTAAAGAGTATTTAAAAATTAAAAAAAATAAATTCAGTAGAGAAAATAAAGTCATAAACAAATTAGAAATAACATGTTTCTCAAAAAAGAAAATTGAGCTCACTGAATGCACGATGTGTTCTTAAGAAAATTGTTCCCCTCAAGTATCTAAGGTTAATGCAATACATCCTCCTAGAATAGAACGATCTTACTCACTGTGGGTATAAATATCGATACACTGATAAGTATGATTGTTCTATCAGGGCCGTCTTAATCCCTAAGCCATCGGTTTGGGCCCCATATTTTTGGGGGTACCTATTTTTGAAAAACAATAACTTATGTATATTTTTAAAAATTAAATTAAATTATATGTACTATGAGTGCTATGATTTCTACTAAGAAATTGCACATGACATGAATATAAATCTGATTTTCGTAAGAAACAATTTGATGGAAATATGGATAATGAAATTACTAAGTCCCTTGAAGAACTTTTAGAATTGATTACTTTATATATGTCGAGTAGATCAAACTATTTTTAATTTCAAAATAGATTTGAACCAATTTGAGCATGTAAAAGTATTTTTGATTTCTTATTTAATGGTAAATATTGAGAGTACTAGATGATGATTTTTTTTTTAAAAAAAAATATTGACTTAACCTTGTACTTTTTTTAACACATAATAGTTATTCTGATATTGATGATTTATATTTATTTTTGAATTAAAAGTGTTAAAAAGAAATAACACAAGTAGAAGATAATGATGTAATGAAAGTAATCAATCAAATAAAAAGACTTGACTCTTTTCAAAATACACATATTATTTATTGGACAGTGTTAACAGAGAGTTGTAATTGTTGTCTCAGCTGATTTTTTTAAAAAAAATTAAAATTGATTAAATCTTCTTTGAGATCAACAATGTCTCAAAGATAGATTGAATGAATTAGCTATATCATCATTTAAAAAGGAATTATCAAAACAAATTGAAAATAATATAGTACTTAATGACTTTGCATCTAAAATAGATGGAAAAATAGATTTTGTATAAAAATACATATGATGAAAAAAGATAAAATTAGGGCCTCTCTCATAAATTTCGATTTAGGCCCCTAATGTTGTTGAGTCGGCCCAGCGTTCTATCCTCACTTCCACATCTCTCTCATGGGTTAATCGTTATATCCTCACTTTCACAATTGTCACATGGGTTACATCACATCTCTCTAAATACTTTGTCTTAGTCTTGCTTATCCTAAGGCCAAACCTATTGACAACCTTTAAAGTTGGCAACAAATTTCACATAGCAACACCTCAACTGTGTGATGTTTTATTTTAGACACCTCATGTAGGACATTGTTATATTCTTTTGACACTTTTTTACAATAAAAAAAAAAGTTGAAGGAGAGTGTAGTACACTCGTTGATGACATGACAAACAATGAATTAAATAATTATATGTGTTATTTAAGTTAAAAATTATTTTAAAATCTATTTAATAAATAAAATAAAAATATTATCCTATAAAAAGTAGTTTAACCCCTCCATCCCCCGTGGTAGTTATCTTCTCTACTATGCCCAACAATTTTTCTTAATTTGCACTTTAAAATTGTTTTAGATTCTTTTTTCCTTTCAATCTTAGTGTTGTTTTTGAGAGAAAAAGAGAGGAGGAGGGAGACAAGGAGAGAAAGAAAGAAAAATTATAAAATATGAGTATTCATATTCATTTTTTCCGGTGAAAACGATGGAATTAGAAATCGTCTTTTTTCATACACTCTATATCTTTTTTGTGCTTTTTTCTTTCTTTTTAGTGTTGTTTTGTTGGAAGAGAAAAATGAGAGATCAAATATGAAATATAGGTGTTGGTATCCATTTATATGGCAAAAAAGGTAGAGGGAGGTGATGCATAGAAAAGTAATACAATAAAAAAGAAAAAAACAACTCAAAATCAGATTTGAATAAAAAATTTGACCTCCACTGAAGGAGTTTAAGCTTGAAAAAATGGTGGAAGATGGTGACTTCAAAATTGGAGAAGAAGAAGAGAAAATAAAATAAAAAATTGACTAATTAAGTCTTTCACATGCTATTGTTGAATGTATTACACTCATTTTGACATGTCAGTAAAAAGTATCAAAATAACCCTACGTAAAGTGTTTAAAATGAACATCGCTCAGTTAAAGTGTCTGAATAAAATTTGATACCAACTTTAAAGTATCATCGATGAGTTTAACTTTATCCTAAACACCTTTTATTTTAGAGCCTATTCCAAAACTCCAGTTTTAATTATCATTAACTCTCTCTTGTGTCCCGTCAATCAATACCATATCATCCATAAATGCATTCACTATGGCACCTCTCCTTGGAAGTTGGATATGTTACATGAGTTGTTCATCCATTACCAAGACAAATAAAACTGAAAGCTAATCCATGATATAATCTTGATCATGACAAGAAAGTGCTATGAGTTTCTTTCCACTATCCTCATCCAAATCTTTACTCAATCATATATATATATATATGTCCTAAATTTCCCTAATGTAAGTTAGCTACATGTATAATTTAAACCTCCAAATATCTCCATATATCCCCCAAGTGATTGGCCATTCTTGAAAAAGGGAATGTCTACATTCTACACTACAATTTGATCTGGCCTACAAAGTCCAACAAATGTGGGATTAAGAATTCCTTAAACATAATTAGAGCTTCTTAATGTTGACACAGATGTTACAAGTTTAGATTAAAAAAAAATAGAGCACGAGGATTAAAAGAAAATGATAAGAAAATAGTGGAATTTCAATGAGTGGAAGGAGCATTTACCACACCTACTTTTTAATTAGTTTGTATCTTACGGCTGACTTTTTAACTTTTAAACATAAAGCAAATTGTTAGTACTCCCTCCTTGTATATTTCATTATTTTCATATTGATTTGACACAACTTTTTAAAAAAGATGTCTTACTAAATTAATTTTATTAATAATACTTAAAGTTTTAAATTTTGATTATTATTGTTTTATATTGTTTTTTAATAATAAGGGTAGAAGAGAAAAATATTCAGCTCCGTTTTAAAAAGTTGATTTAGCACAGAATTTAAACAGATTTTTTTTAAAAAAATCTTTGTCTAAATTAAAATTGTGTCAAATGTATTCAAATGTCTTTTAATTTTATATTGTTAAACATGTCATGTGAAAAATTAAAATTAAATATTACTTAAAAAAGGGGAAGTGGTCATTTTCGTTTAAAACAAACTATACAGAAAAGATGGTCATATCAGAGAAATTAATAAATTTGTTAATTTTTTAGACTAGACATATAAAATAAAATATCTACTTTGAATATAGAATCAAGTAATATAAAACGAAAGGAGTAAGAGTATTATTTTTAAATGTCTAATCAAAGTCCCTACAAATTAATGCGCTTTCTCAAAAGGTCGATTAGAATTTCAATGAGTGGCTCCAACAATTATAGTACAAATCAAGAAAAATTAAACTTACCAAGAATGGAAATATTCGCATGTTTAGCTTCTTTTTAGACTTTTAATTATTTAATTACACAAATCAAATATCTAACAAGCACTACCATGTCCATCCATTTTCACAAACTTAATTTTCTTTTGTTTTAATTAATTTTATAATTAGTCACCTTGGCCATGTTGATGGAACCTTTAAAACTTGCTTAAATATCAGCCTTGTTGATTTCATTTCATAATGTCAACATATTCTCTAGGGTTTTTACTTTCAATTTCTTTGTATTGAGATAAAATCTTCAATATTTTTTTTTATGGCTTCATCATATAAGAAAAGTATTTATATGGTTATTTTTTATGTGTTCCTTTTCCTTTTTCTACACCAATGTGAGTTGATTGTTGCATCAAGAGTAGTTGTTATGAAATTTCATCAACCTATGATGCCTCCTTCTACTAATATATTATCGTTCAATCGTTACAAGAAGTCAGAAATCGTAAAAGATTATACTGGTCCAGGACATAGCCCTGGTATGGGCCACAATGATCCACCAGGCGCGCCATGAGCTGTTAAGTATTAGCGGAGAGATGAAATCAAAATTTAAAATAACGCGTGGGATTTTACTATGCATCCTTTTTTTTTTTTGGCGTATGTGTATACATATTTTTAGCCAGAAACAATGTGCTCAATTGAACTTACAGAATTTGTCCTAAATCTACGTTTGTTAAACAACAAATTGAGGTTTTTTTATTATTTTTTTCTGGAGGATGGTAAGCTAATAAGATTGATACTAAAGGGTCGAAAAATATTGTAACAATATTTTTTATGCATCTTGATTGAGATATCTATCTTTTTTTTTTATGTAACAATTACTTCTTTTTTTTTTCTTTTTTTTTTGGGGGGGGGGGGGGTATTTAACTCTCTTTTATTTTGCTACTTTTAATTGTTTTCTTCTTTTATGTATTAAATAATTGGGAAATTTTGAATTGATTTATAGCACTGTTGTTCATGTTTTGTTTGTTAAGTATTTAATCCATTTCAAGCACGAGGATTAAACAAACTAATCTAGTTTTTGAACTCAATTCCAACGTCAATACTTAAATACTTTTTACATTAAAAAATTATATAAAACATAGTGTAAGTCATAATCGTTATGTTTTCTGGAATATTTTTATAACGTGAGATAAATTGCTGTAAAAACACGAAGTATTATCTAGTTCTCCAAGAAATAAATTAAATAAGAGTATCATATAAAATTAAGCAAAAGGTGTATAGTTTGTCCAAATATTATATGCATGTTTCTTTTAACTTCACCACTCCTGTCAAATTAAGGAATAAGAGGATTCTGTCAAATTAGGTCTTAGTCCTAACTCACACCTTAAAAGTTAGCTCAAAGGCAAGAGGATTGTTCAAGCCTTATAAGGAGTTCATCATCTTTTTAACCAACGATGTGAGACTTTTGTCATTCTTTAACACCCCATCTCACGCCCAGTACTTAGAATCTAGTGCGTGAGCAATTTCTCATACCATGTGAATTAGGCCTAAGACCTAATTTCACATGGTATCATATAGAGATGTTTAGAGTTTAGAGGTATACAGATAATTATGAACATATATGATGGCATCAACCTGAATTTAAGCAGGGGGAGGATATACTTTAGAACATTTTTTAGTCGACAAGGTTTAATCGATTTTTGTTTATTTCAGTGATAAATGAATAGACACAACACATCCGTGTGAGGAACCAAGATGTATCTTATTCGCATATGACATAATATCAACTGAAAAAACATGATGAAAATTTAACTAGAGAATAAAAATTTGGAGAGATGAAACCTAAAAGTCTAAAAGTTATATAGTATAATGCTTGAGTATATATTGGAGTGTAAGTTCAGTGACTTAGTGCATGCGGTGAAGGTGAAGGTGAAGATTGATATATAAATCATACCAAATAGAGAAAGTTTCAGGTATTTTTAGTCCATAATATAATGTACATGGGAGATTGACTAAGTGAGGAAAGCGAGACTAATTAAGATGGTTCGGGAATTTAAAGAGGGAGTGTATGAATGTACCAATGATGAAGTGAGAGGTAATTCATTATAGTAGGCGTTAGGAGGTAGAGATAAGCTGAAATAGAACTAAATGTAGGGTTGGTGATTCGACAAAATATGCAACATATCCAACTTAATTAGGACATAATTCCAGATTAAAAGGTTTGAAGGTCGAGAATTAGAATAGAGTGTTTAGTAGTTTATGTGGGAGAGGCTGGGACCTAATCTCCTTTTCTCCTTATAATTAGTACTATTACTATTTTGAACTTGCTGTGTCTTTATTTTTATATGTTTGCTTCATTGATCGTGTTTATCTTGTCACATTGCTGCATTGTTACGTCGAGGGTCTATTGAAAATAATTTACTCATCTTCGTATTTCGTAGAGATAAAGCTAAAATTTGGGTATATTCATTTTCTCCTAACTCTATTTTTTAAAATTATACTAGATATTTAAAAATAGTAAATTTGGCTCCCACCCTATTTAAAAGGTGAGCGCCTCGCGAAAAGTTGCTTTACTAAGTAAGATAAAGCAAGATGCAAGGGTGTAGCAGCTGCGAAAAAGTCATTGCGCCTTAGTGTATCTCCTTTGTTACTCATTAGCGCTGTTTATTGATATTTAAAAATACTATTTTCTTCTATTTAAGATAAAAAGGTAAGAAATAGTAATATATATTATATATTAATTATCAGCTAGGTTAACACTCTTAAAGAAAAGAGAGCAACGACAAAATCTTCAAAAAAATATAAAAATAACGTCATGATATTATCTTACCTTTAATTTCAATAAATAACTTATAATTTCCAAGGTAAATGAGTTCAAAGGTACTTTTTATGATAGCGATGATGTATATGATAATTATATTTATCTTATCTCAAAGTCCATTGTCTCATTTTTTTTCCTTTATATATAAATTAGTTAATGAAGTGCACCACTTATATTAATTTTTTTTTCATCAAAACGAGGGTATTCTTAAAGAAAAAGAAGGAACACAGACAAGCTTGGCATGTCAAGATTTTGGTCATCATAATCAAAATCTTTATTGCAGACTAATCATAATTTAATTGAGTGTTTTATGGTGGACTTCGAGGAAAGATATTAATTAAAAACAAAAATATTCTTGACACTACACCATTTTAGGCCTACGGCCACACTAAATCTGAGCAACACTTAAAAAGTGTTGCCTAAAATATTTTTGGGAACACTTTTAAAATGTTGCCTAAATTTTTAACTTTTGGCAACGACAATATTAGCAACACTTGTAAAGTGTACTCTTTAATGGTATAAGCTACACTATATAAGTGTTGTTACAATATAAAATAAATGGCTACAATAATTTACATATATGGCCACACTTATAAAGTGTCCTTTGTTTTTTAATTGTAAAAACAACACATTAAAAGTGTGGCCTTAAAATTTTCACTAAAATATAATATTCCCTCCAACATTTTTAACTCTCCCTCCCATTTTTATTGGAAAAAAAATAATTAATAAAAAATTAATAATTGATAAAACCTTTTTCTTCTCCAGGGTCCGTAACACTTTACTCTTTTCTCCAGAAGATGTTTTACTCCTTCTCCTGCTTTATTGAGCTTAAGACGAAGGCCTAATTGAAGAGTTGAGCTGATGATGGAAGAATTAAGTTGAAGATCGAAAAACTGAGTTGAAGATTTCTTCGATACCTGTTATTCGCTTTTCATCGTATTGTCTTAGGTCATTCGTTGTTTCCTCTTTCTTATCTAAGTTTAATATTATATAACTGTAATTGTCTCTATGAAATGCCTATGCATTTTGCATTATTATCTCTCGTAAAGAAAGCTGATTGAAATATGGGGCATTTGGTAGGTTGATTTTCACATGTTGCCCAAAACCTAGGAGGAGGATGGATATGTGTATTATTCATTACGAATTTAAGTTTTATCTACTTAACAATGTAATTTGTAAGTATAATTTGTAGACACTTACCTGCAGTTGGCTTCTAAAACCATTTCATGATTTGAAAAATTCATTCTTTGTCGGTGGAAAACTCTATTTCACCATTATACCTCCAATGGTCGGTTTAGCAGAGTTGGAAGAGTTTCAAATCTGTGTAAATGCTCTTATTAGAGTTTTTCTCTTCTGTGGTGGGGTTTTATATTATCTTATTAATGACGATGTTGCATCACCCTGATTGTTGTATTCTTGTATGAGCTGATTAAGTCTTATCTCAGAGGAGTGAACTCGTGTAGTCTCCTATGTTTGCCTGTGAGGTTTCAAGTCAATATCATGGTCGGAGCAAGGTATGCGGAGGTGGAGAAGGAATTCCAAGTATTTGTGATCTTGGAGGGTGATTATCTCGGACCCCATCTCACAAAAATCTGTTTATATTTCGGTTATTCGCCATGATTGGCTTATTTTGGACATAGAAGAGTCACATGTAAAGGTAACTGCTGTAGCTATATCTATGTTTAGTACTATTTTGAAATGAATGTGACTTTTCTATTGATGTTGCAGAACCTCTCTGAAGTGTCTTTACTGATTTGGTTGCTTAAGCCCTCAAGTGGTCATATGAATGTTATAAGGTGTAACATGTCTTCACAGATACATTTATTTAATTTCATGATACCCATAAGTTAATTACAATATATTTTCAAAGGAAACTTCTCATCCCTATTACATATGTTTAGTGACTTCATATAGGAAGATTTGTGCTTTTCTAATTGGATTAGTGTTTCAGGTGTCATACATATGTTGCTTCTTAGTTTTGCTTCGCTTCTATCTTCTAAAAGAAAATGATTGCAAGTTTATGAAGTATGGACTTGTTGGTTAATATCCATCCAGGATAAACTCCAGTTATGGCATTAGTGTTCATCTTCCCTGCCAACTAACTGTAGTAAGATCAGGTAGTGTTGTTTTCAGCTTTTGATTTTCTGTCAAAACTGATGTTTTGTGCAATATAGACAGAGGAAGGAGGACATTACAGGTGCATTTTAGAAATAAGTTAATTCAATCAGTAGAACATGTAATGATATGTCATAAACGATTTTTCTGAAAATAGTGGGTAGTGACAACATTCATAGTCCTTAAGGTGTGTGTGTGTGGGGGGGGGGGAGGTTATCTGATACTTCTATGTAGTTTTGCTGGTAAAACTGGTTGAATGCTTGCCGTAGTGTATGCCTCTGGCTATATGCTATGATGTACATATTATTGCATTTGTCCTTTTTCGAAGAGAAGGAAAGTTTGTGCTACAGATAGGGCGCAAACGCAGGTCGAAAGAACTTGTTCAAAGAAGGGTGATATGGTTCTTGCTCAATTTAGTGCTGATAATTCATGCAACCGAGCAATGGTATGTGATCCAATAACTCTATTGCTCTTAATTTATTTTATTTACTTAGTTCCATACGCCTTTAAATAGTTGAAGATATGACTTGAATTACTGAGTACCCTAACTTTGTGTTATTCTATTATATGAATGTAAATTACTAGTTTGGATAGTTTTATGATGTCAAACAATTAAATATGTAGTTGTGAATGTCTATTCTTCTTCTGGTACCATTTTGGTGTTAGTTTGCGTCATAATAAAATGTTATCACTTCATGGTAAGAAAATTGAGCACAACTTATTAATAACTAGGTGTTGTCTCTCGAATTAATTTAGAACTGTGATATGTGATATGCAATTTGGAAATAATATGAAACTTGAACTGTAATCTGCAATCTTAAGTTTGGTTTTAATTTTCCAAAAGAAGTATAATAGCAACTTGAATTTGTTCGTCAGGAAGCAGTGGATTCTTATAAGATAGAGAAGCATGCCAGAGATACAGTAGAGACACTGCAAGTTTCCCTTTCAGAAGAGCTTGAAAGAGCTCAACAAGACACTCCAAGTGCAAATCAGAAGGTAAGAAAGAACCTCAGGTATATTGGTTTGGCTTCATTACAGTTTTGAATCCATTGGTAAGAACATAGCTTAAAAATCCTAATATTTGCAGATTCAGTCACTAAGTAATACATACAAGGGGTTACAAGAGTACAACAAAAAATTACAGGATTATAACACTAGGCTCCAGAAAGACCTTGGTACAGTCAATGAAACACTGAAGCGCGTGGAGACAGAGAAAGTTGCAGTGGTAGAAAATCTCAGTGGACCAAGGGGCCATTATACTTCTTTACAGGAACATCTCACTTCTTTTAGAATAAGTCTTTGATTAGTTGTTTCTTCTGCTTTTGCTATTAAAGTTGCTTGCATCACCAGTGATACTTTCGTAAACTGTTAATATAGAATTTGTAAAGTGAACTAAAAAATACGCAGTCTGCAATCTTTTATCAGGAACTGCTGCAATCTGGAACTGATCTGGAACTTCTTGCCTCCTTAGTAACTTTTGCAATCTGATTTGTTGTACATTTTAAATGTGTAGGGAAATGGAGGTGATCAAACTTGAAGGGTCGCCACAAGTCAATTTGATCTCATTTAAGTGCATGGTGAAGAGTTTTTGAACTATTGTGAAAGTTTGACTACATTATGTTTGATTTTGTGAAAGTATTTTCATTGGTGGAATATATTAAACTAGTGTAAGAATACTTTTTGAACTATTGTGTACACATTTAAAATATTGCTTTATAAGTATGTGTATGTACACAACACATATTATGTTTTGAAGTTTATGGAAAATCTATAAATTTGAATTACTTATTAGCTAATTTAATGCTTGAAATTATTTATTGCAAAACAATATTGGTGTATTTTACTTAGAAATTGTGGCATATAAATTGAGTATGCATATGGACAAAGACTACACTTCAAAGTGATTTCATATATTAGATATAAAAGGCAACACTTCATAATTGTGGCCAATATGGTAGCAAAGACCACACTTAAAAGTGTAGCAGGTAAGGCAACACTTTAAGCGTAGTTGCAAAGTGTGGCCTTTTTGCCTATTAGGCTACGCTTGAAAGTGTCGCTGCTAAGGCCACACTTTTAACCGTAGCTGAAAAGCGTGGTCTTTTTGCCTTTAATGCTACGCCTAAAAGTGTAGCTGATAAGGCAACACTTTTAAGCGTAGCTGCAAAAGCGTGGCCTTTTTGCCTTTTGGCAACGCTTTTAAGCGCAGCTGCTTAGGCAACACTTTAAAAGTGTTGCCTAAACTCTAAGGTTACGGGACTTTCAGCCACCCCTGAAAAAGTGTGGCTTAAAGTCAAAAAGTGTGGCCTTTTATCAAAGGCGACACTTTTTCATAGTTTAGGCCACACTTTTCTAGGGTGGTTGTAGACATAAAATGTTGTAGTGTGATGTATATATACACTCTATAATCACTTTATAAACAAAAAGATATTGTCGAAATCTCATGAGTTGGGAAGTTATTAAAGTGCTAAACATAATCTATAAATGATTTTAATCAGTAGATACTATGTTATACTTGAATGATTATATAATTATCTTTGTGTAAATGTTTAGTCGAATTTATTGTTTACTTTAATAAAAAGTTTCATTGATATGTTTGTAAGCAGTATCGATTAACCACCAAAACCTCAAAGATACTTATTTGCGATAAGTATCAAGAAAACATTGGTAAAAAGCAATATCATCATGGTCAAATTTTAAATGTCACACTATTATATATTGAGTTATAGTAAATTTGGTTTGTGATGGGTTGATATTTGATACTTAATATACTTTTTTATTTTAAAGATGGGATAATGCACAAGTACCCCTCAATCTATGCTTAAAATATCAGAGACACACTTATAATATACTAAGGTCCTATTACCCCTCTGAACTTAATTTATTAAAAAATTTATATCCATTTTTGGCCTACGTGGCACTATCTTGTGGGCCCAACGCTGGTTGATCTTTTTTAAGAAAGTGTCACGTAGGCCGAAAAGGGGTAGAAAATTACTTATAAAATAAGTTCAGGAAGATAATAAGACCTTAGTATAGTATAAGTGTGTCTCTAGGGATTTCGGGCTTAGGTTGAGGGGGTACTTGTACATTTTTCCATTTAAATATATATATATAATCAGAATGAAGTGACAAAACATATCTATTTTATTAAAGTTATATCTAAATTTTTTATATATATATATATATATATATATATATATATATATATATATATATATTATAATTTTGAATATTTTCTTACCAACTTCACCACTTCCCCACCCACCCCAATTTCTTATTTTTTTTTTAAAAAAAAAATTATTTATAAAGTTTTTCAAAGAAAATCTTAATCAAGCCCCCCCCCCCCCCCCCCCTCCAAACCAACCACTCGTTGCTAAAAAAAGAAAGATTTTTGTAAAGGGTGAGGAGGGGAGAAATAGGATTTAGGGGAGGATATGGTGGGAGGAGGTAGTGAAGTGGGGTAAAAAATATTATTTTTTTTAGTTACACTTTAATCTTTTAACTTTAACTACTATGAACATGTTTAATTCTTTTAAAGGTGAAATATTTTGTTCATATAGAGTGTCATTTGACAATTTTAAAAAAATAAAAAATAGAAATGTGTTTTTCAAATTAAATTAGTGAGTGATAGTTTAGATATGAAATTTATATTTCGAATAGTTTAGGTATTAACATTAAAAAAGAGATAGTTTAAATATGTTTTTAACAGTTTAGTTATATAAAAAAACAAATTGATCATTATATAGCAATAGATTAAACAATATACACCGTATATGTATACATATCTTAACAAGGATGAAAATGGGCCGAAGCTCAAGTTTTTAGCAGACAACAGTTCTAATGGGCGAAAACAGACCCATTTAATTTCAGTAGGGCCCATTTAGAATTACGTCAGGTGTTGGGCGAAAGCCCAAAATATCCTCTGCAGAAAATTGGCCCAAGAAAACAGTCCAGGCGAACAAGATCTGATTTATGGGCCACATAAGCCTAATTTGGGCATTTGATAGCTTTAAGTACTTGGGGCAATTTTCCCATATAGCAAACAAAAAAATCATATTTGTATATGTTATAGCAAAGTTTGCTTCATAGAAAACATATAAATGCATAACATTACAAGAAAATTGTGAATCACATGGGGATTAGTACAAAAATTCACAGGAAACTTATTTTCCTATAAATTTTCATACTAATTTCCAGGAAAATTCTTATGTAATCCACAGTTTTCTTATAGTGTAATTCGCTATACATATACAATTGTATAATTCGTTGGTCTATTTCGCTACAATTGTATAATTCGTTGGCCTATTTCGCTGCAATATCTGTGTAAAATTTGCATTTGTATACAATTTATCGAAGTAAATATTGTTTGTATAATTATAAGTGTATAAGAAGAAGATATACGTTTTTGCATGTGTATATACAATTTTCTCTCGCTTTATACAAAACAGAAACACAATTTATACACTGCTGTTGTATAAAGCGAGAGGAAATTGTATTTCGCTGCAATTGTATAATTAGCAATTGTATAATTCGCTGACCTATTTTGGTGCAATATTTGTATAAAATTTGTATTATATACAATTAAATTGAAGTAAAATGTTTGTATATTGTTTAATTAAGTGTATAGCACGAAGATATATATTTTTTGCATGTATATATACATTTTTCTCTCGCTTTCTACAAAACAGAAACACAATTTATATAATTTTGTTCTATAAAGCGAGAGAGGCGAACATAGGGAGAGTGACAAGCGAGAATGGGAGAGTGGCGAGCGAGAGTTTAGAGAGAGAGAGGCGACTGACAAACGTTTGCTATGGAGCACAATTAAATCAAACAGTAGTTACTCCATTTATTTTAGATTATTAGTTTGCTATTTTATATAATTATCTTAAATAATTTTTGTATATTTATTCGACATTAACTTTTTAGGTTTAAGTTTAATCTAATTAAGTTTCCTAAAGATGCATCATTTTTGTCATTATCTTTCTTTTACTTTAGTAATTTTTTTGATTTTCTCTATAGTATTAATTTATTTTTAGGCATATTTTCCAAGTGGTGGGATAATTGCGTGTTAATTGATACTTCAAATGCCTTAAAAAAAAATTTTGAAGTGTCAATGAAAATCGTGTTTCATTTTCGCTAATTTTTTAGGTTTTATTCTATAAAGTCTTACAAATTAAGTTTTCTTATTTTTCTCAATAAAATTATGTGGTGACTCTTTTAAAAAAAATATTTTTTGTAAAATTAGAATCGAGTTTGAAATCGGTTTATTTCTTTTAACTCTAAATACAGATATGATAACTATATTGGAGATTTAATCAGGTTCTAACTTTTAGACTTGACTATTTTGATTAATTGTTTAAGATTTTAATAATTACTTCTCTCTCCCTTTTTCGGTCTATTTTTAATTGTCATGTTACTCTCTTCAGAACTCAATTTGATTAATTTTTAAAGATAGTTTATATTAAAAATCAAACAAAACGAAAAAATGTTCTTCAATTCATTTTCATTGGCATCATTCTCAAAATCTCAAAAACAAAAACAAAGAAGCATATCATTTCAATGAAAATCAAGAGACCCATTTCAATTTATTATTGTTAAATGGATGGAAAAAATTTCAAATTTAAAAGTGGGTCTATAATTGAATCGAAAATTTCAAACTCAAATTAATTTATTGTTATTGAAAGGGATTGAGAAAACCAACATTGATGGAGAAAGCTTCAACTTTTAAAGTGGGTCTATAATTAAATTGAAAATTTCGAGTTCAAATAAATTTGTTATTGTTGAAAGGGGTTGAGAAAATACTATCACCATTAATTTTCAAGCTTTAAAATGGGTCTACAATCAAATTGAATATTTCAAGCTCAAATTAATTTGTTATTGTTAAAAGGGGTTGGAAATATTCTTGAAATCCATTTTGATAGAACGGAAATAGATGATATATAAGACACTCAATAACCCAGATTCTTACTTTCTACGTCTACCTTTAATTGTCCTGATTTCTATTTTTCGAGTCAAATTATAAGAATTTTGACTAACATTTTAAGATTATTTTTCATCACATTATTATGTCAAAAGTTGCAATTTCCAATACCTTTCATATAGTTTTTGAATATTTAAATATTTTGTTTAAGGGCCTGTTTGGCCATGCGATATGGTATCATGATATG
The DNA here is from genome assembly GCA_027705065.1 of Solanum peruvianum. Classification (NCBI taxonomy): domain Eukaryota; kingdom Viridiplantae; phylum Streptophyta; class Magnoliopsida; order Solanales; family Solanaceae; genus Solanum; species Solanum peruvianum. The sequence goes on along the minus strand of JAKWJD010001762.1, from coordinate 56,779,370 downwards.
AAATCATGAGATGAAATTGAAGTTTTGTTTGGATATCCGATATGGAATTTTAGTGTTGTATATTTTCTCATAAACATAGAAATCTCATAAGTTCTAAAATTATTAAAATAGCCTCAATTGTTTATTCAATATTATCAAATATACAAAAAATCGTAAAATTGTATGATAAATTATTACAAAGTTATTTATTCTCCACTTAAGTAATTGTTTCATCAATAAATTTGAGTAAGAGTGAAACACCTTTCACGGGCTCTTCAAGATTTTATTAATCAATAATTGTGGAGCGTGAGTTAAAGTGATTATATGTTGGTGAGAATAATAAATTTTAAAAAGTAATGATGTGATTATAAATTTTATTCAAATGTGAAATAAAATGATTATTAGATATAATGTGGGGTTGTTTTAACAAAATATAAACTCGTGGATTAACTTGTATTAAAATAATTCAAATCATGATATGGTATCAGCATGTGATTCCATATCATGGTTTTTGGAGAATATGGTATCATATCTCATAATATGGAATCAGCGTGAAATCGCATGTCGAACGTTGATTTCATCTCACGATACCATATCATGATATGGATCGCATGACCAAACACCTACTAAAATATTGAATTAATGTAATCTAATTTAACTTTAAAAATGAGTTAAATTGAATTTTAAAAATTGTAACATGACAAATAAAAGTAGACAGAGGAAGTATTATGCTAAAATGAAGATGACGAGTTTTTTTTTGTCAGCAAGCAATAAAGTTTACGAATGTAAAGAATTCAAAAGACACAGGGGTAGCACAACTTGTTGGTGATGTTACATGTTGTGGTTGGTGGAGTGGGGAAGATAAAAAGTTTGAATCAAAAGTGAAGAAGAATGTAGTTTAGTGAATAAGTCATCTTTTATATTGAAAGATGAGTTCTTGTTTTCATGGTCGTGGTGGGTTGAGACGAATAGATGGGTGATTTCTGATGAAATGCAGAATGAATCTTGACATCATTTATTTTGGGTGTGGGTCGAATGAAATTTTAATTTTTGGATAATTAATAAATAAAATTGGGTAAATTATTTAGATGAAGTCATGTATCCATTCGTTAGTTTTAAGGTGTATCGATAGCTTATAGTGTAAAAATGATGATCAATGAGCTTAAACTTCAACTCAAACTTCACGCGTCATATTCAGGTGAGATCTCATGGTATATGCTATTTGCAGATGACATTGTTTTGATTGAAGAGACACACCCACCTTCAGACCGTCTAAGTCTGCTTATAATTCCTTCATATATATATATGATAATTTGTTCATTATAAATGGCAGGATAAATAATCTCGAAAATAACTAATATCTTTAACCAAACACAAGATAAAATAGTAGTACATTTTATCCTGATATTATTTTTTCTTATTTCTCGTACCAAACAACCAGAAGTTAATTAAATTAGTTCTTCTTTGTGACTCTTTTAAATAGGGTATAGTTTCTTGCTATAGAAATACGATTCATGTCCAACCTATATACACTCTCTATGTGATTTGATAAATTATACCTTACTTCGTTGTAATTGAATTTACTTTTGTCTTTATTTAAGATCTGCCACACTCTAATTACATATATAAAGAAATAATATGCTTATTTAGAGATTGCAAAATTAGCTCATAAAAAATATAATTAGCTAAATCCATTCTATTTTTTTTTAGCTTAGTGAAGTCTATTCAGCCATCAAAAATTGAACTGATATGTTACTCAAACTATATTACGAGAAATCTTGTCAAAATATAAATATATTCGTATAACCAAAATAATGAAAAATATAATATTATCAATTACCATATTTTTATATATATAAAAGAACAAATACAACAATTAAAAAATTTGTATATGGCAAATTTAATTGAACCGGTCTATTTGCACCTCAGTATGCACCATTTTTTAGGTATTATTAAGAGCAAAAAGTTGGAAAAAGTTGTTTAAAACTTGCAAATGGCTTGTTAAGTTTGGTATTTTTACTTTATTTAAGTACGAAAAAGACATTTTTTATATTCTTTAATAGTATAAGACATGAAGCAGAAGTTTTAGCTAAGCTAACTTTATCTCTAGGAAAAGAAGATACTTAAACCTTACCCAACAATTAAAGCCAACAACCCAACACACTTCCTCCTCATAATACACCTTCTAAAATACCCTTCACACATCTACTACTCTAGAAAAAAAAAACTTTGAGTACTCCTCCTTATATTTTCACTTATCATACTCTCAACCATCACCACTGCGGAAGGATGAAAGTCGATCTTAGTAAAATCTAAAATACCTATTCATCAATCAAGCTAAGGACGAAAGTCGGCCTTAGTAATCTGAAGGTGGTAAGTGAAATTAGTTGACTCTCATATTCATCAAGCAGGAACAAAAGTCAACCTCAGTGATCTGACAGTCAAGATATTCTTACTCATACCAATGCCAAAGCCGGTTTTAGGCCCAGAAAGGCGCACCAATCCATTAATTTGGTGTGCAGCTATAATCTGCACACTATTGACCGTAGCCGTGATCATCACGGGTATGGTCGTATTCATTGGGTACATGGTGATCCGACCCAAAGTACCACAAATGAGTGTAGTAAGTGCACATTTAGACAAATTTTCCTATGACATGGCAAGTGTCTTAGTAGTCAAAGTGTCAATTGTAATCAAGGCTGAAAATGACAATTCAAAAGCCCATGCGAATTTCTACGAAACAAGTTACACACTTAGTTTCCATGGGGTTAAAATCGCGTATTTAAACGCTGATCCTTTTGATGTACCTTCAAATAAGTCGATTGACTTGTATTATCCCGTTGAGTCATCGCCGATACCGTTGAAACCTGAAGAAGGAGAAGTTGCTGAATTATTTTTGAGAAGGGGACAAGTTGTTTTTGATATAAGAGGGAATACAAGAACTAGGTGGAGAGTAGGGATTCTTGGTTCTGTTAAATTTTGGTTGCACTTAAATTGTCAACTTAAGTTTCCTTTGAATGGAACTACAATTTATCCAAAATGCAGCACAAAATCCAAATGATCATTTGATTGGGAGTTCAACTTAGGTATTTTTTGTTTTGTTTAATAATTAGTAATCATGCATCACTTAATTATCTTGTTATTTTGATTGATTTTTTTTTTTTTTGATGTAATTAGATTCTTTCTTGAAAGAAGTTATCATCAATATTCTACCTTTGAGAACATAATACAATATGATATATTTAATTATGATGGAATATGAATTAGAATATTTAAGTATTATTTTAAATTGAAATATGTATTTATCAAATTAATTCATATTTAACATTTGAAAGAATTTATCAGTATTGAAATTCGACTACTCTGAATTACACTTAAGAAATTTTTCATATTAAGCTTCTAAGAATTTACGCACTTAATAGCCAATATCAATGAAGTATATTTGTCTAAATTGTCATTGTTCCTCCCATAAATGTTACATTTTTATTTAATAAACTCTCACTAATTAGTGAAAAAGAATTAACATCTCTTAGTCATTTACAAAATGAACGAAGCTTACGTGTAAAAATAAAGTGACTATGGTCTTACATTTTAAAATTGAAAATCAACTTTTTCATATTCCAACGAACGACAAAAGGGAAAAAAGAATCTTAATGAAGAAGTAAAAGAGAACAATTTGAAATTTTCTATGTAATTGGCACCTTTTTAATAGTATTTTTAAAAAAATAATATATAAATTTATATATAATATGTAAACACTATGGAAAAAGTAATAGTAAAAAGCCATTGTGCGGAAGCTTTCTGCCTAATTTGTCCACAAGCAACCAAAAGTGAGCTAATTAGTGGCCCATACATGCAATGTGTGCTCTCGTCTTAACCATTAAGTAATCTAATATTTCTTTCGTTTTATTTTATATGATATAATTTAATTTAACATAATTTTTTAAAAAATTAAAACTTAGTAATGTCAAATGATTGATAATTATCTTGTTATTATACATCATTTTATTAATATTTCTTTTGTAAATTTTAACTTTATCAAGCAATATAAATATATTTAGTTTTAAAATACGTTTATACTTTATATAACTTTATTCATTTTGACTTGCTTTATTTAATAAGTAAAATGAAAATTCATTTTCCACCAAAAAAGCAAAAGGAAGGAAAAGGAAAGGAGAAAAAAATGGAGGGAATTAAATTGAAAACTTTTAAAAGTACTAAAAAAAAGTATATAGTTTTACTAATTCCCCACTAACCTTTTATTAACTTCACTAAGGTATAAAATAATTTTCTTGAAGAGTAGTCTATTTTTATACCTTTCTTTTTTCGTGTCTATTTTTCGACCATGGAAAAAAAAAAGTTTCTTTTTCCTACGTTTTCGTCACTCATACTTTATCCCTCAAATTTTCACTAAAAAGCGAAGATATTATAAATAAATTATTTTTTAACTTTTAATATTATCCTTAGCAAAATTATCTAGTCACGTAAATATTTTGGGTCATAAGTTTCAAAAGATAATATTATCTTAAGGACTTGTTTGTTACGAGGGATAAGAATGTTGGGAATTAAACACACAACACACACAAATAATCTAGAGAAAAGAGAAACGGAACACAAACGGGACACACAAGAATTTAACGTGGTTCGGTTTCCCTACTCCACGACTGTAACAGGAGGATTTTATTTCACTTATACTACTTCAGAATTACAAATACAAGGATCATATTTATAGGAAAACCAAATGGTTAACCTAGGGTTTCAGTATTGGGTCGGGCCGGCTCACAAGCCTCCACAAAGCCCAACAATCTCCCACTTGGAGGCTTGAAGAATTTCAACTGTCATCCACTTAGAACACTTGTATGTCTAGTAATCTTTTCAACTCTCTCCTGCTACAGCGGCCTTCTCATCAGTCAACTGAAAGGCCCGTTGAAGCTCCCCGAAGCTTCAACATATCAGTCACGGCTGAAACTGCCCTTGACTCGTCCTCGGTCCCTACCGGCTCCCACTTGAGACACGAACTGCCGGATCCTAGAACTCCCTGAGAACAAACACTCTCCATACTCAGCAAGAAATTTTCTGGAGACGTATCAACAGCTGGAATACTGGTTCTCTTGACCCACTGTCTTCTAGGAGCCTTGGCTGAAGCACGGCCGATGCTCCCACTGCCACAAACGCCTCTGACTGGTCTTCCTGAACCTTTCGTTGCTCGTTCATCCTGAATCTGACCTGTGGCTCTGGGTGTCTTTCTTGCAAAGACAACCTTCTTCTGCCCACGAGATTCTGTGAACCGGACTTTGTTTTTCTTCTGAACTGGGACGGTCACTCCCTCAGACGGTAATCCGACAATATACAACGATCCTCTTTTTGTTCCACGAGCCATGACAAGATTGCCCCTCACGACCTTCCACTGCCCATTTCTGAACTTCACATGATGTCCTTGTTCATCCAATTGCCTAACAGAAATCAAACTTTTCGTCAAGCTTGGAACAACTCTGACATCCTTCAAGGTCCAGAAACCGACTGGCGTCTTCAGCACCATGTCACCCATGCCCGTAACATCAAGAGCTCTATCGTCTGCAAGCCTTACCTTTCCAAAGTCTCCAATAACCAGATTCTGCAATGCTTCACTGCTGTGGGTAGCGTGAAAAGAAGCACCAGAATCCATGACCCAGGAATCCACATTGCTCTCCGCGCAACAGATAAACAAATCCTCGTTGGCGCTGTGTCTTCTGCAATGTTGACTTGTTTGTCTTTCTGGCATGATTCCTGAAATGCCCCACCTCCTTGCAGTTCCAACATGTTACACCTGAGCCATCCCGAGCCTTCGACTGACTCCTTCTTCGGTTCCTGCTCCCACTACCTCTGTTATTTCCTCTGCCTCTGACGACGTTTAGCATATCACCTGATGATTCTCCAGAACTCCTTCTTCTGACATCCTCGCCAAGAACGAGATCACGAATCTTCTCAAAGGTGAATCCATTAGGTCCCACTGAACTGGCAACTGCTGTAACCGTTCCGGACAAACTGTCAGGCAATGATGATAACAGTAGTAAAGCTTGAACTTCATCATCGAACTTAATGCCAACTGACAAAAGTCTGGCTAAGATCGAATTCAATGAGTTGATGTGCTCGGTAACTGAACTGCCTTCCTTCATCTTTGTGTTCACCAACTCTCCAATCAGAAAAATTTTGTTTGCTGCAGATGGCTTCTCGTACATGTTAGACAAGGCTTCCAAGATGCCTTTCGCTGTCTTCTCCTTAAGAATGTTGAACGCAACATTCTTGGTCAACGAGAGTCGGATAACTGACATAGCTTTCCGATCCAAATCTGCCCACTCTGCATCAGACAATTTCCTTGCTTGTCACCCAACACTACGTCCAAATCTTTCTGAACCAGCAAATCTTCAATCTGCATCTTCCACCAACTAAAATCTGTACCATCGAACTTCTCAATTCGGAACTTCCCATCTTCTGCCATCTCAAAGGACTAAATGAGATACTCGGTACAACTAATTTCAAATCTTGGTAATTTCGTCAGAAATATTGCACCACAAAAAAACCGCACCTTCGGCAATTCCTTAACGGCGTCTACAGGACAGCGGGCGGCGATTTGGACGATGCTCACGATCTGGACGCTCGGGCGGATCTGAGGCTCCTCGACGCGGCGGCCAACGGAACGGCGCGACGACAGCACACAGGACGACGGCTGTTCGCACCCTGCGCGGTTCTCCTAGCCGGCTGCTGCTTGAGGTTACCCACACGGTAACGGCGGCTCTCGTCCCTGCACACAGTTCTTCACACAAGAACCCTAGGTGACAATTTCTCACAGTTTGTGTTACAGTGTGTTGAAACCTCGCTCTGATACCAATTGTTGGGAATTAAACACACAGCACACACAAATAATCTAGAGAAAAGAGAGAAACGGAACACAAACGGGACACACAAGAATTTAACGTGGTTCGGTTCCCTACTCCACGACTGTAACAGGAGGATTTTATTTCACTTGTGCTACTTCAGAATTACAAATACAAGGATCATATTTATAGGAAAACCAAATGGTTAACCTAGGGTTTCAGTAATGGGTCGGGCCGGCTCACAAGCCTCCACAAAGCCCAACAAAGAAATACTTAATTTTTAAGATATTAAATCAAGGAATAAATCATTTTTCAAAATTATTTATCTCAAAATGCAGTGCTATTTTTATTTTAAATTAAGAATGAATTGATAATCCTAAGATTATTAATCTAAAAATTTAGTCATTCTCCAATCAAAGGAGCCTAATAAATTGTGTTCATCCAAACACATTGACAGGGTGTGTTTGAAATAAAGGAGAATATTTTTTTATGAAAAATAATTTTTGAAAAAAAATTAATTTCTTACTTTTTTTTATAGTGTTTGGTGAGTAAATAAAAAGTATTATAATTTTTTTAAAAAAAAATTATACGTAATTTAGCAAAGGGGTGCAAGTAGGTGGGAGTGGAGGCTCGAGGTGGGATGGTCAAGTAGGGATTGGGGGAGTGAATGGCTGGGGATGATACAATAAGTGAATAAATATATATTATTACTTATAAAACTTATTTTTTCCTACTTTTTATTAAAGAATTCATTTTTTTCAATTTTATATAAATTGATTGCTTTTTTAGAAAAAAAAAAAGTTCCTTCGTACCGAACATACAAATTGCAGATTTATTTGAGATTTTTTTTCTTGGAGATTTCTTGGGGAGATTTAGTTAAACTAGAAAATACGTCCATTAGGTTTCTTGTTAGTTTCGACATAATATTAGAAGTGTACAAAATCAAATAAATTGCAAGTTGAGTTAAAACAAAAAAAAAGCTCAATTAATAATTTGGTATTGAAAAAAAGACTCCACTATACTTGGAATGATTTGATTTTAACTAAAAAGAAAAGTTAACCTGAATATAACACCCCAAGTGTGTACGTTATCCTTTACTCCATACCGAAGGCTTACGAGTCCAAATTTAAGAGTCTTATTGTGACAATTCTTATATTCAAAAATATTAATATATATAGGGAAAATGATCAAATATGCCCCTAAACTATTCGAAAAGGTTTAGATATACCCGTGTTTAAAGTTTGGTCCATCTATACCCTTGCCGTCCAACTTTTGGTCTACATATGTCCTTCTGGGCGTTAGTTGGCCAACTCGAAATATCCAACTCATTTTACTTTCATTTAAATGTCAAATGAATTTTCCACGTCATTTTATGTATTATCACTTGACATTTATATTCAAGGAAAAGGAAGTCGAAGTTTGGATGACAAGGGTATTTTGGAGCCAATAGGTGGATGGAGGGTAATTTTATACCATTTCCAAGACTTTGAGGGTATTTTAGGTTCTTTTTCCGAAATTTTATTGTTTCGATATATTCATGTACATATTTACTAGGAATTTCATTAGTTTTCAATATTTCCCTATACTATTTTTCGATAGTAAATCGTAAGATACATAACATGTTTTAAAGAATAGGGTAATTGTATTAATTAATTTGAATTGTTTGTTCCCTTAATTATGGGAGTAATACGTAATTAGTGGATACATCTTATCAACTGATATCATCAAAACTATTAATGAGAGAGGTTGAACTTCATCATCTTCATCAAACCATTCTTTTGAATCATAAAACTTCGAGATTTCTTTTGCAAATGGCGAATATCACAATATTGTTGATGCATTTTGGTTCATGAGTCTCTGAAATTGATATGAAAATTATAGAATTGATGGAATACTTTTGAGACATAGTGCAAACTACAACGATCTAGTGGATAATATTTCAAAACAATTAAAAATTGGTTGTACTCGAAAAAAATTGAAGATCAGATACAAGATAAAAGACAATCTTACTCTAATCTGAATTCAAAACAAGATGGGATGATTTTTTTTATGAAATTAAAAGGACATCAAACAAATTACGAATTGTATCCATTGAGCACAATAAGAAAAGATCACAATTTTTGGATGTAGCATTAATAGTAAAATTCCGTTTGAGCTAGATACATCAATAGTATCTCGAACAACTAGCAATTAAATCATGTGTATCTTATTATGCGTGCATCTAATAATAATGTTGAGTAAATATATGGAATTAATGTGTCATAAATTTATAGTTTATCTCGAACAACTAAACGACCTCATGTTTAAGAGTAATGAACGCTTTTTAATATGAATAGTTACACTTTTTAGAGATTTAATTAAAGTTAAATATATGATTAGCACGTTTTTAGGGATATTAAACATTTTCACATTATCATCATTGCCTTAAATATATCTAGTTAGTTAAAATAAGTTTTTTTTTTTTGAATTAATTAAAAATCCAACCAAATAATAACAGTTATTTTCGGATTTTCAGAATATTTTCAGGTTGTCATTTTCAAACATATTTGGATCAACGTTGCAAGTAGTCTTCTTTTCAAAATTTTACGATTATTTTCAGATTGCATTCAACGTATAAGTCATTTTTTCTAAAAATTCAAGAATATTTTCGTAGCTGCATATTACACTTCTTTTTTTTGGTAACCTGATAAATTTTGGCGTATAATATATGTTTCTATTTAAATTATAATATATATTTTTATATTAATTTTGTATTGAAAATGTATGTGATTGTTTAATTGGAGTATTGCATAGGACAGTGAATGATATATCAACTGTGTATGAAGTGTGTATCAATTATATGAACTGATTATAAATTTGTGTAATGTTGAAGTCTCATTTTTTTTTAATAGTGTATGAAGATTATACGAAACGTGTATCATTTGTGTATGAAAGTCCATTTATTTTTTTTCAAAATTACAGTATATGTTTCTAATGAAATTAGAATATATGTTTTGTATTAATTTTGTACAACGGGTAGATCAAAACTAGAAAGATGGAAGGGGTTTGCTGACGTGAAATTCAAAAGGACAAAAATGAGTTGCAATAGATGTCGTTAAGTTGGAAACAATAGAAAGACATGGTCAATTTATCCTGTGCGAAAACAATGATTTCATAATGTTACATTTGTTATTGTGTTGCTTTGAATGTTAGAAACACGTTTTGTTTTATTGAGTGCAGTTGTTATCATTGACATTTATAAAGTCTGGTTTCGTAAAAAATTGTCATATATATATATATCATTTGTTTCTGTTACATATGTCAAAGTTCAATATGACATTCATAATTCATACAGTGTTTATACATTATAAATATACATTGAACTATACTGTCGTTCATAAAATGTTCATATAGTATTCATACAATGTTCATACAGTATTAATACAATGTTCATATATGTACCATTTATTTCTGTTACATATATCCAAGTTCAATATGAGATTCATAATTCATACAATGTCTATACATTATATATATATATACATTTAACTTTACTGCCATTCATCAAATGTTTATATAGTATTCATACAATTTTCATATATATGTACTGTGTGTTTCTGTTACATATATCGAAGTTCAATATGACATTCATAATTTATACAATGTCTACACATTTTTCATACAATGTTCATATATTTTTGCATATTGCAATAGAAATTTATACAAAAATCAGACACATTTAATAAAGTGCAAATATTCATTTAAGCATACTACCATTAAATACAACAATTAATATATTATGACATATATAGTTAAATATATTTTATACAACATGCAAAATGAGTGTTACAGGATCTCTACTGCTGGATTTTGTGACAAGTCAAAATCATCTCTTGTAACATTTTTATTTGATTGCTTTCACCGTTGACATTACTTTCCTTTTAGAAGGACTAGACGTTACTTGTTCATCATTCGACTTCTTCTCTAATTCCATCGCAGCTGAATAGCCTGAGATTTGCGATTGAATTTGAGTTATACATAGATCAAAAGATGGTATTTCAACCATGAAGTTACTGGTTTAGTTTGTACCTCTTGTGAAACTCCTTAGGGTATTTGGTTTAGACATTGTATTCAACAACCCGGATCCTAAAAATTTATAGACAAATAAATATTAAAGAATTTGACATAAATCAAATATAAAACTTGAAGAAACCTGCATTATCTATATAACGTAAATTTCTCCTAAAATCAAACAACAACTTATAAAAATTAAATAATTTGACAAAAGAATCAGAGAAAAAAAAATAAAACTTTAAGAAATGAACCTGTTTGATGATCTATACAACACGATTTTTTCCGAAAAATTATGCAATATTACGAATTTGATGGTCGAAAAATAAAAAATCTAATTTTATGAAAGATTGATAGAGATGTAGTTGAATAAGGATTTTAAGCTTAATTTGATTTTGGGAAATAAGTTTAAAGCTTGAACGAGTTTATACTTGAAGATGATATTAAGCGTGTGAATATGTATGCTCAGATTTAATATGATAGAGAAATTAAGCGTGTTGTCTTTAATTAATTAATAGAGAGAGAAACGTGTGTTGCCTTTAATTGATTAATAGAGAGAGAAACATTAAAAAAGACGTGTAAAATTAATATGGTAGAAAGAGAAGCGTGTAAATAGGGGAGAGATTGAGTGTATTGCTGAAAGATAAAAGAGTATTAGTTGATATGGAGGTGAGTAGTTATTGGGTACCATATACTATGAAATTAATTAAAATCAAATCCCTGACTTTTAAATTTTGATTTTTAAAAGGTAACTATATAATATGAAGTTTAATTAATATTTAATAAATAATAATTTATTATTTATATTAAAAACATTAAAAGGTAATTGATTAATATTTAATAATTTATTATTTATATTAAAAACTTTAAAAAGTAATTGATTAGTCGATAATAATTTAAAAGGTTTTGTTGATAAAAGGTAAGTGAATAAATGAAACTAATTATTTAAACATAATAATTATTAGTTAAATAATAAAATAAATTTTTTTATTAATATATTATTAGTTAATATGCTATAACTTTATAATAATATGTTATAAATAATTTATTTTTAAATATTTCTTTTAAATTAATATATTATTAATTGATGTGCTAAGATGATAATAATATACTATAAGTAATTTATTTTTAAATAGTATGATTACAACTTAATATTTATCCTTGGGATGTTAATTTTAGTGAAATGAAATAAAGAAATACCAAACTTAAACAAAGTAAAAACCCTAAAGTCGCTCAACCAAAAAAATTTAAATCATTGATTCAGACACATGATAGAATTGAAAACAAATATATAATGGAATTGTCAGGTGGACCCATTCTCATTTGTGGACCCACTCTCGTATGTTGTTATCAGGTGGACCCATTCTCGTATGTGGACCCATTCGCTTATGTTGTTATCAGGTGGACCCATTCTCGTATGTGTGGTCGAGTTCAGCTTTATGGTTGATAGTTTCTAAGTTTACTTTACATACTTTATGGGTTTGTCAGGCATCTTTGGGGGGGAGGGCTGGCAGGTGGTAGGTGGGTGGGTGGAGGTAACGGATCGGGTAAAAAATTAAAATTTTAAAATTGAAAATATTTTTTTAAAAAAATGTAATTTAAAATTAGAGAAGAGTTTTAGAAAATGTTTTTCTTAATTTTTGAAGGGAAGTCATTTTTCTTAATTTCGAGGAAAATAAGTTGATTTGAAAACATTTTTCAAAACTTCCAACCAAACATGAAAAAATTGGAAAATATTTTACATAAATTGTTTTCCTTCACACCAAGCACACTCTATTTATATAATTTTTAAAATTTATTTAGACATAAAACTATTTATTTTAATGTAATTTTTAAATGTTAGTTATATATTTTCTATAATTTTTTTAATATATCTTTTTTCGAGTTTTTTGAGATTTAGATTTTTAAATGGTTTAATTAAAAAGTTATCCATAGATAGTAATAATTCTAATGAAATTCAATTCAAAATCAAATTAATATTAATACTAACAAAATAAATTAATTCAATACTAAAGATGACAATAATGTTGAATATTTGTTCTTTAGTTTTATATTGATTTAGACATTTAAATACGTAATTTAATTTAATTTTTTCTTTCATTAACTTAATATTTATAAGACTTATTTTAGCATCATTTAGTACTTTTAAATTATGATCATTTTCAATATGACTTAGTAATTTGCATTATTTTTCATACGATTTCATTATTATTTTTTTATTGAATATTTTAGTGTCATTATTCATCTCATATTTTGTGTTATTTTTCTTAAGAAATATCTTATATAGTTATATTTTTGTTAGACTAAAAAAATATTTAGATAACAATTTAATTATATATCTGTATGAACACTTTAGCAAACAAATTCAAAACGAAAAATCCAATATTTAGAAATTTAAAACTTTAACACAAATAATTTAATTTAATATTTAAAAAATTCAAACTAATTAAATCACGTAGACCCTCTCTATCACATAACCATAACTATGGGAAGTGTACGACTAAAAGTACATTTGATTTAGACGCTGCAATTTTGTTTTATATATATTTATTTTTATTCACATCAGATGTTTATAACAAATTAATATATGCATATTATGTGTCAAAATTTATTATTTATTTTATTATATAAAATCACATATTATTATAAATAGTATTAATTTATTATAAATAACCGTACGGATAAATTTTTTTCATATACTTATTTATAATATAATTGAAGTTAGTTTTGACAAATAATTGCACATGAAGCCCTGTTATTGTCAAACAATAAATTTGTTAAGCAACGTTAGGCAGGCGGCCGCCGGTCACGAGAGAAAATAACACGTGAAAAATGTCTGTGGCTAGAAATTTAGTTAAAATGATATATTATTTATGTTATTTTATATTTTTAAATATTTTTAGTTTTTTTAGTTTTAATAACTTTTATTTAAAATATAAAAAATTATTTATTTAAAATAAAAATATATTATAAAATTTTGAAGTTCAAATCAAATTTTAATCAATTTTTTTAACGGTTTAGTATTATCCACGTCAAAGCTTCACGTGGTTTTGCTTATCCAATTATTGTCGGACAATAAATTTCTATTCTATCTTATTTTCTTATTCCACACGGATATAAATTTTTTATTTCTTTTTTAATAATTACTTTATTAATTTTTATGTGATTCAAAATTTTTTTTTTATTTTTTATTCAATATAAAATTATATTTTATTTTAAATTTTAAATGACATAAATTGCAAAAAAATTTATATAAAATATATAAATTAATGAACGGATTTAAATAAAAGTGAAATACAATTACATAACCATTACATAAATAAAAGTGAAATATAATTACATAACCATTACATAAACATTCAATTTTTGAAATTATTACGTTGTTCCTATAAATGTTCTATTAATGCATTACGGAGTTTAAAATGAGCATCTTTGTTCTTAATTTTTTATGTCTAACTAGAGTTATTTAAATCGGAGATTTTCATCTACCACCATTTCCATCAGAGTTGGAGCCGCTACAACAACTTGAAATGGTGTATTAAGATCACGTTGATCCTCAATTATCATGTTGTGAAATATAATGCATCTAGTCATTATATCATGTATCACTTCCTTTCTCCGAAAACGTGACGGTCCTGAAAAAATTGCAAAACGTGATTGCAAAACTCATTTTTCGGCATGATTCTTGTTTCATCGCAAATTAAGTATTATGTTATGTGTTGTATTTATCTTGTATTTAAATTATTATGTTATATATTGTATAGTTATCTTGTATTAAATTATCATATTATGTGTTGTATTTTTTAAATTAAATTTTTCATCTTATCATTTTAATTTTGTGTATTCTTATATTGAAAATTAATAATAAAGTCAAATTATATTATCAACGAAAATTTAAAAAAACTTAAAATACTATTAATTCGGTATGAGAATAGTATATATTAAATAATATATTTTAAAAAAATATTATATTATATTTAAAAAAGTATGAATATTAAATATTTAATCAATGACATTATATATAAAATAATATGTTAATTAGAAAATAATAGAAATAACAATAAAATATCCAAAAAGTGAAACAGAGAGTGAATAATAGTTCATAAAAAATATTCTCCATTTGAATTTCCAAGTCAACAGAAAATGTGATTTTTAAGGTGAGATGACATCTGCTAGTTTTGAGAGGTAAAATTGAGCTAATACACTAACGGCAAGGGTATTTTTGACCCCAAAATTAAAAGGACAGTATATTTGATCGATTTTTAATAGTTTAAGAGTATTTTTAACCCCTTTTCATATAGAAAATATAGAGTAAAATAGAGTTGGACAGGAGATGGTCTTACCTTTATTGTCAAGTATCCAATGACAAATATTTTGTAATTTGTGATTTTGAGTTATAGGATTCTAACTTAATTAATAATATAAGTGGATGCTATTTTTTTTAAAAAAAAAATTTAAATGTGATTTCAAATGAATTCTGCCCTCTAACTTCACCCTGATGCATATACCAACAAAATATAAAATGTGCAGGTAAACTAAAATCATGCTAATTTTAAACCTACTTAATTGCACACCCTACTAGCTTCATCTTATTTTGATTGATGTTGTTTGACTCTCAATAAAGTGTAAAAAAAAAAGATTTTTGTAATATGTAGTTTAAAATTATTTTATTTACAAAATAAAATATTAATGTTACATTATTTTAAAATATAGAAAAGTGATATCTATTAACGACTAACAAAAAAGAATTATATAAATGATTAAAATAGAAATTGGGTTAGATCCTGACCTATCCAAGTTAATATGAACTCAAATTGATTGGCTCAAATGGATTTGAAAACGGTTTGGACTTTTACCGCCAAATTTGACCTATTTAAATTCAATAATTTTAAGGTTCACAAGTTTAGGTCCTAATTGCTAGAATTCATGTTGATTTAGAACATTACTTCTTATATCATATTTAGTCTTTGGATACATGTATCATGACTCGCTCCACATACATGTATTTGTTAAAAAATTGAGATACATATGTTTATTTTTTTGAATTAAATGTGTGTGAATGATATCCTTAATTACAGGTTTAAGTCATCAACGTCCCCTTAAAATTGTTCACATAATTCACTTAGACATCTTAACAAAGACTTGTACCTATTGAACACCTCTACCCCTTCAAATTTGAACCAATTGAACTTGTGTGGTGGAGGAAGTAATCGACAAAGAGGGAAGGAAGAAGAAATGAAATATTTTTTCCCAAAAAATGTCTAACTAAAGACCTTTCACGCGCCTACTTGGGGTGAATCACAAACAATGTGCCATGTAGGCAAAAAATGTTCAGATGGTTCAAATTCAAGAAAGTATATGTGTTTAATAGGTACAAGTCCTAGTTGAAGTGTGTACGTGAATTATGCGAATAACTTTAAGGGGCTAGCGATGACTTAAGCCTTAACTAAAGGAGTAATTAAATATTAATAAAGAACTCTTAATAGATTTTAACTTTTTGATACATGTATCCGAAGGTTAAAAAATTGAAATATACATATCCGACAATAAAAAGGAATTGAAATACATATTCTATTAATTTTGAATTAGATGTGTGTAGTCGTTTTAATAACAAAATGAGTAAAGCAAATCCCAAAAGGGTAAGCAAAGCCATAATATTGTTATGATTATTTTGAGTTTATGATTTCATGAAATTTACAATTAAATATCGTTATCATTATTTAATGACATATTACATATATTAAACTCTAAACTTGGTTTCAAATTTTAACTTTGACCTCCAGCTTTCATAGTGCACAATAAACACTTTAACTATTCTTCCTCTCCCAACATCTCTCGTCTCTCTCCTCCCTCTCCCAAACTCGCTTGCCATATATGCAAATACATATTTGATATTCAATTATCTAACCAATATACATATGCAATTCACCTTTCTCCTACTTTTTTCCCTCTCTCACCTTTCTTCTTCACTCGTAGTCTCACTCGACTCTCTCCTCCATATAACATGTAGCTACAAATTATAATTATCAAACTATAACTATGGAGAGTAATTATGCTATTTTTAAGTGGCTATATGTGAAAGCTCCCTTTATTTTTTTAGATATGATGCATAAATTCAAATTTATATTAAATATATCAATTCAACTACCACACTGTATGTATCGATCTCAAATCTAGTATCTTATGGATAACAATTACTTAGTTAATGTATCTAGTATAAATACATTACTTTTCAATTTAAACAAGAAACATAAATAGTAAAATGTTAAGTAACAAAGATATTCATGATGTATCTTTTCAAAGAACTTCAATAAACTAGGAGAAAAATTTTGAATCTCAAAATTTTCAGTAATTTTGAATCAAAATTGAAAAGATCTTCGATGAATTGGGAGAAGAAAGAATCTTGAATCTCAAAATTTTTTGACAATCTTGAATCAAAATTGAAAGTATATTCGATGATCTCAAAGACTCAAAAGGATATCATCTGTCTAACAAAATTTTTATCACTTTTGTATCTTTCATAACTCACTTCGTTTACCCAAAATTTTGATAATTTTTTTAAAATCAAATCTGAAATGTTTCTTCGTTGAACGGGGGAACAATTTGAAATATTGAATTTCTTCATTCTATTAGGATTTTCATATGATTGAGAATAAGAAGAAAAGTAAGCGTAATTTGTGGGATTTAATTAATTTTTAGATTTTATTCCTTTTTAGTGCAACAAAAATATTCTTCTTGTGTTAGAATTAATGTATCCAGCTGGTGAACTAATGTATCCGAATGGTAACTTATGTATTTGAAAATATAAATTTTAAGGGATTATTGTAATTAAAAAAAAAAAGTAAGAATATAATTTAATTTACTCTTTACACTATGAGATTTAGATATGTTATAAATGGTTCAAACAGAAATAGGGTTAGATCCTCACCTATCCAAGTTAATATGAGCTCAAATGGACTTGAAAACGGTTTGAATTTAACCACTAAATTTGACCACTTAAATTCAATAATTTTAAGAGCAAACTACATAAATCATACTAATTTTTATCCTAATTACTAGGATTCATGTTGATTTAATATATCACTCCTCCCGTCTCATTTTATGTGACACCATTTCTTTTTTAGTCAATTCCAAAAAGAAGTCACATTTCCTTATATGGTAAATATTTAAATGAATAATTCACCCTTATTGGTTCCACAATTTGACTATTGTTATTTAAATTTTATAACCACAATTTAAATTTCAACTCAAGAATTTTTTAAAAATAAGGTAGCATCTATACGCTCTAAATTCACATAGAAAAATTTATAATAAAAAATCGACTTCTTTCAATCTCAAAATCTGAAAAATGTTACATAGAATGAAATGGATGGAGTATCAATTAAGAAGTCTTAACATATTTTCAGATTCCCTAGTGCACCAATTTTTACAAATTTTCCCAAAATAACAATTCGTTAATTGTAAACTTTATCTTCTTGTCCGCAAATTTTCTTCCTTTTTTCTTGTGGTTGTGAGTTATTCAGCCATCAAAATTCAAAATGATTTGAGAAATCCAAAATGATGGAAAAAGTTAAAATATAGTAGAATTTCGTAATTTGATTGAAATTATTATAATAATATCAATTTTTAAAAGAATCTTTTATCCTTGTACTATTTAATAGTATATTTGAAAAGTATATTGTGTTCACGTGTATATCATAAATATTGCATCATTATAAATAGTAACGTGTCCACGTGGATAGATATATACCTTTAAAATACACCATTAAATAAGTTAGCATCTATGCTCTCCAAATTGAATATATGCACGTAAATATTTAAATTTATATAAACAAATAGACACACATATTCTACATGACATAATACAGGTCGATGTCCCCCGCCTACTATAATAAGTATTGAATTTTACTATAGCTTCCCATCTACACCAAACTCAAAGGAAAGATGACAGCATCAAGTTTTGTATGTATGGCTGAAAAGATTATTAAGCCTCATTCTCCTACCCCTTCTTCACTTAAGCGTTACAATCTCTGTCTAACTGATGAAATCATGGTTCCAGTCTACATGCCAATTGTAGCCTTGTATCATTTCTCCTCCAAAACACCACAACTAGTATCCAACATTCTAGAAAATTCTTTGTCCAAACTTTTATCCTCTTACTATCCATTTGCTGGAACACTCGGACCTGATAACGCTACTTTTGTCGATTGCAATGACAGGGGAGCTAAATTTATACAAGTTCGATACGATTGTACAATGTCTGAAATAGTTAATCTTCCCGATACTGGCCCTGAATATCTACCTTTTGCTAAAGGTACGCCTTGGAGTTCAACTCCAGAGGAACAAAGTTTACTACTTGTTCAGTTAAGCCATTTTAATTGCGGAGGATTAGCTATAAGTGTTAGGCTATCACATAAAATTGCTGATGGATGCACGCTCGCCAATTTCATTAGTGATTGGGCTTCCATAGCTCGTGATGACAACGCGAATATACCTTCCCCTCAATTGATTGGATCGTCCATATTTCCGCCATTCACTGAAATGTGCATTCCTACGGATACTAACGTTGATTATGAATTTTACAATTTACCCGTTAGTAAGAAAAGGTACTTATTTTCCAATTCGAAACTTGAGATGCTGAAAACTCAAGTGGAATCAGAAACAGGGGTGCAAAATCCAACTCGAATTGAAGTGTTGTCCGCACTAATTTACAAGTGTGCTGTAACAGCAGCTCGAGCAAACTCGAGCTCGTTTAAACCATCCTCGTTGTCACTACCTGTGAATCTACGTCCAATATTGAATCCACCACTAGAAACACGGACAATAGGAATATTATTAGTTTTATCAAAGTTGAAACAATGAGTGAGGATGAAATGACAATTGGGAGAGTGGTTCGCGAGATTAGGAAAGGTAAAGACGAATTGAAGCAGGAAGGGGATGTGAAGAAGGAGAAGCTAGTTTCGCTATGGAATGAGTGGATACATTCGATTGAGTTGTATAGAAGTAGCAGCGTTTGCAATTACCCATTGAATAATTTGGATTTTGGATGGGGAAAACCAAACAGGGTAACAATTCCTGTATTTGGAGTTGCAAACACCTGCATGTTTATGGATAATCTAAGTGGAGATGGGATTGAGGTAATTATTGTATTACCAGAAAAAGATGTGACTCAATTTGAGAATAGCAAAGAGCTTCTCCAGTTTGCTTCTCCAGTTACGAATCTGTAGTTTTTTCTACGCTTATCAATAAAGCGTTCGATTAGTAGTTAGTCGAGTACCAATTATTGCATTATCAATTTGAGAATAATAAATTGCTTCTCCAATTACTAATCGACAATTATTGCATTATCAATTTGAGAGTAATAAATTGCTTCTCCAATTACTAATCAATTTTTAATTGAACTAGCAAGTGCGGTTATGATATATCTATTGGAATTGGTTAATATTACTGTTTGATTGTTTAGTTAGTTGATTAAACTTTTTAAGATTGAAATTTAAAGCAATATGAATTCTATCTCAGATACACGGAAGGATTGAACTTTCAAATAATGAAACAAAAGTAACAAACTTTTACATATAGTGTAATTAACACGAATCAGTTCTTGATATTTAGACATACAAACGGACGGTTGATGAGAGAAACATAATACTAATGGTAATTGGATTAATCATTAGCAGAGGTAATATGATCTTTAATTTTGGTCTTTAAACTTTAAGATAATTAATCAATTCTAATTTTAAAGAATTAATGTATATATTTATATGATTTAAAATATTAAAAGTGGTAAATATATATAATTGCTTGAAAGTAAAAGTAATACTAGTTTATATGATAGGAATGTATGTCTAGTTAATTAGTTTTTCGAAATTTCAACTCAAGAATGTTTTAAAAAATAAGTTAGCATCTATGCTCTTTGAATTTACAGAGAAAAAATTACGGTCAAAGATCGATTTATTTAAATCTCGAAATATGAAAAATGTTACATAAACAGATGAGTATTAATTAAGAAGTCTTTTAACATATTTACAGATTCCCTAGCGTACCAACTTTAAAAAAATTTCCCAAAATAATGAAATCATAAACTCAAAATAATTCTTTAAATGTAAACTTCATCTTCTTGTCTGCAATTTTGTTTTCTTTCTTGCGGTTGTGAGTTATTGCCAGCCATGAAAATGATTTGAGAAATCCCTAAAGTAAACAATATTGATTTTAGGGGAAAATTCTGAAATATATCCGAATTTCGAATTTTGATCAAGATTATAGCAACAACATTGAACTTTGGAAAGAACCTTTTACCCTTGTACTATTAAGTACATATGTGTCCACGTTGATATCATAAATATTGCATATAAATAGTAACGTGTTCACGTAAATACATATATACCTTTAATATACACCATTAAATAGTGCAGGGCTA
The DNA here is from genome assembly GCA_027705065.1 of Solanum peruvianum. Classification (NCBI taxonomy): domain Eukaryota; kingdom Viridiplantae; phylum Streptophyta; class Magnoliopsida; order Solanales; family Solanaceae; genus Solanum; species Solanum peruvianum. The sequence continues at coordinate 56,758,070 of JAKWJD010001762.1, read as the reverse complement.
AAAAGTCTTTCATAAAATTTGGTATTATAACAATAATTTCGGTCAAAGTTAAAGTATTTTTCAAACCCTTATACCTTGATTTATATGGTAGGAATGTATGTCTAGTTAAATAGTTTTTCCTAATTTTAATATATTGATATTTAAGTTTTATAACCAAAATTTAAGAAAAATTTAAAAAATAAGTCAGCATCTATGTTCTATAAATTTGAATATGTACAAGTAGACATTTAAAAACTTAGGCATAATACATATATTGAATCCTAAACTTGGCTTCAAATTTTAACTTTGACCTCCAATTTTCATAATGCACAAACAGACATTTTAACTATCCACCTTTTAATTAAATAAACACATGAGTCCTGTATGACTCAATACACGTAGGACACCACCTAGGACCAAAAATGACATGTAGGATGATAAATAGGACATGTGTGTCTATTTTTTCAACTTTATACTAGTTTAAATGTCTATTTGTGCACATCCAAAGTTGAAGGGCATAAATGTGATTTGAAGCCAAGTTAAAAGACACATTTATGTATTATGGCTTAAACTTATTTAAACAAATTTCTCAACTTGGCGTCAAACGAACAATTATGCCCTCCGACTTTAAATGTGTTCAAGTAGGCACTTAAACTATTACAAAATTGAACAAGTAGACACAAGTGTCCTACATGACATATTACACGTAGGATGCCACGTAGGATACAAAATTGTCATGTAGGGTGCCATGTAGGAAGAATGTGTTCATTTGCTCAATTTTGTACAAGTTTAAGTGCATACTTGTGCATACCTAAACTTAAAGGTCATAGTTGTCGATTGATGCCAAATTATAGATCATGTTTATGTATTATGCCTATATTTTCGTGACATAATACGGGTCGTTGCCTGGATGCCCCCGCCTACTATAAGTATTGAATGTTACCACAGGTTAAGAAACACCAAACTCAAAGAAAAGATGGCAGCATCAAGTTTTGTATCTATGTCTGAAAAGATTATTAAGCCTTATTCTCCTACCCCCTTTTCACTTAGGCGTTACAATCTTTGTCTAACTGATGAAATCATGGTTCCAGTCTACATGCCAATTGTAGCCTTGTATCCTTTCTCCTCCAAAACACCACAACAAGTATCCAACATTCTGGAAAATTCTTTATCCAAACTTTTATCCTCTTACTATCCATTTGCTGGAACACTCGTATCAGATAACGCTACTTTTGTCGATTGCAATGACAGGGGAGCTAAATTTATACAAGTTCGATACGATTGTACAATGTCTGAAATAGTTAATCTTCCCGATACTGGCCCTGAATATCTACCTTTTGCTAAAGGTACGCCTTGGAGTTCAACTCCAGAGGAACAAAGTTTACTACTGTTCAATTAAGCCATTTTAATTGCGGAGGATTAGCTATAAGTGTTAGGCTATCACATAAAATTGCTGATGGATGCACGCTCGCCAATTTCATTAGTGATTGGGCTTCCATAGCTCGTGATGACAACGCGAATATACCTTCCCCTCAATTGATTGGATCGTCCATTTTCCCGCCATTCACTGAAACGCCATCCACTGGCATTCATACGGATACTAACGTTGATTATGAATTTTACAATTTACCGGTTAGTAAAAAAAGGTACTTATTTTCCAATTCGAAACTTGAGATGCTGAAAACTCAAGTGGAATCAGAAACAGGGGTGCAAAATCCAACTCGAATTGAAGTGTTGTCCGCACTAATTTACAAGTGTGCTGTAACAGCAGCTCGAGCAAACTCGAGCTCGTTTAAACCATCCTCGTTGTCACTACCTGTGAATCTACGTCCAATATTGAATCCACCACTAGAAACACGGACAATAGGGAATATTATTAGTTTTATCAAAGTTGAAACAATGAGTGAGGATGAAATGACAATTGGGAGAGTGGTTCGCGAGATTAGGAAAGGTAAAGACGAATTGAAGCAGGAAGGGGATGTGAAGAAGGAGAAGCTAGTTTCGCTATGGAATGAGTGGATACATTCGATTGAGTTGTATAGAAGTAGCAGCGTTTGCAATTACCCATTGAATAATTTGGATTTTGGATGGGGAAAACCAAACAGGGTAACAATTCCTGTATTTGGAGTTGCAAACACCTGCATGTTTATGGATAATCTAAGTGGAGATGGGATTGAGGTAATTATTGTATTACCAGAAAAAGATGTGACTCAATTTGAGAATAGCAAAGAGCTTCTCCAGTTTGCTTCTCCAGTTACTAATCTGTAGTTTTTTCTACGCTTATCAATAAAGCGTTCGATTAGTAGTTAGTCGAGTACCAATTACTAATCGACAATTATTTCCATTATCAATTTGAGAATAATAAATTGCTTCTCCAATTACTAATCAATTTTTAATTGTACTAGCAAGTGCGGTTATAATATGTTAACAAAGTGTTCGACTAGTATAGAGGTTATAAAAAGGCATAATACATAAATGTGTCCTTTAACTTGACTTTAAATTATATTTTATGTTCTTCAACTTTAAATATGCACAAATAGACACTTCAAGTAGGACATGTCATTTTTTGTGCTACATGATGTCCTACGTGTATTTTGTCATGCAGGTCTCGTGTTTATTTATTTAAAAGTTGAATATTTAAAGTGTCTATTTGTGCATTATGAAAGTTGGAGGTGAAAGTTAAAATTTAAAGTCAAGTTTAGGGTCTATGTATTATGCCTAAGACAAAAGGTGTACAAAATTAAAAAAAAAAAGGTGATAAAACCTTAGTTTAGTTAAGGTGTGTCTTTAACATTTCGATCATAGTCAACAGTGTACTTGTACATTATCCCAAAACAAAACAATATAGATTTTAATTTGTAAAACTTTTTAAGATTGAAATTTAAAGCAATATGAATTCTATCTCAAATACACGGAAGGATTGAACTTTCAAATACATAACAAAAAATGAAACAAAAGTAACAAACTTTTACATATAGTGTTGTTGACACCCAATTTTGACCCTCTCCGATAGGAATTAATTCATGAGCTACTTAAATTTTCCAAACAATTTAAAATAATTAGTTTTATAAAAAATAATAATAATAATATATGAATTTTGCGTTATTTTGGATACTTTTGCCATTTTCTTGTAATTTTTAGATAATATATATATTTTACATAATTATGTATATAATTAGTATATTTTACGATTATTTCTCAAAATATTTTAATTTCTAGTAAAAAAAACTCTATTAAACTAGTTTAGTTTAGATTATGGTTATGTTTTGAATCACTATTTTACAATTAAAATAATTATATTACTAAAATAAAGAAGCTCGTTGATTAATTAATACAAATTCGTTTAAGGTTTGACCGAATTTATTATCTTAACTCAATTTGACCATTTATTAAATTAACCCATTCTTAAACTTAACTTAACTTAGTTTTGGGCCATTTACACAAATTTCCTTTAATTCCCAGGCCCATTTTATTTATTTTAATTTTCAGCCCACCTATCTTCAATTATTCCCAGCCCAATAATTCTCAGCAGCCCCAAGCCCATTCCCTTTTATTTAAGGGAAAATTGTACATAATAGCAAACATTTAAATTAAAATAAATCCTATAGCTACTGTTTGAAACATTTGTACTCCGTAGCAAATTTGCACAAATTTTGCCATTTGGTTTGGACCCACTCATCAAGCCGAAGATTTATTTTTATTCAAATATATTCCCTATCTTTTCTCTCCCATTTTCTTTAGTTATCCCTAAAATTTCTTCCAAATCAATTATTTTTAATTGGTTGTGGCCCACCCTCTATCTTAATACAAATCTGTTAGCTATTTTTACTCTTCCAATTTCTTTCAATTTTTCCTAAAATTTCTCTCCAAATTCGATTTTTCTTAAATAATTATATATCCTTATATAAACACAAATGTATAAAATGCGTTTGTGTGTTTGTATAAAGTGAGAGGAAATTGTATAAATACATATATTTTTTGTTAGCTTTTGCCTTTCTCTCTTTCTTGTTTTATACAAATTTAAATTGTATATAGTTTCTCTCTTTTTCGTTTTATACAATTCGATTCAATTGTATATTTCCTGCCCATATCTCTTTTGTCTTTCTCTCTTCCTCATTTTATACAAATTCAAATTGCATATAATCGTTATATACACTTATAATTACACATACAATTCATCTTATACACTTCGTTTTATACAATTCTCTGCCCAAGTCTCTTTCTCTTTCTCGTTTTATACACTTCATTTTATACAATTCGCTTTAATTGTATATGTATAGCAAATTATACAGTTTTATGTTTGCTATGAAGCGCAATTATGCAAAGTTTGCTATAGCATACAAATATGAATTTTTTGTTTGCTATATGTGAAAGTTGCCCTTTATTTAATTTCCAGTCCACTCCCTTCTATTCCCTTTAAGCAGCCCACTTTAATTTCCAGCCTACCAATTCCTATATCCAAGCCCATTTCGTTTTTAATTTCCAGCCCCAATTCCCTTTTTCCTCCGACCCGGCCCACGTTTTCCTTCATCCCCTCTTACAGCCTCACGCGCAGAAAAAAAAAATCCCCTCCCCTCTGTTCTGTCCTTTTCCTCCAGGAGCTCCAACGTACAGCACGTTCCCTTCCCCTCTCCCCTTTCTCTCGTATAAATAGTACGCCTAGGTGTCGAAATCTCCTCTCCCCTCTCGTCCTTTCCCTCAAATCGGACAGCTACGCTCATCTTGCCGTTGGAGAATTAAGACGAATTCGTACCATTCCGTTTCAAACCTTATCCCTTTAGGTTTTGGATTTCAAATTGGGACGTGAAATCGCGAATTTGCCCCAAAACTTTTTCCGTTTTTTTCCCGCTCTCCACCCTTTAGATATGGCTATATATATTGCCATTTCCCCACTGTTTGGGGTTTTTTTTTTTTTGGGAAGAAGAAATTTTTTTTACGTCTAAGTTATAAAAAATATATACTAATCATACAACGTATTCACCAATCGATCAAAAACAGGTAGAAAGAGGCTCCAAAACGATAAGAATTTGGGAGCTTTAGCTTAGCAGTTTCTCTCATTTGTTCGTGGTTGTGTGGTTGGAGAGCTCGTCTTGTTCGTTGCTGTCCGGTTCGCTGCTCGGAAAAGGTAATAGTTTTCCTTTCATTCATGTTTTAGTTCAATTCCAATCGTTATATATTGAACCTTCTTTGTTTGGTTTGCGTGAGGCTTTAGCTGTGTTGTCCCTCCCTCTTAGTTTTGCTTATGTTTTCATGATTGAACGCGTCGGTTTGAAGCATCGTTATGTGACGTGTTGTTGCTTAATATGACTGTGTGAAGCTGTTTATAAATTGTCTGAGATCATTTTGACTTGTCATTGGCTGCAAATCAATTTTGTAACTCGTTTACGATTCGATTGTTATTGTTTAGAAAGTATGTCGTTTCTATTCGGCCGTGACTTCTCTGCTCTTTACTGTCTATCTCGTTTGGTTGGTTGAGAAAGCTGAAAATTCAGTCATGAAGTTCGAAATCACCTCCTATAGGTGATTTCAGCCTTCGTACTCTGATATACGATGTGTTCTTCAAGTATTTCTAATAGTGTAAATTGTAAGGATTGAATATACGACTGTCTTATCCCATCTTACTCTTTTCTTGTCTAAGCCTTTCTTTTATTTTCTTTAGCAAAAATGGCATGTATCGTTTATCTTGTTTATTGTTTATTGCCTGCTCGATTTTGCTTTTCATGAACTAGTGGCTGTCATTTTAGTATTTGTATGCCTTTATTTCAATGATTTTTTTTTTGCTTATATGATTAGTTTGTAGGTTTGATATTGTTAGTTGCCTGGAAGGGTTGAATTTTGTTTTTTTTTTGTTAGCATCTTTTCTAAGTAAGAAGATTGAACTATAGTAAGCTGATATCCAGAGCTTTAAACATTCAAATTATATTTTGTTATGACTTGAATCTTGAATATAAATGTGTGTCTGTGCAGCATGGCAGGGTTATAGTATTTTAAAACATGCATTGTGGCTTTATTTGCTTTCATTATCTTGAATGCCCTTTCTTCTATTTGATTTACATTGCCTTAGTTATGCGTATAAATGCAGAAATATTTTCATCGCTGACTGTTTTTTCTTTATGTTTCCTTTTGATCCGTTTCACGTGCATTCGCCATGAGTCCTAAGGGACTTTGCCCGTATCCCAGCACTTCCTCGTTGAGCCGTAAAGGCTCAAACCTCCTCCTCGAGTCGTAGACCCCTTCAAACATGTGTACAGGTCGAAAACAGCAGAATGCATTGCTGGAAATTGATTCTGGTTCATCAGAACCATGAAAGCTGCTGGAAAATTACATTACAGGTGTTGCAGAAAGCTGTATACCAGCCATATACGTAGTGTATACACTGATATACAGCTCGAAAATGCACAGGAAATCTGAATTCGAAATCTGGGTTTGTAGAAGTGAATATATGCTGCTAAAAAGGGACTTTCAACTTTCAAAAGTTGAAAAACAGACTGATATACAACCTGTATACGCTGGTATACAGGCGTGTAATACTATAAATATGTGTAAAAAATGTGAATTGCAGGTTAACGTACAAAGAGACCAATTTTAAATAAAATACAGGATTAGGCAATGAATATGTACATAGGGTACAGTCCGTATACATTGGTATATATTTTTGGGCAGCGATATACAATTGTTAAACATGTTTTAAAATGGCACAGATACATATACGCTGAAACGATAGGGAAAATACAGGATGAATCGTGAGAACTCGTATTCAAACAAATATACAGGGGTCAAAAGTCCAATATGATTTGGATATATACAGTATACATCATTCGTATACTTTAAGTTCTTTTTTCAGGGAAATTGGGCCAGGGCACTTCAGCAGATTCCTTTTAAGGAAAAATTAGTAAACTAGTCAAAATAAATAACATATTTAGTAAAAATATCCATACTTTATAAATATTAGCAATAATATCAAAAATGTCATTATTTTAAAAAATTTGTGTGTCCCAATTTTCCTCCTATTTTATTTCTCTTTTTCAATTCATTCTATATATCTTTTTTTTTTAAAAAAAAAAACCCCATTCTCTTTCATATTTATCTTTTCAAATTGTTAATTCTCTCTCCCATTTAATTTTTTTTTTCTCTCTCATGGTTATCTTTTCTGATTTTCCTCCAACATTCAAGTTGCAAATATTTTCCTGCCATATATTTTGGTTGTTTTTTAAATCCAAAATTGAATCAACAAGAATCCCTTTGATTAAGGTATCTCTAATCTTTATCCTATTTTCAGATTTCTTTTCTAATTTTATTTTTGTTTAAATCTTAAAAAAATGTTGTTTGTATTTTTCAATTTCCATTATGAGTTACTCTCCAATGGCTGAATCCAAGAGGCTTACTAGAGGTATTCATCTTAATCAACCAATTTCTGGTGATTTTTCATCCTTTAATTTATTTATTACTTAACAAATAGTGTATAATGTATGATCCGCTGTTAAAATGAGGGAAGAAAGAGGGTAAGAACATTTACAAGACTCATTGGTGTGCAAAACTTTCCTCAAATTCATAACGCAAATGTAGAATCTTTGTCTACTCGTGAGGATCTTGAAAAAGACGACGAAGATCGGATAGTTATCGAACAATTTTCTATTAGTTTGTTTTGTATTTATAGTTCTTTTTTAGATTTTTTGTATGCTTTTCAATTTGTATTCAAATCACTATGTATACTATCAATATTTGTATTTATTAAAAATTTCATGTTGCATGATTTATGAATCTTCTATTTGTCCCTAATTTGTATTCATTCAAATGTATGTCAACTAGTTATGCATTTTATTTATAAGAAGAACAACTTTCTATTAGTTTACTTGTATTCGAATACAAATACAAATAATAGACATATTGGAATGAATACGACTTAGAAAAGGAAACAAGATTTTGAAAAGAAAAATAAATACACAGTGAAAAATATATACGAATACAAATGTATTTCTTAAATAGCTACAATTTATTTGACATACATATTGGAATGAATACAAACTAATAAAGAAATACAAGCTTCATTATACAAAATACAACATGAAAACTAGAATGGATACTATTACAAATGGTATACATATTGGAATAAATACAATTTAAGCAAGGATACAAAATTTTAAAAAATAAAATAAATACACTGTGAGAAAAGTATGGCAATTACAAATAAAACTATAGGTGTTCAAGTTTCTAAATTAAAAATAAATAAATTTAAGAGACAAAACTATAATGTATTATCATAAAGTTTCATAATAATAATTAGTGAGAATGAGATATTATATTTTTTATTATGATTTTCATAACAATAATTAGTGAAAAATTGATATTGAAATTTTATAGATGTGGTACTTCTTTAATTTCGTGATTTTTATACCAATAATTAGTGAAAATTGGATATTTATTTGGTTAATAAAAGTGTTTAGAAAGAAAAAAAAAGATTACCAAAATTGGATATTGAATTTTTTTAGAACAATGGAGAAAAAAAAAGATTTTTTTATAACATGATGAAAAAAAGAAGAAATAGATGAAAGTTGGTGTATTTTAATAAATTGTAACTGATGAAACTTTTAACATTTGTTCCTTTTTAAAAATAATAATCTCCCCTAAATTCCTCTCAATCTGTTATATAAAAATTATATTTTTTAAAAATAAAACAAATAATAAGAACATAAATAAGATACATAACAAACTTAAATTTTGACATTTTTACTAAATATTAAAAGTGTTGATAATGAATCCTCTTAAATGTTAAAATATTGACATTTTAAAAAATTTCCCATTTTTTAATATAGGCCCAAAAGACCACAAATGTTTGTTTTTGCAGAATTCTTAAATTGTTAAAAAGGGCCCAAATTTTGAAATTAGTTTAGGACAGGTGGGTCAAAGCTCAAATGAATGAATTTGGACAATTAAGCCTAAGTTTAAATATTTTTCTTTCTTTGTTTATTATTTGTTTGAATTAATTAGTGTTTTGGTAGAATTTTAATAATCTCCTAAAGAATAACCATTTTTCATTATTTTATATTTTACTATTTTATTTACTTATTTCGTTTTATTTACTTTCATCACTATTTAGTTTGCCTTAAGTTAATTTCCTTTAAATGTAACTTTAGAGAATGTAATAAGTATATCAAAATGATTTCTTTACTAAGTTAAAATTTAAAAAATATATTTAAAGGATCATTTTAATCAAATCGGCGGTCAACCGCAAGTTAACGGGCATCTCGAGGGCCTAACACCTTCTCCTGATGTACATTGAACTTCGAACCTTTTCAATCGATTTTTAATCTGTTTTTAAATCTTTGAAATTTTTTTCTTGTTTTATCAAAATCAAGTGGCGACTTCGTAATTTGGAAAGTCAATTTTTCTTAAATAATAAGATTAATTGATTTTTCGAAATATAGTCAATTTTTTCCATTTTTAAACAAATAATAAGTAATTTTAAAATAAAACAAGTGTAATTAACACTAATGGTAATTGGATTAATCATTAGCAGAGGTAATATGATCTTTAATTTTGGTCTTTAAACTTTAAGATAATTAATCAATTCTAATTTTATAGAATTAATGTATATAATTATATGATTTAAAATATTAAAAGTGGTAATATATATAATTGCTTGAAAGTAAAAGTAATACTAGTTTATATGGTAGTGTCTAGTTAATTAGTTTTTCGAAATTTCAACTCAAGAATATTTTAGAAAATAAGTTAGCATCTATGCTCTTTGAATTCACAGAGAAAACGATAAAAAACTGACTTATTTAAATCTCAAAATATGAAAAAAATTTAAATCTCAAAATATAAAAAATGCTACATAAACAGATGAGTATTAATTAAGAAGTCTTTTAATATATTTACAGATTCCCTAGCATACCAACTTTAAAAAAATTTCCCAAAATAGTGAGGTTGTAATATATCAATAAAGTGTTCGATTAACAGTTAGTTGATTTCATACAAAGTCACAAACTACTATTTTGAACTAAACGGTAAATTTTACAATAATTAGAGAGTTAATACCTCATATGGTCACTCAACTTTGCACTATTCTCTCAGAAAGTCACTCAACTTTCAATTTTCCCTCAAAAGTCACTCAACTATGCACTCTTCTCTCAGAAAGTCACTCAACTTTCAATTTCTCTCAAAAGTCACTCAACTATCCACTCTTTCCTCAGAAAGTCACTCAACTATCCACTCTTTTCTCAGAAAGTCACTTAATCTATTAAATTATTTTTAATTTAAATTTATTGTATTAATTATTTATATAACAAACCAAAAATTTTAAAAAATAAATTAAATCATTTAGTGATCCACACACCTAACCCGACCCATTAAAAAATATATGATAGGACCCATTTTATTTTATCTTTAATCTAATTAATCTATTCCTATTCAAGGTTAAAGAGAGGGATTAATTATTGATATTATTATTTATATAACAAACCAAAAATTTTAAAAAATAAATTATCAATCATTTAGTGAATCCACCCACCTAATCCGACCCATTAAAAATATGATATGACCCATATTATTTATCTTTAATCCTAAATTAATCCCTCTCTTTAACCTTGAATTAGGATTAGATTATTTAGGATTAAAATAAAATAAAATGGGTCATATCATATTTTTTAATGGGTCGGGTTAGGTGGGTGGATCACTAAATGATTTAATTTATTTTTTAAAATTTTTGGTTTGTTATATAAATAATTAATATCAATAAATTAAATTAAAAATAATTTAATAGATTAAGTGACTTTCTGAGAAAAGAGTGAATAGTTGAGTGACTTTCTGAGAAGAGTGGATAGTTGAGTGACTTTTGAGGGAAAATTGAAAGTTGAGTGACTTTCTGAGAGAAGAGTGCATAGTTGAGTGACTTTTGAGGGAAAATTGAAAGTTGAGTGACTTTCTGAGAGAATAGTGCAAAGTTGAGTGACCATCTGAGGTATTAACTCATAATTAGATATTCATACAAAATACAAAATAAAGAAAAATCATTAAAACATCATACGAAATAAAATGTCTTGAAACATATCCCTTATTAACAAAATTAAGGGAAAATTATCTAAAAGGACATCTTTTTTCATCATAAATCTGTAAAATTTACTATCATTTTAAAAAATTTGAAAATCCCCTCTTGGATAAATCACTTTCTTCTCACTAATACATCTCTATCGCCCTTTCGGATACATCTCTCTCCTCTTTGATACATCTCTCACTTATATTGATGTATATTGATGTACCCAGATGTCATATCCACTGTCTGATACATGTCTTCCCTCTCGGATATGTCTCTCACATATGTATCTGGATGTCTACTGATGTATCTGGAAGTCTAGTGATGTATTAGGAAGTCCATTAATTTGTATTCGAAATTCATTAATTTTAAAAGATATTTGCAATTTATAAAAGAGTAGGAAAATAATACACAATTAACTCTTTAACACTATGAGATTTATGTAAATTATACTTTAATTAATTAAAGAATACATAAATAACCCAATACATTAGGTCATGTGTTTAATTTATAGTTTATTTATGGCTATATAGTAATGTGTCATTTAACTTGACTTCATTTCACATTTATGTCATTCAACTTTGGTATGCACAAATATACACTTAAACTTGTATAAACTTGAACAAGTAGACAAATGAGTCCTACATGACACAACACATGTAGGACACCACGTAAGACAAAAAAATGTCATGTACGACATGTGTGTATATTTGTTCAACTTTATACAAGTTTAAATGTCTATCTGTGCATATCTAAAGTTGAAAGACATAAATGTGATTTGAGGTCAAGTTAAAGAACATATTTATATATTATGTCTTTATTTATCTAACCTTAATTAATTAAGGAAAAGACATAAATTTCACCTAGAACTTGTATCGAAAATCACTTACACACTTAAACTATCATAATTACCTATTACACACCTTTACTATTCAAACGTGATTTTTTTACCCCTTGAAACTGACGTGGCAAAGAAACCAAAAAAATATAAAAACTAAACGCTTCATATAGAAATATAAATAAAAATAATAATTATAATCAGTTTTTAACCCCCACCCCCACCCCCACCCTTATCCCCAACCTCTTCTTCAAACCTCCTCTTCTTCACACCTATTTTTCTTTTTCACATCTCTTCTTCTTCATTCTTTATACATCACAATCTCAAAACACAGTTTTTCTTTTAATTAGCAATTAGGTTAATTCTAATAGATTTGTTAGTGATTAATTGTATTTTGTGATAGTTTTTACTAGAGGAAGAATCTAAAAAGAATTTTGGAACCTAAATAAATAAATCCTTAAGTTGTCTTTAGGTGATTTTGGTTGATTGTTTCTATCTCTTCTCTTTTTGAATTTTGTTAAGGAAATTTTGATTGTTAATCAGTTTTTCAGTTTGATTGTAATTGCAACTTTATGGGTATGGTGGTTCTAGGTAATGAGTAAAAAAAAAAGGAAGAGGAAATTGAAGGTGATGAAGAAGATTAATCAATTTTGAATTTGGTGAAGATAACAACTTTATGAGTGTGGTGGCATTGGGTAACGAATTTAAAAAAAAAAAGAAGTGGAAATTGAAGATGGCGAAGAAGAAAAAAAATATATTGGAAATGGTGATGGTTATATTAGTGGTGGATGACGAAGAAGAAGAAAAATTAAAGGTGATATGCAGGTGGTGAAGGACAAAGAATCAATAGTGAATAAGGTAGTCTGATATGATTTTTTTCGTGAGAAAAGAGATGGAGTGGGTGAGATTTTGTGCTAGATAAAATAATTAATTAGAGACCAATTGGGTAAAATATTGTTAACAAAAGAAATGTAAGTAATAAAGAAAAGAAAAACAAAAAAATTAGAAAAAATTATAATTTCTGACATGGCGCTGACGTAGCGCTGATGTGGCGGCAAGTGTATTACACCACACCATGTAAGAGTGGTTCATGATATAAATCGTAACATTTATTGCATAAGTAATCATCACCTTGCATTTGACAATTTGTTTTTTTATTAGAGTAGCCTCGTCCGTTGTTACCTCAGAACCAGTAGCATCAAGACAAGGTTTGTCAAGAACATATGTCAACTTTAATCGTCCTAAAAAGAATTTCATCTTTTCACGCCATCTAGAAATGTCTTTGCCATCAAATATTTCAAAATTAGGATTAGGCAAAGATGAAACACTGTTTGTTATAGATGTGGATGCCATAAAGACAACTATCTTCAAATTGTTAGGACAACTGAACAAGAATGATAAAAATATAAGCAATTCAAAACAAAAACTTGCTTGGCTTAGAGGCACGTTTATACGTTTCTTGAAGATAGTTGGAGTTTCTCCCACGAGCAATTAGAAGTATAAATATTAACTCTATCTTCAGGATTCAACTAAGTCACACAAGTAACAAGGATGTTGTTCTTCTATCTTGAATTGGTGATTTCACCCTTTTTATTAATGTCTCAATGGTAGTTTTCAAGCGAAAGTAATTTTTGAGTGCTTATATTTTCAACCAAAAGATCAAACTCAATTTATAGGACAAAAGTTTTGCAAGAAAAACCTTTAATTAAATTGTATTTATTATAGGTTCATGAATTTTTTTAAAAAAAACTTATCTTTCAAAAATCTTGCAACGTAAAATTAAAAGCCTCTTCCAAAAAAATTCATAACGTATAACTTAAAACAAAAATGAATTTACAAATTATATTCATGTATTTTGTATATTACAAAACTTTTAACGAATAAATTTATTTCAAAATTACTAAACATATATTCGATTTGGATGCTGCTATTTTGTTTATATCTGTTTTTGTAATATATTTTTCACAATGTTACTCATTTCAAATAATTTTAGATATATGGTATTTGAAGTTAGTTTTGACAAATCTAACTTCAAGCAGAATATTTAAGCTATTTCTATCTAAAGTTCATACATATATAACTAAAATTCAAGCAATGCAAAAATAATTAAACTATTTTTCAGTAATCTCTCCCTCAACAAAATTAAGTATGCATTTTACCATATTTCATTTTAAAAATGAAAATTTAATTTTTACTTCCGTAGTAAAAAATAAATTTTATTAATTACTTAGTAGAAAAGCAACACCACCATCATTTAAGGCAACACGAATACACAAATATTTTTGACGAGAGAATTTGGTCAAAAATTTAAAAAGTTTATAAAATCTTTTTCTTGTAAAATAAATTGATATTTTCTTTATTTTATTATTAAAAGATATCAAAGTTAAAACTTAAAATATAAAAATATTTTTTTTAAAAAAATTAATATAGGAAAAGTATCATTTTAATCGTATTTTTTAAATAAATTTCTGATCAAATTTTCTGGCCAAAAGAATTTTTTCTGAATAAATAATATATAAATTGGCAATCTTGTTTTATTTTATGTCTTCCATGTGGGTGAGCTGTAATGAGTTCTTAATTTGAATTGCAATGAAATCGAAAAAGTTGACTTTGAATACAATATTTGATCAACTCAATCGTCCCCATGTTAATTGATTTCAAAGTGCGTACATAATGTGGATAGCTTAATTTATTATTGTTGGCTCAAAGTTACATAATCAGTGATAAATATTTCGAAAGTCGCGATTTTAAGTTATCGAATTTTACCATAAGTATATATTCCCTCTGTCCCTATTTATTTATTCATATTTTCTCTTTTAGTTGTCCCAATTTACTTATCCATTTTGATAAATCAAGAAAGGACAAAAAAAATTTCAATTATACCCTCATTTAACCTTCTTGAAAAATTTTCAAGTTTTAATTCATCATTTATTAAACTATAATATGCTTATTATTGCTATATTAATATTTGTGTCATTTCTAAAGTGGACAACTAAATGGGTACAGGGAGTATTAAATAACTTTTAAAAATAAATATAAAATTTGAATCAAATTTTTAAAAACAAATATAAAAGTTTAAAGATAAAAATTAAATGACATAATACAAAAATGTGCTCTTTAACTTGGGCTCAAATCACATTTATGCTTTCAATTTTGGATGTGCACAAATAGACACTTAAACTTGTATAAAGTTGAACAAATAGACACACATGTCATATATGTCATCCTACATGTCATTTATTGTCTTACGTGTATTGTGTCATGTAGGACTCATGTGTTTATTTATTTAAAAGTTGAATAGTTTAAGTGTATGTTTGTGCATTATTAAAGTTAGAGGTCAAAATTAAAATTTGAAGCCAAGTTTATAGTCTAATATATGTATTATGATAAATTAAAATGTTAAAGTTAAATTATTTGAGAACGTAGAAACGTGATATTTTTTATGACTAACTAAAAAAAAGCATAAATGTACTCTTTGATTTGATCTCTCCAACAACTTTAAGTGGTACAAGTTGACACTTTGACTTGTTTAAACAAGCAGACACATGAGTTGTGTATCGTTCGGTTCAGTTCGATTTTAAAGTTTATCGATTTGACTTATAGGCTATCGATTTCTAGAGATGCTAAACTATTATAGAACCATTAGATATTGACTTATCAATTAATGATTTATCGATTATTGATCGTTAATCGTTTTAACCGTTAAGATTTGACACACAAAAAAAAAAATTGAAAAATCACTTAGAAATAAAGTGACAAACCAATTGAACTATGTACATGAGTTCATAAGTTACAATATGTTCAAAAGCAAACATTTTTACATTATAGATAAACCAAGTGCTTGAGACAACCAGATATAAAAGTAGAAAATCAAACTTTAAGTCAATGACTTTAAAATGTGTAAGTTTAGGATTGTGGATATCCCATGTGAACCGATCCGACCCAACCCAACCCAAGAGATTGTATGATAATAGATAAGAATTACTTATCTCTTATTTGAAAAAGAAAGGGAAAACAATTATTAAACTGAAAGTTTCTCAACCCCTCTTATTAAAAATATTTATTCCTTTACACTCAAAAGATTGAGACAGACAAGGTTAAAAAAAAATACAAAACAACAGAAAACACAAATCAGAAGGGAAAAAAAGGAGAATTTTTTCAGTCTGAAGATAGATATTTAGGCCTCATTTGTTTGTACTTAATGTAGGGCTGAATCTTAATTATTCAGATTCAGCCTATTTAGCACGTTTGATTTTTAGGTCTGAATCTGAATAATTAAGATTCAGCCTATTAAGTTCACTTGTTTTATTTTTTAAAAAACGTCTTAATTGGTCTGATAATTAAGATTCAGCCTATGAATGAATCAGATTTATAAGAGACTATTGACAATATTCAGACTCATTTGATAAATTCAAATAATAAATCATAGCTTCTCTACTTTGGGCGTGCATTTTTATCTCATAACTAAAAAAAAATCTCACTTTTCTCAATCAAACACTATTTATTCCCAACGGGTAAGTTTTCATAAATTCTTTCGAGTATTTTTTTATATTAATAATTTTCTTAAATTGATGAGTGTCAAGAACACTAGTTGCAATATTATTTTTGGTGTACTATTGTTTATCAAGGTTTTTGAATGAAAAAATAGTACTCCAAATCATGATCATTAAACTTTTAAAACTTTTTTTCTATCAAAAATGATTCCACATTCAGATATTGAAAACAAACAACATTGATTATTTAGTGTTCAGATTTAGAGATCTCATCTTAATATTCAGATCAAAACACTCATATATTAATACAAATCTTAATATTCAGATGTGTATTCAAATTAAAACACTCATATATTAATGCAAATCTTAATATTCAGATGTGTATTCAGATCAAAAACACACACATATTAATGCAAATCTTAATATTTAGATGTGTATTCAGATTGAGACATCTTAATCTTAATGGAAACAAATGAGTCCTTAGTTTGTAAATCAATCTTTGTTTCCTAGTGATTCAAAGCAAGACTTTTAACCAATCGACTTTTACTGCAAAAATGTAAGGTACATAATGGGTCGATTTCTTTCTATAAATCCTACAACATGGTATAAATATAATTATTTAATTTTCTATCGGATTATCGATTAATCCATTAACAAAAAATCTCAAACATTTAAGAGCCGATAACCCGATAATAAAAAAATATTAAAATCATTATAAAAACCGCTAAATCAATAACCATTACTTATAGATTATTAATTTCAATTTAATTTTTAAATAACCCTAGTTCTATGTGACATAATACACGTGTAACGTCACGCAGGACATCGTTGCTTGGATGCCCCGCCTACTATAAGTATTGAATGTCACAATTGTTTACAAAACACCTTTCTACATCAAACTCAATAGAAAATATGGCAGCATCAAGGCTTGTATCTTTTGCTGAAAAGATTATTAAGCCTAATTGTCCTACCCCTTTATCACTTGGGCGTTGTAATCTTTCTATAAATGATCAAATCATGTTTCCAATCTACATGCCAATTGCAGCTTTTTATCCTAACCCCTCTAAAACACCACAACAAGTATCCAACATTCTTCAAAATTCACTATCCAAAGTTTTGTCCTCTTACTATCCATTTGCTGGAACACTCAGACATAACACTTTTGTCGATTGCAATGACAGGGGAGCCAAATTTATGAATGTTCGATACGATTGTCCAATGTCTCAAGTCGTCAATCTTCCCGATACTGGCCCTGAATATCTACCCTTTCCTAAAGGTGTACCTTGGGGTCGAACTTTAGACGAGGAAAGTTTACTTGTTGTTCAAGTAAGCCATTTTAATTGCGGAGGATTAGCTATAAGTGCTAGCTTATCACATAAAATTGCTGATGGATGCACGCTCGCTAATTTTATTAGTGATTGGGCTTCTATAGCTCGTGATTACAACGCGAATATACCGTCCCCTCAAATGATCGGATCGTCCATTTTTCCACCATTCACTAACATGCCATCCACTAACAGTTACACGGATACTATGGTTGATGAAATTGACAATCAACCCCTTAGTAGAAAAAGGTATGTATTTTCCAATTCTAAACTCGAGATGCTGAAAACTCAAGTGGAATCAGAAACTGGGGTTCAAAATCCAACCCGGCTTGAAGTGTTGTCCGCACTAATATACACATGTGCTGCAACAGCAGCTAGAGCAAACTCGAGCTCGTATAAACCATCCATGTTGGTACTGGCTGTGAATTTACGTCCAATATTGGATCCACCAGTAGCAACACGGACAATAGGGAATATTATTAGTTTTATCAAAATTGAAACAATGAGCGAGGATGAAATGACAATTGCCAGAATGGTTCGCGAGATAAGGAAAGCTAAAGATGAATTGAAGAAGGAGGACCATGTGAAGGAGAACAAGCTAGTGTCGCTTTGGTATGAGTTGTCATCGATGGGGAATGAACTTGAAATGTATAGATGCAGCAGTGTTTGCAATTATCCATTGAATAACTTGGATTTTGGATGGGGAAAGCCAAACAGGGTAACCATTCCAGTAATTGGGATTGGAAACAGCTTCTTTTTTATGGATAATCAAAGTGGAGATGGGATTGAGGCAATTGTTGCAGTACCAGAAAAAGACGTGAATCGATTTGAGAATAACAAAGAGCTCCTTAAATATGCTTCTCCAATTGCTAATCTTTAATTAAATAGTACAACTTATGAATATGGAGTCACCTTTAATATGAGAATTAGAAATAATAAGAAAAATTGAGATGAAATTCACAAATAGAATCATATTCAAGTGGTTCAACTTCATTGATGCTTTCATGGCTCCCATTATGATATCTATGGATTAATATCACATATAGTTGTTGAACTTTTGCAACATCATGATGAATGGTCTGGGGACATTACATAAATTCTATTACTTTATGAGCTAATTACTTAGAAATATTATTCTAATTTGCAATATTACGTATTTTACCAGATTCTGGTGCCTCCAAATATATCTAGATATATGTATCAAGGATACATAAAGATCAAATTTAGATGTAATTTGTTCTAGATACAATTTATATCCGATTGGATTCGCATGTATATGTGATACATAGTAAATCTTGTTCGCCTCTCTCCCATTTCGTTCACCGCTCTATCATATATCTAGTGTCCCAAATACATTTAAAAAGTGTACTAGATACATGAATCGACTTGATCGACTTGAGAAGGTATGAGATACTGCTGAATCTCAAGGTTCTAATACTGTTGCTTTTATCAACTTGCACTTGACTTAAATTAGTTTGGAACAAATTACAATTGTTAATTATACTTATGGTCCGCTTGAATCGTTGGATTTCTATGAGACGTCAATACACAAATGAAATCTTGATTTGTGCATCACACCTAAACATTGAGTCTACTCTTTTGTTGAACCAAATCTATTAATTTTATTTTCGTCCTAAACAAATTTATTTTCGTCCATCTCCACAGTAATTAAGCTTCAGGATTGGGTGATGTTAGTATAGAAGCGGCATTTATTGATAAGCTTATATCTCTTGGAAGAAATCATCATTATCATATATAACGTTTTACTTTTAAAACGTTATTTTCAGTAACGTTTTACTCCTAAAACGTTACTGTGAGTAACGTATATCAATCTGACGTCATCAACTTTTAAAAAATAAAATATATCCTAAAAGGTTACAGTGGAATACGTTTATACTAGTTTTGTAAAAAATTTTAAAAAAACATATTATTTTGGTGAATAGCTTTATATAATGGCTTAGTTTGGTTAAAACCTCTCATATATATATATATATATATATATATATATATATATATATATATATATATATAAATGGTTAAGGTATGCAAGTGATATATATCATTCTCGATATTCCGTCAAAACTATTCATATAAAAGTAGCAACTAGCAAAGTACTGGCACTCTCTTATTTCAAAAGTAAAATTGCAGAATTGTTGTTTACGGAGCACATTTTTAATTAAGAAGAAGGACCATAAGCCCAAATTTAATGCCATTATATCCTCTCCAACAGATACCAACAAATAATGCACGTTACCATAAATAGAAACAGTTGACTGACTAAATTGTGACCATGTTCACTTCACTCAATATTTCACATATTCATGCCCCCCAAGACCTATTATACTAGTATAAGTATTGAGAGTTACAATAGCTTAAAAGAACATCCATATCTACATCCATGGTAGCATCAAGGCTTGTATGGTTTACTGAAAAAAGATTATTAAGCCTAATTCTCCCACCCCTTCTTCACTTGGGCGTTACAATCTTTCTCTAATTGATCAGTTTATAGTACCTAAAAAAGGGTCGATTTATTTTTACCGAACACCACCCTAGGCAGTCTTGCAAACGTCTGCAACACTCAGCCTATCTTACTCACACAGATTTGACTAAGTATAGAAATACTTAAGCAGCAAAGTTAAACAGCGAACAGAATGTACAAGAACTCGTCCCAACCTTTATTAATCTTATAAATTAATATAAAGGGAAGGCTTCACGAATTTGTCTAAGGCCAGAATCACACCTTGTAGCCTTAAACGAAATTTCCACCCTTAAAATTTTTGCACATGGCAGTTACATGCGACAGTTACGAATGACACTTGTCCGACACTTGTCATCACAGGATTCAAACTAATGTTTCCAACAGCTATATTTCTAACAGATAGAATCTAATTCAAATTACATCCTTATCCACACGAAATATTAATATTCTAACACTTAGAATATTTCAGGCTACATTCCAACACTTAGAATATTTCAGTCAGCTTTCAATACTTAGAATATTTTAGCTGCCTTCCAACACTTAGTCTTATTTCAGCAATTCACGTGAAATGTCTTTGTTTTTGCCATCGTCAAGTCTTCACAGCTTTGCCTTGTCAAGCCAACACGCTACCCTGCCGATGATTCTAGCCCGCACGTAAGCCTTGCATGTTCAAGTTGCTTTGCCAACACCCAAACACCTTAAACCTGTGTTGCACTGTTTTGCCCCCATTCATGTCAAGACCAATGCCCAAATCCTTAACATGTCTGCACGTAGTTAGATCAAGTAGTTTACGGGTCTAACAGTACCCGTCAGCATTTTATCCTTTCCCCTGTAAAACACCACATCACTATCCAAAGATTTATCCTCTTACTATCCATTTGCTGGAACACTTGGAGATAACACTACTTTTGTCGATTGCAATGACAGGGGAGCCAAATTTATCAACGTTCAATACGATTGTCCAAGGGGACGACCTTTTCCTAAAGGCAAACCATGGGGTCCAGCTCCAGATTACGAAACTTTACTTGTTGTTCAATTAAGCCATTTTAATTGCGTAGTATTTGCAACTACCTATTAAATAATTTGGATTTTGGATGGGGAAAGCCAAGCAGGATAACAATTCCAGCAGTTGGGATTGGAAACATGTTCTTTTTTATGGATAATGAAAATGGGGTAGGAATTGAGGTAATTGCTGCATTACCAGAAAAAGATGTAACTCAATTTGAGAATAGCAAGGAGTGCTTCTCCAATTACTATTCTCAATTAAATAGGGCAACTACAATGCCTTGCATTATGGAGTTTATACGTTGGTTATGATTTTCTAATAAAATAGTGTCTTTCATAATTGATATACCTCGCTTTATTTCAATTTATTTATCTATTTTTTACCATCACAGTTCTTCTCTCCTTTCTCATCTCAAGGAAATTGTCAAACTTGAAATGGAGAAGAATAGTGTAGAAGCTAAGCTAAAATAATTGTCACGGCCCAACTCAACTCATTAGGTCATGTGAACACCAACTCTAACACATAGATAGGCCCTAACGATCATTATACGCAGAAAATAACGATCATTATACGCAGAAAATAAGTATAACATAATCTAACACTCTATACGGATGTGAAAACATCTTTAATTAATTGGTTTTTACTATAAGATATTTAAAAGAGACTAACTAACATCCCCAAGGAACTACTCTAAACAGCTACACGAATACAAGAACAAAGGAAATAAGATAAAGATTTCTTAGGATCTAATTCACATACACTTGAAGTTTCAAGAACACAAGAATTTCAAGAAGAAAGAGATGAGAGATCCGGAGAGAGAGAGAGAAATCTAGAGAGAGAAAACAATTCGTGGTAACATCCCGTGAGTGAACTTCCACGGCGATGGGTATATTTATATTAATAAATCAGAGTATTTTTAGTTACAGAGTATACATGAAAAGAAGAGTATGAGCTGGAACATCATTGTCTTCACCTATAAAACATTATATATTCCTGCAATCATATTATGTCAAGTAAAATAGCAAGAGTAGTATTAATACAAACAACACATATATAATAGGCAACATCAATCAATTCGAACCTATCACATAATATAATGCGTTAAATCAGGAACCATGAACTTAAATATACTAACCCCCCCCCCCCAAACCATCATTTACCATACTTAGGAAAGCACCTCTTGGAACCATAATTTCTACCTCAAATTACCCCAACTCCTTTCACTGCAACTTCACTGACAAGGCTTCCAAAGCCCACCTTGTATGACCCCTAAAGCTTTCCATATCGGGCGTGATATCCAAGCCAAATATTACTATCAAATCACTTGAATGATAATTACTATGTACCTCTCCAGGGATATCTTTGGCTATTAACCATTTGTCTAAGGATTGGTTATTTGACAAACAATGTTGCAAGAAGATGTGAGTAAATTTGTTTGCATCTTCAAGTATCTTCTCTCCTGGGAATGAGACTTGAGAGCATCTATAGAGATTGTACATAGCTGTTGGTGACTTGTCTATTTCACCCATTAATCAAAAAAAAAATTATCACCATCTTTGAATTTGTTGAGCACGTCTGTCACATATTATAAACCATAATGTCGATTAGATACAACTATTAAACTTTAATGAGGAATAGGATTTGCACGGATTAAAATAGATTAAACTAATAAATAAGTTATCGTTCCACAAGTTATTAGTTGTGTTGAAAAGAGCTAAAAAACAATGGATCATAGTCTAATCCGTCCAACTCTTACTAGTTATAATTTGTTTAATACCAAACGAGATAAATAAATAATCTTTTTTCTTAGCTTATAGCTAAATTATTAACATATCAAACAAATAAAAAAGTTTTCATTTAAATATCTTGACAAGACTTCTATGGATTAATTTGGAGTACATACTTAAAGCTAATTAAATCAACCAAAATCTTAGATGACGTGAATTTGGATGAGTCAAGAAAGAGTATTTAATAAATAACAGGTAATTAACTCTCTAAATATTGGGCGAATTGATCGATTTATATTTTCATGAGTTAAATTCTATCAGCCTTAAGATTAAGGACTTTATTTATTTATTTATTATTGACTTGCCTGGATTAACATCATATCCATATAAAGTTAGAAGCCTAATAGCCATGCATGTATCACATCGACGTCACAAAAATTTGAATTCCTTCCACTAAAAATTCCAATATCTGTAATTTTAAAAAAATGAATCACCATCTGCAGTATACATTTATTCCTTTGTGTCCACAGAGACGATTAGAATGATCATCGGGTCTTCTAATTCAACTATAACCAAAATATCTTACCGTTAGACAAATCCAACGCGGGAAGTAATTGCTGGGATCTTCATAGACCTCAACTTATACCGTGATTGGAGTTCACAGTGTCACCATAAATTTCACAAATTATGATGATTTCAGTCTAGTATGGTACAAGAGCTGTTGAAATTGAGGACTTGAAAATGTGGCTATAAAAACGTTCAGACATAAAGACTGAGGAAGATATTCCTATTGCTCTAGTTTGAACAAACTTAGAGCATCGAGTAAAATTTCTCATACAACAACATTTTTCCTATAATACACGCTCAATACTACTAGATAAAAGATGATTTTTCTCAAAAATATCAAAGATTAATGTTAGAGATCAAAAACATTTGGTAAAAATAGTAAATAAGGAGTTCAGTAATACCCTACAAAACATCTAATGCCTGAAGTGCCTCACGTTGGTGAAAACAAGTGAGACTCCATACTTGTTACAACACTCCACTGCATCTTTGTCCCTTATGCTCCCTCCTGGTTCTGCAATAACGCTTACTCCGCTTTGACACGCCTCTTCAACAGCATCATTCCATGCTGATTTAATTCAAAAAAAAATTGTTATGAGAAAAAAAAAAAACAAGAAACATGTGTCTAAGGCACATTACAAGATGATACCAATTTTTTTCTTTATGGTATATTTTCTTAAAATTTGCACTTTCGACCAGTCATAGTTTGTCGAAACCTATTGTCCCACTTTGTTTTGAAGTAAGACTTGCTCTACCAGTACATGTACGTACCAAATGGGAAGAAAGCATCACTTGCCAAAGCAGCTCCTTTTACTTCATCTCCAGCTTTCCTCATAGCAATCCTCAAACTCTCTAGACGATTTGGTTGTCCACTCCCCATTCCTAACATACAATTGTTCTGCAATAAAAAAAATTACATTTAGAAAACAATGAAAGAAATATCATTTATTAGATATATAAGCCACAAGTACCTTCGCAATTACTATGGCATTGCTCTTGACATGCTTGACACATAACCACGCAAACTGTGCATCGTTAAGCTCATTTTCTTGTGGAGTTTTGTCAGACATGACATTGAATTGGATATCTTCCGGGGTCAAATCATCTGAATCCTGAGCTAACCAACCACCACCAATTTGTCTGAGAGAAAGCTTGCCCTTGTTGTTTTTACTTGCCTCAAGGATTCTCAAAGTCTTAGACTTCCCACGGAGAACCTCAAGACCCTTCTCTGTGTACTTTGGTGCGACTACTATTTCATAAAACATCCTAGTCTCACCATCTGTGGGGCTTCTAAATTCTCTAATATCCTTTGCAAGAGCCTGCAAAGAACCAAAATAGATTAGTGAGTTGTCAACCTTGATGTGACACCTAA
The DNA here is from genome assembly GCA_027705065.1 of Solanum peruvianum. Lineage (NCBI taxonomy): Eukaryota > Viridiplantae > Streptophyta > Magnoliopsida > Solanales > Solanaceae > Solanum > Solanum peruvianum. Next base: position 56,733,255 of record JAKWJD010001762.1, on the reverse strand, counting down.
ACTTAAAGTTGATTTTGTATTTCTCCAACACTAGAAGGTGTGGTAAAGCAGATTAAAAAAAAATTCAACACAACTCCTATAAAAAGTAGTACCAAACACAATGCATTATCACCCATTTAGGTTTCCAGAAAGAAACAAAAAGACCACAATTGTAAGATCATAATCAACAAAAGATCAAAATATGCATCTGAATAGGTCCATTGAGTAATTTTACCTCATCAACTTCGACATTGAAGGCTACTATACCACCAAATGCACTAACTGGATCTGCTTTCACAGCTAGCCTATATGCTTCAATGATATCATTCCGTGATGCAACTCCACAAGGATTTGTATGCTTCACAACAACACACGTTGGTTGATTAAAATCACAGACACAATTCCAAGCTGCATCAGCGTCCAGGTAGTTGTTATATGACATCTCCTACATCAAGAAGAAGGCAATCATTAACCTTGAAACGTCAACTAGAAGAATCCATTCATGTGATGTTAAATTTAGAGCAATGAACTATCCAGTGTGCAAATGCACACTAAACAGAATTTGAGAATCTGTCAAAGTTATGAACATTAGAATTCTAACCTTGCCATGGTGTTGGATAACAGTTGCAATTCCACCAGCGTTAACCTCAGACAGAGACTTGTCCACATAAACTGCAGCCTTCTGATGAGGATTTTCACCATATCGAAGTTGGTCTTTTAGAGAGAGTGGCACTGTCAGGCTGGGAGGGAACTTATCTACCAACAGAGACCAAAGTCATCAATCAGTATCGTAGCAGATGAAAAGACCTGCATTCTCTCTCACACATACACACTCAGTTTTAACATCATATTCAACAGAATTCGAAGCACAATGAGGCTTGGAAGGCTACTGTTCATCAAAATTAAAATAAATTTGAAACCTTATTTTACCATGGAAAACCATCGAGATTTACATATATTTCAAATGAAGAGGCCGAGTACGATCGTTTTAATGTTTTCAAGTTCTTCATTAAACCTCTTTATTTCTTGTTATGGGGAGGGGAGGGGAGGAAGAGGGATTTGTTTTATTGGGCTGTACTAGTTTTGAAAGGGAATACCTCCAACAGTCTGTTTCCACAGCCATTCTGAAACTGCAGAATCATATGAAGCAACATGTTGAAAAGCTTTCCAGGCCAACTTCTTTCGAAATTGTTGATCATCATTATCTCCACGAAGGAACTCCAAAAGATCTGGGTAATCTTCAGAATCAACTACGACCAAAACATCCCTATGATTCTGTTAAATATGCATTGCCCACAGTTAGACAGAGCTGTACACAGCACAATGTAACAGCCAGCATTTTCTAAAGAAGGTAGTTAAATGTGGGAGAATTCACGCAGAGAAGAAGTACACCAAAAGATAGAAAGCCTCCCAAAAAGATTCAGCAAACATTACAAAAGGTGTAAGACAATAACCATGATTTTACCAGATACAGTTTTGTTATTGATGTATGCCACATAAATTGAAGCATACAACGTATTTTACAGAAAAGCAATTCATAGAATTTTCGCATAGCTGGAACACAAGTTAGCTCCTTGTTCAACTCAGATACTTAATAATGAATAAGAGCTTCCGACATAGCACAGAATGGCATTATAAAGCTGAATTTTAGCATAGCTGGAACACAAGTTAGCTCCTTCTTCAACTCAGATACTTAATAATGGAGAAGAGCTTCCAACATAGCACAGAATGGCATTATAAATCTAAGAGGAAAGTTTCAAATTTCAGATGTACCTACTGTATCCCACAACCTTTCTGATATATAAAGCATTTTATACAAGTCACACAAACTTCGAGTAGGAAAAAACCATTTTTTATCTTAAGAGTCATGATTGCTCCCACAACATTTATACAATTAAGATCAAGAAGCCAAAGCATAAAGCTGTAGCAGAGAAGATTCGAAGATGAAAAAATGTTGGTTCACAAGTGATTAACATAAAAGTAACTTGTCTTATACAAGTTGCAGGTCAGGGAAAAGTAATAAGCTAAGCAACCTTTGCAGCAGCTCTAATCATGGCAGGTCCACCAATATCGATGTTTTCAATTCCATCTTCAAATGAAATGCCACTTGAAGAAGAAACCTTGGCATAAAAGGGATACAAATTGACCACTACAACATCAAATGTACCTGCACATTGAAAACATCATTCATTTGTTTTCTTATTTCTAACATTGCATCATGCTCCTATAAGAAGACTAGATGTACGCCAAACCCCAGGCTTTTTTGTTAACCAAGCAATAAGTGTTTCCATAATGCAAAATACCTTTTTGCAACAGAAACCTTGATTCCTTTTTTTAATTAAGTAAAGACCTTGAATCCTTTGGTCCCAAAGTCAGGGTGTAAACTATGTATTCTACCATAATAAAAATCAATTAGCTCACCAATTTGATGTTTTTCAAGAGCTTCCATGTGATGCTCCTGATCTCTTCTAGCAAGGATACCTCCATGAATGCCTGGATGCAAAGTTTTTACACGGCCATCAAGCTGTGACAAGGAGAAAATTTCTCAGTTATGTTTTTGAAGTTAAACGTCATGAGTCACTGCTCTCATGTTATAAAATCAACTACAAGGATGTGTAAGCACAACACTTATTGGATCAAGCATTAAGAGAAAAGTTTGAATATAATATACTACGAACCATACAAAGAAGGGGTGGGCATTCGGCTTATTAGTGTACACGGAAAATCAAACCGAATTAATTTAATTTGGTTCGAGTTTTTTCCAGTTCTGTTCTTTGGTGTGGGCCCAATTAACGGCCTATTTTTCTGCTTGCAAAATGGTTTTTTTTTAAAGTTGAAAATGGCTATTTTGTGTTTTATGAGACAAATACCTGCCTCAATCTTAGCTTATGAACTTGCGCGTGAAAAAATTTGCTCGACACATAATAATTAGCTTGGTGAATTTCACCAAAGCAATCATGATTTAACCTGAGCTAAAATTTTGAAAAAGATATAAGTTCTAATATATTCCCTTATTAGATTACATTACTGTAGAAACAGACATAATACTTAAAAATTTAATACCGTTTCATAGTTAGATTATACCTTCATTAAAATATGGTTACGACAACTGAATGAAAGGCAAAACTTCTAACAGTAAAGAAATGTCTAAAGAAATAACATACGCCACAAAAACATACCCTGCAGAGCTATTAAACCATTCACAGAATTTCAGTTAACTGAAGAACCGGGATCCTATAACCAAGAACCAAATAGAATCTGAAGTTTTGAATAAATTAAAACTGAAACCAATGAACCTAATTAAATCGGTCCGATCCGATTTTTGGTTCTCTGGTATTTATGCCCACCCCTAATACAAAGATGTGCACGAAATATGAAATTGCAAAGGAAATAAAGGTACATTATATGTAAAAAACAAAGTTATGTAGCTAAAAAGAAGTCAACCATCATAGCGAAGACAAATGAAATTAAAGCGGTTAAAAAACAGTGTTAAGAAGAGTAGATGCAAGGTCTGTATCAAAAAAAAAAAAAAAGTGAAGATGCAAGGATTGGCATTTCGAGGTAGGTGTTCCATAAAATTTTATCTTATTGAGAATAGAATTATTTTTTATAACCCTGGTGTTTGGAGCAGCCTGTGCACACCTCGACTAATTCCACAGGGTACCTGCTACCTCCCACTGGTACAGATACCAGGTAGCACCATCCACCAAAGCTTGGACAGATGGGAGTGTTTAGGGATTGCCTTACCCCCGGGACAAGTTCCAGTTATACCTTTCAAACATTAGTCAGGAGTTCCTACCATTTCAGGGAAACGAGTTAGCTCTTCCACTTTGGTGACAGACACACCAGCACCTTCCAAAGCGGATGCAGTGCCTCCTGTTGAAACAATTGTGTACCTGCAAAATAGATTAAATAAGAGGTCTTTACAATTTGAGGATTATCCAGTGGGATGTAAATAAGTTGTATGATTTTGGTCAGTAAATATAGGTAGCAACTAGACACTTCGATTTGCAAGATAATGGGTACAGTCTCATCAAAAGGAGCACACGCAAAGACAAAGGGGACACCAGCACCGATCAGACTAAGCCTAGATGATAACATAACCGAGTGACTCTCAATGCAGATTAGGATTATGCCCTTTCATGTGATGCCTGACAGTGTTTCTTTCTTTAGGAAAGTAACTGCAAGTAAAGTTCGGCAGTCATGTCCATATAATTAAGATTCACTTCAGTAACAAACTAACAGCTCTAGGCCAAGCAATTTGACTTGTAGATGCTGCAACCATCCTTCAATTATTTTTGTAAAATATGAAAAAATGTTTTCGTAATCTTTACCCCAACTCCTGCAGCCCATTGCCAAGCTTAGCCAAGTCTGTCTTATCTGAAAGTGATATCAATGCTTGCTTCCTCCCTAACATAACCATATACGTGAATAGTAAGTTCACATGAACATATAGTGATTGAATACATTCCAAATTTTAAATTGATAAGAATTACTAAACACTGGCCTAACTTCTAAAACACAAGGTTGCTATCATGAAATGTCAATTTTGTCAGTAGCATTCCAAAACAGAATTTAACTAATTAAAAGGGATTAACTTAAATTTACTCCAAAAATAATTTTTTTAAAAAGGGACCTGAAGTTGACAGCTTGGGAGCAGACTGAGGAGTAGCTACAGTTTCAGCCATAGCCTTCACTGGATGAACAATCAACCTATACGACGTCTTCGAGAACTGAACCACGCAGACCACAAAAATTATTATCACATAGAAGAAGAACTATTAGGAGTAGTTTTATTTTTCTCAATTTTTCATTACCTGTTGTGGGCCGAAACAATGATCAGTTCTTGTTCGGATGGTGTGGAGCTGCGGAATTTGAGTGCGGAAAGCTTTGGCGGCAATGGCGGTGGCCGGCGTGGTGGCGGCGGAAGAGGCCGATAACATTGTTTTTGTTCACTTTTTTGGGGGGTTTTAAAAAATACTATCTGGGTTTTAATTTGGAATTTTGGATGGAGAGGAGAAAGAGAGTGGCAACACTTACCTATAGCCTTTGTACTTGCCCATTAGCCCTAGAAATTAATTATTTTTTTATGAGGTGATGACTAAAATATATTTTTATAGTTTTTTTTAAAAAAAGTTTTACGTTTCAATTATCAAAATATATATATATATATATATATATATATATATATATATATTATTAATATTACTATTAATCCTTTATCTTGTATTTAATTAGTATATATGATGATTTAATTTCGTTCATATGACAATTGATTTATTAATTTTTACACGTATTTTTGATAAATACTTTCTCCGTTCTATTTTATACGTCATCTCTTTTTATAAATAGTTGAACTATAATACTTGTCATCTTATAAAATTTATGCATAAATTATCATATTTTGCCTATTATATTTTTGATAGAGTAGTTAATTAATCTTAAAATTTATTCGTCATTAATTATAAAGTTGACTTAATAAAATATTAAATAAGGTTAAAGTTAGATCATTTCTTAATGCATGTGCAATGTAAATAGCTGACATATAAAATAGGACGGAAAATAATATTTCAGATAAGAATTCATAAAAAAATAATTACGTTTGTTTTTGAATCTTAATCATTTAAAAATTCATTTAATTTCTTTAATTATATGGCATATTGGTAGAAATGTATTTTAGCCCTTTTATATTTGTCTTAAGAATAAATCAATTAACATGATATATTTCAAAGGAGGTAATGAATATTATCTAAGATAACATGTATACTTAATTGATAATGTGAAGTTAACTATATATATTAGAGTTTTGAAGATAAACTATACAATTCAAAAGTTTCCGATTGAGTAGGATTAAAACACCATATATGTATGAAAGTTCAATAATATATCACAGGAGACAAATGTAAAAGTAAAGATTGATACAAATTATCCTAGGGAGGATGCTTCAAATATCTTCATCAATAATTTAATAAAATATAAAAAGAGATGTTAATATACTGGTAAATGACATAAATAACATACTTTTAGGGCTAGGACTAAATGATTATTTGTCCCTTATAAGTTTTTAATAATCAAAATTTCTCAAAATATACAAAAATACGAATATATAATAGGACTGATACAATAAAAATATGGTGGATACATTTATATATTTTTGTCATATTTTTATATCCGCCTCGTTTTTATATTTTTATATTCGTCTCTTCTCATTTTTCGTCACATTTTTTTATCCGCCTCATTTTTACATTTCTGTATTCGTCTGATTTTTTATCATTTGTATCCGCCTCATTTATTGTCGCATCTTTGTATTTGCCTCTATTTTTATCACATTTTTGTATCCGCTTCATTTAACTTAAAACTGAGGAATTTTAGATATTTTTAAAACTAACAAGGTATAAGAATAATAAGTGAACTTAAGGTAAGATTTTTGTCATTTTTTTCACATAATATATGTCGTATTTAAGTTTGATGATGAAATAGAGGCTTTTTCAATTTTACCACTGATCCTTTTTTTGGATGTCTTATCAAATATTGTTACTTTTAGATTTTGTAAACGGATAAGATAATAAGTGAATTTAAGTGAGGATTTTTGTTATTTTTCCATAATATCTATAGTATTTAAGTTTGATGATGAAGTAGAGGCTTTTTCAATTTTACTATTGATCCTTTTTTTTGATATCTTATCAGATATTGTTACTTTTAAATTTCGTAAACTTACATGCTTTTATAATCAAAAGTTTATCAAAAATAACTTTTACTCTCTCGAAGATAAATAATATATTTATATTCTATCCTATTTATTTATGAAAAATTCCACAATTTCTTTTATTTGAAATTCATGATCTACTCCAATTTAAATTTATCCAGGATTTCAAAGTGATAAACAACGATACGAGGAATAAGTAAAAGAAAGAAGAAAAAACATTCAACTCATTTGACCATACAATTAGTGTTTAATCCTTGTATATACAACTAATGTTTTATTTCTAAAGATAAAATATTTTTATCAATTATATATATAAACACATCACATATAACTTGACTTCGATTAAATTTATATTTTTAATTTTAAATATACATAAATAATCATTTAAATTTATAAAAAATTAAATAAAGTATATTATGTCAGGTATAGAGTATACATATGTGTAAGGAGCAGTGGATTTGAGTGATGTCAGTTTGTAAAGCTGGCGGTACTCTTCTCTATCCATTCAAAGCTCTTTGTTTAACATAACGTGTCACTCTCTAAGCACTAAAGGTGGCAAAAATCCCCACTGTTATAGCGACCCCACTCTGAAAAAGAGGTTTCCTCAGACACTCCGTCTTCCAGCTTCCGCATTCCACTTTGTCAATTCTCCAATCACTCACAGTAAACTCTCTTTCTCTTTCATCTTCATCTTCCCCCCCATACCCTTTTTTCTTTTCTCTGTTTACAACTCTTTTAGTAAACTAAAGCTCTTGTTTAACTATAGTTGTGATTTTTAAAACTTGAAGTTGTATTTGGACATGTAGTTTTCTTGAAAAAAATTTGAACTTTTGTTAGTGGGGGTGAAGTTTTGAAGATAAATTTGATTTTTTTATTGATTATGGCCAAACGCTAGTTCTGTGATTCTTTCTTTGTTGCATTCAGATATTGATGTTTGTTTGTATTTGTTTATCAATTTTTGGCTTGATAAATTGTCTGTATTCAGTCTCTGTTCTTTGTTTCCACTTTATGTTGAGTTAGCAATTTATAGATTTATGCACAACTTGGTTTTATAGGACAACTAGTTGTTTATAGCAATTTGCTGGCTCTGTGTAAGACTGTTACTATCATTTTGTCAATTATCAGGCTGAAATTTAAGATGTTGAAGAAAAAAGGGTGTGATTTTAGCCTTTTGGGATGTCTCAAAATGTTAAAAACCATGAAAGTAGTTTTTTTCTTTTTTGAAAAGGAGTCAGTCTCCATGTCATGACGGAGGCAGGATTTTCACCCAGGGGTTCATCGTCACTAGCTTCGCGTTTGGAAACAGATATTAGTCTTAACTCTTTGATTAGGTGTAGTTCTTCCAGCTGATTTTGGATCAGCGTGAGAAGAAATACTATGAGTTTTGATTAAAAGGTGAAATGACAAATTTTGATCAACCCTGCAATTGTGGTGAGGGTGAGTGGTGAGGGCTTCCCTTTGATGCAAAAGTAGTAGGGAGTATTAGATTTTGATTCATCATATTTGCGGTGATGTTGTTAATCAGTGAATTGTTACTATCCATGTTGCAGCACCTGTTTTTGTTACTAATTCAGTCTGCCGTCATATCAAATTTGAATCCGCATAGAGAAGATATTACTAACAAGAAATGAACTTTGGTTTCCTTGGTTTTACTAAACAGAACTCTTTCAAAGATATCCGAACTGATTGAATAGTGGAGAGCTTGGAACTGTTTGAATTCCTCTTGCATTCTATGAGGATAAATTAATGCCATTTAACTTTTAAGAGGGTAGTTTGTTGATTTTCAGAGTGTTTCCAGCATTTGAGGGAACTGTTTCCCTAATAATTTTTGTACACATTTCTGTGTTGTCGTTCATTATGTAGCCTTAAAATGGTTAGACTTATACCGAGAATGTTCTAAATTTGTCATATTTATCTGGTACTCTTATTGAAAACTGTGATTTGATCATTCTGTGAATAAACTTCTGTACTGAGATTTTTAGGACTTGAACATTTTATGCAGATGGCGTACATATGATCACTTTTGGAAGTATAGATGGCAGAGTTACTTCAATTGGTCAACACTGTTATGATCTTGCTGATCAAGCCTTTGTCACTTGTCAAATTCACTTGCTTCTTTGGTGTGAGAACAATATGCATTGTTATCCAAACATGGACAGAACTGCTGAGAGCTGCTATGGGTTTTCATGCCAGATTACTCTGGAAACTGATAATTTGGGCTATTGCTGTTCTATCCCTGCCTATTCGAAGTTTAACTGCTCTACAAAGGGAAAGGGCGGTGAGAGTTATTTTTGAAAAGTGTATTGTGTGTGTCCTTTTTAATGCTTTGGTTTTTTCGATGTTTTCTCCACATGCCTCGTATGTAGTGTTAATTTTTTGTTTGTTTTAGTGCTTCATGAACCAGAATTATAGAAACTAATAATTGAATCATCTGAATGGATAGCACACTCAATTTTGTTAGACCAGTACATAAGGTGGTCAAATTCCCCATCTTACATTTTGTGCAGCACTCTTTTGAATATCCATGTTTTAAATGTTAACTATAGTCTATAATAGCTATGTGAACTTAGCAAAATGTAGTTGGTCTCGAGTAAGGAGGAGGATTGTGGTAGTTTACAATCAACTTAAAACTAGCCTAACTAGTGTGAAGTTTTCCGATATCTAATATTTGGCATACAATAGAACCTGGATAGAGCAGACTGAAAAAAATAGAATTCATATAGACTCATAGTAGATTGATATCAATTCTTGTAAAATTTTGAGATCTGGAGTACTCTGGAATTGTGTTTCTGTATTACTCCTGAAGGGAAAAAAAAGTTGAAGGAAGATGAGTGGAGATGGATAAGGTAATTTAACGAGTTTCTGTCTTCTCTTTTCTTGTACACCTTGTGTAAGAGTGTGGCCGGGATTCGGGAGACCAGAACATTTTCTATTGTATGAGGTTTACTTGTCCTTTTTACAACTTTCACCTGTATAACTTGAATATAATCTTGGTAGACTTCACAGGTAGCTCTATTTCCAAATGCCGTTCTTTCGTGGAATAATTTCTTCAGAGAGAAGAATGATTAGTAACTTCATTATCATTATGGTACTACCTGATCTATTCCGATAAACACAAAATTTCAATGCCACATTTACTTTGAAATCTTCCACTGTGTTAGTAGTCTGGAGTTACTTATCTGCTCCTCGTTAAGGATCTCCTGCAATTCATATTGAATGCTAGGACTGTGTCTGTGTGTGTGTGTGTGTGTGTGTACATATATAGTCTCTGTGTGTGTTTCGTTTAGTGTCACAGATGTCTTTTTAATTATGTCTTTAATTGAGTTTTGAGTTAGTATTTTTTGGCTGACTAAAAAAGCAACTGACTTGATATAGCCTCTACTCTTCATTTTGAGGAGTTAGTAGTATTTGGCTGACTTAAAGTGACTGACTTGAAGCCTCTACTCTTCATTTTGAGGATTTGGTATTATTTTGCCGACTTAAGCAACTGACTTGAGAACAATAATGTGCAGATGGAGATGCATCTGCAGGAAATGCAGATCGAGTTTGAGAATCTTGTTTGGGAAAGGAAGCAACTTGAGAAGAAAATACTAGTAGCCATCAAGGATAAAAAGATAATGCAGGCCATGTTAGCAGAACTCGAGGATGAACATGACGATGCCATCGTCAAAATTGAGCAATTGGAGGACCAGGTGAAATATTATCTTTCTCTACTGATAAAATCTCTGTTTGTATACTACAATACTAGTACATGCACTTGAGATTTATAGAAGCTACCATTCTACCACTCGCTTGCTCCATTTTATCAGCTATGTCTAAGGTTTGTAGCATCATTGTTCTGCTAACTTCTTCTGTGCAACAAAGAAGCAAAGCATAGTAAGGAGAATATAAATCTGAAGTGTTGAAGGAATACATACATTTAGAACTGTTTGACTTGAAGAAAAAGTAACCCTGTTAGGATGGGTCAGAAAGTTGATCATTTACTTGATTTCCTGGATTTTGGGACTGTAATATCAAAGTTCTCCATTATTGTTTCGTCAGTGTCACATATTGTTTTAGCTTAGTAAGGAGAGGAGCTGATTAATAGACAAAGGGTTTATATGATCAGTTGTTTAGGACAAGATGCCATAGTTAAGGCCCTTTTTGCAATGACTATCCTGCCTTTTCTTATACAGGAGAGCAGCTATATCCGGATCTGTGTGTTTCAGGGCATTGGATGGTTAATGTATATGTATAGATATATAAGATTTAAGAATGAGAATAAGAGCATTGTGATTATGGTGACCGTTCAGGGTTTTCCAAATGGTGATACAGCTTATAGACTATATACACGTTTTTTATGTAGTAGAAAGTAACTTCTTACTGCTAATTGTCGAGTCAATGAAACATAGCCTAGAGTTACTGCTTGAATATCTGTCCCATTTGTTATGTGTATGAGTTGAGATTTGGTTTCTTAAGTTTTCAGCTGGATAACGTTTTTCCGTTCAGACATGTATTTCTTGCTACTTCGAAAAAAATGGATCTTATTGAGAGAGATATTGAGGTAAACTGGTCACAGAAAGCGGTAGCTTCGATTTGTTTAATGGTCCTGTAAGTTCCAATTTTTCATCTGCTCATGATACGGAAAATCTTGAGACGGGAAAGCCTGAACTTTGTATTTGGTGTGATATAGCTTCAGAATCTGAAGGTGGAAAATCAACGATTGAATGAAGTTCATGGTAAAGCACTTTCAGACCTTAAAGACCATTTTGATGGCCCAGTAATGCAAGGCTGTAGCGATGCTGTTCCGTTTTGGAGATCAAGTGGCATTGAGAGCGTGGCCATACACAAGGAAGGAATGCAAGAAGATAACAGCAAAAACGGAAGTACGAGCTCTGAATTTGTGGAAGCCAGATCCTGTCGAGATGTCAACAGGCCACGTACTCAGACCACGTTTGAGTATTTTGACACAAATGATGTGCTACAACAACGAAGGGATCTAGCTGTTTACCAGACCCTTTTTAGTGCAATATTATCGCTCTTAGTTGGAACGATCATATGGAAAGCTGAAGATGCATGCATGCCTCTAGTCCTCGCGCTATTTGCTGTCGTTGGCATGTCGTTGTGGAGTGTGGTCCAGTTCTTCTCGACCATTAGGAACAGACCTGCGTCTGATGCAGTTGCTCTCTTGAGCTTCAATTGGTTTTTGCTCGGAACGCTAACATATCCTACGTTGCCAAGGATCACTCCTGTATTTGCACCAGTGTTATGGACTCTCTCAGACAGGGCTGTGGAGCTGCTAGGTTTCTAAATCTTGAGTTTTTTTTGCTTTTCGCAGTCTGACACATACTACACGCTGTTTTTGGTCCTCTTGATGCGTGTAAACTAAAAGTTTGTTCTTTTTGGGGTTTTGTCTTGTAAATTTCTCCTGAAGGAGATAGGTTTTGCTTAAACAGTTGTGTTATCGATGTCATAGATGATAAGTAAATGTATAATATCCGTCTTTATTAGTTCTCCAGCTTGGTGCCGCCATAACCTTTTAAGTTAATGCAGGTCAAAAACATGTCTGAAATATCTTTTTTGCGAGTCTTATATCTTAATTATCCATATGCAGACAAAAGAAGTAGCTGCAATAATATACTTTGAGTAGCTAACATCCCAAATCAACTATTCTACACCAAAGATCCCTCAGCTTGCATCTACATGAAAGCATAAGTTCAGTCAGTACAGCATACAAGAGAAAAATTAAAGAGCACAGAAATAGATGTTACCAAAGGCGTCAATGAAATTACAGAGAATGAGGCAAACATGGAAAGACTTTGAGTTGCATGTTATACTCTATCAAATGCCAGACTTTGAGTTATATGATTTAGAGAACCATCAACTAGCAGATAAAGCAGCAACTAGAAGACTGATGCTATGGTAATTGAACAGAAATCTAAATTCTGTGTATGATGGTGATATCGCAACAATGTTTTGAGCAACATGACTCCTTTCCCACCGCAAAAAGAAGAATACTGTACATTTATTTTGTTAATTATAATTCTATTTTATTTATTTATTTAAAAGAAAATTACGCAGCTAAGCTAACTTATACTATTTAGTTACTCATCATAGCTATAGTTTGCTATAATTACCACTCGCGACTAACATTATACATTAATTATGTTGGTTGACTTCGAATTTGTATAATTAGTCACGTTTGTATATGTATAATTCGCCAGGATATACAAATACATATGTATAATATCCAATTATTTAACCTATATACATATACAATTCACCTCTCTCCCTCTCTATGTCCTCTCTCGCTCGCCTCTCTCCTCCCTCTCCCGATCTCTCTTGCCATATATACAAATGCATATGTATAATATACAATCATATACAATTATATACATATACAATTCACCTTTGTCCCACTCCCTTCCCTCTCTCGCTCGACTCTATCCTCCCTCTCCCAATCTCTCTTGCCATATATACAATACATATGTATAATAAACAATTATCTAACCAATATACATATACAATTCACCTTTCCCCCACTCTCCCCCCCCCCTCTCTCGCCTCTCTCCTCTCTCTCCCAGTCTCGCTTGCCTCTCTCCTCCATATAACATGTAGCTACAAATTATAATTATCAAACTATAGTTATGGAGAGTAATTAACTATTTTTAAGTGGCTATATGTGAAAGTTTCCCTTTATTTAATGGATTAATTACTAGAATATACACCTTTAGTTTATATATTCACCATATTTCCCTACTATTTTTTAAAAATACAAAAATCCCTATTTCTCCCCAAATCAAAAACTACCGATACATTATTTTTTAGAATTCCAAACCATTACTTTTCACCCCTAAATTTACTCCTCTATTTACTTCACAATCTTATCCTTCAATAACCAAACCCAATTTTCACTCCTAAATTTTCTCCGCCATATTTTCAACCGTTCCATCTTCTTAATTTTGAATTTCAGACTTGTTCTCTCTCTGCCATATTCTCCATCAACCAATTTCAAAGTTCGAAATAGATAAATTTTCATCTTCAATTTTTTTTCTTTCTTTTGTTCTTTCTAATACTCCATGGATCATTTGTCATTTAGTATTGCGATTATCCAAATAGTTACATTAAACACTAATCAAATCTTTATTTGTGAAGAATCTAAAGTGGCATAAAAAGAGTCTAAGAGCTTGCAATAATCTTCTAAAGTTTCAAGAAGGTATAAAAAAAAAAACATGCAAAAACACCCAAGAAGAGGGGTAGAAAGAATGTTGTCTCCATATCCAGACCTGCACCACCATCGGTATATTTTTTTTTTGTAATTTTTGTATTCACATGTAATGAGTTTTGTGTAATAGTAGAAACAATTTTCTAAATAAATTTTTTTATGTATATTATTCTTCATTTGATACACAAAACTCTAAATTTTGGTATATTTTGATTATTCTTACGACTAATGTATCAAGAAGTTAAAAAAAAAAAAAATAAGTTATAACTGTTGATATTTATCATTAATTTATAAAATGTTGATTTTATGTATCATTTATTCATCTTACTAGATAAAGCATATTTGGTCATTTTTTGTTGTGAAAAGTGTATGAAAGTTTAAAGTTCAAATTAGAGGATTACATGTATGTATCAGAACAACATAATGTTTCATCAGTTGGCTTATTGTTTCTATTAAGTATCAATTTGACTGATTTATAATATGTAGTTACAATTATGAATCAAGTACAATTTTACTTTTTTTGTATCATATTAAAAATTATTATTTCTATTAAGTATCAATTTGACTGATCTATAATTTGTAGTTAGAATTATGTATCAAGTACAATTTACATTTTATGTATCATATTAAAGCTTATTGTTTTTATTAAGTATAAATTTGACTGATTTATAATCTGTAGTTAGAATTATGTATCAAGTACATTTTTATATTTTATGTATTATATTAAAGCTTATTATTTATATTAAGTATCAACGTCATTTTTTTCAATTGCAGAATATGAATTATGTAGTTAAATAGATGCAAAACACTCCCTTAAGTTTGACTCTATTTACAATTAAATATCTTAAGAGACTTATGTGACGTCCCGCCACTATTCTAGCCAGATTTCACGTCCAAATGGGGGAGGAGGAGCTAGAGTCTTGAAGAGGCTTGCAAGAAGGCTCTAGAACCTTCTAGTTTTGTGGAGAAGACTAGAGAATTCTCTAGAATACTTTAGAGCCTTGTAGAAGACTTTAGCATATTCTAGAGAATGTGGAATTCTCTAGAATATGGACCAAAGTGTAAATAGAGGAAGGACTTGTATAGTAAATTTTATTTACACAAAGGCCCTTAGGATGTAGTATAAATAGGAGGGCTATTTCATTTGTAAAGCATCCAAGAATCCAACCAAGTAAAGAAGTAATACAAAGTTCCTTCTTCTAAAGTTCTCTTTGCCTTTTTCTAAGTCTTTCTTTGCATTCTCTTAGCGTTCCGAATTAAAAGGCTTACTTGAGCTTACGAGATCGTGAAAGAATCGTGAGTAAGTTGTCAAGTGCCGCACGGAGTCTTAGCAAATACTCTAAGTCTGTGACAAAGTGGTATCAGAGCAGGTTGATCATAGGAGAATGACGAACGAAGAAGACGTTAACGGCGCTAGTACCACCAACGTCCGCATGGATGGAGGAAAGAAGAACCGGAAAGGGAAGAAGCACCAGAAGGGAAATGAAGAAATACTGCCGGAGATCGCACCTAGCGAGGCGCTAACATCCCATCCACCCTCGACTGTCGGAGCGAGTGACGAAGAAACGGGCGAGGATGCCGTCGACGTCACTGCTGGAGAAGACTGGGTCGCACGGGTAGAAGTGGCTAGACAAGCCGTGGAGATCTTAGGCCGGCGCGTGAACGCGAGCGACAGTAAGTTCAAGACCCTTGAAGACTTCACCCTTGAGGAGAACGACAACATCCGAAAAGAGTTGGAGGCATGCCAGCGGGCCGAGTTCGAGATGAAGGAGGCGATTACATCCTTGGAGTGTCGGCTCATGGATGCGCTCAGCATGATTGAGGCATTGAAGGCCGAAGTGAAAACACTCAAGGAACACCGGGAGGTTGGAGGATCCGCACCGCTTGACAAGGAAAGGGAGGCCAGAGTCGAGGCTCCCAAGCCACCTATGTTCAAAGGCGTCCGCGACGCACAAGAGGTGGAGAATTTCCTATGGCACTTGGAGAATTACTTCAAGTGTAATCGGGTGCGAAGTGACGAGAGTAAGATCGACACGGCTGTGTTGTATCTGTCGGAGATGGCCATGTTATGGTGGAGGCGTAAAGAGTCTGACATCAAGAGGGGGACGTGCACCATGAACACGTGGGAGCAATTCCGCGAAGAGTTCAAAAAGGCGTTCTTCCCCAACAACGTCATCTATGAGGCTAAGCGCAAGTTTAGGGAGTTAAAGCAAAAGGGCAGCATACGCGCGTATGTGCGGGAGTTCACCACCCTTACGCTTCAGATTCCTAACCTCACGGATGACGACATGTTGTTCCACTTCATGGATGGGCTGAAAAGTTGGGCCAGGACGGAGTTGGAGCGGCGACAGGTCAGGACTATTGATGAAGCCATCACACAGGCCGAAGCTTTGACAGACTTCAGGCAGGAGAAGTCTTACAGTGCCGAGGAGGACGACGAAAGAGGTAGTCATGATAATGGTGGGGGAGATTGTGGCGAATACGAGGAGCAATGGCCACAACCCAAGAGGCGAGGCGAGGAGCAACGGCCTCACAGGCATGATACCTATAGGTCCAACGGCAAGAAGTACGGAGACCATGGCAACGCGGTGAGGAAGACGCAGGTTGCCAAGGGAGATGGTTGCTACATATGTGGTGGGCCGCATATTTATGCAAAGTGCCCTGAACTGAAGAACCTTGGTGCTATCTTCCGAGAGCGGAAGGAGAAGAAAGCACAAGAGGAAGGTGAAGTCGAAGAGACTAAGCAGTTGGGCTTGATAAGTCTATGCGGAGCTGTCACCAAGCAACCACCGAAGCCACCAAGGCAAGAAAAGCCAAGGCCAGAGAAGCCGAGGCATGAGGAGCAGAAACATGCGGAACAAGGGCTTGCGAAGTCGGAGGCATGCGCTCAATACGTTGACATCATGATCAATGGAAGACGTGCTCGTGCGTTGGTCGACACCGGTGCAGAGGTCAATATCATGACCAAGATGGCAGCAACGAGGTTGGGGTTGCATTACAGTCTAAGCAACGCCCAAATCAGGACGGTCAATGCGCCACCAACTCCCGTGGATGGAGTTACGCACGGAGTGAACATCACGATAGGCGATTGGCAAGGGAAAACCAAATTCACCGTCACTCCCTTAGATATCTTTGATATTATTCTTGGACAGGAGTTCTTCCAGCAGTGCCATGCGATGATCGACCCTTATCTCCAACAAATGGTGATCATGGAGAAAGGAGGAACGTGTATGGTTCCCATGGTGAAGGCACACAAGACGGAGGGACAAATTCAGCTGACGGCCATGAAGCTCGAGAGGGTTGACGTGATATCGGCAGCAACCGTTGCAAGTTCGGGAAAAGACAATGGTGCTGAAAAGTCCTTGCCACCGCGCACAAAGAGGGTTCCAAGAAAGAACACTGCCGTGATGAAGGAGAAGCCGCCGAGGCACTTGCCTCCTATGAAGGAGGAAGTTCGAAAGATCGGGTCGAGAGAGATCGGGAAACCGATGAGGAGGCTACTCGAAGGAATCGATCGAGTGCGTGAATTGATGATCGCACGACAAAACTCGGACGCCGATACAGCCGCAATGCGACGCGGTCGTCGCATCAATATGTGGGGGAGAGTGTGACGTCCCGCCACTATTCTAGCCAGATTTCACGTCCAAATGGGGGAGGAGGAGCTAGAGTCTTGAAGAGGCTTGCAAGAAGGCTCTAGAACCTTCTAGTTTTGTGGAGAAGACTAGAGAATTCTCTAGAATTCTCTAGAACACTTTAGAGCCTTGTAGAAGACTTTAGCATATTCTAGAGAATGTGGAATTCTCTAGAATATGGACCAAAGTGTAAATAGAGGAAGGACTTGTATAGTAAATTTTATTTACACAAAGGCCCTTAGGATGTATTATAAATAGGAGGGCTATTTCATTTGTAAAGCATCCAAGAATCCAACCAAGTAAAGAAGTAATACAAAGTTCCTTCTTCTAAAGTTTTCTTTGCCTTTTTCTAAGTCTTTCTTTGCATTCTCTTAGCGTTCCGAATTAAAAGGCTTACTTGAGCTTACGAGATCGTGAAAGAATCGTGAGTAAGTTGTCAAGTGTCGCACGGAGTCTTAGCAAATACTCTAAGTCCGTGACACTTAGCTTTGTTAATAGGGGGTAAGGTTATCCAATTATTTATGGTAGTGGGTTCTTTAAAAAGACAAAGAGAATTGATTGGGCAGCTTCGAACGCATATAAAGACAACAAAATCGAAGAACTTTTGGGTCCGCAACATTCGTTTGATGTGGAGTTTGCTCAAGATATCGTACAGCAAAAAAACGATAGCCTGTCAATATTGTATCATTCTTTCTCTATTATTTTTGTATCTAATTCATTCTTATCAACTTGGTTTTGTAGTGATTGTGGAATGTCAGTTGCATTTGCGGAATTTTTGAATGACGAAATCAACATGTGAGATAATAGTTTTGAAGTGACTATCTTCGCAAAAGATATGTCGTTGTTATGGAAGTATGATCTCAACAAGGCCAATTTTGGATATGTTAGCGACAATGATGATCCTCCAAGACTGAAGAATGACTTAAAATCAGCAGATGAAAATGAACTTGTTAATGTAGGCTAGTTAGTTTTATGTGTTCCTGTTCACAGACATATGTTGATGCTTATTTGTATTTTGGAGATCAAATAGTGTATTGGACTATTTATTACCCTTACAATAATATAGTATTAAATTTGGAAGAGCTAAAATTGTTTATTTTCGATTTTGATTTTCTGTTTAGTTCAGTTAGGAATTCAGAAAATTATATATCCAAAAAGTGTGATAATAATGGCGTTATTGTATGAGATATCTATGATAATAGTTACATTAATGAAATTTTATCGCTAAAAATATCACATTAATGTATCTGATATTTTTGATACATATCATTAGAATTTGTAAATAATTATTATGTACATGATACAAAAATGATTACCAAATAACAAATTTGTTTGTATCACAAATCATGATACTATATTTTACACTAGATACACGCTAGTTACTTTTAAAAAAATTAAATATATTTTGTACAAATCACAACAATTGATATATTAAGTAATATGATTTATCAAGAAAAATTATATACATATTACACACAATAATTTGATCTTCTAATATGAAAATTTATTAAGTATCTAAACATGTGATACTACATTGCTAAACTTAATACAATTAGTAAATATTTTGCATCTTGTTTCTTATACCTTTGGGTAAAAATCTCAGCAATTAACATAAATTAAATTTTGGATGTAAAGTTATAAAAATTAAAGTATCAGATACATAAATATAAAATTAACTTTTGACAACTTTTAACAAACAAAAATTATAGAACATATAAATAAACGTTTTAATTCAATTTATTGTACCAAAATCTCTGTATAACAGTGGTAACAAATGCTACACTTTGAGAATTATTAAACATGAAATATCCATGATACTCCAAAAACATAATCATCAAGAATTGTTTTTTTAAAAAAAAAATACATGTTCTTCTATTGTAACCTTCTTGTCCAATTGTCCACAATAATTCGTGTTCGCGATTAGCTTTTCATCTGCATTTTTCTTTCCTTTTTCTTTGGTCTACCTGACCTTCTTTTGTATCTTGGAGGCAAGACAACCTCTTTCAAAACACTTTTCAGAATTGTCCAATCACTTTTGTCCGGCTTGGCTAATGCATCAGGTTTATTTCTACGTACAACTTCACTCCCATATCATTCCCAATTATCATCGGAGATGAATTACCTTCTATAATATATCGGATGATAACATTTTTTTTATCAATATTCAATTGCAATGGCTGAAATAAGATTAATATATGAAATATTTTCCCCAATCACTATTCCATCACTTTTGTATTGCTCGTATTTAACCTCACTCTCTCATATTCCTGAATGCCTTAACAAGATTGAAATATTCATAACGAATCTTCACAAAATCGCAATCAAAGAAAATTATGAACCTCGTTTCTGAAACTTTTTTGGGAGGAATAGAGATAAACAATTCTAATTCTCTTAGTGTTTTATATTGACTAAAACTGTTTGAAACAAATAAATTAAGGCGTAATTTAGGGGATTAGTAACGGTAGGACTTTTAGGGGTTTAGTAAAAATTTCAATTTTTAGTCCTCACTTTACGCATTACACTGTTAAACCTACTCCAAATATAATGTATCATACATCATAATATGTATCTGAAACTTACTAAAAATATGGGATTTTTTGTAATTTGTAAAAGAGTAGGGATAGAAGGTAATTTATATTTTACATTATATGATTTGTATAATTTTTACTTATTTAATTTTATAATGGATAATCAATAATAGTGTAAAATACACAAATCATGTATTAGTATTAACATTGCTTAAAGTGCATTAAGCATGTTTTAGTCCTAAAATCCAAATATTCATTTACTTTGAAATTAAAAATATTTTCATCTTGTTATCACATAAATTTATTTTATATTGAAAAGTTATAAATTTTTTTTATGATATAATAAAACTAAATGAAGCAACATTTTCATCTAAAAAAAGAGTAAATTATCTTCTCTATATTGAATTTAAAGTAAAGTACTATTTATTCATGAAAATATGGGTAAACTAGTATTTTATCCGACCCACTTTTACTCATATCAAATATGAGCGGATTGAATGATTACCCATTTTATGTTTACCCATTTTCAACCCGCTCACGTTTCACCCGAACCCCCACCCCCACATTTCCCACCTCTAGTCACTACTAAACCCCTAAATTTTAGTATGAAACCGATAGTTTCTCAAAGGAGAATGGGTTTTGGGCTTCATTTTCTTTGGGTCACTTGATTTGGGCTTGTCTAACTTTTCGGGTGACATAAATTCAAACAACTTACTTGAATCATATTAGTTTAGAAGTTAATTAATTACACACACTCGATTTTGTAATACTATGTATTTTACTAGATTTTAATGCCTCTACTTACATGTAACTCAGATATATATGGTCAAATTTAGGTGTAATGTAATCTAAACACATTGTATCAAAGTAGATTCGCATGTATCTGGGAACCTAGCAATTCTCGCTCACCTCTTTTCCATGTATCAAGTATCTAAGATACATGTGAATCTACTTTGATATATACAAATTTTGCCTACATCACTCCCTATTTTGTGTATCTAATAGCATAAATACGTGTATTTAAATGTAAGATATGTATAAAATTTTAATTAGTAATAGATATGTAATATTTCAAAAATATAAGTAATAATATTATATATGATAGTAAAGTACGTCTAATTATGTAATTTTTTCTTAATTTTATATTTCCTTTTAAGTCTATACTTGAACGTAACTTCAGTTTCCAATTAAAGAAGCGTAAGTTTGAGTGTTGAAAAGGGAACAATTGATAATATTTCTTTTGATTTTAAAAAAAAAAAAAAAAGAGACCAACCCAGGAAAATGTGAAATTTTGTAATTTTTTCCGCTTTTCCTTTTTTTACCTAATTTTTAATATCTAGATTTTTTCAAAAAAATATCATTGATCTATAGTAAATAGAATTAAAAATGTTCTCTATCTGGCTTTTAGTTCAGAATACTCCTGAAAAATTCAACGGGCAACTATTTAATTAGCTGTCCCCATTTTCTTAAAAAATATATCATTATATTAATATAAGTGAATGTTTACCTAATCAAAATCATAATAAATTGATAAGAATTTAATTAATGTAATTTAATGAGAAGTATATCTCACTTCTTATGACTTATGAGTGAGCGATTTTTTAAATTACATGACATAGCTAAATATACCATGTGACCAGGGATGAATTTACTATTGTGCATGTGAACGAATAATTTTTTTGTCAAATTTAGATATTTTATGTACATATTTTTTAAGATTGATTTAATTTTATGTGTTTGACACTCAAGTTCATAAATTATTGATTGATGTATTGACTGGATATATATATTCATTCAAAGAAACTGAGATTAATTCTCATTTAATTTATTTTTCCTCACCTTTTATTAAAGAACAATTTTCACATATAACAAACATAAAAATTATATTTATATGCTATAATTATAGTTTGCATAATTGTACTCCATAACAAACATAAATATGTATATCTCATTATATATATACTAAAGAAAGCCATATATAATCTGTTTTTGTTTTGATACACATATACAAAAGATTATATATATATATATATATATATAATATATATATATATATATATATATATATATATATATATATATATATAAAGCCATATATAATCTGTTTTTGTTTTGATACACATATACAAAAGATCAATTATATAATTTGTGTTTGTATAAAGCGAGAAAGAGAAAAAGACAAAAGAAAATTGCGAAGGAGAAGATCGTATTTGTATAATTGTAAGTGTATAAAACGAAAATATATGCATTTTTATTTGTATACATAATTTTCTCTAACTTTATACAAAACACAAACACAATGTATACATTTATGTTTGTATAAAGTGAGAGCGACAAACGAGATGTGGGAGAGGGAAACGAAAATATATGTATATATACAATTTTATCTTGCTTATACAAATATAAACATATTTTATATATTTGTATCTGTATAAAAACGAGAATGGCGAGGAAGGCTGCCAACGAGAACGAGAATGGCGAGCAAAATTCACCATGAAAAAGGCAAAATAATAATAATTTGCCATGTGATACAATTAAATCAAACTATATTATACAAATAGAAACACAATGTATACATTTATGTTTATATAAGTGAGAGTGGCAAGCGAGATGTGGGAGAGGGAAACAAAAATACATGTATATATACGATTTTATCTTGCTTATACAAAGTGAGAGTGACAAGCGAAATGTGGGAGAGGAAAACGAAAATACATGTATATATATTATTTTATCTTGCTTATACAAATATAAACATATTTTATATATTTGTATCTGTATAAAAACGAGAATGGCGAGGAAGGCTGCCAACGAGAACGAAAGTGGCGAGTAAAATCACTATGAAAGAAGTGAAATGGTAATAATTCGCTATGTGATACAATTAAATCAAATATATTTATGATATTTAATTTAAATTTATAATTTACTATCGTATACAATTTTCCTGAACGTTACATTAGAAATTTTAGATAGGATAGG
The DNA here is from genome assembly GCA_027705065.1 of Solanum peruvianum. Taxonomy (NCBI): domain Eukaryota; kingdom Viridiplantae; phylum Streptophyta; class Magnoliopsida; order Solanales; family Solanaceae; genus Solanum; species Solanum peruvianum. The sequence goes on along the minus strand of JAKWJD010001762.1, from coordinate 56,710,230 downwards.
TGGGAGTAATTCCCACTTGATGTGCATAAATTTTGGTCAATACAAAATTGGAAAACCAAAGTCCCTAGGGAAAGGGCAAGGATGTGTCATTCTCCACATTCTATCCCCTCACATGGATCCACCAAACAAGACACAAAAGTAGTGAGTTTACACGTGTAAAGTTTCCAATTTTCCTACTTGTAGGGAATTATTAGGGACATAATGAAGTGGATTTCTTAAACATCCTTTTCTCCATATAGTGTTATATTTACCTAGAGCATTGTTTTGTATTTTAAACATTTCAAAGTCCAAAAGGTTCTAATTATTTTCAATTGTAGTTTAATCTTTTAATATAATTGGTTACATCTGTTTATAATAAATTTTAAAATGATAGATGAAAAAATATAATATTATTCATAAATATAGAGGATACAAGTATGTTTCTCCTTTGATTCTTCCCTCTTATAAGATTTTAGTATTCATGATACAAGGATTGTTAGTGGTGTATCTTACGAAATTATTTAATTTTGATCGCTTAATAAATATTTTATAAATTTGCGGGATATTCAAAATGCTGAATATAATACCCTTTATACATACATAAATTAAGTTTTAAATTGAGTAGCCTTCAAAAAATCTAATTGAACACATCTGGTAGAGTTTCAATTCGAATTGAACAAACTTCCACAAAATCTCAGTGTTTACAAGACCCTTCACCCATGAATGAGTAGCTAACATCAATGGAATGATAGAAGTTCTTTCACAACAAATTAGAGTTTTCAAATTTGAGTTTAAAAAATAAAATTATCTTTATAATAAAAAAAATTGAACATTAATTGAAGCTATTTTAATAGTTTTACAATTTATGAAAATATATACAATACAAAAATTTCCTATCACATATCTAAACAGATATTCAATTTCACTTCATAATTTTATATTATAATATATTATTGCATTGTCAAACGACTCTAAAAATGATATTAAAATATGAATTCAAATTAATCAAATATTATATTACGCGCAACGATAAGTTTATTGAGTGAAGGAACCAAAATTCAAATGTGGTACTCGTAATGATGGATGGGTCGAGATGCGACAATTTGAGAACTTCCTCCCTTTCTCCTGCCGCATATCCTGGCCCCTATTTTTCTTTTTTTAAAAAAAATAAAAAGTTAGTTGATGCTATTTTATAAGATAATTTTAAGTTTGTGGGTTCAAATTTTTATAAAAATTTGAATTAATAATAAATTTTAAAATTTGAATTATTTAAATTGCGATTTCTTTAAGTTGGTATTGGAGCTTTCTTACTTTAATTGGTGTTATTTTAAAACGTGATTTCGATTTTAAAATTTTTTAAAATTTAAACTTTCATTAATCATAAATTTTAAGGATGTAGTTTACAATTTTGAATTTTTAAAAATTGAGATTTTTGGAATTTCAAGTTATAATTAGACATGTACTTTTTGTAAAAACAAAATGAAGATGTATGAACGTTTAAATTAAAATATCATTTTAAAATAATTTATTTTATAATATCAGTGAATTATTTAATATATGTATAAATTGATTCAGCGTAATTCGTTGGCGTAATATTAGAGTGCTAAATGCCTACTAAATAGGTGCACAACATAAGGATGCACTTGAAGATATTAAATTCCATATTAAAATAATGGGTCTATTTTGAAAAATTATAGGGGCATCACAAATAAATACGTGTGAAATTGATATTTTTCGTTATATATAAGCTAAGGTTGATTGATTTTGTTTGTTTGATGTTGATAGCTTTTAAGTAGATGGAAGCTTATATTGACTAGGAATTTAAAGACGACGAATGTACTATAAAGACTAATGCGTGTTAGGTAAAATGAGCTATTCAATATTGATTGGTGTAGTAATTTATTAATTATACAAATATAAATTAATGTACTAATATATAAGTATGAATTAATAACTATGTTAAGATAAAACTTGTTATGTGAAGTGATAAATTTTGAACTTTACTTTGCACTATGAAATTGCAAATTTGAAACTAGCCTTCCATGTGCACACGTTTAAACTAGTGCACCCCAAGTAGTTGTTATGTCTTGTAATGCCTTATAAATTATATATCATATCTCAATACATATATTATATACACATGCTGATGAAAACAAAAATAAAAATCATGTGCGATATAATTTATCAAAGATTATCAAGTTTTCACGAAAGATTATAAACTATTTTAAGCAACCTAACAACTAAAAGAATTTACATAATTACTAACCTCATTTAATTAAGTCAATGAAATGAAAATTCTAAGATTACTAGTTGTATCCCTGATGTTGAAGTTGGCACTAAATGTGGGGTCATTTTTAAATCAAATAATTTACTTAGGATTAGTAAATTACAAGTACATAGAACTAATAATTAAATGGGCGCCTCTATCACTATTTAACCACTTTTAGTTGAGACTTTTTCTTGAGGAGCCTCTAATTATATAAAATATAGGTGAAAAGAAATTTGTCTTATCATTTTGACTCAAGTAAATAATTTAGCATGAAGAGTTGAAAAAACCAACGATTTAAAATCAGGATATTTTATTTTAAACATAATAACACTAACAATTCATTTAATAAAATTATTGAGTATGGATTTGAATTGTGAAAATCGTCTTTCATAAAAATATTTAAATATATATATATATATATATAATGTTGTCCGACCTTTTTTCCAGCTTCATTTCAAAAGGTGATTAGTAAAAGTTTATTGTGGAAATGGAACAATACTTCTAAGTATGAATGTATTTTATAGCTATATATCCTATAGTTGCATTGAATAAACTTTACTAATAGATACGGTCACTATAATTTTTTTTATGTTACGTTCAAATTATAAGTACTATTTTAAAAGCATTTTTTACCTTTATTTTAAAAAATACAAAAAAGGACTTAAAAATACCTTTAAAACATTTAACTTATCAAAGTCCTTCATATGAAAAAAAAAATTGTAATTAAATGACGAATTTTTTTAGAATGTTGTAAAATTTAACCTAAATGATGAAAAAAACATAAAACGCCCACCGTGGGGCTCGAACCCACGACCACAAGGTTAAGAGCCTTGCGCTCTACCAACTGAGCTAGACGGGCTTTGATGGTAAAAAGTTACTTTTAAAAAATATAGATTTTATGACTAAAAGTTCATTTATATAGACAAATATCAAGACTGATGTTTGGATTAATTACAAGTAACATAGTCACAGAGAAATTCTAATTTGGCTAAGATAAATTTCATTTGATTTGTCTAGGTATACAAGTGACATATTTTCTTTTACTACTTTACCTGTCAAATAATGATTCGTAATTATAAAAATATATATATAACATACACAATGTAGGTCTATAAATCGAGTCCGGGGAAGGTGAATTTACACAAATTTGTTTTATATGCTTCCAAAAATCATTTAAAAAAATCTGAGTATAAACTGAATTGCGTTTTATATACAAAGTATGACACTTTTGATTAAGCTAATGTTTGACTATAGATTTTCAATTATATTTAAATAATTAACTATTGTTCAAATATTTCTATTTGGCCTTCAAATTTGATCAGATTTTGACTTAGGGCCCGTTTGGCCATAAATATATTTGGAAAAAATTTGGCAAATAATGTTTGTCCATACAATTTGCCATTATTTGGCAAATATTTTTGGCAAATATCCCAAATTTCCAAATACTAGTTTTTTCTAGTATTTGGGCCAAATGTCATTATTTGGGATATTTTGAAAATTAAAATTTTACCCCAATCTTTTATCTTTTACAAAAAACACCCTCTCTAGTTGTGTGCTTGCGTTGTATTACATCTTTTTTACGTGAACACCAAAATAGTGATGAAATATTTAGTGAATATTAAATAATGATATGATTGTTGATGAAAATTATTAAAAATTGGCTTTAGGTAACAAAGTCATGTACTTTGTTTGCTTCACGATACATGGAATAATTCTTGTTGCACTCACTCCAAATTACCACACCTTGTTTTAGTGTCATGGACATTATTTGTTATTGTTGTAACGAACATTCAATTGACTTGTAATACAAACTTTTAGTTAGTTTTGATAGTTTTTAAAACTTGTGGGTATAAATCATATTTTTCTAAAAAGTTGAAATATATTTCCCAAATTTTATGGCCAAACAGATGGTGAAATTTCACCCAAATTTTCACTCAAATAATATTTGCCAAGAATATTTGGAAATCTATGGCCAAACGCTAGCTTAGACTAGTTTTTGCACTTGTGCTCACAAAATTCAATTTACTTTCAAATAAAAACATATATCTAAACATAAACAATTATATGATATAACAATTGCTACACGAAATTATTATAAATAAATGGCTGAAATTAAATGAAGGTATAAAAAAAAACAAATTGAGTGGAGTGGCTCATGGAACTTTGAGATTTGTGAAAGAGAAAGAAAGGAAGAGGCTCCCATTCAATAATTGTAGTAGTACTATATTTGAGGTTTTCGAATTCTTCCACTAAGTTTTGTCACACATCACACTTTCATCATCTTATTTACAACTACTAAAATTTTTGGTAAATTAACTTTTCAAAATGAACATACATGATTTTATTAATGGGGCCAATATTATTGCTCATTAGGTAAAAAAAAATATTATTCTACTTTTTTAGTTTCAATTTGATTGTATAATCTTGATTTCGTATACAATTTTTTTTAAAAAAATAAAGAAAACCTTTAAATTTTATTATCTTGAACTAATGATACATAAAATGCATTAACATGTCTTTCAGTCTTATAGGCTTAAGTATTTACAAAAAATACATATATTCAAGGAGTTAACAGTGATAGATGGAGCCAGGATTAGAAAATTAAGAGTTCCAGAAATATTTGTTGATAGTGGGATTTGAATCGCAATACTAGTGAAGGAGATTTTCATTACCCCTTTTTATTAGAGAACTGCAAATCAATTTTATTAGGGGTTCATAAATTAATATAAATATATATTTATTTAATTATTTTTCTAATACAGTCTAAAAAAAGATAATGAATTCGTCCTTACCCTCACCTAACTCCGCTTCTAATTAGCACTAAGAGTTTATATCATTTTAGTGAACGAAATAAATAGCTTAATTGTCGAAAAGATCCTCACGAACATCCAACTAGACCAAAGAGGGTGGTTGATCACAATTGATCACCAAAATGTTTTTACTTCTATATCCATACTTTGCTAATATGGCATCAATTATATATGTAAAACTAGTTTCAGCATTTTATTTTTCATAATGTATAAAGTGTTTTGTTGATTATGAATTTATGATAAGTGTTTTATAACCGATTAAATTATATTATTTTGATAAGTTTAATATTTAAATAGATTGTATCATTTTTTATATATTATATCATGTTGCACGTTAAGAATATGAAGAACAAAATTATTATATTATAAAATTTTAAATAAAGTAGGGGACGGAGTTGAGTTATAACACATAAAATTAGTAGAATAAAAGATAAAATATAATTATAATAAATAAAGATAAAATGAAGGATAAAAGAATATAATAATGCAGTTAAATCAAATAAATTGTTATATAACGAATAATTAAACGATATTCTATGGTACACAAATTTTTCAGTAATTAAAAATGATTGAATTACTAACCAAATTATTGGAATTTCATATTCATTTAGACACTATTTTTTCTTTAATCTCATGCATATAGATAAATTTTGAAAATGAAGTTACTCTATTGTGGATAGTTTTGAAGAGTCCATGTCAAAATAGCTAGCCACATAATGTTGGAGGAATTATTACAAAAAAATCCAAAACACAAGTGGTACTAATTAGGAATAATATTAAAATTATTGTTGCAATTGTATTTTAAAATTGTATAATATTAATTTGAAATGAAGTTCAAAGAAAGAATATGATTGGTGAGGATTTATAAAAAAAAATAAAATATAAAATAAAACCTCATATAACATTGTTTTATTTTGTTATAAAAAAGATCTCTTTTTGAAAAGATGTTCCACTTGTTCATTTTGCCCTGGATAATTTTTAGGATAGAAGTCAAACTCTAAATCTTTTATTCTATATGACTATATAAATATTGGTCTTTCTTTAAATTTTCAAATTATTTAATGTAATTTTACTTTTATATTACTTTAATATTTTAAATAATTAATCCCTTCAACTTTTAAATCTTTAATACTTTATTTTTACTTGGATCAAGAAGAGAGATGATGATATTCGATAATTTGTTCTTAATCATGCATAAAAAATTCTTGTTAATGTGACATGGCATTTCTAATAATAGAAAATCTTTATATTTTAAGTTATACTAGTAGTTAATTTATGATCAGATTTTTTTTTGAATTTTACTCAAAGAGTAGTGAAATTAAATTTCATTGACTATTACTATTTGTAGATTTCCTTAATCTCGTTTTAAGAAAATTACATTAATTAACTTTCATAAGAACTAATTTAAATCTAATCGATCTACCTCTCTCTATATAACAAAATAAAATAATAATAATATTAACATCTTCCTCTCATAGTAGCATCATCTTCATCATGATGTGTTACCATACTATAAAGTAGTTTAAGAAGTAAGTGAGTTTCATTTTTTTTAATATATATATATATTATATATATTGTATTTAATTTATTTATCTTTTTTAATCCATTGTTAAAAATATATTCATTTCCTTTTTTTATAATTATTTAATTTTAATTTTTTACGTGATATGTTTATAACTATCAAATTAAATAACAATTTATACATTGTATACATCTTTAATTAAAAACTATCATTTAAAAAGCTTCTCAACTTTTTAAAATTTGACGTCAAATTTAAATAAGAATATAAATTGAAATTAGAAGAGTAATACTCGACTTATCATAATAAACCACATGGCTATTTAAAAACTGTACAAAGTCATTAAGTTTATGACGTTAGTTTGATGTTGGAAATATTCAAAATATTTCTAAATTTGTTACAAATTATTAGCTGTGATTTGAATTATAGACAGTTATAAAAATACTCATTTACTTAACTGAAATACACTTTTAATTTCTCGCTTAGTTTAGGGGTGTTTTTAATATTTTTTTCGATTTTTTATCAAGAGCTCCACGCTCCTACAAGAGTTTGAGACCACTAGTTATGTTATGTGACAGATCAAGTGTGATACCTTTTCTGAAGATAAAAAATTCCACATAGACAAATACACAGGAGAAATATTGGGTAAATAAGTAAGCAGACTTATCAACTAGTGACATGTTTTAAAATTGTGTGGATCTCAACCCAAAACGAATAGTATTACTAGCGGATTGAACCTTTATAAATGGTATCAGAGTCACTGTTGTGTCAGCCTTGTCGATGTGAGTCAAAGTTTAATTGGTTTAGACAAATGTCGATAAGGACGGGATAAACGACCCAAAGTGAACGATATCACTACGGGCTTAGTCGTTACATCAAAGTGTTTCTAAATTTATATCAGAGTATATCTAAATTTAGTTAGCTATGAACGAAATTAATAATTTATATATAATAAGTGAAATATATTTATGGACCATTTCTTGTTGGGGGTTACTTTTGGTGTTTTTCCATTTTTTTAATCCATGTACCTCTTTTTGTCTTGACTCAAAAATCTGTTACACTAAACAATACTAGTAAAATATTCTCTCTCACCTCACTTGTCACACACTATCTCCTCCTCCAATCTTGTCTTCTCTGCATTCTTTTTCTTTTTCCCCTCTTTGTCTACACACCACTGTTTTCATACCTCCATTTTCCACCTCTTTCACACACAAAAAACCAATCTTTTAACTTTCAGTATCAAGAATCTGTAGATATATAAATGCAGCTCTTTCTGAATGACACCCCATTTTTTTTAATCCTTCAGAAAGGATAGATGAATGAAGTTCTATCTTCATTTGATCAAATAAAGGTCTGATCTTGATCTTGTTATCACTCTCCATTTCTTCTTCTTTTTCTTCATTTTCTTGCCATGGGGGTGGGGGAATCAAATCAAATCGCAAAATCAGCTCAGAAAAAAAAACAATTTTTTTGCCTTGGGGGTTTGGGGGAGCTGCAAATTTGTTGTTTTTGGCCTTCTGTTAGTTTTTTACAGGATGGGGTTGTAGATTCAATGACCTTCAATTTATTTTCTAAGTTTTTTTGGATTTTTTGTGGAAAAGAAAGAATCCACATAATGATAAATCTGAAGGTTCTGACACTATCCAAATCTTTTTTATGACTTTTTCATCTGAAAAAGAGTCACTTTTATTACGCAAAAAGGTTCTCTTTTTAACATCGAAATCCTTATTTTTTTAAAAATAATAATGAACTATTTTTAAAGTAGTAAAATAAAGTGGTTTTCTTTTTCTTTCTGAAACTTTTGTTGTTTCAAGGCTCGAGCAGTGACTATGATGGACTCATATTTTAAGAAGAGTATTTTTGAGCTCTGAGTCAAATTGGAGCCTTAGAAACTGGGGACCATTACTATGATTGGTGTCACAAATCTTTAATTTTTTTATGGACCATACATGATAAGTATTCTGTTTTGATTGGTTTTTGGAACTGTTACTATTTATTTCTGTCTTTTTGGGGCACACTGGAATGGTAAGCTTGGACTGTGAAGTTAGCTAAAATTGACTTGTTGAGAGTTACATGTAACTAAACATTAAAAAATAGTAATCAATTTTAATGAACTTCAAAAGGGTGTTTGGTTTTGAAATTTAGGAACAAATTTTAGTGAAGGGTTTGGTTTAATTGTTGAGCCAAACATCTATTGAAAACAACCTCTCCATCTTAAATATTTGTGTACATGCTACCTTTCATAGACCTAATTTGTCGAATTACACGAGATATGTTATTGTTGTTGGTTTGGTTAAATTGTGGATTAGCTAAAATATTCAAGTGCTTTCATTTTCTTACTGCACTTCTTTCTGGGGATAAGAGGATTAGTGTGGTAGCTTTTACTTCAAAGCACAATAATAATGACAAGTGTGAGGGTTTGATGTATTTTCCTTGTTTGATGACTTTTTTGCCTTATTTTTCAAAATGATAACAGTTGCATTAATTGTATCTTGCCATCTGACATTTTCACTGTTTGGCTATCATAGGTGTTTGTTGAACAGCATCTTTTTGAGATAATTCCAGTTATTTGAAGTACATTTTGGTCTAAAGGGTAATCAAGATTGCTAAAGATGGTTATCATGAGGAGTAGACTTGCCTGCTGTACAAGAGATAGAGAGATCAGCATTGACTTTGATGAAAATCAGAGTAAGCTTACCTCTCTTACTAGTTACAAGTATTCTTTATTTGTATTTGGCCGCGATATAGACAATGAAGTTTCATATAGACGATCCTGATTCACTTGGGATTGAGGGATAGTTGTTAGAGTCGAAGAAGAATATGTCGGTTGGGTGAGCAAAAAGGTCCACAAAATGTAGCTCCAACAATCTTTAGTGTTTTCTCTACTGGGATTGTTTTTATGTTTGAGTCATACAAAATGGATTACATTAACATTCCTATGATTGCTCTTTGTTGGTAATGTACTTAACAAATAGATTAGTTACTATAATGCTGCATCTCAAAAGAAAATTTAAGGGTCCTAGTGCTATAAATTGAGCTTGTATTAAGAGTCATTATCTACGATTTTGTACAAGGACCAGACGTCGTCCACACCCTTGAACGAATTGTGGAGACCATTGTAGGGAACTTCCATTGATATGAGAGAGCATTTTGTAAAGAAGCTATGAGTGTTGGGTCCCTACTATGAATCAATGCTCTTGTGATATGGCCCTCCATTATAAGCATATGTATTTTGACCATGACATATTTATATATCGGTCACGTTTATGTCAGTAGGAAGGTAATGACCATTGATGTCCTTCCAGTCTTGGACCATAATAGGAGTAGTAGAGTATTCAAGTAATATTGCCCTACAGATTTAATGCTTCTTTCAGAAAACATCAGAAGATAGAACTATGTTTACCTTTTTTTAAAAGGAAGCTGTAGATGACATAATAAATGCCAATAACTGTATCCAGTAATGGCATTTTATGGTGAATAGAACATTAATGTTTCATGTTGTTGAAGCAACTTAGTTGGGGGTATGCCACATCTTTAGAGCTCCTAAATGAACAGTTAAATGTGCCATGAACACAACTTTTTCTAAATTTGGTTAGCTTCCTATTTAGTTCTGTGTCGGAGTTAACAAAGTCAATGATATATTAGTCATCTTTATGGGTGGTTAAGTACAGTATCAGGGGTAAAAGCCAATAAATTTATAAGTTAATACTAGTATTTAGATTGTGAATCCGACATTTACTAACCACCTTGTTTGTCTACATGTTCAGTGTAGTTCCTTTGACTTCTGTAAAGCACATGTTTCTTGAATCTGAACATTGCATGTTAGTTATTTGGTGAATGCTTTAGTCTCAGTAAATTAACAACTCAAATGCTAGGATCAATGGCTTGAAACTGCCAAAGGTTGAAAAATATACTCTCTTTTTTTTTCAGTTGATGGGTGGGACCTAGCACTAGTTAGGCATATTTTGAAATTATAAGTCACATGGGAGGAACTATGCTTTGAAATTTTCTACTTCTTATTTTAATATTTACATAGATGGGAAGGAGAGGAATACTCTTATATTTTGAAATTGTAAGCATACCTTTTTTTTAGCCAAGGGTCTATCGTAACCGCTTTTCTACCTTCTAAGGTAGGGGTCAGGTTTGCATACGCTCTATCCTTCCTAGACCTCACTTGTGGGATTATACTTGTACGTTGTTGTTGTTGGTGGTGGTGTATTGTGTTACAAAAATATAAGTATGTGTGGTAGTGCTTTATCATTAGTGCTAGGTTTCCCTGGTTCTTGTTTAAAGATAAAATATGTTTGGTAAAATGATGGACCTAACAGTAGTAGTTTATTGAAACTAAAAGTTCCACTGCAATTTCATGCAACACCTGAAGTAACTACACAGGGGACAAAGCTTTCCTTTTGTTAAATGATTAGATTTTCTGGTTGTATTAACTGCAACTCCGGGCAGGGGCGGAGCCACCTTGGTACAAGGACGGAAATTTGTACTATTTATACATGGTTAAAATAACTTTTAATGTATATATAGTAGATGTTGAACCCCCTTCGGTACTCTGTGTGTCTATTTCTACGAATTTTGAACTCACTTATTGAAAATCCTGGCTCCGCCACTGACTCTGGGAAGTCTCTTTTCAGTTCGTGGCATTTGTTTCTACTAATTTCAGCATAACCAGCTTTGAACAACCACTATTTAAAAAGAAACATATAGCTAACTGATATACATATCTAGTCATCTTTATTTTTTGTGAATATAGAGAAATAATATCAACAGAAAAGTAGGAATTGTGTGCTTCAATAATTGATCTTGCTTTGAGATCTACATCTGTATTGATATTTTACTGGTTTACCATTTTAGTCATCCTACTTCTTGTCAAGGAGTAATTTGACAAATTTGTTCATTGAGCTGATCATTTTTTTATTTCTCATATATTTTACAAAGAGAATAGTTTGCAGTGACAAGAATATGAACATACTCATACTTGCGAATTAAGTATGCTGGTAGTAGTGTCATGTTTGTGCAACATCCATGCTGTAAAAGTAACATATTCGAATTGCACATTTAAGATACTTAAATTTTTAAATCTTCTGCAAGTCTTTAGTTAAAAGACGTATAAATTGTGCATGTTCTTGTGATCATTTTATTTATTCTTCCGTCTTGAAGTCGACACTTAAGCATCACGGCCCGTATTCAATTTTCTCGTTATATCTTATTAACAAATGTTTTGTCTTGGATTCGCCTTTACCATTCCCTCTATCTCTACTAAATTCAATATAACTTTCAGGAATTACAACATATGATGCCTTGAAAGTATTTTGAACAGTCAGCCTTATGACAATCAAAGCGTCACTAGCAGAGGTGATGGAGGTGTTACAGATTCCTTGGATGATGATGACTCAAGCAGCAGTTCTAGCAATAATGTTTTTGGATCTTTCTCGTCTCACTGGACAACAATGAAGAGGGATGATCAGGGATCCGAGGAGTGGGATTTCTCAGCAAGCCCAAAACATTACTATGTAAAAGAAAAACCGATTTATACAACCCAGTTTTCTGATTTGGAAACAATGAAAGAAAAATTTGCAAAGTTGTTGCTGGGGGAGGATGTGACTGGAGGAAGCAAGGGGGTTTCCACTGCATTAGCACTGTCAAATGCCATTACAAATCTTGCAGGTATAAGAGTTGCTAATTTGGTTTTGTTATCAAATATTGCCTTGCCTAACTCTTTCATTTTGTTACAATTAAAAGGTCTAACAGGCCAATGCAATAGCTCTATTAGTGGCCTAACACCACCATTACTGTTCCTTTTCCCACCTGATTTGACATACTGTTACTTGATTTGCAGCATCAGTGTTTGGAGAACTTTGGAAATTGGAGCCACTTGCGGAGGATGGGAGAATGAAATGGAAGAGAGAAATGGAGTGGTTGCTCTCTCCTACCAACCATATGATTGAGTTGGTTCCTGCTAAACAAACTGGTTCTAATGGCCAGAAATTGGAGGTATCTGTGACTTTTAGCCATTCACTAAATAAATGTATTTCATCATAGTAAAGTTTAATGTAAGCTCAACTTGCTGTTGGACCAGATCATGGTTCCAAAAGCTCGTGCAGATATCCATATGAATCTTCCAGCACTTCAGAAGTTGGACTCCATGCTTCTTGTAGGTGGTCTCTTTAATCCTAGAAAAGTAGACCATTTCTTTTTAAGCATCAATTTGGTTCTAATCTAAATATTATATTTCTTGAAATGTCTAGGAAGCTCTGGATTCAATGGTTAATACTGAGTTTTGGTACACGGAAGTGGGTAGCCGAGCAGAAGGAAGAAGTAGAAGTGCTGGGGAGAGCAAAAGGTGGTGGCTTCCGTCACCCCAGGTACCCATAGCAGGGCTCTCTGACCCTGAAAGAAACAAATTGTTGAATCAGGGTAAATTGGTGAATCAAATATATAAGGCAGCTAAAGCTATCAATGAAAATGTTTTGTCTGAGATGCCTGTTCCAACAATCATTAAAGATGCACTTCCAAAGGCAAGTGAGCTATGTCACTAAGCTATTTTGTATTTGCTACAATGTATTTCTTTGTTCATATGAACCGTGTAACAAAATCCATTCACTCTTAACAGTCTGGCAGGACAAGTCTCGGGGAGGACCTTTATAGGATCCTGATTGCAGAATCAACATCAATGGAGGATATGCTCAATTTCCTTAATGTAAGATCTGAACACAATGCCCTTGAAGCTGTTAACAGGTTGGAGGCTGCAATACTTGCATGGAAAGAGAAAGTAGCTGACCATGTCTGTGGAAAATCTCCAGCTCGAACATCTTGGTCTTTCAAAAAAGATCCAATATCTGAACTGGACAAGATTGAGGTATTATCGAGCAGAGCAGAAGCTCTTCTGCAGCAACTCAAGAATAAATACCCAAACCTTCCTCAGACATTCCTCAATGTCACAAAGATCCAATATGGCAAGGTAAAAATTTATGTCCCACTAGCTACATCCATAAGACAGAATTAATATGGAAAGGAGAGCCTTCTGGTAAACATTTCATTTTTGATTCAGTTCTCGAGATTCTCAATCTTTTTTATTAGTGGGGAGGAATAGAACGTCTAAAGATGAATGGCAGTTCTCAGATGAGGAGAACTGTTCCTCTATTAATTAAAAGAAAACTAGAATCTTTGTGTTGATAAAGCTATATCATCTGTGGTCTGCATGTTGAATTGTTTGTACATTCCGTTTTTACAGTAGTGGGTCGGACAGTGTGGGTTTGGGAGTTCAGAAACATTGACATATTACCACTTTACAAGACCTTATTTCGAATTTTGTCATGTTGGTCTTCAATAAATGGTCCTAACAAACAATAGTATTGGCATATACTTGTTCACAAGTAATGCTATGCCCTTGAGTTGTTTCCTTAGCTTATATTGTGTCTCCCTAGTGCTATGAGGTGTGTATACCATGTCCAGAATATCAAGACTCCAATGAGTCATCTTATTTCATGTCTGCTTAATGTGTTCTTTGATTGTTTTTGTTCTTCTCTTATCGTTATAGGATATCGGGTGTTCAATTCTTGAAGCATACTCTCGTGTTCTGTTGAACTTGGCGTTCAGCATCCTGACTAGGATAGGAGAGATTCTGCAAGAAGACATTTTGAGCAATCCCAATTCTCCCGCGGCTTCATGCCACCTTCCTGGCATAAGAATTGCAGGATTGACAGATAGTCCCATGTCTAGTCGTGTGAGGCACTCGTTGATTGATCAGATGAATAAAACAGATGGACGTTGTTGTGATTCTCGTCGTACCAATGCTTCTGATATAGATATTGAGTTTGCTGATTCAAGATTAAGTTCAGTAACAGCAACGCCAAGCCGAAGAGTGTGGTGCATAGGCAGAAAAGCTTGTAGCAGCATGTCTGCTGCAAACTCACCTTGATAAGCAGAGTTTTATTTTATTAGTCTTTATGTAGATATCTATATAATATCATTTCCATGTCAAAACAACAGCCTTATAGCTTGAGGCTGAGTTTTCATGGGTTATCATTGGAAACTTGCCCTCATTTACAATATACAAATCGAGTTGAGCATTATCAAGCTCCCGTTTGATCGTAGATTTTGAAGTTGAAACTTGAAAAAGTGAGCTTTTGAAGTTGTTATTCTTAAAACTTGAAATTGTGTTTCAACATGTTTTGAGACCTTAAAGATTAGCTTTAAATTTGGCCTATATGAGTTTATGCTACTTGAAATGAAGTTTGAATATTGATCTAACTCAAAGAATGATAGACATAATATTATTTTTTTTGATTGATTTCTCATCCAATGTGTAATATCCATTTTGAAGCTTTAATTAAGTAGGAACTACTCGCATAAGATCAATTAAAGGAGAAATGTTATTTAATAGAATTTGTTCTATTTCTACCGTTGAATTCAAAAATTTTAATTAAAAAAGGAAGTATTCTATTTATCTCACCACAATCCTTGATATGATATACGTAAATCACAATAATATTAAACGTGCATACACAAATTGGTGATGCTAGCAAGTAGTAAGATCACTAAATATGGATGATGTGTTTGTTCATAGTCTAGATTATCTCATTCAATTATAACACTTTATTTACAAATACCCAATGCATGTAAGTATTTAACTTTGAGAGATGTTGGAGATGTCTTTCTATCTTATTTTATAAAAATGTACACTAAAAGTGTAATCGGACAATATATTATTATTTTGGGTATGAATTTTATTTGTAAAAAATAATAATTTTGTTAATAGACACCATTAGTGTTTTGCTTGAAATAGACATTTCTTCTAAAAAAAGGATACTGTAATTATAAAAACCATTTTCAGTTTTTGTTTATTTTGACTTACATAATTTATTTATTTTTCCTTATTCATTCGATTCATTGCAACAAAAACTCCGTGACTTTGGCGCGAAGATCTCCAAGTACCACCACGAGCTCTAATTAGCAAAAAATTAGGCATGTGCTAATTAATTAAGAATTTTGACAATATACCATGAAAACTAAATTTGCATTAAAATAAATTATATAAAATTACAACCATTCAAGAAACGTGCTATTTTTTTTTCAACAAATTGTTTACTAAGTATAAGTATTTGCATATGAATTGTTTCTCTCTTACTTAGATGTTGATTTTGAGTCTTAAATATAAAAATTATTTGGTAAAAGTCGCTTTCTCGAATGGACCCTGTAATGGGTCCTATGCAACACGAGTTCAATTTAATTTTCAATATGAATATCGAAAATCAAATGTGTTCAATTTAATTGAACTTTAATATGAATATCGAACATCAAATAAAAAGAGGCACTACATATGCTAAATATTGTATTTTTTTGAGACGAAAATAAGTTAAACAGACAATTGAATTTCACTTAAATGTGAATTGGTGTTGCTAGCCAGAGGAGATTTTATATTTAATTAGAATTTTATTTTAAAAATGATTAAACATATTAAATTTATACGGAAAAAAGGTGAAAAATATCCTAAACTAAAGAAAAGGTTAAAAAAAATATTATTTATCCATCTTTTGGTATAAAAATATCCTTTTGCTCATTTTTTTATCTGAAAACCCTTCAATTCCTTGTAGTTCAGGGTTATTTTCTTATCCTTCTTTGAATTTATATAATTTTAAGTAAATCAAATGCAATAATTATCTATTGTAAAAAATAAAAAGGTTTATACAATTGCTTTTATTGATCCGCGGTAAAACAAAAAAAGGGAAGTGGTAAAAACTAACCTAAAGCACAAGTAGCGGTTACTCTTTAGCTAATCACAACTGCACTACTCTTAATTACTTAATTTACTATTTACTATTTGATTTAATTTTTTATTCTTTTTTTAGTTTATTGTAACAAAAGCTCCTTAACTTTGGCGTCAAGATCTCAATTTTCTGTTAATATTATTGCAAGTTTTTAAGTTGCTGCTAATTGATTTAGTCAACCTTTCATAAATAATCTAACTATTATTGAAGTTTTTGCACGGATAAAGTTGCTTATTTTATCCTCAAATATGATGATATTTAATTTTTGTATGTATGGATCAAAATATCTTTATATGTCATCTAATTAATTTTGCTAGACATAAATTTAGAATTTTTTTTACTAATATAAATTTAATAAGAATTAAGTTATCCGACAACTTATGTAATATATAATTTAATAAAAATATTATGATATGAAAATATAAAATTAAACCGAACACTATCAAATAGCCCGGCCACTTGTGCTAATGACCCATTCTTCGTCACTGTCCTAATTTTAAGCCCACATGGAGAAATGCGGCCTTATATTTAAAATTTTATGTTTGCTAAAAATGTTGGAAAAAACATGTAGTATGGAAATCTTTTTTAAAATAATTTCATTAAATTATTGAGTAAATAAATTAAGAAGAAAAAAATAGAGAAACCATTTAGCGCATTGTGGAAAATATTAAAAAGTTTCTTCTTGAAAAACACAAACCTAATAAAAATTTATTAGGAGGTAACCAAAAAAAAAAGCAATGATTTAGTACACTGCAATTCTTGTTTATTTTATTTCTTTTTGCCCATGACAACAGTTCTTGTTTGTCCTCAAAAAACTTGTCATTGTAAGTATGTTTTCAGAGATTAATTCTAAGTGATTTTTTGTCGTAAATTAATTTTGCGCCTTACACATGAAAATAATTATTTAATGTTTAAACACTTACTCATAATAGTAATTGTTCTTTTCAACAAACTTATGATTGCAAAACATCATTTTTTTTTTAAATCACTTTCAATTATAGTAATTATTTCTAACCTAAAAACTACATTATTTAATTAGGTATTAATACGAATAAATACTTAATTTGTATCATAAAGACACTAGTTAAAAGGGATTATAAAAGACAAATTGGATAATTTTCCCCCCTCATAAATGATAAAACAGTAAGGAAAAAAAAAGTAAAAACAACAAAATTTTACACTACAGTTAAAAAGAAGAAGTAAAGAACGGTTAATAAAGTGAAATCGGTTAATATTCCTATAACTTCTCCATTACTCTTCTAAAAAAGTAACTGTCATTGAGACCCCCACCCCCTCCCCACCCCCACGCCAACCCACACCCCTCCGCCGTCATCATATATTAATCTTACTACTGTTAACACTAATTACATACTTTGTCAGCCCCAAAGAAAAACAAGACTTGTTTGTTAGGTCTACTTTTGTTCAAACAGTGAAGAAAAACAGCAAGACATATAATATCTCTCTCTAAATTAAGGTAATTATCCTTTAAACTAATTTTACTCTTTCTTACATTAACCACTTCATGTTTAAGAAGCTACTACAATATATTTGTTACTTAAAGCTCATTTGTTATTTTCAGGGATCTATTCAAGAATGGCTAGTGTTAGCTACTACTCTGCTTCAAAATTGGAACCAAATGTTCAAGAATTCAACTCAGAAGAAATGATGACCATGCAGCAGCTTCTTTTTGATTTCAACTATGATGTTGAACAGAACTTTTCTGATGAAAATCAAGATTGTTATTTTGATCCAGACGAGTTTATTTTACCCATTGAAATGAATAACAGTTGTTGTTTCATGCCAGAGTACTCTGTTTTCGAGAAACAACCAAAGGACAATCATTCTTGTTTCATTCCAGAGTACTCTGTTTTTGAGAGCATCCCAAAACGTCAAAAGATTTTTCAAGATGATTTCTTTTCAAATCCAAATAGTAATACAATAACCCCATCCACTCAGAACTCATCTTTCATCCCAGAGTACTCTGTTTTTGAGAAACAACAAAAACTCTTTCAAGATAACTTCCATGAGGGGTTTGTGCCAATGTTTGAGGATTTTGCGCTTCCAGAAATTCCTATGCCTGTTTTTAGTAGCAATAATGCTGGAGTTGTCGCGAAGAAAGGCGGTAGTAGTAATAATAACGAGAAGAAGATGTCAGCACAGAGTATGGCGGCGAGGCAGAGGAGGAAGAAGATTAGTGATAAAACACAAGAATTGGGTAAATTGATACCTGGTGGACACAGAATGAACACTGCTGAAATGCTACAAGCTACTTACAAGTATATTAAATTATTGCAAGCACAAGCTGGAATTCTTGCCTTCATGGGATCATATCAGGTAAATAAATTACACAAACTCGTAATTTTATTCTGTACTTTATTTCCATTCGTAATCATAATTCATCAATCGAATATTTAGCTGAAACTTTGTATATTTTAATAGCTATTAACGTATTTGTATTTGAATTTAATTTGCAGGAATCATTTGAAACACCAAATTTGCAGAAACTTGTTGGATCTTCGTTGGTTCAAGAAAAGTTGTATTCAAGTGAACATTGCTTAGTTCCAAAAGTGTTTCTTGAAGCACTAGAAAATAATCAAGAATTCCAAAATTCACAAGTCCTTGAGGAAATCAAAACTTTGATGAAGGAAGGAAAATGATTTATTTTCAGCCAAAGAATTAGAAATTTTAGGTTTTATTTAGATTAGCTTAGTTCAATTACTTGTTTGTTGTCTTAAGCTAGCCATGATTACATTTTTATTTTTTGTTAGTTAGGATTTTAATTATGTAATTTTTCACTGTGTAAATTCCTCATTTACAAGGAATTTAATTCCATGTGAAATTGAAATTTACTTTTTCAATTATAGCTCAGCTTGCATTAATCTTAATTTATATTGCCAATAAGTTTAATTTCTCTTCCTCATTTCACTACAATCATAAATCTCAACTGAAAACCAAAATATTGAAGATATAATGTCTTTGTTTCCATAAATGTTATCTGAAAACCTAAGTTACAAAAAAGGATTTTACAAAAGAAAATCCTTGATTATTTCCTCTCTGTAATTAATTACCCCTCCGTAAATTTTGTAACTGCAACTTATAAATCAAAAGAAGGGAGAAGAACACTCGTATAGTAATCGGGTAAATAATTTGGATCGTAGGTCCAATCAAGATAAATATATTAGATCGAGTTTAATTTGAATAAATATTTTGTATTGATCAATTTGTGTAGTTTTTCAATTATAAATGCTTATTGTTGTCCTATTTTAGTACCTTTTAAATTTTATTTTTTCGAATAAAAAAGAACCCATTATAATTGAACAAGCACAACTTTTAAAAAATAAATATCTACTACTTCTTTGACTTAATGTTAAAAAATGGGGTTTGAAATAGAAATTAGCTTTAAATTTGGCATGTATGATTTTATGCTACTTGAAACAAAAATGGAGTATTGGTCTAACTCAAATAATGATAAACATAATACATTTTTGTTGTTTGATTTCTTATCCAACTTCTCATAATCGTTTTGGAGCATAAATAAACTTAAAAATACTAAAGTACGGCAAATTAATGAAAATCGCTTTTAGAAGAATTTATTCTATCTAATTTGAAATTTGAGATTTTTAAGTAACAGGGAATAAATCTTATTTATATCATCACAATGCTTTGATGTAAAAAATCAAATAATATTTAAATGTTCAAACACAAACTGATCCGGTGATGCAATATAAGTGTGTGATATGTGTTTGCACCTTAGGTTATTTCATATTTTCTAGGTAAATAAAAGTTAATGAAATGTTTACATTAAGCTAGCAGATATAATAACATATGTTTATACATATTTCTCTTTTTAACTCTTAATCACTCTTCATTGAAAATTCATCATAACATTATTAAATTATTTATTAATACCCAATGCGAGTAAATATTTGGGAAACTTACATAAATATACTACAATAAAAAATATTTACCATTTATAGTAATAACATTTTTTTTTCATTTGACTACTTTTAATACATTTATAATGCAAGTTTAATACATATTACAAAGATAAATTTATCATTCAAATATAATACAAGTTTTAATGATGAATAATATATTTATCACACATTTTAATACACTTATAATACAATGTGACAATTTTTTACCAGACAAACATAATATATTTCAAAAACAATTATAATTCAAATATATTGCATATATAATTCACTTTTAATACATATTCCAGATTTATCATAATATTTCTAAAAATGATAATAAACAAAAAATATCGCTAAAATCAATAATTATTTTAAAAAATATATTTATTCATGTAATTTTTCCTAAATATTTTGCTTCAAACAGGCATTAAACATTTTTTTTTAAAGATAATATTTTAATCGTAAAAGTTTAATACACCGTAACTTCTGCAGTTACTTTTTCATTTGGAATTAAATTTTGTTTTTATTGAGATTTTAGTTGTCCTTAAACATGTATTTTATTGGAAAAACAAAGAAGTTAAAAATTAGTGAGTGAAAATCATTTTTAATTTTGAAAATGTTATTTTCAGTTTTCTGTTTATTTTGACGTAACATTACACATTTATTTATTCTTTTTTTTTTTTGGTTCATGGTAACAATATCTCCTTAACTTTGGTGCCAAGATTCCAAGTGCCCAATTTGCTTCAAAGAGTTCTTATTAGCAAAAAAAAAATATTGTGTGCTAATTCATTAAGAATTTTTACAATTACAATAAAAACTAATCTTGCTCTAGATTTAATTGAATTATATAAAAATTTCTACCTTTACAAAAATAATTTTTTTTCTGACAAACTATTTTCTTGATGTACTTAAATTTAAATAATATGAACAATCAAAGAATGCAGGGCGATGACATAATAAATATATATATATATATATTATATATATATATATATATATATATAAATATAGTATATATCTAATATATATATATATATTATAATATATATATATATATTATCTTATAGAACCTATTTAATTTTATCTCAAATCAAGATAACAGTAAGCCATATGTAGTGCCTCTTTTATTTTTTTTTAGTTTCTATCCAGTATTCTGCAGTTACTTTTTCTTTTGGAGTAAAATTTTGTTTTGAATAACTTTTTTGTTGTCTTTAAAACATAAATTTTATTGGGAAAAAAAATTTAAAGATTAATTTTGTTTCCATTATGTTTGAATTCCAAATAGGCTTTAGTTGAAAAGCCTTTTAATTTGTGAACCAAAAATTGATTTATTTTTTTGACCAAACAAAAGTATGGCTATGTACAATAAGCAAAATATATTTTTTTAAAAATACACATTTATAATAAGGAATATTTACAGAAATCCCAGTTAAGTTATTATCATTATTCTCTTAAGTTTCGTAGATTTTCAAAATCTCTCATTTTTCTTTTAAGTAAAAAATGTCATTAATGTAGTCGATTCTCCAAACTCCATTAGTGTATTCGACCCTCTTTTAATGTATCAGTGCTTTAATTTTTTGGTTATTAATGTATCTGGACCTTCTATTAATGTATCCGATCCTATTTTTAATGTATCAGCGCACATATTTGACCCTCTTTTTCATGCATCTTGGCCATTAATGTATCCGAATCCTCCATTAAATGTATCCGTTTGAGAGAATTCAAAAATTATAAACTATTAAAGGACAAATTGTAATTTTACTTTAAAAGTATTTAATTTTTGTAATTTATCTTATATATATTTAATCCTTAAACTCATTTTCAGTTTTATTTTTGATAATATTTTGTTTCTTCTTCATATTTGGTACGGTGTAACAAAAGCTTCATAACTTTGGCGTTAAGACCTTCGCATAAATTTAGAAAACTTTAACTCATTTGTATAATAAGGTAGGAATTAAGTTATCCAACAAGGTTGTGGAGTTTATAATTCGCTTCGACATAAATTTTATAAAAATAGTAAAAATACAAAAATATAAACTTATATAGTCATTTTATACTGACATATAAAGATTAAACCTAGACATTTGTACTAAAATTAATGACACATTATCCTTCACTGTTGTAATTTTAACCCACCTATGGTTTACTGTTTTATTGCAAAACTAATTTTGAAGTCCAAAAAGTTAGATAAGCAATTGAGTTTCAACTAATCACCATTTTAAGGGGAAAATGACAAATATATTTTCGTATAGTAAATGATATGTAAATACCATTTATCATATTTTAGGCACAGTAGTGCTCCTACCGTTCAAAAACTAGAGCGTATATATCCTTCAGTCTAATGAAAACTAAATAGGGACATGTGACACAATTTTAAATAATTTTCCTACACAAACTGATTTTGCTTCAAGATGAGACTCTGTGATACATTATAACTGCATGATATTCTTTTTCTCAATGGACAGTATAACATTTCTTGTATATTTCGTAAGATAGAATAGTCATATATTAATTATTGTATGTTATATATTACCACAAATGTTTAGATCTTAGATACATTCTTATTGATTATAATTTTGAAACCTTTACACAAAATTATCAAAATTATTCTATAAATTTATTAAAAATAGAATTAAGATTCCACTTATTCATATAATATTTTATATTAACTTTAGTTACAAAAATCAAGTTACTTATTTCTTTGACATACTTATACTCTTGCGTAATACATAGTGAAAATTAAAAAAAAAAAAAAAAAACTTACTCATAGTCGTAATTGTATTTTATCACTAATTGTGAACTTTTGCAATGTTGCATACGCATCACATTTCTTCTTTCGTTTCCAGAGGGCAAGGAGACATTTAACTGTACTATTGATGCTACTGTGATGATATATATGTGCAGTTTTCTTCGTCGTTGAGCTATACATTGTGCATGAGGGAAATCCATGTTTATGCAGGTAATAACATTTCAATACGATATATGATATCAGCTGAAGTGACAAAAGATTACTCCTCAATACTACTGAACCAGTTGGCAATGGTTGTACATAGGCCCTTTGTGTCATTTATCGAAAGAGTCTTAACCACTTGAGCAATAGCATCTGCTGGAGTGTATACAGCTCCTACTCGCCATTTTGGTTCCTGAACACAAACAAATAATGGCATTGTGTTTCTGTGAAAATGAACGAATAATGCAGCGTTCAGTGTGAAGAGTTTACGAGTTTCTTAGTGTTATAATGCACAGGCAATTTTCATTTTCTATATTAGAATGTGCAACATACCTGTACGCATGGTGTGATGTGGTTCCCGGTTAATGCAATTTTCTCCACTTTTCCACCACAAGATTCTACACGAGGCTTTAGTGTCTCTTCAAGCCGATCTGTCTCATCAATTGCGTCATTGTCAAATTTCACCTGAAATAAAAGTGTGAACCCATCAACATGACATTGACTTACAATCCGAAATTACTTTTCTGGATGATAGGACCATAATATGAATACCAGCAGTGTACGCTTGACATTATAGGCGTTTTTGAAACACTCCAGATTTTCTGAAGGTGTTGGCTTGAACTCTGATATCCCTTGAGCAAGCTTAAAGAAGCAATGATTTCATTAGCGCAGAAAGCTAAGACCAAAACTATAATCTGCTTAAAATTCATAAAGCTTAAAGTTGAATATGCATCAAGAAAATGAGATTCAGCAAGATATATAGTATTCATGAAACAGCAAGAACAAGCCATGGGAAGGATGAAATTTTCATCCATATTGCTGGCTCAACAAATAAAACTGACAGCACATACCTCGCCAAATACCGAAGGCAGCTGATCAGCAAATTTAGTCAATGAAACAACTGTTTCTGGATCATAGTCGGGGATGATTGTTCCAGCTGTATCAAGCAACACCCTCAACGCATCTCCTACATATTATTGATGAAAGGAAAGTAATTATAATGATGAAAAATATTTAGCAGAAAAGGAGACTTCATTGAAAAGGGAAAACAAAACAAGTATAACAAAATGCAAGTAACAGTGCGAATTTTAAATGAAGTTTCCTTCTCTATTCCCGTTCTCATTCAGGTGTTCCACATCAGGTATATATGAACATCTAAAAGGGTATACAGATGATAAATTTTAAATTAAGTTTCCTTCTCTATTCTCGTTCTCATTCAGGTGTTCCACATCAAATATCTGAACGTCTAAAAGGGTATGGAAAGCTCTTGGGTTCTTCCCAGTGCCCAGTGTCTTATGTCAAGGGTTGGATGTTCAGATTCTTTCAAATGAAAATAGATCCAACTTTTACCAAACTCATTCTCACACTCGTAAGAACACATTTAACTCCACCTTTGAACCCAAAATCTGGTCACACGTACTGAGAGGTGTTGAGTATCTAGTACTCGTTCACTGATTAAAAAGAGTTATGTAGAGATCCACATCAAGTGTAAACAGACACCTAAATAAGCAGTGATATCAAATCAGGAGGATAATCGTACTTTGGCAACTTTACATAAGGCAGAGTTTTTTTTTGGGGGGGATAGCGGAAAAGTGGACGAATATGTCACACCCTTGCTGCCACTCTACATAACAGTACCTGAGATTTTCACCTCATACGGCTCCTCGTTCAATTTTTTCGAATTCATTGGATCCTTTTCCAGATTCGAGAATCCACACCCCTTCTTCTGCTCCGCCTCGAAGAGTAACTAGGACCAATCTACTCATGTTTTATTATGTTCTGGAACACTATCCCTTCTTTACTATTCTCAAAGGATAAGACTATTATCTTCACCAATAGAAACAAATTAGACTTGGCCTAAAACCTTCCACTCATACCTGACCTTCACTAAGAATATTCTATTTTTGCTTGATCTAAAAGGATTATATCCCAACGTCCCATAGCCATTTTAAATGTGAAACAACAGAAAAGGTAAATGTGAGATTTAAATGACTAGAACCATATATAGTTTTCTAAGAAGAACTGGTATACAGCGCATATGATTGTAGAATTGCAGGAGAAAAATAGACAGGAGAAGAGAATAGGGATCAAAAGACTATGAATACTGAATCATGTACATTTTCTACTAAGGATCCACTTCCTCAATAACTCAAACATTTTTTATACACTTTGCATCAATCTCAACATAAGCATCGATCTGAACATTTTATTCTAAAGCTCCATAGATTTAAATTAGGTAGATGGGGTAGCAATTACATGCAAGATTGCTGCAGATAGGAAATAGCAATCCATAGCTATGGTTTCTAGTGAAAATAAGAAATAATAGATGAAGCTGTTAGATAAATCTACCTGAAGCCGATTGAGCCATTGAATACGCTGGAGATATAACAGGCACCATCTGGCCAACAAGAAGACCCAACTGCAAAATGGGATCAAAACTTCAAGAAATGATGCATTTGGCTGCAAAATGTTTAATGGAGAAAATAAAAATTAAGACTTGAAGATTCTAGAAGAAGAAATTATCGCAATGGCCTATTCTATTTGCAGATGGCAGGCTGGCAGCTGATCACGATAAATGCATTCACCAAATTCTATTATCAACTTTACCAAAGAAAGGGACCGTCTCTACCTTGACTAGATCATCCTTCACAAAGCTCCATCACTCAATCTGTCCGACAACGACAAAGCTTCATCCAGCCCCTTTTACCTTACTTGATATGTGGTTAGAACCAACCATCATTAAAATTCATACATTTGGAATAACCATGTATTTATCTGTCAGCTTACTGCTTGTTCGGTTGCTTTCTTCCTTTAGTTGCATTAATCTCTTGTTCTGTTATCCCTTCCCTTGAGTTTTTAAAGTGAATCAGTGGCTACGGCTGTGCACACTATCGAAAGAGTAGACTGCCTATTCCTTATAAATGTTTGTTTCTTTAAAAAAGAAACGACCTACCCCTTACCACATTACCTTTATATCCTCCTTTACAGTCTGGGGATCTTGGTGTGTTTGTGTTTTTTTTTCTTTTCTGAGCAGAATGGTTTTGGGAATCTTGTTTTTTGGGGGAGGGTGGTTTGGCTCTGTGTGTATTGAGTGATAAGGTGGTTCGGCTCTCCTTACAGCAGTTCAAGCATTCTTTAAAGTTCTGGATTTTAGTTCATTCATGTTCAGCAAGGTCTTGAGCAGACAAGGAGGAGGAGGGGGCAG
Organism: Solanum peruvianum; assembly: GCA_027705065.1. Classification (NCBI taxonomy): domain Eukaryota; kingdom Viridiplantae; phylum Streptophyta; class Magnoliopsida; order Solanales; family Solanaceae; genus Solanum; species Solanum peruvianum. The sequence goes on along the minus strand of JAKWJD010001762.1, from coordinate 56,683,802 downwards.
ACTGCTGGTGGAAAAGGGGAGCCTCAGAGTGCTGAAAAGAGTAACTCTCAATGTGATAGCCTCTTTATCCAAATTTACATAGTAAGTCAGAACAGATGTTTATGTGTTTGGACAGGTAAACAGCCAGACTACCAATTGATGTTACTAATTATCTAACATCTGAAGAACTAACAAAGCCCTACTAATTTCAGAATTTTTTTGCGGGCCATTGCTTTCAGGGAAAAAAATATTCATGCGGAATTACTGCAACAACCATAAAACAGGAAGAGAATGTTCAGAAGCGTCAAAATAAAGCTAGCTTATGCAAATGCCAATTGCCTAAGAGATGCCTAGATGGAAAGATCTTTAGTTTGAGACTGAAAACAAGGAGGTGAACAGGGTTAAGGATTTCTTTAGATACATAAAAATAATTACCTTGACCTCGACAAAAGAACCAGGCATAGCTATACCATTAAGGGGTCGTTTGGTAGAATGTACAAAAGAATCTAATAAATGTATTAGTAATGAGATTCTTTATCCTTTGTTTGGAAGGATTTTCAGCATATGTACAATTAATATATGTATTATAGGGTATATAACAAACTCATAGCAGAATGCAGATTATGGTATTAGCGATGCAAGGGCTATTAATAAATGGATAAATTGTTAAAGAGAGAACTGCCCTTACTACACCAAATCAAACACTAGATAAGATTATCTTGTACATCCTATTAAGTACTATTCTTATAAACTCTACGTCTCTACCAAACGACACCTAAGATAATGAGATATCATATGTTCAGAGAGAAATACATAACAGCGGAAATGATAAGCATAATAATTGTACACAAGTCATGACCACACACAGGTAAAATATAATAAGAATTGAAGCAGAATAAAAGGAACAAATCAATCAACTTTAGTACAGTGTCTCCTTTCAAGCGATAACGGAGTGCAAATTTTCATAGATAGAAGATGGATCATGAGAAAAAATTAAGTGAAGGTAATATAGCTGCACAAATTTAGGATGTCAGAATCACCACAGGTTTTTTAAGAAATAGGTGAATTACCCGCTCAAAATATGGCACTGCCTCTGACGCTGGCCTATTGTTGTACGAAATTATAACATTTGCCTACATGAAAAGACATAAATGGACTCAGTAAGACATTCATTTCTTTGAATTGTGAGCCTGAGGTGAAACAGCAAACCTTAGGTATCTTGTCACAAAAATAACTTCCTACAAGCGCTTGAATAAGAGCACCATTACTGCAAGTTGCACATCACCAAAAACGAAAAAGAAACAGACATCTTAGCCAGGTAATACTTCAATCTAGCTTTAGAAGTTTAAAGAAAAAAACGTGAATGAATTTGAAACAAGTATATCAAGAAATCCAATTCAAACTGAGTTCCACTAGACATAGCACACAAAAATGAATATGCTAAAGTCTTCAAATGAAAAACTATTTTACAAATTACTGAGAAACCCATAACAAGCCTATGGTCCAAAATATTAAGAAATGCTATAGGAAAAAGACGATTCGGGATCTTAGTAGCTCAGTTGGTTAGCTGGCTACCTGAACTTTCACTTATTGGTGAGGGTTTGATTCCACACCTTATAATCCCCTTCCCAATTAGGCAACCCTGATGCTAAAGAAAGACAGATTCAACACTAATTACCTGTGGCCAACTGAATAGAGTGGCAAATCAACAATGTCATCAGCAGAAAGACCAGAATCAGGCAACCCTGATGCTAAAATTGGATCAAAACAAGCATGAAACCTCTCAAAAACCTGTCTTGATACTTGCGCATGATCAAATGTCACATTATAAGGCACACAAATTATCAGATACCCTTCTCTCGCCAAATTCTCCAGTAAATAACTGTTACCAAGAACAACCCAGAAAACAAAATCAAGAAAAGATTCAACTTATAATGCTCAATTTCACAAACTACAAAGGAAACCACAACTTGTCTCACCTGTAAGTAACTTCAGGAACAGCTCCAATAAAAGCACCACCCACAAATTTGATAATAGCTTTGGGTTTTATACCCTTTGGGGGAGGAATAACCAAACAAGAATCCATCCTTTTGTAAAACTTACCAGTAATGGGAGTATTGTAATTGGTTCTTCTGGAGTTGAAACTACCTATGCCCATATAGTCATTTGAGAGTGTCATTTTAGGAAACTTGAAGATATTTGGGTTCTTGAGATTTCTGGGAGAAAAGGGGCGGAATAAATATGGAAAAGTATTTGGGAAAAGGGGTTTTTGCTTGATTTCAAGAAGATTAGAAGTGAAAGTAGTGGTAGCCATGTAAGCTGCAGAAGTAGAAGCCATTTCTCTACTGTGAGAGTGAAGAAGAAGCAGTGAGGGAAAATGGAGAGTTTTTTTAGCAGTTAAATTTGTGGAGCTATGAGAATTTTATGTAACGTGGCATGATTTTAGCGACAACAAAAGTTCTAATTATATTCACTTCATAACTTTTATCGTATCATGTTTTTTTAGTTAAATAATAAGAATTTAATTAATATTTTATAATATATTTTTTATTATATTAATATTAAAAATGATTATAATTTAATATATATTTTGATTAAATTAATATAATTTAATTTAATTTTTAAAAATTAATTAAATTGACTTTTCAAAAACACAACATGACAGTTAAAATTAACGGACGGAGAGAGTATAACACTAATTTAGTAGGTGTTTGGTCATGCTATATCATATCATGATATGGTATCGTGAAATAGAATCAACGTTTGGACATGTGATTTTACGCTGATTCCATATCGTGAAATGTGATTCCATATCCTCCAAAACCCATGTTATGGAATCACATGGAAATACCATATCATGATATGAGATATTTTAAATAAAAATTAATCCATAAATTTATATTTTGTTAAAATAACCCCACATTTATATCTACTAATCATTTATTTTACATGTAAATATAATTTATAATCACATCATTACTTTTAAAAATTTATTATTTCCACCAACAAATAGTCACTTTAACTTATACTTCATGATTGTTGACTAATAAAATCTTGAAGAGTCTATGAAAGATGTTTCATTTTTACTCAAATATATTGATGAAAAGTGAAAGTTAGGTTGAAAGTTAGATTGAAACAATTACGTAAGTGGAAAATAAATAGCTTTATAATAATTTATTATGCGATTTTATATTTTTTTCTTTATTTGATAAGATTGAATTAATAATTGTGCTATTTAATAGTTTTAGAACTTATGAATTTTTATATTTATAAGAAAATATACAACACCAAAATTCCATGTTCAAACAAAACTTTAATTTCATCTCATGATACCATATCGCATGGCCAAACGGGCTCTTAGTATGATTACAGTCGCTTTAATATTTTCTTCTCATTTATTTTTATTTATTATTTAATAAATATATATTTTATTTTTGGCATAGTATATTAATGTACCCTTTAACTTGGTCACAAATTACATTTATACCCTTCAATTTTAGGTGTGCACAAGTAAACACTTAAACATGTATAAAAGTAACAAATAGATACACATGTCCTATGGCATTCTACGTGTCATTTTTTTGTTCAACGTGGTGTTCTATGCTTATTGTGTCACGTAAGACTCGTGTGTCGACTTGTTCAATTCTACACAAATTTAAGTGTCTACTTGTGCATACCAAAGTTAAAGGGCATAAATGTGATATGAGGTGAAGTTACCGGGCAAATTTATGTATTATGCCTTTATTTTTTATTGTATCTTTCATAGTTACTCTACTTTGTATTTTTTTATATATAGATTTATTATTTGAATTGTTGATATATGACATTAGGTAACGACTAAAAATGATATAAGTTATTTAAATATTGTATTCACTAAAACAATATACTATAATTTAATATAATATAATATAATATATTATGACATAATACGTAATTTATTTGGAGAAAGTGAAATAAAATAGTATTTTATATTGTTGTTGTTGTTTTATTGAATTAGAATTTATTTTTATTTTTCTATAAAAAAAATTGATGATATATTTAGATTTACACGCATAATATTGAGATACTTTTACTACAATTTAATTCCTAACTATAATTATGAAATACGGGTGAAGTTGTATTTATGAAGCAAGCTGATTGAATTGTAATGAATTTTCTAATTTTAAGGCATTATATAAAGCATGTGTATGAGTCATTTTTTAATAACTTAACAAGACATTTTAATTAAAAATTATAAGTTTTGGACAAAAATAAAACAATCGTGATACCATAACATAAAAAAACTCATTACATTAATCTAAACCACATTGTATCACTATCGTAACTATATTTATATTGCATTAAATTAGTACAATCGTTGCTTCAAATTGAATTATCTTTACGTTTTATAAAATTATCAAACGTCATTAGTTTCTATCTTAATTAATTTTTTTCCTTTAATTAAGAACAATTATAGACAAATAATTTGCCTTGCATTTTAATAATTCTTTTGTTAGTCGAAAATAATGTCATTAAATTTTATGTTTTTGTGCTTTAATTTTATTTTCTGGATAAAGCTACGTAGGTAGAGTTATACCATTACATCCTTCTAATTTTTTTCTCATGTTGTAACATAATGATTATTGCCGTTTAATGCAGTTAGTGTTAAAAGTTATCACGTAATGTATATTTAAAATATATTAAATAAAATATGCTTATTATACGAAGGCTTTGTTTTTGTCATTTAATTATTTATATTTGAGTATTACTTATTTCTGTATTTTCATTCTCTCTCTATATATATATAAAATATATACACAAATATTATTAATAAATAATGGGGATCTACAATTTCAGGATTGGACTGCTCATTTACAAGGAATTTAATTCCATGTGATAGTGATATTTACTTTTCAAATTACTAGCTCAGCTTAAATTAATCTTAATTTAGTATTTTACTACAATCATAAATGTTAACTGAAATCAAAAGTTACAAAGATGGATTTCATAAAAAAAAAAATTAAAGACATAATGCAATAGTAAAAGGCGTCAGAAAATGTAGGTGAAATACATTTATAAGAAAATAAAGTTTATTTATTTATTTAATAATATGCCACCTCTTTTGTTTCGATTATTTATTTTTATGTAGTTAACTGCCCCTCCGTAAGTTTTGAAACTGCAACTCATTAAAAAAAAGAGTTTTTCTTCCCCTATTTTTAATACATTTTAAATTCTTAATTTTTGTCCTATTTTAATACCTTTTAAATTTTATTTTATCCCGGTATTTTTGATGGAATAAACTCAACAAGTTTAAATATTAATACACAAATTGATTTTGGTGGCAAGATGAGATTTTCGGAGATGTATTAATAAATGTATGATGTGTGTTTGAAGTTGAGTTATTTTGCATTGAATTATTATTAATTAATATTTATTTTTATAATTCAATTAATCCTATAAAATTTATATAATTTTATATAATCGAGTTTAAATTATTTTTTACCGTAAAAAAGGAAAAAAATATTATGTAATTTTGCTCTATAGTTCTGCGGTAAAACAAAGAAGAAGACTGTAAAAATGAAGCTAAAGCTAATTACAACTGCACTACTCTTAAATCTTAATTAGTTGCTTCAAAGTGTTAATTTTCTTTTTATTTTTAACTTCCCTGTTAATTCCCTGTTAAATATTGGGGAAACAAATAATATATATATATATATATATATATATATATATATATATATAACTTTAAATCATACTTTATTATAATATTCGTCATAAACTTATTAAATCATTTATAAATAGCTAATTATATGACTTTTATTGTTAAAAATAATTTGGTGAGAGAACATCATTAATATTTCGCTTAAAATAGGCATCAAAAATTTTTATTTTGTTTTTTAAAATATTGTATTATAGACATCATTTTCAAATTTTTTTTTGTTTATTTTGACACAACATTACATAATTCCCTCAATTGAGTAAGTGTTATTAGACAATATTTAATTTAAGTTTTATTTTTTATATGACTTTTATTGTTAAAAATTAATTTTGTGAGTGAACATCACTAGTGATCTGCTTAAAATAGGCATAAAACAATTTTTATTTTATTTTTTTAAATATATTGTATTAAAAACATGATTTTCAACTTTTTTTTTTGTTTATTTTGACACAACATTACATAATTTATTTGTTTTTTTTCTTCTTATTTTGATTTATTGTAACAAAAGCTCCTTTACTTTGGCGCCAAGACTTCTTAGTGCCCACTTTCCCCACAGAGTTCTTATTAGCAAAATTTTAGGTATGTGGTTATAACTTATAATTAATTAAGAATTTTGTACTACAAACAGCAAAACAAATAAAAATACACATACTTATATATTCCATAAACCCATTTTCATTTTTTTGTTGGATAATATTTTGTTTTTCTTCCTTTTTTGGTTCATTGCAACAAAAACTATTCTGATAGAGATTAGTCTACCTTTAAGAAATAAACTACTGTCTTTCTTGATGAAGTTTTTGCATAGATCGCTTTATTTGGACTAATTTTAATTTTTACTTTGTTGGCAAATAAGTTTTATGTATATTGGTTAAATTATTTCTAATAAGAGTATTAAATAAAAAGATCAACATGGATCGTGGTTCATTGGTGAAAGTGCTTCACTTTTAACAAAAAGTCTCGGATTCGAGCCCTAAGTATGCAGTGCACATTCCAAATTTAATCAGAGCTTCAATATGAGCTCCATACACTAAGTGAGAAAAGAAAAAAAACTAAATCTATAAAAAGTTATAGTATTTGTGGGAGTGTGGAGCCTTTCTATAGTTTTACGTTGCTAAAAAGGTTTCGAAACAACAAGAAAATTCGTATGGAGATATTTTTAAAAGATTATATAAGATCATTGGATAAATAACTTAAAAAGGAAAAAAGTGAGAGCATTTGTCTCTTCTTGTAAAAAGAAAAGTAATTAAAGTTTATTAGGTAATTAATATTCAAAAATAGATTTAGCATTGCAAATCTGCAATTCTTGTTTTTTATTTCTTGCTCGAGACAACTATTCTTATTGTCCTCGAAAAATTTGTCATTGTACACCGTTAAATTAAAGAGCTACTTATTTTTTATTTTCTTTTATGTTGCATTTTAGAGAGCAAATTTATTTTTCTTTTTTTATTTTTTAACTCTTCCACGTTAAACAATAAGATGATACTTTTGAAATGAAAAGAATTTGCTTATATTATAGTCATAATAGTTTTTTTGGTACAACAATTTTATTTTATTTTCTATATAACTTCTATCATTTTCAATTATAGTAATGAATTTCTAACTTAAAAGCTACCTCATTTAATCATATACTAATAGGAATAAATACTTTGTATCACAACACTAAATTGGATCATTTTTGTCATAAAACAGTATACGAAATTAAGTAAAAAAAAAAAGAAGGGAAAGTAAAAAAACGGTTAGATAATAACTCTCCCCATTATCCTCCATAACTCTTCTAGAAGTAACTGCCAATCACCCCCACCCCCACCCCCAAAGTCCACCTACCCCTCCGCCGTTAATCCTATTAATTAACACTAATTACATACTTTGTCAGCCCCAGAGAAAAACAAGACTTGTTTGTTAGGTCTACTTTTGTTCAAACACTGAGGAAAAACAGCAAGACATATAATATCTCTCTTTCTTACATTAACCTTTAAGCTACTATAATATATTTGTTACTTAAAGCTCATTTGTTATTTTCAGGGATCTATTCAAGAATGGCTAGTGTTAGCTACTATTCTGCTTCAAAATTGGAACCAAATGTTCAAGAATTCAACTCAGAAGAAATGATGACCATGCAACAGCTTCTTTTTGATTTCAACTATGATGTTGAACAGAATTTTTCTGATGGAAATCAAGATTGCTATTTCGATCCAGACGAGTTTATTTTACCCATTGAAATGAATAACAGTTGTTGTTTCATGCCAGAGTACTCTGTTTTCGAGAAACAACCAAAGGACAATCATTCTTGTTTCATTCCAGAGTACTCTGTTTTTGAGAGCATCCCAAAACGTCAAAAGATTCTTCAAGATGATTTCTTTCCAAATCCAAATAGTAATACGATAACCCCATCCACTCACTACTCATCTTTCATGCCAGAGTACTCTGTTTTTGAGAAACAACAAAAACTCTTTCAAGATAACTTCCATGAGGGGTTTGTGCCAAATCCTCCAATGTTTGAGGATTTTGCGCTTCCAGAAATTCTTTGCCTGTTTTTAGTAGCAATAATGCTGCTGGAGTTGTCGCGAAGAAAGGCGGTAGTAGTAATAACGAGAAGAAGATGTCAGCACAGAGTATGGCGGCGAGGCAGAGGAGGAAGAAGATTAGTGATAAAACACAAGAATTGGGTAAATTGATACCTGGTGGACACAGAATGAACACTGCTGAAATGCTACAAGCTACTTACAAGTATATTAGATTGTTGCAAGCACAAGCTGGAATTCTTGCCTTCATCGGATCATATCAGGTAAATAAATTATATACTACACAAACTCATAATTTTATCCTATACTAAGCCTTTATTAGTAACTTATTTGCATTTTGTATTTAATTTGCAGGAAAATGAGAAATCATTTGAAACATCATACTTGCAGAAACTTGTTGGATCTTCCTTAGTTCAAGAAAAGTTGTATTCAAGTGAAAATTGCTTAGTTCCAAAAGTGTTTCTTGAAGCACTAGAGAATGATCAAGAACTTCAAAATTCACAAGTCATTGAGGAAATCAAGTCTTTGATTAAATGAAGAAATTATTATTTCAAAGAATTAGGGAATTTAGGATTAGTTCAGCTCAATTACCTGTTGTTTGTTGTCTTAGGTCTTAGGTTAGCCAGCCATGGTTTCATTTATTATTATTTTTGAAGTTAAGCATTTTAATTATGTAATTTTCACTGTAAATTCATCATTTACAAGGGAATTTATTTCCATGTGAAATTGATATTTACTTTTCAATTATTAACTCAGCTTGCATTAATCTTAATTTATATTATCAATAAGTTTTATTTCTCTCTCCTCCTACTCTTCCTCATTTCAGTACAATCATAAATCTTAAAAGTGAAAAACCATAATCACAAAATAATTAAAGATATAATGTCTTTGTTTCCATGAATTTATTTTTCTGTAATTAATTACCACTCTATAAGTTTAATTTTGTAACTGCACCTCATAAAAAAATACATATTTTTTTTCTATTTTAATACCTTTTAAATTCTTAAAAGTTTTTATATACTATATGTATATTTATTAATTAATTCAGTTTTGAAATATATAATTTTAACTGCTTTCGGAGTTTTGCCAAAAATACATTTTTTACTGAGAAGACAAGAAGTATAATTAAGCTAGAGGAACTTCTCCAAATAAGAAAAAGAAAAACTTAATTTAAATCTTTTCCTTTGTCTTCCCCAAAAAGAATTTCTTATTAATTCAACCTTTTACTTGATTGGTTCATGCAAATATTCAATTTTAGGCTATCATTTAACTTTTTGTCCATATTTTAATTCGAAAAGTGTATATAATGACAAATTAATAAATCAAATTAAATGTTATAATTATACTTTAATTTAATTGTGTTCGGTAGCAAACTATTTTCCAGTCCCCCATCTTCCTTAAACTCTCGCTCGCCACTCTCCCTCTCGCTTTTAGACAAATAGAATTGTATAAAATGTGTTTGTGTTTGTATAAAACGAGAGAAAATTATATATATACATATAATTTCATCCCGCGCTCCCAGATCCGCTCGCCATCCTCGCCTCTATCGCTTATACAAACAGAAACGAAATGTATAAATTGTGTTTCTATTTTTATAAAGCGAGGAAAAATTGTATATACACACGCAAATATATATATCTTCGTCTTATACACTTATAATTATAAAATAAAAATATTGCTCAATTTCTTTTGTCTTTCTCTCTTTATCGTTTTATACATACGTAAATTATACAATTGATTTGAATATAACTGATTTCTTTGTATATTTATATCGAATTCTACAACTATTTTTTATATATATGCATAGCGAAATATATATATTTATATTTGCAATGGAGTGCAATTATGCAAAGTATAACTATAACATATAAATATAATTTTTATGTTAATGTTACTTTATTTTAAATAGTCCATATTGTAAATAGTTATGCAAATATACCATATTTCAAACCGACCCGGCCCATATCCACATCAACATAGGGCACTAAACTTTACAAAAACCCTAACACAGACAGAGTCGCCATTTCACCTGCCGTGGGCACAGAAAAGCTCTATCAACCCTATTCTCTTCTCACTTTTACAATATCAAGGTACACATACATGTTTTTTGCTAATTGTTATCAGATTTCATTCACATTCTTCTTCTGTTATTGCTTTTTCCTTTCAGTGTTGCTTCTCAATGCGATTTAGGTAGCTTTTATTTGCTGTTGTTTTCGTTTTATGTTGAAGATCTTTGTGTCTGTTCATAAAATTATTGTTTGTTGTTAAGTATGATTCATTCGATTTCCTGATTACTTTATTCAAATCTATTAAAAGTGATGGTAGTAAAAAATTTCTGCTTTCTGAGTTTTTAAGCTAGTTTCTTAATCGGTTATGATTTATCATAGAAAATTTTGTTATAGGAGCTGTAACGCACTCTTAGTAATGTGATATGAATAGCGAGATTAAAGGGTTGTAAGAAACATAGAAATGCTGCACCCAGGGTTGTCAATGAAATGGGTTGAATACCACGAGGTCTCAGTTCAAATACCACAAGAGATGAAATTATAAGATGATTTCTTGCCATCTGTTCAGAGTTACCTTATACATGATTCTTTGTTTCTTGGGGGAAGTTAAATATAATAAAGAAATGTCTTGTCTTAAGAGATTATGTGTTCATAAGATAGATTATATTTATGGGTAGCAATATAATGGTTCTGGTTATTGTTATGTTTGTAAGCGTTGTGTGTAATTTGATGATCCTTTTAACAATGAGCTAGTTCCGGGTGAAATGCTATCTCATGTTATTTGACATTGTTATATGACAGAGATGGGTGAGGTAGTTAAGGGAGCTGTTCCAGTTCCAGAGTCAGTATTGAAGAAGCAAAAAAGGAGCGAGGAATGGGCCCTTGCAAAGACACAAGAGCTTGTAGCAGCAAAGAAGAAAAGTGCTGAGAACCGGAAATTGATCTACAACAGAGCTAAGCAGTATGCTAAGGAGTACGACCAGCAGGTTGGTTAAGCTCAATCACCCTCAGATAATATTCTTGTTTTGAGTGCCAAATGTAGTAATTAGTTTTCAATTGCTGTTTTTAGGAAAAGGAGTTGATCCGTTTGAAGCGTGAGGCTAGATTGAAGGGTGGTTTCTATGTTGACCCTGAAGCTAAGCTGTTGTTTATCACTAGAATCCGTGGGTAAGAGCTCTTATCATGGTTGGTCTTTTAAGCTTCAAAATCACTGGTATTGTAATGGTACTCATTAAAATTATGTTTCTTAGGATTAACGCTATGCCTCCACAGACCAAAAAGATATTGCAGCTTCTACGGTTGAGACAGGTAACTAACTACTTGTTTGATGGTATCGCTAGAGAGAGCTGGAGGATCGTGTGTTACTCTAGGTTGTTTTAAAGTAATCAGTTAATAAGCAGATCATATTTTTTTCTCCAATAAATGCTTTAATTTTATTTGTTATTTCCCCTTGTTTTGCTTGAAATATACCATAAAAATGTCTTTCAGGGTATTGTTTCATGGCTCATCTTTTTTCAAAAATCTAGAGCAGAATCTTTATTTAACTAGACTTATACCATGAAACAGTTTTTAGTCTTCACATAGATTTATTGCTGAACTTGGTAGTGTTTGATCTGCAGCCAAACAATTGTGGGAGTCCTACGGATTCTTCGTTATTATGTATCATCGCTTCTCTTTTGCATAAAAATGAATTTGCATTTTCTTATATCTTGATTTTGGTGTGCCGGATCCATTTAGATTTTATTTGATATCGTGAGGTTACTTTCCACTATTCTAATTATGTGATTTTCTTACTCCCATGTTGATGGCAGATCTTTAATGGTGTCTTTTTGAAAGTCAACAAAGCCACTGTCAACATGCTTCACAGGGTTGAACCTTATGTTACCTATGGGTAGGTTATCACTTGAGAGTTTTGCCATTACCTGGATCATTTTTGCTGTTCATCTGTTATTTATATACATTGGTTTTCCTCTTTCAGTTACCCTAACCTAAAAAGTATTAGAGAATTGATCTACAAGAGAGGTTATGGGAAAGTTGACAAGCAGAGAATTGCTTTGACTGACAACGCTGTCATTGAGCAGGTCAGTATCTGAAACAACGGCACATTGGTCTTTGAATTGAATGTTTCACGTGGTTTGTTGACATGTCATGTTGATTATACCTGTTTCAGGTATTGGGTAAGTATGGAATTATCTGCATGGAAGACCTAGTCCATGAGATCATGACTGTTGGACCCCATTTCAAGCAGGCCAACAACTTCCTATGGCCGTTCCAACTCAAGGCACCTTTGGGTGGACTGAAGAAGAAAAGGAATCACTATGTTGAAGGAGGTGATGCTGGTAACCGTGAGAACTTTATCAATGAACTTATTAGGAGGATGAACTAAGAGAGTTGGAAATTTTGCTATATTAGGATTGAGAACTTTATCTCATCTTTTTCTCAGACCCTTTTGGGTTATTGAAGTGATAAACAGCTTCAGATTTTCTGCCTTCATTTTGAGATTGTTTAGAGTTATGACAGTATACGACAATGATGATGTTTTTTTCCGCAGGGAACATATCTAATGTCAAATTATTATCTTTATCTATATTTTGTATTTCTTGTGCTTTAGTGCCTTGAATGTGATCATTAAGTTACTTTTCGAGTTTTCAAATGAGAGATGAAATGTTGAAGGATTTTTGAATATGAGCAGTCAAGGCAAGAATGTGTTTTTTGCAATTGGTGTTTGTTGTACTCGAACAATTACTATTAAGGGTAAAATGCGAAAAAATAAAATTAAGTTTGCCAAAGTTTTAAAATGACAAGTCAGGCATTTTTAACTTGGGACTTAAAATGTTGCTTAATAAAACGATGTTAAAATCCCCCTTTAGATAAACTTGAATCTCTAATGGTATCCACTAGTAAGTTTAAAATAAATTAAGATCTTAGATAATAAAGATTTCAAAATAACAAAAGGAACAAGGTTACATATTAGACAACAATCTTAAATCTAAAGAGACCATTCAAAACCTTGAACCATATCTCCAACCAGAGTTTCAAACATCTTCATTAAATCGGGAGTAGGAGAAAGTCAACCAACTGAGCTACTGAAATTCGTCATTTTCAAACATCTTGACTTAATGAAACATATGAAAAACAAATCTTCATTCTTCTCCAGCAACTTCATGTTTTCTTCTGGCAATCCCATCCATACTTCACTTCCCTTTCCATTGGCACTATCCATAAAATGAAATCCACATGGACATTAGGATTAGCTAGCTATTCAAATAGGCTTAAAATCACCTTCATAAAAACTAAGTTTACACCAACTAATAAAACCCACTTCATTTCCTCTACTTGTCTATGTACACATGAATCCTCCTTATATATCCATCATTGATTCTTGAACTTTTTCCACCAACTTTTTGTAATCCATTTCCCATTCTTCAACTTCCCATTTGGCAATTGTTGGATAAATTAGATTACCAATGCAATTTGTGGGGAAATTTGGACTCACTCTCTTCCTCCAGTTAATTGATGCCATTAGTATGTACCTTATTTTTGTCCTTCCATGTTGCTATAATTGATGACCATAGGAAGACTGATAGAGCCTCAACAGGGCAATTCTGTATTAATGACCATATGGAATCATTGTTGACATACGATTATTTCCAAGATATCTTGGTGGAAAAATCCTAGTAACCGCCAATGCCACTAGTTTCTTGATTCACTTTGGCCCATGTTTTGACAAAAATACCAAGTGTGGATGCCAAACACGCATAAATGGAAATTCCTCCACAAGGGAACTTAATTGAACTCCTAGCAGAATTTGTTCACATGATCTTTATATCAATCACGAGGTTGGTATGGAAGGAATTTAAAAAGATCTTCAATTTTTGGGTCATTGACGATGTTGGACAAGGTAATGTTACTAACATTTCCTTCAAGAAAATCAACCCTTTCATTGTTGCATTCGATTGTGTATACATCGTTTAATCTACCAGCTAAAGGGTACATGCAAGTGTTACTCTTAGTAGAGTAATTTGATCCTCGTAACTTCCATTATCTATAAAGATACTTCTCAGTTGTGAATTGGGGTCTCCCATAGAAACCACCAGCACATTAATTGGAAAATCTGCAGCTCATTTTTTACCCCATATGGAAACGTTGCCCAGATAATTTGGTATGGCACAAGTAGTTGATCCATCTTTACTGGGAAAGTAAAGGTTTCTATCACAAATGAATATTGTAAAGGCAGACAATTACAACAAAAGAGACGGATAAGAAACAGGACCAAACTCTCAAACTGTGCATACTCAAGTGTATCGAAGAAAGTTTCAGGACAGGTGAAGTTACTCCTGGCGCCAACTCTTCTTGCAACACAGGATATCCAAGAAAACAACATCAAACATTCCCTTGGCAGATATCACCTCGACATAATGGGCATACCCTACATGAAATGAACAATTTAAACTCCAGTTTCATTTAGCAGAAGATATTTTTCGCTAAAACCAAATAGATAATTATCACAAGACAAGATTGTAATCACTCTTGTTTCTCTCAGAGACTTATTTAAAAAATAGTGACCACCTAAGTTGCGCAAACTCTTCACTTCGATGCCGCACCCGTGTCTAATTCTCCAATAATACACTACTTTGGGAGAATCCAACACACACCCGTTGACATTTCTGAAGAGTCCGAGCAACATAGGTGACCACACATTTGCAGGGTACAAATATCATGTTGCTGCACTTCAGGAACTACATCCTGTCCAAGTGTATATTTTTGTGGGGTAAGCAATCTTCATGGGCTACTCTAATTTCTTTCCTGGTAAGATGATCAACTTTTTATTTATGATCCTCAACGAAGCCTTCTTCAGCTTTTGAATAACATTTATGAGGCACAAAAAGTCATTATCATTGAACGCAAGATTTGTCTGAATATTACCATGTTTCTTTGTTAGATCTAGCTTGATAAAACATCCAGAGGCACAAAAAGTACGTGGTTGATGACCTTCCAGACATTATCTTTACCCTTTTTAAAAGAATAATTTTGAGAACCCTTATACTTCTCTTGTTTATTTCTATCACTGTGATGGTAATAATTTTCCTCCTTCCCACATCTATAGCCACGAGCACAATAATTATTTCATCTCTTCTCACAATTATCATGTACAACTACAGCCACTTAAGAGTATGATTGGGATTAGTTATGATGGAATAAGTTATGCTAAGATATTATTAATTCTTAAGAACAACACATATGTTTACATAAAAACCCTTCATGAATGTGAAAAGCAATGTATAAGAAGTGTCAAATGAATATTTTTGGCATTTAGTCATTTTATCCCCGGATTACTATACCACCCAAGGAAAGGGATAACTTATCCGGTACTAATTATTAATCCCGGGATAAGTTATCCTGGACTTGCCAACCAAAAAAACAAATTAAGTGACACTATAATTTAATCCCAAGACTATTTGAAGTTATCCTTCACACCAAATGACCCCTCAGAGTATTTCTTAAAACCTTTTTTATGATATTGCTATTGTAGCTGCACATGTGAAGCATGAAAAGTAAAAAAGGTTTTCTCACATTTTCTACTGCATGTCTTAGAGATTCTACCAGTTAAGTGGAAACAATGTGACACATTGAAGATATTTTACCATCATCTTCAAGTTGAACTCTGCATAAGTTCTAGAAAAAGGATATGTTTTGGATTTTGTCTTTACATAGTTTCTTGTAATTGGTAATATCTTAATTAAGAGATATAAATAGGTGTGTACAATCAATAATATCCACCCCTCTTAGGAGTCCGGAGCCAAAAGGAAAAAAATTGACCGAAATTCCAAAAGGCCAAACAAATCATGGAAGAAACCAAAGGACTAAAGGTGTAGGGGCCTATGCACATGTGACGTTAATGACGTTAACCGACAAAAGGAAGGCACACTTTTGGTTTTTATTTTTTCCTCTGATCTTGAATCTTTGTAGTGTTGATATGATTCAACAGTGCAAAGGCACAGGTGTCAGTGCACCTTTCTTTTGTCAATTAACACTGTTAACGGTGTAAGGAGTAAGGCACATGGGTCCCTTGCGCCTTGACCATTTGGTTTTCTTCCTTGATTTGTTTGCGCTTTTGAAATTTTGGGCCAATATTTTTCTCAAAATTTCTCTCCAACTATTGACGACTTGTACAAAAATAACACTATGACCATAGAAGAGTAGCTTTTTAAGAACAAACCTTGAGGATGTTTGTAATAAACTCTAATTACGTCTTTTTCCAGTTAACGGTGGTCTCTGAGCTAGTTTAAGTGCACCTTGACTAGTCCACTGAGATAAGAAAAAATCATCCAGTGCTTTTATGTAGGTTGGAATATGAATGCTGGTCTCCAAAATTCTCACCCACTTCATGGACCAGTAAACAACATCCATACTTCTGCTTATGAGTATGGTAGCAAAGGTGACAGGAAGATTGAGGCAGAAGGGTACTAACCAGGGAAACACCCTAAACTGGTTAAGAAACAAGTCCTAAACAGATTCCATCTCATCAAATCATATTTCAAGTACATTTCTGCTCATCTCTTTGCCAAGTAGCACGATAAGAGGAAAGGCTAGATTGAAGTTTGTAACTTCAGTCTTCAGAAAATTGGATGATGATACAAATAGCTGAGGAGCCTCTGAATTCTGAAATTGACTGAAACAGCACAAAGCAAAAGGGGAAAAAGTATACCTGTGAATTTCTTTGAGCCATTTGTCAACACAAGTCCTGTGAAATTCATGATGGCAAGGCAGTGTTCGTAACATATCTCCTTCCTCGTACTCGACCAGACAAATGTAACATCTGTCAAAATAAAGCCAAATAGTTCACATGAATAAAATAAGATTATAATATTCAAGCTAACAAGACCACATAACAAATTAAACTTTTTGACTAAGAATGAAAGAAAGAAAAGGGAAGTTCAAATATTTTGCATATAGAATTAGATAATAAACAAAATCTGAAAGAGTTTTAACATAAAGCACCCAACCATGTTATAGTTATTTCCAGACAACCAGTAATGATTAGTTAACTTACTCCAGGGTGGCATTACCAAATAGATTATTTCTAGGTCTAAATCCTATGCTAGCAGCAGATTGAGCATGAAAAAAGACCACTACTTTTACCTACAACTCTTTAAAACTTCTATCCAGAATAGGATAATCAATGGAAGTACAAGTGACATCAAAATACTAGTAAAGAAGACCCTTAAGATTATTGGTACTTCGTGCCAAATGCTTTGGAGTTGAGAGGTTTCCCAGTATCTTTATCATAGCATTCTCACCGTGTTTGTATTGGTATCATCAAATATACAAGGACACATCTTTCTACTAGGGTTAGAGATATGTTATATCACTTATATAATTTGGAACAGTACGCCAAAGCACTGTTCTTGCAGGTTTACAAGCTTGCATTTCAGATAAAGCAAACTCTCCATGTTGAAAAGAAAAAAAAGAATACAATGGTAGAAATCCTAGCTGAAGCAGAGATCTGATCTGCTCATTAAATGGCTCAAAATCTTCTTTTTCCAATATAACTAATGCTGAGTGAGCTGGCTAGTTTTGTTTATTTGATATGCTTTGCATAATTTAAATTCCACACTGAGAGCAAAAAAAATTCAGATCCTCTCACATATTGGAAAATTAGAAATAAAGATACGTATAGTATTCTAAACAAACCATTAGATATACATCTATATTCACCTTCGTTCAGAGGAAAGAAAGATTTTTATTTTGGGATTTGCCGAATACAGTATAGAAGGAAATAAAGAGGGTTAAGCAAGGTCATAATGTTTCCTTTTCCATTGAACTACTAATTAATCATGCTAGTAAGAAGTGCTACTCTTTATCAGTGGTTTTCCTTCAATCTCTGAGTATATTCTAGCTATTTTTTTATCCAACAAATTTAATTTTTAGTTATTTAACAACCAGAGATGCAATTGCAGGGACTCCTATACATTCCTTTTTCTCCGATCCAAAATTCAAGGACCTTACAAAATCCAAATACGTAGCTGCAATATTTAATTACAGTGGTTACACCAAGCAAAAAGCACCTCTTTTAGCTACTTTGCCCCTAAAATTTTGCATAACCTTCTGGAAATTCATTTACATTTACTTCTAAAAAGTGCTATATCAATATGAATAACTCTCTCAGAAAGAATACAGAACTATAAATGGTGCAAGCAGAAAAGGAACCAATGAAACAAAAACACGGCATTGTAAGATTGCTTGGAAGCAAGTAACATCCATAATAAATCTTAGAGGAGCAATAATCTGGAAAAAAGTAAAATGTTCGACTCACTGTGCAACTTCGTCATTTGAACTCCTACGGAATTTGTTGTATGATTTGACAGGTAGGGATTCAACAACTTCATTGGGTGCTGGAACAGATCCAATTGAGGATACAGAAGGCTGGGATGATAATACAACTGATTGCTGATGAATTTCATCCAGAACCTAAAATGAGTATCCAAGTTCAACTCGTACTGATGACTAAAAGTAGATGTTGATGAAGTAAAACAGATTGGTAACATTACCTCGAATAAAGCTTCTGCCAACATAACAATTCTTGAAATGCTTGCTCTGGCACTACTGTCACTATCTAAGTTAGCTCCTTGGCTACTGATACGACATGTACAGTGACCTGTTCGATGCTGACTAGATAGAACACAAGACCTCTCATGTCCAGAATGGTTCTCAAAGCGCCTTCCCAGTCGTTGAAGGGCATAGACCTAAGAAGTTGACCAATATGTTCAAGAAAGTCATGTCTTGTCTCAAAACTATACATGATAAGAGGGACTGTACATATATATGCTTTTCAAGCACATTCAGATTACTGTTCTGTTTGAAAAAGTAATACCAAATGATACATCTATTTTAAGAATTATTTTGGAAGTAATGGCCAACGAGTTCCACCAAACACGTGACACACATGATTAGAAGTATTGCATTCATGTTTAAAGCAAAACATACTATTACCCTCTTGCTTATATGGGGTTGTCATATAAACTAAATGTAAGCACAGTGAATTAGGCTGATATTTACAGACCTGAGATCTTATTCTTCTTCGCCGCTCTAGCCAATTTGACCTATGCTCCAGAAGATCATGATATCTTGTTTCTCTTCCTCTTGGGCTCTCAACTGCATAATATTGGCTCCCGTACAAGGAGGTAGAGGCACCAGATGATGCAAAGCCAGAAGTATTTGATAGAATTAAGTCATTCCTTTGGGATGCTACCGAACTTAATTCACCACCTAAATTCTGTCTCATACTATTCTCACTAGCATGCCCAGTTTCCGTTTCCCGTTGAAAGGAACAAACATCAGGAAATGATGATCTTCGAACAACCCTATCGCGAAGTCTACCAACACTCAGGGTTCTGCTGATACTAATGTTCCTTTCAGTAGGCTCGCGAGCTGCACTCCTTCTGTCAGAAACTCTTGTCTCGAAACCATCAGTATAATTATTATTTCTTGGAGAAAATAAATTAACAGTACACTCTACTCTAGTATCATGTCTGTCACCTGACAAACCTCTTCTGGAAGCAGGATGTGGCTCATCCGTGAAATTATCAGAGAAGTTAGCAGTTGAAGGAGTGAATACTAAGTTATTAGAAGTAACATCTTCAGAGCATTGGCTAGGAGACCGATTGCTGAAACAACTAGGAAGGAAGTCACAATTCTGTGGCCTTTCATTTCTATCAGTGAATCTACCTGATGAACTTGAGCGCCGAAGCTCATCCTCATCAATTGAAGAAGCAAACCTCTGTGAAGATGCAAAGAGGGACCTTGCTGACCCTAAACTGTTTGCTCTGCTCAGCCGGAAGCTCATGTTTCCAGGACGAAAATTGAACCGGGGGAGGAAACGACCAGAAAGATTCGATGATCTAGATGATGAAGCTCGAGAAGAAGCATCACCTTTCCTAGCAATTGTATCAGATAAGCGTGATTCATCCCAATCATCAAGCTCAACATTGGAAGCTACACATGTTTCATCATGCTTCTTAACTTTAACCTTTCCAAACCATTCAGCTTTTCTTCCTCCTGATTTAGTCTCACTCAAACAAGCACCACTAGCCTCATTTCGTTTCGTTTGAGTTTCCAAAGCCTGAAATACAAGTTTATGAATCAAAAACGTTATCACATATGACAAAAGTTTTAGTAGTTTATGTACAATTTTTCCAAAGCACTAACAATTGTAGAGCCAAAAGTATAACAATGAAAGCACAATGAACAGCCTCTACGCATGCCTATAGATGCAGAACTAGAAAATCACCAATCTATTGTCCATTAGCACTAAACCAAACCACTAAAAAACAAACACACACGGAAAAACCAGTTAGTACGAAATTAATTGCCTTCATAATGCGCCTAAAAACATTTTTCCATATCACTAACCTACTGTAGGTCACCAAACAAACACAATGTAGCATGATCAAAGCTGAAGAATGCTACAAAAAACATATAAAACAAACCTGTACTGCTTCATTTTCAGAATCGCGAGATCCGAGACACGCGGACTGAAAAACTTTACTCCGAGTAGATCGAGATCTCCGAACGACCACCGATGATGAAGATGAAGCCACCGGCGATGACGGTGAATCCACTGCATTATTCTTGCTACTACTCGAACCCATTTCAAGTAGAAAAAGTGTAGATCCAAATGAAGAGTTTCAGATCCAGTAATTTGAATGTAATAGTTGGATTTTGATTATTTTTATATAAATTTATTGTGTATGATTTTCATTTTCATGGGATTAGTGCAGTGAGAGGGTAGTGGGGTAGGGTGGTGGGCGTTATTTGTGGCAGTATTTGGGGATTCAAATTCAAGCTTGGTCGAGACGTTGTCGTTTAACGTGTTGCTGGCTTTGTAGTAAATAAATAGCGCGAATTCAAATGCAACTTACTTTGTCTTGTGTGTGGCGTGATAACGCTCTTTTTTAGGATTTTAGAATGATTGTTCTCTGTCTTCTTTGGATTTTGGTGGATTTTTTTACTCTCAAAGTATTTTAATTTAATTAAATATGAAATTTAAGAAAGATTTTTAAATTAGATAGAATGTTTGGAAAATTGAAAATTTTATGAAGTAGATACTTGGATACGCACCTTTATTTCATTTAGACACACAAAAAAAATTGGTTTAGAAATTTCATATTTTTCGTATACAAAATATTTGTCTAAAGAATTAATCATTTTATATTTATAGATTATTTTTGCAAGAATAACAAAAGAGTGATAAAATATTAAGAGAAAATGAATATGATGATGTTATACTAGTGATGTTGATCATGTGCAATTTTATTAAAGAGTACTAAGTTATACTTCAAGTTTAATTTTAACTTTTTTATTAGATTAAAATTCAACCAATAAATATTGTATTTTTAGAATAACTTTGTGATAATGTATTTGTTATAAAAAAAATTTATTTGATAAGATTGTACTTATAAAGTTGGATAATTTTGATAGTTTTCATAATAATATGTAGAGGTTTATGTTTCTGAAAAAGAAATACAATTTAAAATCCAAATTGTATGTTCAAACAAAACTTCAATTTTATCTCATATGATTTTCAAATCATTATTTCATCTCGCATGATTAAACGATCCTAAATATAAGAAGTGACATTTCTTTAGAATAAATCAAAAAGAAGAAAAGGTACTTAAATTGAAACGAAAAAAATAATTGTTTAATGAAAAAAATAATAATTTAAAAAACTATAATGCTCCAATAGTATCTTTCAATTTCAAATCAAAAATATGATCTTGAGACATGTATTTATTTTTTCTCATTTCAAAACAAATTACACTGATCAAATTGCATTTTCATTGATTTGATCATCAAATAGTGAAGTTGTGGTTCCAAATGACACATAAATCACTTTGGTAGTACTTGTTTGTCTAATAACCAAATCAATGACTTGTGTCATTGTTGGGTGGACCCTTAGATTGTACTATGATTAAATGGGCCAAGAGCCCACTGCTTTTTTTCGCATTTATTGGGTTTGAAAAGCAAATCTAGAAAATGATTTTTTAAAACTTTTGATGTGTTATAAATTTATTATACTTGTGTTTGTATCGATAATTTTATGAAACTCGAAATTAAAACAACTTTTTTGATCAATGTGAGATCATTTGTCACTTGTCATATACACCTCGATAGCGTAAGACCTTCCTAAATAATATCTGATTATTTAAAAAATTAAAAAATTCCACACATTAACAATAAACAAAAGTGTAGTGATTTAATTTAGTAATAGAATTGCTGGTATACAGCGAACGCTCTATTCAAAATAATTTTGCAATCAACTCGGTGAAGGGCTCCACTCAACTCATCAATCATCCAAAATCAAATACAAAATTTGAACTTTTTAAATTTCTTAATACTAAATTAATTGCACTTCAAAAATTTGAACTTGTGCATTATATATATATATATATATATATATATATATATATATATATAATATATATATATATATAATTTTTTAATATAATACAAGATCTACAAAAAAGCTAGTAAATTCGTTCGAATTCAGAAACTGCACCTAGCTTTGTCTATGTTTGAAAAGTGTCTTGCTAACAACCTAATAAATATCCATTCATTCACTGGATAAGGAAAGCTGAGATCAAGTTGGCTTTCAATGAACTAAAAAATTGCAAAATTATTCATATACGTGTTTATAGCGTTAGGAAAGTTGTCAATTTATTAACACTCATCTAATTTATATTATGAGTAAAATTTATGAGTAGTATATACAACACTTTTTGCAATTCCAAATGTATAAAGAAAATCACGTAATAACTTTGATGGTTACTCAACTATTAATTATTTTCATAGAAAGTTATTCAACTATCATTTTTAATTCAAAAGTCACTCAATTATGATTTTTTTGCATAGAAAATCACTCAATCTATCTAATTATTTTTTATCAAAATTTAGTGATATAAAATTTTAACTATTGACCAAAATTTTAAGAACCAAATATACATCTATTAAAATCATTTAATGACCCACCCCATTTAACCCAATTCGCTAAAAAATATAATATGTAATATTTTATTTTACCATTATTTTCTAAATCTTTCTCCCTCGTCTCCCCATTCTTTCCCTCTATTGCAACTTCTATTACAAATCAAATTGTTAAACTTGTCATCTGTATCATACACTAAAAAAATAGATTTTTTATTTTATTTTTCAATTTGATGGTTTCTACTGAACTCTTTGTCACCAAAATGTAAAGCAAACAACTATTGAAGATAAGGAAAAAAAATAAAAATTAATTATAAAATATTAAATATTATATTTTTAGTAGTTTGGGTTAAAAGAGACGGATTATTAGATGGATATATATTTGATTCTTAAGATTTTGGTTAATAACTAAAATTTCATGTCACTAAATTTTATTGAAAAAAATAACTAAATAGATTGAGTGACTTTTTGTGCAATGAAGTGATAATTAATTGACTTTTGAGTTAAAAATATAAGTTGAGTAATTTTCTATGAAAAAAAATTGATACTTAAGTGACTATTGAGTTGAAAATATAGTTGAGTGACTTTCTTTGAAAAATATTATTAATTTAATAACCATTAAAGTTATTAACTCGACAATTTTATGATTGAAAGTTGAAACTTTCATGGGTATTACATGCAAAAATAATTCAATCCCCAAAAGTATAAAGAAAATTATAATGGGGTAATTTCATTGGTGACACTTAAAGAAAATAATGATGTAATTTCATAGGTGATATAAGAAAATAATCTGAATATGATACATTAATGTGATGTACATTATAAATATGATATACTAATTTGATGCGCGAGATACATAATCTGACGTGCCGATACATTAATCTGATGCCCGAAAATGAGGATTTTGAAGGTTTGTAAAACTAATAAGAAATAATGGTAATAAGAGAACTTAAATGTGTGATTTCTGTTATTTTTTTCAAAGTAATATTTTACTTTATGAGTGATACTTACCTTTTTTTTACCGTAAATGTCATAAAATATCTTCAAAGTATTGGAAATAGTACAAAATTACCCTCCATCCACCTATTGGCTCCAAAATAACCTTTCCACCACATATTGACTCCAAAATACCCTTGTCATCCACCTTTGGTTTAAAATTGACCACTTATTTAACGGTTTTAAATTTAAACTATTTATATATTTTTTTAAATACGTGGAACTCAACTATTTGTTATAAATTAATTTATCAGCATAATTTATAAATCAATCCACTACCCACTTATTACTAATTAAACATCAAAAAATTAATAAACCCGTCACATTAATAATGTAACAATAGGAAAGCTACTGGCAATGAATGTTTTTGAAAAAATTGAGGTGAAAATATCTATAGAAGTAAATTATCATACATTCAAGTGTCTAAATAAAAATTACCGATAAACTTAAAAGTGTGACTATATTCATCTTAATTATTCTTTCGTGTCAATTATGTGATGTTACTTCATAGATTACTTTTTTTTTTAAAATAATACATTAAAGATTTTAAAACAAATCATAAATATTTAAATTATATTAAAAATTAATTCGGGATGTAGTAATCATAAATTTCGAATTCAAACTTGAAAGAAAATCTTATTGAAAATATCCTCCTAAATAAGCGGTTCAACTTAAATTTAATTGGGGCTTCGATTAAGACTCGAATAATTTTGGATGTCATTTTCAAGAATCTATAATTTTATCGTGTTTTAGTAGTTTTTACGACAAATTTTAATATTATAATTGGTTTATTAATTGTGTAGGGTTTAGTTAGTAATGAGTGGTAGTGAGTTGGATTAAAAATCATATTAATAAATTAAATTATAACCAATAGTTGAGCGCCAAATATTTTAAAAAATATTTAAACAATTTAATTTTAAAACCGTTAAATAAGTGATCAATTTTAAATCCAAAGGTGGATGAAAAGAGTATTTTGGAGTCAATATGTGAATGAGAAATGTATTTTGAAGCTAATAAATGAATGAGAAAGTCATTTTGAAGCTAACAGATGGATGAAGGATAATCTTATATCATTTTTAATACTTTAAGGATATTTTAATTTTTTTTTCTATTTTTTAATTAAAAACAATCAAATATGTAGTTGAATCTTCAAAAAAATTTTCTAGAAATATTTTGAAATTTGAACCAAAGCCCCACGAAAATGACACTCCTTGCTTTCAAATAAGTGGACCAAAAAGTGGGGTATTCTATTTTGAAGCCCCCATTTCACTTATAGTCAATTTGCAAAAAATATGTACATATTATTTTGTGGTTATTTTAGACAAAGTTTAAAATTGGAAAATTTATATAAATATATTATAATAAAAAAATATTTATTATTTATAGCAATAATATTTTTTTTACTTGATCATTTTTAATTCATTTATAATACAAGTTTAATACATATTACAAAGATAAATATATTATTCAAATACAATACAAGTTTTAATGATAGATGATACATTTATCACACATTTTAATACACTTATAATAATATATGACAATTTTTTACCAAACGAACATAATATATTTCAAAAACAATTATAATTCAAATATATTGCATACATAATTCACTTTTAATACATATTACGGATTTATACAATATTGCTATAAATGGTAATAAACAAAAAGTATCGCTTAAATAAGTAATTATTTTTAAAAATGTATTAATTCATGTAATTTTTTCTTTAAAATTTTAATCAAATTAAGTTATTATTTAAAGTAATTTATTAAAATAGTATGATTTTAATTTTTTTTTTATAAAACTAGTATAAAGGTATTCTACAATAACATTTTAGGATGTATAAAATTCAATTTTGTGTCGATGACGTTAACTTGAGAAACGCTTTAAGCTAAAACGTTACTATGAGTAAATTTTATAATACGTAATAAAATGGGACTGTAAATCTTTAAGTATACACTGTTAAACTTCTAAATAGCAATGTGTGTACTTAAAAGAGGAGCGTAATACTTCCATATAAATTATCATATTGCTCTTTAGAAGTCTAACCGTAAAAGAGCCCTTTTACAAAGATATTTCCTCCACTTATCTCTAGGCTCAATCGTCAAGAATAAACGTTGTATGCGAGATTTTTTGTGTGAATCTACGAGAATTATGTATATTTCCCCCTAAACAATAGAATAGTATCTTTATATCAATAACTCATATAAATATGATTCAATTTTAACGGATTAAATTAAAATAGAATAATTATTATTATTACAAGCTTAATGAAGTGAATTTTGAATTTTGAATATAAAAGAAAAAATTTAATTTTGAAATGTTAAAATATTTTTGCAACGCGAGTAAAAATGAACATAATAATTCAAATTTTAAAAAATTATCCTATATACTTATATATTCAAAATTCCAAACAAACATACAAAGTTAAGTTTTATAAGTCAAATGTGTGACACACATGTCGTAAGTTTGCATTTACAAACAATTACTGAACTTCATTTGCAAATATTTAGAATATATTAACCACTTACAAAATAAAAAAAGGAAATTAAGTTTTTCAGATTATTTTACTTATAAAAATAAATATTTCTTATAAAAAAATCATAACTATTTTTTTTCAAGTGACCTTTAGAAATCAATTTTCGTAGATATTCGTAAATTGTAACCTTAGGTGTACCATGGTTAAATATACAAAAAAGTTGTAAGCAAACTGGTTATTTGTGCTCCTGCGCCATTTTCACCCCAATTACAACGTGTCTGCTCCGTCTATCAAATTTGTTTTGGTTATATTTCGCCATTTTTGCTATTTTGGTGCTCTACTGCAACTGCTATATCCAAGTTTCGAGCAGGTATATATGTTTTTGAATCAGAAATTAGTTCGTCTGTTTTATACCGAGGAAAGTTGTTTGTGCCCATGTCCTGTTTGTTGAAATTCCTCTTAGAAATCTTTATCTGTCTGTGTATGTATCTTCTTTTTGGTGGTGAATTGATTTCATTTATGTCTTTTATCTGCATAAAGTTTGTGAAAATCGAACATTGAGATAGAATTGGTGAACCCCTTTTCCCATTTCTTTTGTTTCTTTAGTGTAAATGATTTGGAGGTGAGTGTGTTGTTTCTTGCAGGCAGAGGAATATAATGGACTGGGCATTTGTGCATAAAGTCTGGGAAAAATCGATTTCGAGCAATGTTGGTTCAGGTCTGTGAATGTAACATTGCTGAAGAAGATTATGTGTTCTCTTTTTACTTTATCGTGTATAATTCAGCTGAGATGGGTTCTGCCATTATCAGGTCAACCGTTGAAGGCTGCTTTGCTTTTAAATTACGACCCTAATGCCCCTTCTCGACTGATGTCTACAATGTAAGGGAAATACCATTTATAGCTCTTACCTTTTCTGTTAATGTATGTCTTGAGGTAGCTAAACTGGTTATTTAGAACAATGCAATTGCTTTTTTCTAGTATAGTGTTTTCCTCAGTTCAAATACCACTAGTACTTTGATAAAAGTGATCTTTTTGCTTCTTTTATTATAACAAATGGTCTTGCCCACTTCAGTATATGTAACTTGACTCATCATTCTTGGGCTTTCTTTTTGATCATCTTTCCTTGAGACTTGAGATTTTATTGTAGTTTTAGAAGAGAAGCTGTACAATCATTCTCCTAGTTCTGCCTACACATGGTAAAGATCTTGCTTTAGGGGTATCCACAACTAAATACTGAATAATCAAAGTTCAAGTGTCATTTTCTTGTCCTATACTTCAGAGTTGACAATCTTTGGGTGCAGTAAGTACTGGCTTTCTACGGGTCCTTTTCAATTAGTAAAAGATGTACTTATTGAGAGTAAGAAGAACCAGTATCCAAGCTTTGTACATTAACACTGATTGCTTCTGCAAAAAAATGCTTTTGCAATTTTCGTTAAATCTGGACATATATGAACATCACCGGTGCTCTAAAAATAGGACAAGTACTCTGTATTTGTAGGAAGGTTCTTTCAGCTTTCAACTTTTATAGCTGCACTCAGAAAACAACTGATGATTTAGTCGTGAAGTAACATAAGAACTCTACATAGTTTCCTCTGATATGGGACGAGAAGATCAGATAAGAAGCAAAAAAAGAAAAAGTTCTTTCTAGTGACTTTATAGTAGTGTCACTATGTGCAGAACTGTTTTTTTTTTTTCCGCTTTGCTCTGTGCTTCTGGAAAATGGTGTAGGTTTAAAAAAGGCTTGTGTTTATGCATGTAGTGCAGAGCAGGAAGGTATAATGGCAGATCCAACCGAAATGTGTGAACTCATCAGCTTTATCAAGAGAAACAAACTGCAGAAGGAGAGCTTTGTCATTGGACAAAATCAATGTGAGTTTATTGCTGTTGTACAAATAAAAATTAATCATGCTTGAACGTTGGGTTCTGGGAAGGATTTTACCTTTACTTGTCATCTGAACTGTATGCCCATTTGTGGTTTTCCAAAATTCTGAAACTTGGAGCTGGCACTTTGGTCTAAATGTGTAGAGATAGTGATGGGGTGTCTACATTCATGTTCGTACTTTGCCTCTTGCACGTGTGATATTCAGGAGTAAATGCAATATACCTATCTTTTCTTAATAATAGTGCTTGTGCTGGGCTGCATGCTGGGCTGCTTATAGGGTTTGCAGCATTCTCTCTGCACTCAGTCGTAATGCCAAGCAAAACACCAACTGTCACGCTTGGAACTTTTTTATTCTTATTGTTATTGCAGTTCTTTGGAAAATTACTAAAATCAGAACTATCTGACTATCTCAAATAAGAACAGCTGGTTTGTTTTCTTGAAAATATACAACCCTTAAAGTCTAGCTTTGTCATTTTTGTCGACAGATCTTGTAACATCAATTCTCATTTTTGTCGACAGATCTTGTAACATCAATTCATGAGAGTTGGTTCTGTGCAAGAAGCATGAATACTTCAAAACCTGCTGGTGAAGGTGCTATTCTGATGCAGACTGGGGCATTCTTCTTGATTGGATTGTAAGTATTTCCATACTTAGGTTACAGTAATCCATCTACTCCCACCATTGCATTAGACCAAAAGTAATGATAATGCATGTATAATCCTGGCCAAATCCTAGTCTGTATACTAGAAGTCACATTGTCTTGGAAACAAAGTGGGAAGAGCTAGTATACCAGGTAGTATTTCCAATATTCATGGGGTAATTCAACACAACTATCTATGGTGTAGTGACTAATTGAAATGCATTGGAGCATACCATGATTCTTTCGATTTTGATGCGTGAAAGAAGATACTTGTTAATTATTGACAAAGTTTCTGTGTAGGACTTGGTATATCTTAAAGAAATGCATTTATAAATAACAAGAAGATCCTTCAAATTCTTCTTTTGATTGTAAGAGTCTATCAAATTACCTCAGAGCTCTTTGTTGATAATTTATTAAATTCATTAAAGATGTTCCTAAGTTTAAGGTCTTTGGAGAATCAATTTTTTGGTCTTCTCTTACATGTATATTCGGATAGTTGTCCCTCTTTAATCTTTCTCAGTACTTCTAATATTTTATTGGCGCTCTTTTAGTCACATTTTAAAAGAAGCATAAGTTAACTAAATGCGACGGTATAAATTCTCACAAAGATACTAGTTTGGTTCCATTGGTTTCTCCATTCTCTCTTGGTTCGCAACTCTCCTCCGAGCTAAGCAATTGTTCACTGTTTTGATCTCGAAAGGCCTACAAAATATGCCCAAATTTCCTATTATCCCGTTCCCTTGTTGTCGGGTTATATCCCTCTTTCTACTTATCAAAAAATAAATAAAAATCCCTCTTTCGTCATTCATGGCACTCTGAGGCATTGGTGTTCATTAAGTTGGATGGTAGTTGAAGCTTATTCTTTTCCTTCTATGGTTATGTTTGAATTCAACCGGGCATGTCTGGTTTAGGATTGGATTCGGATGTGTAGGTCTCAGGAAAATTATCCAATCCTAAGGGTATGGGTTCGAGTCACCAAGGAAGCAAAAATGGTGGGAGTTGATGCACTTCATCTCAACTAGCTAGACGATGACATTTCTCTATTATCCTTTGCTACTTATTGATGATGCTTTTTGGTATAGGGTTAAAAAAAATTGTTGCACTTCTCAACTAGCTAGACGATGACATTTCTCTATTATCCTTTGCTACTCATCGATGATGCTTTTTGGTATAGGAGGGATTTTACATTGTTTGGATTCTTTAAAACTAAAATAAATTGTGGGGCACATGAACCTCTTGTCTTAACTACATTAGTTTTGAGTCTTTTTTCTATTGAGTTTAAAGCACTTATTAGGTCTAGTTAATGAGGGTCTTATGTGCTCAGGTCCAAAATCAAAGTTTGCTCTTGAAGTCTGTCATGCCCCATTTAAACAGAAAACTTGCAGCCTGCACAGTTTTATAGTGACTAGTCTAAACATGCTTACTTGAAATTGGGATTTGACTCATTGGAACCATGAAATTTACTTGATTATACAGGTATGATGGCTCGATTGGTTCAGCATCCCGTGCAATGGTAGTTCTTGATCAGTTTTCATGGCAACTTAATCGAAGAAATCATTGATTGCTTCTTATATATGTCATGTTAATAGGCTTTTTTTTTTGTTAAATCAGTATTTCTTGAGCTGCAAGTTTGTATCACCTCAACTAGTTCATGTCTTCATGGCATTTGTGATTTAACAGACATAAAAATCTCATAAAAAAAGACAAGTTTATATGTTGTAAACTAATTATGTGACTGGCTTTAAGCTTAACCACATGTTTTGTCACAAGGATAAGGGCAATCAATCTGTCGAAACTGATTCCTCTCCAGAACCCAATCTCCTACTGCTTCAGCTATTGTCTGTAACAAAGAAAAACGAGTAGTTTACGCTTTAGTACAAATTAAACAAAATTATATAGGTAAACAAACAAAATATTTTTTTTTCTAAAAACTTGTCCAAAGAAACTATAAATCTATTAATTAGCACTTTACCTTGTTGAGTAATCTAGGTGAATTGAGACCAAACCAAGTAGCTTGTTTTTGAGTTTGGCAATGTGCAAAGCAAGAGTTGATGTAATATCCTCTTGTTGAAGATGACCCTAAACCTTCCAATGCCTTTAAAAAGTCCAATCTGAAACCTAAAATAATTGTTCAAAAGTTAGTCCAAAACAAAATATGATACACTCAGTAATTGTTTGGAAGAACGGTTGATTGTCCTCGTGTAATCTATAGGTCATAGGTTTGAGCCGTGAAAAAATCATTAGGACAGACTCACTACACCACACAAGAAGTGATGTGTCTCTTCTCCAAACTATTGTCGCGGGATGCTTTGTTCACTGGGTTATCTAGACATAAATAAGTAAATAACAAATCGAAAAAATAGAAAATATTATTGACCTTGAAGAACTTTGAGCTGATCTGCTGTACAAGTTTTTATATTAGCTCCACAGCTCTTCCATGCACCCTTAGGATCAGTACCAGGTGGCACCAAAATGTTCCTTACCTTAATTTAAAGTTAAATATATATAAAATCCAGGGAGAAAAAAAATCTAATAATATGTGAATGAAAAAATGAAAAAAAAATAATGTGAAACAAATATGAAAAATACAATAAACTGACCTGCCAATTATCATATGCTGCATTTATAATGAAAAGTGGCGTTTGAATTTGTTGAGCCACATTTTGAGGGAAAAAGCACTGCACCATTTAAATAAAAAAAAATCTTAGTTATGGAATTTCATTAATTTGTTTAATAATTCGTAATATATGTAATTACCTTGAGGAATTAATCTCCAAAATTTAAAATAAATATTGGTAAAATTGGTTATTGCCACAGAGGAATTAGCTAACAAGATCCTATAATGTTATTGAACGAAAAATTAGTTCTTCATATTATGTTTTCTAGGAGAGATAATTATAAAATACGAGTTTCGTACGAAGAGCTCGATAAAAAAGGATGCAGGGTTTGAACTTGAAAATCTTCATTTAAGAGATTCCCTACTCAACTAACTCGACTATTCTACACATATTTAGTTCTCAATATATATTATCTTACACTTACCAAACCTGGTTCCAACTTTGAAGTACACGACGGAGGCAAATTCTTTAAGGAGCCCTAAAATTCGAAATATAAAATAAAATATAAGAGCAAAAAATACACTTTTCAAAATTATAGACCATGAAAAAGTGGAGAAATTAGACATACATGTAAAGTGACAACACCTTGGTAGAATTGTTGAATAAATAGTTCCCCTGAAATATCCTCACTGGTATATATACAGATTAAGATTAATTTGTTAATAATATGAAGAATTAAATTGATAAAAGTTGGAGTAATAACTATGAACATAAATTTCGAGAATTTAATTACCAAAAATAAAAAAAATAAAGAAAAAAGAATACTTACATGTTAACAAAATAGCCAGCGTCTGAAAAACATTTAACTTTAACACTATTTGGTAATAAAATTCTAAAATTGTCACAATGCAAAATTGTTGTCAATCCTCCTGCTGAACATCCAGAGAGTATAGCCTACCATTATAACTATTAAGTCAATAAACATTAAAAATAAAATATGTTTATTTAATATGACATGTTAAAAATAACTTTAATATAAACGTCGAATATTTTTCTTAAAGAATTTAAATGTGATTATACATACATTTTCAGATTTATTCATTCCTTGGGCCAATAATTCCTCCATAATAGCTTTGAATATTCTTGCCCCTCTATAATGAAGTCCAGTACCCTGTCAAATTTTGGATTTAGAAAACCAAAATTTTAATTATTATAATTACTAGTACTAATTAACAAATTAAGAGCTCTGAAGAATATACTTAATGTAACTTACAGGATCAATTGCTTCAATATCTCCCGTAAAGGATCCTCCATCACAATATCTAACAAAAACTCTATTCCAATTGTAAAAATCTACAAAAAACACCATAGTTATATTAATGAAAGAGAATCTTATATTGTATATCCGTTCATTAAAATATTTTTTTTTTGTATATTAATGTATAATACATAATAATAACTCAGTATAATTTTACAAATAAAATCTAAAAAGGATAAAAGGTACGCAAATTATTTCACCTGTGGGAAAAAGACTACTTTCAAAAAGTTATCTTTAATGTATAATTGTGTGGCCAAATGTGTAACTTGCCCTTAATCAAACTAAGCTTCATATATACATTATAAGAATGGAAATATTTGTAGTTCAGTTATTTGGTTATTTTTTTATTTGAACTTTCACTATATCGGTGATGATTTAATTTCCATCTTGTAATCCCCTCCTCCTAATCCCAATTAAATAAAATGTGAAATGAATAAAAAAATTAAATTAGAAAATTACCTGGATTAAATTTCTGTTCATTACTCAACATGCCAGAGAAATAAACTTGGTTTTCCATTTTTGCACTAGAGCCGTACTTGCTATTCTTCCTCATAAGACATTGTGCAACATTTTGGCACCATCCACCTCCCTTAAATATCCATTATTTAACATTTGATTAATAATTAAGTTGCTGTTCTAAGATAGAAGAAATACACAAAAATATGAGTGTGTTTGGTAAGAAATAAATAAATAAATATATATATATATGTATGTATGTATTTCTTTTTAATGTCTGGAAATCTTATTCTCTTTGAAAAACAAGGTTATTGAAAATGAGGGAAATGACTAGGAAAACAAGTCGCATAAATGACAGCCTAAAGTTTATTATTTTTACCCATCCTTACCATCACGCGCTTCAACTTCAAACCTCCACTCAAGTACTTAAAATGTTACAATAAATAATTTTAGAAAATTTTACTAAATATTTAGATTTAGATATTTAGTCATACCTTCAAAATCATTTTTATTTTTCACACACTCCCCATTTTATTTGCCTTCGTAATATTTTGCTAATAATATATAAATATAATTCTCTTATAATAATATTTGTTTGTTTATGAAATCCACTTTCTAATAAATCATTTTCCTTGATTTAAAGTAAACTTTTATTTAATAAATCAATCTCAAGGATGGAGGTTTGGTTTTGGAAAATATATACTTTTTTTATTATTATTGAAATAAATTTCATATGAATAACTGAGTTTTAAAAAATATCAAAACTAACCTCAATTGATATTACCCAATTATTTTCTCCTGTACCTGATCCTCTATCAAGATGATATGCTGGTGGACTTCCATCCAAACAAACTATAACAAACACAACATTAGTTATAAATATACAAACAAATAAATATATATAAATCTATTATGTATACACACAATAGAGATGTTGTTAATAAATAATTCTAACACATAGATAGATAAATAGATAGATATATAACAATTGTTTGTGTCTTTATTCACCTGTATGTGTGTACATATAAAGAAATTGAGAAACATCATAAAGTGTTTTAAAATATTAGAATTTTTTAAATTTATTTTAAAACCAAAGTACAAGCACATTAATTGAGAAACATTCTTCAGCCAAAGAAAAAAAGAAAAAGAAAAATGAAATGGAATTAAAAGAGAAAAAAAGTGTTAAGAAAATTACCAGCTCCTTTTGCAACAGCAGTTTGAAGTATAGTGATATCAACAAGGGAACTTTCTATTGTAACAAAATTCAGCAAACAAATAAAAATGAACAAAAAATTGGTCATCATTTACTATTTTTAATTTCACTTAATAGTAATATTGCCAATACACAAATATATATATATAGAGTGTGTGTGTTTTTTTCAAAAAAAAAACAAACAAACTGATTTTATATACATCAAGTAATAAATCTTTGTTTGACAAAAAAATATCAAGTAATAAAGTGTGTTAAACTAAATCCATAAATGGAATATTTGTGAATTGCGATTCTAGATAGTGAAATAAATGGGAATTAAATTCATGAAATATCAAAACAATCTCTTTATTCTTTTTTACTTGTTCACAGTTAATTTTTTTATTGTTCCTCTTTAGTTGTTATTTTTAATAAATAAAGAAAAGAAAATATTTATTACTTATTATATCTTCAATTTAAAGGTAAAACCTTTTTAATGAGTAGAATGATTTTGGAATTTTATCAATTAATTAAAAGTAAAATAGTAAACTCGTTATGTCAATTATTACTTCCTCAGTCCGCAATTGTTTGACATGTTTATGTATACTAAAAATAGATGTCCAAGATTAATTATCAATTTAAATAATTACGAAATAATTAGTTATTTTTTTCAATTATGCCTTTAATAACTACTTCATTTTGTTTAATTGAAAAGTTATATAGATTTTTGATATTTCTAATATAGTAAGGTTATATTATTCAAATACAAGGGAGTACCAATTTAGATACTTTTGAAAAACCTTTAAAATATAGTGTTGACTTGTTTCAATTTAAGCAAATAAATCTGTGATACAAGTACCTGAAAACAAAAAATAAGCTGGAACAATGAAATTGACCGTTATTTTAATTAAATTCTATATCAAATTTCTATCAACTAATAAAATTTTGAGCCAAAAAATGTTAAAAGGACATTTTATAATTAAGCAGGAGGACATTTTTCAACTATTTCTATTAAGTTAAAGATATTTTTGAGCCTTTTTCGCGTTTAAATAAAAATAAAAACTTAAGTAAAAAGTTTACACTGAAATACTAAAACAACAATTGACTGGGGATTGTAGTAACAAGAAAAGGACAATTATCTGACTATCCATCACGATTTTATTCATCAATCTGATTATTTGAATCTTTAACATAATCACATGGTTTAATGTTGGGTTTATTTGCTATTAGTATTGATTCAGACTCATTCAACATAAGCCTTTGTCACCCACACAATCTCGTTACATAAAATTTCAAAAAGTTTAAAGTTATATTATCGTAGGGCAAAAGTTAAAATCAATTAAGATTTACATTTATTGAAAGAAAAAGAAAATATTAACGGCTTGATGTTTAGCTAATTGTTATTGTGAATTTAGATTTGTAACAAATTCATGCTCCATTTATGATATTAATTATGAACTAATAATAACTTAAATGATGTGATTTAAAATTTCACATTTATTAGGTCCTTAATATCTCTAACTTTTTTTTTTAAAAAAATGAAGATGCATGCATTAGAGAGACAAGAAGAGTAAAAAAATTAGAATGGACTAATATTTGACCAAATTGAAATACATTAAACTTTGATGTTAAACAAAACAAGTAAAAACTTATGTACTATAATCTAATGACTCAAAAGTGTAACACAAAAACTTTCTTCAACTCCAACTTAGCTAATCCTCAACAACTACGTACCACCAAATAAGCAGGAGGTACAACATATGCAAGCCTATAATTTGTTATAAAATTTCACCAACTTATAATTTATAACTTGCAATCTCTAGCACAAGGGTAAGGGTCTTTATATTGAAACCCTGCTCTCTCAAAGTACCAATCCGCAACAGCTTCCGCAATTGTCTACACGTGTAAAATGTTACGACAAATTAAATTTATTATGAAACTCACGAAAATAAGAATGACAGACACATGATAGCAGTAATTAAAAAGAATGTGTATATTCAAACTTCATATGGCTAAAACAAATGAAACATTACCTTATTAAGTAACCTTGGAGAGGTAGCACTGAACCAATATGTTGGAAAACGCATATCACCATGAGAATAACAAGACGTGAGGAAATAACCCCTTGTACAACAAGAAGGTAGTTTGTTGAATGTCTTCAAGAACTTCACTCCAAAAGCTAAATTAAAACAAAACAAACTAATAAAAAAATTAAGGGAGAAGAAGAGTCATTATACATGTGTAACGTAATGTCGTATACATTAATTAACCTTGAATAATTATACGTTGGTTAGATGTGCATCTACTTATGTTGTTGATGCAATGCGTCCAGGCATGTTGAGGATCAAGGTATAGAGGAACCAAAATGTTATTAATCTGGATCAATGTACAAAATAATTAATTTCGTTTAAATTTAATATTTATGGAAGCTAAGGAAAGAATTAAATCGAGAAAAGTTAGCATTTTGTCTACTTGACCTGCCAGGAATCATAAATTGAATTGATTATGAAAAGTGGAGTTTTAATATATGGAATAACATTCTGAGAGAAAAGGCACTGCACCATATATATCATCAATTAGGATATATATAATATATTTAATGAAAGAAAATATTTTTGTTATAAAAACTTAAGCTTTTACCAGACTTGGCTCCATTACAGACGTGCAAGCTGACGGTAAATTCTTAGTTAATCCCTAAGAACGGAAGAGGAAAAAGATTCATCATGGTATCTATTTCTTAAAGTACATATCAAAATTACTAAAAAAAAAAGCAGATGTGACTCACATGTAGGTTAACAATTTTTCGATACATCTCTTGAATATATGAAGTACCATAGATTGTCTTGCTGCATTATTATTAATCATGAACGAGCCAAGTGAATTGAATTTTCTTGAGATCATATATAAGAAGAGTGTGCTGACCTATTGATGAAAAAGGCAGCATCCGCGACACATTTTACTTTAGCACTCTCTGGAAGAAGACATTTAAACTTATCGCAGTTTAAGATTGTTGCCAACCCTCCTGCTGATGTTCCCGTTAGAATTGCCTAAATATTCAAGATTTAGCCAAGTAGGATTTTTTTTTTTTTATTTTGAAAAAAAATAGTATGATAGTAATACATATTCTTACATTTTCAGCACTTTTCATTCCTTTGCTCCATAAATCTTCCATAATAGCCTTAAATATTCTTGCCCCTCTAAAGTACAACTTGTTCTCCAAACATTATTTGGAAAATTTAATCAGAAAAGAATTACGAAATTAATAAATATATACACATGTAGTATATTTCTTACAGGGTGAACTTGTTCAACATCACCAGTGAAAGATGAACCGTCACAATACTTCACCTTCACCCTATTCCAATTATGAAACTCTACCAATTCCAACAATGTATTGGAGTTAGAAGACGTGGGTTAAAAAATTTCATAAAATGCACACACATAATGTGTATCACCTGGATTTTGTTTAGAAGTATTATGAAGTACACCCGCGAAAAAGTCGTGTTGTTTCATATGGTTGGAAGAACCTAAGGACATAGTTGAACGATCAAGGCAATCTGGGATACTTCCGCACCAACTACCTCCCTACGTACGAATATGAATTTTTTTTATCCGCGATTAGCTAATTAGTTATGTTGAATATATGAAAATTAATTGAAAAGAAGAATTAAGTGACTAACTTCCAAGTAGATAATCCAACTGCGAAATCCTGTACCATATCCTCTGTGAAGATGATATGCTGGTGGACTTCCATCGAGACATACTGAGGTTGACAAATTAAAACAAATGATTAGTATTTGTTTAGTTTTCTTTGAGTTATTCAAATTACAAGTTTAAGTATACTACCTGCACCTTGGGCAGTTGCGCTTTGGAGTATTGTGATATTAACGTACAAAAAATCTTTATTAGTGAGAACATGAGTCGCACAAAATATTGCTAATATATACCTTATGACAAGCCCAATGACGATTTTCATTTCAAATATAGAGAACTCCATAAAATACTTATGATACTAATCAAAACACCCCTTTATAAACTAATGATCACCCCAATTATCTCTTTAATTTAATGCATTATATAAGTTTCAAGAAGAAGAAAAGATAGAACAATTCGAAGTTGTTGCTAGTAAAAGAGTTGGATTAAGAATCATTTATATTTTTGTCTTTTTGACATTTTATCAAAATATGAAAGCAAATGCAAAATGATGTGATGAATGATCAACAAAAGAGATAAAGAGCAAAATATCTTTAGAGTTAAGTTACTATGAAGAGAAAGTTTCTTATGAATTATAGAGGTACATAGCATTTGGGTAATATGAAGAAACATGAACGATATTAATTATTATAATATATTTCCCATATTAATGATGACTTTATTAATGTCCCATTTGAAATTATTGAGTGAATAGGGACCAAACAAATGATTCATCTATACAAGATACTTTTCAATCCTTTAATTAAAATATAATAAATAAATAATCTATGTATTTTTATTTGTTAACACAAGCATTATCAATCCTCTTGGAATTCTAGAATCTTTCCATATTTATTTTCTGTCTTCTTTTATTATTATATATATATATGGGAAACATAAAATCAATAGACTAAGTGAAAAGAATTCAATGAACTTTTTAGCCTTAATAAAATGTATCATGGCTTGTTTATATTATACTCAAATTAAAGGTGCGCTAGATAAAAAAAGAACTATGACAAATTTGAGGTGGCTGAACAAATTTAATTTTTGCGAAAATGAATAAGTAAAAGGTAAAACGTCTAATTTTGACATAATAGTCTAGGAAAAAACAAAACGGAGAAAGTAACGATTGAATGAAGAGAATTAAATAATTTATTCATCTGAACATAAGTAAGAGTTTTTTCATCTCTTAATTAAAATTAATGAATGAGTCATCTATACTGTGTGTTACATATCTAAATTCGATTAATTGCACACACTCTCTCTATATATATATCTGAAACACTTGTTAATGATGACTACAGTCTGAAAATACTAAATAGAGTGTTTATCAATCACATACGTTAAAAGCAATGCATGCATAGTAATAAAAGATCCATTCAACGCTCTAATTGATTCTCCAATTTTATAGTCTTTTTAACGTTCTAATTAATTCTCTAATTAAGGGTCAGAAATATATCATATATGAATTAACGTCCTAAGAAAACTCCATATCGAAACTCTATCACAAAGGTTTTCGTATGAGTTTTTCATCCTACAAAAACAAGTTTAAATTTTATCTATGCCATTATTCTTTTCTTTTATGTATATGTCCCATCAAAAAAATATAAAAACCTTATACCGCTACTATAAAGTATTAGCGTTCATGAAAACTATTTATCCTAAAAGTAATTATTTTCGTTTCAATCAAAAAGTAATTTCAAAAGTGATCATCATAATTATCGGTAAAATGGTATGTAACTATACTAGCATAACACATATAGTCCAGAGTGCTCAATTAAACACTATTTATTAAAAAATTATACTATGTATGTAATAAATTATACGAAACATACTGTTATTCATATATTATACTTAAATGCACACGTGATACATAAGAGCAATGGTAATTTTGAAGTGCTTCAACAATTGTACATTGTAGGGAATATAAATTTGAAGAACCATAATTAACTTTAATTTATCAATGAATTGCATACACAGTAATGAAGTAAATAAGAATAATAAGAGTTGCAAAGTGTTGAAATGAGTTTTAATTTTGATGATTAACGAACAAATGTCACTAGAACATAAACAACCTTTAACAATCGGAATTTGGTTCCTAAATTGGGTGCATAGTAAATAAGAATAATAAGAGTTGCAAAGTGTTGAAATGAGTTTCAAAGTAATATTCATGTTTTTTATTTTTTGCCTCTGTAGCATTGTCAAAGTTAAATGAAATATTTATTTTTGATTAAAGGTCAAAAAAAAGTTAAATGGAGGGAGTAATTATTAGCAGTTCTCTTTTGGACCATTGAATGAAGAGGGACCAAAGGTTTGATTCATCTCAACATAATTAAGAGTTTTTTTTTTTTAAATTTCTTTATTAAATTTAATGAACCATTTATTATCTATTAATTGCTTACATAATATTTATGTGGCAGCCTTGTTTTTTAAAAAGCTAAGTCTAAACCATACATTATTATGCTATAAAAAAAAGTAATTAGCAAGATTATTTTTTTTAAAGCAACAAGCAAAATGAAATGCACTCACAAAGAAGAACATTTTTCACAAAACTTTGAAATGTAAGTTTAGTGAGGATATGCTTAAGAGGAAAAACGTGTGCTGCTAAAATAATTTCATGAATAAATATTAAGCGAACAGGGTATTAGTAGGGTCATTTTTACATTAAAAATTTAATATTATTTTAACTAATACCATTTCGAATTTACAATATTAATAACATTTGTAAATATTCATTTTTCACTTAAAAGGAAAAGATTTATTATTGTAAAGGACTATAAGGTAGTAGAGGGGCATTTTTGGAATTACGATTTATTAGGCAGCCTTTTTTTTTTTTTTTCTCTTATTACTTTTACTCTTTTTGTTATTAACTAATTTTGGATTAAAATGTTTAAATTATTTTATGAACACAATGAACCATCACTTTAAATTCATAATGTTAATAACATTTGTGAGTATTCGTCTACATTTAATGAAATAATTTGTTATAAGATACATATACATAACTCTTATTTCAAAAGTGTTGTTCAAATCGAGAAATTTGAATAACAAAACTCTAGATATTTTTCATTAGAATAAGTATCTCTATTGATAGCTGATTAAGAGCTACAAAATTATATAGAAGTAAATATAATATTAAAATTTCATTCATTAATAATTAGTTTTACAAAGCACTATTTAACGATCCTTAGCAAAGGGATATGGATCGATATATTGATGATTTTCGATTCGGTCAAAGAACCAATCACCCACCACTTCTGCTATTGTCTGTGTAATAAATAAAATGTTAGAAATAAAAATCAAATAGGCAAATAAAACAAAAATAAAAAATTACTACCTTTATATATAGGGAAAAATGTAAATATATAGCAAACTAATAACCTAAAATAAATGGAATAGCTAGGGTTTGATTTAATTGTGCTCCATAGCAAACGTTAGCTAAAATTTGCCAGCGTCTCTCTCCCAGTAATCTCGCTCGCCACTCTCCATTCTTGCTCCCTCTCTCGCTTTATCCAACAGAAGTGTATAATTCTGTTCTGTTTTTGTATAAAGCGAGAGAAAATTGTATATACACATGCAAAAATATATCTTCGTGTTATACACTTAATTATACAATTTACAAACATTTTACTTCAAATATTGCAGAGAAAAAGGTCAACGAATTATACAATTGCGAATTATACAATTGCAGTGAAATACAATTTTCTCTAGCTTTATACAACAGAAGTGTATATATTGTGTTTTCTGTTTTTGATAAAGCGCGAGAAAAACATACATCTTCTTGCTATACACTTAATACTGCAGCGAAATAGGCAGTGAATTATACAATTGTGCATTATACAATTGCAGTGAAATAGGATAGCGGATTATACAATTGCAGTGAAATAGGCCAGCGAATTATACAATTTAGGCCAGCGAATTATACACTTGTATATGTATAGCGAATTATACAGTTTTATGTTTGCTATGGAGCGCAATTATGCAAAGTTTGCTATAGCATACAAATATGAATTTTTGTTTGTTATATGTGAAAGTTGCTCTATTATATATTGTTGGACCGGAAGTATCGAACCAATACTTGTCCCATATAATATCTTGATGTATGTGACAAGAGGTGATAAAACAACCTCTTAAACTTAAAAAAAGATTTATTGATCATTCTGGTTCACCGAAATTTGTAATTTTTATTTAAATGTATATATATGAAATATTCGTTAATATTTGACTGTAAATTATACAACAATTGAAAAGCAATATGGTAATCGAATTTTTTTTTTAACATTATCAATAGTGTTGGATAAAAGTATAACTATTAGCTAGATTGTGATTTCAAATTGAAAATACGTCGTAATTCAAAGTTGAGGGGGAAAATAAAGAATATAATTTTACTTTATGAATGCTAATTTGTCCCGCAAGATAATTCAAAATATCTTTTGATCTCCATTTTATTACAATGTTATAACAGAGAAGTGAAGGATAAATGTACGTAAATACTTAACAATCGAATACTATATTAAAAATAAATAAATAGTTAAGTCTAAGTGTGATTACTCTAATTAATTCAGCAAATTGGAAGAAGGGTTGAAATTTGGAAAGGTGAAAGGGTCAATTTAACAATGAATTTAATGATTATTTAACTAAACACAAGCCCACCAAATCATAGGGAATAATGAAAACTCACATGTTGATGAAAAAACATGCACTTGCGACGCATTTAATCTTTACAGAATCATTTGAAAAGAGAGCTTTGAATTTATCGCAGTTTAAGATCGTGGCTAATCCCACCGCAGATGATCCAGTTAGGATTGCCTAAAATAAATTGCAATTTTATTTTAAATTAAAATAATAGAAATTATTAGTATCATTACTATTTTATCTTTAAAAGGAGCAAGATTTTAACACCAACATGATATATTGCCTGAACAGATATTGTATCCATAAAAGTATAACCATCTCAATAATTTCAGTGTTGAACAAGCTAATTCATTCAGAAATTCACATCAAATAAAAAAGAACAAATTTTGAAGGCATTTAAAGTATACAATGTTAAGATCGGTGAAAGTGAAAGAGGAAAAATTATATTGAATGAATGAAATCTGTTACAAGCTATCTATTTATACAAGAAAGGAAAAATACTAAAAATGTTGTTACTAACTAACTAACAGTGACTCATAGTTTGTTAATTTATTCTAACTAACTTCTAATTACAAATCAACATCTGTACATTTAACTATTAATCAACAACTGTACATTTAACTAGTTGCTCAACAATTCCTAACTTGGTAAGCAAATACGTGTGTTGTAGATGAGTGAGTCCCTTAGTGAATAAATCTGCTGGTTGTTCTGTTGTCTTCAGGTACAAAGGTTGAACCATTCCCAATTGTACCTTTTCTCTTATAAAATGACAATCAATGTCTATGTGTTTGGTTCGTTCATGGAAAACTGGATTGGATGCAATTTGTATGGCAGATTTGCTGTCACTATATATAGGCACTGGCAACTTTAGTTCTACCCCTAACTCCTTAAAGAGACCAACCAGCCATATAATTTCTGCAACTGTTGAAGCTAAACTCTTGTACTCGGATTCAGCTGAGCTTCTTGAAATCGTGTCCTGCTTCTTTGACTTTCATGAGATCAAAGAACCTCCATATGTAACCATGTATCTAGTGATTGATTTTCTGTTGTTTGGACATGCAACCCAATCTGCATCACAGTATGCAATTAACTGGTTATTTGTGTTAACTGTCATAAGAATTCCTAATCCTGGTGCTTGTTTGACATATCTTACTACCCATCATTGCTGCTTCCATATGAGATGTCTTAGGGCTATGCATGAATTAACTTAGG
This sequence comes from Solanum peruvianum, assembly GCA_027705065.1. Classification (NCBI taxonomy): domain Eukaryota; kingdom Viridiplantae; phylum Streptophyta; class Magnoliopsida; order Solanales; family Solanaceae; genus Solanum; species Solanum peruvianum. The sequence continues at coordinate 56,639,553 of JAKWJD010001762.1, read as the reverse complement.
AGTTGCACTGCAAAAGCTATGTCTGGTCTTGTTATTATTAAGTAAAGCAATCTTCCCACCAATTTCTGATACACACTAGGATCATCCAGCACCCTATCATATTCATTATCAGTAGAAAAATGTAAGTCAAACTCTGTAGTTGTGAGCTTTTGATTCAGCTCAATAGGAGTTTCAACTGTCTTTGAGTTAGATAATCCAATGTCAGATAGTAGCTCAAGACAATATTTTCTTTGATGCATAAGAATCTCTGAATAATTTCTGGCAAACTCTATTCCCAAAAAATATCTCAATTCACCCAAGTCTTTTATCTTGAACCTGTCTTTGAGAATACTTTTTGTCTCCAATATCAACTTGTGATAATCCCCTGTAACAAGCAAGTCATCAACATAGATTAACACCATCACTAAACTTGTCCTTTGTGCTTGCTGAATAATGAGTAGTCATAATGACTCTGCTGAAAACCAGAGTCAATTAGAGCTGAGGTTAGTTTAATATTCCATTGTCTGCTAGCCTGTTTGAGTTCATATAGTGACTTGATGAGCTTGCACACTATCCCTTTCTCCCCTTTGTGAATAAATCCCTGAGGAAGCTCCATGTATATATCTTCAGTCAAATCACGTTGAAGAAATGCATTGAATACATCCATCTGATGTATTTGCCAATGATGTGCAGCAGCCAACTGACAGTTCCCATTTTTATTACAGGTGAGAAAGTCTCCTGATAGTCCAACCCTTCTTTTTTATTATAACCCTTGACTACTAACTTAGCTTTGAACCTATCAACCTCACCATCAGCCTTATACTTTATTTTGTACACCTATTTACACCCTATGGCCCTCTTATCCTTAGGCAACTCAACAAGTTCCCACGTGTTATTATTTTTCAATGCTTGTATTTCATCTTGCATAGCTTGAGTCCACCTAGAATCCTGTAGGGCCTATTTATATGAAAGGGGTTCCCTTTCCTAGGAGAACTTAGTCAAATAACTCCTATAGGCTGGTGAGATGCTTTGATAGTCGACTACATTAGCAATGGAATGAGAGCAATTTCCAGAAGTAGTCTTCTTCTTTGTAAATATGTAGTCTGTATGCCAGATAGGAGGCTTAGTAAGCCTGTTGGATCTTCTAGTCATAACAACAAGAGTAAGAGCATACTGTACTAATGGAACCTGATTCTGATCATGTGAAACATGAGAATCAATATGAAGAGGTGCAGACTGTACTGATGCAATCTAATTCTGATCTTGAGTATTAGTAATAGATAAATCATAGTTTGCAGTATCATTAGCTCCATATTGATCATTTTGTACCATATTCCCGAAGACTACACATGGTGTAAGGGCATCATCTGTATGTGTAAATATAGTAGGTGCAATTGCAAGCTCAGTTGCCTATCCGGCCTTGTATCTTGAAAAGAAAATATATCTTCAAAGAAAATAGCATATCTGCTAACAAACACAAGTTTGGATTCAACATCCGATAGTTTGTATCCTTTTTGATTTACAGCATATCCCAAAAACATTGCTTTATTAGCCTTAAGAGCAAATTTTATCATTCATGGTAATATTTGTCGCAAATGCCAAGCAACCAATCACTCTAATGTGAGCTAGAGAAGGTGATTTGTGATAGAAAAGCTCATACGGAGACTTATTTCCAAGCACAGACAAAGGTATTCTGTTGATGATATAAGTATCTGCTTCCACACAATCTACCCAAAATCTATTAGGCAAACAACCTTGGAATTTAATAGCCCATGTAGTTTCCAATAAATGCATGTGTTTCCTTTCCACTACTCCATTTTGTTGTGGAGTGTGTGGGCAGGATTTTTGATGAATAATACCATGCATAACAAACAGATCATGCCAAGTAGAATTCAAAAATTCTCCTTCATTATCAGACCTAAAAACTTTGACACATTTTCCAAATTGGTTCTTTATCATCAACAGAAAATGTTTCAATACAACTATTACATCAGAGTTTAATGCTAGTAAAAATGTCCATGTCCATCTAGACTTATCATCAACTAAAGTACGAAAATATTCCATCCCATTGTAAGTAGCCACCTTATATGGACCCCAGACATCCATATGTATCAAGTCAAATATCTCATCTACTACAGTATGACCCACAGGAAATGAGACTCTAGTTTGTCTAGCTTGTGGACAGATAAGACATTGATCAATATGAAAGCTAGTACTATTAAAATCTTTTATTTTTCTAAGTACTCCCATAAGAACATGTCCTAATCTCTTGTGCCAAAGAGCTGGATCTGCATTATTTGTTCTAACTGCAGACATAGTTTGAATCCTTGCCTGCTGTTGATTTGCATTTCAGTTTAGTACATGCAACCCATCTTTTACATCACCAATCCCCTTGACCTTCCCAGCCAAGAGGTCCTGCTATACAAATATTTTTCTGAGAATTCTCCATTGTTTTGTTGGTTTCATTCAATACATTGAAGATCTGGTTGAGTTGTGTTGGTGATGAGTTCTTCATCATTTTCAGTATTTGCTCTTGTGTGACTTGACCTCTTTCTCCTTGTGATTGATCCCCCATGGTTGTATATGCTTTCCATTCCACATGATCCTGCATATTTTGCATTTGTCTTTGTGTGTTAGTACAATCTCCTATCACTATATTAATTTTCCTCTTACCCTTGAAGTTATCTGGATATCCAATAAGCAAATAACAATTATCCTTCACATGACCAGTTGCATTACAATTATCACACTTCTTCAGCTTATTATAATCTGCCCTAATATGCCCATTCATGTTGCAGAAATCACAATAAAAGGAATGAAAATTTCTTCTAGGATATGACTGCATGTTATTATTGAATTGTGGTGATCCAGCAACTCTACCAGAATACATAGCTAATGATTCCATTACCTCATGAATACAACCAGCAATTCCTTTTTGTCTCTCATCCTGTATGATTAATGCATACGCCTGATTTACACTAGGAAGACATGACATCATTAGAATGTGACCTCTTACCTGTGAATAACTGTCATTCAGCCCCATTAGAAATTGGAGCAATTTCTAATATTGTATTTGTTCAACATAGTCCTTTGCTTTATTACATCCACAACTAGGTGAGGGTAAAATTGAGTCATACTCATCCCATAGACTCTTCAATTTGGTAAAATAAGCAGACATAGTCAAAGTTCCTAGTGTAAGAGTGAAGATGCTTCTATGTAATTGAAAAAGTCTAGATCCATTGATTTTGTCAAATCTTTCCTTGACATCGAGCCATACCTGATTCACACTTGATAAATAGAGAATACTGCTAAGCAAATCTTTACTCAAGTTACATGTAAGCCAAGTGATCACAATTGCATTGCAACGATCCCAGATTTTCTTCAAAGGTTCATCAAAATCACTTCGCAAAACAAAGCCATCAATGAAGCCCAACTTGTTTCGTCAAAGCAGAGCAATCTCCATTGCGTGACTCCATAATGTGTAATTCTCCATCCCTGTCAACTGAATTCCAATAGAAAGAGCTCCAACTACATCAGATGAGCTCAAATACACTGGATGATTATGATCAATTGTCACAAAACCTCACGATCTGTGGAAGCTCTGTCAGTATATGCTCCCGTCAATCCATTCTCATTCACCATTCTGAAACAATTCCGGCAGAATCTCTCGATGTATCTTCAAAATCCTGATAAATCTCTAGAATCGCCTTCCTAGCTCTAATACCATGTTAAGATCAGTAAAAGTGAAAGAGGAAAAATTATATTGAATAAATAAAATTTGTTACAAGCTATCTATTTATACAAGAAAGGGAAAATACTAAAAATGTTGTTAATAACTAACTAACAATGACTCATAGTTTGTTAATTTATTCTAACTAACTTCTAATTACAAATCAACATCTGTACATTTAACTACTAATCAACAGCTGTACATTTAACTAGTTGCTCAACAAAAGATAAGAACAACTTTTCATATATGTTGTCAAATCTCTATATGTTAGAATCATCACAAAGAGCAGCCTTTTCACAAAATTTAATCGAATTCCATAAAACATACATTATGATGAAACTTACATTTTTGGCATTTTGCAGTCCCTTGGGCCACAATACATTTTTACTGATCAACTTCTTCAACGTCACTGCTAAACGACGATCCATCACAATAATTTATCCATACTCGATTCCAATTATAAAAGTCTACCATAACAAATTGTATTAGCGGGTAACTAAAAGAATGGGAAACATTTATTTGGCAAATAATTTCCTGAGACAAATAAAATTGTTATAAAAAACACATTTACTAGTATTTGTGTAAAATTCTCCATATTAATTTTCAACAACATTCTCGTGAAATCAAAAGTATAATTTTTCATCAATTAAAAGAAAATGTAAACTTACTTACTAACATGTAACCTATTATAATTATTCAATATTAGATTTTATGATTTAAGTAGCAATAAATGATCTCCAGCAAAAATTGGTTCACCTGGATTATTTTGGGGAGCGTTATTAAGTATTCCACCAAACTTAGTTTGATCCTGCATTAAGTAATAGGAATCTGCTGGTTGAAATGTACGATAGTGACAATCTTTTAGGTTCTCGCACCACCCTTCGCCCTAAAAAAACAAATTTAGCGAAATAAAATTAAATATACGATGAAAACAAAACACTAATTAATTAAACAAATTTACTTGAAGGTAAATTATCCAACTAGAAGCTCCAGCATCAAATCCCCGATCAAAGTAATATACCGGCGGACTTTCATCGAGACAAACCGTTTAACAAAAACAACCATCAAATCTAATTCTAATGAAAAAACAAAATGAAGATAATTATATATATTTATACCAGCGCCTTGTGTTATAGCGTTTTGAACTTTTGTGATATTGATTTTCTGCGCCTCTGCAATTGGATATAGTTAGAAAAATCAGGAATATTGTATTTGTTGCTCTATACTGTAATGGTTCCCATCCAAAGAGAGGACTTGTATATTTATATTCATAACTTAACATTGATTTATTCATAACTTAACGTGAACTTAGCACATCAAACGTGCATTTCGTGCATTACACGTGCATTACATGTGCATTTTGTGCGCACGTTTGATATGTCATCTTTCTTACTTTAGATTGATCAGGTATTTTTAATTAACAAACAAAAAAATTAATATTAATACAATTCCATTGTAAATACAATTTTGCAACCTTGACTCTGTCCTTCTTCTTCTCCTTATGTTCCTTTTATCAGATTTTGTTTTCACCAAATTCAAACTTGAATTCGTATTCACTTGTGTATTAGCAACCTTACAAGATAAAATTTAAAATTATTAAATATTAATATATGAAAAATTAAACAATATATGATGTATGAATGCTAATGCAGATTACTACAATCTATAGAATATCAAATATGTAAACAAACTCACAAAAATATCGAAAAGTGAACAGGAAATCATAAATACATAAAATTCAAAATACAAAAATATTTGATGAATATGAAAACTCAGTGTTCGATTTTAATATACATAAGCTATCTATAACTAAGTCATAGTAAATATAAAACGAAGAAATCACATAACCATGCAAGTATAACTTTATTCCTTTGAGTGATGGAAATGCTTTATAATTTCAGCCCAAACATTCCCCAATTTTCAGACTCAATTTCAGCCCAAACTTGACCCAAATCCCTTCCCTTTACAACCCCATAACCAAAACAAACATTCCAACTCAACAACACATTTCCATTTTTTCTCGAATTGATTGGAATCTGGTATACATTGAAAGAAAAGACTAAACACGGGTCAAATGGATGAAAATATACAGAAAATAGATCTCATATATGAATATATATATACAATGATATACAATACTGATATTCACTGAAAAAAGGCCCAACTTTTCAAAAAGAGCTGAAATTGAAGTAAAATTGGTCGGATGTTTCTGGACAACAACTACTTGGGCCATAGAGGCCCAAATTCGTTTTCACTCTTTTACTCTATTAAGGATTGGATTTGCTTACAAATATTTATTATTTATTTGTATTAATTTTAATTTTGAATATTTAAATTAATTTGATTAAATTTCTCAAAGATAACGATTTTTTGTTAATTTAATCGTAAATGATTTTGTTTGAATAATTTTATTACTTGGTCGTTTTTGGCATTTTTTACTTTTTGCAACGTGTATCAATCTAACGCTGTCAGCTTTAAAAAAATAAAATATACCCTAAAATGATACTGTGAAATACGTTTATACTAGTTCCGTAAAATTTTAGAAAAACGTATTATTTTGGTGAATTACTTTATATTATGGCTTAGTTTGGTCAAAACCTCGATTTTGGTATGATTAACTATATATAATAGCCTTTTCTTTTCTCTCCTTCTTAGGGATCGGCCAAGAATTTACCATTAGCCTGCACATCTGCAATGGAACCAAGTTTGGTAATTTCTGTAAGCTTTCGAAATAAAAACAAATATCTTTAATTGTATGATATAGTTATAACTTTAATTTTGTATGGTGTAGTGTTTTTCCCTCAAAATGTTGTTTCATATGTTCAAACTCCACTATTCATAATCAACTCAGTTTATGATTTCTGGCAGGTCAATGCAACAAATGTTAAATTTCTCTCAATTTTAAGAATTTTATTTTATTTCTTCTTTAGCTATTCTGATTATTCAAAATAAAACTATGAAATACAAAGAAATACTAACTATGGTACATTGACATAACTATCACAAAAAAAAAAAAACAGATTACAAAATGAATTAAATATATGAAATACAATTCCAAATCTATAGATGCAAAATACAATAAAACAATGAAATACAAATATATATACTGACTAAAACAGTAACAAAAGTTAATATACACTTCCAAATCTATGAATACAAAAAACATTAAAACTATGAAATATACACAATCAAACTCATCTAATGTGTTACATTAACATAACTAACACAGACACATAAAAAAAAAAACAGAACACAAAATACAAAAATAAATACTAACTATAACATAATAAAAATTTCATATACACTTCCAAACGCATTGTAACATGAATTTTTTTGAATCTTAAAAATTACTAAACAAAAAGAACTAAACATGCAAAACACAGAACATGCAAAAAAAAAAAAACTCTTCTCCAACAAATTGGTCTTCTTCAACTTCATGGTTATGAATTTGTGTGGGATTTCGCACATCGACGAATTCAGACATTTTTCCCTGTCGTATATCCTCCTTAGATTTAGAAGCGGAACCTACATTGTTGTTTAATTTTTGAGTGAAAAAAATTAAATGATAAAAAATCGGAAGAACTTTGATTATTTTGTCTAATATCTCTAGTAACTCTCTTGAAAACGTCTATTGAAGAGAGAATTATAAAGTCTCAAACCCTAAAAAATGTTTTAAGAACAAAAAAAAAAAAAAAAAAACTAAAAGCAGTAAGTAAATAAATATGAATCTGAAAAACATAATACCCAAATCAATGTTAATCTTCAAATCAAATCTTCCAACGAAATTAAATGAGAATAATAGAAAACATTAATATATTGAATCGAAAATCTGTAGAATTGATTTAGAAGAATGTTAGAGAGAGAAATTGAAAAGAAGCGTAAGAAAAGAGAGAAAAATATGGGACTTGATTAGGAAGAAAGTAAGAGAGAGAAATTGATAAGCTTAACAAAGAGAGAGAGAAAATTAAAATGACATTAATATCTATTCAATTACATAAATATAGGAAAATGTGTAATTTATGAGAGAGAAAAAAAAGGTGTAAATAATAAAATAGAAAATATTAATAATATCAGAATAATTATTTATTTTTTAAAATAATGACATTTTTGACATGTTTACTAATATTAGTAAAGTATTAATATTATCAATAAATAAGTTGGTTTTTTTTGACTAATTAGCTAAATTTTCCATATTTATTGTGTATTTGTGTTAATTTTAACTTTGAATATTTTGATTAATTTAATTAAATTTCTCAAAGATAACGATTTATGTTAATTTACTCTTAAATGATTTTATTTGAACAATTTTCTTACTTGTTCGTTTTTGACAATTTTCACTATTTTTAAAATACTTCCAAGTGTTCTTTTCAGAGCAGACCATAAGATCAATTTTTGCAAATTCAATTTCCGAGAGTACAAACTAATCGAAGATGCTGATGCTGCATTGACAAGAGTATAAATTGATTGAAGATACTGCATTGACAAGAGCATACCTCAATCTTTTTTCCTCATCAGCTCAGCAAATGCCAGGAAATATAGATTGACATATTTTAAGAGATGTAGTATCTCGATTTAAATGTTCATTCAAGAGAATATGATGAGACTCCTTGCTCATAATACAATATAATTTGTTTATTTTTTGATAATAACTTTTTCTTTATAATCTCATTTTGATAATAATACTACTTAAAGAGAAAGATTATCGTACGTATGAAGACTAATTTCACGTGGGTCTTCTTTCGAATGTGAATAAAATCTTTATAGGAAGAAATATTATTGTACTCAAGACTCATCCGAATTAAAGCATTTCCATCACTCAAAGGAATAAAGTTATACTTGCAGGGTTATGTGATTTCTTCGTTTTATATTTACTATGACTTAGTTATAAATAGCTTATGTATTTTAAAATCGAACACTGACATCTTCATGATATATATAAAAGTATAAATATTTGATTCCCTAATTTTCAGACTCAATTTCAGCCCAAACTTGACCCAAATCCCTTCCCTTTACAGCCCAATACCCAAAACAACATTCCAACTCAACAACACATTTCCATTTTTTATCGAATTGATTGGAATCTGGTATACGTTGAAAGAAAAGCCTAAACACGGGTCAAATGGAAGAAAATATGCAGAAAATACATCTGATATATGAATATATACAGTGATATACAGTACTGATATTCACTGAAAAAAAGCCCAACTTTTCAGAAAGAGCTGAAAATAGAAGTAAAATTGGCCGGATGATTCTGGACAACAGCTACTTGGGCCATAGAGGCCCAAATTCATTTTCACTCTTTTACTCTATTAAGGATTGAATTTGCTTATAAATATTTATTGTTATTTCTATTAATTTTACTTTGAATATTTAGATTAATTTAATTAAATTTCTCAAAGATAACAATTTTATGTTAATTTACTCGTAAATGATTTTGTTTGTATAATTTTCTTATTTGGTATTTTTTGGCATTTTTTACTTTTTGCAAAATTCTTTCAAGCGTTTAAGCTAAGTTATTTTTTAAATAACTTTAAATATCTTTTCTTTTAAGTTTTTCTCAAAATTAGTCAAAAAAGTTTTTATATTGTCAGGTAACAGTACGTTAGCGGTCATTTTGAGTGCTAATATTTTTTCAAAGTGGACATGGAAATGATCTCTTACCCTTTTTGTCTAAATCTGTAACATTAATATGTTAAAAATTAAAATAAATTTAATTGAGTTTTTTTAAATTCTTTAAAAAATTCAGTGGTGATTCCTTTAGAAGTTGATTTTTTCCTAAAAGTTGAAATCAGTTTATAACTTTTTCTTTTTTAGACATAAAACAAATATCACATAAAAAGAATAGTAATACTTTATGAACGACTTTTACAGTCAATGTTTATCATTTTTTGTAAGTATGTTTTTAAATAACTTTACAAGTTTTGAAGACTTGGATATAGAAGTGAAAATGCATGTTTGAGCAAAATTTTACATATTTTCGCAATGGATATTACTTCTTTCCCTAAGGGGTATAAACAATATAGTGACTTATATCATGGTCGTACAATAATACTATTGAGGTGTTCATTCATAGTTTTTAGTTAATGATATATACAAAAGTGGATTATTGATATGAAATATTGTTGATACCTAATTATAAATTGAAATAATATGTCAATGGAAAAAAATATATATACATCGAAAAATTATTGATCGAAAAATTTCTTTAAAACTTGCTCAAAAATTTCGCCGTATTGACTTTTAGCAGTATTTTGTACAACTCATATTCTCGATAATCTATCATCTATGCATCAATAAATTATTGCTTACAATATGTGTTTTAAAACAAATGGTAAAATCAAATATGAACACTCAAGTTTCAAAAGACGGAATAAATTTTGTAAAGCTAATGTATATTTGCTTTTATTTTTTTATACGATATTTGATATTTAATTCGCAAAGTTTCATATTGAAGGATAAAATGTTTTCTAACAAAGGTGACTTCGTACACAAGAGAAATCTGTGTATTTGTGGGACCACTTCTTTTACCTCTTTTTGTAAATGAAATCGGGTATAGATTTTTTTTTCTTTGGATTTTTTTATGTAGAAGAATATGCTATTATTTGATCAGAACAAGTAATATAATAAAAATGAAATTAGTTGTAATTAAATTGCAATTTTGGATTTGAAAATATAGTTAAGTAGCTAGTTCATATTCTTTTTTATTTTCTATCAAAATCTTTTAAATTTATCGTTGAGGCCTTTAATATAATAAATTATTAATTAATGATGAGTAAATTTATTGCATGAATCGTGTGATTGCCAATTTTCATATATGCATTTAATAAAGGGAACACTTAAAAGAAAACCTTAAATTGAGGAGGTTTAAATTTAATATGAACCTCCTAAATTGCATCAAATTGCTGAGGTTCATATAACCCCTTCCGATTTTTGTGCAATGCCTCAAAATTAAAATTATATAATTGAGTTGTTTACTTGATCATTTTCCCAAATTTTTATCGGAATTGAGTTTTACTCAACTTTCGTTTATTCTCCAACTTCCATCATACTATCCGGCCATTTATAGCTCTGGTTACTTTCAAATCGATCAAAATTACTCGATTTTCCAAATAATTATCAAATTTATCCAAATTTAAACCCAATCCAATTGTACTAAACTAACTAAATCCATACAAATTAAACCCCCCATTAACAAACACATTGATTAACGATTAAAAGATGAAAATTGAGGTTGTTCATGAAATTCACATGAGGGGTTTGTAAGTATTTCCATCTTGTTGAAAGAATATTGTTTATGGAATATCCTTAATTATTTTATTTTATGTTTTATGTAATAAATGGCTTACAGAATATTTGTTATTTACCCTAGCAACGTTCATCCCTTTTTCACTCGAAAGAATAAATTATCATTGATAAAACAAAAATTAAAAAAAAAAACATTTTTTATCAACGAGGTTTCAAGCATCTTAAATAAGTTGATTGAAAATAGCATTGTGTTATTCGATTATGTAATATAATAAATACGAAGACAGATTTTTAGGTCAGTTAACTTTGAATTAATTACTCCAAACTAGTCCTATCACATTTAATATTTCGTTATTAATTTTTTTTTGTAAAATTTACATTTTGTTTTTGTTTGTAGGACAAAAACATTTTTTTTGGCTTTGCTAGCACTACTTTGTACAACTCATGTTCTTGGCACCGATGATAATTATTCGTACATTAATATCACAATACTTCATAGTGCAACTGCCCAAGGCGCAGGTGATTTAAGAGTGTCAAAAAAAATTAATATACTCTTAATTCCTCAAAGAAAATCAAATTTATATTTGTTTCAATTTGTCAATAGTATGTCTCGATGGAAGTCCACCAGCATATCATCTGGATAGGGGACATGGTACCGGACTTCGCAGCTGGGTTATCTACTTAGATGTAAGTTACTTGATTCTTTGCAATTGATTCACATATTTGACATAATTATTGAGTCGATCACCAAATTAACTCGGAGAAATAATTCATCATATAGGGAGGCGGTTGGTGTAACAATATCTCAGATTGTCTTGATCGTTCAACTAAGTTCACAGGTTCTTCAACCAAGATGAATCAACTAAGTTTTTTTGGTGGGATACTTCATAATACCTCCAAAGAGAATCCAGGTGATGAAGCTCATATATATATATATATATATATATATATATATATATATATATATATATATATATATTACTTTAATCTTTTGTGTGCATATGCAAAAATAATAATGAACTTCTTCCAACTGCAAACAATATTGTAATTTTGGTAGACTTTCACAATTGGAACCGAGTGAGGGTGAAGTATTGTGATGGTGCATCTTTCACTGGTGATGTTGAACAAGTCAACCCCGTAAGAAAATACACACATATATATCCTTACATATATGTTATTAATTCTATGACGTTTTTCTTGATTAAATTTGTCAAATAATTCACACTAGGAGAATAAGTTATATTTTCGAGGGGCAAGAATATTTAAGGCAATTATGGAGGATTTATGGTGCAAAGGAATGAAAAATGCTGAAAATGTAAGAATAATTTATTGACACTACCTAGCTTCATATTCCTAATTATACAAGTCCTATATGTACTACTACCTTATTGAATATCAAAATATTGTTAGGCAATTCTAACCGGAACATCAGCCGGAGGATTGGCAACAATCTTGAACTGTGACAAGTTCAAAAGCCTTTTTCCAGGGAGTGCCAGAGTAAAATGTGTTGCAAGTGCTGGCTTCTTCATCGACGGGTATGATCTTCCCATATTTACGTCATGTAAAATCTTATTCTACACCTTCTATTTGTTGGGTTTTATTTGCCCTAAATTTCTTACCATAAATAGGTTTTCCTTTTAGGAAAAATGTTTTGGATTGACTAATCTTTTTCTTGTCGGAAAAGGTTTAGGACTCTATAATAGAGGAATGTTCCTTCTAACTTAATCAGCATTCACAATGTAGTCTTAAGAGCTTTGAGAGTTTTGGTTAGAGGGAGAACTTATGGGTCACAAGCTTGATAAGTTATCACTTGTGTGAACCTCCCATGTATTCCGAGTGAATTGGTTGAGGTTGTTTCTCTCTGTATTTTGTATTTTGTACTCTCATATTTATAGTGGATTGCTCATCTCCTTTGTGGACGTAGGTCGATTGACCGAACCACGTTAAATCTTTGTGTCTTTTGGTATATTTCTCGTTGTCTTCTTACTCGTGGTCTTTTGAGGTTTGCTTTGCTAGCTTCCATGTTTACACCTGCTTATTTCCGGTCCTAACACTATTAATGGCAAGTTCATGATTTACATGCAGCAAGACAATAAGTGGTACTTCACATATTCAAGAGATGTATCAAGAAATTGTTAACCTACATGTACGTTTCATATTTCTTGTTTGTGTGAATATATATATATATATATATATAGTGATTTTGGTATGCTCAACTATATATAATAGCCTTTTCTTTTCTCTCCTTCTTAGGGATCGGCCAAGAATTTACCATCAGCTTGCACGTCTGCAATGGAACCAAGTTTGGTAAATTCTTTAAGCTTTCGAAATAAAAACAAATATCTTTAATTGTATGATATAGTTATAACTTTAAATTTTATATGGTGCAGTGTTTTTTCCCTCAAAATGTTGTTTCATATGTTCAGACTCCACTATTCATAATCAACTCAGTTTATGATTCCTGGCAGGTCAATGCAACAAATGTTAAATTTCTCTCAAATTTTAAGAATTTTATTTGTTTCTTCTTTAGCTATTCTGATTATTCAACAATCTTAACTCCAGATTAATAACACTTTGGTTCCTTCGTACCTTGATCCTCAACATGCTTGGAAGGGTTGCATCAAGAACATAAGTAGTTGCACATCTAGCCAACTTACAATTATTCGAGGTTAACATTTATCTAGTGATTAACTAATAATCTACATGATGTTACACATGTATAGTGACTCTTCATCTTGTCCTTTAATTTTTTTTTTTAACTTACAGCCTTCGGAGTTGAATTCTTGAAGATATTTAGCGGACTACCCCCTTGTTTTACAAGGGGTTATTTCCTCACATCTTGCTATTCACATGGTGATGTTCTATCAGCATCATACTGGCATAATACCACCTCTCCAAGGTTACTTAGTAAGGTAATGTTTGTTTGTTTTATCCATATAAAGTTTGAACACCCAATTTTTTTTTTGGGATAATGTATAAATACCCCCTCAATCTATGCACGTAATCTCGGAGACACACTTATACTATACTAAGGTCCTATTACCCCCTAAACTTATTTTATAAATAATTTTTTACTCCTTTTCGGCCTACGTGGCACTATTTTGTGGGTCCAGTGCTGGTTGAATTTTTTTTTAGCTAGTGCCACGTAGGCCGAAAAAGGATAGAAAATTACTTATAAAATATGTTTAGGGCGGTAATAAGACCTTAGTATAGTACAAGTGTGTCTTTGAGATTTCGGTCATAGGTTGAGGGGATACTTGCACATTTTCCTTCTTTTTTTTTTGATTTTTTCATAACAAATTTTAATCTCTTATAACATTTTATGTGTATAGACAATTGCAGAAGCTGTTGGGGATTGGTACTTTGAGAGAGCAGGATTTCAACATATAGACCCGTCTCCTAGTGTTAAAAATTGCAAATAATTATAAGTTCTGTGAGATTCTCTAATGAATACGCTTGCAAGGAGATACTAATGAAGTTTGTCTCTCTTTATGGTCTTGTACTTACTAATGAAGTTTTAGTACATATCAATGGATAGATGATATAGTTGTGGAGTGTGAATGTATACTAATTTACAACATCATCTTACTATAGTATAATTGTTCATTTTCAAGTCACTTATGTTTGATTTTGGACTTGTATCAATAGAAGATAAGAGTGAGCAGCTTGAAAGATAAGAATCTTTTATCTTAATATTTTAAAGATTTTTTTAGTTATCAAGAGATCAAAAAAGGATAAGACCTTTAAAAGACAAGTTAAAAATAATATTTTGTATCAATAAAGTCATTGAACTTGTTTACTTGAGCTGATTGCTTAATTCAATAATACAAGCAATGGTTTTTCTTTGTTAAAATCCTGTAATGCCCAGATAATTTTTTCATAGCTAAATGAGTCATAACTTATTTGACCAAATATTTAGAAGCTCAAAAGTATTTGTTTATTTTGTCAAGATTTATTTATTCTAATAATAAACAATGAGGTGTTTGGGAGAAAAAAGAAGGTATTTCTATAGAGTAGCAATAAACTATTTTTGACCGATTTTTTTTTTTTTTTAAAAACACATTTAAGAAAAATATATTTAGAAGCACTTTTAAAATTTTAGTCAAATATAATTGTTGCTCATAAGTGTTTTAAATTTTAAAATTAAACTTATTGTTTAAAAACAAACTATTTCTAAAATAAAATCTTGGTATTTCTCCTCAGGCAATAGGACTTTATATGGTTTCGAAAGAAAACAAGCTTTTTTAGGTCATAGAAGACCACTTTATCCAAATTTTGGAATATTAAAATGAATTTTGTTGTTGCATTTTTGGGCTTAAATCTTATAATCCAACAAACTGAGGGCATATTAGGAAATATCATACAAAAATTATTACTATGGTTTTTGAACTATACTAGGTGTATAAATCACCTTTTTAATACTCTTAAATTTTGAGAAAACTAAGCAAAATACTTACAGAACAAAATTTCTTACCATTAATCTTGACTGATTTACCTCAATGAAAATAAAATCCTTAATATTATGTACAAGAATTTTAAGCATTGTGATTCTAAAATCTTAAAATATTGAGTAATTAAAGTATTCCGTGATTATAATAAAATCTTTCAAAAACTCTTATATTGATTGTTACTAGTTTATTATAAGGCTAGACAATTAATTAAACGACGTCGAATAAAAACTTTCACGGCTATGCATTGAATTTATTTTTATAAATAGAAATATTATTATTGTAAAGATATTAAATAAAAAATATTTGATAAAAAATAATAATGCCAAATTATGTTAAAGTTTATGACTATTTATTACTAGAAATAATTAATAAAAAGGGCATTCTAAAGAGTTTTAAAAGAGCGTTTTTGAACGTCATCATCATATACATTCTAAATGGATTTGTCCGGCTATGATGTACAACTTGCTAAAGACATAAACAATATAAACTAAAATCATAAATCTGCTCTATTAAGAGTTTTAAGCACTTTTTGAAAAAAAATAAAAAAAGAAAGTAATATTGTGTTAACAAAATATCCATCACGTAAATTGATTTTTTTTTGAATATTTCAATTGATCATCAAATACTGCAGAGATATATTACGCTTAAAATAAATTGACTTACTTCTCTTAAATTATAAGATCTTTTGAATTAGGATCAACTCAATTTTTATTCTTAAACTGGCATCTCAAATATTTTACATGTGCCCTAAATGGAGGGGCGACCCTCCTTGACCAAAGGGTGTCAGGAAAATTACATTGTAGGTAGAGGTCAAGTTTTCATTTAATAAATATATATACAAGCATTGACATGCCTTGATACAAGTAAAAGGTCTAGTATAGTGATTAAGGGGTTGCAAAACTCCTTAAGCTTGTGTGTTCAAGCCTTGCTAGGCTCAATTGTAATTACTTTTTTTTTCCTTTAACCTTTGACACTCCTAAATGTCATCGTTTTCTCTTCTAAAAATTTAAATGCAATTTAAAATAATTAACATGATAATTTTATTATGGAAAAAGGTAAAAAATGTTCTTAAACTATATGAAAGGAACAAAAATATCCTTCGTTTATATTTTGGCTCAAAAATGCCTTTACTGTAAATATTTTGGCTTAAATTCACAATAGTATGGAACAAAAATGTTTTCCGTTTATTGCACATTTTCACCTTCTTTGAACCAAATTTCGATTCCTTTTCCTAGACAATTTTGCATTGGAAAAGACTGATATAAATGAGTCTGTGATTTTTGAAAAGCTTGATCGATCTTCTGCTTATTCTAACCCTCTTTCGACACTAATGGAGAAGCTTGATGAGGTTTCATGATCACAAATTCAGATTTCTCTTTTTTAGTTTTAGAGACTACAACTTTCTCAATATTTTCAAGGCTAGCTGAGATTATAACTTTCTCCACATTCAAATCTTCTTCGACTTCAACCATATAAATAGTCACCCCTCCATCATTTGGCTTGAGGTTACTATTGATATTATGAGTGGCATTCTGAAAAGTGATGACTTTTTTATCTATCAAATCTTGAATTTTATGCATCAAGTTTCTACAATCCTCAGTAATATGTCCAGCACCTCTTGAATGATAAGCACATTGAAGATCTTGATCTTCTTGTGAGGCTAATCTAGATGACTACATTTCTAATCATGGCTCTGATACCATGTTAACTTTCATAGATAAAAAGTATCCTAAGTTCTTAAATAGAGGAAAAAGAACAGTAGAGGAAGAAGACTATGAAGAAATCTGAATTCTCATTGAATTCAACTTTACATACATGCTACAAAAAATTCTATTTATACACATACAATCTTCAGTAGCTCATTAGTTAGTTCTCTTAACAGCTAGTCTGACTGTTTAAATAACTTCTAACAACCTTCTAACTACATGAGCTAATTCTAACTCATGTGTGGTTATATCAGCTTGCTTCTTGTCTTAATAATATTCAAGTAAAAAAGACCATAACATAAAAAATCTGCATTTGAAGTGTGCATACGCCATATAACTGTACGCTTTAATATTAATTAATGTTTACAATAAATGACTTACGCAGAATATTTGTAATAAGAGAACACTTAGCTAGTGTTTGACCATAGATATTCAAATATTTTTGGCAAATATTATTTGGATGAAAATTTGGGTGAAATTTCACCATGTGTTTGGCCATAGAATTTGGGAAACATATTTCATTTTTTTAAGAAATATGATTTATACACATAAGTTTTTAAAACTACAAAATTAATCATAAATTAGTATTATATAGCAAAATAGAAATCTCGATTTCCAATTTTCTGAAAAAACTCATTCCTAACTTCTATTAATCGTGGACCACTGATGGCATAACCTTTAAATCCGGACTTCCTCGCATCATCATGCAAGACACTTACAAGGATTGATGTTTCTTCATCGGTCCATTTATCAACCGCTGAACCACGTGATTTATTTATTTTTTACGTTTCTACAATACAACATCAACATGACAACACATCATATGCATAACTTAATTTTTTTTAGAGTGCACAAAATCTAAAAGCATGTCTTTACTAAAAATGAAAGACGTACGAACACGATTGAAAGTATATTACCCTGTTAATCGAAAAAGGTGAAGTCATAGAGTTCTCGTCGGAAATCTCAAAACCAGCTTCAGGAATAATGGGCATTACAAAACTTAACAAACAAGCCTGAAAAATTAGTCGCACCAGTCGAATGAAAAAATAAAATACAAGGAGAAAAGATTCTTATCATTCTTAACTCTTAAACTAAACAAGAGAACATATTCATACAAATCAATTCAAGCAAGTTCAATCTAAACGAAATTCACTATAAGAAAAAATATGTAGATTTTTACAAATTACCTTCAATTGTTTCTCCAGAGAGGACTGCCACAGAGCTTTTACTATGGTTGTTCAACTATATAAAAGTCCATGTACGTATATGCTCTATATAATAGAAAAGTGTACTAATTGAGTTAGTTGTATGATGGGGAGCTAATTGAATTGGTTGGTGTCAATAAATAGATTATTTTTGTAAAATATATAAGTTAGGTGTAAAAATTGAATTTCTAAAACTTTCCAAATATTGAAATTTGGCCCAAATACTAGTTTTTTCTAGTATTTGGGACTTTGGAAAATTTGCCAAAAAATTTGCCAAATAATGAAAAAGTATATTGACAAACAAAATTTGTCAAGTTCTTTCCCAAGTTTTACTTGCATAATCTAACGGGGCCCTAATTAGTTGTTTCTCATTGAATCCTCAGCATTGTGCCTAACACATATTGATTGGTAAGCACAATGAAGATCTTGATTTTCTTGTGAGACTAATCTAGATAGCTACACTTTTTGATCCTAATTCTGATATCATGTTAACTTTCATAGATGAAGAGTATCTTAAGAGGCACTATTCATACACATCAATCTTCAGAAGCTCATTAGTCAGTTCTCTTAACAGGACCTGACTATCTAACTTCTAACTACATGAGTTAATTCTATCTCATGTGTGGTTATATCAACTTGCTTCTTGGCTTAACAATATTAAAATAAAGAAGACCATAACATAAAAAAATTTGTATTTGAAGTGTGCACACGCCATGTAGCAATACACTTTAATATTAATTAATGTTTACAATAAATGACTTACTCGGAATATTTGTAATTTTACATTCCCTTTGAAAGAATAATGTAGCGACAAATATTGTGAGAGCGAAAGGAACCCACCTATTCACGATTACTGATTTAACTTTGAAACTATATATTTTTTTTCAATAAAAATATAATTAGGTAGTATTGATTATGCATAGCTGAACACTGAGTTTTTTCCAATTGACGTGTTATATTATTGATTATGTATAACTAAAGACTAGACTAGGATACTTATTAGGTAACAGATCAGCGTCTATCTCTATTATCACTCCATCTAAAATTATCATATGACCGATCACTATTTATATAAAAAAAATTATAATTTCAAATTTAGAATTCAAATAAGAAAACACTTAATTAGTTCTTTTAATAAGAATTACTTCTATGGAGTATTATTTTTCTTTACAAAATAGAGGTAAAATCATAGTTGTCCTTCACATCTACTTCTACAGCATAATCATGCATTTCCCTCTAAATCCTCATTTCATTATCATCAACCCTTTCAAGAAGAACAAATTTCTTGTTGCTAACATGTAATCCTAATTATCTCAAGCTAAGCTTGTTTTTTTTTTATATCTGTTTCTTTTTGTTTCATCTATAACTATCAATTGTGTAAAATTTACAGTTGTTTTTGTTTGTTGTAGGACAAAAATATCAACAAGGTTTTTTCTCCTGAATACTTCATAATAATGCCAAAGGAAATCCAGATGATCGATGAATCTTGTCAAATTGAAGAGAGCTACAAAAACTCCATGGATGAAAGCTTGATCAAAAAGGAAGGAGAAGGAGCATTGAAAAAGTGTGACTGTTTTCTTTCAATTGAGTAACTGAAAATGTGAGTTACATGTGGTTATATAACCACCAAAACAGAACTAACTAAAACAGAAATTCTAACTAACTTCCTGAACATTTAACTAATTGAATTAACAACTAATTAATTACATTAACAACTATGTGTAATGACTAATTTAACCTCAATACCCCCCCTCAAATTGGAGCAGAGGTGATCGAAACCAATTTGTCTAGAATTGTCGAATGCTTGATCCCAGTAAGTGCCTTGGTAAGAACATCTGCCAACTGATTAGTAGTGTCAACATGATGCAACGAAATAAGTCCTTCTTGGAGCTTTGATCTCACAAAATGACAATCCACTTCTATATGTTTCGTACGTTCATGAAAAACAGGATTTTTAGCAATATGTATAGCTGCTTGGCTATCACAAAATACAGGATATGGTGTAGTCTGATGTATGTTCAGCTCTTCAAACAACCTTTGCAACCAGGTTAACTCACCTACTACCTTTCTCAATGATCTGTACTCTGCTTCAGCTGAAGAGAGTGAAATTGTTTCTTGTTTCTTGGACTTCCAACTAATAGGACTGTCGCCTAACAACACAATGTAACCACTAACAGACCTCCTTGAATCAGGACAAGCAGCCCAATCAGAGTCGCAATATGCTGTACATCAAAGTTGGCAACAGATGACATAAAAACACCTAGAGTAGGGTCTTTCTTGAGGTATCTTAACATATGAAAAGCAGCCTGTAAATGAGGCTCTCTAGGATCTTGCATGTACTGGCTGAGAAGTTGCACACCATAAGTGAGATCAAGCCTAGTGTGTGTGAGGAAATTCAATTTACCAATCAGTTTTCTGTAATAAGTAGGGTCATCCAGAACCTTTCCTTCATGGGATCTTAACTTGACATTTGGATCTAGTGGAGAAGACAAAGGAGCCATGTGATCACAATTGAACTCTTTGAGAAGATCCAACACAAACTTTCTCTGAGAAATCAGAATCCCATCAGCTTTGTACAAGACTTCCAAGCCTAGAAAGTAATGTAGTCTGCCAAGATCTTTGATCTTAAACTGATTATCAAGAAACCTTTTTAGCTCCTCAATTTCATTAGTGTCTGTTCCTGTCAGTAAGATATCATCCACATAAACACCTAGAAAGACATTAGATGTACCTCTTTTCTTGTAAAACAGTGAATAGTCATGAGGAGAGTGTTCATATCCTCTTGTGTATAGTGCCTCAGTCAGCTTTTCATACCACTGCCTACTAGCCTGCTTTAAACCATATAGTGACTTGTTTAACTTGCAAACTAAATTCTTGTGAGGAGTGGCCAAACCTGGTGGAATGTCCATATACACTTCCTCATGTAAATCTCCATGTAGGAAGGCATTATTCACATCAAGCTGGTGTATGCTCCACTTTTTTTGCAGCAACAGCAATAAGTGTTCTCACAGTGGTCATCTTGACCACAGGTGAAAAGGTTTCTGTATAGTCTATGCCATGATGTTGAGTATATCCCTTTACTACAAGTCTTGCTTTATATCTTTCTACACTTCCATCAGCCTTGTGTTTAACCTTGTAAACCCACCTACAACCAACAGACTTCTTACCCTTTGGCAAGTTTGTGAGAGTCCAAGTATTGTTGTCATGCAGGGCAAGAAACTCTTGTGTCATTGCCTTTTGCCATTCAGGATCCATAGATGCTTCCTCATATGAATTAGGTTCACAATCATGAGAAATATTCATTACACAGGACTGACTATCAGAACTAAAAACATCAGGAGACACATGATGCTTAAGAGTGAAAAGGGCATTCAAGGGTAAAGAATGTGGTTGTGGTGGTTGTGAGTTTGATATATTTGAGGATGGTATATTATGAACATAGTCAGTTAAGTATGTAGGAGCCTTATGTATCCTTTGGGATCTTCTAGGCTGTGGTATAGCTGTGGAATTTTCAGGTGTGATATGAGTAGGTGAAGCTGTATTTTCAGGAGTAACATGAGTATGTGATGTGGTGGTATCTTTGCTGGAGTAAATTTGATCATCATATGATGTTGGATAATCATGAAGAGACACACTGTAAAAGGGGAATTTTGGAAAGTGAGTAGGGTCTTTAGACATGGCAAAAGGAAATATAGTTTCATGAAAGATAACATCCCTTGAGACATGGATTTTCTGAGTGGATAAGTTTAAGACTTTGTAACCCTTTGTAGCATAAGGATATCCAACAAACACATGTGGTATGGTTTTGGGATCAAACTTAGTTCTGTGAGCTTTTGGAGTAGTAGGATAACATAAACATCCAAAGCTCTTTAGGTGAGAGTAGACAGGCTTGTGTTTATACAAAATTTCATATGGAGTTTTATTGTGAAGAGGAAAAGAAGGCAGCCTATTGATAAGGTATGTGGAAGCAAGTATACACTCACCCCAATATTTCACTGGGAGTTTAGACTGAAAAAGTAGAGCCCTTGCTGTCTCAAGAATATATTTGTGCTTTCTTTCGACCACACCATTTTGTTGAGGAGTATAAGGGCAAGATTTCTGATGGATGATCCCTTTGGATTGAAAAAATAGAGTGGTTTCATTGCTAGTGAATTCCAAACCATTATCTGATCTGATGGTTTTAACAGTGGTGCTGAACTGGTTTTCTACCATGAGTATAAAGGTTTTAAGGACATGGAAAGCATTGCTTTTACAACTTAGAAGTTGTGTCCAGGTAGATTTACTAAAGTCATCTACTAGAGTAATGAAATACTTGAAGTTATCATGAGTTGTTGTTTGATATGGACCCCAGATGTCAACATGTAATAGTTCAAAAATGCCAGTAGTGGTATGTGTTTTTGGTGGAAAGGGTAATCTGGATTGTCTTGCCATGGGACATATAGGACAGAAGAAAGGTTGTTTTGATGAGAATTTTGCTGGTATGGAGGATATATTTTTCATTTTCACAAAGGGTACATGACCAAGTCTATAATGCCACAGCAGATCCACACTATCATTAGGAAAGGAACAAGAAATAAAAGAGTTGTTAGTAACATTGTCTTTATTACCAACAATAGAAGAGTTTATTTCATCTGAATGAGAATTACAGGAAAGAGATGTACATTGTACTTTATTACTGGATGAAGGGTAGGAAGAAGATGAATAATGCTGAGCATGTGAGTTCTCTTGTAAGCAATCTGAGCAAAGGAAATAAAGGCCACCATGCATCTTACCAATTTCCAGAGGCCTCTTCAGTGAAGGGGCCTGCAACATACAAGAGGTGTTAGAAAAAGAGACAGTGCATTGAAGATGGTTCACAAGAGAGTTGATGGAGATTAAATTGTATTTGAATGATGGGGCATACAATACTCCTGATAAGGTGATCTTAGGTGTAAGATGTACACTACCAACTACTGTGATTTTGACTCTATATCCATTTGGTAACTTGACCAGCATAGGATAAGGTAGATTTACTGGATTTATAAGGTTATTTTTGTTAAAAGTCATGTGATGAGAAGCTCCTGAGTCTAGAATCCATAGATCAGTCCTTGTTTTGAAACATTCACATGAAAGTTTGATATAATCAAAAGAGAAAGAGTAAGCAAAACCACCTGCAAAGTTCACAGATCCACACACTCCATCATTTTGAAACTGGTTCAGTAAGTGGGAAACTTGATCATATTGCTCCTTGGTGATACTGATGTTCTCACTTCCTTGAGGATCATTACAAGAGGTTGAACTTGATTCCTTTGTTTGTCCACTAGTATCTCCATCACAGGATAGTCTTACAGAATTTGCTGATGCACCTTTTCCTTTATTGTTAGGTCTTGGATTTGGATATGTGTTTTGAACTGTGTTCCTTGAATTATGCTGATCTCGAGCAGAGCCATTTGTATCATTAGATGGATAGCCATGCAACTTGTAACACTTTGCTCTAACATGTCCTGGTCTTCTACAGTAGTCACAGAAAGGTCTTCCTCTTGGTGTTGTATTGGAGGTAGAATAGTTTGTTTGAAAACTTCTACCTCCTGAACTTGATGAAACTGCTGCTAGAGAACTATTCTCAGTAAACATTTGACCATTTGGTTTAAATTCTCGTTGTTTTTCCTCCTGCACTAGTAAGGCAAAAGCTTGTGCCAAAGATGGTAGTGGATTCATCATCAAGATACTTCCCCTAATTGTAGTATACACCACATTCAAACCCATCAGAAATTGAATCAACCGTCTATCTTGTTCTGCCTTCTGAACATTAGCTTTAGCTCCACACACACACACACAACTACATTGACTTGCAACACACAGACTGTTTAACTCTTCCCAAAGTTTCTTCATACGAGTGTAATATGTTGTGATATCGAGAATACCTTGATTAAGGTCATTTATCTCCTTCTGAGTTTGATACAATTTGGCTCCATTTGTTTGATCATATCGATCCTCCAGTTCTGTCCATAACTCCAAAGCATCATTAACATATTCAACACTATCAGCAATGTCTCGATCTAGAGAGTTGAGAATCCATGAAGTGACCATATCATCGCATCTCACCCATTGACGATAACTGGAATGGTTCACCTCTGGTCGCTTACACTCTCCATTGATGAACACTAGCTTGTTCTTCACTGACAAGCTACGAAGTACACTACGACGCCATGAATGAAAACCAGTGCCATTGAAAGGAACTGGTACGAGTACTGCTCCAGGATTGTCTGAGGGATGAATATAGAAGTGACTCCCTGCATCAATTCCAGATAAAGGAACACTGTCTAATGCAGTGCTCGTAGATGCAGAATTTGTCATTGTTTTTCGAAAAACAGAAAATCGAATTCACAGAGGATTTGATGCGCAGATTGAAGAAGGAAAGAAGCAAGAAAATCAGAAACGTTCCTGCTCTGATACCATGTCAAATTGAAGAGAGCTACAAAAACTCCATGGATGAAAGCTTGATCAAAAAGGAAGGAGAAGGAGCATTGAAAAAGTGTGGCTGTTTTCTTTCAATTGAGTAACTGAAAATGTGAGTTACATGTGGTTATATAACCACCAAAACAGAACTAACTAAAACAGAAATTCTAACTAACTTCCTGAACATTTAACTAATTGAATTAACAACTAATTAATTACATTAACAACTATGTGTAATGACTAATTTAACCTCAATAAATCTCATATATATTTTATTATTTTTACTTTTATTTTTTTTTCTTTTGTAATATTATGAATCTTATCAAATTTTGGTGCGTCCAAATACATGTATCTCAGGATATATGGGGTCATTTATTCCAGATACATTATATCCAAGGAAATTCGTATGTCTCTAAGATACATAGACAAATCTCTTTTGGCCTTCCTCCCATCTCGCTTTCCATATTCACATATTTCGTTCGTGTATCTAGTATGTCAGATACATGTGAATCTCACTAGACATATGTATAAATGTTCTAGTGTGATTAGCATGTATCTTAGATATATACGCAAATATCGCTCGTTTCCCTCACATCTTGCTCGTCACTCTCATATTTTGCTTGCATATCTGGTATCACAAATACATGTAAATTACGTCGTATGTAATATGTACACATATATCTGAAATGGTATGAAATTAGTAAAAGGTGAAATAATATACGTAACTATTTCAAACTATATGAAAAAATAGTAAATATGATAGCAACGTTGTATACTTAGGTAGTTTCTCTTAAAAAACACACACGCACACACAAACATAAACAAAATAAAAACTTTCTGACCGGTGTATAATATATGTATATACATTGCATTTGACAAGCAAACAAGTGTAAAATCAATTTTATTGGGATTATCTTTACTAATTGCATAAGAATACATATATAGTATCTGTATAGGGCATCACAGCATACAATGTTATGCCATGATAACTTTTCCCTTATTGTGAAATATTTAACAAATCAATACAAGCTTCTTTCCTTCTATATTTTCTATTTCCCTTTGGGAGTTTCTGATTTTTCATATCAATGATCTCAAAGAATAGCTTCTATCAATGATTTTATATATCAATGTTGAAAGTATGGACATTTGGATCAAAAACACGGTTGTGACAGGTTTTGTCACAAGGGTAAGGGCAATCAATCTTCTGGAATGGATTTTTGTCGTAAAACCAGTCTCCGAGTGCTTTGGCTATAGTCTGCAGAAAACACATTTTTAGCAGAGTCAGTGGTTCTACACGAATGGTCTACGCCAACAAGAAGTTTAACCAACATGTTAGAGTTCAGTTAATTTCTTACCTTGTTAGCTAACTTAGGAGAGTCAGCCCTGTACCATGTTTCTTGAACTTCAGTTTGACAGTGTGCGTAGCAGGAGTTGATGAAATAGCCTCTTGATGAAGAAGGGCCGAGCGCGTTTAATGCTCTCAGAAACAACAATCTATAACCTGATGAATGAGTCTCAACTGTCAGACATCATGAACAAATGAAAAATGTATCTTTTCTGTTTCAGAATGAAAGCTTCGACGTCATATTGTATCATCTAAAATTCAAATTCAACGTAGAGGTATTGAGGGATTAGAGTCCTGACCATGCATAATTTGAAGCTGCCTGGAAGAGCATTTCAGTATATCAAGTTTGCAGTTGAGCCAAACCCCATAGGGATCAGCAACATCAGGAGCCAAAATGTTCTTTATCTGAATTCAAATGATACAAAGTCAGGAAAATCAAGTAATTTTATACTTTTTTCTACATTTATTGTTATTCATGGCGTATCGGATGGATGTGTCAGACACACGGGGATCAGCAAGTCCGGGAGCCAAACTGTTCTTATCTGAAGTCAGATAATAATACTAAGTCAGGAAGACCAAGTAATTCCACTTTGGTTTATAAATTAATCAGTTGTATCCATGTAATACAAAGTTATCGGATAAACAAGGCAATCTGGTGAGATCAGAGTCTTGAAAGGATCAGAACTCATATCCATATTTAGCCCAGGAACTTTAAAATCTTGACCAGATTATTGATGGTGTTCGCAATTCTTAGATGATTCATGCTATGTGTCAACAATGACATATCTTGTCCAATGTTTGTGTCAACGCAATGAAATCACTCACAGAAGACGAAAAGCAGGTTTCAAGTACTTACTTATTACCTAAAAAGTCAACATATAGTATCCAAAAGTGTGCTGCCTAACACCAAATCTCCCTCTATAAGTTTTAGGTGAGGTATTGTATCACAAACAACACAGAAATGCAAAAGTTTTCAAATCCAATGGAGCTAAAAAGGCAATAATTATAAAACAATCGAGGGTCGAAATATAGCAGAGAAAGGAAATTCTAGAAGAGAAGATAGCACAATCCAACAGGAGTTGGAGTTTCCAGAAATGCTCTTTACCTGCCAGGAATCATAGGCTGCATTAACTAGGAAAAGTGGTGTCCGCACGTGTTGAGCAACATTTTGCGGGAAAAAACACTGAAAGATGCATTGGGTTATTGGTGTAAGATGCAATAAAGTAAAAGTCAGAAACTATATTATGAAAGAAACAGTTCTTACCAAATCCGGCTTCAACCTTGAGGTACACACTGGTGGCAGATTTTTGGCAGAACCCTGAAGCCAATATAAGGTAAAATGAACATCAAATTTATCTTAAGTCTCTCCGTTGACTTCACTATTTGTTCTTTTTCTAGACACAAGTAACATTAGAAAATGGAAGTTCATAGAAAAGGAGATAAAAAGCTACAGATTTCCAACATTTTTATCCCCTAAAGAGAAAAGGAAAGATTACATAACAATCTACAGGATGTTCACTTCACAAATCAGACTGTATAATGGCTGGCTAAACCATGGATTGCTCATAATAGGCCTTGACACATCCAGAAGATGAAAGAAAGAATGTGGAGCTAGCTACAACCAAAACTATAATGGAACTCCCATGAGAAGGATGTTAAAGAAACATACATGTAATCTAACAACATCTCTGAAGTATTCTTCAATATGAGGCGCACCAGAAATATCTTTCCTGCAATAAAAGCAGAGAATTGCACTAGCAGTCAAGGAAAATAAAATTCTTGAAGGCTTTAAGAACACCAAGGTTTTTGTTTTTTTAGTAATTGGAGAACACCAGGATAGAAATAAACTATAAAAATCCTTACACATCGATAAAATAACCAGCATCCGAAAAGCACTTTACTTTTGCACCCATTGGTAGGAGTGCTTTGAAGCTGTCACAATGTAAAATTGAAGTCAATCCGCCAGCTGAACATCCAGACAGAATAGCCTAACATTAGAACTTGATTTGTGAGCCAGTCAACAGTAAAGTGTTACGAGCACCTAAGCATCTGAGATAGAGATAAGAAGGCAAAAGGCGGTACATTTTCAGCATTCTTCATTCCTTTTGCCAACAATTCCTCCATAACAGCAAGAAAAACCCGTGCCCCTCTGAAGTGAAGTTTAGTAATCTGATATGTATAAAGGATTTCATCAGAATCATTACGATTCCTTTTGAGATATAGAGAGAACTGTTGTTTAGGACGAATCAAGACTATCAGTATTAACTCAAAATTACCGGATTGACTTCTTGAACATCACCAGTAAAGGATGATCCATCACAATATCCAACCTTTACTCTGTTCCAGTTATAGAAGTCTACAATTTAAATAAGATGTAACACCGTTATTCAGACAGGAAAAATGTTATTCATGAGAAGAGCCAGCAATACCAAAATCAGTGAAAGCTCTACCTGGATTAAACTGAGGCTTGTTGCTGAGAATCCCTGAAAAAGCGAGATTTTCTACCATCTTCTTAGATGATCCCAAGCGAGTATTCTTTCGGGAAAGACAAGTGGTGACATTATTGCACCAACCTCCTCCCTGAAAATAAAAATTTTAAAAAACATTGAATTTCGATACAAATACATCTTGTCCATTCAACATCTCATAGAGATACTTCAAAAGGTTTCTGCACAAAAGCATCTTTAGATATTATTCATAGATGTGCCCTAGGCAATATGGTTGGTGAATTGTTATTTTTTAATGACAGGGAATCTGCAGCCGCTACCTTTAGGGTGCATACAGGGTAATCCCCCACCCGCAAACCACACATGACAGGTAAACTACACTAGGTGAGCTCCGTGCAACAAGTTTGACCGAGAAAGCATGTTGAGCATCTCAAACCTGAGACCTCTCATTTGGGAGATCCCCTGCTCAACCAACTCAGTCACCCTTTCAAGTTATGGCTGGTGAATTTATAGATCATAACCCTCATAATCAAATTTTAAAACGTTCCTGTATATTATTCATGCATCATTTTCTCCTTCTGTATTTTATAAATCACTAGGGCAAGAACTCTACTTAGATACCAGAATATTGAAAACAAAAATCCAAATAATTTGTATTGGGATAGAAGTATGATCCAAAAAAATGCAACAACAATAAAGTTCTTCCAATTCTGTCTTTCGCACAGAAGTCTATCGATCAACAAGCCTAGTTATCTAACTTAAACTCTAGTCATAGAAATTGTGATTAGATAAACAGACCTCCATTTGGATTAACCAACTGTTAACCCCTGTACCAAATCCTTTGTCATGATGATATGCCGGTGGACTCCCATCCAGACATACTGCAAACACATCAATGACATCAAAATCAACACATTTCCACATTATAAACTTAAATTCTCGTCTGACCATAGATTTTGAAGTTAAATCTTAAAATTTCGAGTTTTTGAAGTCGTGATCTGAAATTTTGTGTTTGGACATACATGATAAATTTTCAAAATCTATAGTAAAACGCTAGCTTAGTTCGAAACAAAAAGAAAAACAATTTCTTACCTGCTCCTTTTGCCACCCCACTGAGAACGTAAGTAATATTTACAAAGAGTGCTTCAGTTCCAAAAATAATCGAAAAAGTAACTAATGAATATATCCATTGTTGCACAGTCCCATTTACCATTCTGCAAATCATTTTATTAAAAAATAATAATAATATCAATACACAAAGTTCTAAGAACATGAAGAAGCCACAGTTAAACAGAGCAAACTGACCAATCACAAACAAAAGTTTAAAAGTATTAACACATCCCAATTACATAAAGATTACATTTTTATTCCAAAAAAATATGTTTTTACCCATATTTAGCATCAAAATTGTACTTTAACAAAACCCCATGACAGAGAAAGTGACACCAATGGTATTAAACCCTTTTTATCAGAACAAAATAAAAATCAAGATTTGAAGAAAGAAAAAAAAAAGTACCTGAAAATGGCAATGAAGAGATTGAGAAAATCTCAAAATGAGATTTTTGGGATGAAATTTACACTGAATCCAGTTCAGTGTTGTTATTTTGAAGCTAAAATAAGCTCCAACAACAAATGTAGATGTAAACTAAAACCATATGATAAAAAAAATCCAAGAAATTTTTGATTCTGTTCCTTAAACAGCTTTTTGTTTTGTTTATAAGAAAAAGAATGGATTTTTATAGAAACGATTTTGTAAATACAGAACCCAAGAAATAAAGAAGCAGCCGACACTTATTCGCAGAGAAATTTTATTTTTTAAAAGTGAATTTTTTTATTTTTATTTTGGTGTTTACTGTTTTTTTGTTTTTTTTTTCTATTGGCTATTATGTTGAGTAGTTTGGTATGATTTGATATATGACCCGACCCGAATGACATATATCACGAATCTTATCGTTTTACGCGCTCCACATTGAATATTGATCCGAATAGTGAGAACGAAGAGAGGCTAGGTTTCTTCGCTATTTTTATAGAGTTCAATTAATTTAAAATACGTACGTAGGATTCACTCATGATTCATGAGATACATTAGTTTAGAAATATAGTAATGAAAGGAAAATTAAAAGTTTGTCACTAGTTCAGAATCTTACTACTTACATGAATAATAGAGAACTAATATATTTATACTAAAATATGAATTATAATTATGCTAGATTACATAAACTTGCAAGAATTTAGTTTAATTAGTACGTCTTGAAGCGTGAACGGATATCTTCAAACGAATGTGAATCTACAAGATAAACAACAACTATGATATTCTTTGCTAGGTGGAAAAATATAATATAGAAAACTGACTGTCTTTCTAGTTAGGATAAATCTAATTTATAGAGATTTTTTTCCGGTCTAAAGTAGTTATTTTCCTTCTCGAGAAAAGAAACACACGTTTTTTTCCAAAAAAAAAAATACACTCTTTTTTTCTTTTCCCTTGAAAATAAGATTCTGAGTTTTAGTTAAATATGGGCAAGGTGAACTATAAAATTAATTACTGATGCTTCCTATTATGGAAGTAATTCAAATAATTAATTTGAATTTATTTTTATCATAATAAATTACAAATCATTTCATTAGAAAATCGTAATTGCACTCTCTAATTATATTTTAAAATTTTTCATTAAACACTTATGTAATTCTCCATGTTAAGACTGTAGATAATAATCAATAAATTATATTATTGACGAATTTAATTTAATAATTAATGTCCTTTAGAGCACTACTTAACTTATTTCAATTCATTTGCAAGGTTTAACACAATGAAAACTTGTAAGTTTCTCAAAAAGACATATCAATCAATCTCTATAACGAGACATGAATTTCATCATTTAACTTATAATTCATCAATATATAGTATTATCATCTAATCTACCAGATACATTGACTCATCTCAAAATCTCACCTTTTAATAAATCAAACGATAATTAATATATACAGATCATAATAGTTATGTCATGATTAAAAATATATGTATATTTAATAGTTTAGAGGATATGTTTTTTTTTCAGCCAGTCTAAAATAACTATTTATACTGGGTCATGTTCAATACATACAAAATGTACTAGCACAAGAAGTTAGAACTACACCGTTCCCATAATCAAGATAAATTACATATAATCTTATGCTACAATCGTATCGATGACATGTCCAATTTCATCTTAGATTGTGAATAAAAAAACTTTATACTTATAAAAATCAATGATTTAATTCTATGTGTATAAGCTAAAACTCTACACAATAATCATCAACTATACAAGTAAATAGACACCATAAACAAATATAAGATCTATTAAAACTGAGCAAATATTTATTAATAAATATTATATCTTAACATATGGTTATTAGTATATGTTCTCAATAGATTTTTGATCAAATAATATCGTCCAGTTTTTATAGAATCTATTATTATAATACCTCTAGAGGGGGAATAAGGCTAAGCGGAGCAAACATAGATGCTATGGGTACAATTTTATTTTATTTTTCGAATTTCGTTCACATTTTAGATTTTTAAATTGACTCATCTAGCTTATTTATACCCAATTACATGATGGAAGTTCCATCGGTTAATTGTCACTCAATAGCTCGAAGTTGACCATTATAAATCGCGTGCTTGCCTACTCATTTTTCACCACTGATTTGTATCCAACTACAATCTCTTTTCTTATAAAAAATATTTAAAATTCTTTTTATACCCAAAACATAATATCAAAATTTTCTAATTAAGAAAAAAAGTAAGATCAATTGTCATTATACTATGTCTTTTGGTGGTAAGGTCTAACTTTTCAATTTTTTGTGCACTAGTATTCTTAAGCAATTTTGTTTTCATTCGAACAATTTTGTCTAAAAATATCTAAAAACTCTGAAATTCCTTCCTAATGCATATATATATACAAGGAGCCGTATAAAATAATTTAGTTGAGTAATTGAAAATTCGAAACAAGTTAAAGGTAATGCATAATTTTCTTTTTGTATACCCTTACACTTGTAAAACATGCACAAAGGATTTTAACTATTTTGGGTTAGAGTTTTAGACGTAACAAAGCTCTCAACTTTTTTTGTTCTCTTGTTTGTAGCATTCTACAAATTTGGATCTTGTATCCATATTGAAACAAAAAGAGTTACGTTAAGTTAGTTGAGAATGTTGGCAACTTGTTGTTAGATCTTTTGTCCATGTTGCACCCATCCTCTTTGATTAAAGGTTGTCCAAAGAGGACTAAGAGACAGATGTTGTGCTTACAAATAAGCTTCAGCCAAACATCAGATAAATCAAGTGGTATAAAACCCTTGATTCCCTATCACATGTGAATATTAGGGGTGACAATTTCAGCCCATATTAATAAAATGAATTCATTTTGTTCATATTTAATGGATTAGATCACTCATATTTTTATTAATTAAATATGGGTTTCAAACTATTTTAAGAATTTATATAAATATGATCAAAATGAGTTAAATATGGGTATCTATTTAATCCATATTAGATCACTTATTTTCACTTTTACTTTCACTTTTGAAACTTAATTAAAAAATAGTTTGTTTTTTTTGTATTTGACCAAAAAAAAAAAAACTTAGGAGTAATTTGGTGGAAGGCTGGAGAGGGGGGATAAATATTTTTTTTGAAAAAATAGATCTCTTTTTTTTTAAAAAAATAAGAAAAACTTAGGGGTAGGTTGGTGGAAGGTAGGAGTGGAGGGCAGAGGGTAAATTTTTATTTTTATTTTTTGCAAAAATAGATTTTTTTTGTTTTTGAAAAAAAATAAATAGGTGTAGGTTGGTGGAAGGTGGGAGGGGGGGGAGGGCGGAGGGGCGCAGGGGGTGGGAGGGGGGTCAATTTTTATTTTTATTTTTGTAAAAATAAATTTTTTTTTATTGGTGAAAGGTGTGTGGGTGGGGGTGGGGGGAGGGTGTTATGTGGGCAGGGCTACATTTATGTTTTTGGAAAATAAATGTCTAAATAGGTTAGAACCATTTTGCCCAGACCATTTTTGACCAAATCAATATTTGTCCATATTATATTTGGATGGATTGTGGTCAAAATCATTTTTTTCTCAAACCATATTCAACCCATGCAAATCCAATCTAATACAACTGTTGTCACCCCTACATGTGATGTAAGTTTTGAATGTGTGAGGGGTGTTGAATTTTATATCGATCACTAAAGGAATTAGTGGTTCTCTTTATCGGGTTAAGACAACGTTAAGTTAGGTCGAAGGTTATTTTAGGAGTACTCGTCCTAATTCTTAATTTATCGATCTTTAATGTTTAATGTAGAGTCTCACATATTCTATTAAATTGGTCAATCTCGTGGTTTATGTTTTAAAGATATAGTTAGGCGCAAGATTCATATATTTTCA
Source organism: Solanum peruvianum (assembly GCA_027705065.1). Lineage (NCBI taxonomy): Eukaryota > Viridiplantae > Streptophyta > Magnoliopsida > Solanales > Solanaceae > Solanum > Solanum peruvianum. The sequence continues at coordinate 56,605,605 of JAKWJD010001762.1, read as the reverse complement.
AAATTGAAGATTCTTTTCAAACAAATGCAAATGAATCCTCACATCGGTTGTTAAAATGAGGTATATTCGCAGAGTCTAAATGATGGATCTTCTCCTCGTGAGAAACGAAATACTAAAGATACGTACGTGTACATGTTAAAACATAATTTAAGTAACTAATTAGGCCGCATTATTGGGCTTAAGAAATTAAAATGGGATTACATGTATAATTTTATCGAGTTTAGAGCCTAAATGGCAAAAAAAAATTGACCAAATGGGTAAAATTGCTACGCCAGTAGCGATTTTTTGTCATTTCGCTACTCCCGTTAAAGTCAAAATCGCTGACCCACGAGCAATTTTCTCGAAAATTTTTCTTTAATTTTTTTTAAAGAATATTGCTGTCTGTGCAGCGATTTTGGCCAATTTTTTCTTTTTGAAAAGTAATGTCGCTGGCTGTGCAACAATATAGCCAAGAAAATTCAATCGCTGCCTCGATAGCGATTTTTGCCAATTTTTTCTTTTTGAAAAGTAAAATCGTTGGTTGTGCAACGATATAGCCAAGAAAATTCAATCACTGCCTCGATAGCGATTTTGACTATTTTTTTATTTTATAAAGTCGATAGAAATTTACATGTTGATTAATTGAAAAAAACTAAAAAACTTTTTACTAAAATAGTTGATGAGTATTTCGTCTTTCTTCTGTAGTTCATCTCTCTCTATTAAGACCAACTTTCTCACAATAAAGTGTTCTCCCCATTATTATTTTAGTAATATTATACACTTTCTATGATATTTGATAAGTGAAGAAAGTGTAAAAGAACCTCCAAACATAATGTTAATAAATAGATAGAACTTAGAAGAAAGTAGTTTGCTGCACTTAATTACCTATTAACTCTACTGCTAGCGATTTCTTAAAAAAAAATATTTCACAAAATTAATAATAACGCTGCAACAGCAGCGATTTAAAAAAAAATCAAGGTATTTTGATCTGTTAACGGTGTCAAAAAAAAATCGCTACATTATTAGGGATTTTACTCTTTTGGTTAGAAAAAAATTTAATGTGCCCTTTTAAAGTAATTTTATCATATCTAGTACATACTTAAGCCAAATGTTGGTAATCCACAAATTTTACTAGTTTTAGGACTGGTTTGGCCATGCGATATGGTATCATAATATGAATATGGAATCATAAGATGAAATTGATGTTTTGTTTGGACATGCGATATAGAATTTTTGTGTTGTATATTTTCTCATAAACATGAAAATCTCATAAGTTGTAAAATTATTAAAATAGTCTATATGTTTATTCAATCTTATCAAATAAAAAATTATTAAATCGCATAATAAATTATTACAAAAGCATTTGTACTCCACTTAAGTAATTGTGTCATCTAGCTTTAATTTAATAAAAAGAAATTGAACATAAATTAGTGTACGAGTTTTTAATATAATCCTCCCACATAATACCAACAATTTCTCAAGTTGAACTTGCATTTCTCGATCATGTGACTGAGAAGACGAACCAACATTATTACTTTGAGTCATTTGTTGGTCAATATCATTCGCAACTATATTTTCATTTTTATAAACCATAAATATTTTATATTTTAACAATCGGTACTTGTGTGAGTTAAAATAACTATATGTTGGTGAGAATAACAAATTTTTAAAAGTAATGATGTGATTATAAATTTTATTTACATATGAAATAAATTGTTAGTAAATATAAATGTGTGGTTGTTTTACCAAAATATAAACGCGTGGGTCAATTTGTATTAAAATATCTCAAATCATGATATTGAATCACCATGTAATTTCATATCATGCTTTTTGAAAAATATAAAATTACATCTCATGATATGGAATCATCAAATTGAATCAGCATAAAATCACATGTCTAAACATTAATTATGATATCATATCGTGATATGTTGTCGCATGGCCGAACATTTCACTTGTACCTTAGTACTCCACTTGATGATGCATCTCCACCCTCTAAAGAAAAAGGTAAATTCTGTCTATTTAATTTGTACCTTAAAAGTTATTTGTCCCATAAACTTTTGTCTCAAAAATTGCAATTGGTGATTGGCACACTGTAAATTAGGATACTCGTTTATTACGCTTTTTCTAATTTTAAATATGGGCATAACTTGCATTTTCATGTTTAACTCAAAAAAGGCGAAGAATCGTTTAAATATTTGTCTCATTAATCATTAATATAAAAAAATTTATTTTTTACCGAATTGTTACTTTTAATTATAAAATAATTGGCACGGTTTGAGAGGCAACCGTGAAAATACAAAGGAAAAAGTCCGTCACTTCCAATTCTCTTTCACAAATGATTTTACAATAATTTGAGTATTTTCGTCCATACAAAAAAATATGATAAAGAATTTATTGACAATTAATTAATATGAATAATATTATTGTCGCTACGTTATATTTAACAGAAATAATAAATATAATATTTATAATTAATATTTATGTAAATAACACTAAAGACTTTAACAATTTTAAATATAATAATATTAACTCAATTATCACTTAAAAATAAAATCTAATAGTATTAAATGTGTCTTTTATGGCAGACTTGTACAACTTCTAATTTATTTACACCAACAACTAGCAATAATTTAAATATTTCGTCCACACAAAATGCACCCAAATATCACTTTATAATTTTCTTTCACAACCGATTAGCAATTGTTTTTTTTTTCATTCAATTGTTTTATATTTTTGGGGTTGTGAAATAAAATAGTTTGTTAATCGTATTACAATTAAAATATGTATATGAAATATAATATTTAATCCATATATATATTGTCGAGAAGAAAACATGTGAACACGAGGATGCCGGTGATTAATTAAGGCAAAGCATAAATACACTTGAGAATTAAGAGGACAGCTGTCACTCACCTACTGGATACTTAAAAGGTGGGTCCTTTATGGTGCACCACTTTTCGGCGCTTAAATACACTTGTAAATGTAACACTTTTAGTTAAGTAAAACTTACGCGCATTAAATATTTACATCAAGTTAATATATATATGTTATGTTATTAAAATAATAGTTTATTTTATTAAATTATTATTAATTTATATGTGTATTATTTTATCAAACGCAATATATTGACTTAATATAAATATTTAATATAAATAAATTTTTTCTTTTTATAAATTATATAAAAAACACTATAAATCATAATAATTTACAATTTAAAACAATTAAAAGATATATATAAAAAGTAACGATTAAAGTGACACATAATTAAGATGGAAGGAGTAATATTTTTTTGAGCTGAGAATATTTCAAAAGTAATTTCACTACATTTATGAATAAGAAGGAAATTCGTATATATTTTACTCCTTTAATATCACTTATTAAATATGTTAATATTGTTATTTTTAAATTTTAGAATATATATATTATTTTATTTATTTATTATCATTATTTTGTAGGAGTAGTGCAAAATGTCAGAAAATTTGATCAAAATTTAATAAAAATTTTAAAAGATCTATAGTATTCTCTTTATTTTAAGATAAATTGATCTATTTTTTATTTTTTAATTACAAGATATTAGATTTACAAAGATAAAAATATTTTAAAATGTAAAATAACACATTATAAAATATGTCATTTTACTCGCCAATTTTTCTGACAAAATTTTTATTATTAATTTTTTTAAAACTACATTTTATTTTTTCTTCCTTTTAAGGATTCCTTTGCTCACCTTTACAATTCCTTTGTTTTATTTAATTTTGGAACCATTTATTAATGTTATGTTTTGAAAACGGGTGGGTCGGGGAACGTGCCCTAGGTGTTTGGTTGTCTCGCTTTGATAGAGCATTTGTCATTTGTAATTTGCATGTGAAAACAAATGATTACTTAAAAGGCCTTTTTCCTCCCCCAAGAATTCCTACAAAATTTCCAAATTCCAATGACCTAAGTTACGAATCAAATTTCATTTTTAGGATATAACGGCTTTTAAAAAATATTCATTTAGTATTCGTTTCTGAATCCAATTAAAATTTAATTTTGTATCTCGTAATGATAGAAAGCGAAATTGAGAGAAATTTGATGTTCTATCTTATCTTATATAAATTTCATTTAAGGGGAATTATTTTCTTTCTGTCTTATCTTATATCGATTTCATTTAAAGTAAATTATTTTCAATTAAATACAATATATTTTAAAATTCAAATTCAAATTCAATTTTTTTTAAAAAAAAAGTCTATCTAGTGCACCACATATATAATGAAAACCTCGGGCTTTCTTAATGAATTTATTTATGCATCTGTCTGTGTGCATATATTACGTTTAGGTTCTCTTCATTCTATGAAGGATGTCAGATTGTTATATATTTTTTGAAGGATATGTTAATAAATATAGTAGGTCACATACTATGGATTTTCTTGCATTTAAAAATTAGTAACACATGGATTCTAGGTTCGCACTCCCGCTTAAAAAAATATTAATCTTAATTTCATGTATGTGCTCCATGTAGTTTATTATTTTTTCTCTTCTGATTTACTTGTTTATATTTTTTTTATATTTGTCTCTTTACTTGTTCATATTTCCTTTTATATTTGTTCATATTTACTTATCCATTTTAACAAATCAAAAAAGGATAACAATTTTTTCCTAATATGCCCTTATTTAATTCTAGAAAATTTCTAGTATTACTAAGTTGTAATGCATGCTTTTTGGATATAGAAAATACATTTATTATACTTGGTGAGTTGCATAATCTTTTAAGTTAAGGATAAAATTGTAACTAACCTATAATAATAATTGGTGTCTTAATATGTGTGTCAGGACAACTAAATAGAGACAGGAAGTATTTATTATAGAATACTTCATTTGCCCAAAATAATTATTTTCCCATCTCAATAACATCTCGAGAGTCGAAAAACTTAATTTTGATTGTAAAGTAGGGTCTTAATTTTTTTTTTAAAAAATAAAATATATACATTCGAAAACTACCATTAAATTATTATAAATTATAATAAATGACAATTTAAAATATCTAAAAGACATATAAAAAATTATGATAAAATATAAATTTATTTAAATTTTAAATTTCAAACATGTCATATAGATTGAAACAGATAAAATAATACTTTAGGTTTGTGTATATACATTAAGGAATTCATCTAAAAATTAAGACGATTTTAAATACATAAATACCCTTAGTTATTGAATTTTTTCCCTTTTTAGATTGACATAATTATCATTGAATAATTAGAAATACGTCAAGAGCAATTTTTTTAAAAAAAGAGTGTACTAGTACTTTTGATTTTGTGAAACATTCATTATTTTAGGTCAACTTTATATTTTAAAGATTAAAACATTATTTTGAATGGGAATATTGAGTTAATATCATAAAATATCACTTGATTTTACATGCTATAACAGTAATATTACAAAATTATATAAATTTTTATTCTAAAAATAAGTAAATCTCAGTAAATATAAATGACCAAAAAGTGTGTTCCCTCACTGTATCAGTGGCTTGTCACTTCGTAAATTTTATATTGGAAATTAAATTATTCATCATGTGAATATTTTGACTTTGCATATTTTTTAAAACAAAATGAGATCTACAAAAAATGGGAAAAATGATTTTATTCTTAATTAAGAATCAAAATGATTATACTTTACTGAACTTTTGGCTTAAAGATCAATTGTAATTTGTTATTAAAGTTTATTTAGTGGGGCAAGTGGAATTCCACTACTCAATATAGCAAATGAGTGGTGCATTAATATGAATCCAAAAGAGGAGCAATCTTAGAATTATAAGTCCATGTGCTTGTAGGGATTTAAATTAGTTGATGCATCAATTTAGTACTAGTCAAATGTCATTTCCTTACATTAAAAAATCATGGAATATATATATATATATATATTAATCGGTTCGCACGGTACATAGGCAGAGAAATGTCAAAATTTTGTTAGATTCTATCAAATAATTTTTATTTAATTTTTATTAGAATTTTTAAAAGCTATTTTATCATAAGTCTTAGCTCACACCTATTACAAAGGGTAACATGTTTCTTTGAATACATCTCGAATACTACATAAATTCTTGAGATATTCACAAAGAGATCAAGGCATCAAATACACTGCCCTCTCAAAATATGTCTGATGGTCCCCGTGATCAAATATATACATATATTGCGGTCATCATATGTTCGAGTAACGTATTACTAACAATATTCCTCGAATTACTGGAAAATATTAAAAGAGAAGAACCAAAAATAAATATATTTTTGCTCACAATCTCGACGAATGAACTTTTTTACTTATTTATTTTGTGTTTAATATATATTTTTTGTGTTCGAGAAAGAATATTACAAACAAGATTACAAGGAAATTCAAAATTTAAAATTTATGAATTCATGCAATAGTATCGGAATACAATATACATTAATATAACAATTTATAATGGAATATTTTTTATATAGGTAGTGATTTTTTCTTTTTTTTCTTTTGGTACAACATAAAATAAGATGTATGTAACTTGTGACTTGTGATGCTAAATTTGATTCTCTTCATTACCAATGAGACCGAAAAAGAACGAAAAATAGAGCTTAATTAATTACTAAATTTAGTGTTTATATGTACGAAATATTCTGATGCATATTTAATTATTTGTGGTGATAGAATGACAATTAGTTTGTTCCATAAAATATTCATGTGTTTGTGCATAAAGTTCAGTTTTGTTCTCTCATTTCAAATGAGAGGTTCATTATTTTCGTCGTTACAATCTAAATATACAAATTTCTTTGTTGTTTTGTATCCTTTTGTATACACAGATCAACTCTATTTGATCCAATGAAAAGGAAATGATTTTTAACTTGTATTTATGTCTTTGCTCTAATTTTGAATATACTCAAGTAGATATTTAAATTATAAAAAATTAGATAAATAAATATATTCGTTCTATATGACATCATATACGTAACATCCGGATATATTATGCCACTTCAAACATATATGTCTATCTGTTTAATTTTATAGAAGTTAAGTTTCTACTTAATCAAGCCAATAGGGGAACAATCTTAGAATTATAAATCCATGTGCTTGTCGGGATTTAAATTAGTTGATGCATCAATTTAATTTGTACTAGTGACAGCTACCAGAACAAAATGTCAATTCCTTAGATTAAAAATTCATGCTATATATATTTTCATATGTGCGCATGGTAGGTAGAGATCAAAAATTTCTTAGATTCTACCGATAGAGTTTAATCTCTATTAGAGTTTTTAAGTAAAGGCTATTTTACCACAAGCCATAGCCTTACGCCTATTACAAAAAGGTAATATGTGTTGAGATATTTATAAAGAGATTAAGAAAGTCTGTTTGATGCTCCTAATTGTGATCAAATATATTGCAAGGAGTTCCAAATTATCTTACATTCGATAAAACACTATTTATAGTCCTCGAAGAGAAAAAAAATTAAGAGACAAACAGATTAGCATTCACAATCTTAAATCATTTATTTTGTGATTGCGACGTTCTTTTTGTATTTAAGAAAAAAATATTACAAATAAGGTCAGAAATGAATTCAAAATTTAAAGTTCATGAACTTCTGCTAAAACAGTAAATAAGTGAATTCATAATTAAATATTTTTATATACTTAGTGAATTTTTATATACGAATATAAAATGTGAGTTGAAACTATTATAGATGCAACTTGTGTTGCTAGATTCACCCTTATATAGGGATGGCAATGGACGGATGCAGGGGGGAAGAATTTAAGGCTATGAAAGGCGGGGCGGGTCTATGCGGGGAAGGATGGGTGGGTTGAAAAAGAAAAAAGTTATTATGCCGGGTGATGCGAGGGAATTAAATATTATGCGGATTAAGCTTGATCGCCCCACCCCCACCCCGCACCGCTCCACTGCCATCCATGCCCCTATATGAGGACTGGGGTTCAACTAAATATGATTCTCTTCCACAGATTTTTCGAATACAGTAATAAAAAAAGAAAAATAGGATATATAGTACTGAAGCTATCTTATATAACATTGACAAATTTTGAGGCTCTCCAGTACTCCCTCCGTCAGGAATTGTTTGTCATTTTGCGTTTTTCGAAAGTCAATTTGACTAATTTTCAAAGGTAAATTAGATCACAATAATTCGATATTTTAAACAAAAAAAAATAGATATTCTAAAACTATATGAAAAGTATTATAAATTACAATTTTTTGCATATTAATATGATGAAAAAATTCATCTTAAAATGTTAGTCAAAGATTTTATAGTTTTACTCTAAAAATAGAAATCATGACAAACAATACCGGACTGAGAAAGTATCAATTACCTAAATAAAGTAAATAGTAATATAAGTCTAATAATTCTACCAAGAAAAAAAGAATGTCAATTAGTTTGCATCTTTTTTACATACACTAATTGTATTCAACGATATGAATAATATTTATTTATAGTGATAATGCACAAGTTCCCCCTCAATCTATGCGCGAAATTTCAGAGACACACTTATACTATACTAAAGTCCTATTACCCATGAACTTAGTTTATAAGTAATTTTCTACCCTTTTTTAGCCTACATGGCACTAGTTTGAAAAAAAAGTCAACCATCATTGGGTCCACAAGATAGTGTCACGTAGGTCAAAAAGAGGTAAAAAATTATTAATAAAATAAGTTCATGGGGGTAATAGGACCTTAGTATTGTATAAGTGTGTCTCTGAAATTTCGGGCATAAGTATTTATATAATAACTTATATTTCATCAATACATTTTATATTGTAATTTCTATTTCTAGTAGCTTAAATGCATCTTTCTTTTCAGTTTACTATAAACCTTTTCTTCCCTTTCTTACAAAGCATCTACAATTCTCAGTCACATCAATTTTTATTTTTTTTAAATTTTGAACTACTATCAACCCATTTTGGGCTACAAGTGTACATGGTTTTGACTTTTGCTTTAGTACTAATATAAATATTCTTTTGGAGACAATTCTCTATAGTTGCACAAATTAATCAATTATAATTTATAAATCCATGTTTTAATCTGGCACAATCATTTCTCTAATTTTGGATGTGCTTAAGTAGATATTTAAATTTGTATAAAATTGAACAAATAGATATTCATTCTAGGTGGCGTATATGTGGCAATTTTATATTCTCCGTGACGTCCTAGATATATTATGCCACATGAAACGTATATATCTACTTGTTTAATTTTATATAAATTTAAATATCTATTTATGTATATCTAATTAAAGAATATAAGTATCAGTTAAATCAAATTAAAAAATATATTTATATATTAATTTTACGAGCCTTCTAAAGAAGTCAAAGTCATCATGTCAATTTGAATACCATAGCCTAAATGAACCCAAAAGCATGGAGACAATTACATCAACTTTTCTTTTAGTGGTGCTTTGTTTTTCATTGGTTAATTTTCACAATATTAGAGTTTCATGTGCATGACATGACAATAGTGAGAAAAATGTCATGTCCTTGTGAATGTGGTTTCTTGTAATGTAGTGACCTTTTTTCATTATTACCATATAATAAAATATCATACTATAATGTCTGTGCTAAGATTCTGCCTTAGATTCTCTTCATGGGTACTAGACAAGTCCCAGTTCCTATATTTGTATTTGTACTTATATTTATATAAAAAAGGAGTATATATTAGTTCAATTCAATAAAAAAGAAGGATTTTGTATAGTATATGACATAAAAGAACTGACTAGATGCACAGGGAGGTTCATTCAGACTTTATTGGGTAGAAAATTACCTTATTATAGTGATTTATTTATTTTAAAAATGAATAGATATTAAATCTTGAATTTCTTTTAAATTTTTTATGTATTTATTTTTTATATTTTAAATTCTTCTATTAATGACTACAAGTAAAATGGCCTAGAGAAAAAATAGTTAATTACTAGTTTTATCCTTCTATTAAATTCTATAAATTGTCATAGTTTCTATGAGTATTACTTTATTCTTTTCAATTTGTTCGTCTGATTTTAACAATGTTTAAGAATTAAATAAATTTTTTGAATCTTATGATTTATGTATCAAAATATCTTTCAATTTTGTAGTATTAAGCATATCACTTAAAAAATTATATTTAAATTTTTTTCAAAAAACGTAAGAAATATATATTTTTGAAATGGACTAAAAGTAAAAGTAAAATAAATAAATAAAAAGGAAAAAAAATATATTGTCAATCACAAAGGCGATTGGGTTAATAGCTCCACAAACTTGCATGCAGATGTACATACGTAACAAAATTCTGATGAATCATTGGGATTTCAAATTTATGCACAAAGCTTGCCTTGTCAAAATAATTCCTCAAATTTCTAGTCAAATTGTCGAAATTTTAGCCACAAATCTAAATAATTTGAAATTGATGGAAAACATGCCTTGTCAAATCCTGATGGATCCTTCGAGAATTTTTGGCCAAATAATTATGAGCACATATCTTGATAAATAGTTAAATGTTGTCAGTAAAATATTTACGGATAGTAACTACAGCTTGTTACTGATACGTTTTTGCTTCATAATATCAACTCCAAATTTGATATGATACAATCTTCTAGTGCCAATCCCAACAATTTTATTCAACGTAGAAGTTAAATCCAATAGACAAACTATGTCTTCTTCAACAATTCTTTACAAACTCAATTTGTTCAGTAGTTTTTTTAAAACCAAACCAATACAAATTATTAAGGTAGCACAATATAAACATTACTTGGTCAATTCCAACCACAAATAGTAATTAATCTTTAATTTCCTACGACAAAGAAAATAAAAAACTGAGAAGAATTCTAATGAAAGCCTAATAATAAATATAATGTATATCACATGGGTGGTCTATACATACACCTTATTGTAAAAATATTGTTTTCGATAGATCTGATCACGTAAGTTTAAGTTACTAATGAGATTAAATATCCTGTATCAACCACAGTGGGACTCAACAAAATACACTGACAATTTGTAATAATATTGGTTTTAATTTCTTCTATCCTCACTACCAAAAGATAAACTAAAATAATGATTTACAATAGTGTTAATCTAGCTCGAGTCATTAAAAAATTGGATGGAAAATGCTAATAATACCTAATAGCAATCAAGAAAATAAAGTAGGCCTGGACCCTTATATAAGTGGACCATAAGTAGTTAAATGGTCACAACACCACTTATTAATTTCATGGTTGAATTTTACCCCTCTAGTTAGCTAGAGCTAAATGCCAATAATGTCATTGTCCATTGTTCTGGTGAGATTGGTTTCTATATCAATTGCATAGGTTACGCAACTTCATTCATGAGTCAATCAAATTGTTTGGTTCATATTGTACATAACGGGACTACAATGGTTTCACTTTCAAGCCATCTTTATTAAATAAATTACTTGATTTTTTTGATAACATAAGTTTCAAAAGGATTTGATCAACATGTTGGCGATATTATCATATATAGATAAAGTATTAGTACTTCAGATAGACTTATATTTCTCGAAAATATCTTTATTCAATTTTTGTTCATTATCTATTAATTTAGCTTATTGATTTAACTTTTTGTTTCCTTTGGGCTGACGTATAGATGACATATTGATCGATGTTATGGATGCATTGACTCGACAAATTCAAAAAAAGGTGTCTTGATTCATATTGGATGATATAGTTTTGAGTGACGTGTCTTGCGATCGATGGGTTTGTAGACATGTCTTGAAGTTCAATTTGAGTAGAATAAAAATAATAATATTTGGAATGCAAGTTCAGTAACGTAACACGTGAAGATGAAATGGAAGTAAGGCTTGATACCTTGACCATCCAAAAAAAGAGAGAGTTTCAAGTATCTTGTGTCTATTATCCAAGGAAATGTGGGGACAGATTGACGATGATGTCACATGCCATATTGGTGCACAATGGAGTAAATGGAGATTCATTCGCAAATGGAGTCTTCTGTGATAAGAAGGTACTACTTAAACTTAAGGGCAAGTTACAACATGGTTGTTAAACCAATTATGTTATATGAGACGAAATGTTGGCCAGTCAAAATTTCTCATGTTCAAAAAATGGAAGTTACAAAAATAAAAGAATGCTTATATGAATGTGTGGACACATATATTAGGATAAATAATATTTAGAAATAAAGATATACATGACAAGCAGAGAGTTCTTAGGTGGAGGAAAAGATTGGGAAAACGACATTGAGATAGTTTGAACATGTGAAGAAGAGATGCACGAATGACTTAGTGTGAGAGGTTGACCATAGATGGTTTCAAGAGAAGTAGATGTAGGTCCAAGAAAATTTTGAAAAATGTGATTAAATAGGATATGACACAATTTCAACTTACTAATAAGGATATGACCGGGGAAGGACATAAATTGTGGTAGTAGGTTGGTTAACAAGAAGTAGAGTGTGGTCTTGACTATTCTTCAATACTAGTAACCGTAGTTTCTCTTGTAGTTTCATGTTTATTGATTTAATTTCTATTATTATTTGTCACTTTTTGTATTTTGATTATTGTATTTTTCTATTATAGTTAATGTGCAAGATGCTTTGTCATGCTTCATAGCTATAGTATTTTGCCATGATTTCTTCATTTCTAATATTATTTTTTTTTTATTGCTTTTATCCGTATTTCATTGAGACAAAGATCTATTTTTTATAAAAAAAACCTCTGTTTATTTTCGAAATAAAATTTACGTATATCTACACTTTTTAACTTTTTTTTTTATAGCATTATATTGAGTATGCTATTATTTTTATAAAGAGGACAAATCCCAAGGATATAGTTTTTAAAAGCTGGAGCATTCCTTATCTGTAATCACTTTCATACATAATTGCAATTTTATAAATTAAATTAAAGTAGTATTCCAAGATAAAGATATCATAATCTTTTTCTTATTATATATAGAACTTGATTACTTGACAAACTTGATAAGATTGGGATTCCGTGTTAAAGTGACATTCATTTGATGCGACTCGCTCTTGTGCTCATTTTGTGGATCACATAGCTGCTTGTCATCCATTTGTACATAAGATTCAAGTAGTTTGATTGCGTTTTGTTTTATTAAAGATTTAAACTCTATAAATTTTGAATATCAAGCATTTGATATTCAATGTTTGCACACTCGTCAAACTAATTCAAACTTATCGGAAATCTTAGTAGGACTTTAATAAGAGATCTCTAATCAAAGAAAGAGATACTTATGACTAGATTTGCATATTTGTTTGGCTCTCACCTAAAAGAAAAGAAAAAAGAAAAAGACAAAGAAAGAAAAAATTATCGCCTAATATCTTTCAGTCATCTAGTTCACAAAAATATGTATAAGTGCATAGATAGTGTATATTTTTTTAGGGAAAAAGATAGAAATCACATACTGTTAAGAAAAAATTACCATTTGTCCTTATAAGTTTATATACAGAATTCTCTCACATTGATACAATAATATAAGCACTGATACATTAGTCTGATGCGCGAGATATATTAATCGTTAAGTAAGATATACTACATTTTATACATGATACACTAATATGATGTACATTTTATACATGATACACTAATATGATGTACATTTTATACATGATACACTAATCTGATGTACGAATACATTAATTTGATTCGCGAGATACATTAATCTAATGCACTTATACATTAATCTGATGTGCGAAAATGAGGGATTTTGAAGATTTGTAAAACAAACATGGGATAATGGTAGTAAGAGAACTTAAAGGTGAGATTTTTGTCGTTTTTCAATTTTTTTAATACTACATAAAATGTACAATCATATGTATATATAGTGTATACATCGCCTATGTTAAACTAGATAAGCAAAGTGTACAATAGCTATTTATTCATATTTATTGGGCCATCGAAAAAGCCCAAGCCAAAATTCTTAGCCCAAAACTGGATTTGGGCTGTGAATGAAACATGGATCTTCTTTTGGGCTTCGTTGAAACCTAAAGGATGAAACTTAAGAAACCATTAACGGCTCCTAAAAATCTACAGAAGCAATGTTGAAAAGCTCATTCTTTTTGCTTCCTCGTTTTCCTTTAGCTTCTACACCCCACAGGTATGTATATATGTCACCGCTTTATTGCTTGTTTCCTCGACGGTCTTTCGGAAATGGCCTCTCTCTCTGCTTCCATGACGTACTATTCTGCATTTCACGGGGTATGTTGTTGTTGTTGTTGTTGTATCTCTTTTGCTTGTTCTTACATGTATGAAGGTCCATTGTAATTGAAGATAATTATAGCTCAAGTGATTGAATAAATTATAGTGTCACCACCTGTTTGATGAATTGCCACATTGACATTAGCTGGAAAATATATATTTGAAGGATAAAACCCTTTGTTCTGATGTTGAATTTCTGCCCTCCATAAAAAGAAGGGAATTAATCGACATACTTATTGATTCTGTGGCTAAAAGCTTTGCCTTGGTAAATTGATGAACATGAATCCACTGTAAGAGTTGAACAATTCCTACTTTTTTAAACGGGAAATAAAGTTGGGTGTTAATTGCTTGTTAAGTGACATAGTTCTTTGTATAAAGATTAGAGATGTACTCTGGAGATAAAAGGAAAATACGATCCACCTTCAGAAGCACATCATATAAAATTCCAACCGGCCTCTTCACCGTATGGTCTGCCATCAACAACCTAGTTGTAGGACTAGGAGTACCCAAACCCAATATCTTGACTATAGCAAGAGGCATCAAGTTGATGTTAGCACCAAGATCACATAAAACTTTGGTAAATTGGTAGACTCTAAGGGGTCTTTTGGTAGAGTGTATTAGGAAAAATAATGCATGTATTAGCCTTGTACCTTGTTCGGTATTCTTTTTTCAATTTATGTATAACTACACTCTATTGTATTTAGGTGTGCATTGCTAATACCATAGATTTCTAGGTATTAGCAATGCAATGGTTTTAATACATGTATTAAAATGATAAATTACCCAATTATAGCTCAAAACCATTTTTTACATTCTTTCCACCACAAAAGTGGATTTGTAAGTAATTTTTTTAATGCAGTACATATTGCTTTTATTGCATCAAACAGACAATGCATTAAAATAATCTATGTATAATTAATGCAAGCATAACTAATACATGCATTACTAATGCAAGCATTACTAAGACACTCTATTTAACATTATTCTTATACACTCTTCCAAACGACCCCTAATAGTGCATGGAATGGTGAATGCTCTCGAGTCTTCCTCCTTGTGGACCAACAAGTTAATGACATTGGAGCTACAACGATGGGTAACATTCAGTCTCAAAGCACACTCTATTTCTTTGTAGTTAAGTCCTTCATGACAATTGTTTCAACATTGTGATGAACTTGCCAAATTTTCATTCTCCACCTTCTTCTAGAGCCTTTTGGGAAACAGGAGAGGAAACTTTGATAATGGCAAATGGAAATATGGTTTCTACTTTGCTTTTGCCTTTGACAAGTCCTTCATTTTGAGTGGGGGCAGTCTCTACACCTCTGGTAGCTTCATCAACATCAATAAGCTTCTCAATACAAACCTTTTTTCTCTTGCGATTTGTTGACACTCAATTTTGTCCTTCCTTTCTTCTAATTCATTTCATTGAACTTCTAAATTATTATTAAGTCAAATATTTGTTATTTCACTACTATTTTCGGTTATTGATATTGTTGTCGTTGTTATATATTGGATACTATTGTAACTATTAGTTAACAATTATTATTGTTCTTTGTTATCAGTTTCACTCTTCTTAAAATTCAATTTATTATTGTTGTTATCAACATTACCATTATTAATTTATATCAAGTTTTATACCTATTAAATTAATTATAAATATTTTAACTTTTATATAGTTATTTATTGACAATGATTAAGATAATTTGCACTAATTATCAAATTAGTAGCTAAAAAAATCAATTTAAAGAAGGAAAAGACCGTCAACCAAACTAGTCCAAATCTTGCACCCAATTAATCACTTAACCCAATAAGTAGGAGCCGATTCCAAAATAAAAAGTTCATGGCTTGCCACAAATAACCCAACAATCCACATTCTAGATTTTTCCTAGCAGACAAATTCCCATATCAACACCCTTCGGGTTGGCCCAGTGGTTTGAGTTCGAGACTTCATGTTTGAGGTCTCAAGTTCAAAACCCTTGCCCTTCTGGGTCCTGGTGTGGATTGCGTCTCCTATATGGTTTGCGAGCATTGCATAGGAGCTGGGATTTTACCCTTTGCGCACCCAAAGGGTAGCGACTGCGGGTTTCCCTTGTCATAAAAAAAAGTCCCACAACAACCTTCACTAAAATTTCTGAGCAAACAAAACAATTTGATCTAAAGAAAGTAAATAAGTAACAGAGGAGTCAACTTTTACCTCCCACAGGGCAGTAACTGGGGCTTCATTGAGGTCTCGAAATTGGTAGACTTTAAGGGGTCTTTTGGTAGAGTGTAGTAGGAAAAATAATGCATGTATTAGCCTTGTACCTTGTTCGGTATTCTTTTTTCAATTTATGTATAACTACACTCTATTGTATTTAGGTGTGCATTGCTAATACCATAGATTTCTAGGTATTAGCAATGCAATGGTTTTAATACATGTATTAAAATGATAAATTACCCAATTATAGCTCAAAACCATTTTTTACATTCTTTCCACCACAAAAGTGGATTTGTAAGTAATTTTTTTAATGCAGTACATATTGCTTTTATTGCATCAAACAGACAATGCATTAAAATAATCTATGTATAATTAATGCAAGCATAACTAATACATGCATTACTAATGCAAGCATTACTAAGACACTCTATTTAACATTATTCTTATACACTCTTCCAAACGACCCCTAATAGTGCATGGAATGGTGAATGCTCTCGAGTCTTCCTCCTTGTGGACCAACAAGTTAATGACATTGGAGCTACAACGATGGGTACCATTCAGTCTCAAAGCACACTCTATTTCTTTGTAGTTAAGTCCTTCATGACAATTGTTTCAACATTGTGATGAACTTGCCAAATTTTCATTCTCCACCTTCTTCTAGAGCCTTTAGGGAAACAGGAGAGGAAACTTTGATAATGGCAAATGGAAATATGGTTTCTACTTTGCTTTTGCCTTTCACAAGTCCTTCATTTTGAGTGGGGGCAGTCTCTACACCTCTGGTAGCTTCATCAACATCAATAAGCTTCTCAATACAAACCTTTTTTCTCTTGCGATTTGTTGACACTCAATTTTGTCCTTCCTTTCTTCTAATTCATTTCATTGAACTTCTAAATTATTATTAAGTCAAATATTTGTTATTTCACTACTATTTTCGGTTATTAATATTGTTGTCGTTGTTATATATTGGATACTATTGTAACTATTAGTTAACAATTATTATTGTTCTTTGTTATCAGTTTCACTCTTCTTAAAATTCTATTTATTATTGTTGTTATCAACATTACCATTATTAATTTATATCAAGTTTTATACCTATTAAATTAATTATAAATATTTTAACTTTTATATAGTTATTTATTGACAATGATTAAGATGATTTGCACTAATTATCAAATTAGTAGCTAAAAAAATCAATTTAAAGAAGGAAAAGACCGTCAACCAAACTAGTCCCAATCTTGCACCCAATTAATCACTTAACCCAATTAGTAGGAGCCGATTCCAAAATAAAAAGTTCATGGCTTGCCACAAATAACCCAACAATCCACATTCTAGATTTTTCCTACCATCCAAATCTCCAGAGCAACCCCCATTTTTAATCATTAACATTACTACTATTACTTTATTATCATCTTCTTTTAAAATTGATTGTCGTTACTTTATTATAAGTTTCTTTTCTACTGAACTTTTTATAGAATTATCTATTTTTGATTTCATAACATAAATGTTGCTAATTATTAAATAGAAGCCTAAAGGGAAAAACCAATTCAAGAGTAGCCCATTTTCTATCTTAAAATATGTCCAAAATTAGCTTGAATAACGGCCCAAATCCTCTATATAGCCCAACCCCAATGAAACGCGAACCCTAGATTCTTTCCTATAAATAGAACCTTATTTTTCCATCAAAGGCTAGGTTTTGACACTCCTAAGGAAACCATTCTCTTACATCTACATATCATCCCACAAAGTATTTTCTGTTCTCCTCCCCGTTTTGCTCAACTTTATTTGAAAAATGAGTGTAGAATTCGAGACCTCAATGAAGCCCCAGTTACTGCCCTGTGGGAGGTAAAAGCTGACTCCTCTGTTACTTATTTACTTTCTTTAGATCAAATTGTTTTGTTTGCTCAGAAATTTTAGTGAAGGTTGTTGTGGGACTTTTTTTTATGACAAGGGAAACCCGCAGTCGCTACCCTTTGGGTGCGCAAAGGGTAAAATCCCAGCTCCTATGCAATGCTCGCAAACCATATAGGAGACGCAATCCACACCAGGACCCAGAAGGGCAAGGGTTTTGAACTTGAGACCTCAAACATGAAGTCTCGAACTCAAACCACTGGGCCAACCCGAAGGGTGTTGATATGGGAATTTGTCTGCTAGGAAAAATCTAGAATGTGGATTGTTGGGTTATTTGTGGCCAACCATGAACTTTTTATTTTGGCGCAATTGGGCTGCAACTTATTAGGTTAAGTAATTTAGTGCCCGCTTGGATAAGTTTAAGCAATTTATAAATCTATAGCTAAAAGTCATAAGTAGGATACCCTACTTTTGATTTATTTCAAAACTTTTTTGGCCTAGAGATGAATGTTTTAAAACACTTCTTAACTTTTTCAAACACCTCCAAAACTAAAAAAGTGCGTAAAAACCAAACCTAAAAATAAGCTAATCTAAACACCCCCTTGATTGGGTGCAAGATTTGGACTAGTTTGTTTGATGGTATTTTTCTTCTTTAAATTGATTTTTTTGAGCTTCTAATTTAATAATTAGTGCAATATATCTTAACCATTGACAATAACTATATAAAATGTATAATATTTATAATTAATTTAATAGGTATGAAACTTATAATAACAATAATACATATAATTTTAAGAAGAGTGAAAATGATAACAACAATAATAATTAACAAATAGTAAAAATATCATATAATATATAACAACGGTAACAATAGTAATAATAAAAAATAGTAGTGATCATCAAATATTTGACTTATCAGTAATTTAGAAGCTCACTGAAATGATTTAGAAGAAAGGAGTAACAAAATTAGGTGTCAACAAGATCCACCTTACTTTCCACCACACTTGTTTCATTAACTATAATTTTGTCAACTTCCACCACCTCATCGCCTAGCACCCTTCCGCTTAGTATAGTAATGACCATACAATGGGCACCATTTCCATTATCATTCTATTTCACTATATCACTAGGAAGGGGACCCTTTTCTTTGATTGAGGGAAGAAGATATTTGGCTAAGTTAAGACTTAAATTGGTTAATCGAAGTTGAGTGGGAGTTGACCACCCAATGTTTTATAAGTCATTTTTAACCTTTTCACATTTGTGTCAGTAGACTCAACACTCTTGAAAGTGTCTTGTGGAGTCACTAGTGGACAATGGACTACCTCTTGGAGGAGCATAGGTGTATAGGCTTCAATGATTGTAACCTTTGTTCTGGGCTCTTTGGTCCTTGATTTCTTGAACCTTGCCTTGAGGCTTGGGTTAAGATCGATACCAACAGTAATCCAAATACTAAAATTCCATGACCCTTGATTGGATCCATGGTAGTTAGGCCGGGACCCCCTACTTTGTTATTCACTATATGAGCCTCATTTTCAAAATCTTGATGACACTCTTCATTTCGGACCCCACATCACTTGGCCCAACTGAATTCACTTTTCGGGTGCTAACTCCCATAGCATGCCTGGTGAGCATTGCCATTCCTATTGCTCACCTAACCATGTCGCTATTGTACCCCACAACCTTGTAAAGTATGCAACAACTGAAGAAATCTCCATGGGTGACAGTAAAACCATTCCTATTGCTCATTTTCATTCAACTCTAATTAGGCATCTAAAACTACTTCTAAGCTTTTTGACACATTTTGTGTTCCATCAATGAAAAACATCTCATTTTTGTTACTAAGTTTTGTCAATATAACCTCACATCTATTTAATTCTTTGTTTTTACTTGTGTTGGGAAGCACTCACGTACTCTATTGACCAATACACCAAATATACTTGGTTGTATACACTTACAAATGAAAGTGAGGTTGTGTCAATAATCTAAAGTTTCATCCTTTAGTTGAAAATTTCTTCACTTTGTACCGTCGGAGGGGGTGAGATCATCGGTCTTCAGCCCTATCTTGAGATAAACATGGATTTGAATCCTTAATTTCACCTCCTACGCAGGACGACGTGTTGCCATAGCTGAACGTAGGCATCGTCATATTCATGAAACCAATAAAACCAGTTCTTCATGGAGCATCCTTACCACCTGAATTTTGGTCTTTTGCCTATCTTTATGTTGTCTACCTTACTAATCGACTTCCCGCTCCAATCCTGAATAATGCACCGCCCTACCAAAATTTTTTTGGTTGATAAATATAGAAGCCACCATAAACTGTTTTTCACCTTTTCCTTGCTCCGTGCATCGCATAGGTGTCAACAACACACCTCTCTTTATATCACTAGGTACTTGAGGGTGGTAATAGGTACTGAAAAAGGACGTTCAGGGGGTTTATACAAACACCCATAGTTTGTGTAAGTTGTAAACCGAGCCAATACTAGGGGCTTCTTATCTATTATCTCCTTTTATGTTTTGATTGGAGACTTCATTTGCTTCTTCTTTTCTTGGTTTACAATATCTACAGAACAACTCATTTTGCCAAAATGAGCACAACACCTGCACCTCTGTCACCAAAATTTGTTCCTGCTGAAAAGAGTGGAATTACTTCAGTAAGCAAATCAGATGGTAAGTGGATTATTTTAACTTTTCTTTTTCGTTTTTGTATGCTTTTGTTGTACAGCTGGAGTTAATGTTTTACTTTTTATCAATCGTTGCAGGTTTTAAGTTCAGTTTGGTATCATATAACATTTTGGCTCAGGTAATCCGACCATGTTCAAATTTCTTGACGCAATTCATTTATTTTATTATTTTTATGAAGTATATGCAAGTAATACTTCAGTAAAGGAAGATAAGTGCTGCTTTCCTAAACTATTGAGCATCCTTATATGGCTAATACACTGTAAATTGTCTATCTTGACTTTGAAAATCAAATAAACAAAGTATTTATTCATCAGCCAAAGTACTCTTGTGAACTTTGTGAACATGTCACATCTTGGACAAACAAACAAATGAAAGTCAGAAGAGAGTGAGAAATCTGATCCTAACAAAAAGAATTCGAGGCCTTCCTCTGCTCTCCTGTGGTTGAACCACCGTGTTAAGTAGAGCATACATATCTGGATGGGAAAGCCATTATTGATGCACACATTTGCTGTTAATTAGTCAAGTGTACTACTAACATGCTTGGTATGTCCTTTGGTTTGTCTTTTAGGACTATAGTGCACAATTCAAGTGATATTATCTCATACCTTGAACACTTGTATTCTGAGATGTTAGTCAGTTCTAGTTATTCTTGTTACTGATTCAAGCCATTTAATCTATTGAGTTGTATGGATTCTGTTTGCTGATATTTCGTTGTTCTGAGATTTTTTATTGTAGGCATATGTTAAGGGTGATCTGTTTTCACACTCCCCAAGGCCTTGTCTCAAGTACGTCATCTATATCCAAGTTTTCAATTTTGCATTTCTTATACAGAGCCTGTCGAATATTGTTTCTCTTCTCTTTGGAAAGTCCAATGCGATTTGATTACATGTTTGAGTGGACCCAAATTAACTTGTTTATAATGCCTAAGGCCTTTATGGAATTCTAATATGATTGTTTCATGTTGCATTACATTAGTATTATATTCCTTGCCTTCAAGACTGTTGGAGAAATGCTTCAAGACTTGGAGTCAGGAGCATATGACTTTTATTGGATTTTAGTAATTCTCTAAGCTAGTGTTAATAGAAGATACATAGTCGTGTTTTAGTCAATTTTACTTCTTTTCTCTTCGAGTATTTGAAGAGCATCTATTGTAAAATTTATTTCCAAAGCATTGTGACTTGAAGCCATGTGGAATGACCCTTCATTGAGACAGTTTTCAATTTCTTTCTTTTACTCGTAATTTCAGAATCAACATTTGTTAAGTGTTGTGTTAGGTGGAAAGCTCGTTCACAGGCAATCCTGACAGTTCTCAAGAGCCTTGGGGCCGATTTCCTTTGCTTACAGGTTTGGATTTTTTGATAATATTAGATTGAGCAATATCCAGTCATCCATTTTCCTTCTAATAACAACTTCTACAGCAAAAGGTTGTGGTGAAGTGGCATCATTAACTGGAGGAGGGAGGGAATGAGGTTGCCTTTGGCAGGGGACGCTTTACCCCAGAAAGTGGGTTTTCCTGACGCGTATCCGTAATAGTTGGCCCTAAAGTTAATACCTGAAACCGGGAGGGAAACTAAAAAAAGAAGAAGAAAGGAACTTCTAATTTCTTCTAGGTTATATTTTAATCAAGATTGTGTTATGTGCCAGGAATTGGATGAATATGATAGCTTCTACAAAGGAAATATAGAGAGTGTTGGCTATTCAAGTATCTACGTCAAAAGAAATGGGCAGAAGCGTGATGGATGCGGGATCTTTTATAAGCAGGATAGGTGACCATCTATTCTCTCTTCTTTCCATAACCTCTATATCTATAAGTGAAAGAATGGCTAAGCTAAGCGATGAAATTATTTGTATTATTTGAGGAGACTTGCTGGTCATCTCATAGATGCATTATGTTTGAGAGTACTATGATATGATCATGCACTTTCTAGCTAAAAAATAAGACGATTAGTTATAAGTTCGCGTAAATAAAGCTTAGGCGTCGTATCCTTGCAACTTCAAGGGATCCAAGAGATGAGTGATACGGCACAGAACTACATTTTTTTTCACATCATAACATCTTACTCCCACCTCTTCAGTAGATTAAGTTACTTCTATCATGCTAAAGTTACATCGTTGCATAGTCAAGGACTGAGAGAATTCAGTCCTAATATCAGAAGTTCTTATGGTTTGGATAAATATGTTTCTATAACTTCTTCAGGCAGAATAAAATATGGTTTGGATGGATATATTTCTAACTCATTTTATCTGAAATTTTATGCTATTTATAGTGCAGAGTTGCTCATAGAAGAAAAGGTAGAATACAATGATCTTGTACCCTCAAATCAAGCCGATACTTCATCTGAGGATAAAGAGGAGAATTTGCCTGCTGGTGGAAATAAAAAGTTAGCGTCAAAAGGTGGTATACTCTTGCTTTTGTCCACCTAGGGTTTGTCTTTACAAAATTGGAGCATGGTCTGGTTTAAAAGTGTCAGATATAGAGTCAGGGAAACACGTCTTTATACAGATAACTGCTAATAAATTCTGTCCAAACTCCAACATAATTTGAATGAAATTTTTGAATCAATTCGTCTTCTTCCTATCCTTTTTTGCCCTTTTCTTTTGGGGGTGAATGTGGGTTGGTTTAGTACTGCAGTTATAGCAGATTTCCTTCAAACAGTTTATGTATGTGTGAATTTCATATCTAAGACTTAATAATCATAATGAAAGAGGGGAATAGTATTTAAATTGCCATGTCGTGGTAAGATCCAAAGATTTTTGTACAATTATAATTGAAGTTGGTACTCTTGAAAGTTGAATACTGTTGGAGCTCGGAAGTGGACCTGTTATTGTCAGCCTCTAATTTCATGTAGCAAGTCAATCTGTATCAACTAAATAGGAACTTCCATAGCAAGCTCTACTGTATCGTTAAAATGTTACAAAGTGATAAGGGAGGCTTTTCATATTGTAGCAGAAACCTGGATTGACATTTGCAGTTGAAACAGTTAATAACTCTTGTGCTAGATCATACGTTAAGGTATG
The DNA here is from genome assembly GCA_027705065.1 of Solanum peruvianum. NCBI lineage: Eukaryota > Viridiplantae > Streptophyta > Magnoliopsida > Solanales > Solanaceae > Solanum > Solanum peruvianum. The sequence continues at coordinate 56,581,714 of JAKWJD010001762.1, read as the reverse complement.
TTTTGGTAGCAACAACAAATATGTGAGGAAAGAAATCATATTTAAGTTTGACTTGAGGGTTTTGCGAGGGAAGATGTCCATGATAAAGGATAGCACCAATGTTGGATCTAATGCACTAGAGCAATTTCAATAGGCACTGAAGATAACTTCATATTAAAAAATAATCAGCTCTTTCAAAATTAAATGACTTGAATTTGAAACTTAAAAAGGGGAGATTTTTACACGTGTCATTTTCGGGAGGTGAATAAAGTGTTGTGACACGATGGGCTATGGATTCATCTTTGCTCCTCAATGCACAAATTTTGTGGTAATGGATGCTTTATGCTTCATAATCCTATCACCATGGTATGAGGTAACTGTGATCTTTCTCATTCCAATTTCAGATGCCGGTTTGAAAAACAAGCGAGCAGGTCATGGAGACCTAAATGATCCTTGTGTTAGATTTAAACGTGACTGTGTCGGTATTATGGCGGCCTTTAGGCTGAAGGATCCTTCTCATTTTATCATTGTGGCCAACACTCACATTTACTGGTATGTCTGTTGTCCATTCTTTTGTTATTGCAACACGTCTGGATATTCAATTTGGAAACTCTATACACTGTTGACATATACGAATGAATGATACCACAGGGATCCAGAATTGGCCGATGTCAAACTTGCACAAGCTAGATACTTGCTTTCACGCTTAGCTCAATTCAAGTTACTAGTGTCAGACAAATTTGATTGCTCGCCTTCTGTGGTTGTTACTGGTGATTTCAATTCACTTCCTGGGAGTCAGGTCAGCTAATCTCTTGTTTTACCTTTTGAAGCATCTGGTCCTTTTGCTTTGCTATGGGCCAAGCTCTATTGAACAACATCAACTTACTCTATCTAAGTTGCATTTGTTTTATTTGATTTCCTCATATTTCTAGTAGGATTCGTTATTCCAATTAAAAAAAATGTCCTCGAAAGCTAATTCATGAGTGAGAATATCTGAAGCTAATATGGATCAACAATTGGGACACTCCAACACCCATCTTATGCCAGGCATGGACATATTGGAGTGTTGATTGCATACCATAGGAGCCCAACATTAAGAAAACATAACAGGAGAGATGGATCACCTCTTATACCATATTAATAAAAATAGATCTCAGGCCAAAATCAACTCCAAACTAGATCATGAAATGAGGATCCCTAGACCATATAAGGGGACACGTACCCACTCTCAACCAATGTGAGATTCCATATTGCAATTTTTGCAGCTTCTGGCTCTCCATACTAATTCATAGATGAAAATCTGACCTAGATTTTAGAAGACGGTACCCATTGTCATACTTGTCTACATCAGACTATTAGTCCATTATTATGTCAACTTGGGGTACACAACCAATCTATATTTTGTTGTTGTCTTAGTGGTCGAGCAGAGTCCCACTTTTGGTTTTCTCTGATATTTGGGGTCTTACTAGAGTGGGGGTTCAATTTTTGGGTTTCAACATTTTGTTATTCAAGGTCTACGTCTATTTTCTTGATGAAATGTTGTTATGATTTGTTTCCATGTTCCAAATTTTTTTCGTGCTATAGATGAAACCAATTGGTGTTTTGAACATTTTTCATAGTGATAATGCACTTGAATATCTGTTCTTACGATTTTTCAACACTTTATGACTTCGTTTGGAATTATTCATCAAACATCCTTCTACGTCTATTTTCTTGATGAAATGTTGTTATGATTTGTTTCCATGTTCCAAATTTTTTTGTGCTATAGATGAAACCAATTGGTGTTTTGAACATTTTTCATAGTGATGATGCACTTGAATATCTGTTCTTACGATTTTTCAACACTTTATGACTTCGTTTGGAATTATTCATCAAACATCCTTTTTTTTGATAAAATTGTTCATAAAAAGGGTTCCTTTTCTTTTACTTGATGAAGTCACTCATTAGATACTTTGTCCTTACACTGCACATTGTTGAGAAATTATTTCAACACATATTATGGATTTTCACACTCTTCTTATAAAATCACATGTTCAATTGCGTCTTGGGGGCCGGGATACAATTGTCACATATTGCTATCCAGAATCAAGTATCATCACTCTCAGTTTTATTATCTCACACGCCTTTGTATTTTCTTCCTACTTGTGTCTTTTGGAGCACATTTTTTGCCCATAACTTAACCCTGGCTCGGGAAAGACAAATTAGCCTGTGGTGCCCTTGATTATTAGTGTGTTTTCCTCACTCTATTCTCTTTACATTTCATTGGTGTGTTTAGTAACTTGGCTTTGTTTCTTATTGTTTCAGGTATATCAATACCTTACGTCAGGTTCATCAGAAGCGGGAACTCTGCTCGAAATCTCAGATGATGTGCCCATTCCCTTGTGCAGTGCTTATGCAAGTACCAGAGGAGAACCACACTTCACAAACTACACTCCTGGATTTACTGGAACTCTAGATTACATACTTTTTTCTCCTGAGAATATCAAACCAGTCAGCTACCTCGAACTTCCTGAGCCCGAAGCTTCGGATATTCAAGGTGGTCTACCAAATTACTATCATCCTAGTGATCATCTCCCAATTGGTGCTGAATTTGAAATAATTCAGTAGCTATGTTGTTACCATTATCATGGACTTCTTTTTTTGGTCTTATCATTATTGTCTGGTGGTTAAAGAGTTATTTAAACCTGCAATTATTTTGTAATTTTAAGCCGTTTTTGAACGGACAGTATCAACTATTTTGACTAGTGCTTGGAGAATGAAATTTTGGTGAATTAAGTACATTTTATTTAGTTCATCGTTATGAGTAGTTTTGGAAGTGATATATTATTTTCAGATTCACTAGCTGATTACATTGAAATGGCTTCTTCTCTTAATAATAATGTGCATAATAAAGTATTATGAGAAAGTATGACAGACCTTATTCATAGCCATACACTCCTTTATTTAACTAACATACATCTAGATGTCTAAATCAAACTATAAATCCATTAATCTTCAAATTTCGAGAAGAATCTAAACAAGGTACATACTTTACACAACAAACATAGCCAATACTTAAAGAGTACTTTAAACATATGTAAACATGAGTTTATAAGAATTCTTACACTATTAGATCATAGTAACAATAAAGAACGACAACTTGTTATAACATGTTAAATTACATACTCAAGAACGACAACTTGTTATAACATGTTAAATTACATACTCAATCGAGCTAAGCTTGATTTGTAGTGGTCGGAGGAAGGACAGGGACGGAGAAGTAAGGATCAGCCAGAGGTACCTCGTCGTCATTGCCATTACTGCAAATCCACTCATAAAATGCTTTAGCTTTTCTCAAAATGTATGAATAAGCTACCACCACCCACAATGATGATGATGATGATGAGGTGCTGTTGTTTTGCTCAACACTTTTCTCTCCACATGACTTCTTGTGCTTTGATCCTCTTCTTTGCTTCATATACATATTTTGAGACCCCATTTACTTTATTAAGGTGACTCACAGGTTCCCTACAACTTTGAATTATTTTTCCAACGCGGTTTTATCTTAAAATCTCAAGAGGTGATAGAGTATTGATGAGTGTTTTTGGTTGAGTATGATCAGAAGTGTTGTCCTTGATGGTTTAAATAGGAAGGAAAGGCGTTTAGTAAGTACAAGTTGTTTTCAGTATGAAAAGTTGGAGAAGTTTATCAAGAACAAGAATTGTGCTTTTCATTTTCAATGGTTGGCAAAAGTTTTTGGGGGAACGTTACAACATTTTGATGTTGATTTTCTATGTGAAAGATATTCCCTACTTAAGCTTCCAATCTATGTGACATAGGTTGAATAGACGGAAAGAAATAAAGATTTTTGAAATTTGTGATCTTAATCTGAATATTTCGTATTAATATTTGTGTAGTTATAATGCTTTTTTTAAACTTATAGAAGCAAGGATTCCATAATATTTGTGTAGTTATAAAAGTTTCTAATCAAAGATAAGATTGAAAAGTGTATAGCTAAATTTAGAAATGTGTCTTTCTTTTTTAAACTGAAACGAAGGAACTAGTAGTAATAACAAGATCTAGCTAGTTGGGAGTGAGACTCTCTCATAATGAGCTACGACTTTCTCAAGTGGAAGGGTCACATTCATATATATATATATATATATATATATATATATATATATATATAATATATATATATATTATATATATATATATAATATATATATATATATATATATATATATAATATATATATATGGTGGAGGGATAATAGTGGCTAAAGACATTATGGGAAATTAGTGAGATTTTGTTACTTTGGGCTCACCACCCACAATTCACAAATACAACGTGATATATGGAAGTGTTTTAGGTAAGGGATGTAGACACAAGAATTTTAAATTTCATAAAATTAATTTTAAGTTTTTATCATTGAATTAAATGAATGTTTGAAATTATGAATTCAAAATTTAATATTTATCTAATAGGTGAGCTCATTATACAATTGAAAAAGGATGAGGATTTGTAAAATTAAATATAGGGAAAAATGATAAATGTACTTCCGCATTATCGTAAATGGTATACAAATACCCTCCGTCATACTTTTGGAATATTGGTACCCCTGTCATCCAAAAACTAGTGTATATATGCCCTCCACTCTAACGGAAGACTAAATAGGGACATGTGGTTCAATCTTATCCGTCCATATGATGTTTAATAAATGTCGAATCGGTGGAAAAAATTATGACACGTGTATGTCCATTAGTATAAAGGGTATATATACTTTAATATTTGGACGACAGGAACATTAATGTTCCAAAAATATGATGAAGGATCTACATATCATTTATGATATTCCGAGATATATTTATCCTTTTTCACTTAAACATAATATCCATAGATTGGATTCAGTTAAGTATGTAGTTAAAAAAAGAGAGAGAGAGAGAAAATAAACACCACTATATCTATTAGAATAAAATTAACAACACAAAAGTGATTAGACACTAATTTGTCCTCATTAAATAGTTTTATAATAATATTACGTAATCGACGAGATGCCACTAGAAAATTAAAAATTATCTTTTCCCCACTTTAAGTCTATTTTTGGCTTTTAAGATAGCTACATTTAACGAAAAAGTGTGGTACAAGTTAACTTCTACTTTAATTATCCAATAAACTTGCTAATTAGGGGAAAATGAAGTCCTCTAGAGAACATGTGTGATAAATTAATTGATAAAATGAGAAAGAAAGATGGTTATTTATCACATACCTATGCTTTTCTTTAATCCTATTTTTGGCCAAACACCTGAGGTTTTCAAGGGTCATATATATTCAATAAAAAAAAAGTGGTCCTTATAGCAATAATTTAACTACAATTTAAAATAGTGCATAGGATGGTTCTAGATTTTAGATCTAGTGACCATAACCACTGGGAAAGGGTCACTCAAATAGAATAGTGTATGTATTGGACCACCTCAACTATGCATCACAATAACAATAATAATATATTCGATAAATTTTTACAAATAGAAATTGGAAAAAAAATATAATGTATACGCATACGCTACTAGAAATTTGTTATTTTCTATATGAAGTTTCCCATTGAAGAATGTTCAGTTGTTGTTTTTACAGATATTTTGATTGAATCAGTGAAAAAGTATCCACTACTATCTATTTTTAGTATTTCAATGAAAATTGTCTTTATCATGCGTTTTTTCTAGTGAGCTGATTAAGTGAGACTGGAATGAAAAAAATTGTGTTTTATTTAGCATAAATTTTTCATTAATTTATGGTGGGGCATTTTTTCTTTAGTAGTGAGAGGTAGAGATCTAGGTTGTATAAGATATTAATCAGTAAATTAATTTATGAAAAGAAAATACAATAAAAAAGAAGTTAACGAAAAAATATATTATATTGTAGTCAAACAAATAACATGAAAATCAAAACAAATAAAATATTAAATAATAATAAAATTGAAGAGTAATGTAATACACGAAAGCATGATAATAAATTAAATCATCATATTCTTTGAGTTGATGCTAAACAAATCATGTCATAATAAAGAAATACATGCAATATGTGGAAAGCAAAGTGAAGATAATTAATGCAAAAATATAATAATTTTTTCCCACCTAGTATCCTCGATAAAAGTTGGATTTTAGCGTTTGAGAAATCTAAAAATATTCTCTAATAAAAATAATTTCGTCTTCAAGAGAGACTCAAACTTGAGACATCTGATTAAAAATGAAGGAGTACTTATTACTTTACCACAATCATTATTGATAAAAATATAATAATTAACTATATAACTCTTGGAGTTGCTACATTCTTTTGATGTTAGATAGATGTAGCTATGATATAAACTTTTACTGAGGTTGTTATGAATTGAAGTTTATATATAGGTATGTGTATTTGTTATGAATTCTCAAACAAATAAGTATTATATCATTTAGATGAAAGTTATTAAGTTCGTTGATATTCCTAACTCCCACGTAAAATATTTCTAGATACTACTCTCACCTTTGTGTATATAAATAACTCAAACTCCGCAAAGCTTTGGAGGGAGCTGTAACTATACTTTTTATTTTTGGGTTATAATTTTAATCGTTTCAAATTATGTTTCATCATTTTATTGAAACAAACTTTAAGTTAAAAAGAAGATTTTTAAAATTTGTGGTCTAAATACTTATGAACCATTTGTGTGACTATATATCAGAAATATTGTGACGTATATTTTGAGATGGATTAAAAAGAAAAGTATATCATATAAATTAGGACAAAAAATGTAACAAATTAAATTTTTATTTTAAATAAATTCAGTTTATCAGCCTATTTATTTTTCAAACTTAAATTTGTCCCTTTTTTTTTTTTTAATTATATATATAAATATACTACACTTAAGAAATCGATTTTTGAGTCAGAAATTTTAGGGCAAAGGACATAGCATAAATTTTGTCAGCATTGAAAAGGCTCTTTACAAGGGGTATTGTACATAGTACAATAATATAATTTTGGTTCATATTAATTGGTACCTAAGTATTCTGAACAAATTCTAGTCACAAAATTCTAGTACTAGTAAACTCAAGATAAATTTGAGTGTCACAGATTTTTTTTTTTTATAATAGATCTTGGGTTTATTACAAAGGCAAATATAAATGAGGCCAAAGAAAAGGTAGAGGCATTGGTGGACCACTAGATAAATGGAGGAAAATAGTAAATCACATTGACTAGATTATATTAATTCATTTTTTTTAAGTTGGATTTTTAAAACTATATGAAAAGTATTATAAAATGCATGTAATTTTTTGCATATCAATAGGAAAATCCTAAAATATTTGTCAAAGTCTTTATAGTTTGTTTCTAAAAAAAATCATAACAATTAAAAAAGAACGGAAGGAATACTATACAAAATAATTATATCATTAAATTCACGCTAATAAATAAACTAAAAAGTAACAATATCACCATTCAAATTCTAAGGGCTGTTTTGCCTCAGCTTTTAAGCTGGTCAAACTGACTTAAAGCTGTTTTTGACTTATTTGACTGTTTGGCAATACTCAAAACAGCTTATTTTAAGCTAAAAAAAACTTATTTTAAGCCAAAAGTTAAAAGCTGGGGTAGGTAGGGGTGCTTTTTTTTTTTAGCTTATAACTGTTTTAAGTGACTTTACTTTTACCCTTTTGCCCTTAATATTTTTATATAATCCCCAAATTACCCATCCTTATCCTCACATTTTCTTCCATTTTTCCATTTTTCCTTCTCACGTTGGCACATATAACTTAAATAAAAAAATTATATTCCTCTTATAATTAATTTGTGATAATAAAAAAATATGTGAATGATAGATAATTTTTATTACATATGGATGAAATTAAAATAAATCTTAAATCGTTCTTTGATCTATTCAAATTAAATATCTTTAAAATCTATAATAAGTTTATATTCCTCTTATAAAATAATTTGTGATTAGAAAGAAATTGTGAATGATAGCAAAAATATAATTATTTATGACTGTAAAATATAAATTAATTTACTTTTATTATGTTAACAATTTTTAAGGGTATTTCAGACATTTTGATTTAAAAGCTATTGATCAGCACTTATTTGCCAAACACATCAACAACTTTTTTTTTTACTTCAGCACTTTTATCCAAACACATAACTGCTTATTTTAAAAAATAAGTTTCAGCACTTTCAAAAGTACTTTTTTAAAGCTGTTTATTAAGCCCATCCAAACGGGCCCTAAAAGGCTTGACTAAACTTCTCTACATATATACGGCCATGTGTATCAAAATTCATAATTGTAGCAACAAACGATTATGACAAAAAAAGTTTTTTATTCTAATACATTCATGTACAAGAAATCTATAATTTCAAAATTAACAACTAATTAGAAAAAAAAAAGTGAATAGTAAAATATTATATTATGAGTGATAAATCAGAGAATATGACGTAATTATAATGTTTAATAAAGCTTTCAATGTACTCCATTTATTCAATTTTTACCATAGTAAATATTATTATCAATGAAATTACAAACATAAAGTTATTATACCATATGTGATACTATCTAAATTACTAGGGATCACCCATTAATCATACCCGCATCATACTCCCACTTGAGCTCACACTCAAATCGCACTTCTTCTTTTTTACATATTTCTTCTAACTTTGCTTGACGCATACGACCATATTTTTCAAAATCATAATATTTTAAAGAATAAACGCAGTTATCGAGACAAATACTTTCTATTCGTGGAGGATATGTTTTACAATTTACTAATGTCATACATAATACGAAGAAAATCACACAAATATGCTCCAATGCCATCTTGTTACGACTCATCCTTGTGTATATTTATAATTCCTGTATACATAAACAATTTATATTTACACATTTAAAATGGTCCTAATGTATATGGATAAACTATTTTAGTTTTATAATCTTTCTCTTTTAACACAAATAGTATATATATATATATTTTAAAAAAAATATTTATATTCCAAATTATAAAACTTACAGCCTGCCTTAGGGTATGAAAACAAAAACATAGTGGAACTGAAACATTTCTTTTGGTGCCAACAATTACCAATATTGTATAATTTTTTTTTATGACATGATAAGCTGGAAACTTTTTCGAAATATTTCAAATATTTTTGTTGCTACAAACAACTTATATATAAAAACACGAAATATTTAAGAAAATCTTCTAAAATATTACTCAAAAATCACATGGATGTTCGTTTTTTTTTTTTTTTTAAAAAAAAATATTAACTCTCAAGGTACCCAGGCTAGTTCGATTTTGGTTCTTATTAAATTAGGCACACAATTACAAAAAGTGTTTTAAAAAAAAGAGAATAGAAATTAAAGAATTAATTCATAAGAAGATGTTGCTAACCCTGTATATATCTTGATGGCACAATAAATTGTTGGTTAATCTGATATTTTCTGAATACAATGTTATATAGGGCATACAATTAATAGAATTTAGACATGTACGTGCGTTATGAGTGAACAAAATATTTATGTCATATATTTCCATATTGCATTTATGTTAAAGTCTAAAAAAGCTCATATATTCATATGAATTTGATTAATTGCACTCTTTTTGTGTAATAATAAAGTTCCATTAATTAATATGAGAAGATATTTATTTTCAACTCATTCATATGTATTCAATCCTTTGTTAATTGTGTATGTTTGTACTAAATATGAATAAAATAAGATTCAAGCATATTTGTGTATTTTGGTTAATAATATTGTTGATGAGATTGGTTAATTGTACATGTAAAACGATATACCCTCCGATAATGCATACTACAACCTATGGAATGCCCTTCTTACCATAATTTCTAGACTAAATTATTATTATTATTATCTCACAAAAAATAAGTTTACATTTGTAATTTCACATCACCATCATATTTATTTATATCTCACAATAAAAAAAATATGCAATGAATCTTTGTTATTTTATCATGAAAATAAGTTAACACATTTATTTAATTAATGTTCTAATCTAATTGATTTTCTAATTTATGGCCTTAATTATGCTAGCTAGTAACAAAGCATACACTCATATTTCTAATAAAATTTCAAATGGTAATATTATAGTAGTCACAGAATTTATATTATATTCATTATTTTAAGATTTCAAACGAAATATTAATTCTTGCTCATGATATGTCATGTTTTGATCTTGAGTTTAGGTAAAATCGTTAGACAAAGTATATTAATTTTCTCAAACGAACAATTAGAAGATATTACTCATAATATATGGGTAAGAGATGTGACAATTTTATATCATAAGCAAAATAAATTTTAATAGTAAATCTTCATTTAAATTTAAAAAAAAAATGTATTATCCAATTAAAAGGAAGGATTTGTCAAGTTAAGATGTTGCATCATTATGCGTAAAATTTAGAAAAAAAATAAAGAAGATGCAAGGTCTAAGCAACTACATGGTGAATGCCAATTTGTTTACTCATACCCCTCCGTTCATCTTTAATTGTCATGGTTTTCTTTTTTAGAGTCAAACGACATTTTATAATGTATTTTTTCATCATATAGATATGCAAAAAATTGCAATTTATAGTGCTTTTCGTACAGTTTTTTGAATATTTATTTTTTTTAAAAAAATATCAAATTACTATAATCAAATTTAACTTTAAAATTAGTCAAATTGACTTTCAAAAAGTGTAACATGACAAATAAAAATGGACGCGTAGTGTACAATTGAATGTATATATGTGATTAAAATAAACAATTATGTACTTATGAGCTTAAATGCTAGCTCTTCAACAAATTAAAATCATATTTATTTATGGCTACATATCGAGGGACAAGCCCCACGAATATGCACTAATAAAACTCATATTATTAGTCACTAAAATCACATTATTATAGTTGAGTAACATTTGACGAAGATTTCAATATCTTTCGTAACGATTAGATATTTGGCTTCATTTCAAGAATAATTATTATCTCCTGTCTGACCTATTATGAACTCCACATGTTTCATCTCATTCGATTATTTGTCAAATTTGATTTACTATAAGAAAAATATAAATTACTTAGAGATTTTACTAGAAATCTTTTTCGGCATAATTTTCCCATGAATTTTTCATGCAAAAACATGAACTTTATTAATTCTAGAACTTTGTACATGAGAAAATATTCCTCCAAAATTTGGCATCATTTTATGCACGACCTAGAAATTATTTGGGGAGACTAATTTATAAGCATCATTTTCATAGGTAAATTTTTAAGTAATCAATAAAATTAATTTATTTTTGTTAATTTGCGAGAAATTCCTCAAAAACTTACTTGAAGATTTAGCTAGGGATACTTACTCGACGATATTAATTTTTCTCTGTGGTACTACATGGAAATTAGGTTTTACAAATTTTGTTAGAGATTTTTTCTTGATTTAAAATACTTAGTTATGGTCTTATGAATATATATTGGCTATACATTCAAGATACTGCAATATTATAGGAATCTTTATTTTTATTTATAAAAAAAATACTATTTAAATTACTTAGGGATCACCCACTAATATAACCCCATCATATTCCTACTTGAGCTCACACCCAAATCTTGGTACTTCTTTTTTTACATATATATTTCTTCTAATTTTGGTTGACGCATACGACTAAATCTTTTTAAAATTATTATATTTTAAAAAATAAATGCAGACATGAAGACAAATACTTTTTATTCTTGGAGGATATGTGTTACAATTTACTAATGTCATAAATAATACGAAGACGCAAATATGCTTCAATGCCATCATCTTGTTACGAGTCATTCTTGTGAATATTTATAATCATGTAAAGATAAATAATTTATATTTACACATAGTTAAAATAATCCGATTGAAGTAATTTTTTTACGATATTTTTCTCTTTTAACACAAATAGTCGTAAAAAGTGAATATTTGTATTCCAAACTACAAAACTAACAACCTTAGGGAGTTGGGGTATGAAAACAAAAGCAATAGTGAAACTGAAACATTTCTGATGATACCAAATCTATATAATGACATGATCAGTTGGAATTTTTTTTGAAATATTTTAAATATTTTTTGCGAACCCTGTATATATCTTGATAGCACAACATTTTTTTGTTAATTAAGCTGATATTTTCTTGAAGACAAATTTATCTAGAGCATAAATAGAGAAAACAATTAATAGAATTTAGACATGTACGTTATGAGTAAACAAATATTTATTTCATGAATTTCCATATTAAAGGCTAAAAAAAGCTCATATATTCATATGAATTTAATGAATTGAGCTCCTTTTACGTAATAATATCGTTTCAAAAAAAAATAAAAATTAATGAAGTTTCATTAATTAATATGAGAAGTCATTTATTGTCCGCTCATTCATGCATGTCACTTTTGAAACCATTGAGCGAAGAGGACCAAACAAATGATTCATCTATATATATATATATATAAGAGATTTTTTCAATCCTTAGTTAATTGTGTATGAAAAAATGATAGTTGGTGATGAGATGATTAAATTGAAGTATATTTGTGTATTTTGCTTGATACTATCTATGACATCGGTTAATTGTACATGTAAAAAAACATATCCTGATGCTATAGAAACAGCTTGTTATTGTTTGTGCATTGAAAATTGGGCTACTGAAAATGATGCTGTGCCTACTGCAGAAACCGAAAGAATGTGTAAAGAAGGACTCTCCCATTGTAGCATTAAGGATTCGTATGATGAGGAGGTTGATAAAACATCCTTTCCACTACCTACTATGGAATGCCCTTCTTACCATTTTCCTTAAAAATAAATTTTACATTTGTAATTTCGATAATTTATATCTCATAATAAAAAATATGCGATGCATCTTCGTTATTTTCTCATCATGAAAATAAGTTTATATTTATTTATTTTTTAAATCTAATTGATTTTCTAATTTATTGCCTTAATTCACGAGTAATAAAAATTCACCAAGGATCCGCATGAAATTAAGTTATGTGCGAATTTTAACTAAAAACTTAACAATCACAAACTTATACAGTAGTAAGATAGATAGATGTAATATGACTCAAAGTGTAACACTTAATAAAGAAAAGGGCTCCCAACATCTCAGTGATTATTTAAGTCTTTGCAAACTTTAACACAAGGGTACGGATCTATACATTGAAACCTTGTTCTCTCAAAGTACCAATCCGCAACGGCTTCACCAATTGTCTACATAAATTAACATAACAAAGAAATTAAAATTTGTTATGATAAAAAAAAAAATAATGTAACTTTATATATGGATAAAACAAATTAATTACCTTATTAAGTAATCTAGGAGAGGTAGAACTGAACCAGTATGGTGGTGCAAGTATTCCCCCATGAGAATAGCAAGACGTGAGGAAATAACCCCTCGTAAAACAAGGGGGAAGTCCCTCAAATGTCTTCAAGAACACAACTCCAAAGGCTATACATTAAAAAAAACATATAAATTCAATTTAAAAGAAGAGTCATTATACATGTGTATACATTATTTAATTACTATAACCTTGAATAGCTATATGTTGGCTAGACGTGCATGTATTTGTATTTTTCAAGCAATCCTCCCAAACATGTTGGGGATCAACGTGTGGAGGAACCAAAATGTTTTTCATCTGTGTGTTTGAATAATCAGAATTATGTGTAGTAAATAAAATGGAGAGAAATAGTAGCTTTTCACCTGCCAAGAATCATAAACTGAGTTGATTATGAAAAGTGGAGTTTGAACGTATGAAACCATATTCTGAGGAAAAAAACACTGCACCATATATCATCAATTAGTAACTGTAATGTCATACTATAATTAATTAAAAGAAATTGTTTTTGTTTTCGAATCTTACTAGACTTGGCTCCATTACAGATGTGCAGGCTGATGGTAAATTCTTAGCCGATCCCTTAAAACAGAAGAGGAAAAGACTCAACTTATAGCTCTTATTCTTGACCAAAATTACTTTAATTGAGAAGATATAACTCACGTGTAGGTTAACAATTTTATGATACATCTCTTGGATATATGAAGTATCATCTATTGTCTTTCTGCATAAATAGTGAATTAGACACTAATAAAGTTAAGATATTCTGTATCATTAATCTTACTAACCCATTGATGAAGAAGCCAGCATCCGCAACACACTTAACTCGGGCATTTTCTGGAAGAAGGCATTTAAACTTATCGCAATATAAGATGGTTGCCAAACCACCTGCTGATATTCCCGATAGAATTGCCTGTCATTATATTGGTAGAGATTTAGCAAAGAAGATACTACTCCAATTTTTTTTTCGTAAAGCACTAAAAGTACAGTATATTATCACATTTTCAGCACTTTCCAATCCTTTGCTCCACAAATCTTCCATAATAGTCTTAAATATTCTTGCCCCTCTAAAATATAATTTGTTCTCCTAATAATAATGATTCACATTTGATTAGTTGACTATGAGAGATGCTGTTGACACCCAATTTTGACCATCTCCGATAGAAATTAATTCATGAGCTTCTTAAATTTTCCACGCAATTAAAATAATTAGTTTTATAAATTTTAAGAAAAAAATAAAGTTTGTGTTATTTTGAATAGTTTTTGTCATTTCTTATAACTTTTGAATAATATATATATTTTACATAATTATGTATATAATTAATATATTTATGATTATTCAAAAAACCATCTCAAAAATATTTTATTTTATAAGTATTATATTTAGCTAATATAGTTTAAATTATGGTTATATTTTTGAACCACTATTTTACAATTTAAATAATTTATTTACAAATTAAAGAAGCTCGTTGATTGATTAATACAAATTCGTTTTATTTAAGGTTTAGCCGGATTTACTATCTTAACTCAATTTGGCTATTTATCAAATTTAACCCCTCTTTAAATCCACCAAAAATCTTAGTTTTGGGCCACTTACACACTCTTTTAATTTCCAGGCCCATTTTTATTTCTTCTTCTCTCCCGCCCACTTCAGCAACCCAACACTTCTCCCAAACCCCCCAATCCTAATAAATTTCCAGCCCACCTCATTCCCTTCCAGGCCCATTTATTTTCAGGACACCCAGGCCCAATTACATGGCCCATTCCGTTTTAATTAATTCCCAACCCAATTCCTTTTTTTTCCTTTCCCTCCAACCTTACCCTTTTAAAATTCAAAATTCAAAATTCAAAATTCAAATTTTTAAACAACCTTCCCCCTCTTTTGGCCATAATTTTGGCTTTTAAATACCTTCATCATCTTCATGGAAAAGGGGGAAGAAAAAGAAAAAGGAAAAGGAAGAAAAAGGAAAGAGGAAGAAAAAGAAAAAGAGAGAAAATTGGAAAGAGAGAAAAGAAGAGAGAAAAGAAGAGAGAAAGAGGAGAGAAAAAGAAAAGAAAAGAATATTGATAGCACAAATACACACATATAAGATATACGTAGGTGTCCGAATTTAAACGTAAAACTTGGGTGTTCGCTGCCTCCCCTGCTCGTTTCGTCTCCGGCTCGCTGCCCCGAGGGAGGTGGAATTCTTTTTTTTTTCTCTTTTTTTTTTTTTAGATGAACTCGCTAATTTTTTTTTGTTTTGTTTTACTTGTGTGACATCGACTCGAATCCACTTTGGATTTCGTTCTCGCATTCCTCGCTGAGTCATGAAGGTTCAAAACATCCTCCTCGAGTCGTAGACCCCTTCAAACAGGTTTACAAGTCGAAAGAATCAGCAAATGTGTTGCTGGAAAATCAAATTTGCAGATTTGAGCAGCAGTATACATATTATATACATTTGTTATACACTGATATACAGGTAGAAAGGTGTACAGGAAGCAAAAAATCAAAATATGGGTTGATGGCAGTGAAAACACGCTGCTAAAAAGGGAGTTTCAACTTTCGAAAGTTAAAAAATAGGCTGATATACAACTTATATACATAGACGTTATACTACAAATATGTGTAAAAAAATGTGAATTGTAGGTTAACGTACAGGGAGGTTGATTTTAAATAAAATACAGGAGTAGGCAATGAATACGTACATAGGGTATAGCCCGTATACATTGGTATACAGTTTGGGGCAACGATATATAATTGTTAAATAAGTTTAAAAAAATAAAATAAAATTAAAAATGATATAGGTACAAATACGCAGAGCAGTGTGGAAATACAGGGGAAATAGCGGAAAATATGTACTCAAACAAGTGCGGGGCTCAAAAGGTCCAAAATGGATCAGATATACACTGTATACAACAGTATACATCGTTTGTATACTTTATGTCTCTTTTCAGGGAATTGGGCCAGGGCCCTTCAGCTCTTTTTTATTAACAGGCCCAAAGGCTATTTGTTTTTGCAGGTTTTGAAGAAGGCCCAATTATTAGAATTTAGGACAGGTGGGTCAAAGTCCAATGGAATGAATTTGGGCAATCATGCCCAAGTTCAAATAATTCTCCTCTTTATTTAT
Source organism: Solanum peruvianum (assembly GCA_027705065.1). Taxonomy (NCBI): domain Eukaryota; kingdom Viridiplantae; phylum Streptophyta; class Magnoliopsida; order Solanales; family Solanaceae; genus Solanum; species Solanum peruvianum. Next base: position 56,565,309 of record JAKWJD010001762.1, on the reverse strand, counting down.
TATTTGTTTGAATTAATTAGTGTTTTTTTTTTGTAGAATTTAAATAATCTCCTAAAGGGTAGCCATTTTTCATTATTTTATTTACTTATTTTATTTTATTTACTTTTAATCACCATTTAGTTTTCCTTAAATTAATTCCCTCTAATTATTTCCCTTTAGAAATAAATAAAAAATGGAATAAAATAGCTTAAAAACAAATTTTCTCTTTACTCAATTAATTTAAAAAAAAAAGTCATTCAGTCAAATCGCCGGTCAACCGCAAGTTAGCGGACATTCCGAGTGCCTAATACCTTCTCGGGATGTATATTGAACTTCGAAGCCTTTTCAATTGATTTTTAATCTGTTTTTTAAATCTTTTGAAATTTTTTCTTGATTTTATCAAAAATCAAGTGGCGACTTCGTAATTTGGAAGGTCGCCGAACGATTCAGGCAATCTGTGATACTGTCACACCAACCGCCTCCCTATAAATAGGAATGAATTATTTCTCCAAGCTAAATAATGTGTGTTAGATATAAAAATTCATAAATTAAACAGTCGAAGTAACTAACAACCAAGTTGATAATCCAACTGCCAAGTCTAGTACCATGTCCTCTATGAAGATGATAGGCTGGTGGACTTCCATCAAGACATACTGTGCACAAAAACAAATCCATATCTGATTAATATTCTTTGAAGAAATTAAGATTATATATTTATGTATTAACGTACCCGCGCCTTGGGCAGTTGCACTTTCAAGAATTGTTATATTAACATACAAATCATCTTTCGCGCCAACAAAATGACTTGTACAATAAAGCAGTACTAGAAAAATCAACAGAAATATTTTCGTCCTACAACAAACAAAAACAAGTGAAAATTCAAAACGAGAACAATTGAAGAAAATCAGTTACTAGTTTGTTATTATAAACGGAAAAAAAACAGTTAGGTGTTGAAGTTTTAGTACATGTTATGAGCAACAACTTCTTCGTCTTTAAAGTATTGAGAATGAAAGGAGAGTACTTTAGAGAAAATGCTTATGATTAGACTTAACAAGTGCTATGAGACTATGAGTTCATCTCTCCTTTTATAAGCAAATAACACTATAATGCTTGTATGGCACTTATAATAAATAATTAAATAAAAACATTCGTTGCATATGTAAAAAGTTCAATGTGTGATTAATTAATGACTTTTTTTTTCTCTACTCCCACAGGCAATTATATCACCTAGTCTAGCACTCTCTTTAAAGAATAGGGATGCCAATGGATGGGGCGGGTCTATATTATTTTATACATGTTCTAAGTTCAAATTTAATTTTAACTATTTATATATGTAATAAAAATGATAGAACATTATGTGTTAAGATAGTTTCTTTAATATTATTAAATATATAAAATAGTAAATAAAAATAGTTCAATCAAAACTACATGATTTCTTACATGCTTCTCAATGGATTTCTACAAAAAATAAAAATTATGTAATTATTTATTAAATTAATATAACTTAATGAAAAAACAAATTTATTTCATAAGTTTTATTTTTAGTATCAAACTTATCAAGAAAAAAAATTAAAAAATTTATGCGGGGCAAAGCAGGGCAGGCTGAAAATGAAAAAAAAAATTATTATACGCAGCGAAGTTAGACAGACTGAAATTTTACAGATTAAACCGCACCACTAAATTGTCATCCATATTAAAGGCAGTGATTAGAATACATCAACATAACATAATGTCTTATAAAAACTAAAAAAAAAAAATCTTAAAAGGAACACATAATGCACAACCATATCTAATATATTTACTATATTCTACAAAAAAAGGAATTTTTTCATTAGCTTCTTCATAACTGACATTCTAAAATTGTGCCTAGTCTAGATTAATAATAGGTTTCTTTTTATTGACATATCCATAAATTATATTGACCTGACATGTGAACATTAATAAATATACATTTTAAAGAATATTATGTGCAATCAGTAATGAGGTAACAATGAATTACAGAATTACCGCTAGATGACATGTGGTCTAGCCTATATTTACTTTTAAGAGAATATAATGCATATTTCAAAGATTATCATCTCGCCGATGTATTTCATGTATGTATATAATTGTATATCTTACACAGTTTCATGGATATTCAATTCACCGATAATACATAATATATTAGGAGATACAAGGTGATATATACAAAGGACAGACACGGACGAGGTGTTTTCAAGCTTTTTAATCCTAAATCTAATCAAAGCCGCATTAAAAGCAACTTCAAAATTTATATTCAAGCTCATTAAGATGTTTATGATAAAATATAATCGAGAAAAATTACAATTATACATTCTTTTTAAAAATAAATCGAGATTCAATGGTATTTTCATGTCCTTCTCAACCTCACATAATTTATTCAATGTACATTCACATTTTTAAATTCCAGATTTCACAGCCATGGTTTCAATCCCTTTAGTTGATTTGCTTAAGCTGAAATTTGAAGACATATTGGGTTGAATGTACCAATAAGGCAAAATTGGTCTATGATGTGCCAATCTTTCAATAATTTTGGTAAATAAATGCCATTTATCTTTTAATTGAAATTGTTTTCTAGTCTTTTACAAAGTAATATATATATATATATAATATATAATATATAATATATATATATATATATATATATATATATATATATATATATTATATATATATATATTATATATATATATATATACTATGAGATATAAATTTAAGAAGATAATAAATATTTGTCATGTGTCTTTTAAGTTTGTGAAGTTATGTGATATTCCTTATTCTTTAGATTAATTACTATGATGTATATTCTACCTATAATTTTCTCAAAATATGAACCTATCTAGATGTGCTTGATAGGTAGTTTACTAAGAATGGGCCTTTTTTTCCTTTTACGAAGGGGCTTAATTAATGGGCTGCTATATATTTATGTATATTATTGCAGTCTGAAAATATAGGAAAAATCATATCACGTGAATATTTAATGTTCTAATCTAATTGCCCTTTTCTAAAAAAAAAAAATAACACTACACACATATTTAAGATGTTAAATATCAAGTTATAAACAAACTTTTTAATAATAAACTACTTATAGCATATTATTATCAAGTTATAGCATATCAAGAAATAATATATTATTCTCATTAATTTTTTAAAATAATAATTAACTTATTTAAATAATTCAATTACCTTATTTAAACCAATGTAGTTAATTAAATTTATTATTTTAAGTTACCTTTTTTAAACAAACTCTTGATTAATGTAATTTAAATTAAATATTATATAGTTACCTTTTTTAAGATAACTACAAAATAATAGGGATTTTATCTCTAATTATTTTCATCAAATTATATAGTTACCTAATTTATTTTCACCACATTTTCTCTCAAAACCACTTCTCTCTTAACAGTCTTCTTCAAGAATTCTCAAATATTTGCATTCAAATCTTCATTTTTAGCACTCAAATCTTCAACTCTTGCGATAAACAAACCGTACAATGTCGAAAAGAGGCAACGAAACCCCAAGAAAAAGTAGAAGATTGAATGAAGAAGCAAGCTCAGACGATTTTCATGCTCCATCTTTCAAAATTTTATCACAAACACAATCTCAACCTTCATCTGTTAAAGTTAAATCTAGATCAGGGAAATCAACAATAGAAAAAAAAACATCCAAAGGAAAACGAGAAGAAGAGAAAAGGGAAAGAAAAGAAAAATGTAGATGAATCTGAGAAAAGGACGAAAGAAAGAGAAAGAAGAGGAAAGGAAAAGAAATCGAGGAATCATCAGATTCTGAATCTGATTTTGTGGAAGAGTTGATAAAATCAAAATCCAAAAAAAAACAAGAGCATCTGAAATCTATACTTCACATTTATAAGAAGAAGAAGAAACATTTAAACCAAAAAAAAGTTCAAAGGTTAGTAAAAGTTAATTTTTTAAAACTTTTTTTATGTTCTGTTATTTTTATTTTCTGTTATTTGGGTACAAAATAGTTAAAATATAAATTTTGTGTAAATAAATAATGTATGAATTGTGTATGATTTACTGTATGAAATTACAGATCTCTTCATATTACAATATCAATTGCTGAAACATGTATTTTTTATGTATGATTCACTATATGAATTGTGTATGATTAATTGTATGAATTTTTAATGAGCATTGATTTTCCATTTTAGGTGATACCACGACGGTTGATATGTATGTTGTTGTTGAATGACCAAAGAAGTACATAGTAAATTTAAACACAAGGTGTGTAGTTGCGGGAGATTTCACCATTCATGTAATTGCAGTTCTTAGATATAGGATACTTGCATGAAACATATTTATGTTCTGCCTTTTATAGCCTGAAGAATTTCAGAGATGCATATGTCATCCTTGTTGAATCTATCCCCTGCGAGAGTACGTGAAATATACCCAGTTATATTTCAAAGCTTAAATTGATGGCTTCCGATCCAAGTAGATCAGTTAGAAAATCACATGTTGAACGCTGAAAGGAGTTTGCTGATGTGAAATTCAAAAGGTCAAAAGTTACTTGTAGTAGATGTCGTCAAGTTGGACATAAAAGGAAGACATGTTCAATTTATTCTGTTAAAAAATGATTTCATGATTTTTACATTTTGTTACACAACATGTTTTGTTTAATGGAATGAATTTGGTATAATTAATATTTGAGTAATTGTGGTTTCTTAATATTGTCCAACTATAAATAATATTGAAACACATTTTGTGTCCGTTTTCAAATTTAATTCCTATACTAATATATTGTTAAACAAGAATCATACAGTTCATACAAAAAGCATATATATTAAACAACTTTTTAACCATATAATTGTACAATAAAACTCTTCTTAAAATAGTTCATACATAGATCATACATAGTTCGTACAAAGTTCATACATATGGAACAAAAAATATATGATAGTTGTCATACTAAAACGATAATAAATCAAAAATATGATATCATGTTCATACTAGTAGTAGTCAGACTTCATACATATTTTATCCAGACAGTAATCATACTTCATACACAATCAATAATTGAAGAAAGATTCATACAAAAAGGCCAACAAAATAGAAATGTAATGTCATGTCCATACAATTTCTAATCAGACTTCATACATACATCAATTTATGTATGAATTCAAACATCATTCAAACACTGTCATATAAATGGACAACCAAATCAATTCATACACAAATCATGAAATGAAATTCTAAGATACTTTCATACACAAATCATACAACAGTAATACATCAATGTATATATCAATTCATACAACATTTATACACAAGTCATACAAACTAATACATCAATCCACACAGAATACATACGATATTAATACATATTACAAGTGTTTGAATGATGTTTGATTTGATATATAAATTGATGTATGTATGAAGTCTGATTACTAATTGTATGGGCATGATATTACATTTCTAATTTGTTGATTTTTTTGTATGAAGTCTGATTACTTATTGTATGGGCATGACATTACATTTTTAATTTGTTGGCTTTTCTGTATAAAGTCTGATTACTAATTGTATGGGCATGACATACATTTCTAATTTGTTGGCTTTTTTGTATGAATCTTTCTTTCATTATTGATTATGTATGAAGTCTGATTACTGTCTGAATGAAATATGTATAAAGTCTGATTACTATTAGTATGAACATGATATCACATTTTTGATTTATTATCGTTTTAGTATGACAACTATCATATATTTTTTGATCCAGATGTATGAACTTTGTACGAACTATGTATGATCTATGTATGAACTATTTTAACAAGAGTTTTACTGTACAATTATATGTTTAAATGTATGAACTATGTACGGTTCTTGTTTAACAATATTTAGTATAGGAATAAATTTGAAAATGGACACAAAATGTGTTTCAATATCATTTATAGTTGGATAATATTAAGAAATCACAACTACTCAAATATTAATTATACCAAATTCATTCCATAAAACAAAACATGTTGTGTAACACAAAGTAAAAATCATGAAATCATTTTTTAACAGAATAATTTGAACATGTCTTTCTGTTATGTCCAACTTGACGACATCTGCTACAAGTAACCTTTGACCTTTTGTATTTCACACCTTGTAGTTAAATTTGTACTTCTTTGGTCCTTCAACAAGAACATACGTATCAACCGTCGATGGAATTACCTAACATGGAAAATTAATGCTCATTAAAAACAGTTCCAAAAAAATATGTCATTAAAAAATAAAATAAAAATATTTAATACCAAAAATACAAATTTCATACTATAAATGTCAAAAAAAAATAATACAAACATTGCATTACAAATCGGAAACAGACAAACAAACTAGCATTTCATATTTCGACCAATTATATACTATTTTTTCACCAACAATTCCATTAATATTATACATATACACGAATACCAAAAAAAATTACTAAACAAAAAAATAAATATAGCTTAGATCATCACAAAAAAAATTAACTAAACAAAAAAAAATTAAACAAAAAAAATACAGTTTTCATACAAAATTCATATAGAATTATATCAACATTTACCTTCATATGCCAAACAGAAACATATATTCTAATTTCAACAAAAAAGAAACTTCATACATAATTGATACAAGTTTCATATAAGGTTCATACACGATTAATACAATTTTCATACTTTAACGATTCACATAATTATAAATACTTATTTTTTGACTAGTGACTAAATACACTGCATTTTCAATTTCATTTTTTTATATTTTATTCATAAATCAAGTATTACGCGAATCTTCAATTTTATTAAAACTCAAACACATATACATTTACATGTTGTTTTTCAGATACTGTATATATACCAAAACACTATTTCATCCCAAAAAAAAAAGAATCTATAATCTATATCAGATCTTAAAATAACAAAAAAAAAATCGACACAATGTTCTCCATGTTAAATCCCAACAAATCATAATCAAAACCAACAAATCATAATAAAAACAAACCTGATAATTCCACCTTCCACTATGTTTAATTAATATCGACACAACGTTCTCCATCATAGCAAATTAATTTTTTTCCAACGTCAAAATTTCTTCAATTACTAAAAAAAAAAAAACTGATATCTGCTGCAAATCTGAAAGAAAAGTGAAAATTGTAAAGAAAAAAAAACAGCTTGTATGTTGATGTCAATTTGTTAGAGCTTTTTAAGGAATTAAACCAAAATTTATCCTCATTTAAACTAATTTGAGAGATTTAAGGCAACTAACTAATCTGAATATTTTTTAAATTTCCTTAAAACGTGTTAATCAATTAACACCAATTAATAATTGTATTTAATTTAAGTAATAAAGAATGCCATTTTCCATTTTATTTTTGTCCGTTTTTTATTAAATTTTTATAAAAATAATTTTTTTTTAATTATTTCAAATTAACATTATAGTTTATAATAATATGCTATAGCTTGAGATATTAAATGTTATATATTGAAATACAAACTCTAATGCTATATCTTGAGAATATTACTATAAAAAATGCTATATACCTAATTTACACTAATCTAAATCATAGCCTTAATATGCTAGTAATAAAGGATATAATTGTTTCTAATAAATTATATTCTCAAAGGGTATTATAATAATAGTCACAAAATATTTTGTTCATTATTTTAAGATTTCAAACGAAATATTTAAATTCTTGTTCCACGTTTTGATCTTGAGTTTAGGCAAGACCGATACACAATGTATATTAATTTTGTCAAGTGAATAAACTAGATGATATTATTCATAATATATGCGTAAGAGATGTGATCAAATTCATATCGTTATAAATCTTAAGTCTTCATTTAAAAAAACATATTACCCAATGTCAACCTAACAAGTTGTATAGTGCTGCATAAAAATTTAATTTTAACTATTTATATGTAATAAAAATGATAGAACATTATGTGTTAAGATAGTTTCTTTCATATTATTAAATATATAAAATAGTAAAAGAAAATAGTTCAATCAAAACTACATGATTTCTTACATGCTTCTCAATGGATCTCTAAAAAAAGAATATTGAAAGGTCGCCCGCTTCATTGCTATTCCTAAGAATATTGAAAGGCCAAAACTTAACGAAGAAAATTTATGTAATGAATATCAAGAGAAAATGTAACGTCTAAGGAAAAAACTATCGTTGTGCATTTTGTTTCTTATTGGTATGTATCTAAGATACATATGGATCGCATTAGAAACACTCTAGATATATGTATCTGAAGTGATTCACATGTATTTGGAATACCAGACATATGGAGAGTAGTGGTGTAAGATCGGAGAAAGACGAGGGAGGCGAGCAAGAATTGCTAATATGTATCTCAGATCAATGCGAATCCACTTGGATATAATATATCTAGAACAAATTACACCTAAAATGAATCACACGTATCCGGATACATGTATCTAGACTTATCTGGAGGCCACAAAATCTTATTGCATAAGTAATATTACAATTTAGATTATATCTAAATAACTAGCTCCTAAACTAGCAAAATTTGTGTAAGTTCTCCTATACTATACTATGTTTGGCGAGAGTTTTAACTATTTCAAGTTTTCTCAAGTAAAAGAAAAAGGAAATTAAAAAACTTGGAGTGCTTGTGCTGTTGGAAATTGAAAAACTTAAAAAAGTGAAGCTTCCTAAACTTTGAAAAATGTCATTTGCTTACATAAGTTCTTTGGACGTTTCCAAGTAGGGGAAGAGCTTTGTAATTATGAGGGGCAGATTTGTCCAATTCAGTCTATAACATGGAGTAATTTTATTACCCACAAAATATGACACAAGAAAGATAACGTTATTTTATAAATAGAGTATGAAAAAGGATAAGATATATGTATATCTGCTTCTTTATTATTTTATAATATACTTATATATACTAATGAGTAATTTCTCTACGAGAAATCTTGATACATATATATAGAGAGAGAAACTGACTAATGAGTTATTATAGATTAAGACTAAACCGTTAATTTAAAGCATTAAGAATGTGTTTGGTATGAAGAAAAATATTTTTTGAAAAAATGTTTTTTCAATTTTTTCATGTTTGGTTAGATAAAAGTTTTGGAAAATATTTTTCAAATCAACTCATTCCTCAAAATTAATGAAAATGACTTCCCTTCAATAATTAAGGAAAATATTTTTCAAAACTCTCCTTCACTTTTAAATTACATTTTTTTTGGAAAACATCAATTTTAAAAAAAATATTTTCAATTTCAAAATTTTATTTTTCACTCCTACCCCTTCCCCCTGCCTCCCCCCCCCCCCCCACCACCACCACCACCACCCCCACCACCCCAAAAAAATAATAGTTTTGTTTTTAAGAAATATTTTCAATTTCATAAATTAATTTTTACTCTAGTAAAAGTAAAGATGTCCCTCAAAAACATTTTTCATTCATAAATCAAACACTAGAAATCATCTCCGAAAAATATTTTCTACTCACCAACCAAACATGAGAAAATAAGTCCAAAATCTACTTATTTTTCAGGAAAACATTTTCTAGGAAAACATTTTCCATGAAAAACATTTTCCTCCATACCAAACACACCCTTAGTTTTTATTTTCCTGGACCCTTATATTGTAAATTAAAATTGAAAAGGTGAATATATTTAGGAGGAAATACAATCCCTAGCCTAATTTTTTTTTAACCTTTTCAATAAATATGGACAAACTCATATCTTTACAAATCTTTACAAATTGGATATTTATTGCTAGAATTATGCTTCTTTTTTTTTTTTGGACGAAGATAGACCTCTCCTTGTAATATGGAGTAATAGAATATTCACGAACTTACTTTTTTTTTCATGGATCCTGAACGTAAATGAAGAAAGCTTCATTATCATAAGAACAAGAAAGAAACAGTTTAGAGAGCAAGGAAGAAGAAGACGAAATTAAGAAGAAGAAGGAGGAGAGAATTCTATTTTTCTTGTATTGAAAACGTGACAAACATATACAAGAAGAGGCTGTATATATAGCTCTTCAATCTAATAACAACTTTGTAACTAACTATTTGAAAAGTAGTTATAACCAACTTTATGAAAAAGACTATTCTACCCTTTTCTAACTTCTACAACTCTTCTATATTATAACACTCCCCTTCAAGCTAGGAGGTGCAAAAATGTTCAAAACCCCTAGCTTGGATAACAAGTGTTCATGTTGTAGTCTAGATAACCCTTTGGTTAATACATCAGCTGGCTGTTCTTTGGTATGAATGTATTCTACTTTAATCAGCCCCTTTTGTAACTTTTCTCTTATGAAATGGCAATCGATTTCAATATGTTTGGTCCTCTCATGGTATACTGGATTGGCAGCTATTTGGATAGCAGCCTTGCTGTCACTGTAAACTTGAACTGGTACTTGTACTTTAGTGCCTACTTCCTTCAACAATCCAAGCAGCCATATCAGTTCTGAAACAGTTGAAGCCAAGCTTCTATACTCAGCTTCAGCTGAGCTTCTTGATACTGTTGTTTGCTTCTTTGCCTTCCATGATATTAATGATCCACCAATCTTAACCATATACCCTGTCACGGACTTCCTAGTGAGTGGACAAGATGCCCAATCAGCATCACAAAATGCAGTAACTTGTTCATCTGAATCACTTGCCAACAACAGTCCTTGACCAGGTTGTTTCTTTAGATATCTGATCACTCTTAGTGCAGCATCCAGATGTGATCTTTTTGGTTGCTGTAAAAATTGGCTCAATGTTTGAGTACTGAATGATATATCTGGTCTTGTCATATTCAAATACAACAGCTTCCCTATTATCTTTTGATATGTTGTTTGATCAATCAAAGGATCATCTGAATCTGCTTTCTCCACATGCTCATCATATAGTTTACTAGTTAGTTTGACATTGATGTCAATAGGTGTTCCTGCAGGCTTAGCTGCTGTCAATCCAACCTCAGCTATAAGTTCCAGTGTGTACTTCCTTTGATGCATCAATATACCAGCTGCTGATCTAGTAAACTCAATGCCTAGAAAGAATTTTAACTCTCCTAAATCTTTCATCTTGAATGCTTGTTGTAGAGCCTTTTTTGTGTTTTCTATTAGTTTAAGACTGCTTCCAGTAATTAGCATATCATCAACATAGACCAACACTAATATAATTCCTTCTTCTGACTGATTAATAAACAAGGAATAATCATGTTGGCTTTGTTTGAACTTGAGATTGCTAAGAGCTTCAGTCAATTTTTGATTCCATTGCCTGGGAGCTTGTTTCAGACCATATAGGGATTTTGTTAGTCTACATACTTTCTCCCCCTGACCAACAAATCCCTGAGGTAGTTTCATATAAATCTCATCATCCAAATCACCTTGAAGAAAGGCATTGAATACATCCATCTGATGAATATGCCAATGTCTAGATGCTGCAAGAGACACAATGGTTCTGACTGTTACCATTTTAACAACAGGTGAGAAAGTCTCCCTATAATCAATCCCTTCTTGTTGAGAATACCCTTTAGCCACTAACCTTGCTTTGAGTCTCTCTACTTCTCCTGATGACTTGTATTTAACCTTATAAATCCATCTACAACCAATGGCCTTCTTTCCCTTTGGTAGATCAGTAAGCTCCCAAGTATGATTACTTTCTAGAGCTTGAATTTCATGTTGCATGGCCTCTATCCATCTTTCATCTTGAACAGCTTCTAGATAAGACTCAGGTTCCTTAATCACTGAGGTGGCTGCAATGTAGCTTTGATATGCAGGAGAAAGATGATCATAACTCATGTACTTCCCTAAAGAGTACATGACATCTTTATTTACAGTTAAGGACACAAAGTCTTTCATCCAAGTTGGTTTGAGTTTCTGTCTAGTAGACTTCCTCTGAGTAGTAAGACTTGCAGATTCTTGATCTATCTCATTATCTACCACATCAACAATTGAAGATTGTTCTACCTCATCAACAGAAGACAATACATGAGTCTCATCTGGAGACACAGTAGTGGGATGACTCCTGGGAATCACAGGATTTATACACTGTACTTCACTATTTAGTATATCTGAAATTTGCATAGGATCCACAAACACCTTTTCTTGTAATGAATGATCTAGCTTTGTAAAAGGAAACACATCTTCTCTAAATATCACATCTCTACTTGTGAAGAATGATTTATTAGTTAGATAAAGGAGTAAATATCCCTTTTGTAACTCTGAATAACCCATAAGTACAGCTGGTCTTGATCTAGGCATCAACTTATCATGTTCTGTTAGTAGTTTAGCAAAACACAGGCATCCTAGAGTTTTGACATGAGATAGTGAAGGTTTACTACCATATAACCTTTCATAAGGAGTATCAAAATGTAGAACACTACTTGGTAACCTATTAATGATATATGCAGCAGCCAACACACACTGACCCAATATCTGATAGGAATATGAGCTTGAAGTCTCAAAGCTCTAGTAACTTCAAGTAAGTGTCTATGCTTTCTCTCAGCAACCCCATTTTGCTGAGGAGTATATGGACATGATCTTTGATGTAGTATCCCCAATTCTGTAAATAGCTTGTGACAGTCTGAGTTTACAAACTCAGTTCCATTATCAGTTAAATATCACATCTCTACTTGTGAAGAATGATTTATTAGTTAGATCAAGGAGTAAATATCCCTTTTGTAACTCTGAATAACCCATAAGTACAGCTGGTCTTGATCTAGGCATCAACTTATCATGTTCTGTTAGTAGTTTAGCAAAACACAGGCATCCTAGAGTTTTGACATGAGATAGTGAAGGTTTACTACCATATAACCTTTCATAAGGAGTATCAAAATGTAGAACACTACTTGGTAACCTATTAATGATATATGCAGCAGCCAACACACGCTGACCCCAATATCTGATAGGAATATGAGCTTGAAGTCTCAAAGCTCTAGTAACTTCAAGTAAGTGTCTATGCTTTCTCTCAGCAACCCCATTTTGCTGAGGAGTATATGGACATGATCTTTGATGTAGTATCCCCAATTCTGTAAATAGCTTGTGACAGTCTGAGTTTACAAACTCAGTTCCATTATCAGTTCTCAACACTTTAACCCTCTTTCCAAACTGAGTTTGAACATATTGTAAAAACATTCTAATTGAGACACACACAGCAGACTTATGTGAGAGTAAAAATAGCCAGGTTACTCTTGAAAAATCATCAACAATTGTAAGAAAATACTTCTTGCCATCAATAGTAGGTGTATTATAAGGACCCCAAAGATCAACATGTAGTAGCTCAAAACAAGCAGTACTTTTAATACTACTGTTAGGAAACACATTCCTTGTTTGTTTAGCAAATGGACATACAAGGCACTTAGAAATGCTACATGTACTTTGCTTATTTACTGAAAACATCCTTTCAAGCACTGTGGATGATACATGACCCAGTCTCCTATGCCATAGTACCATGTCTGTCTCCTTCACATCATGAGCAACAAATGCAGCTTCAACTTCCTGATCATTACACTGAGTCAAATGCTTTATTAGCAAGTATAATCCTCCTTCCTCTTTACCAACTTCTTTCACCTTTCCACTGTAGAGTTCCTGGAAGACACAAAAATGAGGAAAAAAGGTAACAGAACACCCTAGTTCCTTAGTAATCTGACTTACTGATAACAAGTTATACTTGAAATCAGGTATGTGAAGCACATTTGATATAACACTCCTTGTTGATAAACTACAAGATCCAATGTGAGACACCTGAGTAGTAGTGCCATTAGGTAGATATACAGGCCTAGATACTTCAAGTTCATGCACAGTGTTGTTAGTCAACATATTCAAACTAGACACCATATGATTTGTTGCACCAGTATCTATAATCCACAAGTTACTGTGTTCAGAAACAAATGATGTTTTACCTGTATTGCTTGCAGTATTACACACAGCAGTTGTAGGCTCAGACTTTTGTTGAATCATTTTTAGAATGTGGTCATATTGATCCTTTGTGAATGTACAACCTTGAAGTAACTGTTGAACCTCTTTTTCTGCTGGACTTACTGTTCTATTACTACTTGGAATTTCTGATGGAGAAATTTCTGATGGAGATTGATGCTGCTCAGACATATTTCCCCATCCTGGTGGAGGAACATTGGTGTTCATTCCATAAGTGAGATTAGCATGTGTCTGACTATAGTTGTTATTACCTGTATTACCATATGTAGGTGAAGTTCCTTGCACTTTTCTTTTGGACTTAAAGTCAGGAGGATAGCCTACAATCTTGTAACAAAACTCTTTACTGTGCCCCTTACATTTGCAAAAATCACATATCAACAATGTGTTTCTTTTCAATCTTTGACTTGCATTAGAGCTGCTACTTGCTTTAGAATAAAGAGCAACTGATTCTAACGCAGCTGAAATACTATTACCACTACTCACTACAGCCTTTTGACTTTCATCACCAACTATCATAGCATAGGCATAGTTAATGGATGGTAATGGATCCATCATCAAGATTTGACTTCTTGCTTGATGATAGGACTCATTTAAGCCCATTAGAAACTGATATAACTTCTGCCTGTTCATATGAGCAACAAATCCTTTGGATATTTCACAGTTACAACAGGGAGATGGCACTAACACTTCAAACTCATCCCACAAGCTTTTCAGCTTTGTATAATACATAGAAACAGAATCAGTACCCTGCTGCAGTGAAGCAATATCCTTGTGTAGACTATAAGTTCTAGATCCATCTACTCTATCGAATCTTTCTTTTAGATCAGTCCAAACATCAAACGCAGTAGAAGCAAATGCAATACCACTTAGCAAACTCTTGGATACAGAATTCATTAACCAGGATAACACAATAGCATTTACTCTTTCCCATTGCCCCCATATTTCCTTACCAAACATCTCCTTTTTAGCAGTTCCATCAATCAAACCTATCTTATTTCTTCCTAGTAGAGCTATTTTCATAGATCGACTCCACAAAGTGTAATTCTCAACACCAATCAACTGAAATGAGATAATACTCATACCACTAACATCAGTAGGATTAAGAAACAAAGGATGGTTATAATCGATACCTTGACTTTGTCCAGAACTGACTTGTGAAGAATTGTATGTAACTGATCTGTTTTGAGCTGAATCTGCGTTTTCACCTTCAACTGCCATTTGAGACTTGAGAAACACTGAAACTTAAAGCTCTTTTCAGAAAAAAAAACTTGTAACACTTCTGAATCTGTGAATCAGTACTTGATTCTTTGATCTTGCGATTTCAAAAAAAATTTGTGAATCTATGAATCAACTGTGATTCTTTGATTTTGTGGATTCTCCAGCTTCATCAGTGTTTACTGAGAAGCACAAGCTCTGATACCATGAACGTAAATGAAGAAAGCTTCATTATCATAAGAACAAGAAAGAAACAGTTTAGAGAGCAAGGAAGAAGAAGACGAAATTAAGAAGAAGAAGGAGGAGAGAATTCTATTTTTCTTGTATTGAAAACGTGACAAACATATACAAGAAGAGGCTGTATATATAGCTCTTCAATCTAATAACAACTTTGTAACTAACTATTTGAAAAGTAGTTATAACCAACTTTATGAAAAAGACTATTCTACCCTTTTCTAACTTCTACAACTCTTCTATATTATAACAGATCCAAACGTTGTAAATTAAAATCCAAAAAGTGAATATATTTAGGAGGGGGATACAATGCCTTAACTTTAAATTTTTTAATAAATATGGACAAACTCATACTTTTACGAATTGGATCTTTATTGCTAAAGTTATATTTTGCTTATTTGGACGAAAATAGACCTCTCCTTATAATACGGAATAATAAAACATTCACAAACATAGTTTAAAACTTTAAAAGACAAATTTTCAATTTTTTGGTGTTTTGAATTTCTTTCCATGTATACTCACTTCGATGTCACTGTCCATGAAGATAGAGAAGAAAAAAAGGGAAAATAGAAAGAACGAAGACATAAATACAAAAGATGAAGTGAAATATCTTAAAATAAAATAGGCACAAAATATTTTTATTTTTTTTAAAAGTTAAGAAAAAGGGAATCATGAGCTGTCGGTTTTGTTTCAACATAAAATGTAACAATTTCAAACACAGTACGTTTTTCTGGGGCGAGTTCCGGCGATTCGGGCGTACCAAAAACGTATGGAGGCCCAAATGTAAGGCTTAAATTTATAGAGTGTAAGTCCTAAATTTTGGGGTGTAAGTTTTAATCGTAAAGAAACATAGTTTTGGGCGTAAAAACATATGCTTTGGATATTTTTTTTTAATTTTTTTTTTGCTTTAGATCATCTTTTTTATTATTGATGTACTGATATTTTTCAAGTAGTAATCATCTTCATTATTAGTGATTAATATGTTTTTCAAATAAAATCATAATATCTTTTACATATTATAGGTTATTTAATAAATTTATTTGTTTAATAATTGAAAGTTTTACTTTTATTTTTTTAGTAATAAAATTATATATATATATATATATATATATATATAATATATATATATATATATTATATATATATATATATATATATATGGCTACTCTCTATCGATTTATATAATTACATAAAACACTTCGTATCACGCTTCCACCTTTAAAAATATGCGAGTTTTAAATAGGTTAAACATAGTTCATCATCAATAGATCGTTTCAATAAGTTTTGGGGGCCTAAAGTTTTAATTTCACAAAGAGGTCTTATTATCTTAGTTGACATATATGAATTGAATAATTATAACATGTTAAATGTAATTCTACAAATGAGATCTAAAAAGAAAGGATATATGCGAATATTATGAAATAAGAATACAAATAATATAAACTTTCAATGAAAAATATATCATATCAAGTTAGAATAATAAAATCTGACACAAAATTTGAAAAGTTTATAAAATAATACAATATAGTGTTGCGCTAAATTTGATAAATTGATATAATGGTATTAGAATTTATTAGTTTTGGTGTTTGAAATTTGAAGAAGACAGCCCACTATTTGGAGTATTCAAATGGTAATTCTCCTGATTAAATTATTTTGTCAATTAGGCCTTCGAGGTATAGTTTAGATTGAGTCCAATTCAATAACTTTAATTCAAATTATGTACACTTAATTTTCTTTTGAAATTTTTATTTATTATTCTCTCCGTTAGGTATTGTTTGTCATGTTTTTATTTTTAGAGTTAAATTATAAAATTTTGATTAATATTTTAAGATATATTTTTTTATCATTATATTAATATAAAAAAATTATAATTTATAGTACTTTTCATATAGTTTTAGAATATCTAATTTTTTTTATTTAAAATATCGAATTAATGTAATCTAATTTACCTTAAAAAATTAATTAAATTGACTTTCGATAAGCACAACATGACAAACATTTCTGAATGGAGAAAGTATTAAAGTATTCACATTTATAATATTATTATAATTCTATTACAAACTCCAACATGCCTAATTTATTATTTTCTTGCTTTTCTAATTTGTAAAGGAAATAAAAGAAAGAGATTTGGGAATTTTTTTTGAAGGGGGTAATATTTTAGGTATATCCTTCATTAATATTCTATATACACCAAAAGTTACTTTTCTTGTCTTAAATATACTCTTAAATAAATAAGGGATAATTTCATTCCTTCAAGTTTCGCTTTATAATACTCACCTTTCTTGTGGTTTATAGTATTACGTGTATTTTTTTAATTTTCATTTGCTTGTAACCATTTTTTAAACCTATTTAAAATAAACATAAATTAATTTTGATTTGACAATTTTACTCTTCTTTATATTTATTTCTTCATATTAATAATTATTATATAAAAAACAACTCATTTAACAAATTATTTTAAAATGAATCATCACACATACGTATTTTTTTATCCAACGAAGATCAAAGTCTTCATTCAAGCTAACCCACCGTTTTCACCCAATATTAACTCTTCATCTCAATTTCACCTTTACCAATTCACATAGATTTATTCCCTCACAATAACTCATCATTTTCCTGTAACAATTTCTTAAAATAGAAGATAAAAATGAACTCCACAAGAGAGAAATTCGATAAAAACGTTCAAATTTTGTTCTAGTTAAATATTTATATGAACGAAGAAGATATATAATCCAACAAATAGAGATAAATCGTTGAAAATTAGATCTAAATTTTCAAATGTAAGGGTAAAATTATCAAATTTAAATTAATTTATATTTATTTTAAATAGGTTTAAAGAATAGTTACAAGAAAATGAAAGTTAGGAAGGTAGATGTAATATTGTAAACCACACGAAAATGAATATTATAGAGCGAAACCTGGAGAAGGTCTCCAAAATTATTCCAATAAATAAAGAGGTCTAAATATGTGATCGCACTAACCTTGAAAGCCATGAAGGCATTTGAACATAAATTCTATTTGAAGATTGAAAAAATAATTCTAATAACTCACTCATTTGGCAAATTAATGGAAAATACTATAAATATTTATTAAAGAGAGACAAACTTCCCCTAATAAATAAGAAAAAGCTAAGAGATAAATTAAAAGGCAACAAAACATAACAACACGTCGACGGCTTGAACTCTGTTTAATTAGTTTTTTTTTCCTATACTAATTGTCCAAATTATCGCTTTCTTCTTGGGATTGTGCCTAATTTTTTCCCCAAAATTATTTTTTCTCAATTAATCAACGAAGTAATTATTTGAAAAATTAGTAAGGTGAAATTTAATTTACCTTATTTATATTTATTCCTATTGATAGAGTTTAATAAAAGATCGCTACACATCTTATTTATAGAAGTCACAAATTTATGCAATATTACATTCACATAGAAAAAGAAAAAAAGGCCAAAACCAATGCCTCAAATACAACAACAGTGATGCAATCACCTTAAATAACAGAAGGAGGAACAAAACAAAAACTTCCCTACTCCTTGTGTAAACAATATGTAAAATTTATCAACTATCTTTGAATTTGACTTTACCTAATTCTAAGAATTGAATTCCTTATTTTTATTTATTCCATAGACAGCCTTTTTAGACTATAAAACTCGTATTTCGCTAATCATTAAGTAACAATTCAAATTTAAAAAAAATCATAAAAATATATATACACACACGATACACAACATTACACACTTATATTTATATTATATACACAATGTATCAACTTTATATTATACCCACTTTCAATATTTAAAAATTTTGAACCCGAAATCTCAAATTTAAAAAGTAAATAAAATAAATTAGAGGAGTTACTCTCTAATTACATCACCACAACGTCAACCAAAGATTAATTCTAGAATTTTACATTTCAGGACTCATGAATATAAATATAAAAACAAATAAGCCAATTAGGTCCCATGTCTTCATTTTCTATCACGGTCAAATAAAGCCAACAGGGGGACTAGTTGTTTTTTCTCCATCTGGAATAGTAATTAACGAGCGCATATAAATTAGGCCACGTACGTAAACTCCAAAACACAAGGCAAAATTAAGTTATTTTGCTAAAAATCTTTTAGATTTAAATCCAGCATTTGTGATTAATATGACAGAATATGAATCGCGAAAATGGATTATTTTGGTTGCGACAATCTGGATTCAAGCGTTCACCGGAACGAATTTCGACTTCTCAGCTTACTCGTCGGAGTTGAAGGGTGTTTTGGGAATTTCACAGGTTCAGTTGAACTACCTGGCGACGGCGTCCGATCTCGGAAAAGCGTTGGGGTGGTCATCGGGATTAGCGCTGATGTATATGCCGTTGTGGTCCGTCATGTTTGTAGCTGCTTTTATGGGGTTGTTTGGTTATGGAATTCAATGGCTTATCATTCTTGACTACGTTTCATTGCCTTATTTTGTGGTTAGTATTATTCTTTCTTTTATCTTTTTTACAACGATTTAATTTGGTTTCAGTTTATATTTATATTTTTTAAAATTTTAAGTATAAAAATAGAAATTTAAATGGGTATAAAATTAAATAAATAAACACACATAATATTCTACATGGCAATTTGAATCCAACGAATATTACGTCACGTAATATTAAAATTTTTATTTGTTTAATTTTATATAAGTTTAAGTATTTATTTGTGCGGAACTAAAATTTGAAACAAGTTAAAAGGACTTATATTAATTAAATATAGTATTAGTGTGCACTTGTGTAAAGTTAAGATTATTTTTTTCTATTTTCATTTTGTAGTAGTAGTGACTAGTGAGTTATTGTTTTTTTATGATGATATTTTTAGGCTTTTAGCTGTCTAATTAATCGCGTTTTATTTCTAAATTCATATAATTATCTATACTAATGTTAGTAGTACGTGTTTCAAATGAATTCATTGTGTTGGGCTTATTATTTTAAATAAATAGTGTCTACTTTAGCAATTAAATATTTATTTTAATCCGTAAAATATCAAAATACAAATCATTTAATAGCCAAACCCTTTTTCTAAATAAATAAATAAATACCAGAAGTATACAGAACATTCTAATATATCTTTATGGTTGCTTTTTTTTTTTCTTTTATTCTTTTTTTATTACTAGTGTTAAAAAAGCATGAATTATGCTATCCTTTTCTTTTTTTAATCATAACAAAGGTTATATACCACTAGTAAGCTTAATTTTTTAGTCTTTTGAATTCACTTTAAGCTGTCTATCAAAAAGTAAAAATTATGTATTATAAATAATAAATATAAAATATTTAAGACCACATAAATATTAGTGACTGTGATGTAGTGTCTTCGAATAAGTCTGGTATATATACACCAGATCACAGTGGTCCAAATTAATGTACTACTAAAATAAAATCCTAGCGTTTTGTTAAAAACCGGAGAAAAGAGACACTTGTCCTTTTGTTACATGGGTTATATCTTGTGTGTCGATAAATTTTATGAGTTATTTATCTTCGTTTAAAATTTAATTAAAAAATATATTTATTTTTATAGAATTTTTTTGTTACTCATGTCAGTATTAAATTTATGATTTAAAATAAGTGATGTATATTTATATGACTGTAAATTATTATTTAAAAAATATTTTAAAATTAAATTGTTAATTAATATAATAATATGTCATTTTTTTTAGATCGACTAGAAAAAAAAGTAAATCATATATAGTGGTGTAGAAAAAGTATCGTAGTTAAACATTTTTTTTTTTACAAATGTTTGAATTCCAACTTCTTTCATATGGTTACTAGTTTATATTTCGATTATTTTAATAAAAATTTTTGGCTCCATATCTTTATTCTTCAGTTCGTGAATTTCAATTTCTTCTAATAATTATTATTTTGTATTTCGAATATTTTAATAAAAATTCTTACTCTATATCCAGTATCCATTTCCTTTGGTCCGTGAATTCCAGAATTTTCCATATCTTACATCAATTGCTGTCCATTTCAAACCGTTAGCACTTAATAATCGTAACAACCAAAATAATTTTTCTTCGAGGAAAAATTAGATAAATCATTCTAAATTTAACGAAAAAAAAGTAGTAGTATATTTAATCTTGGTTTTATCCTGTATTATTGTTTTAAATGTTTGTCAATCGCTCACCCTCCCTTGACTAATCAGCGCAATTTTGTGATCTCAAACAAATCTACTGTTTTGATTCGAATTATATATTACATATGTCAAAACAATATTTATAATGTTAGATAACACACATTATGAATGTACTGACTCTAAATTCTGAATTCACGACTATCGACTAATCATTGCAGGTATTTTTCCTATGCTTGTTAGCTGGAAGCAGCATCACATGGTTCAACACAGTTTGTTTTGTTCTCTGCATAAAAAATTTCCCTTCTAACAGACCCTTAGCACTTGCACTTACTGTAAGTTTCAATGGAGTTAGTGCAGCCTTATACAACCTTGCTGCAATTTCATTAAACCCTTCTTCAACTCACATTTACCTTCTTCTTAATGCTTTCATTCCTCTCTTCACATCAATTGCATCACTCATCCCAATTCTTCGACAACCCCCTGTCGATCCCCTGCCTTCTGATTCCATCAAACACGAACAACTCATATTCGTCCTGCTAAATTCCCTTGCAATGATTACTGGCTTCTATCTCCTCTTTGTACATTCATATGATATATCAACAGCTCGTGTCATCTTTGGTGGTGCCATTTTAT
The DNA here is from genome assembly GCA_027705065.1 of Solanum peruvianum. Classification (NCBI taxonomy): domain Eukaryota; kingdom Viridiplantae; phylum Streptophyta; class Magnoliopsida; order Solanales; family Solanaceae; genus Solanum; species Solanum peruvianum. The sequence continues at coordinate 56,543,261 of JAKWJD010001762.1, read as the reverse complement.
TACTAGTCCTACCATTAGGCATTCCTGGGATTATTTATGCACGCGATTGGTTTCAACGTAAGGTTTTCTCTAGTTTCACTCTTCAAGGTTCAGGCTTCCTTCTAGTAGATGATGATGATCTTGAATTTCATAGAGAGTTCATTAGTCGCGAGAATAGCCAGATTAATGTAACGTCTTATGGCGATGTTACATTAAGCCTAACGAGGTTTGTTGGGAGTAGTGGAGAAGGATGTTGTGGGAAAATGATTGGGGTGGATCAATTGTTTATGCTTGGAGAAGAACATAAGGCGGGAAAGTTGGTTAAAAGAGTGGATTTTTGGTTATACTATTTAGCTTACTTTTGTGGAGGAACCATTGGGCTTGTGTATAGTAACAATCTTGGACAAATTGCACAATCACTTGGACATAGTTCAATGACTTCTACACTTATTACATTGTACTCCTCCTTCTCATTCTTTGGTCGTTTGCTCTCTGCAGCTCCAGATTTCATCAGATTGTAAGTTAAAACATCACTTTTACTCTGTTTTTCGTAGTTTGTATGAAAGGGTAGGGAAGGAAGGAACGCAGTGCTGTTAAATACTCTTAATCGGGAAATTAAATTACTGACTTTTAACTTGGCTCGATAACTAAATCCTTAAAGAAAAAAAAACACGTGACATTTTGAACCAACTGACTCTACATCATGAATTATAATTTGAGTTGCAAATTAAAAAAATGAAGGAATAATTTTTGCAGGAAGTTTTATTTTGCGAGAACAGGATGGCTAGCAATAGCATTAGTTCCAACACCCATAGCATTTTTCATAGTAGCAGCGAGTGGAAATGAAGCAGCACTTCAAGCAGGAACAGCTCTAATTGGGTTGAGTTCAGGATTCATATTCGCTGCAGCAGTGTCAATAACATCAGAACTATTTGGACCAAATAGTGTTGGAGTAAACCACAACATTCTCATCACAAATATCCCAATTGGATCACTTGTCTATGGTTTCCTTGCTGCTCTTATTTATGACAATAATGCTGCTGCTTTTTCAATACAGATGGTTAATGATTCAGTAGTTTGTATGGGGAGAAAATGCTATTTTACAACTTTTATTTGGTGGGGTTGTCTTGCCATAGTAGGACTTGTTTCAAGTGTCTTGTTGTTCTTAAGAACTCGACCTGCTTATGAGCGATTCGAGCAAAATCGTAGGATAAGTTTGTTGGAATGATTGTTAGTAGCTGCTAAATTTTGTATGAAATGAGAAGTGTTCATGATAAAACGATTTCCTTCGACAGAATACTGAGGTACCTCAAATTTAGTTGAATTTCGTATACGAAAATTTCTCTATTTCTAGCTAACTAAATATAATATAAAAAAAATTGCTTAATATGCCTTATTAGAAAAATCACAACATTCATCGAAAAGTCATAACTCATTAAAATTGAATAGGTGTCCTTAGAGCACTAGCTCCTAAGTTCGTCATTGTCCTAAATTGGATTGTGACAAAAAAAAACTTCATTGAATTAGCCGCCCATCAAAATGATAGCAGATAATTTGTGTATATATATATTTTTTATTGTATAATATACATACAATATACATTTATAATTCAAAATAGTGTATATCTTTTGTATATTTGACTTGCTAGTGCAATAATTTGACCTACCAACCAACTATTATTTTACTATACTAATAATAAAAAAGTTACCAATAATAACCTCACAAGTATCATGATTGTGTAGATTTCAATAACAACAGTACATACAACTTGAACACTTCTCATATATATATACCTATCAAGAATCTAATCTCCCCAAAGTACTACCAAATAACATCAAATGTTTCCACAAAAAATACGACTAATATATTAATCGTAGGTGCAAAATGTTTCATTCTTTACGCAAAGGAACAATCTTTCATAAGCCAAAGCCATTTTCTTTGCCGTGAACATAGAAGATGCATACTCCCTACAAGCCTTACCTCTTCTTGCTAATTTCCCTCTTCCTTCTTCAACTACTCTTTCAAGTGCTTCAACCAATGACTCCACATTTGGTGTAAACATAAATCCATATTCATCATTCACAACAAGTGTTCCTTTTATACTGGGAAACCTTGAAGCCAGAATTGGTTTCCCACTCATCATTGCTTCCATTAATGTAAGATCAAGTCCTTGAGGTCTAAGTGTTGGATTCACAAATATGTCTATTGAGTTATAAAATGCTTTTAACTCAGATGGATTCATTGAACCTAAAACTATAACTTGAGGTCCTAAATCTTTGTATCTTTGTGACCAAGGTCCAGAGCCAGCTACTATTAAATAAACATTAGGGTATTTTTCTTTGAGTTGTGAAAATGCTTCATGAAGTAAAGGGTGTCCTTTATCTTTTACTAATCTTCCAGCTACACCAAGTACTATGCTTGCATTTTGTGGTAAACCTATTTTGGACCCAAAATCATGACCTAATCTTGAATCTTCACAAAAATCTTTTTCATCTACACCATTGACAATTACATGGACTCTTCTTCTTGGGATTTGGTACACATCTCTAAGCATTTCTCCACAACTATCACTTATAGCTACATGATGTGCATAGTTATGAAAAAATCTAATTTCATCTAGCACCTTTGGTATCACGCCTTGTAGACTTTGGTTGAAAGTCGAGAGCATAGGCTCGTTAGGGTTTCTAGCTAACTCTTGGAACATGCTTGATTGTACACCCTCTAGAGCTATTCCATGCCATGATACCACGAGATTTGGAAGGCCAAGAGCTAGATGATGAGGCAATGCCACACTTTCTGAGTGAATTACATCGAAAGGCTCTCTCTCATTTTCCTCTTGATAGTTTTCCCATGCCTTTTTGTAACCCCATCTCCCTGTCACGCCTTCATTCCAATGAATAATTGGTGAACTTTGTGAAGAATCATCAATCATATGTGATGTAGTTGGAGTAACATGCTCCTTAGGAGGTGAGGTAAAGACATGTACTTGATGACCACGACTTGCCATAGCCATATGCAACGTATAGGCATGACGTTCCATGCCTCCGGGGGTAGCACTCATAGGCCATTTCCTTGAAAAGACCGCGATTTTTAGAGTTTTCAATGGAGGATTCTTATCATTGAACTTCAAACGGTTCCATGAAAACTCAGCATCGCGTAGATCACCGGACCATGACTTGATTTTGGAAGAAGTGGTGGTGCAAATGGAGTTAGTAGGGGTATGGAGGAGTAGAAGAATTGGAATGGTGAAAAGAACAATGAAAAAGAAGGCGGTAGGAGAACAAAGAGTTTTTTTTGACTTGTTGAATGCCATTATGTTTGAGGTTTGAAAAAAAAAACAAAAGGGGGTGTATAGAAATATATAGATATGACTTTAATTTAATTTTTTGTATAATAAAAGGGACTTTTTCAAAGTTGATATGCTAAGGAAAGTGGGAAAGTTTGGCACATATGCACGCACTTAAGCAAGTGCACATTGGATTGTTGAGTTGGCCTTTTGCTTGCTTTTTAGTGCGTTCCTCACGCATAATGCAAGAAAATCAAAAAGTTGGACATAATATATAGTTAGTGAATAAGTTTCATGTGAAAGGGCCTAAAATTATTCTTAAACTTGTGAATGAATTTTAGGTGGCCGTCACCCTAATAATAAAAAAAGACTTTTCATGTGCTGCCCCATGAGAAAAAAAAAAATTAGAATCGCATGTTAGGGGCGTGATGAGATTAAATAAACAAAAATATTTTTATATAAAATAATTGTTATGCGAAATTCGAGATAATACGAGAAAATATAAACGCGAAAAACAAGACAACAGATTTACGTGGTTCACCAATAAATTGGCTACGTCCACGGGAAGAGGGGGAGCAGTTTTATTATGGAGAGACAAGAACAGAATACAGAATAGAGTTTGTCATAGCGTCTATATATAGTGCTAAGCTACGCCCTAACAGGCTTGGGCCCAAAATACAGAATTGATAGATAATTAAGGGCCCAATACAACAACATTGTATACCGTCGGGCCGGGGGCGACTCGCCCCCCCCCCCCGGACCCCAGGCCAGGGGGCGCGTCGCCCCCCTGGACCCCCCGACTCGCTGACCGGGCAGCGAGACCCCCGTTCTTTCTGTTGTAACGGGTCCGATTGAAGGCATTCAACAATAATTATATATTTCAACGTTAATTTAATCGTGAAAAAATATCAAAAGGTAAGCAATTGAACTTGGATTTTACCATCCTAAGAATCAAGACCCTCTACTAGCTTGGATATCATGTTAATATGTCTGATCGTCTTATTTTAAAGTTAAGTTATTAAAGAGAATAAATTTTCTTTATTTTATCTTAACGATTAAATAAATATTTGTTTATGCAATTACACATTCGTGAAATGACCAATGTAACGATGTTGTTGCTTTCTTGGCACATGTGAGCTGCGAGATTCTTCTTAGTAAACATTTTGTACTTCAGTTAATTAATCTACACTTAACTTGCATATCGTACTAATTTATATTTCTATTATTTTATTATATTTATAGAAAGGGATTATAAAGTTCGTTTAAAAGTAGGCACACTTTCGATAAAACAATTTGTTTTTTTTTTTAAAATAATGATAAGAAAAATATGTAGCATGATTCATGAATAATTTTTTAAAAAACTAAATAATAATCATTTTTGGCATTACTAATAGTGGGAAATCATTCCACAAATGTAATTCATATATATAGCTCCTAATTAACTAATTTGACTAACTAATTACTAAAGGCACAAATGCATTAACATTTAATAAAAGGATATTGCTTTATAAAATGCTTTACTTTGTGGAAATATCTAACACAAAGAGGGAGTGATGTGTAAGTTTTTTTTTTATTTTCTTTTTGTATAAAAGTCAACCATTCAACTTAAGCAAACTTGCAAATTAGACGCATTTGGACATTGAATTTTGACGTTTTTAATTTAGAGTCTATTTTGTAGAAAGTATTTTGTGATGTACTTATTTTATTGAAATATATTTACATGTACCTATTTTATTGAAATATATTTACATGTATATTTTTTAAGTCTTAATTATTATAATTTTTGGTTGACTGTCTTCTTTTAAGTTTAATTGATGGCTTTCATTTCTTGACCTTTAATTAAGCAGTTAGCACTAAGTGCCTTTGCTACTTTTATAAGCACCATTTTTATGCTTAAATTTTCAGTTATATATTAATTACGTGGTAAAAAAACAGCTTTATCTTTTATTGGACGAAATGTGTATTGAGTAGATGCACAAGATAATATATTTTAAAAGGGATTAAGGATGTTATATAGGTGGATGAAATTATATTTGAGCAGATCAAAATGAATTAATAATTAATTAATTTTGTTATAACTAGCATGATTTTAGCTTGAATTAAATGGACAGAATAACTTGGCCTAATAACTGATCATAATTCTAACTTAAAATTGTTTTTTATTTGTTCTCTTATACATTATAGTTTACATCAAAACAAATTGGTAGAAGTTTTTTTCTTGAAATCATTATTATGCTAAAATAAACCAAATACATAAACATTATCTTTATAATGCTTTAAAATGTTTTTGTATTGGTCGATTTAAGCTATAATCAACCTAAAATTAGCGCAAGCTTTCAAAAAGTCTAATTTTAGACTTGGTCTTAATATTTTTTGATGATATGAATATATTCAATATAAATTGAAAATTTTAACTTTTTACGCAAAGTAAAAAGAGAAAGAAGAGGAAATAATGGAGTTGACACATGTCTTTGTTGAACCTTTAATCTTGGTTTGGTCCACATTAGGGGTGGGCATTCGGTATTTCGATTCGGTTCGGTTTTTTTTTTTTTCGGTTTTTTCGGTTTTCGGTTTTTGTAAATTGCGTACCGAATACCGAACCGAAATATTTCGGTTCGGTTCGGTTTTTGTTAATTCGGTTCGGTTTTTATTAATTCGGTTCGGTTTTTTATTTCGGTTTTTTATTGGGCCTATTTAGTGGGTTTTTTAAAATTTTAAACTTCACAATTTTTTCAATTTTTTGTTTGATTTTTCAACTTAATGGGCTTTGATATTTCAACTTAATGGGCTTTGATATTTCAACTTAGAGTTTCTTATTTTTTTTAAAATTTTTTATTTAATATTAATAATTATTAAATATAATATAATTTATAAATTATAATATAATATTTCGGTTTAAACCGAAATACCGAATTCCAAAGTAACATATACCGAAAACCAAACCGAAATACCGAAAATACAAAAAATTAAACCGAATACCGAAATACCGAACCGAAATTTTAAAAAAATTTCGGTTCGGTTCGGTGTTTCGGTTTTCCGGTTTTTATGCCCACCCCTAGTCCACATGAGCTTTAAAAGCAAAGTGATCCACATAGGCATGAAAAACCTTTTTTATTTCGGGATTTTCTATATGGTGTTGGTACTTATATTAGAGTCTGACTATTATGGATTTCCGCTGCATAGGGCTTTATTTGAGAAAAAACGCTCCCTATAAAAGGGTTTTCCATATTAGACGACTCGAAAGACTTATGTTAAAAAAATTTAGATAAGAAATTTTAGTGTATATAACCCAATTAAATAATTTTCGAGGTCACTTTCAATGTTTCTTTAAAGAAAAATTTATTATTTTAATTTAGTTTCCATGTGTCGATGAATACATAATATGTATTTTTACTACTGAATCAAGATAAATTATTATCCTATAATGTAAACGTCGTAACATAATTAATCGAGTAAAAAATAGAAATGAGTGCATCAAAATGCCTCCAAACTATCACATTGTTAAAAGGAAGTTATAATGTTACATAAAACCTTATGGTGGTAACTTTCATATATCTACAAACATTTAGATCTTCCCTTAACTCCATACTTCAAATACAATATTCATATATGTATATATATAGATATAGATATTATATAATTATTTCAAGCACAATCTTTCATCATACATACACACATTTACTTGCTCTTACTATTGACACCCATCCTTGGATTCTTAATCACCACAATTTTGCTATCCTTGTTTCCTTTTGGTGCATAAACAACATACTTATTGCTTGATTTTGGTGAAGGTGGCCATTGTCCACAAGCCACAGCCATGTCTCTTAATGGTTGAATGGCTTCTAATGTTTCAATAATGGCTGGCATTTTGGGCCTATCTTTTGGGTTCAAACTTGTGCATAGTGAAGCTAAATGGGCCATTTCTTTTGCACCTTTTACTGAATATTGTCCACCAAATCTTGGGTCCATTATACAACGCAATCTTCTACTACTTGACAAGTAAGGCCTGGTCCAATCCACCAAGTTTTGTTCATTTTTGGGCCTTGTTTTGTCCATTGCTCTTCTTCCTGTTAGTAGTTCTAGTAAAACTACTCCAAAGCTATATATGTCACTTCTTGTTGTAAGATGTCCTACATCACAAGTGGAACATGAACAAATTGTTTACACCAAACAAATAAAAATAATATATAAACTATGTTAGTTACTTAATTATGGTTGAGAGAAGGACCAATGCAATCTCACTTTAATTTGTTCTAACACTTAGATATGGACAATTTTTTTTTATTTGGTATAAACATCATGGCGATGACTATTATTTTTCTCTAAACAACTTAGGGATATTTTGATACGAAATTTGTGGCGCATGCGATTATTTTTCGTTATGAGGGGTATAAGTTAAAAGACCAACGCAAAATAAGGACATAAGTGTACCTGTGTTAACATATTCAGGGGCTGCATATCCATAAGTGCCCATTACTCTAGTAGTAACATGAGTGTTTGATCCTTCTGGGCCCATATGTGCAAGCCCAAAATCCGATAATTTTGCAGTAAAGTCCTGAAAATAAAAGTGTATATTGATTATACATATTATACACTAATCATATTGACTAATATTTGAAATAGATTTTTTTTCTTATAAAAATAAAATAATATTTAAGAATACATACAGAATCAAGCAATATGTTGGAGGTTTTGAAGTCACGATAAATCACAGGTTTTTCAGCTCCATGCAAGAAAGCAAGGCCTTTGGCTGCTCCTATTGCTATCTTCAATCTTGTACCCCATGGCAATGACATCGATAACCCTGAAAGTTTTATGCGAGTTATTATATTTAGAAAATTCTGTAATTTCTTGTAATTTGACCTTTCATTCATTTGTATTTTTCGAAAAAATTACACGCAATTCAGTTATTTTAGTCTTGGTAAGAACAAACTTACTTTTAAAGAGATGATTCTCAAGACTGCCTTTAGGCATGAATTCATAAACAAGAAGGCGCTCTTCATCCTCGCAACAATAACCAATCAATCTTACCAAGTTTTTGTGCCTTAGCTGCCCTAGAAATATTACTTCCGCCTATATATCAACCACAGATAACTGTTAAATAATCGAAAAATAGATATATTACTCACTCCGTCCATGTTTCACTTAACAAGAATGATGATTTTATTATATTACTCTTAATTATTATAAATCATTTTGTTTATCTTGGAATAAATAATAGGAGACAAAAAATAAAGACTAACATAATAAAAAAACATGGAAATTGGAATAAACAAAAGATTTCTATATTGTTATTCAGCCTTTAAGTTTTGGGACACAATAATTATGAAGATCTTCTTGAAGAAAAAATGTTTAAACACAAAAAGGAAAAAAAAAACAAAAAAACGTCAAAGAATTTAAAATAACGTGGGGCACAATAGAACTGCCAAGTCCAATTTTTATTATTTTATTGTTTTTCAAGTCCAAGCTTATGCTGTGTAAGTCAAGGATTTAATTAATTTATTTATTTTTGAAGGAGCTCTTGTCTCTTCATATAGCTCATAAAACAATTAATATCCTGTCTCTTCACAGCCCAAAAAAAAAATACAATTGATATCAATAGAAAATATTTAATATGTGTTATTAGAATTAATGTCGCTAAAGATTTTAGGGACATATACAAAGAGTATCAGTTATCATTAAAAATATATATTTAATGACAATTAAAAATTAAGTATTGTTCATGATCATTTTTAATGTAGTATAATATGCTTAATTTTTACTAAAATTTAGTTTCTCTCTTTGTTCTTTTATAATTTTTTAATTACCTAACAAATTATTATTTTTATTTATAATAATATATAACATATCATTTAAAAAACATTTTAAACATAGTTTGATCTCAAGTATCAAAATGGCTAATATATCAACTCAATTCTTGGAATAATTTGAACTTGGCAAGTCAAAATAGAGGGAGTCAATAACTCACTTAAAAATTAAACAAATTATATTTTTATGAACAAATTTTATCGCGCTCGGGATAATAATAAAAAATTACTAAAAGAGAAATATAATAGATATTAATAATTACCAGCCATTCCCTATGACCTTGAAGTCCTTCAATATTAAGAAGCTTCACAGCAACAGCTTGAGATTTCAAACTACTCCTCAAATTCTCATCAACATACCCTTTATGTACTGTCCCAAATCCACCTTCTCCAAGCAAATAATTAGTCGAAAAATTCTGCGTTATCGCGCGTAATTCACTCACCTGGAAATCAAACAAGTCAGGTCCAAATGTTTGAGCAATATCCTCGTTAATTCGAGTTGACGAGGATCTGCTCAAATCCGAAAATGATAACCTACGAAACGATGGTAATGGACCTATATTCTTTGAAAAATCGGATTTCGAGGTTTTGCACCTACTAAAATTACCAAATATTGTTTGATCATCAGCTGAACAACAATTAGCTGTAAAAGGTTTCCAAGATTTTGAGTCTTTAGTCATGATTTGGTTTGATGAAAAAAAGATGGAGAAGTTGATGGGAAATATAAGAAGGGATGTGTGGATTAGATAAAGGTAATTTAATTAATTTATTATGGTTAAATAATTGAGATTTTTTTTTTCTTAAAAAAAAATATTGATTATTATCCACAATGAGGTAAGGACATTCTTATTGTAACTGCTCCAACCACTCTACCAAATAGGGTATTTTTGTTCTAATATATATATATATATTTTTTGTGGGATTAATTTTGTTGCTTGATTTGTCAACTAACGTAGTTGTCTTCATGCAAAAAAGGTGTTAATTTTTTTTGTAATAAAAAATTTGGAATAAATGCCACTTCAACTATGCCGACTTGACTTTAATTGGTTAAATCAAATAGAAGATATACTTGTGTACTTTTTAAGTTGTGGAAATATATGTAAAAGCTAATTGGTAGTTTGGAATTAAGTTAAATGAAAAATAAATAAATAAATAAATGAATGAAACATATGGAAGACACTATAAGGTTCAATATCGAATCTAACTCAACACGAAAAGTTAATTTAAATGATAGGAACAGTTCAAATCATATATAGAGATCACTCATTTCTTAAATAGCTAGCATGGGCGGAGGTACACTATACTCAGGATATTCAATTGAACACCCTTCGTCGGAAGATTACATCGTTTATATAAGTAAAGTTACACCTTATATGATTGAATGATATATTATGGACACCCTTAAACACACTAAAGTCTCTTAGCCTAGCGGTATCTTGGTCCAACGCATTGCAAAATGTGCGCTCGCATAGATTCAAGTCTCGGTATCTTGGTCCAACGCATTGCAAAATGTGCGCTCGCATAGATTCAAGTCTCAGTTACATTAAATTTTAATCATTTTTTTCAATAAAATTTAAAAGTAATTATTTAATTTAAATTTAATTAGGAAATTCTAATTTTTTTCTATACCGCTACTAAAAGTGAAAAAGGCTCTATATAGAATTTTTTTTTTAGAAAAAGTCGTTTGATTTTACTCTTTATTTTTCATATCTTGTTGTTAAGTCGCCAAAGTTTAATGAAATCTTGAAATATAAAAGTGATTTCATCATAAACTGAATTTTCTCTTTCTTTTTTTTTTTTCCGTTCACTTCTTGTTTAAATAAATATGAAAATTCAAGCTAAATCTTACATGGTTTGATTTTAAGAAATTTAATATATTTTTCATTAAAAAATTTAATCGTTAATGTTAACTAGTTCGATTTTTTAAATTTTAGTGCACCTATTATCAAATTATTTTTTTATCTGATTCTTAAATACCTTTTCATGAAATTTTTGACTACGCCACTGAATTAGGCTCAGGGACTATTCACCTCTACTATAGCGTAACCATAAATATTCACCTGTCAAATTCATAAACTTCAACTTTTACTTCTACTGTTCATTTAATGAAAAATTGTTAATTAAAACACTCTTGATTTTGGCCTAATTTTACTAGGAAAAACTAATTTCACAAGACAACTTTTTAGAGAATGTCGTCTGTCCAGAGACACAACTTCTATAAGCTTATTATGCATGCCTAGTGAGTGTGTTTTTCAAAAATCTTTACGATTAAATAATTTATACGCTTCAATGATATAAATAAGTTACATCACATTATATTTCTAACATGTTATATAGTAGATAGTCTATTTTTTTAAGTTACTAATCACACTTTTTACTAGCTTGAATGGCTTTAATTTCACATTCTCAAGTTGGCAAGTTGAGGAAATTATTGCATCATCTTTTTTACTTACTCCATGGAATATCTTCTTCTTTTTTTTGTTTTTTCCTTTTTTTTCAATTTTTTTTGTGCACCTTTTTCATCAAGGAATCCCGGGTTATGTCTTTAATAATAAAATAATATTGTTTGTATAAATGCATATGACGCACTTTTTTTTTAATGACAAAACATAAAATTAGAAATTGATAATGTAGTTGGGGTGTTCAATCCACCCAGGTAGCAAGTTTGAATTATGAAAATAATTTATTTATATTTATTAGAGAGCACTTTTTCAATTTTAAAGAGTTACATGATATAAATCTAAATTAATCACGCAAATAATTTCATATATCATATAGTTGAAAAAAATTGTTGTATATTCTGTAGTAACTGGGGATTTTCTGGTTGAGAATTAAGGGGATTAAGTATTTCTGGATAAGTTATATCATGATAAGTTATCACATATGTATCCATTATTAAGTTATAAATGGCGGAATCATGACTATATAATACCTCCAACCAAACACAGGATAAAATAATACTACATTTTATCCTGAAATTATTATACCTTATACCTCACATCTGAATAAGTTGTGCGATTTCCTTTACAATACCAATCACGTCCTGTTTCACAATAACAAAAAATTGCGACAATAATATAATTATCGTCATATATATTATATTTTGCGACGACAATAGATATTTATTTATAACCCACCCTCTATTTTAAACAAGTTGCATTTATATATTAAAAAAACTCGTATAAATATTTAGAGCACACTAGGTACTTAGACAAACAGAGAAAGATATATTTGAGATCAAAGTATGTTTGTCCAAATTTATCACATATACATCAAATATCTAGGAGTGGTTAAAAGAATGAGGTGGTGAGTGACGTTAGTTATAAGTTACAAATTTATTTTCCTGCTCCACTATAACCACCATACTTTGGATGCTATACTTTTTAATTACAAATATACGTCACATTAACATAGGTGTATATATATATATATATATATATATAATATATATATATATATATATATATATATATATATATATATATATATTATATATATATATATATATATATATACATACCAAAATTAAAAAGATATTAAAATTTCTAGTCCGTAGGAATAGCGTCACCACTTTTGTATGTTTGCTTAGAGTCTGCACACACAATATGACCAAAGTTGGTAGGATATTTTGCCCGTACGTACCTTAAATTAAATTAACATGGAAGATAAATATGCACAAAATATTTTGTATCATAAAACTTAAACTATTATTATTATTGGGTTTTTTTATGTGTTTATTTTTTTGTGAAATACAATATTTTCTTTATAGATCTTTTGGAATTATTTTTGAAATATTTCTCGGTGTTTGATTAAGTGTTCATGGATAGGAAACTTTTACGGAAGATCGATAGGTGCGAGGATGGTGCATGACTAGTGATTAACAATTTTGATAGAAAAAATTGATAATAAAATGTCTACGTGTTAACCGAAACAATTTAAATAAAGAAAAAAGTTAACTTAGAAGTAGAAAATAATGTTTTACCACTAGTAATCAAAGGCAGAGTCAAGTGAATGTATGGAGCCTTTTGATAGAAAATTATATTTTTTTACCTACACTTAAAATTAATTTCATAAATATGTAGTATACATTGAATTCCTTTGACATTTTCAATAGACTTCGTGTTTTGTTATCTTAATATATTGAACTCCTTTTTACTCTAGTCCGAAGGACAAATGATTTGTGTACTTGTGTTAGCAAATTTAATCTATTTGGTTATTTGTGCAAACATAGTTCAGCGAGTATACATTTGTTGGTTATGTTTGCAAAGGTAATCAGATTGGCTACTTTTATAAACTAGGTTCAGCCATGCCACATGCGAGTGGATCAAAACCCAGTCTAGACAACCCAATTAATCAGAGGAATGGCCCAATAACAAGTTTTTGATACTTAGGCCCATGACATGTCAGCTGAACCGGCCCACTTTCGGGAGAATTAAACCAAGTCTAGGTCTGCGGGATCCATCTTAGTATATACATACACAGATATAAAATAGAAAAAATTATCTAAATACATAAACTTATTTTTATCATAATTTCTAAATTCTCTACCATTAAAAAAAAATAATTGAAAAATGAAAAGTCCCCTCTCAAATACTCTCCTCTTGTTGATACATCCATTCCCTCTTTGATTCAACCTTCATCTCTCGGATACATTCCTTCCCTATATATGTATTCAAATGTCCTTTTTCCTCTATGATATACCTATTCCCTCTCGGACTAATGTATCTGGAAGTCTAGGGATGTATTCGAAATTCATACATTTAAAGGATTTTTTGTACTTGAAAATAAGTAGGAAAATAATGTAATTAACTCGTAACACTATGAGATTTGTGTAAATTATATTATAGGAAAAATTACGCAACAAAGCAAACTTATACTATTTAATTATTCATTATAGTTATAGTTTGACATAATTACCACTCGCGACTAACATTATACATTAATTACTGGACTGACTTCGAATTTGTATAATTACTCATGTTTGTATATGTATAATTCGTCAGAATATACAATTGCATATGCATAATATACAGTTATTTAAACTATATAAATATACAATTCACCTCTCTCCCACTCTCTGCCCTCTCTCTCGCTCGCCTCTTTCCTCCATCTCCCATTCCTGATTGCCCTACGTACAAATGTATATGTATATATACAATTATATACATATACAATTCACCTCTCTCCACTCTCTTCCCTCTCTTGCTCGCCCCTCTCCTCCCTCTCCGAATCTCTCTTGTCATATATACAAATATATATGTATAATATACAATATCTAACCAATATACATATACAATTTACCTTTCTTCCACTCTTTTCCCCCTCTCTCGCGCCTCTCCTCTCTCTCCCAATCTCGCTCGCCTCTCTCCTTCATATAACATCTAGCTACTAATTGTAATTATCAAACTATAGCTATGGAGGATAATTAATTATTTTTAAGTGACTATATGTGAAAGTTTTCTTACTAAACTTGACGTGATTTTTCCTATAAAAAGAGAATTTTTATTATTATAAAACTTAGGGGTTGTTTGATTCATGGGAATTGGGGTAATGAGATGAGATATTTGATGATTAAGTTTGAATATAAATGATTGAAATCAATAAATATGTAAATAATTTAATTTGCTCAAAATTTGCTTCAAGTCTAAATTGATGGAGTTAATGTGGGCCATAACACTTTTTTTTTTGGGAAAAAGGTCAAAATTATCTTAAACTTTAGTTTATTAGTTAATTATACCTCTGCCGTTAAAACAAAGTTATTTATACCCCGTCGTTACTAATTTTACCATTTATACCCCCAATTGACGGAAAATTCCAAATCGACTCAAATTAATCCAAATTTAAAAAAAGACCCATTCCCCATTTTACTCAATGCCCCGACCCTTCTACCTTTTAATTGGTATTACCCATTTACTCACCAACTGTATTTCTCATTCATCCATCTGATTCCTCCATTAATGGAACACATTAAGCTCCATTCCCTTTGTTTTGTTCTAATTTTCAAAGTCGCAAACTTTTCTCTCTGGTTCTGGCAGAAAGCTTACTTTTTTATTCACACAAAAATAATCAACTGCATTAATCTCTCTATATCACTCTGTTAATTTCACGTCATTATGGTATTAAAATATTCATTTGTTTATGACTCCATTTTGTACCGACCTTTCTCTTTTTTCCCCTGTTTCAATGGAAAAGTTGAGGTCTTTCAAATCTCTGTCTCCAGATCATCATCTTCATCGTGCTGACCCTTCTTCACACCCAATAGAAGAACGTCAAAATTTTGTTGAAAGAAACCCCAATACCCAGTGTTTCCAAGATGGGTCTCAAGCTATAGATGGAACTGATGGTAAAGAAATTGTCGTCAAAGCGAATATCAGAGAAACTGCAGAAATCTATAAAGAAATTGAGTTCTCTTCTTCGAAAACCCAGTTGAGTAGCAATGCCACTGCAGAAGAGAGTATACAGAAGAAGGCGTATAGAGATTCTAATTTCGATTTCTCTAACAATTCATCAATGAAACGCATGAGGAAAAACAACAAAGATTTCAATTTTGTAACAGAATCACCATTTTCACAGCCGTCTCCGTTATCTAAGTGAAAGAAAGCCCCAACCATGACGTCCTTATGGTGAGAGAAGTTTGAGTTTCTTTCGATGAGAACCTCGTCGGTAACTAATGGTGAAAGGGAATGGGTAATACGAGTTAAAAGATAGAGGGTTCGGGGCATCGGGTAAAATGAGTATGTGTTTTTTTTTTTTTTAAATTCGGGTTAATTTGAGTCTGGGTTTCTGTCAATTGAGGGGTATAAATAGTGAAATTAGTAAGGACGAGGGTATAAATAACTTTATTTTAACATCAGAGCTATAATCAACTAATAAACTTAAGTTGGAGGGTAATTTTGACTCTTTTCCTTTTTTTTTTTTTTAAAAGAAAATTGTGAAAAAAAGTTAAAGCTAATGTATCTTTCTTGATTTAGTACTTAAAGCTAATGTATCTTTCTCAAATTAGTACTTAAGCTTGAATTTATCCACATTTAGATCATCTTAATTTCTAAATTATTTTTGTATCGTTCTGCATTTTGACTCATTAAATTACACTGTACCATTTTGACCCATTATATACGGACAATAAATCGAAGTCAAGTAACATTTCATAAATCAATCCGTTTAAAAAATAATATAATTTTGTTGTCTCAGTATTCCTCTCTTGATTAAAAAAGTAACACATAAAAGGAAGGAAGAAAAGAATGCAACATTATGGTTCTTAAATCAAATTCATAGAATGTTTACTAAGATTCATCTTATCTTATTTCACTACTCAAAGTATGTTAAAGCATCAAAACTTTTATAAAAATTATAATTGAAGGAAAGAATTCGAGCATTTTTTTTATTTATAGAAACATGATTTTGAGCTAAATCATAATTCATATATAGATGATTTGGCTTCCTTAAGTAAGAAATTGGACTCTTTCTGCCTTTTTTTTCTTCTTCTCTCCATTCTTTTCAAATTTCGATAAAAAAAATCATTAATTTTTAATATTCTTCCTTCCTTCAAAGTTATTTGATTATTTATTTAGTTGTATGATTTAAATAAGGATTAATGTTCACAAATTACAAAGGTAACACGAAAGAGCATAAATGATTTGTTTATCGCAACATCAACAATGATAATAATACCAAACAAATAATCAAACTTATTCTAAAAAACATATCAAATATCAATGGTTACATATATAATTTCAAAATTAATGACAAAACTAGCTGGTGATCCATCCATTCATAAGAAAAACAAAGACATCTTTAAACTTACTCGAAAAATAATTTAGGACTAACAATTTGCCCTACAATTTCATAAATTTGTATAACAAGATTCACTATTTTTTGCTTTTTTTAATTTCTTTCTTTTCATCCTTCCTCAATGTTTCTTGTTTTTTCTTTGGAAAAATGGAATTTACAGCATTAATATTTTCATCTATTCCCCAATCTCCATAGTAGCTGACTGAATTTTTTTGTTCATCACTCTTTTTTTTCTTCAATGGTTGCCATAGACAACATGTTGATCTTGTGGGTGAATCCATTTTAAGAGAAAAATAATATTAACAACAAAAAGACTAAACTAAATCTTATATAATTGTATATGGAGGGTCTTTTTAGTACAAAAAAAATTACTTTTTGTTTTAATATATAACTCACTTATTAATTACTATCAAGTCTGCTTTTATTTCGAAATAATTGAAGTATTTCTTATTTAAATTTTCTTTTCACATCATAAATAGTGTATTCCCTTATAGAAGAAGCCACACTTTAGCCATTTCAGCTGTCTTCATCTATATATGTGATGACTTCAGGTTATCAATACCTCAATTTCTTTTGATTGAACTTTAAAAGATTAAAATATATATTATATATCACTAATCTTTAGCGGCAATTAATACTCTTCGTATATAATGACACATAACTTGTGTTGATAAAGATTATATATATTTATTACCGCTAAATGTTATTTTTATTGTAGCGTATGTGTCACGCTAATATTCTAAAGTTAAATCTTCCGTGAAATCAATGATGATTGGATAAAATATTGATTAAAGTTGAAAATGATAAGATCGAAATAGGCAGATCTCATGCGGATGCTAGCAATTAAAGTAAATTTCAAAAGACCATGAGTAAGAAGATAAACGAGAAATTCACCAAAAGACATAAAGATTTTTAACGTGGTTCGGTCAATCGAACTACGTTCACGAAGAAGAATGAACAAGCCACTATAAATATGAAAATACAAATATGAAGTGAAACAACCTCAATCAATTCAATCGGAATACAAAAATGTTCACAATTCTCCTCCTCCACAACAAAAACTCTAGAACGAAAAATATACGTAAAAGACATAAAAATTTAACGTGGTTTGATCAATGACCTACGTCCACAAAGGAGATGAGCAATCTACTATAAAAATATGAGATTACAAAATACAGAGAGAAATAACCTCAACCAATTCACTTGGAATACATGAGAGGTTCACACAAGTAATAACGTATCAGTTGTAACCCACAAATTCTCTCCATAACCAAAGCTTTCAAAGCCTATAGAATAACATTGTGAATATTGATTAAGTTAGAAGAAACAAACCTATATTTATAGAGTTCTAAACATTTCCTACAAGAAAATGACTAGTCAAATATGGAGATATTCTGTTTTTTTTTTCCTAAAAGGAATACCTATTTATGATAAGAAAATCAGGGAAAATAAAATCCAACAGAAAAATTGTGAGTTGAGAATATACTCTCTATTTTTCAAATTTATTGTATGCTTTCTATTCACCTAATCTTGGTTTGTCGGGTTTGCCTCTAAATTTCAAAATCAATGTCCCTAGGGACTGTTTGGTTACTGGTTAGAGGATATTAGCTGTTGACACCCAATTTTTGACCCGCGTCGGTATGATTTAATTAGCGAGCTTCATGAGTTTTCCAAATTACTTAAGTTAATTAGTTTTATAAATCTTGCGAAAAAATAAAAAAAAAATATATATATATATATTACATAATTATGTATATAAGTAGTATATCTTATGCTTATTTCAAAAAACCACAAAAAATATCCATTTAAATGTTTTGTTAAACCAGTTTAATTTAAAATTATAATTATGCTTTTGAATCACTTTTGCTATTTTTATAATTACATTACTAGGTAAATAAGCTCGTTAATAAATTCACGCCAAATTCGTTTTATCTTAAATCGATTGGCCATTTATCACACTTCAATCCCAACCCTTTTTCAATTTTTCAAACCCAACAGCCCAACCCCTCAACCCAATTCTTCCATTCCAACCCAACACTTTTAATACCAGCCCATCCTCTCCCAATCACCAACTCTGAGGCCCAAAACACTTAAACACCCAACCCATTAACCTTTCTGACCCAATTCCTAAACCCGACCCAAACCAAACACAACCCGACCCGACCCATTCCTCTTCCTTCTTCCCCAAACCTTTCCCAAAAACAGAGAAAATAGGCGACAACCCAGAAAAACACGTTCTCTCTGTCTCCCCGCGTCTCCCCAGACGCGACCCATCTCTCTCGTCGCCCCCACGCGTTCTCGTCTCTCCCCACACTCTCCTCCCTTTCTCTCTCCCTTCACCCACGCTGAAACCCAACGAAAGACGCCGGAACAGCCCCCCAGAAAACGTCAAAAGCATAAATCGCACAGACCCCCACGCACACTCTCTCCCACGCAAACTCTCTCCTCTCTTTCCCCCCCTCACGCTACCCAGAAACAGAACACAACAACAAAATTCCCAGAAAACGCGAAATCCCGAGAAAACGCGACTCCCCCACGCATTGTCGTCTCCCCACGCCCTCTCCCTCGTGCTTCGCTCCTGTCCCCCACGCTATCTTCCTCATCGAAAAACTCTAAATTCCCCCTTCGATAAAACCCCCATCGGTCTTCGGAAGGAGGGGGGCGATTTTGATTTGAAATTCGGGGTTTTTTTTTGTGTTTTGGGGGGTTTTGAAAAAAAAAGATACTCTGCTTTCTTCTTCTGTCTGTGGTTGGACATTTTTGGTTTGAAAATTTTTTCCGAGAGTTGGAGCTTGAGTCGAAAAAAAAAAAGAAAAAAGAAAGTTGTTGTTCTGTCTGTTCTCGATTCAGAAAAGAGTTATCGTGGTCTAGCTTTGACGATAGGTTCTCTAGAAGAGGAATCTTAGAGAGATCGTTGTTCGGAGGTCTCTCGCTCGCCTCGGGTTTTCTGTTCGAAAAAAAAAAGGAGTGAGATCGTTGCTTTTGGTTGGAACGCCTGGCCGTGTTCTTGTGGTGGAACAGTCGTCTGCTCGCCATCGTCCCAGTAGCTGCCGTCGAAGAGGTAAACTACTTCATCTTCAGATGTTTTCTTCATTCGTGTATGTTAATGACTGATACGGAAGGAGTTTCGTTGTTGTTGCTAGCGGGAAGTTTGATTCTGCTCTTTGCCTATCGTTGAACATTGTAGATGTTCGATTCTTTCTGTTGGTTCGAACTCGCCGTTTATCTGTTAAGTTGGTTAAATGGGTCCTTCCTTTGTCCGCAGTTCGCTACTGTTTTAAACGTGGTTTTTTTTTTGATGAAATATCTCTCTTATCAGTTTTGTTTGCATAGCATAGTAATTCTTTACTTATTTTCTCTTGTATGATAAATGGGTTTGTTTATCACTGTTGGGATTGACATAACTGGGTATGTTCGCTGGAAGTTGTTGTTTGTTTAAATTACATGTACGACTCGTATGTCCTTAGCTAGTTCGTTCGAGCAAATATGTCGTGTGGCTATGATTTAGAGGTCCACAAACTTTAACGAATATGATTCCATCTTCTTCTTCTTATCGAGCATGTTTTTCTCTATATGTAGTTGAGTTTGAATGAGTGCTATGTCGTACCCCTCATTCTTTCACCCCTAAGTGGAAGGAATGAATTGCGATATCTAAATTTGGATTTACCCTGTGGTGTTTGGCTGTTCAAAGTTCACGTATTGCACCTTCGTCTTGTCTAAACGCTTTGTGTATTCAAGTATAATCTTCCCTCGTTCCATTTCACATTGTCGCATCTATTTAGTAAAGAATGAGTTTGAAATGTTTTATCTGTTTAGAAATTTGAGTTGCATAGTTTTCTTGTGTACTTGAGATGCTTTAATTAGTGTGGCTCTTGCCTTTAGATTTTGCCATGATTTAGTTGAATTGCTGACCCTCTTGAAGGTATCTATTGAGTTACTAAATGTTTGCTGAAGCTATTGTTGAGGTTGGTAAAATGAGAGTATATTTAATATAAATGCATCATAATGTTAATTTAGACTTGGGTTATGTAGCTAGGTGTTTTAAATTGATCTTAACCATTTTGGAGAGAATTTTGCTAATGTATTTCTCATATTTCTACGTCGCATGTGAAATTTTGTTGGGGTTCACCCCGAACTCCAATATTCATCCTCGCATTCGGGAGAGCCGAAGGCTCAACTTCTTTCTATCGAGTCAACCCGCCAAAGCCAATGATCGCATAGAATGATTGAAGAATTGAAGAAATTTGAAGAAGTGGATTAGAAGACTTCCTTATTTTATGAATTTTTATTCGTTTTGTAATGGGCCTAAGCCTTCGTGTTTTATTTTTCTTTTCTTGTATTTTATTTCGTATGCCTAGATTAGGACAGGTGTAAAAATGGGTGAAAACCCAAAAACAGGTGGGTCCAAGTTTCGGTCAAGGCGAACAGAACCCGAAAACTTGGACCCGAAATATCTCTCTCTCTCTCTCTCTCTCTCTCTCTCTCTCTTTATCAATTGTTTACGTGCTTGAATGTCGTTAGTTTTAGAGTTGGAAGAACTCCGAACCCCCTAATGAACGCCTTTTGCTTTATCAAAACTCGAAAATAAAATCGGAACTTCAAAGAGGCTCGAAACTCTAAAGGTGTTTGAATTTTGGAAGTCATTTAGAGTCAAGTTTAAAAGGCTTAACTTTAATGGAATCTCAAAAACGATGAATATTTTAAATCCTAGATGAAAACTTCAAGTTTTGAAATAGATTCGCAAATTGCAAGATAAATAATAAAGTATTCTAAATAGTTGAAAAATCGCCTAAGTAAGTTTCTAATGAGTTCCATAAACAAAGATTGCAAAAGTTAAAACAAAAGTCAAATCAGTTAATCGCCGGAAAATCGTATTTAACGGAGCGTCTTAGGTGCCTTCAAAACCTTCCTTAGACGCTAATATGAATCCCGAACCCCCTTAAAAATGTTTCAAAACAATTTTTTCTGTTTAAGTTGTTTAGAAACTAGTTTTCTTGATTTTTCTTAAAAATTAAGTGGCGACTCCTAAAAGTCAAAAATAAAAACAAACCCTTTTCGAAATCATTTTTCGATAAAACATTAGCTATGCAGAGTTTAGTTATGCAAGTATTAGTTATGCAGGGTTTAGTTATGTAGAGTTTAGTTATGTAAGATTTAGTTATGCAGAGTTTAGTTATTTTGATAATAATGCAAGTATTAGTTACGTGGATATTAGTTATGTAAGTATTATTTAGTTATGTAGAGATTACAATACGTGTTTTATTAACTATTGAATATTAAACTTGTTGTAAATTATTAATATATATTATTTACAAAATAGTAATATATGCTCATAAAATGTGGAATATATTGAATACTATATAATGCTAATATTTGATTAGCATATGTACCATTAAAAAATATAAAATAAATTTCTATTATTAAAAAAATATTTATATTTGCATAAATAGATGAAAAACTGTAAGTATATAAAAAAATAAAAATGATATATATATACAATAAGAAATAAAAAAAACATGTAGATAGGAAACAATAAAGTTTCCAATTAAAAAAATTCAAAGAAATAAAATGGTCTATATATAATAAATAATAAAAACAACAAACTATATATAGAAAACTAGTAAAGTTTTCAATTTAAAACAATAAAATAAATTAAAATGGTAAATATGTAATTTATCATTTTAATACACGTATAACTAATACCCACATAACTTATTTCACCTTCTACCTTGCATTATCTTATACATAGATTTCCTAATAAGTTATGTTGATATTAATTATATAGGACTACAAAAGATGCAATCAAACATTGTACCAGTTATGTTGACTTTTATACATAATACAAAACTTCTAATGAATATAGTAAAACTTATACAACTTTTTATACATGAATAAAATGTCTCTTATATAGTAACCAAACTATCCCTTAATTAAAAGTACAAAAAATACATTCATCCCGCCATAATTATCGATCATTAAACAACTACTATGCCTCCAAAATCGATTAAAGATTCAACTCTGAAAACTCGTTTTTGCAAACTCAAATCTCTTCTTGTTGCTTGGACAACTCCAAAACCCTCTATTGTCGCAAGAAATTCCATATCATTCTTGTACAATTAAATATATCTTAATCAATATTACACAAACAAAAACAAAAGTAACAGAAATTCTCTATATTTTTCACGAAATTAAAAAATTCTACTTGAGAAAAAAGACTACGAAAACGTATAAGACATACATTTAATGTAAAAAAATAATTAAAACATATTTTCAATTAAGTTATCGCCTATAAAGATCTTTTTCTTTCGAACCTGGATTCTCTTTGTTCATATGGATTTTAAAAGAGAATTGTGATTATAAATTTCATATTGGTCAGTTAACTTCAAAAGGAGAAAAACCAGTCTTTTTTCTTTTATTTTAGGAGGGCTTAAATTGGGGCCATAAACAACAACTTCTCTAAAGATTAGTTTATACATTCAAATAATTAGGATGATTAAGTTATAAACTATAACTAACTAATCCAATTAGCAGCTTTAACATTGGAATGACCATTCTGCCCCTTCACCAAATAAGAGCCGTGATTGTAGCACACCGACCTCTACCTGTTTCTTTCGTGGGCTTCTTTCCATTTTTAGTTGTATCTTTCTTTCTTGAATTACTTATTCATTAAAAAATGCACAAGTATACATTAATCTATACCTAAATTAGAGACATACTTATATTATATTAAGGTTTTATTACCTCCTGAATTTATTTTATAAGTAATTTTTTACCTCTTTTTGACATACGTGACACTAGCTTAAAAAAAGTCAACCAGTGTTGGGCCCACAAGATAGTGCCACGTAGGCCAAAAAGGGGTAGAAAATTATTAATAAAATAAGTTTAGAGGGATAATAGGACTTTAGTATAATATAAGTGTGTCTATGAGATTTCGGGCATAGATTGAGGGAGTACTTGTACATTATTTCCGTTCATAATAGTATTTGATTTGATTTTGATTTGAATTTTGTTAGAATTACTAATATCTACGGAATATAATTTTTATTGGACTATCTAAACTTCTAAGTCAAACTTAAAATAATATGTTAAAAATTATGAAAAATTATAAAAAAAATATTTATAAATTATATCAAAGTAAATACTTTTATGCATAAAATAATTTGAAAATTATATATAATGTGGTTGGTTTGATATCGAGTTGACATCTTAAAGTTAAAATCAAATCAACCCAATATAATCAAGTTTTTTTCTTCAAGATCAAACCAAGTCAAAACTAAACCGTAATCGATTTTTCTTTTCGATTTGCAATTTAATATGATTTTCTGTTCGATTTTATTTGCCCCTAATTATGACCTCACATATCATGCTTCTGCTATTGAATGTATCTAGGTCAATTTTGCTCAAATGAAAATACAGAAGTACATATAAAGTTCTCTATATTTTTCAAGAAATTAAAAATTTCTTCCAAGGCAAAAAAACTACTAAAAAAACATAGGACCTAAAGTAGATACGAAAAATGACGAAAGCATAATTTAAAATTTCAATCAAACTATCGCCTATAAAGGGTTTTTTCTTCCGATGTGCTCTGAATTCATTTACATGGATTTTAAAAGATATAATTTTCTTTACTCGATCTTATTTAGTTATTATATTGGAATGTGAATGATATACAATATATACAGATCACTCAATTAATATTCTCTCTAATCTTGGTTTCACACTGAAAATAACAACAAAAAAAACTTATGAGAGTATCTTTATTCTAAAAAGAATATATTAACAGTAATTTAATTATGATCTACTCTTAGACAAAAGCCAAACTAACGTAACTACCTTGAAGTTGAAAACTCTAAAATCCTTCGATTTATCAAATAAAAAGCTTTCCTAATTGATAAGATTTTCATTTCATTAAATGTCTCTTAACAAAATCAGTTAACCATTGATAACATTATCTTTTTTTTAGGAAAATATTTATGCAATCAATTTATATAATAATTCCATTTCATATTCTGTATTTAGTGCTAATTTATGCATTACATATCTATTTTTTTTGCTTAGCAATTTAATTACGTAATATATAATATCCTTACGTGCATTATTTTCCCTTTACCAAAATTGATATTTGTTAATGCAATCACTCTTCTTCTTCTTCTTTAGCGTAGCTATAAAATGGTAATAATTATCAACTTATCTTATTCATAATTCACTCTCTTCTAAAACCAAGAAAATGAATTCTAAAGTATTTTTCCTTTTATCTATTTTAGCCTTTTTGGCTTTCTCTAAACTTACTTTAGTTTCTTGTAGAAAGGCCAAAATCAACCATGGTTTAGATGGATTCACTCTTGAGCTTATCCATCGCGATTCTCCTCTCTCTCCCTACTATAACCCTTCCATCACCCCTTCACAACGCCTCCGAGATGCATTCCAAAGATCTTTCTCTCGAGTATCTTTCTACACGAAAGGTTCCATCCATCCCACCACACTCGTCAATCATGCTATTCAATCTGACATCATTCCTGATTACGCAGATTATTTAATGAAAATTGCCATTGGTACTCCCCCAAGGAAAACCTATGCCATTCTTGACACTGGGAGTGACTTGACATGGATACAATGCAAGCCATGTAATCGTTGTTACAAGCAAATATTACCAATCTTCGATCCTAAAAAAAGCTCAACGTATAAAACAATTGGTTGTCAAAGTAAGGAATGTAAATTCGTAAGAGAGTCAACTTGTGGAAGTAAAAATGTTTGTGAATATGAAGTGCATTATGGTGATGGTTCTTATAGTATTGGTGATGTTGCTTCTGACACATTCACATTTGATTCAACTTATTCTAAAAAGGTCAATGATATTTCAATTGAAAATGTTGTTTTTGGTTGTGGACATAACAATGGTGGCAATTTTGGCAATCATACTGCTGGGATTGTGGGAATAGGATATTCAAATATCTCGATTATTCATCAACTTGATAAACAAATTAAAGGGAAATTCTCATATTGTTTAGTCCCAAATGGTGATTTATCACTACCTTATCATTCTCCTAATACTACTAGTAAAATTAATTTTGGTCCTAAGGCAATTGTATCGGGGACTAACGTTCTTACAACTCCTATAATTCGAAAGAAGTCTGTTGTATTAGGCTACGATCTATTCTACTTTTTAAATCTCGAAAGTATTAGCGTTGGAGGTAAGAAGTTAGAGTTTAAGTCTTCACAACTCATGAGTTCTTCCGATGTTGCTGATGAAGATTTGGGAAATATGATAATTGATTCTGGAACGACATTGACATATCTCCCTGAGAATTTTTACGACAAATTTGAATCAATTTTGGTGGAAACGATTAAAGGTAAAATTAAATTGCGTGGTTATTTTTAAAGTGTACATGTAGTACTAATAAATGATTAATATTATGTCTCAACAGGATCGAGGAAAATAGCTCCCCCGGGTGTGGACCTACCCATATGTTATGAGACGAAGAGCATTGTCGAATTCCTAACATTGTGTTCCATTTTACGAATGCTGATGTCGAGACGTTACCAATGAATGCATTTTCAAAAGTTGATGAAGAGTTGACTTGTTTGACAATTGTTAAGGGGGATCACTATGGTATTTATGGAAATTTGGCACAGATGAATTTTCTTATTGGATATGATCTTGTAAATCACAAGCTTACTTTTTTGCCTACTGATTGTACCAAACACTGATAACTTTAGGATTATAATATCATATTTTTAATTAATTAAACACTGCTACTTGAGCCTTTAATTTGTTTAATAGGAGTACGTAGAGTCCGAAGCCTAAAGGTATAAAATATTAATAAAAATTTCAAAATAATATATAAAATTTTATATTAATCAAAACGGTAAATCGCTGGAGTCAGCTGGAAAAAGCAAAATCACTGATAAATTTACTAGTCCTATTTAGTAATAGTAGAGCACGCAAAGAATATTCTCTCTAATATTGGTTTCTCATTGAAACTATAATCGTGCTCATGTATTAACAAGAAAAAACTAGATAGTATTTACAACATAATGAGAGCATCTATTTGCTATTTTTTTTTATATATATTTAACAGTATTTAGTTAGTTATTTATAAGCTGAAAACAATCAAGAACTCAGATCTTATATAAAATCACATAGAAGAAAATTGTTTTTCTTTTAAAATCCATGTAAACTTAGAGAATTCAAAGCAAAAAAAAATATCTTTGTAGG
Organism: Solanum peruvianum; assembly: GCA_027705065.1. Taxonomy (NCBI): domain Eukaryota; kingdom Viridiplantae; phylum Streptophyta; class Magnoliopsida; order Solanales; family Solanaceae; genus Solanum; species Solanum peruvianum. The sequence continues at coordinate 56,516,182 of JAKWJD010001762.1, read as the reverse complement.
TAATACCTTAATTGGAAATATGTTTTAGCCATTTTTTGCATTTATCGTACGTCTTATATTTTTTGTAGTCTCTTTTTTTGTCCTGATAGATATTTTTAATTTTGTGAAAAAATATAAAGAACTTTTGCAACTTTTTTATTTTTATTTGTGTAATATGATTGCATAAAGATTTTCCATAAAAATAAGATAATGTTACCAATGGTTAACTGATTTTGTTAAGAGACATGTAACCAAGTGAAAATCCTATCAATTAAGAAAGTCTTTTATTTCATAAATCGAAGGATTTTACAGTTACAAGGCATTTACCTTAGTTTGGCCTTTGTTTAAGAGTATATCATAAGTTTCTTAGCTATTATATTTGTTTTATATAATTTTCAATGTGCTTTACTTAAATTTACAGACTATCAGAAACAACGCTATCCTATAAATCTTCATAAGATCGAGCTGACTTTTTATATTGAGATAATTAGGATGATTAAGTTACTAACTATAACTAACTTAACTAATCAATTCAATAAATGTTATTGTCCGGTATTGTTTGTCATGATTTCTACTTTTAGAGTTAAACTATAAAAATTTTGACTAATATTTTAAGATGTATTTTTTCATCATATTAATATGCAAAAAATTGCAATTTATAGTACTTTTTATATAGTTTTAGAATTTTTTTTTTTTGTTTTAAAATTTCAAATTAATGTGATCTAATTTAACTTTGAAAATTAGTCAAATTAACTTTCAAAAAGCATAATATGACAAATAATACCGAACGAATGGAGTAATTAATTAGCTGCTTTAATACTGGAATGACCATTCTGCCCCTTCTTTACTTTGACTATTGAAAATAAGAAAAGTGACAGTAGCAAACCTATGCTATTATCTTTATTTCTTTAATGGATATCAATTGTTGATTATATATAATTAAAACTCTCTACACCTGAATGAAATGTTGAATGAACTCAAGAATGTGCACCTATTTTCTCAGCATTTATGCGTTACGAGTACAAGGTCTTCTGCTCACGTACACATTATCCTTTTCAGATTTAACTTGTAGAATTATACCGGACATATTACTACTGTTCTTCGTATCTCTATTCATATTACTTTATTTTTCAACATGTAAATTAGGATTCACACTTCATTTAATCCATACTTCCAAGCAAATTTCACTAGCTATATGACCTCACATATCATGCTTTTGCAATTAAATGTATCTCAGGTCAATATTATTATACCTATCATACGAAAATACAAAAGTACATAGAAAGAAGTTCTCTATATTTTTCACGAAATTAAAAAGCTCTACATGGACAGAAAGACTACTAAAAAAAGCATAGCACCTAAACTAAATACCAAAAATGACTAAAACATATTTTCAAATTTCAATTGAATTGTCGCCTATAAAGGTCTTTTTCTTTCTATGTGCTCTTAATTCATTTAAATGATTTTTAAAAGATAAACAATTTTTTTCATGTGATTTTAGTAATATTATTGGATTACTTGATATGAATGACAACATATTGTAAATATTCTCTAGACTATTGGTTTCACACTGAAACTATAGTCGTGCTCATGTATTAACAACAAAAAAAAGAACTTTTGAGAGCATCTTTTTACTAAAAATATTATATTAACAGTATTTAATTAGTTATATATGATCTTCTCTTAAACAAAATCCAAACTAACGTAAATGCCTTGTAAACTCTAAAATCCTTCGATTTATGAAATAAAAGGCTTCGTAATTGATAAGATTTTCACTTGATTAAATATATGTCTCTTAACAAAATCAGTTAACCATTGGCAACATTATCCTTTTTAATGGAAAATTTTATGCAATCAATTTGTAGAATTCCATTTCATATTCTATATTTAATGCTAGTTTCTATATTACATGTATTTTTTTGCTTATCAAATTTAATTACGTAATATATATATATCCTTACGTGCATCTTTCCCCTTTACCAAATTAATATTTCTTAATGCATTCACTCCTTTTCTTTTCTTTGCCTATCTATAAAATGGCTCTAATTATCAACTCCTCTTATTCATAATTTCCTCTTCTAAAATGAATTCTAAAGTATTTTTCCTTTTATCTATTTTAGCCTTTTTGACTTTCTCTCAACTTGCTTTAGTTTCATGTAGAAAAGCCAAAACCAACCATGGCTCAGATGGATTCACTCTTGATCTTATCCACCGCGATTCTCCTCTCTCTCCCTACTATAACCCTTTCATCACCCCTACACAACGCCTCCGAGATGCATTCCAAAGATCTTTCTCTCGAGTATCTTTCTACACGAAAGGTTCCATCCATCTCACCACACTCGTCAATCATGCTATTCAATCAGACATCATTCCTGATTCCGGAGATTATTTAATGAAAATTTCCATCGGTATGCCCCCAATGAAAACCTATGCAAGTCTTGACACTGGGAGTGAATTGACATGGGTACAATGCAAGCCTTGTACTCATTGTTATAAACAAATATTACCCCTTTTCGATCCTCGAAAAAGCTCAACGTATAAAATAATTGGTTGTCATAGGAAGGAATGTGAGCTAGTAAGACGTAAAACTTGTGACAAAAAGAATGTTTGTGAATATGAATTGCATTATGGTGATGGTTCTTATAGTTTTGGTGATGTTGCTTATGAGACATTCACATTTGATTTAACTTCTAATAAGGTTGATAATATTTCAATTCCACAAGTTATTTTTGGTTGTGGACATAGTAATGATGGCACTTTTAGCAATCGTACTACTGGGATTGTGGGATTAGCAGATTCAAAAATCTCTTTTATTAATCAACTTGATAAACAAATTAAAGGGAAATTCTCTTATTGTTTAGTCCCAAATAATGATATATCACCATCTTATCATCCTCCTAGTACTACAAGTAAAATTAATTTTGGTTCTAAGGCAGTTGTATCGGGGCCTAACGTTCTTACAACTCCCATAATTCGAAGGAACAACGATATATTCTACTATCTACATCTTGAAAGTGTTAGCGTTGGAGGTAACAAGTTAGAGTTTAAGTCTCCACAAGTCACGAATTCTTCTAGTAATGCTAATGAAGACTTGGGAAATATTATAATCGATTCTGGCACAACGTTGACAATGATCCCTGGTGAATTTTATGACAAATTGGAATCAACTTTGGTGGAAATGATTAAAGGTAAAGTTAATTAAATTATGAGACCATTTATAAACGTATAATAAATCATACTTTTAGTTATTTAATCATTACATATATTATGTCTCAGGTAAGAGAATAAGTGGCCCGCTTCCCCTATGTTACGAGGCGAAAAGCATTGTCAATAAAATTCCTAAGATTGTGTTCCATTTCAAGGATAATGCTGATATCGAGTTGCTACCTATGAATACATTTGCAAAAGTTAATGATTTGAGTTGTTTTTCAATTGTTAAGGGGTATCCTAATTTTGCTATTTATGGAAACTTGCAACAGATGAATTTCCTTATTGGATATGATCTTGTAAATCACAAGCTCTCTTTCTTACCTACTAATTGTACCAAACACTGATAAATTTGGATTATAATTTCATATTTTTAATTAATTAACCACTTTGTATGTAATGAAATTTGTCCTTTGTTTAATGGGAGTATGAATGTGTTAGTTATTTTAAATGTCCTTTTCTTGAAGTTCATAATAATTCTAAATTATTGTAATTTAATTTGATCAGGATTTTCCGATTGAAAAGTAGAAGAAAAAGAAGGCAAACTACTAAGAGTAATACCATGTTAATTAGAATGTATTAATACTGTATTATATATGTACATGTTAATTTTTTTGAATTTGGACTGTGTTAACTTTTTTTCCCAAAATTTTTATTTTTTACTTAACAAGACAGAAGATTGATATTTTAATAATTGTGAAGTCGATTAATTCATCTGATTTCTTTCCATGTTTTGAAATTCACAAAGATAAGATATGAAATCTGGAAATTTAGAACTTCTTTAAAGACAATGGTTAACTATTCAAAAATATATAAATACATGTTCACTCTCCATCTAATAGGCATACCTTTGTATTTTTCTAAGTAGAAATACAGAGTGACGATAAATTCAAGTCATTTAAGAGAAATTATCCGACTAAATACTTATGTCCAGTTTTAAAAATTACATTTGGTGATCTCCAAACAATAGAATGAACTAACTCAAAAACTGACTCCACATTTGATAAATTGGCATGACTAACAATTTAATGAAGAAACTTTGAATTAAGGGACAAAGCTTCTTTAACATATGCAAAGAATTAAAGATGTCTCAATCTATAATGTGTCTCAAATGGAGGCACGACATCGGAGTAGCAACAAATGGAGGCCCCAAATATTCATCAAGAATACAGAGACAATCAAATTCATGTCATTTACCTATAATCTTATTCTCTTTTAGATAACGATACATATAATAATCAGTAAAGAACGAGATATAGTATTTCAAATCTCTGATAAGCTTAATAACATGCATCAAATTAAAAACAAAAAACTTTGGTAGACTTAATACAAGTGACAACGTAAAACCATCAACTATTATGATCGCAAGCTAAAAAAAATATAATAGAGTTATCCATGTGATAAATGACACTTGGATCAATCTCCCATTTAATCAAGAAGAGATAGGACATGTTTTTTTTGTTTTTTTTTTTCAACTCAACAAGGTTAGTAGCCGAAATAGAAAGTAATTTTTGATATTGTGAGAATTTTGCTAGCTCTACTCTCGAAAGAAAATTCGTTTTATTATTAGAAGTAATAAGAACCACAATGTTAATCCATTTTTTCAAATATTTAAACAACATACGAACTCATCAACAATAAATAGTACCTAGAAGCATGTATACATAATACATGATCATCCCACAAATACATATGAACATGGTCTAAAATGATTTAAGCAACCAAGGAATCAGTTGTTGATAAGAAAAAGAAATGTTAGGTTGTGGAGCCTGAATAATATATATTCTCCATTTATTCTCTGTAATAAAAAATATTCTGATTTATTAATATAAATATACACCGCCATGGAAGTTTATTCACGGAGTGTTACCACGAAATATTGGTTTCTCTCTTTCTCTCTCTAGATCTCTCATCTCATTCTCTCTAAAGTTCTTGTGTTCTTTATTCATCAAGTGTGTGTGTGGATTCGATCCTAACAAAAATTCCTAAACCTGTCCACACACAACACCAATTATCCGAAACAAAGTAGAATTCAACCGTCGATAGAATCACAAATCGCAAACCAGATTCAACGTCAGAGAAGAAAAACGAACCTAAAAGTGATGAACAAAGTTTCCAAATCGTGTTTTAACAACAAATAGAGCTGAGGTTCACAGGAAATGAAGAGTCAACGTTGACACACACATAAGGATCTACTAAAATAAGATAAGAGCCTATTTCTAAAATAGAGTCAAAACATATTGACATGAGCTTATAGGCTTTGATACCATATAATCAAATGAAAGATCTTTTATCTTATTTCAGTAGCTAGATGAGCAATGGATAAATACAAAACATTAGGTTCTAATTAAGGAATAAAATTAAGAGGGATTCCTATTATTTGCTACCTAAGTATAGCAATGTACATTACTAATATATTAAGATTTAAGTCTATATACATTATGAACGTAACAACAATCAATTTATATATTACCATTTCCTATTTTGTATACATTATATATCTTTTCCTGATCATCAAAATTGATTATTTTTTTTCCATACTAACATTAATCTTCTTTAATGCATTCATTTTTTATTTTGTTTTTGCCCTATAAAATGACAATAATTATCAACTATTCATAAATCACTCTTCTGAAATATACTTTTCACCTTAATCCATAGCCATGAAAATGAATTCTAAATTATTTTTTCTTTTATCCATTTTAGTTTTTTTGTCTTTCTCTCAACTTTCTTTAGTTTCTTGTAGAAAGGCCAAAACGAACGGATTCACTCTTGATCTTATCCATCGCGATTCCCCTCTTTCTCCCTACTACAACCCTTCCATCACCCCTTCTCAACGCCTCCGAGATGCATGCCACCGATCTTTTTCCCGAGCATCTTTCTTCACGAAAGCCTCCATCCATCCCACCACACCTTTCAATCATCATGCTATTCAATCAGACATCGTTCCAATACCCGCGGAATATCTAATGAAAATTTCCATTGGTACACCCCCTAGGGAAACCTTTGCAATTGCTGACACTGGTAGTGACTTAACATGGATACAATGCAAGCCTTGTACTGAATGTTTTGATCAAATCTTTCCCCTTTTCAACCCTAGAAAAAGCTCAACTTATAAAATCATTGGATGTCATAGTAAACAATGTGAGGCAGTGGGACAAACTGTTTGTGTTAGAAAAAATGTTTGTCAATATGAGATGAATTATGGTGATAATTCTTATAGTGTTGGTGATATTGCTTCTGAGACATTCACATTTGCATCAACAAAATCTAAAACCAATAAAAAAGTCCAAAATATTTCAATTCCACAAGTTATTTTTGGTTGTGGACATGATAATGGTGGCACTTTCAACAATTTTACTGCTGGAATTGTTGGATTAGGAGGTTCAAAAGTCTCATTTATTAAACAACTTGACAAACAAATTAAAGGGAAATTCTCTTATTGTTTAATCCCAATGGATTTATCATTACCATTTTCTTTTGATCCCAATACTACTAGTAAAATTAATTTTGGTCCTAAGGCAGTTGTATCGGGGCCTAACGTTCTTACAACTCCCATTATTCCAAAGTACCCCGATACATTCTACTATCTAAATCTCGAGAGTGTTAGCGTTGGAGGTAAGAAGTTGAAGTACTTCAAGTCTTCACAACTCATGAGTTCTTCTGCTGCTGCTGATGATGAAGATTTGGGAAATATTATAATTGATTCTGGTACGACATTGACAATTGTCCCTGAGGGATTTTACAAGAAATTGGAATCAACTTTGGTGGAAAAGATTAAAGGTAAAATTAAATTTTGTGACTATTATTTCAAGTATATATTCACTTTTAGTTATATCTAATTATTATATTATGTCTCGACAGGAAAGAGGAAAAAGGATCCCTCGGATTACTTTCCCCTATGTTACGAGACGAAAAGCCTAGCCAAATTTCCTAAGATTGTGTTCCATTTCACGGATGCTGATGTTGAATTGTTACCTATGAGTACATTTGCAGAAGTTGATAAAAATTTGACTTGTTTGTTAATTGTTAATGGGGGTGTTGATGGTCTTGCTATTTACGGAAACTTGGCACAGATGAATTTCCATATTGGATATGATCTTGTGAATCATAAACTCTCTTTCTTGCCAACTGATTGTACCAAACAGCGATAAATTTAGATTTAATTTCATATTTTTAATTAATCAAGCACTTTCTATGTGATGTAATTTGTTTAATGGGAGTATTTATGTGTTGGTACGTATTTGTAATGTCCATTTCTATAAGTTCATAATGATTCTCTTATCATTATAATCTTTGACGTTTTTATATTTGGAAGGGCAATAAAAATCATGATAGTATTGGGAAAAAGGAGGTAAAGCCTGATTTTATATTTATATACTCAGCCTGATTTAATCTCCATATTTTGATTTTCTGAATTTGGACTCTAATTAACTTTTTTTTCCTAAAATGTAATTTGATTATCAATAATGCATAGCTACAACGGATTTTGCTGTTCAATTTTGTCCGCTGCTAAATCCAATTTTTTTTTTTTTTAAGTAGTACGTAGTTTCACACAAATGTAAGTACAATTTCTGATATGTTTGAATTGACAGATTTTAAAAAAAAAAAAAACACAATGTATATCTTTATATTTTTCTTCAGAGGAATTCAATAACTAAATAATCTTAGTATAATTCTTTTCTTGAAAGTGGCTCGTGGAAATTAAGGTTCTTGAATACTAAAATAGTTGATTGACTCATCCAATACTAGCAGTAAATCTAAGAAATTCTTGAATATCCCTTTTTTTCCTCCATAGGATCAAGAATTTGATTGAATTGTTAAATTCTTAGAACCTACAGGCTACGTTGGATCACCATCTTCAATTAAGATCCAATGTATTAATTTCAATTTTTGATACAGAGTGCCATAGCTTCGAATCCTAGCCTTCTATAAAAGTTCTATTCAACTCAAAGCTACGATATTATGCAGACCTTAGTAACCTTGAAGAAATTTTGAATTTTCTTTTTTGAACAATACCTTTAAATGATTATGTGCATCATTGCTTTAAAATGCACATACAACATGCCTTTATTTTTCTTCCCATTCCTGGTTAAATACACTGTTTTCATTCTTTATGTATATATTTTAAACATTATTGATTCAATTCACCATGTTTTTCATGAGTACTAAAGTAGCACACTGCACACATTTCCTATTTTAATAGCATAACAGAAAATCATTGTACTTGAATGTCGAAAAGAGCTTCAAGGACTATCATTACTATATAAACTCTATAAGAATGTGTTGAAATTGAGCAAGGTCATATCGGGATCTCAAAAGGAAATTGAATCGAATAAATCAAGTTCATCTATGAATAATCACAAATCAAGTTCCAGACCTGTACATATTTCTTCAAATTTGAATCTAACGTGATTCTCAATGGAATTGTTTCATCTCATCCATCAAAGATCTCCTTCAGTACAGGTGCACATGCCAATATAAACTTCACAAATTCCATTTCCATCTCAAAACCAATAATATAACGCATCTCCACACTTTGATGCAGCTTTACAGCACAACACGAGATTGATTAAGCTCGTAATAATTGTATATATAACAGGTTCCACAGCAATCCCTACTACTCACTAGAATATATTTGGTAAAAGTTAGACGGGTTCAGATGAAGAAACCATATTAATACGTTCAATGATAAATAGGAGAGTGCTTAGTGCTTACACATTCAATTGTAACTTCTTGTAATTTAGCGCAGCTTGTAATCACGTAACCTGTACTTGAAACCTCGTCAACATTATATTTCTGAAAGACATCCAAAATACAGAGAGATTTGACATTGCATAGAGCAGTTGGCAGATTCTCTGGTATACCTCCCATGGCTAAGTACTAAAAGCAAGTTAAAAAATGGTTAAAGATGAATCATTTGATTATTGATATGTACCACTTCCGTTTATACACTATAAATGTACATTACCTCTATTCATGAACCGCCTAGTTCCACTCCTCCAGGGATGCCATGTAAATGGAATAACTTTGTAAGATTGGAACAAAAAGGTGAGGGATCCTCCAAAACTCGTGACTTGAGTTGAGCCACACAATGACGCTTCTAAGTATCGGGGCATTCTTGAAGCAAATGGACTTTGATGTTCCAAGAAAGTCAGACATTTGAGATTGGCGGCATCAATTTCAAGAATATCAAATTCGGCGCACCTAGTCAACCTCAAACTTTCAAGCAATGGGCATTTGGATGTGAGAACCTAAATATTGTTGGATCATAAATGACAGTTTGAAGATTAAGACTAATAGGCTTTGCTAACCCTTTAAAATCAAGTGGAGGGTGGAAGAAGTATATATCAAGTTCTAGATGTCTTAGTTGGTGGAATGTAAAAATATAAGAAGGTAAATGATATTTGTTGCCTGAGAATATTTGAAGACAAAGCCCTAGACATTTTTCTTTGACAAGAAAAACATCCAGTAATAAATATCAAGATAACACGTCAAATAAGGGGATATTAGGATAATCTTGGAGTGGTAAACTTTCATATTGGTCCTTGATGAATTCTTGGTAAATGAGTGTCTTGACTATTTGATTGTTGTTGAATGAAGTGAAAAACTCACTAAAAAAATCAAGTTGTGCACATGTTACCCATTTGTTTCTCCATTCATTTGACAAGATACTGGTCTTTACTGCATCTTTCAAAGGCAAGCTCCTTGGAATTTTATCCAGGACATTTTTATGCAAATTATAGCACTCTTATGAGAATTTGGATATTGTCTTTATATCAGATTTTGAATTACTAGAGTTGCTTACAAAATTGTGTATTAAACAATGAAAAGTGCTACAATTAGCAATTTGTCGTGTAATGTCCGGGATAAAATTCTACGGAGCTTGTCTTTTGAAAGATCATTGAAGACCAGCATCTTGTCAAAAGACTAGAGGTACAAATGGGTAAACACATGCAGAATTTGATTTTCGTAGTTAGTTTTCACATCTTTCAACGACAATCAAGAAGCCAAGGCAATCATTTTCAAAGTACTACGACTAAATCAAGGACCAATACAAAAGTTTACAGTCCAATGTCCTAATTCAACATATCTTCCTGATATTTATTACTAGATGCTCTTCTTGTCAAAAAAATGTCTAGGAATTCACCCTTCAAATATTCTAAGACAATAAATATCATTTACCTTCTTATCTTTTTACATTGTAGCAACTAAGACATCTGGAACTTGATATGTGCTTCTTCCACCCTCCACCTGATTTCAAAGGGTGAGCCTATTAGTCATAATTTTCAAGATGTATGTCTAATCCACACAACAGGGGCGGCACACTTACCACTAGACAAATTATAGTGGTAAATATAGAATCATGAGAGTAGCTTTTTTTCACAAAGGAATATAACATTCTAAAGGTTAACAGGTAGATAACCAGGGAAAATTCACCACTTTGTAATATATTTCCCCTGTTTCAAACCGCTTGATAGTCATTTGACTTTTCACCCGACCTTTGATAGAAAAATGTGTTACTCAGAAATAGTACCTTGCACAAAGGAAGAAGCTAATCTATCAGAATTGAGACAGAGATGAGAGGCCAAAAAGAGATTTTCGAGTTTCCAAAACAGCAAGCAACAACGGCTTTTCAGACGTTGTGCGCTGGATTGTTGCTTAGGGTTATAATTATTTTCTATGCAAGTACCTCACATCTCATATTCCAAAAGCATAACAGAAATTCATTGTACCTGAATGTCGAAAAGAGCTTCATGGACTATATCATTACTATATAAACAAGTAAAATACTCCATTTTACAAAATTTATAAGAAGTACTACTCTACTTGAGACGAGCACCTTTACAAAGATTCCTCAGTCATCACTATGTTTATACCAAGTTCTTCCGACTTGAACTTTAACATTCTGTGATGCACGCGTACATAAATAAATTGTTTCATCTCATCAATCTGCATAACCGAGACCAACGGGAAATGTATGGTTCAAAATACACATTTTATCAAGTAGCAGGTGACAACATATACAACCTTAAGAAATTATATTTGCATCTCAAAACCACCATAAACCAGGAACCTACACGCCTTTTGAAGCAGCTTCATAAAAGTCGTACTTTTATAAATTGTAGATAAGTCTAGTACGCCATGAGTTAAAAAACCGAACAAAGTATAAATGCCATTTGTTTATGATATTTACCGATCACTACACTAGTATAGTTTACAAAAGCTAAAGAAATAGTTGAAGGGCTTTCTTATTTGAAAAAGTGGCATTGACATATTAATGCAATTACTTGGTGATCATATAGAAATTAACTTCATTGATTGATGTTGAAGGGAAAGAGGATATTTAAGACAATTCTACATCAATTGCTATAGGTAGATACGCGTTTTAATTAAGCATAGGTTATATTGGGATCTCAAAAGGAAATTGCATTGAATAAATCAAGTTTATCTGAAAAAAGTACAAATCTAGTTCCAGACCTGTACATATTTCTTCAAATTTGAATCTAACGTAGGGTGATTCTCGATGGAATAGTTTCATCTCATCCATTAAAGATCTCCTTCAGTACAGGTGCAGATGCCAATATAGACTTCACAAATTCAATTTCCATCTCAAAACCAATAAAATAATGCATCTCCACATTTTGAAGCAGCTTCACAGCACCACATGAGAATGATTTAGCTTGTAATAATTGTATAACAGGTTCCACAGCAATCCCTACAACTCCCTAGAATATATCTGGTAAAAGTTAGACGGGTTCAGATGGAGAAACCATATTAATTCGTTCAATGAGAAAATAGGAGAGTGCTCAGTGCTTACACATTCAATTGTAACTTCTTGTAATTTAGCACAACTTGTAATCACGTAACCTGTACTTGAAACCTCGTCAACATTATATTTCTGAAAGACATATCCAAAATACAGAGAGATTTGACATTGTTTAGAGCAGTCGGTAGATTCTCAGGTATACCTCTCATGGCCAAGTACTAGAAGCAAGTTAAAAATTAGTCAAAGATGAAACATTTGAATAAGATATGTACCAACTTTCCTTTATATACTATAAATGTACATTACCTCTATTGATGAACCGCCTAGTTCCAACTCCTCTGGGGATGGCATGTAAATGGAATAACTTTGTAAGATTAGAACAAAAAGGTAACGGATCCCCACCAAAACTCATGACCTGAGTTGAGCCACACAATGACACTTCTAAGTATCGGGGTATTCTTTAAGCAAATGGACTTTCATGTTCCAAAAAAGCCGAAGCATTTGAGAATGGCAGCATCAAGTTCAAGAATATCAAATTCGGTGCACCTAGTCAACCTCAAACTTTCAATCAATGGCCATTTGGATGCGAGAACCTAAAATATTGTTGGATAAAAAATGACACTTTGAAGATTAAGACTAACAGGTTTTGTCAACTCTTTGAAATTAGGTGGAGGGCGGAAGAAGCACATATCAAGTTCTAGATATCTTAGTTGGTGGAATGTACAAAAATAAGAAGGTAAATGATATTTGTTGCCTGAGAATATTTGAAGAGCAAAGTGCTGGACATAAACATCCAGTAATAAATATCAAGATAACATGTCAAATTAGGGGGATATAAGAATAGTCTTGGAGCGGTAAACTTTAGTATGGGTCCTTGATGGATTCGTAAATGACTGTCTTCACTACTTATTGTTGTTGAAAGAAGTGAAAAGCTCACTAAGAAAATCAAGTTGTACACGTGTTACCCATTTGTTCCTCCAGTCTTTTGATAAGATACTGCTCTTCGCTGCATCTTTTAAGGCAAGCTTCTTAAATTTTATCCAGGACATTACTATGCAAATTGTAGCACTTTTCGTGTTTATACACAAGTTTGTAGTCTAATAATTCAGATCTGGATAAAAGAAAATATTTAAATTCTCATAAATACACATTTCAACAATGTATACATAGTCTTATATAACTACTAGCTAGTTTAACTTTTTCGATAGCATGGAGGTTTCTCATTTCACAAATATTGGAGGGAAAAATAATGACAAATGAAAGAGTATGAGGAAAATGTTGATTGGAGATAACAATGGTGACTTTATGAATTCAATCTAGAAGATTCAATAATGTATATGTATATACACCTATATAAGGATATTTCACCTATATACGCATCACATTTTTGGCGAGGGGGCCAAGAAGTTATTCCCATTTCAAGAAAAAGATCATGAAGAAATCTATTCTTGCAATTGACAAAACCTACACTAAAGCAATAACCTCATTTTCTATCTTTTGTAACGTCAGGCAACTATTTCAATTTCTAGAAAAAGATTTTATAGAAATCTATACTTAACATATGAGAAATCTACTCGAGAATTTTCTTTTACCAAAAGCCACAGATTACAATAAGATTATAAAAAGATTGAAGTGTGCATAAATAGGCTCCAAAATTCTTGGAAGTTCCGCCCCTAGGATTTTTGTCTAGTCGTAAGTGTGTTGCGTGGATTAGGCATACATCTTTGTTTGCAACGGATGAAACCTACTATTTAAGCTGAGAAGAATATAATCTGGTCGTAGATTCTTCTCGACTTAAATAGTAGGTTTCATTGGTTGCAAACTGAAACCCGAGATATATGTCTATTCCATGCACACACTTTACACTAGACAAAAGTCGTAGGGGCGGAACTCCTAATTAATTTTGGGGTCTATTTATGATTTCTTACGATCTAATACAGATAGTAATCAGGATGGATTTGGGTGAAAATAATTGCAAGAGTAGATACCTCATATTTTAAGTATAGATTTCTATAAATCTTTTTAAAAATGGAAATAAACGACATTCCTAAAATGAGCAAGAGCTAATTGATCCAATGAAGGTTTTGCCAATTGCAAAGAATCGATATTTGCAAGATCTTTTTTCTAGAAATGGAAAGAGTTTCCTACTTCCTAGTCCCCCTCGCCAAAAAAAAAACTATGTATTGAAATGGAATATCCTTTTATATATATACACACACATTATTGAATCTCCTAGATTAAAATCATGTTTTCACCATTATTGTCTCTAACCAACATTTTTCAGGTATTCTCTCATTCATCATTAATTATTTTATCCCTTCTATATTGGTAAAATGATAAACTTCTATGCAATCGAAAATGTTAACCAGTAGTTATAAAAGACTATGTCTATATTGTTGAAATGTGTAATTATGAGAATTTGGATATTTTCTTTATTTCAGATTTGAATTATTAGAGTTGTTTACAAACTTGTGCATTAAACCATGAAGAGTGCTACAATGAGCAATTTGTCGTGTGTAATGTCCTAGATAAAATTCTAGGGAGCTTGTCTTTTGAAAGATACAGTGAAGACCAATATCTTGTCAAAAGACTAGAGGTACAAATGAGTAATACGTGCAAAACTTGATTTTCGCAGTTAATTTTTTAGATCTTTCAACGACAATCAGGAAACCAAGACAATCATTTACCAAGTCCTACGACTATATCAAGGACCAATACTAAAGTTTACAGTCCGGTGTCCTAATTTGACGTGTCTTTTTGATAATTTTCAAAAAAAAATGTCTAGGAATTCACATTTCATATATTCTCAGACAACAAATATCATTTACATTCTTATCTCTTTACATTCAAGCAACTAAGACATCTCAAACTTGATATATTCCACCCTCCAACTGATATCAAAGGGTTTGCGAAGCCTACTAGTTGTAATCCTCAAGAAATATGTCTAATCCACACAATTCTAAAGGTTAACAGGTAGATAAACAGGGAAATTCATCACTTCGTATCCCTGTTTCAAACCACTTGATAGTACTACAGTAGACTTTTCACCCGGTCTGCGATAGAAAAGTGTTTGTTACTCACAAATAGTAGCTTTAACGAAGGAAGAAACTGATCTATCAGAATTGAGACAGGGATGAGAGACGAAAGAGAGATATTCGAGTGTGCAAGCAGAAGCAAGAACGACTTTTCAGTCGTTACGCGCTGGTTTGTTGTTTAGGGGTATAATTGTTACCTTTCTGAAGAGATGAAACAAATCGAACAAAGAAACTAAAAAGATCGAATAATCTCAATGGTGAGTCGTTTACCTAGATATTTCAAAAATGAATATCAACTTCTTGGTATATAAACTCTACATTGGGTGATGCTCGAGGGAATTGCTACATCTCGTCCATCATTTTCATTCCTAGCTCTCGTTACAACACCAATTTTCTCAAATGCAGTTGCAATGACAATACATGCTTAAAAATTCCATTCAAATTTTCAGAAGTCATCCTTTGCCAACGTTCTCATCAAACACTAGTTCGGAAAGTATTAACCACTTATACCTCCATTTTCGGATAATTCAAAAGCAAGCATCCTAATATCTTCTCAAGAAGATCACAAGGCAAACTGCTAACCCTATCTACGACAGAGCTCTCTCCACTCCTCTTATTAGTGGGCATAAGGTAAATTGTGAATCGGGTGGTAAATGCATTACAATTAGTAGCTTTTAATTCTTTTCTATATATGTGAACTTCCGAAATAGAGAAAATTAATATAACATCGTAAAGCACATATATATGGTTTAGAGATAGAGAAAGGAGAAGGATATCAATTCAATAGAGAGTTGTAAACATACACACATGAGATTAACTTTTTTTCACAAAGGGAAAATTCACCACTTTGTAAAGCATATGACTATTTCACTCTTTCCCTAATGTAAAAGGCTTTGTTACTCACAAAATGCAACACAACAAAGGGGTTTAGACCATAGCTTGCGCAAATGAAAAACTAATCAATCAGAATTCACAATTTCTATAAACAGTCTCGATCCCTAATAGACCGAGACTGTTTGCTACTTTTTTTTTCAAATACAAAAGCATATCAAAATCAAATAAGCTAGAAATTTCAACCTAGATTCTGTTGAAGAAATCAATAAGCATTCGTACCAGAAAAACGGCCAGTCCGTCGTTATCTACCGCGTTTCGAACGTTATGTCAATGTTGGGATTTCACCGTCAGAGAGTTGAACTCAGGGGCTTACCCATAGGAGAGTCCGCTGAGAGAGATCGAAAGCTGCCTTCTATTTTCTCTAGGGTTGATGTTTTGTGTTTTAACTCCTTGCTTAATGTTTAGCAGAAACTGGTTCAAAACTTTATAACCTATCCAATCCGTCCAAAAAATTTTATTGGGCTTATTTTAGTCCAATCAAACATAGCCCAATTTTAAAAGGAAAAATTACTAAACTATACTATTTTAATTTATCTAATATCATTAAATTTTTACTAATTTTTTAAATTACAAAAATCCCTTTTTTTACCCCTCAATGATACTAATTAACTTTACACGTTGAAAACTTGAAAAGTTAAATTTACCTTCCCAAAATCAGAAGTTACCGTTCCAAAAACTGATTCCATTCCCCAAAATCTCGCCTTCCCAAAAAATTTCTCCCAAATTTTCCTCCTAATTTTGAGTTACAATTGTAAATCAAATTTGAAATTCAAAATATTTTAAGGATTATTATCAATACTCATCCGAATTTGAGTCCTAAATCAGGTATATCATCATCCACATTAGTATTTCTTCAAAAAAAAATTCGTTTTTGTGTATTTACTGTGCTTATTGTTCAAAAAATTATATTGTTGATTTCCATAATCAAATTCTATGTAGATCTGAGTTCTTTATTGCTGCATCAAACTATTGTCATGGCAAAACCAAGCTCTAGCTAGGGGTGGGCATTCGGTATTTCGGTTCGGTTCGGTTTTTTTTCGGTTTTTTCGGTTTTCGGTTTTTTAAAATTACGTACCGAATACCGAACCGAAATATTTCGGTTCAGTTCGGTTTTTGTTAATTCGGTTCGGTTTTTATTAATTCGGTTCGGTTTTTTATTTCGGTTTTTTAATGGGCCTGTTTAGTGGGCGGTGGCTGGCTGCTGCTGACCTGCTGTCGCCGGCGGCTGGCTGCGGCTGACCTGCTGGCTGCTGCTACCTGCTGTCGCGGCTCGCGGGCGGCTGCTGAGTGCTGACCTGCTGGCTGCTGCGGCTGGCTGCTACTGCTGCTGCTGGCTGCTGCTCGAGGACAGCGGCTGGCGGCGCTGCTACTGGTGGCGGTGGACGCCGGATGGAGTAAAAGAGGAAGAGGAGAAAAGAAGGCAGAAGTTGTGCTGAAGAGTGAAGAAAAGAGGATGAAGTTGAAGAGAGAGGAAGAGGATGAAGTTGAAGAGAGAGGATGAAGTTGAAGAAGTTGTGCTGAAGAGTGAAGAGGATAGGGTATTAGGGATTTAGGGTTTTTTATTTTTTAAAAAAAAATTATTTAATATTAATAATTATTAAATATAATATAATTTATAAATTAAAATATAATATTTCGGTTTAAACCGAAATACCGAATTCCAAAGTAATACGTACCGAAAACCGAATCGAAATACCAAAAATACAAAAAAATAAACCGAAAACCGAAAAACTTTAAAATTTCGGTTCGGTTCGGTGTTTCGGTTTTCCGGTGTTTATGCCCACCCCTAGCTCTAGCAAGAAAAATTCATCAAAAAACAAGCATGCATCTAATTCTAAAGACCCAAAAACCCCAAAGAAGAGGGGTAGAAAGGCGGCACCTCCTATTGTTCGATCAACATTATTAACGGTATGTAAATTTGTTTTCCATATACATCATGATTTTCATGTTGTTTCTTTAGTTTGTTGATTCTGATTGTTAAGTGTCGTTTATATTATATATGAATTTTTTTTTTTAGTTAGTCTGATGAATTATTTGATAGTATTAGTCTGATGAATTATATTAAGTATCGTTTTAATCTTATCATGATTTTTGTATATATTTGTTAGTATGCTCAATTATTTTTTATTAAGTATTTTTTATGTGCTCATGATAGAATGATTCTTTGTTTAACTTTTATTTATATTTCGTATATATTAATGGGTAATAATTACTAATTACATATAGATATGTTATAAGTATCGATTTGTATATCTACATTAAGTATCAATTTTTGTTATAACAGCATGATTTTGCATGCAATATAAGGTATCAAATAATAGTATATGTGTATCATACAGTCATACATTTGTTATTTAAGTATCATATTTATATGAATTATTGATAAGTATATAATAATTTTTTTATCAGCATTTATGTTTATTATCTAATTGAAATTGTGAATTTGAGTATCTTTTGATGTGTTGGACATGAAACTTAATGTATCAAAGAAATATATTTAACTTTAATATTTCGTTTATATATAGTTTCAAATAGTATTTGTAAGTATCATGTTAACATGTTTGTTTATATTTAGTATCAGCATTAGGCAATTTTTAGTATCATTTAAACCAGAAACATTATTATATGCAGTCAATAGTTTAGAAACTTTTTATATGTGTTACAATTTGATAAAATTTATTTGTTTTATTGCAGAATATGAATTACGTCATTAAACATATTCCAACTAATGCATTAAAGTTTGGTCCAACATACAACACAAATTTTGTTGAACACTTAGTATCATCTATTATGGATGAAGGTATGAATTTATTTAAAGAAACAATTTTCGCACCATACCTAAATATCCCTAGATGCAATTACCAAGGCCAAATTACTAAGTGTTTATACTTGTTGAGATTGAGCATGATAATTTAGATCAAGAGATTCGCATTCGTCATGCCAAAGGTCTATAAAAGACATCATTAATGGATTTTCTATACCTGCTTCATTACTTTGACATCTAGTTGATGAGGTTTATATTCCTGTTAATTGTGGCAAAGATTTTCATTGGGTGTTGGCTGTGGTTGTTTTGAAGAAAAGGTTATACGTGTGTATGACTCGTCTGGTGGGTCAAGGAAAAGAGTTCCTTTGTAGAGATTAATCAGTTGTCTGTAATGCTTCCAAACTATCTACATGATAGCGGCTTTTTTGATTAAACGGATAGAATTAATTGGTTATCATAGGAGGCGTACAAAGACAAGGAAACAGGTGAACTGTTCGGTTTTCAACATTCATTTACAGTTGAATATGCGCAAGAGATTATGCAACAACAAAGCGATAGCCTGTAAGTATTTGTGAATCAATTTTTTTTGTTTGATTAAATGTTAGTTTTTAGATTTCCTTTACATTCAAATCCTTTTTAATGTATCTTCATTTTTTTAGTGATAATGGACTGTTCGTAGCTGCTTATGCAGAATATTTGAGCGACGAAATTAAAATTCCATCTGTTGGTCTTCAGAGTGACTATCTTCGCAACAGATATGGAACATTGTTATGAAAGTATGGCATGGACAAACTCAAGGCTGGATATGTTAGTATGGATCAAGGGCGGGTGTTCTAAACAGGCAGAAGATGCGTTGGTTGATGTTGACTAGTTATGTTTATATTCTTTTTGAACTATTATTGGAACGGAATATTTTGTATTTCAACTTCTATTTTTCGTTCAATATTACTAAGCATTTTCTAGTTTTAAAAATTTATCTTGTCAAACAGCTGATGATACTATATTAATTTTTTTAACAATATAACTGTTAAGTTATTTACTCAATTATGACACAAAATGACATATAATTATTTAGTTAAAATTTATTAATTATTCGGTAAATAACAAGATATGATACTATATTATAATCAGATACGAAGTAACAATAGAATTATTACAAATATGATTCTTATTTTAGTATCAAAATTCCTATATCACATTTTTTTTGTATCCCCCCCCCCAATTTCTTCCAATTTAAGATCCTTCTAATGATTCTAGCATCAAGTTCTGTAATTTAAATTCATCATATATCTTTAAATCGATATTTTTCCTTGTTTTTATAAAGATTATATTTGTATACATCTATATTTTTATCTATTTTTAAGGGATTTCGATTAAAGAACTATTTGTTTCTACATTACATGGGTTATAGTCATTTTTATAAGTTGTTCTTCAAAGTTATCTTCAATTTAGCCCAATATTAATCTAACTGTAGCCCATATTGTGCGCCAGGGCCAGATCTCGAGTCTTGAATATCTGGTTTCCATTAAAGATTCGATCGGGTTTTGAGTCAGGATTGATGCTCAGGTGTTGCTCTCGTGTCTCGATTGCTAGAGCTAGACTTGGTTGTCGAGTCTCAAGGTAGCATAACTAGTCGCACCTCGGGTAAGGGATTGGATCTCGATGCTCAAGTCTTAGGTTCCGAGTCAAATTTCTATATATGGGTGGACTAAGCAATTTTGAGCTTCCAAATTCCTTACAAGTAGCTGGAATATAAAAAGGTAATAAGGTAAATGATATTTTGTTACCTAAGTTTAAACGGAGAGTGAATTTCCTCAACATTTCTTTTTGACAAGAAAAGTATCCAACAATCAATATTAGGAAATCTTATCAAGTTAGAGCATTTAAGTTTAAACCTCAGTATAGATTGTTTATGGAGTAGTAAGATTGTCTTAGCTTCTTGAGCATGTGCAAATGACTTAAAATGTGATAATCAAACTCAAGCTCTTGACATGTGACCCCAATAGTACTAAGCAAATGTAGTTATCAACTTTCATAGCATTCAATATTCTTCCGAGAATTTTGATATAAAGACAATATTCAAAACTACATGAATACATATTTAAACATGTATGCATAGACATACATGACTAATAGTTCAATAATTTCAACCACATACAGAAATCTCTAGGTTCTTTTTATTACATTGACAAACTCAATTATGAGGAACATCCATCCAAAAATTATACTTCATATTTATTTTTATGAAGAGATCAAACAAACAATGAAATTAAAAAAGAAACTGGGTATCTCGGATAAACAATATTGTTATTGCTATAAAAATAGATCAAGCTTATGAATGAAATATAAATTCTACATTAGGTGAGGCTCGAGGGAATCGCTTCATCTCCTCCATCATTTTCATTCCCCTATGGCGGATTTCTCCAGAAGTCGCAATGTATATTTTTTCAAGTGCAGTTGCATATGCCAATACATGCTTCAAGAATTCTGTTTCAGTTTTATCAAACCAGTAGAGGAGGGTCATATCCACGCTTTTGAGCCGCTTCATTGCACTTTGTGTCATTTCTTTTTATCGCAAGGGATGTGTACATGCACTTGCACGCTTCTAAAGCATCAGACTTGAGAAAGGAAAAAGAAGGTTAATTATAAGAAAAACCTATACATCAACATATGAATTACAATCAAAAGATGAAAAATGAGACATACAGTAATTAGAAGCCTTCCTATGTTGGGGCAGCGGCTGATCAAGTTAAGCACATATGTAACCCAGTCAACCTTGGCAAAGATCAAATTCTTAAAATTCAAAATTTTGATGTTGTCTAGTGTTAACTGAGGCTCTGGTCGGTAAAGGACTAAAACAAAGTGCGACAAAATTAGCTAAAATTACGAGGAAAATCTAGTAGTGCATCAGACAGATATCTCAATGATGATGATTACCTCCAACATGTTAAAAGGCATGCCCAATGCAACTTCCTCAAGCAGAGGGGTTCTTCTAAAGCAAAGGGAATTTGCTCTGCCGCTGAATTCAAGATTTTTAGATTAGGGACCTCAATAATGAAGCTATCAAAATCACTGCAGCAAACCATCGATACATGCTCAAGTAATGGGCTCGAAAGTTACAACTTGAAAATTAAGGGTAACAAAACTTTGAAAACCTTTAAAGTTGGGAGGAGGGTGGAAATTACAATTATTAAGTTCCAGGTGCTTTAGATCCTGAAAATTTGAATAGGTGAGAAGGAAGGCGAAAACATATAAGAAATGCAAGTGATAATTCCTGGACATTTTTGTTAGACAAAAACACAATCCAGGTTTCAATATTAGAAAAACGGTTGGAGCTAGGGTACAAGAGGCTAAATTTGCGTACTACTCCTTGATGCATCAATAGGACTTTATATATACTTGTTTTCAGGAGTTCTTTGTTGATGTTATAATCAAACACTAGAGGCTTAATGTTTACCAAGTTAACACTAGAGACTTTATAAATACTTGTTTTCAGGAGTTCTTTGTTAATGTTTACCAGAAAAATGATCAGATCCATTATCTACCAAGTTGGGATTTCCCCTTTACAGAGTTGCATCCAAAGGCTTATCAGTAAACGAGACTTACTGTGTTAGCAGAATGCTCCACCGACTGCAGAATGCTTTAGAAAGTTATGAACCCCTGCCCTCTATTTTTTTACAGTTGTACGAAGTAGGCAGTCCAAGTGTAAATGAATTTTGTTGCCTCATTTTGATAGTCATTAAGTTTGTCACAAATGTTATTTTATAAGGTTGCTTGTGATTGGTCAAGAGATGCCATTTAGGACACTAAACAACTCTTGATTGGTTCTTGTTCTGATTGGAGTTTCTACGTCATTTAAACACACGTCATCATCTAGTTGGTCTTGAATTTGAATAAAATGACATATTCTTAAATACGTTACATGATTTTGCGCCTTTAGTGAAATGGACCATCAGTTCGAAACTTAATCCAAATTTAGTATGAATTATACCAACAATTTAATGTGTTTGCAACATTCTCTTGAGATCCTGACCAAAATAATATTACATAAACCTTTGAGAGTTGTCTAAATCTGTTCCGTTACATAGTAAATGGTAATAAATGTCATGATTCATTATTTTATGGGAAAATCTCAAATATGCTATCAAACATTGAGAAAAAGAGTTATTTATATCATCAGTTAATAGTTCTAAACACAGTTTACAAGACTCAATAATCATAGTACAATAGTCACAATTCAACAATCAACATGTATGTAAATCACAATAGTCAAATGGATCAATCACAAGTATCAAGTGTATCTATCACATTCAACAAGTAGATCAATCATATGCAATCAAGTATGTGATTGATGCACTTGGTACTTCTGATTGATCCGTTTAACTCTTATGATTGACATACTTGATACGTGTTGATTGTTGAATTGTGACTATTGGACTGTGATTATCAAGCCTTGTGAACTGTGTATTAAACTATTAATGAATGACATAAATTAGTCTTTCTCAATGTGTGATATCATATTTGAGATTTTCCCATAAAATTATGAAACAATGACATTTATTACCATTTCCTATGTAACGGAATAGATTTGGACAGCTCTCAAAGATTTATGTTATTTTTTTTGCTCAAGATCTCAGGGAACGTTGTAAACACATTAAACTGTTCAGTCTGATTTATACTAAATATGGATTAAGTTTCAAACCAATGATCAATTTCATTGAAGACGCAAACTCATGTAACGTATTCAAGAATATGACATCCTATTCAAATTCAAGACCAACAAAATGATGTCTTGTTTAAATGACGTGGAAACTCCCAATTAGAGCAAGAACCAATCAAAAGTCATTTATTGTCCAAAATGACATATTTTGACCAATCACAAGCAACTTTATTAAATAAATTTGTGATAAACTTAATGACTATGAAAATGAGGCAACAAAATTCACTTACACTTGAGTTGCCTACTTCATACAACTATTAATAGGGGAGAGGGGTTCATAATTTCCTAAAGACATAAAACATTGAAGAAACCATTCTGCAATCTTTGAAGGCATCCGCAAGTAGTTCTTCCCGGAGATCAACCTGAAACAACATCATGCTTCCCGACGTTTCTAAAGTCCAGGTAGATCTCAGAGATTTATTTCTATAACCCTAAATCATGTTTGATACATTCTTCAATATTGTTCTCATGTTCGATTGTGATTTCTTTTTATTTTACAACAACACTCATTTCCCAAAATCTCTCCTATTTTTTGGTTAGAAGTAAGAAAATATAGATGGTACAATTCAATCTATAAGTGGTTTATGATATTTACCAATAACTAAACAACTATAATTTACAAAAGCTAAGGAAATAGTTGAAGGACTTTCTTATTTGAAAAAGTGGCATTGACAGATTATTGCAATTACTTGATGATATAATATAAGAAATTAACTTCATCGATTGATGTTGAAGGGAAAGCGGATATTTAAGACAAATCTACCTCAAGTTCTATAGGTAGAAATGTGTTGGAATTAATCTAGGTCATATCGGGATCTTAAAAGGAAATTGAATTGAATAAATCAAGTTTATCTATGAATAAGTGCAAATCAAGTTCCACACCTGTACATATGTCTTCAAATTTGAATCTAATGTTGGGTGATCTCGATGGAATTGTTTCATCTCATCCATCAAAGATCTCCTTCTGTACAGGTTCACATGCCAATATAGACTTCACAAATTCCATTTCCATCTCAAAACCAATAAAATAACACATCTCCACACTTCGTAGCAGCTTCACAGCACCACACGAGATTGATTTAGCTTCTAATAATTGTAAAACAGGTTCCACAACAATGGCTACTACTCCCTAGAATATATTTGGTAACAGTTAGGCGGGTTCAGATGAAGAAACCATATTAATACGTACAATGAGAAAATAGGAGAATGCTTAGTGCTTACACATTCAATTGTAAGTTCTTGTAATTTAGAGTAGCTTGTAACCAGTAACTTGTACTTGAAACCTTGTCAACATTATATTTCAGAAAGATATATCCAAAATACAGAGAGATTTGACATGCGTTAGAGCAGTCGGTAGATTCTCTGGTATACCTCCCATGGTTTATGATATGAACCAACTTTCATTAATAGACTATAAATGTATATTTCTTCTATTGATGAACCGCCTAGTTCCAGTTTTTCCAGGGATGGCATGTAAATGGAATAACTTTGTAAGATAAGAACAAAAAGGTGATGGATCCACCAAAATTTGACTTGAGTTGAGCTACATAATGACGCTTCTAAGAATCGGGGTATTTTTGAAGCAAATGGACTTTGATGTTCCAAAACATTTTGACATTTGAGATTGATGGCATCAATTTCTAGAATATCAAATTCGACGGACCAAGTCAAACCTCAAACTTTCGAGCAATGGGAATTTGGATGTGAGAACCTAAATATTGTTGGATCAACAATTTGAAGATTAAGACTAATAGGCTTAGCGAACCCTTTGAAATCAGGTGGAGCGTGAAACAAGTACATATCAAGTTCTAGATTTTTTAGTTGGTCGATTGTAAAAAGATAAAAAAGGTAAATGATATTTGTTGTCTGAGAATATGTGAAGAGCCAGTAATAAATATCAAGATAACACGCCAAATAGGGGGATATCAGAATAATATTGGAGTGATAAAATTTAGTATTGGTCCTTGATGGATTCTTGATAAATGAGTGTCTTGCCTACTTGATTGTTGTTGAATGAAGTGAAAAAATCACAAAAAAAAAATCAAGTTGTGCATGTGTTACCCATTTGTTTCTCCATTCATTTGACATAATACTGGTCTTAACTGCATCTTTGAAAGGCAAGTTCCTTATAATTTTACCCTCCACATTTTTATGCAAATTATAGAACTCTTATGTGAATTTGGACATTTTCTTTATTTCAGATTTGAATTATTAGAGTTATTTACAAAGTTGTGTATTAAACCATGAATAGTGCTAGAATTAGTAATTTGCCATGTAATGTTCAGGTTAAAATTCTAGGGAGCTTGTCTTTTGAAAGATACTTTGAAGACGACCAACATCTTATCAAAAGACTAGAGGTACAAATGGGTAACACGTGCAGAACTTGATTTTAGTTAGTTTTTCATATCTTTCAACAACAATCAAGAAGCCAAGAGAATTATTTACTAAGTACTACGACTAAATCAAGGACCAATACTAAATATTAGAGTCCAATGTCCTAATTTGACATGTCTTCCTGGTATTTATTACTAGATGCTCCTTTTGTCAAAAAAAATGTCTAGAAATTCACCATTCAAATATTCTCGAGCAACAAATCATTTACCTTCTTATCTTTTTACATTGCAACAACTAAGACATCATGAACTTAATATGTGCTTCTTCCCTCCTCCACCTGATTTCAGAGGGTTTGCAAAGCCTATTAGTCTTAATCTTGGTTATGCAGATGACACTTTGAAGATAAAGACTAATAGGCTTTGGTAACTCTTTGAAATCAGGTGGAGGGAGAAAGAAGCATATATCAAGTTTTAAATGTCTTAGTTGGTGAAATGTAAAAAGATAAGAAGGTAAATAAGATTTGTTGTCTGATAATATTTGAAGAGCGAAGTCCTGGACATATTTCATTGACAAAAAGAATATCCAGTAATAAATATCAAGATAACACATCAAATTAGGGAGATATAAGAATAGTCTTGGAGCGGTAAACTTTAGTATGGGTCCTTGATGGATTCGCAGGACTTGGTAAATGATTGTATTCAATACTTGATTGTTGTTGAAAAAAGCGAAAAACTCACTAAGAAAATCAAGTTGTGCACGTGTTACCCATTTGTTCCTCCAGTCTTTTGATAAGATACTACTCTTCGCTGCATCTTTCAAAGGCAAGCTTCTTAAAATTTTATCCAGGACATTACTACGCAAATTGTAGCACTCTTCGTGATTTAAAACACAAGTTTGTAGTCTAATAATTCAGATATGGATTGAAGAAAATATTCAAATTCTCATAAATACACATTTCAGCAATGTATACATAGTCTTATATAACTACTAGCTAGTTCAACTTTTTCAATTGCATGGAGGTTTACCATTTCGCTAATATCGGAGCGAAATATAATGATGAATGTGAGAGTATGAGGAAAATGTTGATTGGAGACAACAATAGTGATTTTATGAATACAATCTAAAAGATTCAATAATGTATATACACCTATATAAGAATATTTCACCTAAATACACATCACATTTTTTTTGGCGAGGGGAGCCAAGGAAGTTATTTCCAGTTCAAGAAAAAGATCTTGCACAAATCTATTCGTGCAATTGCAAAACCTACATTAAAGCAATTACCTTATTTTCAATCTTTGGAACGTCAGACAACTATTTCCATTTCTAAAAAAAAGATTTTATAGAAATCTATGCTTAACATATGAGATATCTACTCTAGCAATTCTTTATCAAAAGCCACCCAGATTACTATAAGATTATAAACAAATTGAAGTGTGCAGAAATAGGCTCCAAAATCCTTAGGAGTTCCGCCCTTAGGGTTTTTGTCTAGTGGTAAGTGTGTTGCGTGATTAGGCATACATCTTGGTTTGCAACGGATGAAACCTAATATTTAAGCTGAGAAGAATATAATTTGGCCGTATATTCTTCTCGACTTAAATAGTAGGTTTCATTGGTTGCAAACCGAAACCCGAGATATATGTCTAATCCATGCAACACACTTTACACTAGACAAAATTCGTAGGTGCAGAACTCCTAATTATTTTTGGCACCTATTTATGATTTCTTACGATCTGTCCATTATATGGATAGTAATCAGGGTGGATTTGGGTGAAAAAAATGCAAGAGTAGATATCTCATATTTTAAGTATAGATTTCTATATATCTTTTTCAAAAATGGAAATAGCCGACGTTCAAAAAATGAGCATGATCTAATGTATGTTTTTCCAATTGCAAAGAATCGATATCTACATGATCTTCTTCTGAAAATGGAAATAGTTTCCTACTTCCTAGTCCCCTCGCCAAAAAAAACTATATATTGAAGTGAAATATCTTTATATATATATATATATATATATATATATAAACACACACATTATTAAATCTCCTAGATTAAAATAATGTTTTCACCATTATTATCTCCAACAAACATTTTTCAGGTACTCTCTCATTCATCATTAATTATTTTTTCCCTTTATATTGGTAAAATGATAAACTTCTACGCAATCGAAAATGTGAACTAGCAGTTATAAAAGACTATGCATACATTGTTGAAATGTGTAATTATGAGAATTTAGATATTTTTCTTATTTCAGATTTGAATAACTAGAGTTGTTTACAAACTTGTCTACCAAACCATAAAGAGTGCTACAATGAGTAATTTATCGTGTAATGTCCTGGATAAAATTCTAGGGAGCTTGTCTCTTTAAAGATACAGTGAAGACCAATATTTTGTCAAAAAACTAGAGGTACAAATGAGTAACACATGCAGAACTTGATTTTGGCAATTAATTTTTCTTTCAATGACAATCAAGAAGCCAAGACAATCATTTACCAAGTCCTACGACTACATCAAGGACCAATACTAAAGTTTACACTCCGATGTCCTTATTTGACGTGTCTTCTTGATATTTATCAAAAAAATGTCTAGGAATTCATCCTTCATATATTCTAAGGCAATATATATCATGTACCTTCTTATCTTTTAACATTCCAACAACTTAGACATCTCAAACTTGATATATTCCACCCTCCAACTGATATCAAAGGGTTTGCGAAACCTACTAGTTGTAATCTTCAAGATATACGTCTAATCCATGCAATTCTAAAGGTTAACAGGTAGATAACTAGGGAAAATTCACCACTCCGTACCCCTGTTTCAAACCACTTGATAGTACTACATTAGACTTTTCACCCGGTATGCGATAGAAAAGTTTTTGTTACTCACAAATAGTAGCTATGTACGAAGGAAGAAGCTAATCTATCAGAATTGAGACAGGGATGAGAGACGAAAGAGAGATATTTGAGTCTGCAGACAAAAGCCACAACGACATTTCAATCGTTACACGCTGGTTTGTTGTTTAGGGGTATAATTGTTTCCTTTCTGAAAGAGATGAAACAAATCACACAAAGAAACTAAAAGGATCGAACAATCTCAATGGTGAGCCGTTTACCTAGATATTTCAAAAATGAATATCAACTTCTCCGTATATAAACTCTACATTGGGTGATGCTCGAGGGAATTGCTTCATCTCGTCCATCATTTTCATTCCCCTATGACTGAAATCTGCTCTGGTTACAACACCTATCTTCTCAAATGCAGTTGCAATGACAATACATGCTTCAAAAATTCCATTCAAGTTTTCAGGAGTCATCCTTTGCCAACGTTCTCATCAAACACTAGTTCGGAAATTATTACCCACTTATATCTTCATTTTCGTATAATTGAAAAGCAAGCATCTTAATATCTTCTCAAAAAGATCACAAGGCAAACTGCTAATTCTATCAACGACAGAGCTCTCTCCACTCCTCTTATTAGTGGGCATAAGGTAAATTGTGAATCAGGTGGTTAATGCATTATCATTAGTAGCTTTTAATTCTTTCTATATATGTAAACTTCAAAAATAGAGAAAATTAATATAACATTGTAAAGTATATATATATGGTTTAGAGTTAGAGAAAGGAGGTGGATATCAATTCAATAGAGAGTTGTAAACATACGTATGACTATTTCACTCTGTCCTTAATGTAAAAGGCTTTGTTACTCATGAAATGCAACACAACAAAGGGGTTTAGACCATAGCTTGCGCAAATGAAGAAGCTAATCAATCAGAATTCACAATTTCTGTAAACAGTCTCCATCCCTAATAGATCGAGACTGTTTGCTACTTTTTTTCAAATACAAAAGCATATCAAAATCAAATAAGCTAGAAATTTCAACCTAGATTCTGTTGAAGAAATCAATAAGCATTCGTACCAGAAAAACGGCCAGATCTGTTATCTACCAAGCTTCGAACTTTATGTCAATGTTGGGATTTCACCGTCAGAGAGTTGAATTTAGAGGCTTACCCATAGGAGAGTCCGCTGAGAGAGATCGAAAGTGCCCTCTATTTTCTCCAGAGTGATGTTTTGTGTTTCAACTTTCAACTCCTTGCTTAATGCTTTAGCAGAAACTTGCTCAAAACATGATAACTTGTCCAATCCGTCCAAAATTTCATATTGGGCTTATTTTAGTCCAATCAAACATAGCCCAATTTTAGAAGTTGGATAAAACTACAGCATCTGACAAACATTAATTATACATTTACAATTGGAATAATTACAGAAATTTCAACTTTTAATTTAGTTATTATCATTATCCCCTATAAGTTTTACAAATCTCACAAAATCTTTCATTTTTTTCTTAAGTCAAAAATATCATTAATGTATCCTACCCTTTATTAATGTATATGACCATCTTTTGAATGTATCAGTGCATGTAGCCGACCTTCTTTTTAATGTATCAGTACTTTGATTTTTTGATATTAATGTATTCAGACCCTCCATTACTCTATCCTTCCTCTTTTTAATATATCAACACTTTGATTTTTGGGTCATTAATGTATATGTCCCTCTTTTTAATGTATCGTCACTTATATTATTGTTCTGTTGGAGAGATTTTGCAATTATGAATTTTTAAGGGATAAATTGTAATTTTGATTTAAAAGTATCTGTTTTCTGAAATTTTCCCAATATACTCTCTCCATTCCTATTTAGTTGTCCACTTTAGAAATGACACACATATTAAGATAGCAATAATTAGCATAGTGAAGTTTCAATTTTATCCTTATTAATTATGATTTCAAAAAGCGTGAATTAAAACTTAGAAATTTTCAAGAAGTTTAAATGAGGGTATAATAGGAAAAAAGTTCTTTCTTGATTTGTCAAAATGGACAAGTAGGAACAACTAAAAGAATAAATATGGACAACTAATAGGGACAAAAGGAGTAAATAGCTACGATTAATTTATGTCCAAACTCATCGGTGACCCTCTAAAGTTAACACAAAGTTTCACTTAGACACCTCAACTAGACGATGTTCATTTAGACACCTCATGTAGGGTTCGGTTGTGTCATTTTGACACATTTTACTAACATGTAAAAGTGGGTGTAATAAAAGACATGTCATGCTTCCTCTCAAACCAAAACCTCTTGAGGAATCATGCAACTACTGTTGTGGGAGTTTCTCTAACTGATATAGTAATGATATAACGTTACTCGGAGCACGCTGTTCGGTCCATACTAACCTTGCAAAAGTATAGGACCTGACTGCCTAATGAATCCACTAGTAAACTGTGGAAAAGATTCATCTAAAAAGTATGACCCTTTTTATAACCCGTGATGGCTACATGATTTTCATGCAGACTTGAGTTAATATGAAACTCGCATCCCCACACCGGTGCTCAATGCTACTCCAAAAATATACTTGACTCATATGTTTTAAAAAAAACCCAGTTCTCCTATGATTTAAGATTGTTGCTCAAAAATTTAGCTCAAAGGCTATATTGGAATTCTTAGTTTTCCTGCTTGCTTCATTTTATAAAGCTATTACTCCTTTCTGAAACCTAGCCCAAAGAATCTTTGGAAATCAAAGTTTCCGTTCTTATTTAAATGTGAAAACATATTAAATCTCTTTTGAGAAAACATAATCCCATATACTTCTTTTGAAGAAAGAACTTCAACTTTACTCTTTACTGAACTCAAACTTAAGTCTTAAATCAAAGTTAAAACGTTTGTAAAAGACTTATGAAAACTTGAAATGAACTTCTCTTACTTGACTTTTTATTTTTCTTATCTTTGATCTTAACTACTTTTGACTTGACTCTTTACTGATCTTGACTTGGCTCTTAACTTATCTTAACTGGATTCTTCACTAATCTTGACTTGACTCTTAACTGATCCTTGAATTGAATTATGGATTCAAAGATTAAGATTTGTGTTTGGAAGGATCTCATGTGTTTAGAAATGATTTTAGATAGCTAAACATGAGAAAAGACTGAAAAAAAGATTTCGAGGTGCGTCCACGACGCGGAGACATGATTTAATTTTGGTTCTGAAGACTTCTTTTGTGGTAGAACACCTAACACCTCGTGTACGAGAAAATTTTTGATTGGGTGAGCAGGTGGCGCGACGCGTTCCATGTCCAGATTTCGCTCTTCAAAGTTTCTTCTTCGTTTCCCTTCCCTAATTCACTAAAACTCGGTTTCTTTTTTCAAAATCTCTTTTAGATACAGATACACAACAAAAGTACCTAAGAACCTAATCGAAATGATCCCATAATGCAACGTAATGAATTCAAAAACTTCATAACTCGGGCAATTCAAGAACAACATATGAATTCAAGAAAAGGGTATCAAGATATCAATATTCTAATGATTATAGGACGAATCCAAACTGAAATAATATGCTTGGTACGTAGGAGAACGATCCCAATGTTATGAGAGTCTCACATACCTTTTTAAAAAATACCCCCGACAAATTTCACTTGCCGAACTTAGATGATCTTGAACGTTCTTGCTTTCTCTTCTCCTTTCTCCTCTTTTCTCCTTTTCTTTTCTCTTCTCTCAAAATCCGAACATGTTTTCTAAAAGCGAACTTAATAGGATCAGTTTAGACCCCAATTTATTACCAAAAATGAAATAAAATAATTAAATTAAAAAAAAGAAAACTTTGCCCTTTCCAAATCCGGATTTGACTATCCTTAATTCAATAACCCAACTTTTGAAAGGCATAACTCACTCATACGAAATCGAAATCGCGCAAACTCGGCGGCGTTGGAAAGATCTCTCTAAGGTCTTTCCAGCCATATCAAGAACTAATCTAACTCATATTGAACTAGGAGTAATGGACATTTTAAGTTGACCGAAAATTTCATGTTTCCCCAACTTAAGAAAATTTCTAGATTTTAATTCTTTCCAAAAGTGACTATTTCTACCTTTAAGCTTCTCCTAGCTATCTCAATTTGTGGGATGTTACACGATGAAGGTCAAATTTTTATTCACGTTTGTTTCTAAGTAACTTTTTTCTTATTCATTGTATTATTTTTCTAAATATACCATCACCTCCATCCACTTTTTACCAGAAAAATGGATACCAACAACCATATTTCATATTTATTCTCCCTGCCTTTGTTCCTCTCTCTCTCGGTTCTTTCCAAAAAAACAACACTAAAAAGAAAGAAGAAAATAAGTATGAAAAATAGTAAAAGGAAAGAATATTTTTTTTAATAAGCACAAAAGAGATTTTGAGTGTAATGAAAAAGAGATTTTTGTTAGAATAATATTTCTATCTTAATTACTAAATAGATTTTAAAATAATTTTTTAAATGAAAATAACACATGTAATCATTTAATTGATATTTGTCACATCATCAACGAGTGTATTACACTCTCTTTCAGTCTGTTGTTGGCATAATACATAAATATGTCATTTAACTTGGCTTTAAATCACAACT
Organism: Solanum peruvianum; assembly: GCA_027705065.1. Classification (NCBI taxonomy): domain Eukaryota; kingdom Viridiplantae; phylum Streptophyta; class Magnoliopsida; order Solanales; family Solanaceae; genus Solanum; species Solanum peruvianum. Next base: position 56,483,048 of record JAKWJD010001762.1, on the reverse strand, counting down.
ATGTCCTTCAACTTTGGATTTGCACAAGTAGACACTTAAACTTGTTTAAAGGTGAAAAATAGATAAACATGTCCTACATGTCATTTTTGTCCTATGTGGTGTCCTACGTGTATTGCGCCATGTAGACTCGTGTGTTTACTTGATCTATTTCATACAAGTTTAACTGTCTACTTGTGCATATCCAAAGTTGGAGGACATAAACGTAAAATGAGATCAAGTTAAAGGGCACATTTATGTAATATGTCATTTTTTGTTTATCGTCAGAAAAATGTCAAAATAACATAACGGGACCCTAAATGAGGTGTCTAAAATGAACATCGCTTAGTTGAGGTATCTAAGTGAAACTTGTTGCAAAGTTTAGGAGATCACCTATGGGTTTAGCCTTATTGTTATTATTTTATGTTATATCAATATAACTACACCATAAATAGTAAAGTTAATTATATACAAATAATCAGAAAAGTTATTATTACACAACTAATTGATTATGTCTAGGTATGTTTTATGTGATTGGTATTTAGTTCCCTATTTGTTTCATCATTAAAAACTTTATCTTTCATTAATATTCCTATATCACAATTTTTTTTTGTATCCCCACACCCCCCTCTCTCCAAATTTCTTCCAATCTAAGATCTTTCTAATGATTCTAGCATCAGTTTTGTAATTTAAATTCATCATATATCTTTAATTGATATTTTTCCTTTGTTTTTATAAAGATTATATTTGTATACATTTATATTTTAATCTATTTTTACTGGGTTTCGATTGAAGAACTATTTGTTTCTCCATTACATAGGATATAGTCATTTTAATAAGTTGCTCGAGATAATATCTCATATGGTCACTTTACTTTGCATACTTCACTTAGAAAGTCACTCAACTTTGAGTTGTTCACTTAGAAAATCACTCAACTTTGAGTTGTTCACTTAGAAAGTCACTCAACTTTATTTTATAACTTAAAAGTCACTCAACTATTAGTATTTTACTAAGAAAGTCACTGAACTATTGATAGTTCACTTAGAAAGTCACCCAACAAATTTAAATAATTTATTTTGTTAAAGTCTAACGTTTATTTAAAATTGTTTTCTACGATAATAAGATATTTATTTTTATTTACCTTATTTATTAACCTTCTTTGGTTATTGAATTACAATTTTTTTTTGAAAAACGGATAATAACATTTTTTAACACGTTTAATTCCAGAAAATAAGATTCATTTATTATTTCTTATTTCAAAAAAAATCAATAAATAGTTAAATTGCGCATCTTTTTTTTTAATTAGTTTAAAATGAAATTGTATTTAAACAAAAGTCCTTGAAGAAATTATTTAAATTAATTGGATGACTTTTAAGTAATATATCATTTGTTGAATGACTTTCTAAGTGAAATATTAATAGTTGAGTGACTTTTGAGTGATAAAACAAAATTGAGTGACTTTCTAAGTAAACTATCAAAGTTGAGTGACTTTCAAAGTAAACTAATCAAAGTTGAGTGACCATCTGAGATATTAACTCTAAGTTGCTCTTTAAAGTTATCTTCAATTTAGCCCAATACTAATCTAATTCTAGCCCATAATGTGCGTCTAGGCTCAAACCTGGAGTCTTGAAAATCTGGAGTCGATAAAAGATTGGATCGGTGCTGAGTCAGGATTTTGATGCTCAGGTGTTACTCTCGGGTCTCGATTGCTAGAGTTAGACTTGGTTCTCGAGTCTCAAGGTCGCATAACTAGTCTCACCTGGGTAATGGATTGGATCTCGAGGCTCGAGTCTTAGGTTCCGAGTCAAATTTCTATATATGGGTGGACCAAGCAATTTTGAACTTTCAAATGCCTTAGCGGCTGGAACGTAATAAGGTAATAAGGTAAATGAAATTTGTTGCCCAAGCTTACACAGAGAGTGAATGCCTCGACATTTCTTTTTGACAAGAAATGTATCCAACAATCAATATTCGGAGATCTTATCAAGTTAGAGCCTCTAAGCGTAAAGATCATTTATGGAGTAATAACATTTGTTAAATGATTGTCTTAGCTTCTTGAGCATGTGCAAACGACTTGAAAAAAGTGATGATCAAACGCAAGCTCTTGACGTGTGACCCTTTATTCCTACAATACTAGTCATCAATTCGCTGCATCTTTCAAAGGAAATCACCCTAGAATTCCGTCCCAAATATTTGGGGAAAGTTGCTGATTGAATCGATACCTGATCTCCTAGTACTCCTCGTGGTCGAGTACTAATGAGAGTTTGTAGGCACTTCTGAAAGCTGAGATTATGAAAGCTAACCAGTAGTACCAAGCAAATGTAGTTATCAACTTTCAAAGTATTCAATATTCTTCCGAGTATGTATGCATAGCCTTACATGACTAATAATTCAATAATCAACTATATACAAAAACCTCTAGGTTTCTTTTTTTATTACATTGACAAACTCAATTCTGAGGAACATCCATCCAAAAATTATACTCCATATTTTCCTTTATGAAGAGATCAAACAAACAATGAAATTAGAAAGGAAAATAGGAATCTTGGATAAACGATATAGTTATTGCTACAAAGATAGATCAATCTCATGAATGAAATATAAATTCAACATTAGGTGATCCTCGAGGGAATCACTTCATCTCCTCCATCATTTCATTCCCCTGTGTCTCTAAAAGTCGCAATGTATATTTTCTCAAGTGCAGTTGCACATATGCCAATACATGCTTCAAGAATTCTGTTTCAGTTTTATTAACCCAGTACATGAGGGTCATATACACATTGTTGAGCCTCGTCATTGCACTGTGTGTCATTGCCATTTCTTTTGATCACAAGGGATGTTTACACGCACACGCTACAAAAGCCTCAGACTTGAGAAGGGAAAAAGAAGATTTATTATAAGAAGCTTTAATCAACATATTTACAATCAAAATATGAAAAATGAGACATATCATAATTAGAAGCATTTCTATGTTGGGGCAGCGGTTGAATAGGTGATAAGGGAGGCGAAAGAATGTAAGCAATGCAAGTTATGATTCCTGGACATTTTTGTTCGACAAAAACAGAATCTAGGTACTTCTCCTTGATGCATCAATAGAACTTTATAAATTCTTGTTTTCAGGAGTTCTTTGTTAATGTTATAATCAAACACTAGTTCGGAACGTACTACCCACATATACCTCCATTTTGTTGACAAAACACTTGTCCTTACGACATCATCCAAAGACAAGCATCCTAATATCTTCTGATGAATATCACAAGGCAAATTGCTAATCCTATATTCATGGAACTCTGCGAATTGAGAATCAGGTGGTCAACACATTATCATAAGCATCTTTTATTAAATTCTTCCTATATAGTCAAATATACATGTCCCTTAACAATATATCAATAGCTGAATTCAGTTTATGTTGAAGTGATCAAAAGGAAAGCATCAGGGATCGGGTAAAAGGCCATATTGATCCTACGTTCTAGTAAAACATGATTACATATGACTTTTCACCCGATGGTAAAACATGACCACATCCGACTTTTCACTCAGTCACTAATCGAAGAGTGTTAGCTTGTTCTGACTGGAGTTTCCACGTCATTTAAACATACGTCATCATCTAGTTGGTCTTGAATTTGAATAGGATGTCATATTCTTAAACATGTTACATGAGTTTGCGTCATCAGTGAAATGGACCATCAGTTCGAAACTTAATCCAAATTTCGTATGAATTATACCAACAATTTAATGTGTTTGCAACGTTCTGTTGAGATCTTGACCAAAATAAAATTGCATAAACCTTTGAGAGTTGTCTAAATTTGTTCCATTACATAGTAAATGGTAATAAATGTCATTGATTCATTATTTTATGGGGAAAATCTCAAATATGCTATCAGACACTGAGAAAAAGAGTTATTTATATCATCTGTTAATAGTTCTAATACACAGTTTACAGAACTCAATAATCATAGTACAACAGTCATAATTCAACAATCTACATGTATCAAGTATGTAAATCACAATAGTCAAATGGATCAATCACACGTATTAAGTGTATATTATTTATTTAGGGTCAAAAACATGTATATATTGGTCATGTAATTTGATAGGCAGCGATTTCAAAAGAAACTTTTTTTTTAAAAAAAAAAATGTTAAATAGCTGCCTAAAAAATTTTAAAAAAAATATATATGTTAATCGCTCAGCGATTTTATTTAAAAAATGTTAAATCGCTGCCTTTTTTAAAAAAAAAATAAAAGATGTAAATCGCTTAGCGATTTTATAAAAAAAGAATTTTTTAAAAAATATGAAAATCGTTGGCTAGGTAGCGATTTCCAAAAAAAAAAATTAAAAATTTAAAGCAACGATTTTATAAAAAAAAGAAAATTGTATAATATTTTTTGAAATTCAAATATAGAGCTTATAAGAAAATATACATTATTTTAACATATGGCACGAAGACATGAGACATTAGTATGTATATATGTAAATTTTAAATTATTATATCAATTTTTAATAATTTTTTTGTTATTAATATTTGTTTATCCATTATAGGCTAGGGGTCATGAAATGCAGTATCGTCGAGCTCGTATGTAAGAAAATGATGAAAATCAATCTAATGAAATGAGACAATATGCAAAGGAAGTCGCTCGTACTTCAATGGAGTCAATGAATGTGGTCTTCCAGGGAACGCGATTGAGCTTTGATCCTGATTACAATCCTCCCATTCAATACGATGAACAACCACCAGTATAAGTATCTCGATGATCACGACAAACAACACCGGCACGTCGAGGTAGAAGGAACGCTGGTGAAATCGTTGATTTTTCTGCAGGGCCCTCTAACACTAATGTGGCGACTCCCGAGCCTTATTATCCCACGTTTGATTTTTCTACAGGGCCCTCTAACACTAATGTTAATTTTTCTAGTCAGCAATCAGTTGGTTTTGTAACTCCACATGTTCCAATATCTGGTTTTGTGTAATTTAGTGGATTTCAATATGGTATTCAACATGGTATGCGTGAATTTCTTATACATAATTCTCTATTTGGTGGAAGATTGAATTTTTCGAATGTAAGTATAATAATTTTCTTAGAATTTGTTAACTTTTTTAATTTTTTTTATTTTATTGCAAGTTTATTTGATTATATTATATTGTATTGTACTATAGGTAACTGTGTCCGATGATTGAAGATTTAATGTTGGGGCTTCACAAAATTTAGTTGTTAATAGACAAAATCCTCCTCGGAGAACATCTAGGCTACACAAATCAACTAGATGTGGAACAGGCAGTCACTATCAAAATGAGGAAGATTTTGAAAATAAAGATGTAGAAGATTCAGATTCAGAAGAATAATTTTTATGCACCTTTATTCTATAAGGCTGAAGATTCGAATTTTGAAATATGTAAATTTTGTTGTTTCGTCCAAGTTTGAACAAAGTAATAAGATTCTTTTTTTTATTTTATTTTATGTTTGAACAAGTTTGCAGGATTTATATTTTTTATGTCATAGGTCAAATCAATACTTTTTTATGTTATGTCAAATCATTACTTTTTAATAGAGTTCAAATCAATAATATAATAATAATATAAAGGTATTGTACTTATAATATTTAAAATGCAGCAAGACAAATTAAATTCATGTCAACAAATAAATATAAAATATATATCATAATATTAATAACAAGACAATAAAATACATTAACATTAAACATAGACAAAATATTTAAAATCTAGTAGGACATTGTGCCTTTGTGTGACCTGTCTCCTTACAAACACTATATTTTCTAGTCATGCGAGCCGGAGTTATATCCATATCATTCTTAAGTTGGCTTCTTACTTGCGTACCACTTGACCGCAAATATTCAATATTTGCAATTAAATTTAAAAAAGTTGTACATTTCATCACCCACTGGGTTAAATGTCTCAGTGTATGTTCGTTTGTAATATTTTGCACTGTAGAATTTACTTACATAAGATTTTGGCTCGATTCCGCGAAGTCCACAAAATTTGATTGCATGCGAACAAGGCATATGATAATTTCTCCATTTTCCACAAGAACATTTCTTACCTTTTGCAGTAACCTTGTGGACATTTCCACCTTTACCATCATGAGCAAAAGTAAGAATTTCAAAAACTCCATCACTTGTGTTGTAAGTCATCATATCTGTGTGCCCTTGAGCTCTTTGATAATAATCATTAAATTTTTTATCTATCGCAAGAGGCCATGACATATTACTTTGAAGTAATGCAATTGCAAGATTGTTTCTTTCGACAAAACGATCAACGAGAGCTTTGAACATCATTCGAACCATGGCAGTCACAGGAAGCCCCCGAGCTTTTTTCTATAAACCATTATATGACTCAAACACATTTGTCGTCATGGCACCCCATCTACGACCACCATCCTTATACATTGTCCATTTTTCTAAAGGAAATTCATTTAACCATTCATATGTTGCAAGAGACAATGTTTTGATTTGTTGCATCCGTTGCACAAACTTTTTCTCCTGATGCTCAGTAGCAGCCAACCACATTAGTTTTTCGAGTTTACTATTTACAATTTTTTATTAAAATTTGCTTTTAAGTGTCGAACACAAAATCTATGATATGTGTTGGGTGGACTCAATCAATCGTAAGATTGAACGCACTGCAAGATTCCTTGATGACGGTCAGAAATAAGACCAATTCCTTGTCGTTCACAAACTACATGTGTTCATAATAACTTGAGAAACCATGACCAAGACTCAAAACTCTCACGTGCAACTAAAGCATATGCAAGTGCGAAAAAAATTCCATTCGCATCAATTTCAACCGCAATTAACAATTTGATATCATACAAACCATAAAAATGTGTGTCGTCGATAGAAATGACCGGCCTACAACTTTTGAAACCATCAATGCTCTGTTCAAAAGCCCAAAAAAGAAATTTAAAAATTTGCTCACCTTGCATTGTTGTAGAATGATGCTCCCACTCAATTATAGTGCCTATTGAATAATTGTAGTGCAACCATGTATCGAGGTAATTCCTTAAATGAACTTTCAAAATCACCATAAACCATTCGAAATGCTTTTCTTCGACCTTTTTGTGCTTTTCTATAACTAGGAGTATAATGATGCTTTCCTTTGATAATTTCACGGATCATCTTAATATTTATGTTTGAATTTTGCATAACATATGGTATTAATGAAGTGACAATCATGTTATCATTCAAATTGAAATGATCCTCCTTATAGTTATATGTAAGACAAGTATGGCGGTTCAATCATTTTTCCTGTCTTTCACATACCGTTTGAAATCTCTCTAAACCAAATTATCCAATCACACCCTAACTCATGACGCTTGCAAATAACTTTCCAACTTTTACTCTTGGATTGATCACAAAGAAATTTTTTTCTAAATAGCAAGACTATATGCTCTTACTGCAAATTTCATTTGCATCTTATTCATAAATAACATACCTAGTTGCATATACAAATTAAATTAATCAACATGAAATAAATAAATAAAAAAAATAAACAACTACAAAATATTTAGTTTTCAACAATCGAACCTGACTAGATATGTTTAGGATTGTTTGAATTTCAAAGTGTCATTCGAATGGAACCGTCATCTCTCGTGTAGATAAAATCTTCTGCATTTTCTTCAGTGTGATCTAAGTATGGAATCGCTATAGAATGATAATTAATACTTTGATCTTCAACGGATGCATTAGGTGCATTATCCATATTATCATCATCATCGTCATACATATCATCATTATCTGTTAATTCATGCTCGGAAGGTTCATCATTTTGCAACTCACCAACTCGTTCATCACCCATAACATTATTATTTACAATTTGTGTACAATAATTCAGTACATTTTAAATTTGATCATACCTATAAAAATAATAATATAAATATATTACATATAAGAAAAATAGTTTTAAGAAATAAGAAAACATTACATTATTTACCTATTAGTTGAATCCGATGAGAAAAAATTCAAATAACTGAAATTTTGACTAGACTCTCCCATAATAGCACACTTCAGTTAAAAATAATGATCTTGAAGTAATGATCATGAGTATATATATAACAGTTTATGAAATCGCTACGTTAAAAGCGATATTTAAAAATACTAAAAAAAAATGAAATCGCTACCTAGGCAGCGATTTTAAAATTTTAAAAAAAAATCGCTGCCTAGGCAGCAATTTTTAATTTTCTTTAATTTTTTTTTTTAAAATAAGGAAAATCGCTGCCATGGCAACGATTTAAAAAATGTTAAATCGCTGCCTAGGCAGGGATTTTTTTTAAAAAAATAATGAAATCGCTGCCAAGGCAGCGATTTTAACTTTTTTTTATATATAAAATCGCTGAGCTATTAACATATTTTAAAAAAAAATCAAAATGTTATAAATCGCTGCCTAAGCAGCGATTTAAAAAAAATATATATAATCGCTGCCAAGGCAGTGATTTAACATTTTTTTTTAAAAAATTGAAATTACTGCCAAAGGCAGCGATTTACCTTATTTTAAAAAAACTAAAAAAAATTATTAAAATCGCTGCCTAGGCAGCGATTTTATTTTTTTTTAAAAAAAAAATCACATTTTGCAAAATCACTGCCTCTGCAGCGATTTTATTTTTTCTGGTGGAGTAAATCGTTGTTGATGCAGCGATTTTGCTGTTTTGGTTAATATAAAATTTTATATACCATTTTGAAATTTTTGTTAATATTTTGTACCCTTTAGACTCCGAACTCTAGGAAATATATATATATATATATATATTATATATATATATATATATATATATATATATAGATATATATATATATATATCTATATATATATATATCTATATATATATATATATATATCGAGAGAGAGTATTGGGAATTGTTCACATTCCAAAAATCATATTAATTGTAAGGTTAAAATAGAAAAAAGTTAATTAATTCTATCATGATTTTAGTAAGTGATCAAATATTATTAAATAATTACTTTTGATAAAATGTTCATCTAATATGAAATGGAGGGAATGGTGGACTAATTTAAATTTACCCCTCAATTATAAGAAATAGAGTGTACCAAATTTTCCATTTATTAAAAGTATACTATAATGAAGAATTTGAAACAATTATTTTATACGATTAAAAGTTAATGTTGTTGCTAGAAAGATTGATCAAGTTTAAGTACCGAATTATAATTGGAGACAATTCACCAAAGATAAGGACATTATTTTTGTGACATCTTTAAGGATTAAAAACTAACAATTTCAAAACTAAAAACTCTTTGTTTCCGTTTAAGGCATCGAGCAACTCAATCTTGAGGAACATTCATCCCAAAAATATGTTTTATTTCTTTTCTTATCCGAAGAGGTTAAACAAAGCATATAAGGAAATTTAAAAAGGAAAAAAAAATCTCACATAAACAAGGAAAAGAGTCTATATATCTTTCAATTTTGTGATTTAAAATTGAAAATTGTCTTATAAAAGTGATTCACATATATTTTTATCAATTATCATAACACAAATGATTTATGTATACTTTTACTATTACACAAATGGCCAGATATACGTTTTTTGTCTAATGAAAGGAAAAATAATTTTAGATTATTTTTTTGATTAAAAAAAATCATGTGGATCCATATTATGTCATTCTAGTAAAGTTCAGGGTCATATTGATCTTTGTCACACATGGATATTAGGTGGATATATATAGTCATATAGTCAAAAGTTTTTTTTTAATATTACATAAATGTGAAATCACCGAGTCTCATGAATTAATTCTATTCACATCTCTGTTAGACTGCTATTTTGGATGTTATTTAAAATTTACTAATGAGCAATAGCATTTATTAAATAAAAATCTTTTTAGTTCGATTAAATTATTTGATTTAATTTTATATAAATTGTGAACGTTTTAAATATGACCAATCATATGATAAAAAATAATGGATACTAGGTGGATATTTATAGTCATTTGGTCAAATGTTCTTTTTGATATTACATAAATGTGAAATCATCAAACTTCATGAATTAATTTTATTAAAATCTATGTTAGACTGTTATTTTATATACTAATTGAAACTTACTTAATGAGCAATAGACATTTACTAAATAAAAGTCTTTTTAAATTATGTATTCATGCTTAAATTCTATATCTTATATAATAGTCAACTTTAGTTCTTTATGAAGGGTCTCCCTAATTGTAGTTTGATTTTTCAAAAACACCTTACATTCATTCGTGCCTATAAAAATAAATAAATTCATGATGCATCAAAAAATTTTGTTGATACTATATTTTCTTTTGAGTTATGATGGAGTACAAGGAGAGAGGATTTTGTCCAAATCAAAAGACGCAGAGTTAGAAAAACAACTAAAACTCTTAAAGAAGCCAGCAATCAAAATTGTTCAGGTAATATTCTAATCTTTTTGAATTTATTGTGCTCGTAAATCTCTTCAAGCATTATTATTTTTAATTGATAATATTTATTTTGAAGTGGATTTTTTTTTCTCACATAGTTTCTGGAAAAAAAATCTTTCGTTCTTTTCCTTTTTTAGAATTGTTTGTTGATACTTGAAAATTGTCAACCCTCTGCATTAAAGTACTTTTTACCTACACACAAACACCTAGTCAACTTTTCGTGGTCAAATATTAGAGGGGTAAATTTCATAAATAAATAGTCATATAAGTATAACTATTGAGTTTTTTCCATCAAAATAACTTAATTATTATGTGTTTTAACACATAAATCATAAAAAAGAAAAATTCTTGCTAACACAACGATCACATATAATCTCAATGTGTGATTTTTTTATATATATTCATTTTTAGTTTTAAATACGAACACAATTAAAACGACCCGGCCATAAAAGTTAATCTGTCAAATTATTTGGATTTGGCTTCTCTCTATTATTTATTTTCTTTCATTTTCCCCAAATTCTTATTTAAATGAGAGACACATATCATAGATTTAAATCAATGGTTGAGATTTAATAAATTGTAGATAAGTTTTAACTATGATTAAGATAATTAATTACTTCCATATATTTATTTTAAAAATACTTTTAATCCACAATTTTAGTTGTACATGATATCACTCCTATATATATATATATAATATATATATATATATATATATATATATATATATTATATATATATTTTAAATTCTTATTTGCCTTTAGTAAAAAAAAATGTTCAATTTTAAAGAGAAGATAAATTAGGAACCTCTCACTTCAAAAATATATGTATAATTACATTACACATATGTAGCGACTCAAATATTTGAAAAAATAAACTTTGATATAATAAAGAATAATTGAAGATACATACTTTAAGCCTTTAAAGCTCAATGATTGGGTCGCTTTTAAGGAAAAAAGAAAGAATAAATTTAGTGGCTAAAATTGTAGGATTAAAAAATATTTAAGAAATAAATATTTGAAAGTGATTAATTATCTTAATCATAGTTAATACTTATTTAAATCTTTGACGTGTGCTTATCTCATCCAAATAAAAATTTAGGGAAAATGAAGAGGAGTCGAATCAAAATTATCTCCTAAAAGTTGAGTTATAGTTTCTCCCCTCAACAAAAGACTACTTCAAAAAAGTTAAAATTTATTTGTTATTATTATCACCCAAATCCTTTGAAATATCTTATTGTAAGCCAAATGATATATGCATGAACTAACTTTATTGTTTTTCCCCACTAGTTACTTACATTGATGTAGATAATAGTTTGAACGAAGGATTTGAACCGAAGTTTTTGTTTGCAGACTAAGTATGGAGATATATATGACTGTGTAGATTTCTATAAACAACATGCATTTGATCACCCGTTGTTGAAGGATCACAATTTTCATCCTAAGGTATATATTTACACTCTTTCCGTATTCCCTTCGTTTTATTAAACAAGAATAGGATATTGTTGATATATAACTTAACATTCGATGGGACAGATGAAACCGGCTTTATCAAGTACAAAGAAAAATGCAAGTGACTCAACAAGTAGCTGGTCATCGACAATATGGTCAAAGGATGGAGGTTGTCCTTTTGGGACTGTTCCTGTTAAGAGAATTACGAAAGATGACATTTTAAGACAAAGACATCTGCCACCACCGGAAGATGTCACATTTGATGCTCAATTTGATGTAGTAAGATAATTTATGAACAACTTAGTGCTTTTACTTGAATAATTCATTACTTAATAGTCCATGTATTATGTAGAATAAGAAAATTTTTTGATACACAAACATAAAAAGTTTACAATAATCATCATGGAAAAACTCATATATTGCAATGTTATCTAATGCAGAGCAACAACAATAGTGGGCCAAAAGAAAGATACACATCTGGATATAAGGTACTTTACATGACTATGAAGATTTCATCATACTTTTATCTTTCAGTTCCAATTTTCATTTGAAAAGTTTCTAATATGTTGATCTAATGTACTCTAAGAAAACAACATTTTTTAATCTTGTTAGTCTAATTTACAACAAGGGGCTTTCTTAGGTTTGAATATCTTATATGAATTAATAAAATTATGTATTTATTATATTTAGGTTGCAATAGCGCGAACTCCATATGATGCAAATAACAAGTTTAAGGGCGCTGGAATGGTAACTAATTTTTACAATCCTGAAGTTAATGGTCGTCAACATAGTGCATGTCGACTAAAAATTCAACAAGGCTCAGAAATCTTACAAGTTGGTTGGAGAGTAAGTTTATCATGTCCATTTACATTTAATTGTTTCATTAGAATGAGATGTGATAATGATTAAATATTGTATCTCTAAGATGAAACTTATATCTTTATTTTAGAAAAAATTAACCATTTTATCAGTAAACTTTTACTAATTGATTGTATATTTTAATGTATATATTTCGTACTTTAGGTAGACCCAACATTATACGGAGATACCAAAACTAGGTTATATATACATACTCAGGTAACTTATCTTATGAACCTCTATGTTTTTTTTTTATCGTGAGTGCTTGAAAGTGACACGTCTTTTCATTTAACTATAAACTTCGAACTAAAAAAAAGTTATGTGAATTCGTTTTATATTTCTATTTTTAGGCTGATAAAACAAATTGTTTCAATACATTTTGCTCTGGATTTGTACAAGTAAACACTGGAATACCTCTTGATATGTCACTCATGGATAGTGTTGCACACCGTGGAGGCACTACATTTGAGGGAAGAATGTACATTGAACAGGTTTTCATTTTTATGTGTTTCGTTTCTTTGTCCTATATATTTAGAATCTATATCAAAGTTTTTATAAGTAAAATGTTATTTATTTGGAAAAGCACATAACATTATTTGACATTAACATTTTTTTATTTTATTTTTTGAAAATAAGGATTTGGACAGTGGAAATTGGTGGCTTTTATTATCAGACAACTATGAACAAGTTGGATTTTGGCCGCAACAAATCTTTATTGGCTTGGCAAGCTTTGCTACCAATGTTGAATGGGGAGGAGTCGTGTATAGTCCACCAGGTGTACCTAAACCTCCGATGGGATCAAGTTATTTTCCAATCGGAGACAATCTTTATGACGCATTTTGTAGAAGTATTATAGTTCTAAACGAGACAGGAATGGTGAATCAAGTGGATAAAGTGACCATACATATTAATAATCCTAATATGTATCAGGCTATTTTTGAACGACTTGAGGGTGATAAAGTGTCTTACCTTTTTCTTCTTTACGGGGGACCTGGTGAGAAATCACAAACCTAAGCTTTGTTAAATACTATTATATATTGAGGATACTTATTTCCAATGTCTAAAGAAAATTGAGAATTTCTAGTAAACCTAACTAACAATTTCTGATTACTTTACAATTTGCACCCTTATGTATGCATTTTCTTTTGTAATCTGCACCTTGTTCTATCTATTTTCTTGCATCCGTCCGTGCGTGCGTCGTGGTTGAATATTATAATAGTGACATAATACATATATTGAACCCTAAACTTAGCTTCAAATTTTAACTTTGACCTTTAACTTTCATAATGCACAAACAGACGCTTTAACTATCCAACTTTTAAATAAATAAACACGTGAGTCCTACATGACAAAATATACGTAGGACACACTATGTAGGACATGTCTGTCTATTTGTTCAACTTTATACAAGTTTAAGTGTCTACTTGTGCAAACCCAAAGTTGAAGGGCATAAACGTGATTCGAAACCAAGTTAAAGGACATATTTATGTATTATGCATATAATAGTTGCTTTTGTTAAGGGTCCAGCCCATTTGATATATTTTTTTTTAAGTGAAAGCCCATATATTTTGGGCTTTGTTGACTTCTTCTAGAAGTCTTGGGCAGCTGATGTTGGCAGCTGGTTGTTTTTTTTTTTTTTTTTCTGGAGGTGAAGAAAGAAATAGAGAGAGGTGAGATAGAGAGAAAAAAATAGATTTTTGGAGAGAAGGGTTGCTGGTTTTTTTCTGGACAGCGAGACAAAATTTCAGTTTGCCGGAGATCCGACCGTTGGATCGTTCTGAAATTTTCACAGCTGGTTCACAACAAATAGCACTACATTTTGACCGTTCAGATCGTCAATCGGAGTTCTTGATCGTCTGTTATTGCAGCTGGGTAACCTGCGTTTTTTGGGTGATATTTCCCAATTTCTCTTCTCTTTTGTGTTAATCTCTTATGTATGTTGTTGTTGGTGGGCTGTGACATCCTTGTAGACTGATTTGGGTGTTTTTACCCTCAATTTGCATAATAAGAGAAGAAGAAGGGTGGACTCCTACAAGTCCCGTGGTTTTTATCCTTCATACCGAAGGGGTTTCCACGTATAATCTCGTGTGTCACTTGCATATTTAAATTCATATTTGCTTGTGATTTAATTGATGTGTTGCTGATTTGAGCTTGTTAATATAGTGGTGAATTTCTTTTGGTAAATGGTGAAGTATATTTGGTTGATTGTCTTGAAGTCGATCCTAGTAGGTGTTGTATCCTACTTGTGTTGTTTTGTGCCTCCCCTACATTTGGTATCAGAGCGGAGTGTTAAACCATAGACATGGAGCATGGAAATAACTCTATGGTTAAACTGACATCAACCAATTATTCCATTTGGCGTCCGATGATGGAAGATTTGCTATATTGTAAGGATTTGTTTGACCCATTGATGTGGATAAAACAAAGAAAGATGACCAGCCCACTAAGCCAGAGAAGATGATAGAAAAAGAATGGAAAAAGCTGAAGAGAAGACCTTGGGGACAATCAGACAGTGGATTGATATTAGCATATTCAATCATGTATCCCAGGAGACTGAGCCGCTTGAACTATGGAGAAAATTGGAGGGTCTTTATGAGAGGAAGACCGCTCATAACAAGGCCTCGTTGATTAAGAGGCTGTTAATCTCAAGTTGAAGCCAGGGAAGTCTGTTTCTGAGCATCTTAGCGACTTTCAAGATATTATTAACAAGTTGACTGTTATGAAATTGTTCTTGATGATGAGTTGCAGGCTTTATTTCCTCTTGAGTTCTTTGCCAGACAGTTGGGAAACTTTGGTTGTGTCCATCAGCAACTCAGCTCCAGATGGTACGCTTTCATTGGATGTCATCAAAGAGAGCATGTTCAATGAAGAGCTTAGAAGAAAGGAGATGGGTGTTGATATTTCGCAGGCACTTGTGGTAGAGAATAGAGGAAGAAGCAAGAGTAGAGGTCCCAAAGGGCGTGGCAAGTCAAAGTATAGGTCAAAGTCCAAGGATGGGAGGAACCTACGATATGCCACTATTGTAGCAAGCCTGGCCACATTCAAAAGTTTTGCTACAAGTTGAAAAGAGACCAAAAAATAAGAAAAATGACCATCATAAAGAGGGTGATGACAAGAATACAGCTGCTACAACTTCTAGTTCTGATGATCGTGTTTCTTTGATATGTGCTATTGGAGAATGTTGTCATGTTGATAGTTCTGACACTGAATGGCTTATTGATACAGGAGCTTCCTATCATTGTGTTCCTAATAAGGAGTACTTTATTGACTACCGAGCTGGAGATTTTGGTAGTGTGAAGATGGGGAACCAGAGCTCAGCAAGTATTATTGGCATTGGAGATATTCGAGTCCAAACCAATGTTGGGTGCTATTTAACGTTGAGAGATGTTCGCCACATTCCAGATTTACGCCTCAATTTATTGTCTGCTAACGTACTTGATGAAGAGGGTTACAAGCACATTTTTGGTGAGGGTAAATGGAAATTGTCTAAGGGTTCCTTGACTGTTGCTCGTGGCAAGCTTTGTTGCACCTTGTATAAGACACATTTGAAAGTGTGTAGTGGTGAGTTGAATGCTATTGAGGAGAAAACTTCTCCTAACTTATGGCACCGAAGATTGGGGAATGTTAGTGAGAAGGGTATAAAGCTGTTGGCCGGTAAGTCTCTTATTCCTGCTGATGTTACTATTTCACTTGACCCTTGTGATCATTGTTTAGCAGGAAAGCAACACAGAGTTTCTTTTCCGAGGACATCTACAAGAAAGAAAGTGAAGTTAGAGTTGGTTTACTCTGATGTGTGTGGTCCCATAGAGGTGGAATCACTTGGTGGTAACAAATACTTTGTTACTTTTATTGATGATGCTACTCGGAGAACTTGGGTTTATGATGAAGCACAAAAGTGAGGTGTTCGGTATCTTCCAGAAGTTTCATGCAACGGTTGAAAGGGAGACAGATTGCAAACTGAAGCGTCTTCGAACTGATAATGGAGGTGAATACACTTCAAATGAGTTTAAAGCATATTGCTCAAGATATGGCATTCGACATGAGAGAACAGAACCGGGTACCCCACAACACAATGGCGTTGCTGAGAGGATGAACAGAACCATTATTGAGAAAGTGAGATGCATGCTTAGAATGTCCAATCTTCCTAAGTCATTTTGGGGTGAAACAGTTGGAACTGCTGTGTATTTGATAAATAGAGCACCATCAGTTCCTTTGGAGTTTGATATTCCCGAGAGAGTTTGGTTTGGGAAAGACCCCTCTTATTCTCACTTGAGGGTGTTTGGATGCAAGGCTTTTATGCATGTGCCGAAGGAACATAGATTGAAGCTTGATTTCAAGACTTCTCCTTGTGTGTTTGTTGGATATGGTGATGAAGAGTTTGTTTACAGACTTTATGATCCAGCAAAGCAAAAAGTTGTGAGAAGTAGAGATGTTGTCTTTTATGAGCACGAGATGGGTTTTCATCTTTTGGGTGCTGATAAGACTTATTATTCTAATTTCTCTCATGATGTTATTGATATGCCCATGCCTCAGTTTCTGCTTCAGATGATCAATTACAGGTGATGCTCCAGAGGATGGTCATGAAATTGCTCATGAACATGACCATATTGAAGAGGTACAACCTGATGTTGTTGTACCACAACCTGATGATGAAGCTGTAGATGTTCAACATGGAGAGTCTTCTAATCAGGGGGAGAAATCCAGCCCACAGGTAGAAGAGCCAACACTTAGAAAATCGACCAGAGTCCGTCAACCTTCAAGACTTTATCCAAGTTCAGAATACATCCTAATCACTGATGAGGGGGATCCTGAAAGCCTTCAAGAGGTCTGTCACATTCAGACAAAGACCATTGGCTCAAAGCTATGCAAGAGGAGATGGATTCTTTGAAGAAGAATGAAACCTATGACTTGGTGAAGCCTCCAAAAGGAAGAAAGTCTTGAAGAACAGGTGGTGTTTAAGAACAAGAAAGTTGACAACAAGCTAGTGAAGCGGAAGGCAAGATTAGTGGTGAAGGGATGCCATCAGAAAAAGGGCATCGACTTCGATGAGATTTTTGCACCAGTGGTGAAGATGACTTCCATTCGTATGATTTTGGGACTAGCTGCCTGTTTGAATCTTGAACTTGAACAACTTGATGTTAAAACTGCTTTCTTACATGGTGATTTGCATGAGGAGATTTACATGGAGCAGCCGGAAGGATTTGAAGTTAAGGGAAAAGAGAATTTTGTTTGCAAGTTGAAAAAGAGTCTCTATGGACTCAAGCAAGCACCAAGGCAATGGTATCACAAGTTTGATTCCTTCATGAGTAGTAATGAGTACAAGCGGACTACTGCAGATCCTTGTGTGTATTTTAGAAAATTCTCTGAAGGTAACTTCATTATCCTTTGCTTGTATGTTGATGATATGTTGATTGTGGGACAAGATGTTGAGATGATTTGCAGGTTGAAAGAGGATTTGTCAAAGTCCTTTGATATGAAAGATTTGGGTCCTGCGAAGCAATTCTTGGTATGGAAATTGCTCGTGATAGAAAAGCTGGTAAGCTTTGGTTGTCACAGAAAAGTATATTGAACGGGTGCTTGAAAGGTTCAATATGAAGAATGCCAAGCCAGTTAATACACCACTTGCAGCCCATTTCAAGTTGAGCAAGCGTTGTTGTCCTACAACCGATAAAGAAAAGGAAAGTATGTCTCATATTCCTTACTACTCTGTTGTTGGTTCATTGATGTATGCCATGGTGTGTACAAGACCGGATATAGCCATGCTGTTGGATTGGTTAGCAGATACTTGGCAAATCCGAGCAAGGTTCATTGGGAAGCTGTAAAGTGGATCTTAAGATATTTGCGAGGCACATCAAATCTGAGTTTGTGTTTTGGAGGTGGTGAGCCTATTCTTGAGGGATTTACGGATGCTGACATGGCTGGAGATCTTGATAACCGAAGTCTACCTTGGGTTACTTGTTCAAATTTGCAGGGGGAGCCATTTCATGGCAATCCAAGCTACAGAAGTGGTAGCATTGTCTACAACCGAGGCAGAATATATAGCAGCAGTGGAAGCAAGCAAAGAAATGCTTTGGTTAAAACGTTTCCTTCAAGAGTTAGGATTGAAGCAAAGCGAGTATGTTGTGTTTTGTGATAGTCAAAGTGCTATGGACTTGAGCAAAAACAGCATGTACCATGCTCGCACAAAGCATATTGATGTGAGATATCATTGGTTGCGTGTTGTCATTGAAGAACAACTAATGAAGTTGAAGAAGATTCACACCAACAAGAATGGTGCTGATATGTTGACAAAGGTGGTCCCTCGAAGCAAGCTTGAATTTTGTTCCAAGCTTGCAGGTATGTCTTCTTGATGACCTTTTATGTTTGGTCTCCCCGAACTGGGCTGGAGGGGGATATTGTTAAGGGTCCAGCCCATTTGATATATTTTTTTTTAAGTGAAAGCCCATATATTTTGGGCTTTGTTGACTTCTTCTAGAAGTCTTGGGCAGCTGATGTTGGCAGCTGGTGTGTTTTTTTTTTCTGGAGGTGAAGAAAGAAATAGAGAGAGGTGAGATAGAGAGAAAAAAATAGATTTTTGGAGAGAAGGGTTGCTGGTTTTTCTGGACAGCGAGACAAAATTTCAGTTTGCTGGAGATCCGACCGTTGGATCGTTCTGAAATTTTCACAGCTGGTTCACAACAAATAGCACTACATTTTGACCGTTCAGATCGTCAATCGGAGTTCTTGATCGTCTGTTATTGCAGCTGGTGTAACCTGCATTTTTTGGGTGATATTTCCCAATTCTCTTCTCTTTTGTGTTAACTCTTAGTATGTTGTTGTTGGTGGGCTGTGACATCCTTGTAGACTTATTTGGGTGTTTTTACCCTCAATTTGCATAATAAGAGAAGAAGAAGGGTGGACTCCTACAAGTCCCGTGGTTTTTATCCTTCATACCGAAGGGGTTTTCCACGTATAAATCTCGTGTGTCATTTGCATATTTATAATTCATATTTGCTTGTGATTTAATTGATGTGTTGCTGATTTGAGCTTGGTTAATATAGTGGTGAATTTCTTTTGGTAAATTGGTGAAGTATATTTGGTTGATTGTCTTGAAGTCGATCCTAGTAGGTGTTGTATCCTACTTGTGTTGTTTTGTGCCCCCCTACAGCTTTAATACCATTAATTTCAATAAATATTGTGTTCTTTGTTTATATTCTTAGTAAATAATGACAGAAATGGTAGAACTTCCTTTAAAAATTAATTGGTTAGATCTTGTATGTGTAGTAAGAGTTCACTCTTCTTCTTTTTTCCTTTATCTTCTTTTGCCTATAAAATGGCACTAGCTAATTATTGTTGGGTTTTATTTGAATTGATTTCTTACCATAAATAGGTTTTTTTTTTAGGAAAATGTTTGGATTGACTAATCTTTTTTTTGTAGGAAAAGGTTTAGAACTCTATTAATAGAGGCATGTTCCTTCTAACTTAATCAGCAATCACAATGTAGTCTTAATGACTTTGAGAGTTTTGGTTAGGGGGAGAAATTGTGGGTCACAAGCTTGATACGTTATCATTTGTGTGAACCTTCCATGTATTCTGAGTGAATTTGGTTGAGGTTGTTTCCCTCTGTATTTTGTACTCTCATATTTATAGTGGATTGCTCATCTCCTTGTGGATGTAGGTCGATTGACCGAACCACGTTAAATCTTTGTGTCTTTTGGTAGATTTCTTGTTGTCTTCTTACTCATGGTCTTTCGAGGTTTGCATTGCTAGCTTCCGCATTTACAACTTCTTATTTCCGATCCTAACAATTATTAACTTAGTTATAAAACACTTTCAAATTAAAATCATCTTTAATTTCTCCCTAGCTACTACAATATTCAATCAACTTCCTCTAAAAACTTGCTTTGTCAACCAGGCAAATACCACCTCCAATCATAAATTTTAATGGAAGAGATCCAGCATCTCTAATCTTAGAAGCTTGGGGTGGGATTATCCTTACTCCGAGTTAGACGGTATTTGTTTCAATGACAATACATGTCAAATTTGCCTCCCGGAGTTTAGGAAAACCAAACGTGCATGTGTACTCCCATGCAACCATATCTATCACAAGAGTTGTATATCAACTTGGATGGATTGGAAGATAACATGTACCATTTGTCGCCACGATTACAGTGAAGTCGCGGTTGAGTAATTTTATTTATTAAGTTTTTGTAATGTTGTAATAGTTGATCTAATATCATCAATATACAATAATATTGTGTCCTTAATTATATGACGGTAATGATAGAGCTCCCTTTAAAATAATATATACAAGATATACGTAATATACACCTATGATATACAAAATATACACCTATGATGTGTGAATATACACCTATTATATACAAAGGCATTTGACAAACAATACTTATGTAAAATAAAATTATGGAAATAATTTAATATGTGTAATAAGTTAAAGTCTAGGCTCATGCCAACTATTTTATAACTTGAACATTATGAAGTAAGCAAATTCAATAAAGTACATTATTTTATACAAAGAAATATCTACTGAATTTGAATTTTGAGCCAATGACATAGGCTCCTAATGTTCATTGAATTTGAGCCCATTAAGATTAATGCTGAAAATTTTAGGTTTGGCCCAGTTAAAGGGGCAACAAATCAAATTCAATCCACCCTGTCCATTTAAGTGATCCAATTAATTAAAAATTGGAAAAATTACTAAAATGCACTACTTTAATTTATTTAATTTCATTAATTTCCTACTGATGTATTTAATTACAAAAATCCCTTTTTTTTTTATCTAAAATGATACTAATTAAATTTTATACATTAAAATATTAAAAAGGCAATATTTACCTTACCAAGGTAAATCAGAATTTACCTTCCCAATGCATATTTACCTTTCCCCCCCAAAAAATCGCCTTCCCATATTTACCAACATTAATGTTATGTATCATATCTTCAACTACGATTTCATTCTCCTGGATATAACAAACAATATTGATCAAGTATTTCATTGTCAATTGGAAACTCTTTCAGAAACAATTACAGATAATTGCATCTTATTGTAGAAAGTAATAAAAGCACATGTGATCTTAGGGAAAACCTTGGCCAATAGTATTTCACTTAATTGCCCACATAATGCTTCTCTCCTCCCCTTTAGTGATTTCAACAGAGTGCTGTACTAATTAAATCTGTCAAAAACATATCATCTCCGCTATTAGAATCTTGCAACCCCCACCCATTACGAGGAACTTAACATTAAGCTAAATTTTGTGAATGACCTGTAATTGACACAAAGAGTACAAACGAAAGGTAGATTTGAATTCTCACAAATACCACAACAGCTCGTTTGTTAACGATGCCCTTTGATAAGTATTTGTCGCCGAAGCTCCGGTGAGATGATATATTGTAACTAAAATTTAAGTATCAAATTTAAATTGTGAATTTGAGTATCTTTTTATTTTGTTGGACATGAAATTTAATGTATCAAATAAACATATTTAAATTTAATTTTTTCGTTTATATATAGATTCAAATAGTATTTTGTAAGTATCACGTGATAAAATGATTCTTTATTTTCTTTTACTTATATTTCGTATATATTAAGCTATCAAATATTAGTATATGTGTAAAAATTTAAGTATCTAATTTAAATTGTGAATTTGAGTAATTTTCATGTGTTGGACATGAAATTTAATGTATCAAAGAAATATATTTTAAATTTAATATTTCGTTTATATATATAGTTTCAATTAGTATATTAAGTATCATGTTAACCTGTTTATTTATTATTTTTGTATAAGATGAATTGTATTAAGTATCTTTTTAA
This sequence comes from Solanum peruvianum, assembly GCA_027705065.1. NCBI lineage: Eukaryota > Viridiplantae > Streptophyta > Magnoliopsida > Solanales > Solanaceae > Solanum > Solanum peruvianum. The sequence continues at coordinate 56,460,555 of JAKWJD010001762.1, read as the reverse complement.
TCTTATCATGATTTTTGAATAAATTTGTTAGTATGTTCAATCAATTTTATTAAGTATCATTTTTTGGTGCTCATGATAGAAGGATTTTTTGTTTTATTTTTACTTATATTTCGTATATATCAAGGTATCCAATAATAGTATATGTGTATCATACTATCATACATCTGTTATTTAAGTATCATATTTATATGAATTATTGATAAGTATATAAAAATTTAAGTATCTAATTTAAATTGTGAATTTGAGTATCTTTATGTGTTGGACACGAAATTTAATGTATCAAAGAAATATATTTAAATTTAATATTTTAAATATTAGTATTTTATAAGTATCAAAATTAACATAAATAAAGGGAAGGAAAATATAAAAATTAAATGATTATTTAATGTAGTAATCTCTGAAGCAATTAACACGGTCAATTAGTTACAAAAGGGAAATCAGTTACCCTTGATTTTAGCTATAACGGTTACATAAAAAAAATCAGTCATTTATATTCATTTATATTTAAGTATCATTTCTGTTTTATAAAGTATCTGAAATTCTTAAAAATAAGAGATTTTTGGTAAATATTGATATCATAGGGATGGAACGTAATTTATCATTTATAGTATGTCATTTGCCAAATTTATACTTAAAAATTAGGTTGATATGTTGCCCAAATTGACTCAATTTTTTTTTATTTTTTAAAGAACTATTTTTTATTTGATGTGTTATATATAGCTATTATAAAGAAAATAAAATAAGGTTATTAGGTACTAAATATTTTTAAAGAACAAATAAAAAATAAAAAAATTAGAAAAATTGAGTTTGGATTGAATTTTTTAAATATATTTGATAATCCATGCCATAACCCATTTGATCCTAGTAAATTTAGATGTAAAAATTAGGAAAATCACGTGGTCTAAGATAGAAATTATTTTTTATCCCTACTCTTTCACTATAAAAAAAAAATTATATTATTTCGGATACATAATATTGTAGACCAATACTTTAATTAAAAAGGACGGACTTAAATTTTTAAATTGTTGTTATCAATTTATTGCTTAAAAAAGGAAAGGAAATTATAATAACCCCACGAATCACGCGGACGTTTAACAATTCTACCAATCAATATTCATAAACCTCTAATTGAATTAGGCATTTTCGAATTTCAAATTGTGAAACCTTCTCATTTTTCTTCGAAAACACCGTAAAAGTTAAATTCTTTTTTATGGCGGTTTTTTCTTTTTATTTTCTTTCGGTTTGGGATGTTGTTTTGACTTCTTGAACCTTTGGTGTCAAGAGAGATTATTATTTTATATTTGGTACAATTGCATCTACGTATTAGTGTGTTATGTAATTCCAATGGAATTAATGTCGAACAAAAGTGATTGATCAGTTTTGAATTATGTTTTGAAAGAAGTTGTCTTGTCAACAAGATACAAAAGAATGTCTAGTACATCAAGAAAAAGAAAAAAGAAAAAAAATCCAGATGAAAAAACTAACATCAAACATGAATTGTGATGGGCGATATGAATAAGAGGACCACAATCGAAGAACTTGTACTTTCTTCCCAAACGAATCTTGATCAATTTTTTTTTGGAGTACTTTGTTCTTTCAGATCTAATAATTTTCAAATTATAATATTTCTTTCTAATGTTACAAATGTTTACATTAAAAAGTGTTTTTAGCTTACTAATTTCTGATCCAATAAATTGTAATGCTACGTTTTTTAGTTCTGCCTATATTTTTTTATTGTTAATTTTTTATAAAGTGAATACGATATACATATTGTGTATTGTTTTGTGTTTGATATAAAGTTGCTTTCAAATATATGTCGTATGGTTAAGTAATTAATGTATATGTAACTGTTCATAAGTATTACATTGTATTGATTTGTTTAATATAATGAATTTGATACTTAATTCTTTTAATTTTTTTGTATCAGATAATATAGTATCAAATGTTGTAAATGTACCGAATAAGAGTTGTAATGTGTATAGAATAAGAGACATAATGTTAAAAGATAATATATTACAAATTTAGAGGATTAGAACAGTTGTAAATATATAGCATCAGGTTTAATTTTGTGAGACACCTCAATTTGTGATGTTGAAAGCATAATAATAATTGTGTATCATATACTTAATATACTTTTTTGGCAAATTTGTATCAACTTATACACACCAATTTGTACTATTGAAAGCATGAAAAATAATAATTATGTATCATATACATAAAATATTATTTGACAAATTTGTGTCAACTTATAATATAGTATCAACTATAGTCATTTATACCAAATTTATAAAAAACATAATGTTAAAAGGTACTAAATATATTGAAACTTAACTGATTTGTATCAAGTATAAAAAAAATAATAAAAATAACACCCAATACACATTTAAGGTTATATATATCGAGTTATAAACATACTTTTTAAAATAAATTACTTATAACATATTATTATCGAGTTATAGCATATCAATTAAAATATATTTAATTAAAAATAAACTATAAGTAATTATTTTAAATACTAATTAATATGTTAAATTTTTTTTTATTTTTTAAAATTAACTTTTTATTTTTATTTTTAAATAAAAGAAAAAGAAAAAAAAAAACGTTTATGTATAAATTGGTAAGTAGCACTAATTATGGGATTTGAATTAATTTTAATTAATAATGAATAATTAACAAATTAGCACATATTAAGGAATTCAAAAAGTATTTAAATTATTCAGTTTCCTTAAAATGCTTAGATAAGTTTAAATCAAATTAAAACATGATTTTTTCCTTTTTTTTCTTTATCACCTTTTAAAGCTTTAAATATAAATAATGAATTATTATTAATTAAATTTATTAATTAAATTTCACATTATATAGTTACCTTTTAAAAAAGAAAATATAAATAATAGGGATTTGATTTTGATTAATTTTCTATTATGCGGTTGCCCAATAACTATCCACCCCCATCTCAACCAATACATACACACACATCTTCCCCCAATACACTCCATCTCTCCCCAACACGCGAAGATATTTCGATCTTCCCCAAATCCCGCCTAACTCATCGTCTCTTCCCAACACGCAAAGATTTTTTGTTCTTACCCAAATCCCGCCTCACTCATCTTTCCCATTATCCCTCTCAGATCAGTTCATCCCAAAACCCAAATATCCCTCTCAGATCAGTTCCCCATTAAGTTCATGTAGAATGTCTAGGAAAGGTAGTGAAACCCCAAGTAAAAGTAAAAGATTAGTCGATGAGTCTGATGACTTTCATGTTCCTTCATTCGATATATTGTTACAAACTCAAACGTAGAAATCAAAGGAAAAAGAGAAGTGTAGTTCAGTTAATTCGAAAATGAAAAAAAAAATCAAAGAGGCAAAAGAAAGAGGCAAGAAGAGGAAAGGAAAAGAAATTAGAACATCGTCAGAATCCGGTTCTGACTTTGCTGGGGATTAAAAAATATAAAATCAAAAAAAATAAAAGGCATTGAAATTGATCGATCAACAAGAAAGTTTTCAAAAAAAGCATCAGATATACAAGATACAAATAAACCCAAAAAAGTTGATAAAGTCAGCAGTAAGATAATTTCAAATTTGGATTACAATATGTTGTGTTAGTGTATTTAATTTTTTATTTTATTTGTTAATAGTATACTACATGAAATTTGTATGATTTATGTATGAGTTAAGTTTTTAGTATTATACATTATAATTATATATGAATATTGAATGATTTAGTGTTGTATGTTTTGTATATGATATAATTTGAATATATCAGTATATGATTTGATACATAATAAATGTATTAATTTTGTATGATTTTGTGTATGAAATAACCGGTCATAATCGATACAGGATGTATGCATTATGTATTACCTTTATATCATATATGTATGAAATTATATTCTTGTCTAGTAAAATATATGTGTATGAATAATGTATTGATGTTGTGTATCCTATAATTTTGACTTTTATAATAAGTATTGCAACGGTATATTTTATTTTTTTATTTTGATGTATGAATTGACGTATTCATACTAAATGAGATTAGTTTGTAGTTTAAAAGTTACAGATTAGTGTTTTTTTTTTAAATCGAATATGTATTAATATTGTATGAGTTGTGTATGAACTGAGGCATATAGTTTTTATGATTTCTTTATGAAATGAATAAATGTCCATCGAATATGTATTAATATTGTATGAAATTTGTATATAATTTCTATGATTTTGTGTATGAATTAATTGAATGTCAATTAATATAGCATTGTATATATGATTTTTTCTATGGATTTTATAGTATATAAAAAGTAATAATTTAGTTTTCAAATTTTATAGGAGAAGTTCAAACACATTTATCTTCATGTATCAACATGATTGTGTTTGCTGATTAGTTGACCTTCCTCGGTCAAGATAAGTTTCAGCAATTTTTACAAGAAACCCCGTTTGGATTTTTTTTATGATTTACATAACATAAAAATTCAATGTCAATTGTTGCGTCATACTTTCCTTCTTAAATCTGAACATGGCAGGAATGACATGTTCATTATCAATGTAAATGATACAAAATTATATTTTGACTTAAAAGAGTTGATCGTTGTAACCAGTCTAAAATCTGAACCAATTTCTGATTTTGTTTCTGATCCATCTGTTCCAAATAGATTAATTGCAGAAAATTTCAGAGACTTTGACAAAGTCCCCAAGTCAAATTTTTCCCACAAGTTTAAATTGGAAAACTTTTGGAAGAAGATGATCGTTTATAATCAGCTCATATAATTCATACACGTTTCATACACATTTAATATAGCATTCATTGTCCTACAAACTACTCCAATTAAACAAACACAATACAATTTCAATACAAAATTAATACAAAAACATATATTCTAATTTCAATAGAAACTAGAATATTCTTTTTTAAAAAAAAGGACTTTCATAAACAATTGATACACGTTTCATATACTTTTCATACACTAATAATACAAACTTCAGACTTCAAATACGCTATATGTAACATAACTGTTTCATTCAAAAAAAAAAATAAACAAATTGTATTTCAGATAATACAGTTATATAAAAAATCAAACACTGTTCTACATGTAAAAAACATCAAATTAATTAAAACCAACAATTCATAATTAAAAAAAATAAATCATAATTAAAAATCAACCTGATAAATTTCACTTTTCACCATATTTAATTAATATTGACATAATGTTCTCCATCAGATCAAATCAAATTGTTTCAAACGCCAAAATTTATCAGGTTACTAAAAAAACGAACTTAAATATGCAAATATGAAAATAATCGTGAAATTTTGGAGAAAAATAATTTCTACGTTGATGCAAATCTGAAAATAATTGTGAAAATTTGGAAAAAGATGAATTGCAACGACGATGCAAATAGGTTTCAAAATGCCAATCTGAAAATAATCGTTAAAATTTGATAAAATTTTTTAAGGAATTAAATCAAAAAAATAATATCATTTAAACTAACTAGAGATATTTAAGGCAGTGATGCTAATCTGAAATTTTTTGATATCCCTAAAAACGTGTTAATCTAATATTAAATTTTAGTTAAAATTCCTTAAAACGTGCTAGTATACAGTTTCAAAATGTGCTAACTACATTTAGTGTAATTAATAAAGTATTCCATTTTCCATTATTAGTTTTGTACGTGTGTTAATTAGATATATTAATTATCCATTATTAGTTATCCCTTTTTTTTATTAATTGTTAATAACAACTCTTTTTAATAAATTATAATTAATGTTATATTTATTAATAAAATGCTATAGATTGAGATATTAAATGCTATACACTGAAATTCAAATTCTAATGCTATAACTTGAGAATATTACTATATAAAATGCTATATACCTAATTTTCACATAAAAATATAGTATCAGGTGTTGTGATACATATAAATTTTGTTATATAAAAAATAATTGTGTATCATATACATAATGTAGTTTTAAAAAATCTTGTATCGTCGAATAATATAGTGTCAATTATATATTAATTGTAATATACTCTATATTACAATTAATATAAAGTATAAAATATATGATATATAAAATACTTATAATCGTGTATCATATACATAATTTTTTATATTTTGTATCAGACAATATATGATGTATAAAATACTTATAATAAACAAAACGTAACAAGGTACTAACAATAACAAATATCATATTCAAAATAAACAATTTTGTTACACAAAACTGTAAAACTTGAAAAAATATGTCACGACCCAAATCGGGGACGCGACTGGCACCCACATTTACCCTCCGATGTGAGCGAACCAACCCATCTAAACCTTAACATTTCAAGATATTTCAACAGAAAATAATGCGGAAGACTTAAACTCATTAATAAAACAACTCAAAACTATTATTAATATTCCCAAAATCTGGAAGTCATCACCACAAGAACATCTATCTCAAATTACTAAACTAAGAATGTCTAAAAAGCTAAAAACAAATAAAAGCTAGTCCATGCCGGAAGTTCAAGGCATCAAGACTTGAAGAAGGAGACCCAGTCCAAGCTAGACGCATTAGCTCACCCTGAATTTCCGATGGAGTGAAGACTGGCTTGATCTACTGCTGAGTCGAAGTTGACGGAACGTTTGCTGCATAACACAAATAACAAAAAGGAAAACATAAAAGTAGGGGGTCAGTACAACCACACGTACTGAGTAGATATCATCGGCTAACTCAAAATAGGGAACAATATATATCAATAATAATGTAAATCAACTACAATACTCAACATGTAGCAATAGCAATTACTTTATCATTAACAATTTCCGTCAAGTTCACACATGAGGACTCAAGCCTCAATACCATACTCATTTGGGAAATTAAGTTCATTAGATTGAGTATATTCATTATCTTTCAAGATTCATTATTTTTCTTCCTCTTGTGTCGGTACGTGACACTCCGCTCCTCTAATTCATTCTATCCTGGGACCGGAACGTGGCACCCGATCCCCTAATTCATCAAGCCTTCTTTTATACTAAGGCATCCTCATTATCATTATAGATTTATCAAGCCTTCTTTCATACTAAGGCATCATCAATCTTATTATATAATATATCAAGTGAATTAGGGTTCTTTCAAGATTTGGGATTCAATAGCTTTCATCATGCTTTGTTAATTCATAACAATTTCATAATCATAATCATGCAAGCATACAACTAAGCATATAGACGGTTTACAACATCATCAATACATATCATACACTATCAAGAGTTCACTACGATTATCGTAACATAAAACCATAACCTACCTCCACCGAAGAATTGGAATCCACAAGAATTTCCCCAAGCTTGCTATTCTCCTCAACCAATTCGATCGATCTGCTCTCTCTCTTCTGTTCTTTCCTTTTGTTTTACTCAAATCCTCTTTCCTTTACCCTAATTAATCATATAATTAAGTGTGAAAAAGGACAATAAACCCCTCTAATTCACTTAAGGTTACCCCTTTTAACCCCTAAGTAATTAGACTTATTAATGTTACCCCTCAATCTTTGTAATTAAGGAAAGAATAATCAAAAACGACCCTTAAAACGTGTGGAGAAATCCCAAACTGCCTGGGATTGTGCAGCCTGTGACGGGCCGTCATGCCTGCGACGGTCCGTCACAGTGGTCGTCGCAGAGGCCAAAATCTTATTTTTCACCAAGTGTTCTGTGACGGTCCGTCACTCCTGTGACGGTCCGTCCTGCACTTCCGTCATGACGGTCAGAAACTCGTTTTCTTGCACCAAATTCTCAAAAGTCGAAGTGTTTTGCAACGGGACTCACGACGGTTCGTCGTGGGTGTGACGGCACGTCCTGCAGGTCCGTCACAATTTACAGAGAGTCGATTTCAGTACCCAAATTCAAAATGCTAAGTGTCATGGGACGAATCATTCACGACGGGCTGTCGTGACTACGACGGTCCGTCACGACTTCCGTCGTCCCAGCATTTTTTCCCGAAATTATTCTGCTGCTCCAAAACGACTAAACAGGTCGTTACAATAGATACCAATTTACCCATCGTTCGTCCCCGAACGATCAACAGAAGAAAAACAGTGGCGAAAAGGAGTACCTGAATCTGTAAACAGATGTGGGTATTTTTCTTGCATATCTGCCTCCTTCTCCCACGTAGCCTCTTCAACCGGTCGATTCTTCCATTGAACCTTGATGGATGCAATCTCTCTCGACCTCAACTTGCGAACTTCTCTATCTAATATAGCAACCGGTTCCTCTTCATAAGTCAAGTTCTCATCCAACAAAACTGAATCCCAGCGGATAATGTAGTTTCCATCTCCGTGGTATCTTTTCAACATGGATACATGGAACACCGGATGCACTCCGGACAGCCCTGGGGGCAAGGCTAATTTATAAGCCACCTCCCCTATTCTTTTAAGCACTTCAAATGGTCCAATGTACCTTGGACTTAACTTACCTCTTTTGCCAAACCGCATCACCCCTTTCATGGGTGAAACCTTCAACAAGACTTGTTCACCTTCCATGAACTCCAAGTCTCTAAACTTTCGGTCTGCATACTCCTTTTGTCTACTTTGAGCCGCTAGAAGCTTTTCTTGAATAGCTTTCACCTTCTCCATAGACTCTCTCAACAGCAGTCCCCCAAGGTCTAACCTCGAAGGCATCAAACCAACCAATGGAGATCTACACCTCCTCCCATATAATGCTTCAAATGGGGCCATGTCGATACTAGAGTGATAACTATTATTGTATGAAAACTCTGCCAAAGGTAAGAAACTATCCCAATGGCCACCAAACTCTATCACACATGCGCGAAGCATATCCTCCAAAACTTGAATCGTTCGCTCAGACTGACCATCGGTCTGAGGATGAAATGCAGTACTAAGGTCCAACCTAGTACCTAATTCAGCATGTAGTGTCCTCCAAAACTTAGAAGTAAACTGCGTACCTCTATCTGATATAATGGAGAGTGGAACTCCATGCAACCGAACGATCTCTGAGATGTAGATCTTGGCTAACTTCTCTGCATTGTAGGTCACCTTGACAGGAATGAAGTGAGCAGACTTAGTTAACCTATCAACAATCACCCAAATAGAGTCATACTTAACCAATGTCTTTGGAAGACCAACCACGAAGTCCATCGCGATTCTCTCCCACTTCCATTCAGGAATGGGCATTCTCTGAAGTGTTCCTCCGGGCCTTTGGTGTTCATACTTTACTTGTTGACAATTTGGACACTTGGCAACAAACTCAACAATATCTCGCTTCATTCTACTCCACCAGAAGTGTTGCTTTAGGTCGCGATACATCTTGGTTGCACCAGGATGTATAGAATATCCGGAACTATGAGCTTCTTTAAGAATAGTGGTGATCAAATCATCGATGCGGGGTACACATACTCTTCCCTTGATCCTCAAAACACCTTCCCCATCGATTATTGCTTCCTTAGCCTCTCCTTGCAACACTTTATCTCGAATTCGCCTTAGTTTCTCATCATCAAACTGTTTCCCCTTAATCTGATCGAGAAAAGAGGATTTTGCCTCTACACAAGCTAACAATCCTCCCTTCTCATTTATTTCTAACCTCATAAGGTCATTAGCCAAATCTGTACTTCTCTAGCCAATGGGCGTCTAGAAGCTTGCAAATGAGCTAGACTTCCCATGCTTCCGGCCTTTCTACTCAAGGCATCTGCCACAAACATTCGCCTTCCCGGATGATACAAAATAGTGATGTCGTAGTCCTTTAGTAGTTCCATCCATCTCCTCTGTCTCAAGTTCAAGTCCTTCTGAGTGAAGACATACTGTAGGCTACGATGGTCCGTATAGACCTCACACTTAACCCCATACAAATAGTGTCTCCATTGCTTTAGTGCAAATACTACCGCGGCCAACTCCAAATCATGGGTCGAATAGTTACGTTCATGCACTTTTAATTGTCTTGAAGCATAAGCAATCACATTTTTTCTCTTGCATTAGCACTGCACCCAATCCAGAATAGGATGCATCACAATAAACAATGAAGTCTTTACCCTCTATTGGCAAGGTAAGAATTGGTGCGGTAGTCAACAAGGTCTTAAGCTTCTGGAAGCTTTCCTCACACTCATCCGACCATACAAATGGGACGTTTTGCTTAGTCAAGTTCGTCAATGGGAAGCAATGGAAGAGAATCCCTTGACGAATCGGCGGTAGTAGTAGCTAGCTAACCCCACAAAACTCCTTATTTCTGACACGTTTGTAGGTCTTACCCAATTCTTCACTGTCTCAATCTTGGATGGATCCACCATCACTCCATCCTTAGAAACCACGTGTCCCAAGAAGGACACTGAATCTAACCAAAACTCACACTTGGAGAATTTCGCATAAGCTTTTTCTTTCTCAACAACTCTAACACCAATTTCAAATGCTCCTCATGTTCTTTCTTACTTTGGAGTATATCAGTATATCATCAATAAACACAATCACAAAGAGATCCAAATATGGCTTGAAAATCCCGTTCATCAAGCTCATGAAGGCAGCAGGGGCATTAGTAAGACCAAACGACATTACCACAAACTCATAATGCCCATACCTAGTTCGAAAAGCAGTCTTTGGCACATCCGTTGCTCGTATTTTCAATTGGTGATAACCGGATCTCAAGTCAATCTTTGAGAAGACACAAGCACCTTGTAACTGATCGAACAAGTCATCAATGCGAGGAATGGGTACTTGTTCTTAATAGTTACTTTGTTCAACTGTCGGTAATCTATGCACATTCGGAAACTCCCATCCTTCTTCTTCACAAATAGCACCGGAGCACCCCAAGGAGATGCACTTGGTCTAATGAAGCTTTTGCTCAACAACTCTTGAAGTTGAGCCTTTAATTCTCTTAACTCCGCGGGAGCCATTCTATACGGGGGTATAGAAATGGGGCGAGTACCGGGTTCCAAATCAATGCAGAAGTCTATATCCCTATCTGGTGGCATACCGGGAAGATCTGCAGGGAACACATCCAAAAACTCACAGACTACCGAAACTGACTCAATCGATGGTACTTGAGTAGTGTCATCCTTAAGATGTGCCAAGAAAGCTAGACAACCCTTACTAACCATCTTCTGAGCACGAATAAAGGAGATGATACGCACCGGATTGGGAGTGTAGTCACCCTCCCATACTAACTGATCTGCCCCAGGCTTGGCTAACGTCACTGTTTTAGCATTACAATCCAAAATCGCAAAGTTTGGAGAAAGCCAAGTCATACCCAGAATTACATCAAAGTCACCCATTTCTAAGATAACCAAATCCACATAAGTGTTGCTCCCCACAAAAATTCACCAAACAAGACCTATACACTTTTTCGACTATCACAGACTCACCCACCGGAGTAGAAACACGAATAGGTATGTCAAGTAATTCACAATGTAAATTTAGGCCATTAGCAAATGAGGAAGATACATATGAAAACGTGGAGCCAGGGTCAAATAATACAGATGCCATGTAATCACAAACCAAGAGATTACCTGTGATAACAGCATCAGACGCCTCCGCTTCAGATCTCCCAGGGAAAGCGTAGCAATGAGCCCCATTATTTGTCTGTCCGTTGCCCCTACCATGTGTTGCGTAGTAATGGCTCCGTTTTGCCCTTCACCTCTGCCGTTTTGGTGACCACCATTACCTCGGCCACCACGCCCTCCAGAATATCGACCTCTACCATTACCACCTCTTCCTCTAGCCATTGGGGTCTGTAACTCTGATTTGGACAGTACCTCTTAATGTGCCCAATCTCTCCACACCATAACATTCTCTGGGTTCACGCGTCGGCCTCTCAGAGAAATGTTGACCGTTCTGAGGTGGACCCCCAACTACAGTCTGTAGTGAAGACTGTATTGGTCGATTTGAGTGACCTCCGGAGTTCTGTCCTCTAGAATAAGAACCATTATACTCACCTCCCCTTCGAAACCTCTTTGATGTAGACGTTGGGGTGAAGTCATCCGGTTTCACTCCTTCCACCTCTATCACAAGTCTACCACCTCTTGGAAGGATGTTGCTGTTGCCGCTATCTGTAAGGCTGAAATCCGCAACTCTGACCTCAACCCCTTCACAAAACGGCGGATCCGTTCTTGTGGACTGAAACAAAGTTGCGTGGCAATATCTGGATAGCGCGCGAAATTTAGCCTCATACGCGTTTACTGTCATCCTTCCCTGTTCAAGACTCAAGAACTCATCCTCTTTTCTATATCCTCAAAGTCCTTGGGATATACTTCTCCATAAATAGGGTAGAGAATGATTCCCAAGTCATAGGTGGTGCCTCTGTTGGTTGACACTCAACATGTGAACGCCACCACATTTGGCGTTCCTTGGAACTGATAGCTCACGAACTCGACACCAAACCTCTCTACTATCCCCATTTTGTGTAGTAGCTCATGACAATCAACCAAAAATCATAAGCATCCTCAGATTCTGCACCCTTGAAGATTGGAGGTTTCAATTTCAAGAACTTACTAAAAAGTTCGTGTTGATCGTTTGTCATAATAGGCCCAGTAGTCAGACGTGGAAATGTGCCTATTCCCAATGGTGCATCCATGCGGGGAGCCATAGTAGCCGCATGTCGTATCTCTGAAACCGGAGGTGTTGGTGCAGAAACCATTGGAGGTGCTTGACCCTGATCAGACAACCCGCTAAGATAAGCAAGTACTTGGTTGATCATCTCTGGGGTAGGTTGGGGTGGCATTTCCTCATTCTGTCCTGTTCAGTTTCCCCTTCCTCACCCTCTCTAACTACTCCTCAGTCGGTGGAGGAGTCACCGCCCTAGCATCAGATGGGCTAGGGGCTCGTCCTCTCCCTCTAGAGGACGTCCTCCCACGACCTCTCCCACGGCTCTTGCCGTTGTTCTTCCTCGAGCCACAGCCCCAGTGGCTGGCTCAGTAGTTTCCTGTCTTTCCGTTGTCGCTGCTGGTGCGGTCGTTGCTCTAGTTCTAACCATCTGCGAAATAGAATGAAGATGGTCAGATACCAATTTGTATCACCTAGATACCAATTGGACTCAAGTAATAGCACGAAAGAAAGAAAATGAAAGAATGGAATTTTCCTAAAGTCTTATAGCCTCTCAAGGAAAAGTAAAGGCGTCCCCCTACCGTTCCTTAAGACTCTACTAGACTGTTCTTGTGTGATGAGACCAATGAACCTAATGCTCTGATACCAAGTCTGTCACGACCCAAATCGGGGACGCGACTGGCACCCACATTTACCCTCCGATGTGAGCGAACCAACCATCTAAACCTTAACATTTCAAGATATTTCAACAGAAAATAATGCGGAAGACTTAAACTCATTAATAAAACAACTCAAAACTATTATTAATATTCCCAAAATCTGGAAGTCATCACCACAAGAACATCTATCTCAAATTACTAAACTAAGAATGTCTAAAAACTAAAAACAAATAAAAGCTAGTCCATGCCGGAAGTTCAAGGCATCAAGACTTGAAGAAGGAGACCCAGTCCAAGCTAGACGCATTAGCTCACCCTGAATTTCCGATGGAGTGAAGACTGGCTTGATCTACTGCTGAGTCGAAGTTGACGGAACGTTTGCTGCAAACACAAATAACAAAAAGGAAACATAAAAGTAGGGGGTCAGTACAACCACCGTACTGAGTAGATATCATCGGCTAACTCAAAATAGGGAACAATATATATCAATAATAATGTAAATCAACTACAATACTCAACATGTAGCAATAGCAATTACTTTATCATTAACAATTTCCGTCAAGTTCACACATGAGGACTCAAGCCTCAATACCATACTCATTTGGGAAATTAAGTTCATTAGATTGAGTATATTCATTATCTTTCAAGATTCATTATCTTTCTTCCTCTTGTGTCGGTACGTGACACTCCGCTCCTCTAATTCATTCTATCCTGGTACCGGAACGTGGCACCCGATCCCCTAATTCATCAAGCCTTCTTTTATACTAAGGCATCCTCATTATCATTATATAATTTATCAAGCCTTCTTTCATACTAAGGCATCATCAATCTTATTATATAATATATCAAGTGAATTAGGGTTCTTTCAATTTGGGATTCAATAGCTTCATCATGCTTTGTTAATTCATAACAATTTCATATCATAATTATGCAAGCATACAACTAAGCATATAGACAGGTTACAAAACATCAATACATATCATACACTATCAAGAGTTCACTACGATTATCGTAACATAAAACCATAACCTACCTCCACCGAAGAATTGGAATCCACAAGAATTTCCCCAAGCTTGCTATTCTCCTCAACCAATTCGATCGATCTGCTCTCTCTCTTTCTGTTCTTTCCCTTTTGTTTTACTCAAACCCTCTTTCCTTTACCCTAATTATCATATAATTAAGTGTGAAAAAGGACAATAAACCCCTCTAATTCACTTAAGGTTACCCCTTTTAACCCCTAAGTAATTAGACTTATTAATGTTACCCCTCAATCTTTGTAATTAAGGAAAGAATAATCAAAAACGACCCTTAAAAACGTGTGGAGAAATCCCAAACTGCCTGGGATTGTGCAGCCTGTGACGGGCCGTCATGCCTGCGACGGTCCGTCACAGTGGTCGTCGCAGAGGCCAAAATCTTATTTTTCACCAAGTGTTCTGTGACGGTCCGTCACTCCTGTGACGGTCCGTCCTGCACTTCCGTCATGACGGTCAGAAACTCGTTTTCTTGCACCAAATTCTCAAAAGTCGAAGTGTTTTGCAACGGGACTCACGACGGTTCGTCGTGGGTGTGACGGCACGTCCTGCAGGTCCGTCACAATTTACAGAGAGTCGATTTTCAGTACCCAAATTCAAAATGCTAAGTGTCATGGGACGAATCATTCACGACGGGCCGTCGTGACTACGACGGTCCGTCACGACTTCCGTCGTCCCAGCCAGTTTTTCCCGAAATTATTCTGCTGCTCCAAAACGACTAAACAGGTCGTTACAAAATATTTCTTGAAAGATAATAAACCCTTCAAAATATTAATTAATGTGTCTTACAAAAAATAAACATCAAAAGTTGTCTGTGAATTGGTACATAATCACTAATATATGTGATCCAAGTCATCTTATTGTTGTGAAGTGAAATAGCTCTTCAGCTTTAGTAAATCATCGCTAATCGCTAACATATCCCGCCTTGACCTTGTCGAGATCATACTTCCATAATAGTGTTGCATATCTTGTGCGAAGGTAGTCAGCTCAGAAACCATTAGATGGATGTTGACTTCATCACTAAAGAATTCAACAAAGGCAACTACAAACATTCAACCATCACTATAAATATCCTGCAGATACATTATAACAATAAATTAAATTTGTACAAAAAGTTAATTACATAATATAGCAACTACAAAAAAATCTTATTGTTTAGTTGATACGTAATGATAATAATAGTAACTGATACTCAATACCACGTGATGATATTTGTTTCCGATACTAAATGAAACATCATATATTCATTATATGTTATTTAGGTATCGTGGTGAAGCTATTTTATAACATGATATACTATTCTGCAATATCTCATCAAAATAACATCTACTATATAGTTTGATAGATTAGTGACAATATATCAAAAAATAAAAAGAATCAAAATTACGATTTTATATATAATTTCGTAAGACTTAAAGCAAGGTACAATATAATATAATAATGTATCATTGTTGTCAACATATCTAATTTTTAAAAAATAACTCACTAGGGATGAAGTTCTTCAACATTTGCTTTAAAAGATGAAGTTTCATTTTTCTTCGATTTCGTCTTCTAAAATTATGATTCGTCATTGTTAATGGATCCTACAACCTCTTGGATTTATTTTCAACTCAATCATCATCATCGGAATTGTAAGGAATTGATTAAATCTATTTTCATGAAATTTTTCATCATCAAAATCAAATACACAAGGTACCATACTAAAAAGATGGAGCAAAATTCTTATGTATAAGAAAATTATAAATAAAACAATAATTTTTTAATAAAAAACGAAATCTGAAGAAGTGAAAATAAAAAATTGAAGAAAAAATAATTCTATCTCTTTAGGAACTTGAAATTGATGAACTTGAGAGAGAATAGATTTGAAATTAAAAAATTGAGTGATTGATGTAACTGTTGATATATGAGAGTGATTTTAGGCGTAAAAATAGGGAAAAAATCATGGGATTGATGGGATGTGAATAATTTATCTAAAAATGAGAGAAAAAGAAGAAAAAAGGAATTTTTGAAATATTTTGAAAAGGTAGGGAATTTTAGAAATTATGGAAAGAAAGAAGAGCAAGTTACAAATGACTACATTTATATGATTATTGAAGTTCAATAGCTATAAATATGTTATTTACTAAAAGACTACATTTTATGTCCATTTCTAGCTGCATGTTTGTATTAAATTTTCTTTTATTTTATTGTTATTATTATTATTTATACAATGCACTAAATAAGGTATGATATGTTACCATAACTTCCAAGTACCAACCATTTATTATGTTCCTAAATAACCAAAATTTTCATTATTAAATTACCAACTAACAATTACATATTGTATGCAAATATGATTGATTCATATAATACAAAAGGTTGTATTTATATTCCTAAATACAATATATTCACTAAATACTAATCATAATGGTATTCATAAATTTTTGAATATAAAAGTTTATTCATGTCTTTTCTCGTTGTATTTTTGCATTTGCTTTTTATTTTTTATTATTTATAACTAATACAGTTGTAATTACAATAACTAAATAAGGAAACTATATCACTTGTACAATTAGCATATGAATACTTTAAATTCAAATTGGTGTTTCTATTTATAAAACTTAAATTATTGATATATCAAGGATACAAGTATTTATATAAATTTAATGTATTAATACATCAAACAAAGTAGAGTAGTACAATTTTAGCATATGAATACAACAATTTGAAAAATAGATATACTATTCTTAACCAAAAAATGAATATACCAATATACTATAATATGAATACAATGTTTTTAAATAAGAAAATGAAAAAACAATAGAATGTGTATGTATCAAAGTGTGTAAGTATTCGACTATATAAATTAAAAAACCTACAAAACGTCAATCTATTTTTTGTGAAGTTTTCTATAATACTTGAGGCTTGACGTTAACTTAGGTATTTATTTATAAAAATATAGTATTGATGTATCCAACTATACTTGTATTGCCTAATCAAATTGGATAAATTACTTATGTATACAAATATATTTGTATTCACAAATCACCATTTTATTAGTATTACAATACAATTATCTATGTATATAAGTATCATTAAATATAAACATTTGACATTTGATTGAACCACAAATATAAGTATAATGAATTGAACCACAAAAATCACTCTCACAATCATACAAAAGGATGTTGAATTGGAAGGACGGGGGGGGGGGGGGATACAAAAAGAATCTGTAATATAAGGATATTGATGAAAGAGAAGGTATGAATACATAATTAATTATGAGTTTAATAATAATTTTCCTATTTATTATTTCTTTATATTCAACATAAAAAAAAATTGATTATTGATATACAATTAAATTTGCTATTTATTGTATAGTTATAGTCATATAACATAAAAAAATTAAACTATAGCTATAATATTTAAATATATATTGAAGTTTGTCATATTATGTAGTTTTTTCGAAAAAGATTGTGTAGTTAAATAATTTTTCAAAAAAATTGAATTGGGTCTTGACCCATTTATTATCTTGGCCCATTAAGACTTGTCATTCGAGCCAAACAGCCCATTTGCTACTTTTTAGCCCAGTCACGTGTTTAGCCCATTTTCTAAATCTCTATTTAGAAGGAAAAATGATTATGGGCCCAAAACCTCTATTTAGAAAAAGGAAAATTGTATGAAATAACAAAGGGAAACCTTATCATATAGCCACTTAAAAATAGTTTAATTACTCTCCATAACTATAGTTTGATGATTACAATTCACAGCTATATGATATATGGAGGAGAGAGGCGAGCGAGATTGGGAGAGAGAGAGAGAGGCGAGAGGGAGAGGGGGAAAGGTGAATTGTATATATATATATATATATATATATATATATATATATATATATATATATATATATATATATTAATTTGTAGTCATCAATTTTTGACTGTAGTTTCTTGAAATTTTGTTAACTCTGAAATGTATATAACTTGGTTCCCGATTATATTAATCTAGAATTTGTATATGTTAACCCTATTGTTTGTAAACGATTTAAAAAAAATCATAATAAATCATTTTGTTTGTATACTGATAAGTGAAATATACAGAATTTTGAAAAATTCCTAAGTGTATAAATATAGACTTTGTATATATACTTATCATAGATATGTTTGTATGTGTATTGACTCCCGGATTGACCAAATCCATTTGGGTCAATCTGACTCTGTTTTGAAACACCGAGAGATTTTGCGTTGAGAATGGTGGCTGCATCAACATCTGCAAGTGGTAAAATGTCATCTGAGGTTAAGTTGGTTACCAGATCAAGATCGAGATCGTCCAACGATGGAGGATGTAAATTTGACATCTTTCCAGTGAACATTTCAGGCGATGTCACCTGAAAGTTTCATGGTATGATGGAGAATTCACATCCTCCATCGCCTGACTACCTCGATCTTGATCTGGACACCGACTTAACCTAAGATGACATCTTCCCACCTGCAGATGCTGATGCTGCGACCATTCTCAACCAAAAATCTCTCTGACTCAAACCCAAATAGATTCAGTCAAATTATATCATGATTTCATCTATATGGGTACTACACCCGAGGCAGGTCATAGACCTAGAAATCATAGTTCAAGTGGATCCCCTGTTCTGAAGACAGTTGTCCCTGGATCCGATCTCTAGATCCGTACTTGCACTTGAGTACGAACAATTTAGTTTGTATTTTTAAATTATTCACAACCTCTACTGAAAATGAATAAACTAGAATTATGGAAAGGCTAGACTTACCTGTCTATCTGGATCCATAACAATCATCACCCGTACATGTATCCATACTTGGACACCCACACCAGAGTTCCTACATGGATTCGTACACCCAAATCTTAAAATTTAGGTCATTAAGGATCTGATCTCTACATCTGCATCTGTATCAAACACCTGCACTAGAGTCTGAGCAACTTAGCTTGTATCTGTCAACTATTTATAAGTTATAACGTCTATAAAAATAAATCACTAGATCTATATGGAAAGGCTGGACTTACATGTCATGTTGAATCCATAACAATCACCACCGTTACCTGCATCCGTGCTGGAACACCCTCACTAGACTCCATACTTGGATCTGTACCTCCAAATCTTTAAATTTCGATTATGTTGGATCCGACATCTTGATCTGCCAGCATTGGAGTCCGAACAACTTAGCTTGTACTTGCAATTATTTTACACTTATACAGAAAATGAATTGACTAGATCTTTAGAAAGGCTAGAATTACCTGTCTTTTTGGATCCATAATAATCACCGCCTTTATCATTTATCGACAGGAAAATATATGAAAGTAACCATATATAGGTAGATCTCTTAGAAATTAATAATTATGAGACTAAACTTTTTTTGTAAGAGAGACTAATGCAATATACATTGAGGGAAAATGTTATCAAATTGTAAACAAGAAGGAATGATAGAATCTTAAACTGAGAGAGTTGGAAAGATAACTCAAGTTTTGAGTGCTCTATTTCATTCTTTTTTCTAAAGAAGCAATGCCGTTTTATCATGGGTGTAACTCTATATATATAATTAAAAAAATTTCTTGTAAGCGGCCAAGACACGTTATTTTGAACACTTGGCAACTTTTGATTCGCTCTTGTTTTGACTAAGAGTTGCCACATTATTTGAACACATGACATCATTTTATTGGCTTTGAACTTGGCTGAAATACCACGTCATTGAATACGTGACACAGTTAACGTTTAGGCCGTAAATTGAAATGGATCTTGGGCTTGAAATTTAAAAAAATGAGACTTAGTTTATTTGTCTAAGTCCAAATTAATTATCAATCCAAATAAGTTCAAGACTTGATCCAAATCTAGTGTGGATTAAATTAACCCAATTATTTTTGTCAGGAGCGACTTAAGCGTATAAGTGGCCTAAAGCAAAAATTAAATGGGGCCTTAAAATTAAATTGTTGATAACATTTATATAATTGATTTCTTCTAGTTCTCATATGATAATATAACAATTTTTATTTTAAATTATTTTTCATGAGTTATAGTACTCCAAATATGTCAAATTTCTTCTAATAATTCCCTTCATTTTTAATGAAATGTTTACTTTTTCTACAAATGGTATTCAATATTTGTTAAAAAATAATCATTTATAACCAATTATTATTAAAAAGTGAGGCCCTTAAATTTGGAAGGCCTAAGACACATGTCTTTTTTTAACACCGTCTAACCACCCTGATTTTTGTATGTGCTTACAATGTTCTGTTGAGATCTTATCCAAAAAAATATCTCATAAAAATCTAAAAATTTAAGAAATAAATCTTATGTAAAGCGCATCCCGTCTAAAAACATTTCATTAGTAGTAAATGGTAATAAATGTCATCGATTCATTGTGCTATAAAATTATGATATTCACATCAAATGCTTGGATTCAAAATAATTTGAATTACAACTACTTGAAATATAATACAAGCAGACCATCAACAAGCCTAGAGAGCTAGTGAACAAGGTAACAGAATTGTATTTTTGCTATAGTATGTTTCTAATTATGAGTATCATTTCTTCTTGCAATCATAAGTAATGTGAATTGCAATGACAAGTAGAATATACATCACTTGCATAAGATTAATGATGACCTACGAATTGCAGTACCTGAATTAGTATATAAATTCTACATTCCTCCATCATTACATATATCTTCTGAACATGAGAGTTCTTTATGAAAATATTCAAACTCTTTACAAACTAACAATTTGAAAATTTTTGTTGGTCTTTTATTTACATATTTACTCAACAAGTGAATCATCATGAAACCTTATTTCCTTCAGTACTATTACCAAATCGTAAAGTGGAACCTTCTGGATTCGTAGTGCATTGAGCTGTGTACACATCTACCAAACTGCACTTGCTTCATCCTCGATATACTAAGGACAACATGTACTGTACTTCAAATGTTCTAAAACTAAAATTGTTTTAAAACCTCTCAACTCGAGTTAAGCCGAAAGAAAATTGAAAAAAAGAAAGAAACTGGCTCCAAAACTTGTTCACAAGCAATATTGTTCATTCAATAACAACTTAGAAAAAATACAATGTTAAAGAGAACGACACGGAAAAAATAAGGATGGTATTGGTCATGGAAAGAAGACACTTGGAGCAGCCCATTCAACTCTAAGTATGAGATTTTGATAAGAATGACCATTGAGCTTGTTTATGGCCCTCTCAGCGTCTTCTCTATTCACAAAGTTGACAAAACCAAATCCTCTGCTCCTTCCTGTATTTTGATCAATCGCAACATACACTCCGTTGACATGACCAAAGGGACAGAACAGCTCCAACAAATCAGCCTCACGAGTGTTCTCAGAAATGTTGGTGATCCTAACAGAGTTTTCGTCATTTCTTCTTCTCATCTCAGTTCCCTCACCACTTCTACTCGTTGAAGCACCACCTGTCATGATCGGAGGAAAGTTAGCACTTTTTTGAGAATAAGCCCCAGCAGCAGGCGTTTCCCTTGACGTTGGAGGAACCACTGCTTGTGGTTTCCTCGGAATGGGCTTGATCACTATATGAGGCGCTTGTGATCCTTGTGGCCTCGCCATATAAGGCGGAGCATCAAACATCCAAGGAGACCTGATTGTATGATGTGGATTCATCCCGTGGGGTGGTGGTATCTGGGAAGTGCTGCCCATCTGTGTCTTTAAAGTCGCATTCTCCAATGTTAAATGTGATATCATACGATTCAACTCTTGGATTGTTGATTGCATTGTCCTCACATTATCCTCTAACTTCTCAACGTAATGTTTTCTCCTATTCCTATATGTACGAGAATTTACCCTGTCTCTCTCCAATTTTGATTTCTTCTTTTCATCTTTTTCACTACTAACATTTCTAATATTGCTACCGTCAACCACAAACTCAGATTGTTCGTGTTCAAATGCATTGTTTGAATCATCACTCACTTTATTTCTCTTCAAGTCCTTTAATCTAATTTCCTGTTCAGCTACTACCCCACATTTCACTGAATTATTCACAACATTAGGAGAGGAATTTACCAAATTATTCATGCCACAATTGCCAGAATGTTGATACTCTAATGAAGGGTAGTTCAAATTTATTGAATAACCGTTTCCAGACTCCATGGAAGCCTTGCGATTAGATGACTCTGGCGATTCATTCAGGTATTCAACATCAGGAGGTGGGAAGACATCATCGATGGATAAGTCGATCTCTGTTTCGACATCATCAAGCATGACTTCGTCTTCTTGTGCAGCAGATTCCACGTTGCTGTCATTATTGATTCCATTGTCTGGAGGTGGAACTGGGACACCCGAAGAGTCATTTTCCAATGGTTTATCTGAATTCTCCATCAGTTCAGTAAAACTTTCTTGCAACAAATTGAATTAAATTGTATATTCAAATGAGATGTTTTTACTCACAGAGAAGAGAGGGTATTGTGTTGGGGTAGGTGGGGTTTAGATCTGTTATATAGTGGGATTGTTGGGTTTTAAAAGGTGTGAATGAAATATGAAGTGTTGCGACTCTAATGAAAAGTTGCGACTTTTATGAACTGTTGCGACTCTTATGAACTGTTGCGACTCTTATGAAAAGTTGCGTTTTTTATGAAAAGTTGAGTTTTTTATGAAGAGTTGTGACTTTTATGAATAATTGCGACTTTTATAAAAGGTTGTGACCTTTTCAAAGAGTTGTAACTTTTCCAAAAAGTTACAAATCTTGATATGTTTTTAAAGCCATTAGCTTCTGTTTATGTTATTAATTTCTATTGTTGAATACATGTTTTAACCTTTGTTGTTATGCTTCTCCAAAGGTATTGTTTTTAGAATTTGTTAGTATGGATTAAATAACACATGAGATATCTTAATCTCATGAACCAAACAACTTCTAAGAGCATCTTTGGAAAGCAATTAAATTGGAGCGTACTTACTTAATTTCTAACATAAAAACCCAATCTCTTCTCTAGTTAGAATGATAAATCTTATTCGCGTATATTTGGATCTATTTCCGGAAAGTTTTACTGGTCTGATTGTGAATTTACATCCTCCATCAGAAGACGACTCTCTGGTGTCCCAATTCAACCTCTGGACAACAGAATCAACAATGACGACAACGTGGAATCTGCTGGACAAAAAGACGGAATCATGCTTGATTACCTCGTAATAGACATCGAGTCTGTAAATGACTACAAGGGTTCCCTTCACCGGAGTCTCAAGGTCTGGTAATTGTGGCGCCAATGTCATGAATAATTTGGTAACTTCCACTCCTAATGTTGTTGATTAGTAGAACATAAAATTAGATTAGAGGACTTGAAAATTAAAAAAAAAGTGAGTGATAGATTCAAACAATGTATACAAATACAAAAAATCTGATTTTGTAGTTGACTGTAGCAATGTTAGAAATGTTAATAGTGAAAAAGATGAAAAGAGGAGCAGCCCATTCAATGGCATTTTCTTGACGTTGGAGGAGCCACTGCTTGTGGTTTCCTCGGAATGGGCGTGATCACTAAATAAGGCGCTTGTGATCCTTGTGGCTTCACCATATCAGATAGAATCTCAAAGTCAGGGACCTGGCAGCAAAATCTGCGCATTAACAAAACTTGGTCAATAATTGTTTTCAAGAGTTGTGTGTCAACGTTGTTAGCATCAAACACTAATTATGAATGCACTTGTACTCATTTGTACCTCCATTCCCTTGACAAAATACTTGTTCTTATTGTGTCACCCAAAGCCAAGGATCCTAGAATCAGCTCAACAACATTGTGAGGCAAATTGCGAATTCTATCTGCAGCAGACCTCCCCATCTAATATGATCCTCCGTCGGACTCATCATAGTAGTGTCATCCTCAATTCAGAATGATTTTCATCCCGAATCAAACAGAAGAAAAATCAAAAGAATTGAGACTCTGATCTTTGACACAGAGCAAGCGACAACAAACAAGAGAACAACTTTTTTGGTGAAACCATGGTAACAAAATTGTAAATTTGCAAGCAAAGCATTAGAAATTGCATCCACGTGTGTTTATACACAACCTTTTGGGCTGCTTCAGTACACTATGTTGCATTCCTTGGGAGAGAATGAAATATATCACACGTTCCAAAGGATCCTTTCAGGCATTACGCTTGAGAAAGTAACAAAAAGGAGAAGTTAGTATTAATTGTCTGAAGAAAAAGCAGCCTTGTTGAAGTTCAAAACTTTGATGTTGTACCTAATGCTCTGGTAGACTAGCTGTTATGGTCTAAAATAAAGTGCGATAAAATTAGCCAAAAATTATAAGGCAAGTCCAATAATACATTTAGTAGGTTTCTCGATGATGGCCATTGCATCCAAAATACCCAAAGCCACTCTGTTAGAACTTAGAAGCAAATGAATTTTGCTGTTATGCTGAATTCAAAGTATTTCAAAAATCCCAACTTGATAAAATTCTAATTTTAGAGAAGAAATTTACTTAAGGATGAAATGCTTACTGCATTCCGTACGATTTCATTGAAATCTAAGAATTCATTTCTTAATAGCAATCAATATAGAGTGTAAGAGAAATGTAGAGTTGTAGATCCTCAAAACTGGTGCTTTTCGACAGTTAACAATAACTTCAGACATTAGCTAATTCCACAAGCAAGCATTGATGCATAACACACCAAAGTTCATGAAGGCATTGTTGGGATCGAAAATAAGCAGGTGTAAACGCGGAAGCAAACTTTGAAAGACCACGTATAAGAAGACAAACAAGAAATACACCAAAAGACACAGATTTAACGTGGTTCGGTCAATCGACCTACGTCTACAAAGGAGATGAGCAATCCACTATAAATATGAGAGTACAAAATACAGAGAGAAACAACCTCAACCAATTCACTCAGAATATATGGGAGGTTCGCACAAGTAATAAATTATCAAGCTTGTGACCCATAAATTCTCCCCCGAACCAAAACTCTCAAAGCCCTTAAGACTACGTTATGAATGCTGATTAAGTTACTCTCAAAGCCCTTAAGATTATGTTATGAATGTTGATTAAGTTAGAAGTAACATGTCTCTATTTATAGAGTCCTAAACTTTTTCCTACTAGAAAAAGGAGTAGTCAATCCAAAACTTTTTCCTACTAGAAAAAGGATTAGTCAATCCAAAACTTTTTCCTAAAAGGAAAACCTATTTATGGCAACAAATCAGGGCAAATAAAACCTAACAAATCTCTCCCTTGGCCTGAATTTCTAACAAAATAAATTTGTGCACCTTCTTGACTTAATCTTCAATAACTTGCTTCTCCTCTCCATAATCTCCTTTGCAAAATTTATGTCTCAACACAGAGAACCTCTCTGAAACAATTTCTCCAACAAAAATTTCATTACTGTAAAAAAGATTGCGGCTACAACTACACCCGCCAAGATGAACACCTCTTTCTAACCTGGTTCAATAATCGATTATCGAACCATTGAACCTGACTTCATCATTGAATCTTGATCTGATACCACTTGTTGGGACCAAAAATAAGCAGGTGTAAACGTGAAAGCTAACAAAACAAACCTTGAAAGACCACGAGTAAGAAGACAAACGAGAAATATACCAAAAGACACAAAGATTTAACGTAGTTCGGTCAATCGACCTACGTCCACAAAGGAGATGAGCAATCCATTATAAATATGAGAGTACAAAATACAGAGAGAAACAACATCAACCAATTCACTCGGATTACATGGGAGGTTCACATAAGTGGTAACGTATCAAGCTTGTGACCCATAAATTCTCCCCCTAACCAAAACTCTCAAAGACCTTAAGACTACATTGTGAATGTTGATTAAGTTAGAAGGAACATGTCTCTATTTATAGAGTCCTAAAATTTTTCCTACTAGAAAAAGGATTAGTCAATCCAAAACATTTTCTTAAAATAAAATCCTATTTATGTTAAGAAATCAGGGCAAATAAAACCCAACAAGCATGCTATCAATTTATTATTTGGTGGTTCGAGTGACTAAATGTCAACAACCAAAAGATCGTTCAATTCTTAATCAATGGTTATCTCATCTTGGATGTCAGTAGCATTGTGCAAATTTTGGTTTTACCCCTAAAAAATGTTATATGTTATCAGGTTTAATTCCTAAACATCAATTCCATCCTACTTTATTATGTTTCTTCATCTCGAGGAGTAAATTTAAAGGTTATCTGGTCTGAACGAACAAACGAGAGACGTTGCAATGTCTGAATCTACAAATGGAAACTATTTGAGTTGTAAACACTATATTTCACCTGAATGTACAAAATTGTTTAGGGATCAGTAAAGATGCATTTACAACACTAGAGGAACAGTTCCTTTAAAAGGAATCATGCAATAATAGGTCACATACTTCACACTTTCTATCAATACAACAACATAAATCGGAGAGGTGGACTTTTGTCCAATCATACCATCAGTATAGACACCACCAGCCTCTATTGGATCAACTAGCACATACACGACTATTGAAGAATGCAAACTATTTCTAGCAAGGTCATCTTTTTTTCCACGTCTTCCCTCATGTTCTTTAGATATATCGTCGTGAGAAACTCCCGAAACAGGAATAGAAAGACTATCATGGATCCTTCCATTTCTTCGCTTGTTGGTGCGTGTAGCATTCTGCCTCTGTTCAGTAGAAATATAACTAACACGGCAGCAGGAACGTTGACTCCTGGAAACGAGAACACATCGTCTGAGCTCAACATAGGCCCTGCACCTACGTAAACATTAATTAAACAAGATAGGGAAGTGGAAAATTGGAAGGTAACTTATCAGCACTTACCAGCAACGCCTTCGAAGAACCATTCTTGTGTAGAGAATAGCAGAAGAAAAGTATAAAATGAGGAAACCTTCTGCTAGCCCAAGATTGTTAACTAAGATCGGAAGATTCAACTAAAGAAGAGGAAGCTAGAAAGGAGAGGGAATATTTTGAAGAAGAAAACTTTAGTATAGAAGAAGACTACTTGATTTGGGTTGATTACAAATGACTATGACCACCCCTATTTATAACTAGAGTAGGGATGTTTCTTGAAGTTTTTCTAGATTGATTAACAAAAAAATCTAGATGACCTTATCTTCTAACTATCTAACAACAATCTAGATTTTTCTATAATCCACTATAAATATCTACTTCTCTAACCTAGATACATCAAGTACTTAAGGTACTACTCTTCATAACTCTAGAAAGTTCTAATAAATATCTAGGATTATTTATACCTCCAAAAAATCATCTTTATTTTTCACACTCCCTCTTAAAGTGATTATTTTGTAAACTACCCGACACTTGTCGTGGAAGAACTCAAAAGAAGCTTTGAGCCACGTCTTGGTTAAAATCTCGGCAGTTTTTTCCGAACTCCTCTTGCTTCATCAAATGATAAAAATTTTCTATTATCAAAGTGTAGAGAATAGCAGAAGAAAAGTATAATCAGTAAACCTTTTGCTAGCCCAAGATCGTTAACTAAGATCGCAAGTTTCAACTAAGAAAGAGGAATCTAGAAGGGAGAAAGAGTATTTTGGAGAGAAAAGACATACAAACACCATCAAAGTTGTTCCGTATTTGTATAAAGACACCTTAACTTTTAAAGTGTCCTATTACCCCACAACTCTAATTAATTTCTTTGTAAATGGGCCATTTTGACCCATTTTTTTGTCTATGTAGTGGCGCGTGTTGCTCAACTCCCTATGATCTAATTCAACCCGACCCTATTCTT
Organism: Solanum peruvianum; assembly: GCA_027705065.1. Lineage (NCBI taxonomy): Eukaryota > Viridiplantae > Streptophyta > Magnoliopsida > Solanales > Solanaceae > Solanum > Solanum peruvianum. The sequence goes on along the minus strand of JAKWJD010001762.1, from coordinate 56,432,684 downwards.
TAAAGAGAAGTCATCTTCTCCATTTCTTTTCTTCTCTGTTTGGCTTGTACCTTCAAGAAATTTCGTTAATTTTTCTTCATTCGGATTTTTTTTATTCAGCTATGGAGTTAGGTGACATCAAAATTTTGAATGTGGGATTGCTATTAGTTGCAACCCTTTTGGTAGCAAAACTCAGACCTAAATAACTCACACATTTATGCTAACTCAGAACAAAACCCACGCGTAACACTTTCTTGCACATTGCAAGAAAAGTTAAGGCAGATCCAATTAACAACAGTTCCTCCATTAACCATTTTCTTGTTCATCATGTTCCATTGGCCAACTTGTGGGAGACAATCTTTTTCTCAGCCATTATGGCCAGTTGTGATGCTTAGACAGGAGCATCCATAGCTTGGAAGTGTTTACTTTGAATTTATTGAACAAGAAAATCACATTCTTCATTGATCCAAATGTTCCTCGCCAATAGTGGTGTCTTATTTTCTTAGAGAAGATGATGAAGTGGTCAAACAAAGAGTATCAACGTTGATTTTGCTATGGAAAAAACTATGAAATTGAAAAATTAGGGCTAACAATGATTATTTTGGGTTTAAATTTGGGGAAGATGACATAAATTGATAAAATAATTAATAATAAACAAAAATAATGACATAGCACCTTTAAACTGGTCCATGGCAGTAAAAATAATGCATGACGCGCCTCATGTGCGTGGTAACAACTCAGACTAGGATATGGGTCAAAATGGTCCATTTACAAAGAAATTAAATAGTTTTGTGGGGTGATAGGACACTTTAAAAGTTAAGGTGTCTTAATGCAAATATAGGACAACTTTAATGGTGTCTTTATGTCTTTTTTCTCTATTTTGGATAGAAGAAATTTTTTTTTATAGAAGAAGACTATTTGATTTGGGTTATTCTTGAGGTACTTGGGTTACATACAAATGACAATGGCCACCCCTATTTATACTAACCTATGGATGATTCTAGATAATACAAAATCTAGATTATTCCATGACTATCTACAAATATCTAATTTCTCTAGAACATCTACAAGAAAAATCTAGTCACATTAACTACTACTCTAGATTATCTAGATATTTCTTCAAGATACTTATCTATGTGACTACACTAGATTATTTTAGAAACTTTCCTAAAGATTTAGGATGACATAACACATATATTGGACCCTAAACTTGGCTTCAAATTTTAACTTAATACTCAAATTTTCATAGTGCACAAATAGGCATTTTAAATATCCTATGTTTCAATAAATAAACAGGCGATTTTTGGAGCCAAAGTGCGTGAAATGCAAACGCTCCCACGTGTATTAGTGAGCCATGTGAATTATCTCGTCGCTGAGTTCCTAGACTCCCTCTTTCTCTTAATTTTTTGGCAGTTGTACTATTTGGAGAGACATCTACGATGGACTAGTTTGGAACTCCGATGCTCAAAATTTTAGAACACGCTTCTTCCGATGCAACTCCATAGTATTGGAAGATTTCATTAGTATTAGCCTCTTCATCTAAGTCAGTGATGATATTGTCATCTATTTCTTGTGACGCCTCAACACCATAATAGGATACACCATCAGATTTCCTTTCGATCTCTTCAATTACTTGTTTATCAGCTTTAGAAGTTTAGAAAGTAATATCATTTATCGCTTTGCCTGAAATTTGGCCTTTAAGGTAGGCTTCCCCATCTATTTGATCAACATTTTCTCCATTTGCTTCTAATATTTGATCTAACCCAATGAGTGACCTTGATATGGCTGATGATTGATCAGAAACTTTAACTTCCCATACATCTTTTTTAGTAATTTCTCCATAAAGGTCACCATCGACACACATAGCTCCAGACATTTGTTTGGAATCTATTTCCTTGATTTCTTCGATAAAAGCTTCCATATCACCGGTATGAACATCTTCAAGATTTTGTTACTTCATATCGATGAAATCATTGTCTTGCTTCTCTACATAATCGACTGCATTATATTCGAATCCTCGATAAAGTCTTCTTTAAGGTTGATGGAAACCATAACACCTATTGCTCGAGCCTCAGCTACTAAACAATTTTCCCAGTTTTCTTCTTCTTCAACAACTTTTTGAGCCATATTGCTCTCTTTGGCTCGACAATATCTTTTTATATGCCTTATTTCTCCACAATGATAACATCTGGAGGCTTCTTACCATAATAGTTAGAATACTCTTCCTTCTCTCTAGGTAGGCGTGATCCACCTGATGATCGAGATTGTAGCATATCTTTTGTTTCTCCTTTAAAGTTCCTTTTGGCTACAAGAGCATTTTCTTCTCCTTTGACAAATACACTAGCCAACTGCTTGGCTAGTAGTTCCTGTGACGACAACAAATTTTCAAACTCCTTCAAGGATGGTTATTGAGCCCATCCTTGAATTGACATCACAAATGGAATATATTTAGGCTTCAACCCACGAATGACTATTCTTCTCATTCGTGCTTCGGAAATAGCCTCTACCGGATTCAACAAAGATATCTCGGAACATAAGTTCTTGATCTTCAAAAAGTATCGGAGATAGAAAGTTTACCTTGAGTAGTATTAACCAGTTCATTTTCTAATATCTGCAGTTGAGCTTCATTTTTTTTGTTGAACAAGCAATCGAGGGTATCCCATATTTCATGAGATGATTTACATTTTATAATGTGATCAAATAAATCGATGGAGATTGTCCTCTTCAGAATGAACTCTGCCTTCGCATTAATCTGCTTATACTTCTTGTATGCACTGCTATTTTACGATCCATTAGCAGGAGGACTTGTGTCATACCCATTAACCACATCCCACAAATCCTCTCCCACAAGGTATGATTCCATACATATCTTCCATACCTTGTAATTTGACTGATTCAACAATTCAATCCCCGGTCCATTAACACAACCGTTAAAATCCATCTATGCCAACTAGTTGAATCTAGCACGAACTATAGTTGCGGATCAGCTTGCGGGTGTTATTTCAAGATCTAGTTGGTGGTAGATTCAACTAGTTTGCATAGATTGATTTAAACGATTGTGTTAATGGACTGGGGATGGAATTGTTGAATCATTCCAATTACAAGGTATGGAAGACATGTATGGAATCATATCTTGTGGGAGAGGATTTGTGGGATATTGTTAATGGTAATGACACAAGTCCATTGGCCGACGGATAGGAAAATAGCAGTGCATACAAGAAATGGAAGCAGGTTAATGCGAAAGCGGAGTTCATTCTGAAGAGGACAATATCCTCCGATTTATTAAATCACATTATAAAGTGTAAATCAGGTCACGAGATATGTAGAACCCTCGATCGCTTGTTCAACAATAAGAATGAAGCTCGGCTGCAAATATTAGAGAATGAATTGGCTAACACCACTTAAGGTAATCATTCTATCTCCAAGTATTTTTTGAAGATTAAGAACTTATGTTCTGAGATATCTTTGTTGAATCCGGAAGAAGCTATTTTTGAAGCACGAAAAAGAAGAATAGTCATTCGTGGGTTAAAACCTGAACATATTCCATTTGTGACGTTGATCAAGGATGGGCTCAACAGTCATCCTTGGAGGAGTTTGAAAATTTTTTGTCGTCACAGGAACTATTAGCAAAGAAGTTGGCTAGTGTATTTGTCAAAGGATAAAAAAATGCTCTTGTAGCCAGCAAGGGGAACTTTAAAGGGAAAACAAGAGATATGATACATTCTCGATCCTCAGGTGGATCATGCTCAGAGAAGGAAGAGCCTTCTAACTATTATGGTAAGAAGCCTCTCATATTTTATCTTTGTGGCGAAGTAGGGCACATAAAGAAATATTGCCGAGCTAAGGAGAGTAATATCACTCAAAAAGTTGTCGAAGAAGAAGAAGAAAGGGGAAATTGTTTTGTAACTAAGGTTTGAGAAATAGATTCCATGATTTTTATCAATCTTGAAAGAGAATAGATCGAGGATTCAGAATATAATATTGCGGATAACTTGGAGAAGAAAGAAACTGATGTTGTCGACATAAAGCAAGAAATTTTTGAAGATGTTCCAAGTGGTGATATGGTAGATTCCATTGAAGAAATAGAAAAAGAAGATCCCGAACAGGCAATATCTGAAACTACATGTGCTAGTGGCGACCTTTACAGAGAAAGCATCGATGGAGATGTATTGGAAGCGAAAGTATTTGGTCAATCATCTGCAATATCAAGGACAATTAATGGCATGGAGCAATTTTTGAAAGCAGATAGAGAAAGTAGATATCAAATAGAGGAAGAAATAGATATTAAAGTCTTGGAGTCAAACGATATGCTCTTTGAAAGTTCTGAAGCTACCAAAAAATATATCAAGGAGATAATAAGAGAATATGACAGTAGATCCTATGTTGGTGTTGAGACTTCACAAAAAATTGATAGTGCTTCTCTAGGTAATATAATTGTTGAGAAGTTGAGATAAAGGGGAAGTTTGAGAACTCAACAAGGAGATAATCTACATGGATCAAATGACGATGAAAAATCTTTAAGAAGGAAGAGAAGTCCAAAAGAAAAAGATGAGATTTTCACCAAGACGAAGCTCAAAGCTTTGTTTGAGTTCTTCCACAACAAGTGTGGGGTAGTTTCCAAAAATCACTTTAAGGAGGAGTGTGAAAAATGATAAACTTGATTTTTAAAGCATCATAGATTTTTCTAGATATTCTAGAGAAGGTGCTACAAGATAAGTTCACTAGAACTTTCTTGAAGATATTTTTGTAGTAAATGATAGAATAGTCTAGAGCTTGTCATGAACCCAAGCAAACCAAGAATCACCTTATAGAAGAGTATTCTTCCATAATCAAGTTCTCCTTTCTAGATTCCTCTTCAATCCTCCGATCTTAGTTAACAATCTTGGACTAGCAGAAAGTTCCTCAAGTATACTTTTCTTCTGTTATTCTCTACATTCTCAACCCAAAATCTCTTAATGTTTCAAAACCGAGTCAGATTAACGCAAACCCAAATGGATTCGGTCAATCCAGGAGTCAGCTGTTTGAGACCCGCGTTATCAAGTCCTCGTCAAAATTACATCATGATTTCATTGATATGGTACTACACCCTAGGCAGGTCATAGCCCTTGAAATCATTGTTTTAGTGGATCCCCTGTTTTGAAGACCGATATCTCTTATTTTTGTGGTTAATAGTGAAGGAGATGAAAAATGCAAATTAAGAAGAATGAGGAATAAGGAATGTTGTCAGTTTACATTGAGGAGTTAGACGAAAATAGTGGATTATGGATCCCTCATATGTTCATGCAACGAATATGAAAAATACTCCATTAGCGTATGGATCTAAATATTCATGGCTACAAAAACTTTATCGTAGATAACGGCAAGGCCGAGAGTAAGAACAAGAAGAAAGAAGAGCTCTAAGATAGTAAGATTTACAAGCTCTACATTTGATCTTCAAATAATAAAGTACTTCAAGTTGTGACTCTTAACACAATTTTAATACACGTAAAGTTTATGCGATCCTTAAAAACTTATTCATAGATATGTAATAAACATGCAAGACGTGTATTCTGAAACTAGTTATACTTTAAAACGGGAACATGTATAGAAAAAAGAAACAAATCTGAAAATACTGAACACTTATTTTTTGATAGGATGCTAAAACGGGAATGCAAGTCTGCCCTGTATCCTCTCTGTAATTTCGAATCAGAAACTATTGAACACTTATTTTTTGAGTGTTCTGTAGCTTCCAATGTGTCGAGAAGAGTATTGCCTTGGCAAGGATACATCGACAAGGAATCTAGCTAGCTAGATGCTTGAATCAGCTGAATTACTATCCAATTTAGCAAATTGTGGTTAGGAGATAGGGACATTATGCATAGTAATTTACTAGGCATGTCCGCAGAGTTGGAGTAAGGTCTGACGTTGTTTTTCTTTTTGAGCTGTGTGAAAGATGTTATTTTAAAATATAGTAAAGTTGCGTAGAACAGGTAACAACATGTTCCAACAGAATCCAAATTTGAATGAGATAAGCTTCCAGAAATAATTCATTCAGAGAAGGAAAAACTATTTCCTACTGGGTTAAGGAAATAGTTTGAGGCGATCAAGACAAAGAAAGAAAACTCTACTTGTTTAATGAAATAGTTTAAGGCGACATAGTTTTAAGGGAAAGAAGCGTAACATATTGTTGCGGCAAATACAAAAAGGAGTCCAAGTTGAGTTCAACAAGGTTTTGTAGAGGCAAAGACGAAGTTGAATCAAACAAGGAGTTGTTGAAGTTCTGATCTATAAATAGAGGCTAGTTTCATTAGAAAGATTGGCAGACTTACATAGAGAGAAGATCAAAACACGATCAAGAGGTTTGAGAGAGTTTTGACAGTTACTCGGGAGTGTTGCCAATTTGTGAGGAAAAAGTTGTAAGATTGTAATTAAGAGTTTTGATTACAATCAAGTGTGTGTATGATTCGTCTAACAAGTTTGAAAAATTTGACGGACAGTAGAAGACTTAAACCTGGGGGTTGTTGTCTTGGGTAGCTAGGAATTAGAATTTATATCTCTTAGCTGGGAATTAGAGTTTATGATTCCTTAGGTTACATAAGCTTGCAATCTTTTGTTGAGGTTAAAAGCTTAATGAAGTGGAGTTAAATCCTACAAATGTGTAAGTCGTGGTTTTTACCCTTATGAGTAGGGGTTTTCCGCGATAAAATATTGTGCCATTATTTTATTTGTTTTACAAACGTAACTGCTATAATCTGCAAAGGAACATATAGAATATATGTGTTCCTTAGGCAAATTTGGGGATCAGAATTCCAACAAGCTGTACTTTGCCACTTTGGTAATACTAGGTGTTTAGTTACCAAAAATAAAAACAAACAAAAAATTGACATGAAAAAATACCACTATATATATTGTGGATCTAATAGCTGAGTCCATAGGCTTAAATGAGAAAGATCAAAAGGTACCTCCACTTTAGATTATTAAGGATCCGAGATTTGTATATGTATCGGACACCTAGACCGAAGTCCGAGCAACTTAGCTTGTATTTGTCAATTATTCACAACCTTTACTGAAAATGTATCGACTAGATTTATGGAAAGGCTAGACTTACCTGTCTAGTTGGATCCATAACAATCACCACCCATACCCGTATCCATACTTGTACACCCGCACCAAAGTTTCTACCTAGATCTGTACACCCAAATCTTAAAATTTAGGTCATTAAGGATCTAATCTCAAAATCTGGATCTATATCGGGCACCTGCACCAGAGTCCGAGCAACTTAGCTTGTATTTCTCAACTATTTATAACCACTACAAAAAATTAATCGACTAGATCTATATGGAAAGGCTAGACTTACATGTCATGTTGAATCCATAACAATCACCACCGGTACCTGCATCCATGCTAGAACCATACTAGACTCCGTACTTGGATATGTACCTCCAAATCTTTAAATTTCGATTATGTAGGACCCGACATCTTGATCTGCATCTGTATCGGACACCTGCATTAAAGTCCGAACAACTTAGCTTGTACTTGCAATTATTCACAACTTATTCTGAAAATGAATTTGCTAGATCTTCGGAAAGGCTAGACTTACCTGTCTTGTTGGATCCATAACAATCACCGCCTTTTCATTTATCGACAGGAAAATGTATGAAAGTGACCATATATAGAGGTAGATCTCTTAGAAACTAATAATTAGGAGACTAAAATTTTTTGTAAGAAGAGACTTGATGCAATATTCATTGAGGAAAAATGTTATCAAATTGTAAACAACAAGGAATGATAGAATCTTAAACTGAGAGAATTGGAAAGATAACTCAAGTTTTGAGTGCTCTGTTTCATTCTTTTTCCAAAGAAGCAATGCCATTTTATCATGGGTGTATATCTATATCTATAATGAAAATTTTGATTGTAATCTGCCAAGACACGTTATTTGAACACTTGGCAACTTTTGATTCACTCTTGTTTTGACTAAGAGTTGCCACATTATTTGAACACGTGACATCATTTTGTTGGCCTTGGATTTGGCTTAAATGTCACGTTATTGAATACATGACACGAGTTAACGTTTGGGCCGTAAATTGAAATGGATGTTGGGTTTGAAAATAATAAAAATGAGACTTAATTAATTGTTCTATGTCCAAATTAATTATCAATCCAAATAAGTTCAAGACTTGATCCAAATTTAGTATGGATTAGACCCAATATATTTTTTATCTGCTTAAAATGTTCTTTTGAGATCTTATCCAAAAATGATCTTATAAATCGCTGAGAGTACTTGTCTAAAATATTTCATTATGTAGTAAATGGTAGTAACAAATGTCATCAATCTATGATATTCATTTGACATCAATTCATGATATTTTTTTGATATTCACATAAATACATCAGGATTGATTGTTAAAACTCTTGAAATCAGGAAAATGACGATCTTAGCCATTTCAAAATTTTAAAAATTTAAGAAATAAATCCTATGTAATTCGCATCCTGTCTAAACACATTTCATTATCAGTAAATGGTAATAAATGTAATTGATTCATTGTTTTACAAAATTATGATATTCACATCAAATTCTTGAATTCAAATGGGCCGTGAAATAATTTGCCACAACCCGATTACTCGAGTCATGATGGCACTTACTGTAACCCACCCGTAGATAAGTCAACCCGTAACCCAGAACAACAAGTAATAGGTCTGAGGATAGAAACTAAACAAGAGTAGAAAAATTTAAGAAAACAATATAAACAGGCGGAAGCAAACCAAAACATATATACAAATAAAGATCCCTCCGAGAACCTGGAAGTCACTAGTACAGAGCTACTAACAAAACGAGTTCAAGTCACAAAAGTGGACCACAAAGACAGGACTGTCTCGAAAGGTAAAAGACAAGTCTAAATATACAGATGGAGACTAAAATAGTACAAAACACTGAGTGCTCACCCCCATCTTCGGATCAGACTACTCCAAACTAGATCAATGCTCGCCACTAGTGCTCAACCTCCATTACGAAAACAAATGTAGATCGTAGCATGAGTACCAAAACAGCAGGTACCCAATAGGCATCATAGGCCGACTGAACTTGAAAAGTAAAAGCAATATGAAAAAAAGGAATAACTCAAGCAGAGGTCAAGAAAGAAAGTCTAACTAACAATAGAATGCACACGAGTGTATAAAGAACTAACTATAGAAATTTATAAGCTAATTACTCCTAACTGGACCTCTATAAGCCAGAAGGTTCACTAGTGCACAAATTTAAATAAAAATCCGAGTGGACCCCCATAAGCCCGACAAGTACACAAAATAACTATAACTAAATGAAATCCAAGACGAGAACATCGAACCAGAACCTCAACCCCAATTAGTACAATCTGACAGTACGGAGGCTGGACATCAAACCGAATGCTCACCAGAATTGCCCAAGTAACCAATCACAAATATTGAGTAACTGAGGTCGGGCCTCTAATTGGATGCTCTAAATAAGTATTCGGGTAATCGAGCCTGGACCTTGAACCGGATGCCCTTCAAAAATATCAATAAGGTCAAGGCCGAAGCTCGAATCCGGATGCCCGACAAAGGTGCCGTTATAGTTGTCGAAAATCTAATCGATCCATGATCATAAATTTCAGTGGAACGTAGTCCACACTAATTAGCCAATCAATGTAAATCCTTGGAACCAAATCAAAAAGCAACTTCAAATCACAAAGTGAAACTCAGTGTCACCGACATAACTCGTGAAGTTATAACATCGAAGAGATATGGATAACCATCTTCAGAATAAACGTATCACCTAGATAAGATCCAAACTATCATACTCAATCCTGCTACACAATCAATAGGGATCTAACTTGGCCAAGCGACATCGAGGCAAAACTAAGGCATATCGGTTCTAAATCATGCAATTCTAAGAAAAACCCTAGTCAAACCTAAATTAAGGCCCAACATGCTTCAAATAAATAATAATCAAGCATACAAGTACTCCACATAGCAAGGAGGATAAATTGATAACACATAGCATGCTCACAGTTACTCGATAATTCCTGAAATAGGTTGAAAACATGATTTCTGACACCTATGCATGATTTAAATACTACCAAACCCAAATCTCAACTAATCAACATGCATTCACATGCTCAAGCCCAATTGAAGAGAGGAAAGTTGTAGCCTACCTGTAGGCCGATCACGCGTGCTCCAAAATCACTTCTCCGGAGTCTTTCCTTTCCGAACGGCCACGAAACGCTGCCACGTTATCAAAAATAGAGTCACAAAGTTATCACAGTCATTTAGACAGTAACATCGCAAGAAAAGACACGGACCAATATCGGGGTCAAAATGGAAAAGTGCGCTGGAAATTCCAGAATTAACCCCAAAAATAGGTCCTAAATACCTCCCTGAACACAATTCAGGGCTCACAACAGTCACAAAGAACATGCAACAAAAAACTCAAAGTTACACTAAAAGGGATAACAATGACAACAACTATTTACGAGAAATTACCAGAAACGAGGGTCCAACTATTGAAACCAACCATACCACGACAATCCTCCCAAAAAACTCCACAATCTAGGCTCTTGAATCACCAAATTCGGACCTAAAATGGCCAAGAAATGAAAAATGATTTTCCAAAATTTCGCAGCTAAATGATAATTCTTACCTCCAACAAAGCTTCAAATATAAATTCCAATCATGCCAACATGTTCTCCTAAAAAAACACTCAAGATAGCCCCACGAATCACTAGAATCAGACTTGAAATAAGAGAGTAGTGAAGGCTTGAAGTTGAGAAATGAGGCTGAAATGGGTCTTTTAAGGCCAAACTGGTTGCTAAATAGTCCAAAAAATGGTCGTTAAAAGCTCAAAATCTGATCTAAAAGGGTTACACAAAATTTTAGTTTTAGCTATTTTTTAAAGTCTCAACGGGGTGCTTGGAATTCACTCGGAACCCGATAAAAATTAAATAGATATCCTACCTTACCGAATTCTACATTACAGACTCAATGGCGTACTCAGAATTTTCAGGAGAGATTATCTCGATAAAAAGTGTGTCCCACTCCCAAAGGTCATTCTAACCAAAATCCATTGAGGGGCTCGGAATGAGTCCGGAGGCCTTGCGAGTCAAATAAAAGGTCGTTCTTGACCAAACTCGACATTTTGGGGCTAATAACGCATTTTCCAAGAATGTTGACCAAAGTCAACCTTAGGCTAAATTTCAAAGGCTAAAATGCCTAATGGTCCAAACTCACACTGAAGGCCTCGATACTCGTGTCAACCATGCTAATAATCTAATTTGGTCTTTACAGAGCTGATGGAACTGTTAGAATTTCATTCTGAGGTCGTTTACCTGAAGTTTTGTCTAAAGTCAATTATTTAAGTTTCAAAAGCTCCAAAACAGGGAAACGGGCATAAAACCCAAACGAACGACCAATCAATCGAACAGTCACTGTCAACAGACTATAAATGATTTGGGATCACTATAGGAATGCTATAAACGACAGAAAGGAGACATTAAGGAAAAAATGACTGGGAGAGTCCTGTCAACAAGCCTAGAGAGCTGGTAAACAAGGTAACAAAATTGTTATTTTGCTAGCAAAGCATTAGAGCTATTACATAGATATCTTTGGAGACATCATCACCTGTCATATGAGTTCCCCAATAGTGAATTTCCAGTCCGAAGCTAAAGTTTCAAAGGAATTCTTATGGAAGAAAATGACTGCTGGTTTCCCCATTTTTCGTAGTTTTTCTATTTTGCCGGTGTGATTCTGCTGGTATCCAACATCAACCATTTTCTTCCAATTATTTGTTTGCCCTGAGTAACGTGAATTGGAATGACAAGTAGAATATACATCACTTGCATAAGATTAATGATGACCTAGGAATTGTACCTGAATTAGTATATAAATTCTACATTCTTCCATCATTTTCATTCTAATAACAGTGTATCCTTATTTCCGCAACATATATCTTCTGAACATGAGAGTTCTTTATGGAAAATATTAGAAATATTTACAAACTTCCCCTAATAAACAAGAGGAAATGATTAATTACAAGACAATAATACACAACTCTGATGATTTTAAATTTTCTTTTTTCGAAATTAATTTTCCAAATAATTGCTTACTTCTTGGGACTGTGCCTCATTTTCTTTCCCTAAAATAATCTTCCTATTGAAATCGTAAAGTGAAACCTTCTGGATTCATAGTGCATTAAGTTGTGTACACATCTACCAAATTGCACTTGCTTCATCTCTGGATATACTAAGGACAACATGTACTGTCCTTCAAATGTACTAGGGGCGGGCTAACTGAAATTGTTATAGAACCTCTCAACTTAAGTATAGCCGAGAGAAAATTGGGGAAAAATGGCTCCAAAACTTGTTCACAAGCAATATTGATCATTCAATAACAACTTAGAATAAATACAATGTCGAAGAGAGCAAGTCTACAGACGCGGAGAAAATAAGGAGGCATTGGTCGTGGAAAGAAGACACTTGGAGCAGCCCATTCAACTCTAAGGATGAGATTTTGATAGAATAACCATTGAGCTTGTTTATGGCCCTCTCGGCATCTTCTCTATTCACAAAGTTGACAAACCAAATCCTCTGCTTTTCCTGTATTTTGATCAATCCCAACATACACTCCGCTGACATGGCCAAAGGGACAGAAGAACTCTAACAAATCAGCCTCATGAGTGTCCTCAGAAATGTTGGTGACCCTAACAGAGTTTTCGTCATTTTTTCTTCTCATCTGAGTTCCTTCACCACTTCCGCTCATTGAAGGACCACCTGTCATGATCGGAGGAAAGTAAGCACTCTTTCAAGAACCAGCCCCAGCAGCAGGCACTTCCCTTGACGTTGGAGGAGCCACTGCTTGTGGTTTCCTCGGAATAGGCTTGATCACCAAATGAGGCACTTGTGGTCCTTGTGGCCTTGCCATTTAAGGCGGAGCACCAAACATCTAAGGAGACCTGATTGGATGATGTGGATTCATCCCGGGGGTGGTGGTATCTGGGAAGTGCTGACCATTTGTGACTTAAAGTCACATTCTCCAATGTTAAATGTGATATCATACGATTCAACTCATGGATATTTGATTGCATTATCCTCACATTATCCTCTAACTCCTCAACGTAATGTTTTTTCCCATTCCTCCTGTCCCTCTTGTTGCGGAAGCCGAATATATAGAGAGTGATGGAATCACAACTACTATATCTAAAGGTAACTAATAAATAGTAAATGAGACAACAAGAGAAAGAACACCAAGAATTAACGAGGTTCGGCAAACTTTTGTTTTCTTTTGCCTACTACTCGGACACAACCAACCAATATTTATTTCACTCCAAAAGAGTACAAGTGAAATACTACAAGAGAGAAACAAGAACAAATGCCGTAGGAGATGAGAAGGCAAGTAAGAGGTGTATTACAAATGAATTAGGAGCTACCTATTTATAGGAGTGAATTCTTTCTATTGATGTCATCCATGACATCACAATATATCAAAATGTCAACATTTACCTTGTGAAATCAATTTATGGTTCACCTAAATTTCACCTACAAAGTTGTATCTTGACTTTTATACAATGAAGAATTATCCTCCTAACTACCATATCTTCTCATTAATCCATTTTTTAATCTTGTCAAATTTAACAAATATCCACCTTGGCAAGATTCTCCATTTTCAACTTTCTCTCAACAACAATTTTGATTGTGTCTTCAACCCTAATCTTCAATGTTCAACAATGTTGATCAAGTTCAAATAATGTTGAAACTTGACCGCAGTCACCACTTTTGTCAACATATCGGCGGCAGGATTATCTGTAGTATGAATTTTCTGCATTATGACTCCACCATCTTCTATGATTTCTCGTATTAAATGTATCGGACGTCAATGTGCTTCGTCCTTGCATGATAAACTTGGTTCTTTGCTAATTGAATAGCACTCTGACTATCACAAAATATTGTGATTTCTTCTTGTCCAATACCAAGCTCTCTAAGCAATCCTCGAAGCCAAATTGCTTCCTTCGCAGCCTCTGTAATTGCCATGTACTCTGCCTCAGTGGTAGGCAAAGCAACTGTTGACTGCAAAGTAGACTTCCAACTAACTGGTGCATTTGCAATAGTGAAAACATAACCAGTAGTTGATCTTCATTTGTCCAAATCACCTGCATAATCTGAGTCACAATATCCAACAAGATACTGACTATCTTTCTGCTCGAAAACCAAACCAACATCTACAGTATTATGAATATACTGTAGAATCCATTTTACAGCCTGCCAATGATCCTTTCCAGGATTGTGCATATACCTGCTTACAACTCCAACAGCGTGTGAAATATCTGGCCTTGTGCAAACCATTGCATACATCAAGCTACCAATAGCATTAGCGTATGGTACTCTTGACATATATTCTCGTTCAGCTTCATTATTAGGTGACATATCATCACTAAGCTTAAAATGAGGAGCAAGCGGAGTGCTAACCGACTTCTTTTTTTTATTCATACCGAATCGCTTTAGTACTCTCTTCAAATATTCCTTTTGAGATAAATAGAGTTTCTTTGAATGTCTATCTCTTTTATCTCCATGCCAAGAATCTTCTTTGCCTCACCCAATTCCTTCATCTCAAACTCCTTTCTTAGTTGAATCTTTAGCTTCTCAATTTCCTCTTGACTCTTAGAAGCTATCAACATATCATCAACATATAGGAGAAGGTATATAAAGGAATTATCTTCAAGCTTACGCAAATACACACAATGTATTTGCTTCTTATTTACCTTTGCTGCAACATAAACTTGTCAAATCGTTTGTACCATTGTCTAGAAGATTGTTTCAATCCGTACAATGATTTTTCGAGTTTGCACACCATATTTTTTTCCATCAACTTGAATCCTTCTGGCTGAGTCATGTAGATTTCCTCTTCCAAGTGTCCATGTAAAAACGCAGTTTTTACATCCAACTGAACTAGTTCCAAATTCAATTGTGATACAAAAGCAAACAAAACTCTAATGGAGGAGCATTTCTGAACTGGAGCGAACACCTCATTATAATCAATTCCCTCCTTTTGAGAATATCCTTTGGCCACAAATCTTGATTTGTAGCAAACATCTTTTTGGTTAGGAAATCATTCTTTCTTTGCAAATACTCATTTGCACCGAATTGCTTTCTTGCCCTCCGGGAGATTGGCCAATATCCATGTATGATTCTGATGAAGGGACTGCATTTGTTCATCCATGGCATTCCTCCACTTATCTTCTTGGGAACTTTCGACTGCGTCTTTATAAGTGGTAGGAATGTCATCGGCTGCAATTGAGTTAGCACAAGCCACCATATCTGTGAGTCGAGCAGGTTTTCTTATTGTCCTTTTTGGCTTGCTGGTTGCTATTGATTCAAGTTGTGGTTGAGGTTCTTGAGATGGAACCTCTTCTTCGACTGGCTCTCCATCAAGAGGAAAATTTTCTGTTGTTTCCTCATTTGATCCTTGTGTTGGGAAAATTATCTTTCCCTCAAACTCCACCTGCTTTGAAGCACCATCAATTTGTTTGACTTCTTCAACTGTTACCTTATTTGTCAAGGTAGATTCATCAAAGGTAACATCCCTGCTGAAAATGACTTTTCTGTCTCTGGACACCATAAACGGTATCCTTTGACTCCAGAAGTAATTCCCATAAATAAAGTTCTTTGCTCTTGGGTCCAATTTTGAACTCTTTTACATGATAATATGCAATTGAGCCAAATACATAAAAGAACCATAATCTTCAGCAGGTTTTCCATACCATTTTTCAAATGGTGTCTTCCACCAATAGCAGCAGATGGTAGACGATTAATGAGGTGGCACGCATATGTCATTGCCTCAGCCCAAAATTCTTTGCCCAAGCCAGTATTGGACAACATACATCGAACTTTCTCCAGCAAAGTTCGGTTCATGTGTTCTGCCACTCCATTCTGTTGTGGTGTATTTTTTACGGTGAAATGTCTAACGAT
Organism: Solanum peruvianum; assembly: GCA_027705065.1. NCBI lineage: Eukaryota > Viridiplantae > Streptophyta > Magnoliopsida > Solanales > Solanaceae > Solanum > Solanum peruvianum. The sequence continues at coordinate 56,416,752 of JAKWJD010001762.1, read as the reverse complement.
GCCATTTTCCTCACAAATTTTTTGAAAAAGATCATTTTTGTATTCGCCACCATTGTCTGTGGGAAGACACTTGATCTTTCTGCCACTTTGAGTTTCTATCATCGCCTTCCATTTGAGAAAAATTCCCAATACTTCATCTTTTGTTTTCATCGTATACACCCACAATCTTCGAGAAAAGTCATCAACAAAGGTTACAAAATAGTGTTTCCCACCTAATAAAGGTGTTTTGGAAGCACCCCAAACATCCGAATGAACATAATCCAAAATACCTTTAGTATTATGGATAACTGTTCCAAATTTAACCCTTGTTTGCTTTCCCTTGATACAATACTCACAAAACTCCAAGTTGCAAGTTTTTACTCCTTTTAGCAATCCTTGATCTGATAAGGTTTTCAAGGATTTCCCTCCAGCATGCCCCAAGGCATATGCCACAGCTTGGTCATTTCTGCCTCCTTCTCGTCATTGGACTGTTCGCTGTGTCCCAATACTGTACTACCTTGGTAGTGGTACATGTTATTATTTTTCTAATTGCCTTCATTACCACCAGTGCACCAGAGCATATTCTCATCACGCCATTATCTGCAATGACTTTGAACCCCTTTGATTCTAGGGCTCCTACAGGAATGAGATTTTTCTTCAAATCTGGTACATATCGAACATCTGTTAATGTTCTACTTAATCCATCATGGTTCCTTAATCGGATTGAACCAACACCATATGCGGTAAGAGGATTATTGTTTGCAGTGAGAATAACTCCACATTCTCCTTCTTGTAAATCAATAAACCAGTCCCGATTGGGACACATATGATAACTACAAGCTGAATCCATCAACCATACATCAGATGATTTGGATGGATCTGTTGTTAACTAGTGAGTAATCGGAATCATCACAATCAGCCACATTTGAATCCATGACAGCCTTCCCATTATTTGGTTTGGCTTTGCTATTCAACTTTGGGCAGACTTTCTTCCAATGCCCTTTTTCTCGACAAAAGGCACATTCATCTTTGCTGAGTCTCGATCTTGACTTGGATCTCCTTTCTTCGTTCTCATATGGTTTTGAGAATGACCTCTCACAAATAGTGCTTCTGCTTCTCCGTCTTTGTTTTTCTCTCTTTCTTTGTTCATAACTGTATAAGGCAGAACAAACTTCTTTGAGAGATACTTCATCATTCCCATGCAGTAGAGTCATTTCAAGATGCTCAAACTCATTGGGAAGTGAACTTAACAACATTAAGGCCATATCTCCATCCGTAAAATTCACGTCCATATTTCGCAAATCTGTCGCCAACTTATTAAAGCTGGTGATATGATCATTCATTGTGCTACCGGGAACATAAGTGAAGCGTAACAGTCTTCTTTTCATGTAAAGTTTATTTTGACTATTTTCTTCAAGAATTTCTCCTCCAATGAATTCCATAATTATTTGCAGATGTTTCTTCGTGTATGGATACTTTTGTTCTCTTGCAAGTAAGATCGAATGGTACCGCAAGCAACACGGTTGATAATTTTCCAATCTTCTTCTCCTACACCGTCTGGTTTCTTTTCTTCAATGGCAATATCTTGCCCTTGTTGAAAAAGAACATCAAGGACCTCGCCTTGCCACATTCCGAAATGTCCTGACCCGTCAAAAATTTTAACTGCAAATTTCGCATTTGACACAATTCATGTCATAAGCGAAGATGCCAATGATGACGTATTATTGACACTTGATGTGGACTCATCAATTTTCTTGTCTCCCATTTTACTACAAATACTATTTACCAGCTTACAATGCAAAGACCAAAGTAAATCTTTTTCTGATGTGGAAGTTCAGACTATGCTGCAACCACAGAGCATACTCAGATAATACCTTGGCTTTGATACCAATTGTTGCGGAAGCCGAATATATAGAGAGTGATGGAATCACAACTACTATATCTAAAGGTAACTAATAAATAGTAAATGAGACAACAAGAGAAAGAACACCAAGAATTAACGAGGTTCGGCAAACTTTTGTTTTCTTTTGCCTACTCCTCGGACACAACCAACCAATATTTATTTCACTCCAAAAGAGTACAAGTGAAATACTACAAGAGAGAAACAAGAACAAATGCCTTAGGAGATGAGAAGGCAAGTAAGAGGTGTATTACAAATGAATTAGGAGCTACCTATTTATAGGAGTGAATTCTTCCTATTGATGTCATCCATGACATCACAATATATCAAAATGTCAACATTTACCTTGTGAAATCAATTTATGGTTCACCTAAATTTCACCTACAAAAGTTGCTATCTTGACTTTTATACCAATGAAGAATTATCCTCCTAACTACCATATCTTCTCATTAATCCATTTTTTAATCTTGTCAAATTTAACACCTCTCAATTTTGATTTCCTCTTTTCATCTTTTTCACTACTAACATTTCTAACATTGCTACGTCAACCACAAAATCAGATTTTCCGTGTTTCCATTGAATTATTCACAACATTCGAAGAGGAACTTACCAAATTATTCATGCCACAATTTTCAGAATGTTGATACTCTAATGAAGGGAAGTTCAAATCTATTGAATCATCCAAACCCTTGTAGCCATTCCCAGACTCCATGGAAGCCTTGTGATTAGATGACTGTGGTGATACATTCAGGTATCCAACATTAGGAGGTGGGAAGACATCATCGATGGATAAGTCGATCTCTGTTTCAACATCTTCAAGCATGACTTCATCTTTTTGTGCAGTAGATTCCACATTGCTGTCATTATTGATTCCGTTGTCTGGAGGTGGAATTGCACCCGAAGAGTCATTTTTCAATGGTTTATAGATTCCACATTGCTGTCATTATTGATTCCGTTGTCTGGAGGTGGAATTGCACCCGAAGAGTCATTTTTCAATGGTTTATCTGAATTCTCCATCAGTTCAGTAAAACTTTCTTTCAACAAATTGAATTGAATTGTATATTCAAATGAGATGTTGTTACTCACAGAGAAGAGAGGGTTTTGTGTTGGGGCTGGTGGGGTTTAGATTGTTATATAGTGGGATTGTTAGGTATTAAAAGGTGCAAATGAAATATGAAGAGTTGCGTCTCTTATGAAAAGCTGCGACTTTTATGAAGAGTTGCGATTTTTATGAATTGTGATTTTTATGAAGAGTTGTGACTTTTATGAAAGATTGTGACCTTTTCAAACAGTTGTAACTTTTCCAACGAGTTACAGATCTTGATATGTTTTACAGCCATTAGAGTTTCTGTTTATGTTATTAATTTCTATTTCTGTTGTTGAATACATGTTTCTACCTTTGTTGTTTATTTTTTCAAAGGTACTGTTATTTATAAGTATTTATTAGTACAAATTAAATGACAGAGGAGATATCTTAATCTCATGAACCAAACAACTTCTAAGAGCATCTTTGGAAAGTAATTAAATTGGAGTGTACTTGCTTAATTTAAAACATAAAAATCCAATCTCTTCTCTAGTTAGAGTAATAAAATCTTATTCGCGTATATTTGGATCTATTTTCAGAAAGTTTTACTGATATAATGGTGAATTCACATCCGCCATTAGAAGACAACTCTTCAAGTGTCCCAATTCCACCTTTGGACAACAGAATCAACCATGACGACCATGTGGAATCTGCTGCACACAAAGACGGAATCATGCTTGATAACCTCGTAATAGACATTGACTTAAGAGTACTTGTCTAAATATATTTCATTACGTAGTAAATGGTGATAAATGTCATGGATTCATTGTTTTATAAAATTATGACATTCACATCAAATGCTTTGATTCAAATGGGCCACAAAATAATTTGAACTATACTGACTTGCAATTTAATACTACTACCATATCAAGTTCCAGATGTCTAAGTTGCTGAAATGTAAGAAACTGAGAACTTAAATGATATTTGATGAATGCGCGCATATGTGAAAGCTGAATTCCTCGACATTTTTCTTTGACAAGAAGGGTATCCAATGATTAATATCATTCCAACAAAAGTAGCTTTTAGCCGCAATAAATATACACATTAACAAAGTTATCGACACATTGATAAACTTTGTTTGCCTTCAAGTTAAATTTGTTGTTTCATACGCAAGTTTAGTTTGTTGGTCTTTTAATGAGCTAATACTATCGTCTATCATTTACGTATTTACTCAACAAGTGAATTGTTCTGTTTTCAATCTTCAGATAAAACTATTTTTTCTGCTTTATTTTTTAAAATGAATAATTTCAACTTTGTTCTGTTTTGAAGCATGATCTAAGCAATTGAAAACTGAAAAAGGTTCAAATATACTCTTAACAATTAAAAAGAGCAAGTATACTCTTATTTGGAACTTTCGATAGCATTAGTGTGAAGGGAATATTTGGACCTTTTTAATTGTTTGGGATATATTTGAGTTAGAGGCAAGGTTTGGGAGACAAATGACCGATGTTAGAGGCAAGGTTCATAAGCCTGTTACGTACCAATGTTATCCTCAAATGGCTTTCTATTGTCTCGTCATGGACACTATACCAAATCATGAAGTGGAGCCTTCTGGATTCCTAGTGCATTGACCTGTGTACACATCTACCATATCTGCACTTGCTTCATCTCTCGATATACTAAAGACGACATGTACCGTCCTTCAAATGTCTTAGTGCTAACTGAAATTGTTTCAAAACCTCAACTCTAAGGATGAGATTGTCATAACCATAACCGTTGAGCTTGTTTATGGCCCTCTCAGCATCTTCTCTGTTCACAAACTTGACAAAACCAAACCTCTGATCATTCCTCTATATTGATCAATCGCAACATACGCTCAGCTGACATGACCAAAGGGACGGAACAGCTCCAACAAATAAGCCTCACGAGTGTTCTCAGAAAGCTAGGTTGGTGACCCTAACAGAGTTCTCTTCATTTCTTCTTCTCATCTCAGCTCCTTCACCACTTCTGCTCTCTGCAGCACCATCTCTCATGATCGGACGGACTAAGCACTCTTTTGAGAACCAGCTGCAGGCGCTTCCCTTGATGGTGGAGGAGCCACTGCTTGTGGTTTCCTCGAAGTGGGCTTGATCATCAAATAAGGAACTTGTGATCCTTGTGGCTTCACCATATCAGTAAGAAGCTCAAAGTCAGGGACCTGGAGGCTAAATTTGCATAGACGGTCATCAACAAAGCTTGGTAAATAATTGTTTTCACGAGTCGTGTGTCAACATTGTTAGCGCCAAACACTAATTATGAGTGTACTTGTACCCATTTGTACCTCCATTCCCTTGACAAAATACTTGTTCTTATTGTTCCGTGTGAAGGGGGGATCCTGGAATCTGGTCGCCAACATTGTGACGCAAATTGCTAATTCCATCTGCAGCAGACCTCCCCATCTGATATAATCCTCTATCAGACCATTATAAAAGTTTCATCCCCAATTCAGAATGATTTTCATCCTGAATCAAACTGAAGAAAAATCAAAGGAATCGCAACTGTGCTCTTTGATACAGAGCAAGCAACAACAAACAAGAGAACAACTTTTTCGTGATCTAAGAGAATTAAAAATGCAAGCTAAAACTCACCGGGAATGTTAGAAGTGTAATCAAAATCTCCTACCTTTAATACATCGTCTGAATTAGTCATAGGATCCACAAAGTTGCACACTGATTAACGTTAGGCGAGTTAAGCTGAAGAAACTATATTCAATCAATCTCTTCTAATTTGGGCAACATATGTTTCATCAATGTTTTTGAATAACATTTGAAACTACCATGGCAATTAAGTTGTTCGAAATATCAGTTGGTTATGATATCTACCAATGTGAATCTGCAATACGTGAATTGAAAGCTTCCGTTCAAAAGAACCTAATGATAAACCCCACATGAAACCTAATAACAGATAGTATTAAATAATAGTATTAAATAATATTAGTATTTACTGTGTACTAATCCTAGTCCTATTAGGATTAGTACTCCTTCCTATATCTCCTATATATATCTCCCATGTATTCCCTTATTAGGTTAACACTTCAATACAATCAATATTCCTTCATGGTATCAAGAGCCTGAAAACCTAGATCTTCTTTTCTCTAGGTTTTTTTTCTCTCTTTAGGGCACCGATCGTTCCCTCTCTTCTCTTGGGCGGCGGCAGCCATGACAACCGAGATGGATCCTCTCGATTCACTTTCTTCTGGCGTTAAACTCCTTCTCAGGCATCTTCATGCCCTGATTCCCAAAAAATTATCAGACATAAATTACCCTACATGGAAATCACCGTTCTTACAGCCCTTGAGGCCAATTACCTTCTCAAATACGTCGATGAAAGCACAGAAAACCGCCGCCGGCAGTCATCACCGCCACGACAAATCAGAAAAAACCAATCCGGCCCATGCCGCCTGGAAAGTGTGGATGGCCAGACGATCATGTTTGATTGCGGTCATCTCTCCCACGGTTTAGAAATACGTCCGATCCTACACAACTGCTTCAGCCCTGTGGAGGGCCCTCGCAACACGCTATGCATCAATTTCCCACTCTCATATTTTTCAATTGCGTGATCGTTTCCACACAATTACCAAAGGCACGAAAACTATGGCGGAGTATTTAGACGAGGTCTCCACCATCATCACAGCCCTCGACACCGTGAATGAAATCATTCCCAAAAAAGATCTCGTCATGTGCGTCGTTCGGGGGCTCCCATCAGCTTACTCCTCCATTAAACAAGCGGTTCGCATCAGTCCAACGCTCGTTGACCTGGCTACTCTCTCCTCGTGGCTAAAAAGTGAAGAAATCAACGTGGATCTGGAAAGCAAACTTCTTCTCCGAGAAGCCGTTGTTATGGATCCAGACACCACCCTCACCGCAAGCCAGAACTATCGCGGGGGGCGTGGTGGCGGCCGACAGTAGAGCCGCGGCGGCTACGACAGAAACAGCGGAGGCCGCGGGCGCGGCGGTCAGCAGGGCAGTCGTCCGCCGTACGACGGTCAGCAGTACGGCAGCAACAATAGCCTGCACTCCTTCGGCAGCGGCGGGCAGTCATCTTCCAGCGGCGGGCAGGGCACTTACGAGCGGGATCGTCCAACTTGTCAAATCTGTCAGAAAACAGGACAACACCGCTGCTCGTTGCTGGTTTCGGTATGAGGAGAGCCAAAATAGTGATGATAACCGTGCCAATTATGCATCTCAAGCCGGCCCTTCCTCTGAATGGCTGTTGGATACTGGGGCCAACATGCACGTTACTTCTGATCTATCCAAGCTTAACGCTCCAAATCCATATCATGGCTCCAATAGTATTACTGTTGGTAATGGTGAGTCCCTTAATATTTCTCACACTAGCACGGGTAACATTAAAACCCCCACCGCTATCTTTCATCTAGGTAACCTTACCCACGTCTCTTTTATTAAATCCAATCTCCTTTCAGTTCACCAATTCACAAATTACAACCCCGATCCCGTCCTTGTATTTTTTTGGGCTATCATCCTACCTCCAAGGGTTATCGCTGTCTTGACCCACAAACTCATAAAGTCTAAATCTCGTCATGTCAAATTTGTCGAAAATGAGTTTCCCTACGAGTCTATTTCCTCCTCCACAAATACATCATTCATTGGCGTCTTTCCCCTTTTTCCAACATACTCACAGGGTCCCTCACCAGCTTCCCCCACACCTCCACCCACTACCCACCACCCCTCATCACCCCTTCGACCGTCACCCACAATACACCCGCAACCACCACCCACACCCACAACCAACCCGAACCACCCCATACCCACAACATCTCCATCCCGATCCGTTTTGGGTCCTTCCTGGCCACCCCCGAATCACCACCGCCCGTGCCACTCCCCAATACTCATCCCATGTTAACCCGTGGCAAAGCCGGTATCTTTAAACCCAAAACCTTTCAGGCTACCATACTACCAAATACACCCCTTCCCGATAGTGAACCAACAATCTACTTTGTTGCCTCAAAAAATGCTTATTGGCGTCATGCTATGGATGACGAGTTTAAGGCTTTGACTGATCAGAAAACTTGGGTTCTTGTACCTAAGCCCCATGGGCGGCACCCAGTGGGCTGTAAATGGGTGTACAAAATTAAACACAATGCGGATGGCAGTATTCCAAGTACAAGGCTCGTTTGGTTGCTAAGGCTACAATCAGGAGTATGGGCTTGATTACTCCGAGACATTCAGTCCTGTTATTCGGCAGGAAACCATTCGCCTAGTACTGTCACTCGCCGTACGCAACAATTGGCTCATCAATCAGTTGGATGTTTCCAATGCTTTTCTTCATGGCATGCTTGATGAAACTATCTACGTGACGCAACCACCGGGCTATGTTTGATCCCCGCTTCCCTCAAACATGTTTGCAAACTCCAGAAGTCTCTGTATGGGCTCAAGCAAGCCCCCCGTGCTTGGTACACACGTCTGAAAACGTTCCTCCAGGGACTCGGCTTCACGTGTTGCGTACACGACACGAGTCTGTTTACTCGACATTCAGCACACGGTACAGTTATTCTTCTTGTCTATGTAGATGATATCATTATACAGGCTCTACTGCAGCTCTCATTCAGGATGTCACTCGAGCTAAGCATACTACCTTCAAAATGAAGGACCTTGGCCCGTTACATTATTTTTGGGAATGGAGGTTTCTCGGACAGGCAGCTACTTGTTTCTTCATCAGTCAAAATATGCTCGAGATCTGTTGCAGAAAGCTGGACTGGAAAAATGCACCAGTCAACCAATACCGATGGCAGTCTCTTCGTCTACGAATGGAGCCGACACCCCCTTTGCCGATATCACCCACTTCCACAGCCTCATTGGGGCTCTACAGTATCTGGTCATTACCCGTCCTGACATCCAGTTTGTTGTCAACCAAGTTGCTCAGCGCATGCATCAACCAAGTGAACATGATTACCATTGTCTAAAACGCATTCTCTGGTACATTTTGGCACTCTTGGTCGTGGTTTACTCATTCGACCCGGGGACTTGGAGCTTCGGGGTTTCTCAGATTCAGATTGGGCGAATTATAAAAATGACAGAAAATCTACATCGGGGTTTCTCCTTTTTTTGGGGCCGAACCTGATCTCCTGGTGTACAAAAAAACAACCCAAGGTCTCTCGGTCCTCGACTGAAGCTGAATACCGCGCCCTTGCTCTTCTTGCTGCTGAGACCATGTGGGTCACATATATTCTTCGCGAACTCCGCGCCACTCACACTGTTCCTGCTCTCTATTGTGACAACAAATCAACCATCTGTGTGGCCAAGAAGAATTCCGTCCTACACACCAGAATGAAGCATGTTGATACCGATTGTCTCTTTGTTCGCGATGAAGTTCAGGCCGGCACCATGACTGTGCAGTATGTACCCACTGAAGAACAACCGGCTGATATTCTCACCAAGCCTCTCCCGAGCCGACAGCACGATTACCTCAGTTCCAAGCTTCCGTTCGCTTCCGCTCAGCTCAGCTTGAGGGCGGATAATAACAGATAGTATTAAATAATAGTATTCAATAATATTAGTATTTACTGTGTACTAATCCTAGTCCTATTAGGATTAGTACTCCTTCCTATATCTCCTATATATATCTCCCATGTATTCCCTTATTAGGTTAACACTTCAATACAATCAATATTCCTTCAAAACCAAATGCCAAATCCGAGGGCCAGCAAAAACAATTTGAATTTCACAACTTGAAATATTAAACACTAAAATATACATTACTTGCACTGCCATGGAAAAAGACAAGGTTCATGAAAGGAGCAAATATAAACTTTGAACAAGCAATAAGCAAAGTCATGGAAATTTTGGATCTGCATAACCTTCTTCAAATATGAATCTAACGTTGGATGATACTCGCGAAAATTGTTTCATCTCATCCATCATCTTTGTATCCCGATGGATATAATGCGCCATATTCCAAACAAATATCTCCTCTAGTACAGGTGCAGATGCCAATATAATCTTCATAAATTCCATTTCCATCTCCAAACCAGTAAAACCCAGCATCTCCACTCTTTGAAGCATCTTCATAACGCCACACGATATTGATTGAGCTTGTAACAATTGTATATCAGGTTTTACATCATCACCTACTATTTCCTAAAAGATTTTTGCTAAACAGTTAGGCGGGTTCTGATGAAGAAACTGTATTCAATCAGTTGTATGAAAAAATACAAGAATGCTTACACATTCGATTCTAAGCTCTCGTAATTTAGGGCAGCTTGTAATCAAATAAACAACACTAGAAAACTCCTTGACATTTTGTAAACACATGTCCAAAATACAGAGCGATTTGACATTGTTTAGAGCGGTCGGAGGACTCTGGTATATGAGCAAGTACTATAAGCAAGTCAAAATTGGTTATGACATGTATTATACATTATCACAAGTAGACTATAATTAATATTATCACACATTACCTCTAATGTTGAATCATATAGTTCGAGTTCCTGCAGGGAAGGCATGTAATGGAAGAACTTTGTAACATTAGAACAAACAGGTTATACAACCTGAATCTTTCAAGCAATGGGCATTTGGAAATGAGATTCATAAACATTAGAACAAACAGGTTATACAACCTGAAAGCCAACTAACTTTTGTAAAAAAGAGGAACTATTTTTCCATGCAAGATAGGGTCCCACTTTGAAATTTAGGGCTTCACTTTTAGAAAGAAAGGAACTTCCCTAATTAACGCCTTTAATTTCTTTTATTATGTTAAACAATTATCAACATTCCATGTTCACACCAAATTAGGTATGGATTTATTGTATAATAAATCATTAAATAAGATTAAAATATATGTTAACTAGTTATGATTTATCATAAAGCATATATGCAAAGAACAAATATCATAAGTTCATTGATTAAATGTATTAGGTTTATGATCAACACAATATCAACTTATGAATTATAAAATTATCAATGTTTGAATAAACAGTAGATCTGAATCATTGTTTAAAGATAAAATGAGTTCAATACTGAAATTTATGCATAAAAATTGAAAGAAATACTAGATCTGAATCATAGTATAAAAGATATAATGAACACAATATTAATAACCTAAAAGATTAAGTTAAATCCATAAAATTTAAATCATAAATACGCCTTCTACCATCTACCATCAGGAGGTAGATCTTTATCGTTTATAGTTGATTTGTGATTAGGGATAATGGGAACAATTTAACAGCCTTTGTTTCATCAATTTTTCTTCTTCTTTACAAATTTGCAATTTTAACATAATGAATATTGCATCATTTGTTTCTTGCAAAACAAGATCAACCACTTACTAGTTTTTGAGAGAATCTAACTATGGATTCCTTCGTATATTCCCTATCTGATCAAAGGATAAGGCGGTGATAGTTATGGATGCAACGGGCATTAATAATCTAGATTATTCGTAGATCTAGTCAATTGTTTTTCAGCAGAGATTGTGAATAGCAACAGAATACAAGTGTACAAAGGTCTTAATCTAGTCACACATATTTCTAGGTCTGACTATATTAAGACCTCTGTATACCTGTATTTATCAATTATTCACAACGTCTACTGAAAAATAAATCGAGTAGATCTATGGAAAGATCTGTAGCTATAATTGAAACCCATATTTAGATCTCTCAAAAACAAAGAATAAGAGATTGATATTATTCTCAAGAAAATGATGATGCAAGATTCATTCAGTAAAAGTCTTCACAAAAATGTAAAGAAGAATAAGTGATGGAGAGAACAAAATATACCCTAAGTTCTTCAATGTAGAAATATGTTGATGGTTGGTGCTGTATATATATAAGTTAAAAAAATAATTGGTGCCATGAACTTGGACACCTATACTCACTCCGTTCCATATTAATTGATGATTACTTTTTATTTTATACAACATTTAAAAATCATAAATAACAAAATAATTTTATCAATTCATTGCTTAAAAACTTATTTATAATTTTGCAAACAAATATAAAATACTTTCAAAACGAATTAATATGAAAGGTATATGTAAAATAATTTAATTAATATTTTCTTGATTTAGTAAGAAGATCAGCTAATATGAGATAACTATTTTTTTATATAATGATCAACTGATATGAGATGGACAGAATATTATTAACATAATTAAAAAATCTAATTTGTAGTAAAACTTTTTTGTAATTTACGGGTTCTCAATGACAATTAATTCATGCCATCGGTACTCCAGTAGTAGGTGACAAAATTAGAATTAAATCCCACTTTAACCTTCAACACCTTGTATGGATGGTTGTTGTCGTTCTATCGTTTGGTGTTGTCCGTTTAAATATTATTTATTTTGATTATTATTTAAATTTTATTGAATAGTATCAATTAATTTATGGATCAAAAAGTAACTCAAAACTCATTTTAGGTAACGATTGATTTAGTGTAATTGAGTGTTATTTTAATATTTTTTTCTCATTATTTAATTATTTTACTTTATTCTTTATCTTACCTTTTTCATTTTATCATTTATTCATCTACTGTTAGCAAATCTGATTAAATATGAATGTGTATCAAGAAGTTTAATATTGTAATCATTTAAAATCTATTAAATATAAATTTATAAAATGATTCGGATTATATTGAATTCATAAATATAATAATTCAAATAAATATTGTGGATTGATATAATTGAGTTAAATATTTAAGTCCAATAAATATGAATTTGATCAAAGTCTAAATTAATTGATTTGGGCATTGGATGAACTCAATTTGTTAAACCCAATCTCATCTCATTCTAGAGCCCATCTTGGCGCCACGTGTGCAGATGATGTGGCATGCCAAGTCAAATAAGAAAACCAATAGAATCGTGACATGTGTCAAAGATGACAAGCCCGCTCCATAAAGCCCAAATGTCATGTCACTTCAATCTGATTGGCTGAACGGAATCCTATTACAATCGCAACTCCTCTATTCTAAAACTATAAATAGGGTCCTCATAATTCAGAAAAGGGACAGAAAATTCTAAACAAGAAGCTAGAGAAACTCCGTGGTACAAACGTCATTTAATTCTCTACAAAGCTACGAGTTTAAGAATTCAAGCATTCAAGTTCAAGAACGATCAAGATCAAGACCACCGAATTCAAAAACAAGCTCGAAGCCCTTGAATTCAAATAAAATCAAGATCAAGTTCAAGTTCAAGTTCATCATAAATTCAAGAACAATCTTTAAAGCCCTTGAATTTATATTTGAAAAGCGAATTCAGAGGAATTATAGAGATTGTAACACTCGCATTTAAATAATAAACATTGTTGCTATAATTTTCCGTTCTTGATTATTATTGTTTTCTCGACGCGAATTTATTGTCTACAAATATATTGAAATTATAAAAAAAAAAAATTAATAAAAGCGATTTTATACCTGATTAAAGATCAAATGCTTATCACTCCACCTTAATCATCATTGATAAAATTGATTTATATGTTATTAAAGTCGATGAAAAAGATTTTAAAATTATAGTACTATTTATTTATCTTCATAAGTTATATAAAAGTAGGTACTTAATGATTAAGTAAACAAATAATCAAGTTTTCTATTGGAAAAAAAAGGTCATTATTTTAATAGTCAATCAAAGTACTAAAAATTATGTAATAAAGTCGTCTTTTCATCATTTCTTTTAAGCCAAAAAAAAAAAAAATCACTTATGATCAATACGCATATTTCTCTTGCTAACTAGATTTTGTTCACGTGTCAACGACTAAACAATAATATTATAGACAAAAACTACACATTTAAGATAATTATATTAATTAACTTCTTAAAAAATTTATTGGAATTTTTCAAAAAAAATGTAAACACTTTAAATAAATTAATAGCATCTAATGTAATTAATGTTTTGTTGATTCAGTAAGGTGATCAACTAATATCAAACAAACTTTTTAATATAATGATCAACTAATATGAGACAGACGAAATATATAACATGAATATGAATAAAAAATTTACATAATTTACGGATTCCACCAAATTTAACACAGTGACATAATTAATTCATGTCATCGGTCCAGTAGTAGGTAACGAAACTAGAATTGAATCCCACTAAACATTCAACACCTTGCTTGGATGGTTGTTGTCATTCTATGGTACGAACATATGGTGTTGTCAGTTTAAATATTATATATTTTAGTTGTTATGTAAATTTTATTGAAATATATCAATTAAATTTATTTTTCATTATGTATACGTTTTTAATTTTACCTATTTTATTATTTTCTTCATTCGATATTTAATAAAATAATTTGAAATTTGATTAAATTTAAATTTATATTAAAAAGTTTAATATATTGAAATAAAAATATTTTTTGATAAAAGTGATTTTATACCTAAAGGTCAAATGTTTGCACACTCCACTTTAATAATCATTGATAAAATTGATTTACATGTTATTGAAGTTGACGATTTTTTTTTTTAAATTACAGTATTATTTATTTGTCTTCTCACAAGTTATACAAAAGTAGGTACTTAATGATTAAGCAAACAAGTTATCGAGTCTTCTATCTGAAAATTAAACTTTATTGTTCATATGGTCAATTAATAAGTATTAGATTATTAAATTTATATACTAAAATCTTCATCCTTTTTCTTTACGGAAAAAAATCACTTACGTATTATTATATTTTACTTACTAACCAGATTTGTTAAGTTTTGACGACTAAACAATAATATAACATTTTATATTAGGTCACGGTAGAAAAAAACTAGAATACCCCCATGCTAAATTTTGATCCTTTTAATACTCAGCCAATAAACACATTAACCTTTAGGCTTTAGCTAATCTAATATAATCTTTATGTGTACAATTGGTACTTAAAAATGACTGAAGTTTAGTGCTTAACAAAATTGTCATAAAATAGATAAGGATTATTCAAAATGAAACAAAATATCCTTCATTTAATTTTTGGCCCAACAGTACCTTTTGAACTATCAAAAATAGGACAGAAGTGTTACCAAACTGATTCAATTTTATAGACAAATACTATACATTTAAGTTTATTACAGATTAAAAATACATATCTGTATAAAACGGGGACCAATTATGGGAATAACATAATAATACATTGACCATTACAAGTAGAGTCACAGTTCAAACATACTTTGCCAAGCAGATATGTAGATACTGCATAATATTAGACAGACAAAACAGGGCATAACAGGCGAACTAAATGCTACAAAATCAATATGTTAGCAAAATCATGCCACTTCCATGACTTCTTCATGTTCATATCCACCTTCCATATCGATTTCTTCAAATGTGAATTCAACATTAGCTGATGCTCTGCGAAATTCTTTCATCTCATGGATCATTTGTTTACACGAACGAAAGAGGAAACGTGTAAAATTCCAAATGGAGACCTCCTCAAGTACAGGTGCAGATGCCAATATAAACTTCATAAACTCCATTTCCATCTCAAGACCAGTAAACATGTTCACTTGGACCTTATGAAGCAGCTTCATAGCACCATAAGAGGATGATTGGGGTCGTAGCAACTGTACAGCAGGTTCAACAATATCCCCAACAGGGTACTAAAGAATTTTTGACAAACGGTTAATTAGGCGAGTTCAGATAAATTAGAAACCATATTCAATCACCTTAATGAAAAAAAAATAAGAAACTGCTTACAAATTCAATTGTAAGATCTTGTAATTTAGGACAGCTTGTAATCAAGTAAACTGCACTTGAAACCACCTCGGTGTCTCTTAAAGACATGGACGAAATAGTGAGAGTTCTGATATTGTTCAGAGCAGTTGGGGGATTCTCTGGTAAACCTCCCTTGATCAAGTACTACAAGAAAGTCAAAAATTACTTTCAAGACACCAATTAGATTCAATCATTAATTATGATAGTAATATCACAAATGTACATT
Organism: Solanum peruvianum; assembly: GCA_027705065.1. Taxonomy (NCBI): domain Eukaryota; kingdom Viridiplantae; phylum Streptophyta; class Magnoliopsida; order Solanales; family Solanaceae; genus Solanum; species Solanum peruvianum. The sequence goes on along the minus strand of JAKWJD010001762.1, from coordinate 56,400,945 downwards.
ACCTCTAATGTTGTACAGCATATATCCAGTTCCAGCAATGAAGGCATGTAATGGAAGAACTTCGGGAAATTAGAGCAAACAGGAGATATATCAGTCAAAAGTCGTCGTCCAAGGAAACCCACAGTAACTTTTTCAAGCATAGGAGCGTTTTTGAAGGAAATGGATTTCGTTTTCCCAATGAACTCAAGGAATTTGAGATTAGCAGCATCAATTTCAAGGATGTCAAAGTTTGTGATGGAACGCAACCTCAACCATTCAAGCAATGGGCTTTTAGATATGAGATTTGTTAATATTGATGAATCAAAAGTGACATGCATAAGATCGAGCTTAATAAGCTTCTCAAACCCTTTGAAACCGAGTGGAGGGTGGAACAAGCAATCTTGAAGTTCCAAATACCTTAGCTGCTGGAATTTAAAAAGATGATGAGGTGAATGATACTTGTTTCCTATGCGTACAATAAGGGTGAATTCCTGGACATTTTTCTTCGACAAGAAGTGCATCCAATGATCAATATCAGGACAACTCGTAAAATTACGGAGTCTAAACTTCAATATTGGTCCTTTGTGGACTAATAGGACTTGGTAAATAATTCTCTTGGCTTCTTCATCTTGTTTGAAGGACTTGTAAAACTCATCATTAAAATCAAGTTCTTGACGCGTTACCCATTTGTATCTCCAGTCTTTTGACAAGATACTGGTCTTCACTGCATCTTTCCAAGGCAAGCACCCAAGAATAACATCGAGAACATTACAAGGCAAATTGCTAATTGTATCTACACCAGAAGGCGAAGCATTCCTCATAGTCTAACAAAACAAGTTTGTCAGCAACTTTGAAAATTAAAATCAGGGTCAAAGGCGATATTCAAATGCATTTCAGTAATGTATTGAAAATATCTAGTGGCTCAACGTCTGCAACTGCATAAATTTCATCATAGAGAGAAAATAACGATACATGATTGAGCACAGGAAAAAACATAGATTTGAAGACTAGTGGTGAAAGGCAAAATTTTCATTAAGGGATTCAGAAATGTTCTCTTGCATGCAGAGGATTTAACAAACATATAAAATAATATTTAACCTATATACGCAATACAATCTTTTGGCAAAACGGTATTTAGTTGAACCCCTTCGATAAACATGGCGCAAAAGATAGGATGACAGCGAACTAAAACACCAGTAGCCCATTAACTCCTATAAAGGTTTCATTATTCATTCCACCCATCTAATCAATTGAAAACTTATATATGAATTTTCTTCCTCACATTCAATAATATTTGAGCTTGAGGAAAAATCAATCGGTTTACTTTTTCTTTCCAATTGAACTCACAGTTCACCTTTAAGTAAATTTCATTTTGCTGAAATCGCATCCAAATTCGCAAATTCAACGAGATTCTCCTCACAGTTCACCTAAATCATAAAGGAGTGAGTCTATTATCCATCAAGTACTCGTGATTTCTCCGATTCAAAAAGAATCGGAAATTAATTTTCTGGTGATATTACCACACCATTTCAGGTGGGTAGATCAATAAAGTGGGTTTAAAATCACGATATCTAAGATTCAAATTCCAGCAGCCACAAAACACAAAAATATTTGTACAACCCATGGTACTGGTAAATTAGTCCGTACTGATTATCAATAAAAAAAAAAAAAAAAAAAAACCTAGCTTGATGAGTTCATGATAAATTAATTATTCAACAAACAACAAAAATTTAAGAGCAAATAATCAAAGATGCTTACTTACCAGTAGTGAGACTCAGAGAGAGAGATCGAAAGCAGGAGTCAGTAAGATTTTACCCCAAATGCAGGATAGAGAGGTTGAAAATTGTTTATATTTTCCAACTTTTTTATTTGTACAAAATTGCTTCTAATGTTTGTAATTCTAACAGATTTTGTTTTTGGTCTCAAAAGTATGGGTATATTTGTCATTTTAAAGTTCTAAGCTTCTAAAGAAGTTCACGTGTTTTTTTTCTTCAATTGCCATTACATTAGCTACGTGGCTTTATCTCTGTTGACTAAAGCCACCTCATAGAGCTCTTTTTATTCTCTTATTTTTTCTAGTAAATTTTTTTTAATGGTTTTATTACAAATTTGATAAAGGATAAATAATGCTTGCACGAGCTAATTCTACATAGTGTTAATAATTAGGTATTCGAGTTTATAGCTCATGTAAAGCGTAAAAAGAATATAAATTTTAACTGAATCAACTAAATTTAATTATATCAAATTGATTTATATTTTTTTAATAAAATCGTGAATTTTATCTAAGTGTATAATCACCCCGTATAACTAGTGGCCCTTTAATTTATAAAAAATAAATTAAATTTTTTTTTTGAATCGAACCGAATATTCAAACATTTATGTAAACAAATTTTATTTGTTAACAACAATACAACACGTTAAAAACTTGTTTACATACAATATAACACGTTAAATTTAATGTATAAATATATTTTATAATATTTTTCAAATATAAATATAATCTTATGACAAAATTTATGGCAAACACTTCTATTAAATATTTAAGATCAAAGAATACAGCACCAAAAAGGTTTAACGTTCTTGATTTTTTGATAAAAATTAAAATGCTTCTTTAAAAATATATTCTTTCAAATAATAGTATATTTTAAGATAATAATTTAAAAGATACAATTCCAAAAATTAATCCAATCGTATCGATATTGGAAAAAAATATAAATGGAGTGATTTAAAAAATTGATTTTGATTATATAGAAAATACCCAAAAAAAGATTGGGGCATATTTTGTCCTCACTATAAAGCATATTTTTTATAAAAAATTAACTTGTTATAGCATTTTCTTAAAGTCAAATAGAATTTATATATTACTGTATTTAAAATTAATCCGATCATATTGATATTAAAAAAAAAAAAACAATATAAATGTAGTGGTTTAAAAAATTGATTTTGATTATACAGTATAAAATACCCAAAAAAAAAGTTTGGGACATATTTAGTCCTCACTATAAAGCGTATTTTTTAAAAAAAAAATTAACTTGTTATAGCATTTTCTTAAGTCAAATAGAATTTATATATTACTGTATTTAGATTAATATCAATTCAAGATACCAATTAACCAACCAATAAAATCAGTTATTTTAAAATTTTCTAGTATATAAATATCCTTCATTAATCTACATATACTAAACCTTATTTTTTTAATTTTAAATATACTTTAAAATAAATTCAAAGTTTAAATATGCCATCACAAAAAAAAAAGTGTAATTGAACCTTTTTATTGTTGCTCAAATATGTGCCATAGAATGTTTTTCTTTCAAGTATATACATATTGAAATTATTCATTTATTCATTCCAGAAATAAAATAGAGATTAATTTTAGGGAAAAAAACTTAAATACACAATTATATGTTTAGTATTCTCTAATTTTTCCTTCTTTTATTTTTAAATATTACATAATTCTCTTTTTTTTAATTGTAATAGAAGTTTAGAGATACATAGTTTTCTCTCTCCTATAATACACACTTTCCCAATATCATGCTTATTTTTCTCCACAAAAACACTCAATCTTCTGAATCACTTTTTGAATTTTGAACTATTACTTATATGCAATTTTGAATTTCAAAATTCAAAAATTTGAAATTTTTTGAAAATTGGAACTACCATTGTTCTTTGGATCTTCTTGTTCATCTTACTCCATCATCCATCTCTGGTTCTTCTTCTTCTTCTTACTCCATCATTCGTTTTTCTTTTCTTCTTATTCATCGTTCTATTACATCATATTAATAAATCCTTTTACGAATAGGAGGATTTATGATTCGAACGATGAAAATTGAAAAGAAAATAGAAAAAAGTCTTTGCATAATCCTATGAATGTTCGAAAGAATTCAAACAAAGATATCGGGGAATCATCTAAATCAAAGGTTGGTAAAATACACCAAAAAAAGAGAAAAGCATCAGCAACCATTATTGTAAGGCCGACATTGCTTCGGGTATGTCTTTTTTATACTTCTTTTAAAATTGTTTTTAAAATTATAGTACGTTTGAACATATCTTTATAGTGTGTTATAGTGTTTATTTAATTTTATGATACATGAATTAATTGCGTGTCAGATGTCTTTCTATGTATCACGAGTATTTGAAATTGTTATCATGTATCATACAATAAATTTAATATATATCGACTCAGTGTGTTATAGTGTTTAGTCGATGCATTGATACATGAATCAATTGCATGTCAGATGATTTTATATATATCATGAGTATTTGAAAATAGTTATCATGTATCAGACAATAAGTTTAATACATATCGACTCAATGTGTTATAGTGTTTAGTGGATGCATTGATACATGAATTAGATGTGTATCATATGTTTTTTATACTATATGAATTTTTGAAAATTGATATCATGTATCAGTAAGGTATTAGTTGTTTATTTAGTATTAGTTGTTTAATTTAGTATTTATATTCAATATTGTTAAAATTTGTTTTTTTTTAAAAAAAAAAATTGCAGCCACTCAAGTACAAGATAAAAAAGATACCAACACATCCCATAAGATTTGCTGTCAATTTTAACAACACTTTTCTGAAGAACTTTGAAAAATATATAGGGTAGAATGTAATCCAACTGTTTAGGGATACAATTTTTGGACCCTTTTTAAATATTACTAAATGTAATTTTCAAGGCCAAATCACTAAGTGCTTGTTGTTGTTAGAGTTGGAACAAAACAACCCTAATGTGTTGCATATTAGACATTCAAACGGGTGTATCCTAAAATTTGGTATAGATGATTTGCAATATTAACTGGACTTAATGTCAAAGGCAAAACCAATGATTTCCAATACCCAGAATCAACTAATTGTATGTTTTTCCAAAAAATATTTTCCTGGTGCAGTTAATAGTGTTACCAAGTATCGATTAGTTCAACGGTTTAAGATGGGTAACTGGGAGAACGATCAGGATGCACTCCAAATTTCTATATTGTTCTTTATTCATACATTCATATTGACTACTCTTGATAATACAGCTATATCCATTGTGAAATTTCTAATGGTTAAAGATGGTAGATATCAAGATTATCATTGGGGTCAGCTATCATGCTCAAAATTCATCGGTTCACTTAGACATGATTTTGATGTTAGCAAAAAATTGTATCGATTATATGGGCTGCCGTATGCACTTAACGTATGGATATACGAATGTGCATCCCAGTTAAATTCTGAAATTGCTATGAAAGAACGAAATGTCATCCAAAGAACGTGCAATTGGAGAGTTGTGTCTGATAAGGCAAAGTTTGAAATGCTTATGTCTATCATTTTCCAAGAGGTAAAATTGAATCAATTTTCACTATTAGAATAAACTATTTTAAGTTTGTCTATTTAATATCGTTATTTATGTCTTGTGATACATTGTGATCTGTCTTAATTATTTAATGTGTTATATTGTATTAACATTTAAATTTTTTTATGTGTTGTGATACATTCAGAATGCATGTTCAAACATTGTCCCAACAGCAGAGGAACTTGAAGCTTTTGACCTAGTTGAAGTTGAACATGCTGCTTCTTCTTCACCACCCTTAGTACAACCAAATGAAGAAGATGATTTTGATAATTTCTCCACCAAACCTCCTGAACAGTTATTGAGGAGATCTTCTAGAGTGTTTGATACATCTCCTCCACCAACGTCAAAAAGAAGAAAAAAAGTGGTTATACATAAAAAAAAAAGTTTCAGAATCGAGTCAGCCTAATCAATCAAATGTGTCTCCGACACCGGATGATGATGTACATGTTTCTATTTCAAATATGTCTCCCAATTTGACTACTGATGATGTACATGGTTCTATTCCAGACGTGTCTCCGAACCCGGCTGCTGATGTACATGAATCTGCAGATTCTCAGAAAGTCAACTATGTAATTCCATATATTGAAAAGTTGAATAGACATTTGAAAACTTATATAAGTTAATTATTTTGATATTTTTAATCAAATGTAATTTATTTTTATCCTAAATGTATTTATAATTTATAGGTTGACAAAAATTTTGAGTAACTGATTATATTGATAAAGGAAAAATCACTCCAAGTTGATGCAATCTCGAGGCAAGGAAAACATCAATGTTGAGACTAATACAAGCACATTTCAGTCTCAGAAAAAAATATCTCCGCAAATACGGATTGATCTTTTTGATATGGGTGGTGTAGTTGAGGATGGTGTTGGTGTTTCTGGTAACTATGTTGAACATCAAGTCATCGACGATACGGAAGATGTTGTTAAGGATGATGTTGGTGTTTCTGTAAACGAGGGTGAACAACAAGTCAATGATACTCCAAAGGTAATGTTTATGATACATTGTATATGATTTTTCAATTAGTTGATATCATGTATCATGCACATATACTCAATGTTATGTATCACGTGAGTATAATCACTGTTACGTATCAGCACAAATTATATTAACAATTTTTATTTAAAAACTGCATATTCAGGATGGTGACGCACATCAATCGCACCAAGATTTAAATGAACATATCATAAAGCAAGTTGTTGATGACAATGTTCAACACAACATCCCTCACGTTTTGCCCGATAAAACAACAATGGATGCATCGATAGAATTTTTAATTTTGCTTTATGACACACAATTTCATTACTCACAAATTTATTTTAAAAATCATTACATCATATTATACAGGAATCCACTTCAACAACAATATCTCCATCAACTCAAACAGCAATAGATGCACTTATCAAAGATTTGGAGAAAGATCCTACTAATGCTAGACCATTATATTCTTACAATCCACAAAATATAACTAGCAGCCAGTACTTGTTGACCGACAGTCAATTACCCACTGACATTCCAATAGCTGAGATTGGAGTTAGAACCGATTCAGTCACTCCTGCGCATAGAAACAGAATGTCTTCGAAAAATATTCAATCTCCATATTGTAATTCTTTTGGGTCAAGCGAGAAGGGAAAAGAGAAATTGAAGGATACGGCTCGACTCCATTTCCCGTTCGAAGGATATGACATTACAGATCAAGTTTCGCCGAAACTTATTGAGGATTATATGAATTAGTTGTCAAGGGGGCTCCTAAAAAATCATAACAATAAGTAAGTTTTATGCATTATTTTTGCAAGTGTTTGAGGTAATTATTTTTTATATAACTAATTCATGATACTTTGTTTACAAAAATTGTAATTAAGTCACTGTTATGTATCATGTACATATACTCAAACTTATGTATCATATATGCAGGAACCCATCAGACGATAAATACAAACCAAAATCTTCTTCTTTTGAATTTACGATGATGGACTTTGTTGTTGTTTTTCCAAAGAATAAGAATTGGTTCTATGTCATGTCACAGCCAAACAAATGTTGGACTGATGAGGTAAAAATCTTAAACTAATTATCAAATGTATACCAGTCACACTTATATTATTATAACATGATACATTCTGTAGAAGTATCATAATATTTAATTAGCAAAATTTATGATCAATATTTAATAACTATATTATTCTATATTGTTTAGATGTATATAATTTCTTATTATGTTTTCATTTTGTTTATAGCACATCGATGTGATTTTTTACTATCTTCGTAAAAAATCAAAACTTTGCAGCATGGATCAATACAGATACACAACAACCCACTGCTTGTTCATGTCACATGTTAAAAATTGTTATGATAGGTATTACATGGACAATGATGATGATAGTCTTAATACACAAGAACATGTTGATTGCGCTTCAGTTGTATCAATATATGAGAGGTCAATAATTAACATCATCAAAGGTTTTGAAATCCCTGATGCTTTACCATGGCATCTTGTAGATGAGGTCTACATTCCGATTAACTGCGATCAAGAATTCCATTGGTTGCTGGCAGTTGTTGAGTTGAAAAACAGGGTGATAAGAGTTTTTGACTCATCAATATGCACAAGGAAAAAAGTCATTTCTCATGAGATAAAAATGTTGTCTAAAATGCTTCCTTCTTACCTACTGGACAATGGATTTTTTGAAGAAACTGAGCGCACAAAATTTGGTGATTGTCATGCATACAAAGACAACATTACTGGTTCACTTTTGGAGCCTCAAGTTTCTTTCATGATTGTAATGTACACAATAACCTCAATAAGTGTGTTGTTTTTAATTAAATGCAGACGATACATTAGGTAAAGCACATGATACATGTGTACTACGTTACCCAAGCACACATTTGTTTTTTGAAATAAAAGTACATGAATACATTGGCTAAAGCATATGTATCATGAGATATAAATTCAAGGATTATTGGGTAATATATCGTACATGATACATATGCTTTAGCCAATGTATCATGTACTTTTAATTCAAAAAACAAATGTGTGTTTGGTAACGTAGTACACATGTATCATGTGCTTTACCCAATGTATCATCTGCATTTAATTAAAAAAAACAGACTTCTTGAGGATACTGTGTACTTTACAATCATGAAAGAAACTTGAGGCTCCAAAAGTGAACCAGTAATGTTGTCTTTGTATGCATGACAATCACCAAATTTTGTGCGCTCAGTTTCTTCAAAAAATCCATTGTCCAGTAGGTAAGAAGGAAGCATTTTAGACAACATTTTTATCTCATGAGAAATGACTTTTTTCCTTGTGCATATTGATGAGTCAAAAACTCTTATCACCCTGTTTTTCAACTCAACAACTGTCAGCATCCAATGGAATTCTTGATCGCAGTTAATCGGAATGTAGACATCATCTACAAGATGCCATGGTAAAGCATTAGAGATTTCAAAATCTATGATGATGTTAATTATTGACCTCTCATATACAGATACAACTGAAGCGCGATCAACATGTTCTTGTGTATTAAGACTATCATCATCATTGTCCATGTAATACCTATCATAACAATTTTTTACATGTGACATGAACAAGCAGTGGGTTGTTGTGTATCTGTATTGATCCATGCTGCAAAGTTTTGATTTTTTACGAAGATAGTAAAAAATCACATCGATGTGCTATAAACAAAATGAAAACATAATAAGAAATTATATACATCTAAACAATATAGAATAATATAGTTATTAAATATTGATCATAAATTTTGCTAATTAAATATTATGATACTTCTACAGAATGTATCATGTTATAATAATATAAGTGTGACTGGTATACATTTGATAATTAGTTTAAGATTTTTACCTCATCAGTCCAACATTTGTTTGGCTATGACATGGCATAGAACCAATTCTTGTTCTTTGGAAAAACAACAACAAAGTCCATCATCGTAAATTCAAAAGAAGCAGATTTTGATTTGTATTTATCGTCTGAGGGGTTCCTGCATATATGATACATAAGTTTGAGTATATGTACATGATACATAACAGTGTCTTAATTATAATTTTTGTAAACAAAGTATCATGAATTAGTTATATAAAAAATAATTACCTCAAACACTTGCAAAAATAATGCATAAAACTTACTTATTGTTATGATTTTTTAGGAGTCCCCTTGACAACCAATTCATATAATCCTCAATAAGTTTCGGCGAAACTTGATCTGTAATGACATATCCTTCGAACGGGAAATGGAGTCGAGTCGTATCCTTCAATTTCTCTTTTCCCTTCTCGCTTGACCCAAAAGAATTACAATATGGAGATTGAATATTTCTCGAAGACATTCTGTTTCTATGCGCAGGAGTGACTGAATCGGTTCAAAATCCAATCTCAGCTATTGGAATGTCAGTGGGTAATTGACTGTCGATCAACAAGTACTGGCTGCTAGTTATATTCTGTGGATTGTAAGAATATAATGGTCTAGCATTAGTAGGATCTTTCCCCAAATCTTTGATAAGTGCATCTATTGCTGCTTGAGTTGATGGCGATATTGTTGTTGTAGTGGAAGATTCTCGTATAATATGATGTAATGATTTTTAAAATAAATTTGTGTGTAATAAAATTGTGTGTCATAAAGCAAAATTAAAAAAATCTACCGATGCATCCATTGTTGTTTTATCGAGCAAAATGTGAGGAATGTTGTGTTGAACATTGTCATCAACAACTTGCTCCATGATATGTTCATTTAAATCTTGGTGCGATTGATGTGCGTCGCCATCCTGAATATGCAGTTTTTAAATAAAAATTGTTAATATAATTTGTGTTGATACGTAACAGTGATTATACTCACGTGATACATAACATTGAGTATATGTGCATGATACATGATATCAACTAAATGAAAAATCATATACAATGTATCATAAACATTACCTTTGGAGTATCATTGACTTGTTGTTCACCCTCGTTTACAGAAACACCAACACCACCCTCAGCGACATCCCCCGCATCTTCGATGACTTGATGTTCAACATAGTTACCAGAAACACCAACACCATCCTCAGCTACACCACCCATATCAGAAAGATCAATCTGTATTTGCGGAGATATTTGTTTCTTAGACTGAAATGTGCTTGTATTAGTCTCAACATTGATGAATTCCTTGCCTCGAGATTGCATCAACTGGGAATGGTTTTCCTTTATCAATATAATTAGTTACTCAAATTTCTTGTCAACCTATAAATTATAAATACATTTAGGATAAGAATAAATTACATTTGATTAAAAATATCAAAATAATTAACTTACCTAAGTTTTCAAAAGTCCTTTCAACTCTTCAATATATGGAATTACATAGTTGACTTTCTGAGAATCTGCAGAACCATGTACATCAGCAGCCGGATTCGATAACACGTCTGGAAAAAAACCATGTACATCAGCAGCCGGGTTCGGAGACACGTCTGGAACAGAACCATGTACGTTATCAGCAGTCAAATTGTGAGGTAGATCTGAAATAGAAACATGTACATCATCATTCGGTGTCGGAGACACATTTGATTGATCAGGCTGACTCGATTCTGAAATTTTTTTATGCATAACCACTTTTTTTCTTCTTTTTGACGTGAGGTGGAGGAGATGTATCAAACACTCTAGAAGATCTCCTCAATAACTGTTCAGGAGGTTTGGTGGAGAAATTATCAAAAAATCTTCCTCATTTGGTTGTACTAAGGGTGGTGAAGAAGAAGGAGCATGTTCAACTTCAACTAGGTCAAAAGCTTCAATTTCCTCTGTTGTTGGGACAATGTTTGAACATTCATTCTGAATGTATCACAACACATAAAACAATTTAAATGTTAATACAATACAACACATTAAATAATTAAGACAGATCACAATGTATCACAAGACATAAATAACGATATTAAATAGACAAACATAAAATAGTTTATTCTAATAGTAAAAATTAATTCAATTTTACCTCTTGGAAAATGGTAGACATAAGCATTTCAAACTTTGCCTTATCAGACACAACTCTCCAATTGCACATTCTTGGGATGACATTTCGTTCTTTCACAACAATTTCAGAATTTAACTAGGATGCACATTCGTATATTCATACGTTAAGTGCGTACGGCAGCCCATATAATCGATACAATTTTTTGCTAACATCAAAATCATGTCTAAGTGAACCGATGAGTTTTGAGAATGATAGTTGACCCCAAGGATAATCTTGATATCTATCATCTTCAACCATTAGAAAATCCACAATGGATATAGTTGTATTATCAAGAGTAGCCAATACGAATGTATGAATAAAGAACAATATATAAATTTGGAGTGCATCATGATCGTTCTCCCAGTTACACATCTTAAACTGTTGAACTAATTAATACTTGGTAACACTATTAACTGCACCAGAATAATCTTTTTTGGAAAAACATACAATTAGTTGATTCTGGGTATTGGAAATCATTGGTATTGCCTTTGACTTTAAGTACAGTTAATATTGCAAATTCATCTATACCAAATTTTAGGATACACCCGTTTGAATGTCTAATATGCAACACATTAGGGTTGCTTTGTTCCAACTCTAACAACAACAAGCACTTAGTGATTTCTACATTTAGTAATATCTAAAAAGGGTCCAAAAATTGTATCCCTAAACAGTTGGATTACATTCTCCCCAATATATTTTTCAAAGTCATTCAGAAAAGTGTTGTTAAAATTGACAGCAAACCTTATGGGATGTGTTGGTATCTTTTTTATCTTGTACTTGAGTGGCTGCAATTTGAAAAAAAAATAAAAATTTAACGATATTGAATATAAATACTAAATAAAACAACTAATACTAAATAAACAACTAATACCTTACTGATGCATGATATCAGTTTTCAAAAATTCATATAGCATAAAAAACATATGATACACATCTAATTCATGTATCAATGCATTCACTAAACACTATAACACACTGAGTCGATATGTATTAAACTTATTGTCTGATACATGATAACTATTTTCAAATACTCATGATATATATAAAATCATCTGACACGCAATTGATTCATGTATCAATGCATCGACTAAACATTATAACACACTGAGTCGATATATATTAAACTTATTGTATGATACATGATAACAATTTCAAATACTCGTGATCCATAGAAAGGCATCTGACTCGCAATTAATTCATGTATCATAAAATTAAATAAACACTATAACACACTATAAAAATATGTTCAAACGTACTATAATTTTAAAAACAATTTTAAAAGAAGTATAAAAAAGACATACCTGAAGCAATGTCGGCCTGACAATAATAGTTGATGATGCTTTTCTCTGTTTTTGGTGTATTTTATCAACCTTTTGATTTAAATGATTCCCCGATATCTTTGTTTGAATCCTTCCGAACATTAATAGGATCATGCAAAAACTTTTTTCTATTTTCTTTCCAATTTTCATCGTTCGAATCATAAATCCTCCTATTCGTAAAAGGATCCATTAATATGATGTAATAGAACGATGAACAAGAAGAAAAGAAAAAGAAAAAAGAACGGATGATAAAGTAAGAAGAAGAAGAAGAACCAGAGACGGATGATGGAGTAAGAAGAAGAAGAAGAACCAGAGAACAATGGTAGTTCCAATTTTCAGAAATTTCAGATTTTGAATTTTGAAATTCAAAATTGCATATTAAATGTTGTGAAACGTGTTTAATGAAAAGTAATAGTTCAAAATTTAAAAAGTGATTCAAAAGATTGAGTGTTTTAGTGGAGAAAAAATAGGCATGACATTGGAGAAGTGTATGTTATATGAGAGAGAAGGCTATGTATCTCTAAACTTCTATTAAAATTTAAAAAAAAAAAGAATTATGTAATATTTTTTTAAAAAAAAAAGGGAAAATTAGAGAATACTAAACTTATAGTTGTGTATTTAAGTTATTTTTCCATTTTTTAATCCGAGCTACATATTAATATATTCGAGACGGTATTTATTGTGTCCGAGATACATATTAACGTATCCGAGCTTCAATTATTGTATCCTATTTTTCAAAATTTTAAGGAATTTATGTAATCAGAAACTTATTAGGAATAAATTTTAATTTCATATTAAAGCTATGAAATTTATGTAATTTTCACAGAATATGTTGGGTAAATCTATGAATTGATAATTGACGAAAGGTGTATATGAGACGAATCACAAATGTTAAACCCTTTTTCATTGTGCAATCGGGCTATTATGACAAAGGGGTATAAGAGTACAGATTTCAGTTCACTGAAGTTAAGTGAGAAACAAAATTATCATGAAATCAAAAAAATAAAAAATGACCAAAAAGAATCTCAAACTATTTAAAATGAAAAAAAAAAAAGAAATTCCTTCCATTTAATTTTTGCCAAATAATACCTTGAACTATTAAAAATAGGAAAAAAATTGTCCACGAGGTTAGCAAACTGATCCCATTATCCCTATTCGGACCTCCAAGTATCATGTATCCACTTTAAAAACTTTTTTTATTACTCCCTATTTAAAAACCTTGAGAAAAGATTACCCATTTATTCAATTATATAGACAAAACTACACATTTAAGTTATTAAAAGATTGATATGCATAATTATATTACACGGGGGCCAAAATGGTAATAGAGTCATAGTTCTTGAAATGTTAAAACTTACTTATAAGCCAAGCACATATATACTACATAATATTAGACAGACAACAGGGCATAACAGGCAAACTAGGTGCTACAACAAAAATAATATGTTAGCAAAATCATGGAACTTACATGTCTTCTTCATGTTCATATCCACCTTCCATATCGATTTCCTCAAATGTGAATTTAATATTGGGTGATGCTCTGCGGAATTCTTTCATCTCATCGATCATTTGCTTACACGAACGAAAAAGGTAAAGTGTACAATTCCAAATGAAGATCTCCTCAAGTACCGGTGCAGATGCCAATATAAACTTCATAAACTCCATTTCCATCTCGAGACCAGTAAACATGTTCACTTTAACTCTTTGAAGTTTCACGGCACTGCTTGAGGATGATTGTGCTCGTAGCAACTCTACAACAGGTTCAACAATATCTCCCACCGACACTTGGTACTAAAGAATATTTGAGGAACCGTTAGTTAAGCGAGTTCAGATGAATAAGAAACCATATTCAATCACCTTAATGAAAAAAAAACAAGAGTGTGCTTACGAATTCAAGTGTAAGATCTTGTAATTTAGGACAGCTTGTAATCAAGTAAACTGCACTTGAAACGACCTCGGTGTTTCTTAAAGACATGGACGAAATATTGAGAGATTTGATATTGTTCAGCGCAGTTGGGGGACTCTCTGGTAAACCTCCCTTGATCAAGTACTAGAAGCAAGTCAAAAATTACTTTAACACACCAGTCAGATTCATCATTTAGTTATGATGGTAATATCACAAATGTACATTACCTCTAATATTGCACCAGATATATCCAGTTCCAGCAGTGAAGGCATGTAATGGAAGAACTTTGGGAAATTAGAGCAAACAGGAGATGTATCATTCAAAAGTCGTCGTCCAAGGATCGCCATAGTAACTTTTTCAAGCATAGGAGCGTTTTTGAAGGAAATGGATTTTGTTTTTCCAATAAACTCATAGAATTTGAGATTAGCAGCATCAATTTCAAGGATGTCAATGTTTGTGCAGCAACGCAACCTCAATCGTTCAAGCAACGGGCTTTTAGAGATGAGATTAGTAAATATTGATGGATCAAAAGTGACACGCACAAGATCGAGATTAATAAGCTTCTCAAACCCTTTGAAACAGAGTGGAGGGTGGAACAAGCAATCTTGAAGTTCCAAACACCTTAGCTGCTGGAATGTAAAAAGATGATGAGATGAATGATATTTGTTTCCTATGCGTACAATAAGGGTGAATTCCTGGACATTTTTCTTCGACAAGAAGTGCATCCAATGATCAATATCAGGACAACTCGTAAAATTACGGAGTCTAAACTTCAATATTGGTCCTTTATGGACTAATAGGACTTGGTAAATAATTCTCTTGGCTTCTTCATCTTGTTTGAAAGACTTGTAAAAGTCATCATTAAAATCAAGTTCTTGACGTGTTACCCATTTGTACCTCCAGTCTTTTGACAAGATACTAGTCTTCACTGCGTCTTTCCAAGGCAAGCACCCAAGAATAACATCGAGAACATTACAAGGCAAATTACTAATTGTATCTACACCAGAAGTCGAAGCATTCCTCATGGTCTAGCAAATCAAGTTTGACAGCAACTCTGAAAATTAAAATCAGGGATGAAGGCAATATCCAAATACATTTCAGTAATGTGTTGAAAATAACTAGTGGTTCAACGTCATTAGAGAATGATACATGATTGAGCACGGGAAAGAACATGACCTAATAGGCAAATTGCTAATTGTCTTTACCAATATCCATCTCTAATTCTTACATGCAATAGCCTCGAACCCTAACCTAATATTTAAGTGAGCCCACTATCCACCAAGTGATTTCAAAAAGAATCCGGAATTAATCTTTCACACCATTTCTGGCCAGCTGATGGGTTGAAAATCACGATTTCTAAGGTTCGAATTCCAGCGGCGTGAAAACACAAGATGATTTGGACAACTTATGGTACTAGTGAATTAGTCGGTTAACAGAGACATGATTATCCATAAAAAAAAAATCCCAAAGAAAACCTAATCTGATGGGTTGATGAAGATCCTCAGAGACAATTAAGTTTATAAAAAAATGCTTACCAGTAGTGAGACTGAGAGAGATGAAAGCCAGAGGCAATACCCACTGAAGGACGGATTGGGGTTTATTTGAAGAACCCTTTTATAATAAAAAATAATTGATAAATGAGTCATTACTTTTGTCTCTAATTACTTCCCATTAATTCTTTTTACTCGTCCCTAATATCCTCAATTAATTGCCTTAAAAAAAATTATTTTTTTGAAAATTTTCACTACATGGTAAATTGATAAATTTAATATGTTAATTAACTGTTTTTTTAACAAGCATATCAAGTCAAAAAAGCAGATAAAGTAATTAGAGATTCGAGAAATTGATAGAAACAAGGATATAATTAATAGTGCACTTACGAGGGGTATATGAGTGCCTTTGTGCCATTGATACAAGCCAGAAGAATCACATGAGGGACCCGGGTTTAAATTTAGTTATGAAGTCTTTTTTACTAATTTTTTTTTCAAGTTTAGCTTAGAGCTCATATTTAAGCTAAGATAATATTGATGCATCTGAATCGTCCTTTCTCATTATTTTTTTTTATAAGTTTAGGTTAGAGTTCATATTTTAGCTAAGATAATATTGATGCTATCGAAATTTTCAAATTTTGGATGTCTCTAAATTGAAGTACACATTTGAGTAATATTGTTAATATTGTTGGTTTAACCAAAAAAAAAAAAAAGGTGTTTGTCTAATTGATTATACAAGTGGAAAATGCCAACATCCAACAAGAAGAGAAGGTTACCTCCAACAAGAAGAGAAATGAGATGGTTTTGAGTTCATGTTCTTCTTGAATTAGCTTATTTTTCCAGGAATTAATGTTCTTGTATTAGCTTTTACTTTTCCAGGAATTAATTCCAACTGTCTGGATTCCTAGCACATTGACCTGTGTACACATCTATACAAACTTCATCTCTCAATATACTAAGGACAAATTGCACTGCCCTTCAAATATACTAGGGCTTAACTGAAATTGTTTAAAAAATAAACACTACTGACCTCTACAATCGAAGAGTATTACAGTTCCAGCATTTAGCTGTAAGAAAATTGGTAAACTATATATTCCAAAACTCCTTTATAGGCAATATTTCTTCATTCAATAACTTCTTAAGATAAAACAATGTTCAAGAGAGCGCAAGGCCCCAGACACAAAGCAAAAGAAAAATTGGTTTAAAATAAACATGGTATTGTCAAGGAAAGCAAACACTAAGTAGCTCTGGGAGCAGCCCATTCAACTCGAAGGATGAGATTGTCATAACCATAACCATTGAGCTTGTTTATGGCCCTCTCAGCATCTTCTCTGTTGACAAAGTTGACAAAACCAAATCCTCTGCTCATTCCCGTCTTTTGATCAATAGCAACATACACTCTGCTGACGTGACCAAATGGACGGAACAGCTCCAACAAATCAGCCTCCCGAGTGTCCTCCGAAAGATTGGTGACCCTAACAGAGTTTTCTTCATTCCTTCTTCTCATCTCAGTCCCCCCACCACTTCCTCTCTCTGCAGCACCACCTCTCATGCTGGGAGGAACATAAGCACTCTTTTGAGAACCAGCACCAGCAGCAGGTGCTTCCCCCCTTGATGGTGGCCTATCCACAAAGGTCTCACTTGGCTGTGCAAGATCCTTGAAGGGGCATTTTGATGTCCAATGATCACCTTTCTTGCCACAGGTCCTACACACCATAAGAACAGCCCCTGCTTTCGCAATTTGATTCAAAGAGTCTCCACCAGATTTAGATTCGTCCTGCTTCGAACCTATTTACAAGAATCCACAAGCACAACAACAGGAGTTAGGTAACCTTCAAATTAAACTCAAGCCAGAGACTGGGCGTCCTTGAAACTTGAATCGCACACGCATAGACAGCATCTAAATACCACAAAAAAATCACTTGATATGATATGGTGGACAAGTAAAAGTGAAAATTTACATTTAGTGAAGTGGTGAAAGAGAAATACTCCCAAACTTTTTCTTGATTACCATAGCTGAAACCAATGGTGACAAACGCATACACTTGATGGAAACTCCCTGCCTCACTACTTGGATTGAGTAACCAATAATATGTGAACTACTTGATTGAGTAACCAATAATATGTGAACTTGAATCTATACAGGCGACATGTAATTGCACAACTCTATAAACTATATATAATATGCAATCCATGAGATGCTGGATCAAATTGTTTTTAGCAAACATCATTTATACTCAAATAGAAGACCAGAGATGTAGGCAGAAGAAAAAAAGAAAAATCAACCAATAATATGTGTCTTTGTTCATGGAATGGATTAATATATGAAATAATTTCATACAACAAAGTTAAAAGCCGTGCATCCTATCTTTCTACTGACTTCTTTTTAATACAAATTATCAACTTCATGACCCAAAGTTCACCATTTTTCTAATACTAAAGGAACTCCAACCGAGTTCACAATGAGTTCACAATGCACATGGCTTGTTAATACATCAAAATCAAAACACGTTCCATCTTCCCAGATCAGAGATCAGACATCTACCAAGTTTATTACATATAAATTCACAACCACCATTAATTACAATGCTACAACGACCAATTGCCAATAAGCACGACAGAAATCAAGGAGGAAAATAAACAAATCGACAAAAACCCATCAAATCAAAACAAAAACCCAATTCAGATCAACCAAGCACAAGAAGAAAAGATCCATACCAGGAGCTCTAGGGCGCTCAAGAATAATCTCCTCCGTAGAAACCATGGTGAGACGAGCACCAACATCCTCATGAACAGCATCACCAAACTTAGGCCAAGAACGGCGCTCAACAGCGCCTTTACTAAGCCTAGCATTCGCAAGCTTACAGATACGTACAGTAGTAGTGATTCTCACCTTGTTACCTTCCTCATTAAACTTGTATTCCACTATTTTCTTCAATCCATTACGGTCTGGCCCAATTACTTGCTTGGGCGGCAACAGAAAATCCAAGTCCTCCGCATCATCTTCTAGCTCTCCCCATCGAATTTTTGGTTGGTTTGCAGCTTCTACCGCCATTGTTATTTTCCGATAAGCCGCTAAAACAGAGAGAAATTTCGTATTAGGGTTTTGTTTTCTATTTTCTGATGAGAAACAAAACTATAGGGGTACTTTTGGGATACAAATAGAGACGGAAAAAAAAGGTCGGTGGAGGAGATTGGGCTGGGCTTCTGTAATTGCAAAAGGCCTACTTTGATGGGTCGGTTGCTCGTAAAAAAAGGGCAACTTTCACATATAGCAAACAAAAAATTCATATTTGTATAATATAGCAAACTTTACATAATTGCGCTCCATAGCAAACATAAAAACTGTATAATTCTCTATACATATACAAGTGTATAATTCGCTGGCCTAAATTGTATAATTCGTTGGCCTATTTCGCTGCAATTGTATAATTTGCTTTGCATATAGTTAAATCGAATTAAAATGTATGTATATTGCATAATTATAAGTGTATAGCAAGAAGATATATGTTTTTCTCGCTTTATACAAAAACAGAAACACAATATATACACTTCTGTTGTATAAAGCTAGAGAAAATTGTATTTCACTGCAATTGTATAATTCGCAATTGTATAATTCGTTGGCCTTTTTCTCTGCAATTTTTGAAGTAAAATGTTTTTAAATTGTATAATTAAGTGTATAACACGAAGATATACATTTTTGCATGGGTATATACAATTTTCTCTCGCTTTATACAAAACAGAAACAGAATTATACACTTTTGTGTATAAAGCGAGAGAGGCGAGCGAGAATGGAGAGTGACGAGCGAGATTCCTAGGAGAGAGAAGCTGGCAAATTTTAGATAATGTTTGCGATGGAGCACAATTAAATCAAACCCTAGCTATTCCATTTAATTTAGGTTATTAGTTTGCTATTTTATACAATTTTCCCTAAAAAAAATAAGGTAACTTTCACATATAGCAAACAAAAAATTCATATGTGTATGTTATAGCAAAGTTTGCATAATTGCGCTCCATATCAAACATATAACTGTATAATTTGCTATACATTTACACTGTATAATTCGCTGGCCTAAATTGTATAATTCGCTTGTCTCGCTATACATATACAATTATATGATTCGTTGGCCTAAATTGTATAATTCGCTGACTTATTCGCTGCAATTGTATAATTCGCTGGTCTATTTCACTGCAATTGTATAATGCGCAATTGTATAATTCGCTGGTCTATTTCATTGCAATTGTATAATGCGCAATTGTATAATTCGCTTTTCGCTGCAATATGTGTACAAAATTTGCTTTGCATATAATTGAATCGAAGTAAAATGTTTGTATATTGTATAATTATAAGTGTATAGGAAGAAGATATATGCTTTTCTCTCGCTTTATACAAAAACAGATATACAATTTATACACTTCTATTGTATAAAGCGAGAGAAAATTGTATTTCACTACAATTGTATTATTCACAGTTGTATAATTCGCTGGCCTTTTTCGCTGCAATATTTGTATAAAATTAGCATTTGTATACAATTGAATCAAAGTAAAATGTTTGTAAATTGTAATTAAGTGTATAGCACGAAGATATATGTTTTTGCGTGTGTATATACAATTTTCTCTCGCTTTATACAAAACAGAAACACAATTTATACACTTCTATTGTATAAAGTGAGAGAGGCAAGCAGAGTGAGAGTGACGAGCGAGAGTTTTGGGAGAGAGACGACTAGCAAACTTTGGCAAACATTTGCTATGGGGCACAATTAAATCAAACAATAGCTTCTCCATTTATTTTAGATTATTAGTTTGCTATTATATACAATTATCCCAAAAAAATATTTACGATTCATAGCAACAGTTTTAAAGAGAGAAAGATGAGCAAGATCGAAAGAGATAGAAGAGAGAGATGATCGAGATATAGAGATAGAGAAAAGAGGTGAGTATGTTGTATCTTAATTAAAATTAAGATACATATATACACATTTACACAATCTTTCCTTTCTCTCTTAAATTACGATCGTCTTCCACCTATTTCTCTCAGTCTTGCATGAAAATTCATATATTAGCTTTGATGTTGAAAATAGATACACAAAAACATATTGTACCGTTTCAAATTAAAACGATAAATACAATATGTATCATTTTTATGATACACAAATTAAAGAAATATTGATACAGTCCTAAAATACTGTATCAAACTTGAAATAAATATGTAAATAGAGTTATTTCAAATAATAGTTGTATTCTTTATTTTACCACTGGTTCTTTTTTTATCACACAAATATTATTTCTCTTATTAATAAGCATAATTGATTGTATCAATCGAAAACGATATAGTTTGATGATGTGTGTATTGATTTTACATACAAATATATTTTTTAAATATATTTGATCGTATTAATCCAAGAAGAAGAGAAGATTAAACACTGAACATCAAATCAAGAATACATGATGGAAAATTTTGATATATCAACACTAATCCAACAACAAAATGAATCTAACAATCAATATATAGTCATCCAGAATATAATGAAGACTAAAATAAAAATGTATATAGAAATAATTCAGGTAAATCTTTTGTGTGGCGGAGGGAAAGAGGGGGATATTTTCTACAAAATCTTATATTATTTTTTTGAAAATATCGCTAGATTATGAATATATAACAACTATGTTTATTTTGTTATGTAGTTTTTCCTTCGCATAAATACCCTAAAATGGGTGCTCTTTAATTTTGGGCTTCTTAAGTACCAGTACAGTGACAACAAATACTTTCAAATATAAATTGATCGTAGATATATGCAAATATATCATATTGTATAAATAGTTATGTAATGTATTAATATTGTGTAAATAATATATAATCATATGCATATATGAGGCATAAATATGTATCACAAGTGTATACAATTATATCAACTTATACAGTATTTACACAACTACAATAAAAAATTTTTTTTTAACGAACTGATTTTTTTTCAGTGCCGAACAATTCAAATCTCCTCTAAACGGTCTCAAAATTTAGATATAATATCCTCTCTCGATGTTTGAAGTCTTTAATATATTATTCACTCTAAATGATTCACATTTGCAACATGTAAAAAGTTGATATTTGAACCTTGAAACTCTTTAGTTATGAATTAATTTATTTTTTAAGTGAACATGAATATTTAATATTAAAATTTTAATCTAAGCTTACGAGCTCTTCATTATGAAATATTGAACTATTTTTTTTTTGTGATATAAATTAAATCTCTAATATCATGAAAATACTATTATTATTATTTTTTTAGATACCTAATTAGATTAAGATGTGTATTGTGTCAATTAGTCAAAGTCAAATGCAATATTTCTAACAAATGCAACCTTATATAAAGCCTCACTTTCCCAACATTATTAAATTTGCATTTTAATTATTTTGTTTTTTTATCAATCTTACTCAATTTAAAAATATTTAGTCTGTAGGGTCAGTTTTCAAAATTTGACTTAGTGTTAGTTTTAATGTAGATCTCTTCAATCAAAACTATATCATCCGCAGATAACATAATTGCCCATATTCTGTTAGGTTATTAGCATTTTAATATTAATATTTAAAATATTAAATTGCTTTATTTTGAAGTTATAAGAATGAACATTTGAATGGATGACTTCTACATCATCCATTAGCATTGGTTGTCCATCACTTTATTTCATTCTTAATACCTCCATTACTCCTTTTGTAACCTATGTAACATATGTAACTCCCTTTGTAACATATGTAACATATGTAACTCCCATTGTAACTTATGTAACCTATGTAACTCCCATTGTAACCTATGTAACTCCTAAGGCCATTATCTTCACTATTTACTACCTCCATTATCTTCCTATTCATTGCTAGGAAGACTTCTTGTAGTATAAATAGTGGTGGTCTTCATTTGGTTTGAAACACACAATTCATAAGAGAAAACAAAGAGTGGAAGAGTTAGTCTAAAAGAGAGTTCTTATTAGTTGAAGGGAGGTGTTCTTTTTTTGTGGAGCTTTGGACTCAACTCTTGTCCAGAGTTGTTGAGTTATACTTTGTGAAGGCTGTTGTATCCTGGAGGGGACAAGTCAAAGAGTACTACTGCTGGACCGGTGTGAAAACATTGCTGCAGTGGGCTTGAATTTCCTTAAAGAGAGCGAGATATCCGCGCCTCAGCCTGAAGAGATTAATTCTTCATTTTATTTTCAGTTGTAATATTGCAATTTTACTATTTTGTAAGTTTTTTCACTAACAATTTTAAGGAGATTCATAG
This sequence comes from Solanum peruvianum, assembly GCA_027705065.1. NCBI lineage: Eukaryota > Viridiplantae > Streptophyta > Magnoliopsida > Solanales > Solanaceae > Solanum > Solanum peruvianum. Next base: position 56,377,658 of record JAKWJD010001762.1, on the reverse strand, counting down.
ATGGCTACAATTGAAAAAACCGCGGATGTCAAGATGGGAGATCTTAACAAGCCATTTCGGTTCAATGGTAACCATTTCAAGAGATGGAAGGGTAAAGTACTTTTCTACTTAAGTCTTCTCAATGTTTCTTACGTTTTAACCGAGAAGAATCCAAATAAAGAAGACATCACCACTATGAATGATGATGAAACTATTTCTCATCTAGAGAAAGTGGAAAAGTACGATGGTGATTCCTATAAGTGTCGGTATTATCTTCTAAATTGTCTATCTGATAATTTTTATGATTATTATGATAGAACTTACTCTAGTGCAAAGAAAATTTGGAAGGCATTGCAGAGTAAGTATGATACCGAAGAGGCTGGAGCGAAAAAATATGCAGCTAGTAGATTTTTTCGTTTCCAAATGGTGGACAACAAATCAGTGGTAGATCAAGCTCAAGACTTCATCAAGATTGTTGGAGAGCTTAGGTCCGAAGAGGTTAAAATTGGAGATAACCTTATTGTTTGTGGCATAGTGGATAAACTTCCACCTTCTTGGAAGGAATTTCAAAAAACTATGCGCCACAAACAAAAGGAAACCTCTCTTGAAACCTTGATAATGAAAATCCGCATGGAAGAAGAAGCAAGAGGCCAAGATGCACTTTTACAAACAGAAGAGAACAACATCAAATCGAAGGTAAATTTAATTACTTCGAATAATGCTAATCCTGAAACTCACAAAAATACTCTTTAAAGCCTAAGAAGAAAAATTCAAGAAAAATAATGGTAGACCTCCCAAGAAAAATAATGGTGAAAATCACCAAGCACAAAATCAACAAGTTCAAGAAAAGGGACCATGCTTTGTTTCTAGCAAGAGTGGGCATATTGCTCGATTTTGCAGATTTCGAAATTGTGGTTCTAACCCTCAGGCAAACGTTATCATAGAACCTTTTGTGGCGGTGATTACCGACATAAACATGTTTGAGAATGTTGATGGATGGTGGACTATCTGGTGCAAACCGTCATGTCTGTTATGACAAAGACTGGTTTAAAAAATATACTCATTGTGAGGAGCCCAAAACCATCATGCTTGGTGATGCTCACACTACTCCAGTGCTTGGAAAGGGATATGTTGAATTGTGTTTTACTTCTGGAAGGATATTAACATTGAAAGATGTACTTTATTCTCCTTCTATGAGAAAAAAAATGATGTCTAGTTTTCTTCTTAATAAAGCAGACTTTAAACAGATTATTGAATCTGATCAATATGTAATAGTGAAGAAATTTATTTTTTTGGGGAAGGGGTATTCATGTGATGGGATGTTTAAAAGTTGAATGTTGAAATGAATAAAACTTCTACTTCTATTTATATGTTTTCTTCTACTAATTTTTGGCATGCTCGTTTGCGTCATATTAATGATCGTTATGTTGGAATCATGAGTAATTTAGGATTAATCCCGATTGTTAAAAAGAATTTTTAAAAGTGTGAGGCTTGTAGTAAATCCAACATTACTAAAAGGCCTCATTTTCAAGTTGAAAGAAAAACTAATTTGTTAGAATTAGTTCATACTAATATTTGTGAACTTGGTGGAATTCTAACTCGTGGAGGTAATAGATATTTTATCACTTTCATTGATGATTTTTCTAAGTTTACATATGTTTACTTGATGAAAAATAAAAGTGATGCTTTTGAAAATTTCAGAACTTATCTCAATGAGGTTGAAAATCAGTTGGAAGAAAAATAAAAAGAATTAGAAGTGATAGAGGCCGTGAATATGAATCAAATGAGTTTAATTCTTTTGTTAGATCATTGGGAATAATTCATGAAACTACTCCTCCTTACTCTCCTTCGTCTAATGGAGTAGCAGAAAGGAAAAATAGAACTTTGGTTGAATTGACTAATGCCATGCTTATTGAGTCACATGCACACTTTAAATTTTTGGGGTGAAGCTCTCTTAACTGCTTGTTATGTGTTGAATCGTGTGCCTCATAAAAAGTCTAAATTGACACCTTTTGAATTGTGGAAAGGTTACAAGCCATGTTTGGGATATCTAAGAGTTTGGGGTTGTCTAGCCTTTGTGAGGCTAATGGATCCCAAGATTACAAAGTTGGGTAAGAAAGTTACTACTTGTGCTTTTCTTGGTTATGCTTCAAATAGTACAGCCTATAGATTTTTTAATCTTGAAGATAATATTGTAATAGAATCTGGTGATGCTATTTTTCATGAAAATAAATTTCCTTTTGATACTAAAAATAGTGGGGGTCAAAGGATTGAACAAAATATTTTGTCACTACCTAGTTCTTCTACTTCAACTTTGAAAAATAAAGAAGTTGTTGATTTTGAGTTAAGAAGAAGTAAAAGAGCTAGAGTAGAAAAAGATTTTGGTCCTGATTTTTATGTGTTTAATATTGAAAATGACCCTCTAACTTTGAAAGAAGCATTATCTTCACATGATTCTATATTTTGGAAAGAGGCTGTAAATGATGAAATGGAATCTCTAATTTCTAATAAAACTTGGAAGTTAGTTGATTTACCACCGGGTTGTAAAACAATTGGTTGCAAATGGGTCTTAAGGAAAAAGTTGAAACCGGATGGTTCTATTGATAAATACAAGGCTAGGCTAGTTGCAAAAGGTTTTAAACAACTAGAAGGCCTAGAATTTTTTGATACTTTTTCTCCGGTAACAAGAATTACATTCATTAGACTTTTAGTTGCTATGGCTGCAATTTTTGATTTGCAAATTCATCAAATGGATGTAAAAACTGCTTTTCTAAATGGAGACCTAAATGAAGAAATTTATATGGACCAACCCGAGTGTTTTATTGAAGCAGGCCAAGAAAGCAAAGTATGTAAACTTACTAAATCCCTATATGGCTTGAAACAGGCACCAAAGCAATGGCATGAAAAGTTTGATTCCTGCATGATTGAAAATGGTTTTAAAACAAATGAGTGTGATAAGTGCATATATCATAAGTCTTGGAATAATTCACATGTGATCATTTGCCTATATGTTGATGATTTGTTGATCTTTGGCTCTAACATGAATGTTATTGATGAAGCTAAAAATGTTCTTAGAAGCCATTTTGATATGAAAGATCTTGGTGAGGCAAATTTTATTCTTGGAATAAAAATAACAAGAACATGTGAGGGGATTTTCCTTGACCAGTCACATTATGTTGATAAAATTTTGAAAAAATATAACTTTCATGATTGCAAGCATGTTGCTACTCCTTTTGATTCAAGTGTTCACTTATTTCCTGTTGAAAGTGAAAATGATGTAATAAATCAAAAGGAATATGCTAGTATAATTGGAAGTTTGAGATATGTGACTGATTGCACTAGGCCTGATATTGCATATGCAGTAGGAGTACTTGGCAGGTTTACAAGCAAGCCAGGTAATGAACATTGGCATGCTATAACAAGAGTTATGAGATATTTAATTGGAACGAAAAATTGTGGTTTGTTCTATAAAAAATATCCTGCTGTACTTGAAGGCTTTTGTGATGCGGATTGGAACACTTTGTCAGGTGATTCCTGTTCTACAACTAGTTATGTCTTTATTTTAGGTGGTGGTGCTGTTTGTTGGAGATCAAAGAAGCAAACTATAATTGCTAACTCTACCATGGAGGCTGAACTAATTGCTTTAGCTTCAGCTAGTGAGGAAGCGAATTGGTTAAGAGATTTATTGTTTCAAATTCCTTATTTTGAAAAACCAATTCCTCCTATTTTAATTCATTGTGATAGCACCGCTGCAATTGTAGAGTTCAAAATCGTTATTACAACGGTAAATCCAGACCTATAAGGAGGAAACACAGTAATGTAAGATCGTATTTGACAAATGGTACCATTAATGTTGATTATGTCAAATCTTGTGATAATCTTGCAGATCCTCTTACAAAGGCCTTAACAAGAGAAAAGGTCTGGAGCACATCGAGGGGGATGGGATTGAAGCCTACAAATCCTTGAGTCATATATGAGGAAACCCAACCTGGGGACTAGAGATCCTATAACCAGGTTCAAAGGGAAAAACTAATCATATGATGACTTGTTGTGAAAAAATGCACTATTTTTTTTCCCTCCCTATGATGTGAGTGCATTATTTCCTGTAGTTTGTGAAGGTTGAGTTGATAAAACTCTTAATGAATATCTGTAGTCCGTATGGGTGGAGTGTTAATCTTACAGGAGCACTCTCGACAGATTTCACCTATGTGATGTGTGGAAGTAGGTCGCTTCCTATGAGAATGGGGCTTATTCTCAAATGCACTCATGAAACCGGATAGCACATGGCCATAACGTGCTGGCTGTTAAAGCTCATGTCAACACCTTGATTATTATGTGTGAGCAGTGATATTTTATTTCCCTTAAGCAGTCATAGTTCAAGTCTGAGACCACTACGACTCTGGAGTAAAAGTTACTGTTTCACTAAGTGGAGGTTCAATGCAGAGCACACCTTCATTATGCATAGTAGTCTTCCTTCAACTGATATACTCTCTTATCTAAATATTAAAATGAGTGGGGGATTGTTAGGTTATTAGCATTTTAATATTAATATTTAAAATATTAAATTGCTTTATTTTGAAGTTATAGAATGAACATTTGAATGGATGACTTCTACATCATCCATTAGCATTGGTTGTCCATCACTTTATTTCATTCTTAATACCTCCATTACTCCTTTTGTAACCTATGTACATATGTAACTCCCTTTGTAACATATGTAACATATGTAACTCCATTGTAACTTATGTAACCTATGTAACTCCCATTGTAACCTATGTAACTCCTAAGGCCATTATCTTCACTATTTACTACCTCCATTATCTTCCTATTCATTGCTAGGAAGACTTCTTGTAGTATAAATAGTGGTGGTCTTCATTTGGTTTGAAACACAATTCATAAGAGAAAACAAAGAGTGGAAGAGTTAGTCTAAAAGAGAGTTCTTATTAGTTGAAGGGAGGTGTTCTTTTTGTGGAGCTTTGGACTCAACTCTTGTCCAGAGTTGTTGAGTTATACTTTGTGAAGGCTGTTGTATCCTGGAGGGGACAAGTCAAAGAGTACTACTGCTGGACCGGTGAAAACATTTGCTGCAGTGGGCTTGAATCTCCTTAAAGAGAGCGAGATATCCGCGCCTCAGCCTGAAGAGATTAATTTCTTCATTTTATTTTCAGTTGTAATATTGCAATTTTACTATTTTGTAAGTTTTTTCACTAACATATTCTATCATATATGTGTTTAATTGCCATAGTAAATAATACAAATACTCATTTAACCTCCAATTATCTTCATAAAACCTTAATTGAGACTTTTGTAAAAACAACAAAAAGGACAAAATCAAACAACCACCTTAAACTATCCACCAAGATTCAATAAAGAAAATGTAAAGGAGAAAAATAAAATGAAATGTTACATATCATATCTTAGACTAGAAAGGTGCAAATAAGTTACACACTCTCACATTGTTCCCAAAAGCAAATCCATATAACTAGAATGTTAGAGACATTGCATGAATAAATCCAATAATTCAAGAAATGATCCAAATTTAAAAGAAAGAAAAAAAAAAGTCACACATTTACCTTTTAAAAAAAGATTCTCACTTGATGTCCTCGTACATTGCAGGACTCATTCGAAATGACATTTCAATAAATTTCTTTCATACCTAAAACTAAAATTGAGATCTTAATTAAGAATGAAACAATTCACCACAATAACACAATCTATATTAATCACACAGAGTCAACCTTGTACTAGAAAAACAAAAAAAAAAATCACTGAATATTCTTAATTTTTATTGAAATCCTCATAAATTAATTTGAAATGACGTTCCAATAAAATTTTCTTCATATCTAAAATTTAAGTCAACACCTTAATTAGAAATCAATCAGTTCACCCCAACATTAGAAATTATGTTGGTCACACATTCACACTCTAATACAGTCAGCCTTGTACTTAAAAAAACAAAGAAAACTTGTATTTCTCTCTGTTTTCCACTATCTTTTTACACATTCACTATTCTTCTTCCTCTGCCGTTTCAATTTGTGCAGAAACAGTAACCGACAATTTTTCTCCTATGTCGCATAGCCTTTTTATATTTCTTTCCAGCCCCACTTTTTATTTTCTTATTGGTTCTTGCTCTCCTGGTATGTTTTGTTCCTGCTCCTAACATTACCTGTAACCAAAAAAAAGAAAGATTCTTTTTCTCCAAGAAAAAGGGCAAACTCCATGTATGTAAAGCACCTTTCTTTGGTTACCTTTTACTTGTTTTTAAGTGGGTCTGAGTCAAGATTTTGAAGTCACACTTTGGGGAAAACTGTGAAGGACCTAATATGGAGGCTATAAAGAAACAAGCAACTAAATTGAGGGAGCAAGTGGCTAAGCAACAGCAGGTTTGGTTTTTATGTACTTTGCTCATTTATATAGTGTTGTATTTGTTTTTTTTTTAAGTATTTGGTAGGAGAAGTGTCAAGTTACCAATTACTTTTTTGGGATCAGAGAGACAAAGTTGAGATAAGTTTTAATCAATTAGCATAGTTGTTACTTGTTTAATTGGATAAAGATTGCATTTTTATTAATATTATTGCTTATTGTGAGTTACTGTTTTGTTTGATTATTGGGGTTTGAAGTTTATTTGGAGTCTCTTGGAATTTGTTCTACAGTAGTTTTGGACTTTGAGCAGTGGTTTGAACAATGGGACCTAAAGTAGCCCTGGGAGGATTTATTGAGCTTTGTGTTCCTTTGTCCTTGGGATGGATGGCAAGTCTACCATCAATTAGAAAAGTTGCGTGATTCATGTAGCAAGGTAATAACAATCTTCTGCTACCAATGAAATAACAAGTCAGTAGAACTGGAGAAAAGTAAATTTAACTAAGGTTTAGCCTAGTGGTAAGGAACCGCAATCTCGAACCATAAGTTTGGGGGTTAAAGCCAACAAGGGAATAAAGTAGGAAAGGGCCATTGTTATCAGGGGTGGAGGTTCACCTATATAAAAATGGTGATTCTCCTGACAAACTTTGGAGCTATGTTGTGAACCAATCCCTAGAGCATGTTCTAAAGATGTAAATTTGATTTTCCCCTTAAATTAATAGGAAATAATAAAGAAGAGTCCCTTGAATGTCCATTTTTGGCGGAAGAAATGCCTGCAAGAACCTTCCATATTAACGAAGTAACACCTCCCACTCGAGAAGGTCTCATGAACGTGGATTTTGATCAATTGTATTATGAGCTTAGCTATTGCCAAAGCATCAACCAGAAACCCTTTTGTGACAATCTTGGGGCCGCCATTGGGTGGTGGAAAACTGAGTTCCTGATAGCAGTCTTGCGGGTCAAGAGTGATGGCAATTGACTAAAACTTGGGAGACAATCTTTTGTCGTCCCTGTTTGGCTAATGTGTGCTCATGCCTTGCCAAATGTTTGTTATCGTGAATCCATCTGTTATGATGTGTGACATTTGTATCCCTATGACTACTTCTCCACGATTAAATACAATCACTTGCACTCCAAGGAATGGACTACTTTGCATTTGCTAGAACTTTCTTTATTTTTTATTTCGTTGGAGCAAGTAAGAAGAGGTGATGGCGAATGAGGCAGCATATTGATTTCATCTGCAAAGTATTATTCTTCTCCTCCTGTTGCTTGGTACAGCGGGAAAGAAGTAAATAGACACCTATATTCACCTTTTCTTACAGAAGAACCCCACTCGTTAGCTCCCTTGCCCTTTTACTTCGTACTTCCTACCCTAAAGCCTTTGTTAGGTCCTTCACAGTGGGTGTAAGCCCTGAAAGCCTTTTGGTATGTTGGTAGGGCAAGAGGCACTTAAACCCAAGAAAAGGATTGAAGCCCCTCAATTTCCTGCAAATTGGCCATTGAGCTTTTGGTATAGGTGTCCAGAGGCTAATATTTTACAAAGAAAGGAGGGGGAAAGGCAGACCAAGCAAAGATCCTACTCTTAGAAAGGGGAATAAATCATTTTTCTGTATGCACACTAGATGTATATGTAATTTCGATAACAATTTGTTGATTTCCATTTTAAGTTGGAGCATGTGACCTTGATTATATACTAAATGAAATTGCGGAATTATACAACAATAAGTTTTTATTTGACAAAGGTTAAGTAATGAAATAGATAGAACCCTATGCAGAAATGGGTTTATTACATGAAGGTAGTGTTTCTAGCATATCTTGTGCTGGTTGCTGTTAGCAATCTATCTTTCTTGACTCATCAGTGAATCTGAGGAGATGGCCTGAACATGACAAATGGTCTGATTGTTACTGTATCAGCACCATTAATTCAACTTCCACTGTAAGTTATGTAGTACATGTCTATCCAGTTCTCCTAGGTGCATCTTTAGGTGTCACAGCTCACAACAGTTGAATTTAATTAGTGGTTCATGCCTGCGAATTTAACCTCTGGCTGGTATGAGAATGCAACAAGACGCTGTTCTCGGCTACTTTCCAGCATCATGCCGTCAACTTAATTTATAATACAATAGTTCATTGGATTAATTTGAAATATTATATTTATGAGTTTCTGTATCTCGTAATGTTTCGGTCGGGAAAAGAGTTACTTGTGAGTTCTAATTCCTGTTCCTGCTGATCTAGTCTATGAATCTGATTTTCATGATAAAATCTGAAACAATTTCCCCAAATTTTTCAAATCACAACTGAAACAATAATGAAATGTGAAAGTCGGTGTACTGTAATTGTTAGATGCAAGTAGAAAGATGCTCTTCTTCAGACAATCTTCCAAGGTAAACAGGGAACCTTACTCCTGGATCATCTGTCTGGTCTTGTAATTTCTAGAGTTTTGAAGAAATTGAGTTGGACGATAAATAAAGAAGGGCTAAAATGGAGATGACTAAAATGACTTTGACTAGTAATGTTATTCCATAAGTAGCTGACCCTAATAGGTGACTCAAGGTCAACACTAAAGGAGTAAAGCCAAAACTTGACAGATCATATACTTGGGTCAAACTTGTATTGTAATCATTAAAACATGAGTTCAATCATCAATGAAGATATTTTATGAAGGTTCTTGACTTCTGTCTGAAAGAGCTCATATTCTTCTTGTTATTAGGCTATTTTGAGACAACTGGGGCACTTGGGCCATGAATCTGTGATGGTCGATGAAGCAGAACTGGAGATTCATCAGCGACTTCAAGAATTATATATGTCTACAAGGGCTGCAAAGGTATAACACCAATACAACTTTGCTAACAATTTTCTGTCTAGTAGGGTAGTCCTCAAACTCAAAGAAGTGAATTGGATCCAATAGAGATTTGCTAAAACTAGGCCCCATTATGCGTTTTCTTAATACTAAATTCAATGTAGGTAGAGATCCATATGTATATATAGTATCAATTTCGATAGGACTGAATGACTATAATAAGAATGCATATAACAACCCTATTTGGCTTGGTTCAATATAGAATCAACTTGATCATCGGATTAGAAGTTCATAACCTTGGCCATTCCCAATTTTACGTGGAGCAGATCTACTAATTCTTTGATTCCAGTTAGTAAGAGGATTTTGAACACTTATTAAAAAAATTCTATTAAGAATGTCCTTTTGTTAACAGCATATGGATCTTTCTTGCAAGGAAAAATCTAACTTGCTGCATTGTGTTTAACAGCATTTCCAGAGAGATATTGTTCGTGGTGTAGAAGGATATATATCAACCAGTAAAAAACAAGTGGAAATAGGTCTGTGGACTTCCATTCATACCTTATGTTGCTTCAGTTATTTAGCATGTATATGGAAGTGTCAGCTTTCAACTTGATCTTGCAGCTAGAAAGTTGGTGGACAATTGTTATAAATATGGGAGCGAGATTCAAAATGGTCCTTCTACCTTGCCAAAGGTTGCCGTGGAATTTGGTACTTCACATGCTGCAATGGAAGATCAAAGGGAAATTATGCTAGGAGTTCTTGGATCACAGGTTAGATCTATGCTTGTTTAGCTTTACAGTCATATGCATTTCCAATGGTATACCACAAAAAAAGGATATTTACATTATGGAGATTGAAGGTCACCTGATGAAGGTCATTATTGTATGTCTTTACCGTAGCATTTTGCCTATTTTGCTCCATTTCTTGCAACGGGATTTGTGATGTGCTGTCGATTGCAGAGGGATTGTGATGATCAGAAGTCTTTCCTAGTTTATGAAGATATAGTCTTACCTATTTTGTGGGAGACAAAATGCTTTCTGATTTTAAGATACATAAAATAATGCTTGATAATTTAGAAGAAAAAATGACTAGAGACCAACCAGGCAGCATAAAACAAACAGACATGCATAAGGTCCAAAACAATGACCTTCTCACTCTTTGTACGATTAAAAAAACAATGCATCAGTAAGATCTAAGTTCTAATAATCATTTTTGAAAAAACATTACGCATTATGTGCTCTGGCAGAATTTTGATCTGTCAAGCGCAAGGCTATCTGTTTCTGATGTCTAAATAACACTACAAGAACGAGAAGTTAGGTATCTCCCTGACATATCATATGATGCATTAAAGTATGTCAAGGACATATATTCACTTGTGATAAGAGCATTTTATCTGGGTTCTTTGAACCGTTGAATTTGGGGCGAGATATTTCACTCTTGACAGGTTAAAACTTGCAAATGGTATAACTTGATGAATCTTTTGCTAGTATTATGCCTAGTGCAGTTGAGTATTTTTTTTTTCTTGATTTGATGAGTCTGATGTGACATACACATAGTGGCTGTGGCCATTTCTTGGTTCATAGAGTACATAGTGTTTGATCATTTTTCCTTTTAGCTGTAGGTTTGTGAGCCGTTGAGAGCATCAATACATGGTGCTCCTTTAGAAGATGCTCGCCATTTGACTCACAGTTATGACAGAATGCGCCAGGAGTTCGATTCTCAGGTATCTTTCAAGCTTCCATTTTTTCCCTTTACGGGTCTGTTGGCGGTTGGGCTCATGTAAAAGGCTGTTTATTAAAAGAAAATAAAGCAAGTAAAAGTTAGAAAACAAAGAGATTGTACCCCTTCAATCAGCATATCTCTACACCCTTCTCAAGGAGGTTGTAATCTAATTCTATATCAGGTTACATCGTGTCATGCAAGATACCTGGCAGTTCTAAGTAGATTCGTGCTCTTTTCAGGCTACTGAAGTAATAAGACGTCAATCAAAGTTTAGAGAAGCTTCTACTGAAAGTTTGGCAAAGCTTAAAAATGCAGAAACAAGATTGTCGGAGCTCAAATCTTCAGTGTTGGTTCTTGGCAAAGAAGCAACTGATGCCATGTTATCTGTAGAGGAGGAGCAACAACAGATTACTTTCCAAAAGCTTCTTACCATGGTATCGCTGGTTTCTCTTTGATCATTCAATTTTTATGCGTGTTATGCTTGTAGAAGTATCATGATTGGTCTTGGTGTTGTATTGATTGGCTATTTGGCTTAGTTAATTGCAAATTTTGTTTCTCCATGTAACTTTACTGCACTGATGTACAAGTGGAGATTGTTACATTTCAAAACTATTATCTGTACATCAAGTTGTTAAACATCTTGATTTGTCCTTAAAGAAAGACAAATGGTTTATTGGAAACAAATAGTGACAGAATTCCACTTTTTGAGGTTTACTTTCAGAAGAATCAGAACATTGAATTTTACCACTTTTTAGGACATAACTTTCTGACATATTACGATTTGTGTTAGACTATAACTTTAACTGCTTAGTCAAAATGACCTTAAATTGATATAACTTTTGGAATTTTAGTTGCTAACTTCAGTCATTTGAAATAAAAGAACACCATGTACGTAGAAACTTCGTAGTCTACCAAAAGTATAATAGTAAAAAACGCTTCTCATGATGGAGGAAACAACAACAACATACTAGTGTAATCTCACCATGATGGAGGAAACACATCTATAAATAGTAACCTACATCATTATCTCCGAAGTTGCAGGAGAAGTCTCAAACCTGGTAGTATCTTTGGGAAATCTTTTGGTGGTAAGGTCATGGGAGTGGCTGATCCATCTAAACTCAATGATGCACCCCTAGACTATTGTGATGACAATGCAGCTATTGAATTGAAGTCATGTTAGTGATTGATTTAGTAATATCAAAGTTAATGTAGCACAGGGAAAATATTAAATTAGCTAATGCAGCATTTGGAATAACAGGATCATAATGCTAGTTCTTGTAAATGTAGAAAGTAATTCTATTTAGTTATAAATTCCAGTAGCTGTGGGTCAAATGGTCTAGTAACTCAAATATCTGGAATTACCTAGGCATAATGGGGTCATAATCAAAATTTCCCTTCAATTCTGAATAAATGAATATTCTGGATGTAATGTTTTGCGCCTTTTTCACTATATCCGCTTGACTGATCATTTGTGAGATTGGAGATCCCTATATTCTTAGTTATTTTGTTTAGCTTGAGAACTCCTAGATTATTGTTTTCTGCTTTTCTTCCCTATTAATAAATGTTAATACTAAGATCTTCTTCCATTAGAAGTTAAAAAAAATAAAATCATGGCAGAGTTGCTTTTTCATTTTATTACTTAGTGCAAGAAGTCTAGAACACTTCAGTGAAGTTCAATTTTTTCCGGCTCCTGTTAAAACTACTTCCTTGTCTAACACCATTTTTGTCTCAGCATGGATCACTTCTAATTGTGATCTATGTGATTTATTTATCTAAAAATGATTTTAGCTTGCAGGTCGATGCTGAAAGATCGTATCATCAGAATGTTGTTTCCATTTTGGAGAAGTTGCATTCTGAGGTCTGTAGATTTAAACAAATTTTATTTCCTTCAAGTCATTAGAATAAAACTATTCTATCGGGCATTTTCTGTTTTCTACAAGGGATGGAATCGTAAACATTAACGTTGAGACATAGAGATAAAAAAAGATGGGACACAAATATTTAACCTTTTTTTTCTTGGGGTTAGATGCTTGTAGAAGAGCAATTAAGTGAGTCACCTCCACAATCTTCCAATTCACCAAGAGTTTTGCATGATACAACTTCAAACGGAACTGAGCATCCAGAAGCTGAGGATAAAAGTCCTACCTATTTTATTGCCAAGGTTAGGACTCCTAAAGGGCCGGCATATTTACTTCCACATAATACTCTAGATCTTTCAGTATTCGCCTCAATATTCCTTGATCTCCTCGATTCTTTGATAGGTCATGCACTCTTTTGATGCCCAAGCAGATGGCGAGCTAAGTCTAGAGGTTGGCGATTATGTGGTAGTCCGGCAGGTATTTATCTTCATTTCCTAGTTAAGCAATAGATACATTACACTGCCTCTATGACTGTTGCTTGCAATAACTCAATTTCTAGTTAAGCAATAGACACATTACACTGCCTCTATGACTGTTGCTTGCAATAACTACATGTATTATATCATATGTTTTGGTTGCGTAAGTTGACACTTTCTGAAGTACCTTGTGGTATTTACATCAGCTTAAAGAACTTCTGATTAGGATCCAAATCTTGAATACTTCTGTTCATAAGCCCCAAATGCTATCTTACAATTGTTTTGCAATGCTGTATGCTCAATCCTTGTTAACTATTAGTTCTTTTGGTAACTTTTGCGGAGGTATATTGTTAGTTAACAAATAGATGTTTATGTAGGCGATAGAACGATACAATCATTCAACAAGCAAAATAAGTTGCATTCTAACGAAACTGCATATCGTTCTTGTTTAATGTGGTAACTATAGGTTGCTCCAAATGGATGGTCTGAAGGAGAGTGCAACGGCAAGTCAGGTTGGTTCCCCTCCGCGTATGCTGTAATGTCAGACGAAGTAGCAGCAAGCAAAATGGTGGAAACGGATACCATACCATAAGATAAAACACCAATCAGTCATGCTACCTTCATATAAATCTTCTGTTTTTTCTTTGTAAATTTCCACTTTGTATAGGTGTTTGAAGAGTTTCTCATTTTGCTTCTTTTTTTTCCTCCTTGTTGTAAATGCATCAAAGCTTATAATCAAGTTCATTATTTGTTGATGAGGGAATTTTGATACAGGAAAATGGATTATTTACACTTGTAATTAATAAATGGGAAAAGGCTCAAATATGCCATCGAACTTTCAAAAAAGGCTCATTTATGCCATCCGTTAAAAGTTTGGCTCATCCATGCCACTATCGTTTAAAAAAAGGCTCATTCATGCCATTTTTTTTAACGGCGGTTTTACAAAATCATTTTTTACACGTGTCAGATTAAAATTCGTCCACGTCATTTTTATTTATAATAAAAAATCAAAAAATTGAAAAATTATTAAATAAAAAACCATATATGTACACCAAAATTATTATATTTTAAATTATTTTTATTATATTTGGCATAAATGAAGACTTTAAAGTTCAGCTGCTAATTATTTTTAAAAAAAATTATTTAATGTAGGTGATTTTTTTACCAAAATAATCAAAATCAGCATTTTTACAAAAAAAGTTTTTTCTTTTAAATAAAAAAATCTAATTCCAGAAAATTTTTCTTATATAAAAATATCGTCGCCAATTATTTTTTTTAAAAAGTCATATTAAATATTGGTGATTTTTTTTTATTTTGATCAAAATAAAAATCGCATTATAATTTTATTTTTTTTTTTTTAAAATCACTGCAATTGCAGCATATGTATATTAAGAATTTTTTTTCTTGACTGATACTTTCTTGATTTTTTAAAATTAAAGATCGCAACTTGGTGGAATTTTTTTTTTTTATAAAAAATCAGTGACAATTTTTGTAAAAAATCGTTGAATTATTTTTAAAAAAACTTCATCAACATTTAATATGATTTACTTAAAAAAATTGGCAGCGATAATTTAATTAAAATTTGTTAACCAAAGTAAGTGCCAAGATTTAAAAAGAAAAAAGAAAAGAAATTCACATAAATCGTTTTCTTGGCAGCGATTTTTTTAATTTGGGTGGGTTTTTATTTAATAATTTTTCAGATTTTTGATTTTTTATTATAAATAAAAAATGACGTGGACGAATTTTAATCTGACATGTGTAAAAAGTGGTTTTGTAAAACCACCGTTAAAAAAAATGGCATGAATGAGCCTTTTTTTAAACGGTAGTGGCATGGATGAGCCAAACTTTTAACGGATGGCATAAATGAGCCTTTTTTAAAAGTTCAATGACATATTTGAGCCTTTTCCCTTAATAAATACTATGACTAATTCTAGATCTTAATCCCCATCTTGTTGTTGGTCCCCACCCCAAACCTGAATCCCCCCTACCAATATTCGTCAATACAGAATAATTAGCAAAAAAAATATCTTAAAAGTATTAAATTTTCATCATATTTATAGAGTAAGTCAAAAGTATTATTTATTCAGACCATAGTCCTTTAACTATTCTTCCAAGTCTAAAAAGTGGACATTATTGTTCACACTACTTGTCTGTGAGAGTAATGCTCCCTCTGCCTCTTTTTACTTGTCCTTTCTCATATTTAAGAGGGGTTTTGGAGATTACTAATTTTGTTGGATAACGAAAATAATAAGAATCATATTAATAAAAATCAATTCAAGTATATTACTACAATTCTCCTTGAGAAATCGGACTCAGGACACATCACACGGAATGTGGCGTCTCTACTAAGGCTGGGCAACGGAGTGGGATGTACCGGTTCGATACCGTTCCGGTTTGTTTCGGTTCGTCCCGGTTCGGCTATCTACGGGACGGAACGGGACATCCCGAACCGGAACAAGGAACGTAACAGAATCGAGGTTTGATACTGGTGCATCGGTACCGGTTTATCTCGGTTTATTTCGATTCGGTCCGGTCTGGTCTAGTTTCGATCCGGTTCCAATTAATTAATATTTATTGATAATTATTTATTATATATTAATTAATTTAATTTATATTATATATTTATAAATTATAATTTATATTTTATATTAAATAATAAATACTACTCAAGTAACAAACTACCCCTATTAGTATTACATTCGAGATTTAGTTGAAACAGAACCCTTCCTAGTGGTTGAGTAAACTATGCACTCTACTAGTAGTTGTAGATTGAAATTGTAAGTTATATACAAATTTAAATAAATTAAATTGATATTTTTTAATTTTTGTAATTGTTTTATCTTTATTTTTGTTTAATTTTTTAAAAATTACAGATTTAATTTATTTAAATTACAAGTTATAAATATTACTTATAATTATAACGTATTAATAATAATAAGTAATAACTTATAAACTTCAAAAGATTTAAATTTTGAAAACTTAATTAGACTTAACTTGCAAACTTAATAAGTAAAATTTTTATTAAAAAAATATCTTTAAAATAATTTAAGTAAAAAATTACATTATAAATTTAAAAACTATTACATTTAAACTTAGAAAAATAAAAAAAAATATTCATATTTTCGTAATTCTTTTAAAAACATTTTTTGAAATAACTAGATGTGCTATCCCGTTTATCCCATCCCGTTCCATTTCGGTCCGTTCCGATTCTGTTCCGGTATATAGTGGGACGGAACGGAATCGAGTATCCGTCCTGATAATTTTGGTCCGATTCATCACAGTACTAATCAACGAACCGATCAACTCGTCACGTTCCGATCCGGTACCGGTTCGTTCCGTTCCGGTAGTCCCGTTCCGATCCATCGCCCAGTCTTAGTCTCTACCATCTAGGCTAAAAGCATTCTTTTAAGCAATATCCTTTTAATATGTTTTTTTTTTCAATGGGAGCAAAAATGAAAACAAAAAGTGATAAGGTTGATGCATATAATGACACAAGCGAAGAATTATTTAGTAAAGAAGCGAAGCAAATTTGCCCTCCAAATCCCAAGCAAGCATGGTGACTTCGTGCCTCTGTCAGTAATTCCCTCTGTAAAAATTTCTGACGAAGCTTTACTACGTCACATACCTTAAGTGTACTTAAATTCATCCCTGCTTTTTGTTCGAAAATGAGGAACTGCATGCAAATAATACTCGTAAGTACTAGTGTTTATGAATGTATGTAATGTTCATATAGAATTGCATTATTATAGTACTTCCTCTTTGTTATATATAGCTGCTTACGGCTATATTGCCATCTGTACGTCTTGTCGTGACAGAAAGAGAAGATGTAGATAAATTCAAAGGCTTTCCGGTGGTGATCATTATCCTATTAGCAGTGATTGTGATGATTTTCATCATCATGTTGTCTCATGTGATACAATACTTGTACCGCTGCTTCATCGCTATTAGATCTCAGACCGTGGTCCGTAGAGTGGTTCGGTCATTTCCAATCATGCAGTATAATGTTGTGTCAGAAGATGGCGTTAGAGAATGTCATATATGTATGTCTAAGTTTGAGGTGAATGAAGAAGTTAGAGTTTTACCATGTTTTCATATTTATCACCACTAATATATATTTACATGGAAGTGTAAAATAATGAGTTGTCCCGACTATCGTCGGAATTATAGTGGCTTTTAGTATTGTGTAAGTATCTATTGTTGCCTACAAGTAAGGTTTTGAACATGGTGTTCTTTCATTTCAAAGGATGTATATTGGAAAACGAAAGCAAGAATATTAAGGAAAATTTCATTTTGTTTATTTCTATTTTCGGTAAATATTTATAGACAGAGAACAAAAATTACCAAAATAATCTTCTTATCTTAACAAACTCTAACAACTACTTCTAATTTAATTTACAATACCCTCGAAGTATTGAAAATGGTACACAATTACCCTCCATCCACCTATTGGCCCCCAAATACCCTTCACATCCACCTTTGGGTCCAAATTTATCCCTTCATTAACGGACCAAAATTAAAAATACAAAAAAGGGCCTAAAATACCCTCGAAGTATTGAAAATGGTACACAATTACCATCCATCCACCTATTGGCCCCAAAATACCCTTCAAATCCACCTTTGGGTCCAAATTTACCCCTTCATGAACGGATCAAAATTAAAAATAATTAAATAATATTTTTAATTACGGACACTCAATCATTGGTTGTAATTTAATATTTAAAATAATTTTAAACCCACCCATTTTAACTAAACCCGCCCCACTTGACCCAATTTAAAAAAATTAACCCATCTAATTAAAATATCCTAAAATCTTATTCCTCCTATTTTTTCAATTTCCATGACTCCATTGTAATTTAAGTTCTTCGGGGAAAGAAATCGAAGAAGAAGCTGACATTTTCTTCATGAAGAAGAAGAAGAAGAAGAAGAAGAAGACAATGGAGTCATGGAAATTGTGAAAATGGGAGGAATAAGATTTTAGGATATTTTAATTAGATGGGTTATTTTTTAAAATTGGGTCAAGTGGGGCGGGTTTGGTTAGTTAAAATGGGTGGGTTTAAAATTATTTTAAATATTAAATTACAACCAATGATTGAGTGCCACGTAATTAAAAAAATTTATTTAATTATTTTTAGTTTTGGTCCGTTCATGAAGGGGTAAATTTGGACCCAAAGGTGGATTTGAAGGGTATTTGGGGGCCAATAGGTGGATGGATGGTAATTGTGTACCATTTTCAATACTTCGAGGGTATTTTAGGCCCTTTTCCGTATTTTTAATTTTGGTCCGTTAATGAAAGGATAAATTTGGACCCAAAGGTGGATGTGAAGGGTATTTGGGGGCCAATAGGTGGATGGAGGGTAATTGTGTACCATTTTCAATACTTCGAGGGTATTTTAGGCCCTTTTCCGTTTAATTTATAAATGTAAAAGAAATATTAAACCTACAAGGTAGAAATTCCTTTTAAATCATTCCCCTTCCGGCGTAACTGACAACCTTTTGTACTTGATTCACATTTATTAACAGTACGTATCACTTTTCCTCTTTTCATACTCTCAATGTAATGCTCAGTATCTTAATCGAAGATTTTCATAATCAAAATTGACTTTGATATGTTCATATCTCCTCGACAAATATAGTCAGAAAATGCACAAGTAAATAGACACAATCACTACAAAAAGTAAGATAATATATAAACATTAGGACATTTTTAGTACCAACCTATTAAAATATAAAACAACATACTTACTTTGATTCATCTATTTGTTATGAAATATTTTCACGTTTGTCATATGTCAATGGATCTTCAAAAGCTTCGTTGGCATAATGTACATTTGTGTTCCATTCTAAAATAACAATAGCATAACTTTGTTGACATAAGTTAACAAATGTTTTCACTTGATTGGTTGTAGCTCCACCCATGACGAACTGCATGCAAATAATACTTGTAAGTAGTGCTTATGAATTTGTAATGTATATAATCTTCATAATTGCATTACTAACTTCCTCTTCTTTTGTTCTAGTTGCTTACGACATTGCCATTGGCACGTCTCATCGCGGCAGAAGGAGAAGCCGAAGATAAACTCAAAGGCTTGCCGGTCATGATCATCATCCTATTGGCAGTGACTATGATGATTTTCATGAGGTTTGAACAAAATCATTCCAAAATGTTTACATGTATCACCTCTAGCTATAAATAGGCTAGTTTGTATTTTCATATTGACAAAGGCATTAGCAATTGTGCATCACACGTTCATTTTGTGCATCAAATGTACATTTCGTGTGATATTCGTGCGTCATACGCATTTTGTGTGATACTCGTGCATTCTTTGAGTCACACGTTCAGACTAAATTGAGTATTAAATAAAAGTTTCAACATGTTAGTTTATGGGTATTAAAAAAAAGTGTTGTGCCCTTAGGCCCCTTCCCCATCCTCGAGGTGTCGTGTCCCGAGGCCCCCCACCACCTTGAGGCCCACACTCACCCCCCGTCCTCGAGCCGTCGTGCCTCGAGGCTCCTTCCCACTCCCCGACCTTGAGGTGTCGTGCCTCGAGGCCTCCAACCCCTCCAGGGCCTAGAGGCACTGTGCCTCAATGAACCCAACCCCCTGCCCCCGACCTTAAGGAACTGTGCCCCAAGTCCCCCAGCCTCGAGAAGTCGTGCCCTGAGGCCCTCCCCTCTCTTACCCCCTCCCCCAGTCTCGAGGCTCTCTCCTACCCCATTAGCCTCAATGAGCCATGCCCCGAGGCCCAGTCCCACCACCCCAGTCTCGAAGCGTCGCACTCCGAGGCTCCTTCCCACCCCCAACCTCGAGGCATCGTTCTCCGAGACTCCCTCCTACCCTTTCGACCTCGAGGCGACGTGCCTTGAGGACCACACCCACCTTTTAGGCATCGAGCCGTCGTGCCCCAAGGCCCCCACCCACCCTTTAGGCCTCGAGCTGTCGTGCCCCGAGGCCCCTGCCCCCCTCTCTCGGCCTCAAGACTTCATGCCCCGAGGCCCCCACCCACCCCACAGCCTTGAGGCGTCGTTCCCTGAGGCCCCCACCCATCCCCAGCCTCAATGAGTCGTGCATCGAGGCCCCCACCCTCTCCACCGACCTCAACGCGTCATGCCCCGAGGCTTTAACCCCCTCTCTAGTCTCGAGGCGCCATGCCGTGAGGCTCACCCCACAAACCGTCCTCCAGGCGCTGCGCCCCGAGGCCCCCTTTCACCCCTCGACCTCAAGGCATCTGCCCCGAGGCCCCCTTCCACCCCTTGGCCTCGAGGTTTTATGCCTTGAGGGCCCCTCCCACCCCAGCCTCGAGGTGTCGTGCCCCGAGGCACTCTTCCACCCCTCGACCTCGAGGCATCATGCCTCGAGGCCTCCTCCTACCTTGAGGCATCGTGCCCCGATGCCCCCTTCCACTTCCTCTCCCTTGAAGCGTCGTGCCCCGAGGCCCTCTCCCACCTCGAGGGGTCGTGCCACAAGGCTTCTTTCTATCCCCCTCCCTCCCCGGCCTCGGAGCGTCGTTCTCTGCAGCCCCCTCCCACCTCTAAGGATGAGGCTTTTTCTTTAGGTTTTTAGATAGTTTATTTGTGGGTAAAAATTGGGTGGGTTAAACGGGTAATGGGCAGGTATTTGAATTTTGGCTTTAAAAATTTGTCAAAACGGTTTGAGCCATCGGATTGTGTCACGCGTACCAAGTAAGTCTTCTGTTAGTGGAGGGGGAAAATGTGCACTGGTTATTGGACGTCAAGAGTAATAATGAACGAAAAGTATGACAGAGGGTATTTATATACCATTTACAATAGTTCGGGATATATTTAGTATTTTCCCTTAGATAAATTATAGCTAAGAATGTGAATTATATTTCAACGCTAAGCTATTTATGAATTATTATTTTTTGGTTAGTATTAGTATTGATTTCTGACTTTATTTTACTTACTAATTCCTATAAGCTACAAAACTCATTGGTTTGGTTTGATTTGACTTTTTTAGGTTAAAATCAAATCAAATTAATTATGCTGAATATATTTTTACAATACTTAATCAAGTCAAATCAGACTATTAATTAATACTAATGTTTTTTTCTTTTTGACTCAAATTTTCAATAAGGTACTACAATTTATAGTCAGTCAAACGAAATAATTAATTAATTTTTTTCCAGTTTGACTCATATTTTCAATTTAATTTGATTCATCAATTTTCCTTTTAGTATATCCCTAAACTTGATCCATAATCATGTCTTTTGGAAATGAGCAATCAACATTTATAGTAATATAAATTCTTGTTGTGGAAATTATGAAGAATTAATTCGTCAACTCTTTATATAAAGCATCATATTAAACAAAGGTGGTATACATGTGTTCACATTCTTCTACTTTCTACATCTAAAAATTCAGGTTAGTTCTCTGTTTGGTGCTATTTTGTGTTAATTAATTTGGTTGCTTAGTAGTTTGGTATATATCAACATAATCATCTTTATAAAATAAGTTTATGAATGTTGAGGCATCAAAAAATAGATGGATCGCTATTTTTTCTTCTGAGTTACAATGGGGTTCAAGGAGAAACAAAGTTATTCAAACTAGAAGACATAGAGATGGAGAAACAACTTAAACTTTTGAACAAACCGTCCGTCAAAACAATTCAGGTATATTTTTATAAATTTGTGTGCTTACTTTCTTTCTAATGTGAATAATAGATTTATGAGTTTTGGTTGACAGACTATATATGGAGATACGTATGATTGTGGATTTATATAAACAGCCTGTATTCGATCATCCGTTATAGAAGAATCATAATTTTCATCCCCAGGCATGTCTCTTAAATGTCATTTCATGTTGAGCTTTCTGGAAATGCATATATAATATTGTGAATTTGTGATTCATAATTTAAATTTTAAATGCACAGATGAAACCTACTTTGGCGAGAACAAAGCAAAATGCAGGTAACTCTACTCATCTACTACTTCTTCATCGTCGAGGATATGGCAAAATAGTAAAGGTTGTCCATCTGGAACAGTCCCGATTAGAAGAATTACAAAAGACGATCTTATAAGACAAAAAAATATGCCACCAGAGGATAGTCACATTTGATACTCAATTGGTAAGATATTGTTATACCACTTTACTTTTTTTTTGGCTAGACCAATTAACTTCCATGAAACAGAATCATTAATAGAATATAACAATCTAAAAACTCAAAAATTACAATCAAAAAATTGAAGAGTTTGTGTATAAAAAAGTTAAACATTTGATAAATTCATTGAACTGATTGGATTGTCCATTGACTTAATCTGAACTTTTTTGGATAAAAATATATCTATTACTATGACATATGATATGGTGACCTTTGAAATGATTCATCAACCTATAAATAGAATTGTTCATTCACCCTCGTAAGTAAGACTTGAAGATATTTGAATAAAATGATCTCTACATCTTTGATCTATATAGTTTGTAGTATATTACTTATATCTCATGTGTATTTTATTGCTTCTGCACAGACTAATGATAGTGTCAGTGAGCCACCAGGAATATACGGATCTTCAAGATACAAGGTACATAAATAAAAAAATTTATCATCATTTTTAAGTTCAAAATATGTCTTTATCAACTTTACTAGGCCTGTGTTGTTTACTAAAGAATAAGTCAATATAAACTAAATTTAACAACTAAACTATCACAATATCTGTATTTCAGTTCATGACATCATAAGTGGAAGAGAAACTACAAAAGAGATCAACAGAAATAAAGTGAAAAAAGGCAAAATACTTGCAGTCAAGTGATATTGTGGGAAGCATCATAATATACAAAAAGGATATCAACTTAGCAAAAGGTAAGTGTCAAATCAATTCAATCATTTCCATATACAATTACAGCAAGAAAACCTACAAACAAAAGGCAAATGAAAGATACAAAAGAGATTTGATTGCTCATGCCACTCGTACACATTCCGTTCCCCTGGTGAAATGAAAAGCTCAATGCACTGGAGAAAAATGATGAAATCAAAAACAGGATTAAGAACGATGAACCTCAGGATAACTAGCTAGCAACTCTGAATTTGAGGAATGATGGCAGTTGAACTGATCTTTTTTCATTGTTCATCTGCAGAAAGAATCGATAAATATAGTACAATAGAAGAATCTTTGCAGACTTTAATTCCCATAAACTTGCATCACTCCTCAATTTACTGCATGAAGTTGCAGATGCAAACTCAAATCATTAATTTTCTTCACATCTAGCTAGAGCCTTCAATCCGAGCTTGAATCGTAGAAGTCACTGGGACATGGAGTCATGACTTCAGATTCGAGAATCTGAACAACCCTGTGCATTGTGGGCCTGTCGTCGGGGCTTGAAGAAACACACTGAGTGGCAACTGAAAGCAGGGAATCAAGGCTTTCAGTCTGCACTCGTTCACAAAGAGGATCAACTATCTCTGTCCGTCTATTCTCAGATGCTAAATAATTCAGCTGCATGATGAGTATGGCAAGGGTTTAGAAGATAAGTGATATGAATAAAATACCTACAATGTACAATGCAAGTCATATGATCTGTTCATCCCACTCGGGCAGGATACTTCACTACAACAAGTGGAAAAATTCTTTTGCAAAAAATTAATACGGTAAATGGAATAATTTTCTACCAAATGGTCCAATTTGTTTTGGGTTTTCATATAGTTTGATCAAACAACCATAAAACTAGACTGATTTAGGATTGTTCTTAAAATTCATTTGATCAGTGACGATATTCGGTTTAGTCAGATGCATATATCAATAATATGCGTTTCTTTTTAAAATGATTATAAACTCTTTTATCATTTTTTGCAGATTTTAACATTGTTTTGGTGCATAAACAGTCTTCTCCCTCAGGCTCTTACCCATTCCTACCTATCTTGAGGGAAAAGGCTCATCATTATTTTCATTCTCCTATTGCACTCTTTGGCTCATTTTGCTTCAAATTTCTCCTTATTGTCCCTAAATAATTCTTCATGAATTAATGGCCACGGAGACTTAACACTGTTTTATATTGTTACAGAACCATCATACTGATAGTCTAAAATACAAGTTTTACCTTAATAATTTTGTGCTCGTACCACACTCAGTCCAGCCCTTATGCATATTCAACTAACCACCTCTTCTTCCTGCTTCTTTTTTGTTAAAAAACTAACCTCTTTTGGCTTAAAACACTTGTAACTTCAAATATTAAAAGTTGGAATAACTTGCCCACCAGCATGCCTACCTCTACCACTATCCCTTAGTAATATCATTCTCACCCCCCACCCCCAAACAAGGATAGGAGCATGGCAGTAGTTGCAAAATCAGGGGGAAGAGGAACTGGAAGGGAGTTGGGGTTGGGGAAAAAGCTAGAAGTGGCAAATAAACTTTCCAGCCTTACCCATTTAGGATCTCACGAGATGCAAATATGGAAACATAAAACTACAGTGCAACTATTTATGATGGTATGATGAATTAGCCCACTTAGTTTTTCTTTAGATAATTTTAACCTTGTTCCAATAGAGACCTCAAGTGAAGCTCACATGCATCTCTGCAGTTTGGGCTCTGGTAGCCAAAAAGAATGAGACCACGATAAATTATATGCATAACTAGAGATAATGGGCAAAATGGTTAATCATGCCAACAAGTAGCCATGATGACATTTGTAGGTTCTAAAAAATAATGTTAGCTACCTCACAAAAGGAAGGTAAGAAATTTCAACCAAGAGAGAATACACTTATATGATTAGATAGAAGTAAGATGCGATTAATCACACAACATACCCAGCCTACAATATTGAAGCCCTTCTCAATATATGATGCATCAGTCGGCCGCTTCCCACTTATGACTTCAAGAACCAGAACTCCAAAACTATAAACATCTGTCTTTTCTGTAGCCCTACCACTCTGCATGTATTCTTGGAAAAAAGATAGAGAAGAGAAACACATAAGCCGTAAAACAAAAGGCGATATATCAAGTGAAGCAGAAATCAACTGCCCCAAGTGAAAGCATACAAAATCAGATTTCCACATGGCACAGCAAGGAGAACTAAATTCTTTCAAGTACATAGATAACCTCTCATCACATGTTACAACTTGATGCAGCAGAGATGAATATGCTAGAAAACATTATGTTCGATGCCTCAAGAGAAACCTTCGATGTGGAACTAATTCCTCTCCCTCCCACCTTTTGTCATTGAACTAGGTCTCATATTATATTTTGTCAATATCAAGAAAAATAAGCATGAGAAAGAAAGACATCACAGGTGCAACTTCTACAGACAAGCAGTAACCAGTTTGTACTTGAAAAGTAGTGAAACCTGATTACAGAAAGAGATAACCAGATCACTCTCTCCCCAGTTTCATCTATAGTAGCAGCAGAAATTCATTTCATGCATAGTTTAATATTTGCACCTTCCTAAGTAAAATGTGATGACAAATGTCTAATCATTGGGAGTACCTGGAGCTAAATACCCAAATGTGCCAGCTACAATTGTTGTGATGTGAGACTCCTCATCCCCGAGTAATTTGGCCAGTCCAAAATCAGATACTCGAGCCTCAAAGTTTCCATCAAGCAAAATGTTGCTAGACTTTATGTCACGGTGTATTACTCGAGGAGAACAATCGTGATGTAAATATGCCAGCCCTTTTGCAGCTCCCATGATTACAGTCAGCCGTGCACCCCAGTCTAACTGCTCAGATCTCTCTGTATAAAATATTTCAAAAAAGATGTTAAAATGGATCCAAAAGACAATACTCAAATCTAAAACTCAACCCTGAAGATCTGAAAATGTCTAAAAAGCAACAGCAATTTAACATGCATTGTATTCCACCCTAGATGCTGAAAGCAAACATCATGTCACTGTCCACTTCCCAAACACGACACTCATTTTGTTCTCTATTGAATAGAAGAACACTGACTCATCGAGATATTCGACCATTTTGACAAACATCATTTTTTCCTACTGATTGTACTATCTATGGATAAAAATTAGCTACACATTACTATTGTACTGTCATTTACCCCAAGTCTGTAAGTGGTTCTCATGCAATATAGCTGCATAAAAGGGCTGCAAGCTAGCCATCTGGTAAACTAAAGCAAAGGAATTAAAATGTGTAAAATCAAAGTTACTTATGAAAACGAAGTCCATATTTTAAGTTCTACAGCAATACAACTAAGCCTCAATCCCGACCAAGTTGGGATCAGCTATATGAATCCTCAGACCATGTTTCTATTTAAGCTCTAGTCATGTCATCATCATAATAAAAATCTATAGCAATATTTACACAAATTATAGCACACATATGAAACATCGATGACACACCAAGACATTCTTTGGTGCCATCAGAGTGTCTTTGTTAGTTAGCTAGTTACTCTCCACTATTTCGTAACTGTCTAGACGTGAAAACATTTCCGGAGTGCCATCTGCACCAGCCAAAGATGTAATCATTATCCACTTTTATTTGTATTAAAAGGTAAGAAATTTATACAATCAAGCCAATGGGTACTAACCCAAGTAAGTTTAGAGTTGCATTAGGACATTGTCACCTAGTTTAGTCAATCCATTCAGAAACTTTCTCCAAAGGCTACAATATTTTTCCAATCAATTGCATATTGAACAATGGTTTTACAGCATTCCCTTCTGTCCCAGTGACAATCTGGCAGACTTTTTGGGACTATATTTCACTGGTTGAATCAATAATAATAGCAGTAGAAAGTGATCCCTGTTCATAATTTATCCTCCTTCTTACTAGACCCCTGTCTAGTATGTTTGCTCTTATCAGCATATGAATTTTGCATTTAAAAAACAGCAGGTCTTTCATGCTTCCATAAAAGCATATATATCCAATATAACTTATGTTTCTGTTAACTGTTACTATTATTAACTTGCGCGTTTTATCTCCCAACTGAGCCACACAACCCAAATTTCAATCAGGTGTTATACAGGGAAGATAAACAACCCTATTTTGCTATGAATATCAAGACTGCTAAAATCTCAAATAATTAGCCAATTTAAAGAGAGAACCCAGAAATTCTCACCAAAAACAGCTTATGTGCAAAATCCACAAATTAACAAACATTTTCACCAATTGTAGAGCACAAGATATTTTACTGAGAAAAGTATGTCTCACCGTGCAGAACTTCATCTAGGCTACCTCCTGATAAAAAGTCATATATCAACAACTTTGATGTCGGAGAATTGCAATATCCTCGCAGATTTACCAGATACCGGTGCTTAATACTTCCAAGAATTTCAAGCTCCCTTTCGAAGAATCTATCGAAGCCTTCATTCATCTTGATAATTCTCTTCACGGCAAATACATTGCCATCATCCATTGCAAGTTTGTATACAGTTCCAAAGCCCCCAGAACCAATAATGTGCTCTTCATTCAGAGTCTCCAGTTTTTTGATGATGTCCTTGGAAGAGTAGGGTAAATCTCCATGGAACATCACAATCGATGCACCTGATAATTTAACAATTGGATAGTTAAACCTTTTATACAAGGAATTAAGAGCATAAAGCAAATAAAGAATAAAAAATTATAATGGTAATTTCTACATAGGTTCTAGATAACGACCTGCACAAATATCCATTGCAAGACTTTTGCCATCATTTTTACCCAGTCTCTTGTAGAGGAAACAGCCCCAGAAACACATCAGTGCCACCAAAAGCAGTGCACCCACAGTGGCAGATGCACTTATAAGTAGTCGACCATTCTTATTTTGGCTTTGGGCTGAGAAACATGGAAAATATGAGATATTACCATGAAACATGAAAGGAAATAAGTGAAATACTTGAAAGAAAAGAAAAACAGAGAAACAAAGAAGCAGCAGAAAAGGCTACGTATCCAGAGACATGTAACTACTCCATCAGGTCATGTTCTCAGTACATGACGCTACTTAAAACTATGAGTCCGCATACTTGTATGATTCTGCCATTTGAAGTAATAAGTTTTCTTGTTAAAGCCAGACAGATGAACAAATCCTTCACAAATATCATATGAGATTCTAGTCAATACATTACACAAAAGCCAAAGGAAGTTGTACCTATTGCAATACCATGAATTACCTTAATATATATTAGAAATTAATAATATGAAGATACTTGCCCCCCAAAAAAAGAGAGACATATACTAGGTCTTTAATTCTTAGAAAAACAACGATATCTAGAATTCAACATTCTAAAAAGATAATGTGTTGTCATCTTAAGCAGCCTAAACACTAGGTATCCTTTTTTCATGACCGACAAATCTGTCGGGCCAACCCTTAGGACCAACCTCAAAACTCCAGGATAAGGGGTCCACCCCTATACCCCTTTTCCACTTAAATACCAGGCTTACTTCACATGTCGCATGGATCGAACCTGTGACCCAAGTCACAAGTCCCTCAACTTTTGCCACTTGAACTAAGCACTGAGGGCAAATGATTCTGTCACTAGGGGTCCTTGAACATATGAGAAATGATTCTGTCACTAGGGGTCCTTGAGCAGATGAGAAATGATTCTGTCAATATGGTCATATGCACTCACCCTTACAGAGAAATTGGACTTGATATTTCACTATTATTTTATGTTGGTAATGGGTAAACATTTACCTGAATCCGAGGACGGGGATATTGAAGGACCTCCATTGTTACAGTCCTGACTAACTTGTTTGCCACACAAGTTACGATTTCCAAGAAAGCTGTCATAAATTTAAAATCAGAAATCATGTAAATTAAGCCAACCAGAGGGCAAGTTGTCAATTACAAGTTTTAGGTCAAATTACATCAGGCAGCTATTCTGTGCACATCCATACAAGTCTTTCTCCTTTTCCAATGATGGGTACTACTCAAGATTCAAGCAAATGCTAGAATCAAAGGCTACAACTGCATACCCTTCATTTTCACTGATACACAATTTACTAAACAGTGCGGGGTTCAGGACTTTAAAGAATTGAGGACCTCAATCCTAATTTCAAATGCAATTGGCAATTCAGCCAACACCCTCAGTGTCATCCCAGAATTATTACAATCTTTTTTGGTAGATTTCTGAAAACAAACAGTTAGGCACACGAGGACGCTGATATTTGAAAAAGAAATAATGTGGAGTTGATAATACTTCAAACGTATGGACATACACTAGTTATGTCAACATTATGTAAACCAAACAGAGAATCTGAGTAAAGAAATGATTATAGATTCCATAGATGCTTTGAAAATTCAAATGCACTTGACAAGAAGGATTTTGTATTGGTGTTACTTACGAATCATTTCCAAACTTGGCAAGGTGTCCATCTGAAGGTATCTGCCCAACCAAGAAATTTGTTGACACGTTGCTGTAAACATTGAACAACAAATATTAATTCGGCAGCACAAACCAACCTCACCTCTTGAGTAATATTTTACACATTTAAGTTATTAGTTACGACAAAAGAACTTTTAGGCACTCACAAAATGCCAAGATTGTTCAGCTTGCCAAGGGATGGTGGAATGTTTCCACTGAGAGAGTTGCTTGAAAGATCTCTAGCAAAAGTAATAAACCAACATCAATTGGTTGACTGTAGAAGTAATTACTAAGCTGAACAATCTATCACAAGCGTAGAATTGAGACAGGTCAATTAGATTTGCATTAGTAGTTACATACTTATAGAAGGATAAGAAAATTTTACCCAGACTTAATCAAACTAACAAGTAAAAAATGGCACTTTTTCCTCTAGCCTCTTTATCTTTTTTTCCAACAAACTGCAATGTAAAGCCTTTTTATTACTCAATTAGGTTTCTCTCCATTTCCTGGAACAGTAAAGAGGTAAAGTATGCACGACTTTCCTTAGCTCTTTTAATGGGAAAAGAAAGGTTACACCAGTCTAGCAAGAAAAACACTCATGACTCCAACAGTCTAGCAAGAAAAACACTCATGACCCCAATAACCAGATCCCTAAGATATGACACATGCAGAAGAAATCAGTTGATATGATGGTCCATCCTCTTCACTGTAAAATCCTTCCAGCTAATTCAAGAAATCTTCCAGCTACCTCAGACCACAATGATGCTAGGGTGTGAAGCACCAGTTATTGCATCAGTAGAGAAATGACACACCATGAGACATGCAAATAACTCCGGACAGCGGAGCAATGACAATAGAACAATGAACCGCCAGTTGCCTATCGTTCCAAAGGCTCTTCAAGCTCAGAGGGAGGAAAAATACAACAAGAAGGATGTTCAAATTAGCAAGGAAGATGCCACGATAAGCAGGGCAGAGGCTGGTCCATTTAGGACAACAAAGTGTACTGTAGTATGTGGTAACAATCAACATACAGAATACACAGCTTCCTATCCTAAAAAGTAAAACAGAACAAAAGCTTATACGGCAATCATATAGTTGAATTGGAGTTTGTGTGAAATGGACAGGCAAAAGCATGATGGCATTGAGAAGAAGGATAGGAAGAATTGATAAAGAAAACTTGATGAAGGGCTGGTAGGTGTGTAAATTCACCAAGGTATTAGTATTAGAAAGTGCAAACTGTCGAAAGTTTTTAAAAGGAAAGGTTGTATCTTTTATTCGAGGACTGTCTAGTGTCTATATAATGATAGATATTTTCGTTGCATAGGTACAGTCATTTACAAAAAACAAAATGTTATCCAAATATCATGCTTGCTTATGCAGATTAAGGTGAACGGACCATTCAGGAGCTTGCGACCTGCAGACCAGCATGCACAGAAACTGAGAAAAGAGACTCAAAATATGAGACGGGAAGTCTTACAGATTCTCAAGCTCAGGAAGGTTTCCCAACTCATCAGGAATCCATCCGCTTAAATAATTACTCTGAAGAAACCTGCATAAAAGAATTAAAATTCCTAGCAAATTAGTTAGCATGTACATCATTAACTTCGTAATTCAAATTCTAAAGCAGCGCCAAGAAAAAAAGCCGCTCAAACCTCTCTTGAATTTTATCAAAACCAAAATACAACTTTAGTTTGTTCTATTTTACATATCAAGATTAGTAGCATAGCGAGGACTACAACATCTATCAATGACATGCTGGTTGTGCAATATGACCGGAGATGAAGTGATTAATCTATACATGAACTGAAAAGAGTGTTAAATATGTCCACTCTCCATAAGGATATTGAGTTTTGCAGTCCAACTTTTTTTGCTCAAACTCCACAAAACGAAATGTCAGTTTTACTTTTATAGTTTGTACAAGTATCCTTGTTACTTTGCAAAAAGAGGACCAATCATGATATAATGCATTAATTCTTTTACTGAAATCACAAAATTCCAACCAGGGTACTAATGCGAGTTTCTTCTGAAAAATGAGTCATGAGAATATGGAGTGGTTCAGGCTTAGTACGATTCAGATGGTAGTGAGGTTAAGGGGAAGAAATAAGAGCTGGGAGGTGGGACCCCAAGAACTCCTTCAAATAGCATGTAAGGTAGTTGGATTTCTTCAGATTCTCACAAGTGCTTAATAGCAGAAACTCAAGCGCCTCAATAATAGAAGAGAATTAAATATGCAGGTCACACCAAAGAAGTTCACTGCAAAACTTACAGAGATTTCAGGTTTGTACAATTTCCCAATGCAGGAGGTATTGCCCCATAGAAATTATTGTCATGAAGAGCCCTGCATTAGATGAGATTTGTGTTAGCATAGTATAGTGACACTGACAATAATTGGAAACAAGAATAAATAAAAGGGAAAAGAAGCATACAGAAACTGCAACTGGTCTAGCTTCCCAATATCTGGTGATATATATCCACTCAGTTTGTGATTAGGGAGGCTTCTGGATGATCAAAAGACAACAATTGTAGTAGTTCAAATAGTGACTCCAATATGACATAGGCTATGTTAGAAGTAAAGTATCAGTGTGTTCTAATATAGATTATAGGTAAGTGTGAAGTGTTAGGAAAAACTAGTCTCTTCTTAGTTCAATACAAATTGCGAAATCAACTCAGATCTTAAATATAAAACTACTTAAAGATAATGTTTTGTAGGGATATTTGGATGAAGATATCAAATTCAGGCCATTTGACAAGTAGCCCAGTAAAATGGTGCTAGAGGATCAGCCCTACAGAAACGCAACATAATGCAATCGAAAACCATTACCGTATACAGTCAAGATCAGCTGTAATTCAGTTCTACAAGATCAAAGATCCAATTTGATCCATAAATTACTATATCACAACTATTAGGGATTCTCAGCATTCATTTAGTGTTATTTTAAATCAAAACGTTTCAGATATTTCAGAATTGTGGAGCCCAAAATAAATATGTCAAAAATAACTAGAACCATAACAATGCCATCACCGGCAGAGATGTTTTAACAATAATACAGATACTCACAAAGACGTAACTCTCTTTGATTTTGAGTCACATAGTACTCCTTTCCAGCCACATGGGTCAGAATCTTCTGGTCTCCACTGCTCAAGAACACCATCGGAACCAGATATTGCAATCCTAAAATTGACAAGCGCTTGACCTGCAAAGATGTAGAAATGTCTAAAGCATGGACTAAAGTGTAACTCTTACAAGATGGAACAGACTTCAGATATTAATCAATTATCAAGTGAGGTAGTATTGGCATAACATTCAGGTAATGTATGAAGTAACAACTGAATAGAAACTTAGCAGCATTAGAACATCAGAAATTAGCAAAAATCCAATTTAGAGGCAAACAAGATTCAGTGGAATATCATCCCACAATCATCCCAACTAAATATCAGAAATGTACTAGTCCCTGATTTAGGGAACTGGCGAAGGAACTAGACTTGTTATATCATCTGGATCAAGCACGCATCAATTAAAATCCACATAGTGCCTAGTCTGTAACTAAATAAACAAATCAAGCAAGAAATGCTGAAGAAATGGGTGGCATCGCACCATCAGGATTGAGTGCTAGTGTAAGTCTTGGGAAAATGCAAAGCAACAGCACGCTTAAAAACAACAAATCCTGAATTTTCAGAGAGAAGCCGCCCATCTTGGCGTTGATCAAGCATAATAAGGCTACTGAAGAACATCAGGCGGACTACGCTGTGCTACGGTTCCCTTGGACATACAGTAAACAGGATGTGACACCACAAAACCAGCAATGGAAAAGAGAATGATCCCTGGAGGAACAACCAAAGCAAAAGATATTAGAAAGAATCATGTAACTATCAAGTAAACTATTATGAATGAAATAATGAAGAAAACTTGAACAGAAAATGTACAGATAATTCTCACAGATCGGTGCACATTATTTCCTAATGTTTGACACTAAATTGATATGTAGTTGGCACTTCTGTCTTACAAAAGTGCACGGAAAACATTGAATTATATCCTCTGGAGTCATACACGTCATGTGATGATGGCTACATCTGGCAATCCAGAAATAACTTCCCAAATATAGAGTGGGTGATCATACCAAGAGAGTTACTATTCTTCCATTGTTCTTTTGTGGCCCAAGACTCGTAAAGATTGTTTGGAAGGGTGTATAAGAACAGTATTGAATAGTGTGTATCAATAATGATGGGATTAGTCATGTTAGGATTAGTTATGTTGAGATTATTTCTAATCCACTATTTGGTTTGGTGTATTCAACGAATTATGTCTTTAAACATGTTTACCAATGTATTAATAAAAATAAACCTGGAATTGCTAATACTATGGGTTAATATGCATTAGTTATACGCTCTATTATACTGAATAGGATGTATAACTAATGCATGTATTAATTATACATACGTTGAAAACACTTCCAAACAAGGTATTAAATAATACCATAGCTAATACATGTATTACTTTCTTTAAAACATCCTACCAAAGACCAAACTGGATAACCAAATAACTTCAAGTACATCTATTTAAGAATAAAGAGAACAACTCATTTTTTTATCTGATGAGTAGAACACAAAGAACAAATTTAGTTGAGAAAGTTCAGCAAAAATTGGAAACGAACTCTCTACCTCCACAAGGTAGGGGGGGGGGGTAAGGGTTTATCCTTCTCAGACACCCCTTATGGGATTATGCTGGATATGTGGTTGTTACTGTAAAATTCGGCAAAATGATAGAAATATGCATGAACTGTATGAATCAAGGAAGAAGAGTACTGATTTATCAAGTCTTTTGTTAAGAAGGATAGTCCCTGCTACCCGAACCAAGTTTCAGAAAAATGCTACTTAGCTGCCTGGATCATGCTGCATACCCACCCCAAGGAGATAGTTAAACCTTCGTTGATCAAGGATAATCATGCCATTCTTATCTTTTTTATTGCCCTGAACTTCGTTATATAAGATTACTATCCAAGAGTTTTCCAACTAAAAGTCTAAGACTCGGCCCTTTATCTTTTTTTGAAAATGAAGACTGTATTTTTTTTTCCTGAAACTGGTAAGGTTGAATTCTACAGCATTAAGGATATGCTGGCTACCTCCAAAAAGGGATAATTACAGATTTCCTATCAAATCTATAATCTGATCTATATCATCTATACAAATGAAGACTCTTGTTTATTTTTTATTTGAAAAGGAAGCCTCAGTTCTTTATCTTGAGAGAGTAACTACAAACTCCAGAGCAGGATCATGCTATATCCAACTTCAGCATGCACATTGGTTAGCAAAAGATAATCATGCCCTTCCTATCAAAAATAAAGGTCTAACTCTCAGGTCTTTATCTTCAGAAAGTGACCATAAAATCTATTCAGTTTCCCTTCTAGCTGAAACAATGTGCTAAAGTGAGTGGAGATTGTTCCAAGAAAAGGCTTATAGTATTGTGGCCAATAATTGACCAACAGTGTTAAATTGTTGGCCAAATATTATCCAACATTACTAAGAATAGGCCATGTTACAAATCTTCAGCTTGGTTTAGTTTTGGTTTTGGATGATATAGTAAATAAGTTCATCTTCTCCACAAAATCCCTAATGGGCAAAATCAGTTTTCATGAATACTAATCAAAATTCAAGCAAAGCTACTTTTAATTTGTCAAACACCAAAACAAGCCAAAATGTGCTTTTAAGTTGGTTTGACTTAAAGTGTTAGTATTTTCTGCAAACTCTACACGTGTTTGAAGTACTTCAAGTACTGAAAATTCATTTCAAAGCTCGTCAATCACCCTATGCATTTTAACTTACTGCACTCATTGTTGTGGAATGTCTGGACATATACACACCAATACATACAAAATACTTCCGACTACACTAGAATAGGGTACATGTAGCATATGCCTACCTTCTTCCTCTTACTAGGGTGACTGGGTAGCTGACAACCTAAAACTAACAGCAAAATATGTACTCACTGGCTTAGCACTCTTTGAATCAAAACTTCCCCTACACCTCCTAAATTGTTTTTCTAGGTCAAAAATAACCTTCTGACTCTTAAACCACTTTTGATTCCCATGTCAAGGATTTTTTTAGTTGTTCCAAATCTTTCATCTCAAGTAAATTGTTCAGTTGACTACTTCAAATGGGATTTTCGTCAAATCCTTACCAGCAATAGCATGTCAACAACATATGATAAAGAATGAATAAACATCAACTTTCAGAATTACACAAATTAGATCATAAATGCTCCTTGAATAACCATGACGCAACAAAATCAACCCAATCACAACTACTAGCAGCATCAACCCCCAGAATGACTTCTTTATTCTTGAAGAAACCATTTGCATCTAACAATTCACTTTCCTTATGGCGGTTCATAAAATGACTGAAGTACCATTTTTGTGAATAGAATCAATTTCATAATGGTGGTTTCACTAAACACCAATCTCATTGAATAAATAAGCATTTGAATTGGTTCAATTGCATGGTGCCAGTGAAATCGAGTGACAGTTAACATCTTAATAAATTAACTGATCAACGCGTTTCTCGCTTCAGTCAATTAGCAATAGTGTTTCCGTGGACTGCCAGGAATCTGTTTCATGTATAGCTTGACAGGGAAATTTCTAACATAACCTCCTTCTTAAAGTAATTACTAGTTCCTAGAATCCTAATGGTGGCAGATGTATAACCTTTAACTGCTCAAACCCAAAACAGAAATCAAACTATCATGAACAAAAAATAAGAGCATCAAAAGTACCATTTCCACTTCACTGGAACACATTCACCCTCTAAGCCAAAAATTCATCTACCGAGACTACACATTTCAGCAATTCCACAAAAAGCAGACACATACACAAGACCCCAAAATCAATGTACACCAATCACAGTTTTGAGTTCAATCAAGAAAATTATCCATCTAAATAAACAGAAATAAAATCAAACCATATCGACACAGACAAAACCAACATCAGAAACCAGAAAATGCAAACATGCAGTCATGAACCATCATCAAATCCCAGAACCAGTGTACAAAGCACTCGGTTTAGTCCACCAAAATTTCCAAAAGAAAAGAAGAGAATCATCTAAACAAACAAACAAACAAAGATCAAAGCTTTATGCATACACTAACAGAAGCACAATCACCAATATGCCAAAAGCCCAAAACCAAGTACCCCCATCTAAGCACTCAGTACAATCCAAGAAAAGCTCTAAAAAAAGAGCAACCCCAAACATGAACCCATCGAAACCAAATTCCAGAACAAGTGTACACCCACTATAGCACTCAGTACAATCCACCAAAATTTCCAAACAAGGGCATCATCTAAACAAACAAACAAAGATCAAGGCTTTATGCATACACTAACAAAACCACAACCACCAAAACCCCTTCAGGCCAAAACCAAGTACCCCCATTTAAGCACTCAGTACAATCCAACTAAAGCTCATATAAAAGAGTCATCCTAAGCATGAACCCACCGTCACCAAATCCCAGAATCAGTGTACACCCACTAAAGCACTCAGTACAATCCACCAAATTCCCAAACAAGAGCATATATAAACAAACAAAGATCAAAGCTTTATGCACACATTAAGACAACGAAAACCCCAAAACCACTCAAAAGCTCTAAAAAAAAGAGTCATCCTAAACCCACAAATAAAAATTAAACCTTTATACCATACTAAAACACCCACATAAAAGCAGTACCTGAAAATGCTAGATTCGATCTGCAAGTGAGTACCCAAAGTTCATTTCACAGCTAACACTCAAAAATTTAAAAAAAAAAAAAAAAAAGTTCAGACAGAGAAAGATAGAAAAATGGAACTTTGAGCTGTAAAGTTGGAACTTCAAGAAACATACAAACCAACACTATAGAAAGAGAGAGAAAAGAAAAAGAAAGAAAAAGGGAAATAGAAAAGCTTTTAAGGCTATTGACAGAGTGTTGGTTTTGGCTGCTCTCTATTGTAAGAAAATTAACAAAAAAAATACAAAAATCTTTGTTGTTTGAATTCAATGTAAGGTAGATTTGAGAGATTTTGAGGAAAAGAGTGTTGTGTAATTAAAAGTAGCTCAACCAATGAGAGTTGAGTGTGTTCACACGTGAGAGAGTGACTCTTCATACGTGCAACCGACGCTGGTGTTGGCATGGCAATGGTAGGGATAAAATCTACAGTCATTTTGGTCGGAATTATTTGATTTTTTATTTGTGTTTTATTTTATTTTATGATAGTGTTTGATTTTATATCATTTTATCTTTTTTCTCCATTTTTTGCATGTCCTTACCCCGTTTAAGGAGGAAAAAAGGTAAAGTGTTCAAGAAAATGATAAAAATTGTTACTTATATTTTGAGTACGTAGTAAATATTTTTTATCCTTCAAAATTTTTTTTTTTTTTATTTTTACTTTTCTAGAGTTCTATTTTTCTTTCATTGACATTGTCACAAAAGATTCGTAATCTCTCTTCTTCTCTTTTTTTGGAATAGTCAGTCATAGTTATACGACAAGATTTTTTAAATCAGATTCAAAGTATGTAGTTTTTTGTTGATATTCTTTTGTAAGTAGCGATAAAAACATTATTGACTTTTCGTATTTAAAAAGTGTTATACTTTTATTCTTTCCATTTTATGATTTTTTCAATTTAAATAGGTGATGTTTTTGTTGTGTGATAATTTTGTTGAAATTATCCTATATCATGATATTAAGAACTTATTTTGTTAAATGATTTTCTATAAAGAAAAGAAAGAGTGTTTGAAGATGTTATTTGATTTTAGATATGATATTTTGAGTCTATTTCTTTTAGGTATAAATTTTTTAAATTCTTCATAGACAAAATACACCTTGCTTTGATATAAATTTATGCATCTTAAAATTATATCTTTTTTATGTAAATATATTTCTCGTATTATCTAATTTTAAGGTGTGATATATGTTTTTTTATAAAAATAAATAATAATAAATATTAACTTTTACTATGAACTTGACAGCACAATATTTGACTTTAGGCATTAATCAGTTTACGCTAGAAAATTCACATTTCACTAAC
This sequence comes from Solanum peruvianum, assembly GCA_027705065.1. Lineage (NCBI taxonomy): Eukaryota > Viridiplantae > Streptophyta > Magnoliopsida > Solanales > Solanaceae > Solanum > Solanum peruvianum. The sequence goes on along the minus strand of JAKWJD010001762.1, from coordinate 56,339,177 downwards.
GTACTTTTAGTTTTTTTATTTTTGGCATATTTAAAATTTAACTGTTTTTATTTTTGGCATATTTTAAATTAACTGTTGTTGTAATAATGATTTTCATATTAAAAAATTATCCTGTAGTAAAATTCACATTTCATGACTTTGAAGAATTAGAAATATATTTTTACTTTCTATATGTATTTTTCTTATCCGATGATACATAAATATTGAAAGATTAAAAGGAAAAACATTAGTACTCGTTCTTTCTTTCTTTTCTTAGTTATTTAACTTTTAATATTTTTATTTTATAACCGTTGCAAGTTATATTTTTAGCTATCCTACTAAATATTTGATTTTGTCTCGTTTATATATATACTTCATAAATTCTTAGAGTTAATCTTGCTTATTTTGGTTGGTAAATTGAAATAATAATAATAATAATATAATAATAATAATAATAATAATAATAATAGTGTTAATTCGTACGTACAGACTTTTGTTGATCAAGTGAATTATTTTTTTAGCTTCCATTTCACTGTCTTATTTAGTCTTCGTTATTTGTGAATTAGTAGTTTAATTTCATTTTTTTAGAATAATGATTTGAAGCATTTTATTTCCGTATCTATTTTGTTTTGTTGTCTTTTATTAATTTCATTATATGTTTGCGTCAATCATAAATATTTCTATTACTGATTATTTTAATTTTCTTTTTATTGATTAAATATTAAAAAGAGATATATTCTTTACACATATATTATAATAGAATGGTATTACTCGAAGTTCAACCATAAGAGAATAATAAATCAATGGATAGTCATTGCCAAAGCGGGATAGATAATATATGCTTGATAAATAATACGAGTAACTATTTATTTGATTACAAAATATTATTTATATTCTCTTCCTCATTAAGGGGGTGATTTTACATTGTTCAAATTATAGCTCAATAATCGTTGCATTTTGATTATAATTTTTTTTAATTTTTACGTGAAATTGAGGTCACTACAGACTTATTTGATATTACCAAAATTGCATGTCTTATCATTTGTCCTCTTTAGATTTGTATTAATTATTTAGTAATGGAACTCACATGCTTGAACTTTATTTACTTGCTTAGTTATGAATAAGTTTACACGTTTAATCACTTGGTAATTCTTAGCTTAAAAAAGAAATTATATACTTTATCACCTAATTTTGCTTACAAATGAATTCGGCAGGCACTCGCATTCGTTGATATTTAACGGTATTTAGCACTTTTCTTTTGACAGAGTTTGAATCCTTATTTAATATTTGGTCTCCTAGAATAATAAATAGAATTATCTATAATTTAGTTTAGTATTGCGTAAATGCATATTTTTTTTGTTAGATAACTACTCTTCTCTTTTAGTATTGTAATTCAAATTGTCACATTGAAAATTAGAAATGGTAATTAAAGTCATATAATTTCCAATTTCTAAGAGAGTGTCCGGAGAGTTGTTACATATTATTTTATAATTATTGTATTGTATTGTTTTGATGATTAAAACAATATTTTAGATTGATTGTACTGTTTTATGATGTTTTGTAATGCCTCACGCCAACAATATAAAGAACAAATATATTACCAAAAAAATAAATAGTTATATTATAAAAATAGTTATAACACCAACATACTCCATATACGTAGTCTCGAGAATTGAGGTTTAGAGAATATAATGTAAATATTATTCTTACCTAAAAGTAGGGAGGTTATCGGTGACACAAAAACAAAATGTCAACAATATTTCTAAAAGATAATAATGGAAGTATAAAAAAGAAGATAGTAACATAACAAAAAATGCAATAAAATAATACATTAATGGAGGTACCAAAAAAACACATGAAAAAAGAAATCAAAGGACAAGAATTTACAATAGCAATATTATGACAACTAATATGATTAAATAACAAGAAAATATTATCTACTAATTAACATTCTATCTTAGTTACTGTCTTTCACACCTTTTGTATAAGATCATGTCTTCTGTAAGTTAAGACTACGCTACGTTGTGTCTAACTATCTCTCCTCAATACTTTTTCGATCACCCTCTCCTCATATCAACCATAACCAACTTTTCACACTTCTGCAGTAATATCTAAGCATTTCTTCTTTACATGCCCAAAGATCCTAGTCTCTAACTTTCTATCTTGTTCACCACGAAAGTCAATCCCACTTTGTCCTATACATACTAACATCTAAACATATCTACTTAGTATTTCTATACATCCATCGCATCTCAAGTGGTTTTTCGTTGTTCTTAGAAGACGATTTACTCAGTTGGATCCCATTTTCGCTGTTCCATCATTTTAAGGTGAGATTTCTTAACTATCAAACACTTTATGATATATGTTAGTAAAAACTTACAAGATAACAAAGAAATTACAAGATTACAACTGAAAATGAAATGAAGAAATAAAATCTCTTTAGGCTGAGGTGCGTATATCTCACTCTATTTAAGGAGATTTAAGCCCACTGCAGGAAACGTTTTCACCGGTCCAACAGTAGTCTTCTTTGACTTGTCCCTTCCAGGATACAACAGTCTATTCACAAAAGATAATTCAACAGCTCTGGACAAGAGTTGAGTTAAAGCTCCACAAAAGAACACCACCCTTCAACTAATAAGAATTCTCTTTTTGACTAACTTTTTTACTCTATATTTTTCTGTTGTATGTTGTGTGACCATCACTATTTATATTATAAGAAGTATTCCTTCCTAACAATGAATACGAAATAAATAATATAGTAAATAATACAGATAAATGATCTTAAAAATTACATAAGTTACAAGGATAATGGAGAAATTAAAAGTGAGAATCTACTACCTCGTCCATTGAGTATAACAGAGCAAATGATGGTATAGCAATGAACATAGGAAGTGCTCACAAATGATGCCATCAACGGCGCATTTTGCAAAACTGATGTGCAATGGCATAACTCCAATTTGGAATAATATAATATAGTAATGCACCAATATGGAATGTCATTACTCGTGCATCCAATATTTTATAACATATGAAAGGTGATAAGTAAACCAACGGCCAAAAAATCGAATTTTAACCAAATTAAGTCATTATATAAAACAATTTATCAAAGTAATACATTTTTCTAAAATTTTACAAAACTATTATAAATGTATTTCATGGTAAGGTTTTAGGGTATATTTATTTTTAAAAAACTAACAACATTAGGTTGATATACGTCACTGTAAGTAACGATTTACTTTTAAAACGTTATTTTCAGTAACGTTTTACTCTTAAAACGTTACTGTTTAGGAGTAAAACGTTACTGTCAGTAACGTATATCAATCTGACGCCATCAACTTTTAAAAAATAAAATATATCCTAAAATGTTACTGTGGAATACGTTTATACTAGTTTTGTAAAATTTTAGAAAAACATATTATTTTGATGAATGACTTTATATAATGACTTATTTTGATTAAAACCTCCAGAAAATCGAAGTCTGTGTGATAATGCAAAATTTAATATTCATTTTTTTAAAATGTTAAAATGTCACATTAACACCGTAGAATTCACTTTTAAATTTTTGTTGCATCTTCTTTTCACATGAAGCTTGGAAAACGAGCCTTTGGTTTATCCGCAACAATATGATGAATAGAATTCCAACCAATTTCCCTATCTTTTGAATAATGAACTCAAGATACTTAATTTTTTTTATTTTGGATAACACGTGTAGTAATTTTATACTTTCACATCACCCTTCATGAATCATGTCATTGAACTTGCATTCCAAGTATTTTATCTAGGTCAAGTTCAATCTGAATTGTTTGGACTCTTTCCAAATCTCTAGCTTAGTGTTAAGGTCACCGTGAATTCCTCAACCAGTATTATGTTATTCTCAAATAGCATACATCACAACATACCTCTGATAAATTTGTCCAGTCGATGTGTTTATTTCAAGTGCTAATAAAATGAGTTAAGCATTGACCCCTAGTGTAATTCATCAAAATTGGGAAGTTCTTTGGGACTCCTTCGGCAGTTCTTACATGAGTCTTAACTCCATCATGCATGTTGTCGATCACCACACTGTTTGTCATAACTACACCCCTGACCTCAAATCAACTCACAAGTACCTCTGTTGAAACGTTACGTTGATGAACACTATATGAGAGTCCTTCTTTCTCTCAGTATATTGCTTCGTTAATATCTTTACGAGATGAATGACTTGTATAGAAGAATGTCTTAACATGAATTCGAATTGATATATTATTTAAAATTGTCAAACTCCATTTATCCTTGTCTACACCACCCTTTCCTAAATCTTCGTAGTATAACTTCTCAGACAGATACCTATAAATATCATTGTTCTATTATAAAGTATCTCCTTTACTTTTGTACAATATAAATTTATTATCTTAAATTAAATATTAAATAATAAATAAAATCAAAATAGATGCAATCACATTAAAGTAAATATTACATGACATAATATGAAATTTATCGTTATGATATCAATAGCAGAGTCAAAGCGAGACATTTTTATGGAGAATGTGCAAATTTTTATAAGTAACCCACAAGATATTTAATAAGTTTTAACTAATAGAAAATAACATTAAAAACATAACGTCAACAAGAATCAAAACCTTCGACCTCGTGCCTCAAAACTTTTTACTCGCTCTTACCACTGAGCCAGAGGCTCAAATTACTTTAAGTCTGTACAAAATTATCTATCTATTAAGAATATTATTAATTTGATCTATATATATACTATAATTTTTGGACCAAAATATTAGCCAAATAACTAATACTTCCGTAACTTTTTAGACTGTCTTGTAAAAAGCATCTGCCCATCCCTGTAAATTGTGTACAAACTCGAAACCCAGTACCATCTTGCTGAGAGGGAGAGATGACAAGGGGAAAGCAAAAGATCGAGGCTCAGAGGAAAAATGCCGAGAAGAATCAGAAAGGAAAAGGGTCTCAGCTTGAAGCCCGTGCCGTTGGCCTCAAAGTCGTCTGTCCCATTTGTAAAGTATAAAATTCTATACACCCTTTTTGTTTTCCTTTCATCAATTTCGATTATTTTTTGCTAGATTCGCTTGTTTATCTGTTTATCTGGCTCTAATTGTGGAGTTTTTGGTGTCGTTTTGATTCTTTTTCTTCCTTTTATGATAGTTATCTAGATCTAAGTCTTTTTTGTATTGTTTGGTGGGTTATGCTGTTGTGAAGGAATTTACAATCATATAACCTTCGTTTTGGATATCGAGAAAATTGTTGAACAAATATATACACAAAATCGCATCTAAAGTTAAATAAAGGGAGCAAAAAGTGGTTTTTCTGGTATTTGTTTGTTTGAAAGGAAAAGTAGGTTTAGATTGAAGGAATCAATTCATTGGAAATGTTGCAACTGAAAGTTTTTCTTGTTGCTTATCATATTCATAAAGCTTTTTACAGATTACTTAACATTCCAACACTTTCCTTCTCTTTTCTGGGTATCCGAACAACACCACATAGAAGTTGGCGTTGAAATGAAGGGTAATGGAATTAGATAGTTAGTTGATTGTTTATCCATCCGTATTAGTGATAAGGTTCCATCTTCCAACCTTGTTAAGTAGCTTCTGTTGTCTATGTTTATTTACATTCCTCATCTGTTATTGTGTTATCCTGAAATCATCCCGTGTTCTTAATTCAACTCCCTAGTAGTTTAGTACCTGTATTTCCGTTTTACCCTCTTCCTACTTACTCACCATTTATTATTGTTTTTAGATTACGTTTCTCATCTGCCATTGTTTTAGATTTTTCTTGGAACTTCCCAAGAAACAATTTTATAACTTCAATTGTATTGCCAATTTTTGTAAAGAGTCGAGGCTATTTGAAATCATTCAGTTTCCCATGTCAAGTAGGAAATTTGGAGCAGCCAAAATAATAACCAAGCGATTGCTTTACTTGCTCAACCTGTGGTGATGTAACTTCCCGTTATAGTTGTTAGCGTGGCCGTACTTTTCCTCTTGTATCTATATTTCTTAGGAACTTATACTGATCGAGTGAGTCTAAGACATGACTCGTACCTTAGTGAAATGGTGAGATTATACTTTGTTTGGGGTCAAGTCTATGTTCCCAATGATGGTTGAATAACTTATTATATCCGTCTGCTTCAAATCACTAATTAACATTGTCTCATTTTCTTACCTTTCTAATTAGCTATTTATTCCTCATTACAACTTCTTAGTACCATTATTTCAGCTATTTTAGTGATGACATTGCGAGTCTTAACATTCGTGAGGTTAGTGAGATGTCAGGATTTTACTTTAGTTTGGTTCCGACTATGTTGTTGAAAATTAGTGGCTGAATAACTTCTCTATTTTGACTGCCTTAAGTCACTAACTAAACTTTGACCTATCTTGTACCTCCTAATTAGCAATTTATTTTGCATTACAACTTCTTAGTACTATTATGTCAGCTATTTTTGTAATAGCATTGTGAGTTCAAAACTCGCTACATGGAACTTTGTTCAATGGTAATACATGAGAGTTCTCTCCAGTTCTGCTTTCTAGATCTAAGGTAGTAACTGCATAGTGGTACAATATGTATAGTTGATTGTTCCTTGTTTATATTTTTTTTACATACCATTCTCTTTATTTTAGGTTACTAGGAGTGGCATTATTCGTGCTTTTGTTCCTTCAGGCTTGTTCATTTGTCTCTACTGTTAAGGTTCTGTGCTTGTTTGAGACTCGCTCACAATACTTCCATCTTAAATTGAATTCTTTCTTAGGGATTGGGTGGGGGCTAAGTTGTGCAAATTGTTAGATATTTAAGTATCCATTACTTCTAGCCTAACTTATATTTATTTAGGATTCGAGGGTGTCGGGAGAGACATGTTGAGTGGCATGCATCCTTTAATAGAGATCAACAATGAATATGTGGAAAGAATATTGAAGGAACTCTTCATTTACCCTTTCAGTAAGTGTGACATGGTGGGTACTTCATATAACTGTTAGGAATACATTAATCAGATCTGGAAAGGGAGATAGGTAATACATGTTTGTTTGGAAGCTAATGCCATTAGATGAGGTATTCTAATGTTATGGGATTGCAGAATTTGAAAAGGTGGGATCTTGTTTCTGGATTGAGTAATTTTTATTTATAAACATGGCCAAGATGGTTGCATTTTAGGGGTATATTTAGAAAGGTAAAGAATCTACAGAAAGAATTGATTCTCTGACAAATTCCGCCCAATCATCTATACAACAAAGAGGTTTTTGTATGGACCGAAAGAAAATAATAGAATTGAGACTACTACTCAACTGAGAGAAATTTGACATCTACTCCTTCAAATGCTTTCCTATCCCTTTCTCTCCATATCAAGCGGAGAAAGAGCCATATATACCGCAACAGCTTGGTGCCTAATATGGAGCAGCTGTCCTTAAGTTTGGATGGAGAAGTTGATACACTCCCAACAATCTATCTGGTATGCTTCTAGGAGCAAAATCAAAACCCAAGGATATATGGAACTTTGTTTAGGAGAAATATGATATAAACTTAATGTTACTAGTGTCGAAAAAATATGATATAAACGTTGTAGATGGAAATCAAAGTATTTATCGTAGGGAGGCAGATTCACTTTGATCGATGTTGTTTTGGATGCTTGACCGACCTTGCGTTTGAGCTCCTCCTATGGTATAACACCATTTCTGGAATTGGAGTGAAATTAGTGACACTGCTATGTATGCCCAGTGTTCTCAAATTTGGAGTGGACTGATCAATTCAACTAGTTAAATACTTGTATCCAACAATCTCTCCCATATAAATCCCATCTAATGATGGCTGTTGAACACGGAAAAGAGGCAGTACATGTAATGTAACAAGTCTCAAGCGATTATAGAAAGATCCAGAAAAGACCTTGTTTGCCCTGTTTCCTCTTTTGTGAACTTCCAATAGCAGTTCCTTATCCATGTCCCAAAAATTCATATGCATTCTCCAGTATGAGTTCATGCCTAGCATTCTCAGTAAGTGATAATGATATGCTGTTTCTTGCCTGAGAGAAACAACTTAAGATTGCCATATTAAGTGGAAGTTGTTGGGGTGGGGTGGAGTGGTTAATTCATTATGAGCTCTATGACATGTTCAAATCATGTCCTGATTTTAATATTTCAGGCACTTCCTGATCTATGACTAGTTTTGTTAGCTCGTCTATAGCTTCAGTCTCTACTCATTATACTCAAAGCACTTAACAAGTTATCCCTTTTCAAATGAATGCACTCTAGTAAATAAATTGAAAAGAGAAAATGGGCTTTCACCCCTTTGAAAGAGGAGCATGGAAGCCCCACATTCCCCTCTTCTATTCTCCGAGGAGTCCTTTTTTACTTGTCAATGCTTTGTGTAATGCATTACTCCCATAGTAACCCCTCACTCTTCTTCCTTACTTGTAGTAATCCATGTGTAGAAAACTTTTCCCATTTTTATAATTACTATGGTCTGTGTCTTTTACTCAAGTATATTTGTTTAAATGGTCAAGTTGTCTTTCCATGAAACCATGCAAGACACAAAATCCTTACTAAGTTCTTCCTTATAATGCTTTTGTTCTTCATTTTTTTGGGGGGCATGGGGGATTTGTGTGTAGGAACAAGTTTTCATGGTTGTTACCCGCCCATAAGGGGCACTTTATGTGTAAGATGGGAGCATTGAGTAGGATAATTACTTACCTGCGCCTGGTGTTTACACCAAATCAACCAATGCAAGAGAAGTGTCTTTCATACACATTATCAATGGTCAAAGTGATATGTATTCTTGATTTAATGAAAACGCCGACTGCAAGTAAGTATTTACCAAACAGTAGGGTAGATCAACTTTGTTTGTCATTCAATTAACATTTAATCAGGCTTCAGTGCCTTACCGAATTACTGGATTTAATAAGAACCACAAACAGATTGTATCCTGTGTCTGTCATACTACATGTTTAAACTGGGAAATGGTTTATACTACAAATGATTAAAACTTACTTTATAGTTGCACTAGATTTAACTCAATAGGTACATGTTCTATGTTGCATTATTAACAACTGTGCTATACTCCTTTCTTCAAGGCATGCTAAGGTTTTTGTTGGTTTTCTATGCTTTCACTTAAGCAATTTGTTTTGTTTTTTCAGGCGCAGCTAGCAAATCAAAACCAACTTGTGGATCACTATGGCTCGAAACATCCAAAGGAAAAGGCTCCAAGTAACTCAGAATAACATTTCCTGTTTCTTGGGAAGCTTCTTGCTTTTGTTCTCAAACTTTTGAATCAATTAGTAAAAACTCTGTTAAAAAAGCAAGAGTCCAAGCTGGTGATGGCTACTTTGTGAAATAGACTGAACATTCTCTGTGAATAGTGTAAGCAAGAAAACAATAAAAATCTCAAAGAGAATGGATAGTTGTGTTTTTTAGCTGCATATCTTAACTGGTCATTTGCACTTTTGTCCATATTTTGTGTTGGTCTCTAATTTATGTCCTTCGTAACAAATAGTTTTTTCGCTGATATGCCAGGCAATGACTACAGTTTGTAAAGAACTTATGTCACACTAAGCATAAGTTTGATTGCTAAAAGGCAATAATTAAAGAACGATTCATTTAAAGGGCGAAGCATACGGTTTTATATTTGTGTTGAACCATCCAAACCAAACCATGGATGCCTTTGTTAAGAATATAATTTGGTTGTTGGTGAAATTTAAAGCTAGTAGAGTTCAACTATTCCATGCACAAATTAATTAAAAACAACATAAAGAAATGTCAACCACCTAAATATATATATATTCTATAGAATTTATCTATATGAGTTTAATATTACGTAAATCCTCAAATAAAGTGATTAATAGTAGTAGTACTTTTGAGATGAATATATAATGTGTGTGCGTAGTGACAGTTTTCATAATTATGTTTAAACATATGGATAAATTAGAATATTTCGATATACTCAATATTATTCTTATATTGGTTGACCTATTCCAAGGTTTAATTATACGTGCAAAATATACAGACCAATAATCTCAATTTGCAACTACATTTCTTGTTTTATTACATTAAGATTACAGTTCGAGTATATATAAAATTTTAGAAATCACAGAGCTTCTCATTTTGTATTTGAAAGAAATTACTCATTAATTGTACTTGCTCTCTTCCTAATTAGTTGATATATTAAAATTTTCTTTTATCTCTATTAATTATTAAATAATATGAATTAAAAATTTAAATTTTTTGATTTTTTTATCTTTTTAAAAATTAATTAATTAATATATTAATTCTTTTTTCCTTTTTATTTGTTAAAAAATAAATAAATAAATTAAACAAATAATTAGAAATAAAGAAAGTATAGCGGAGAAAGATCAAATCTTCCTTTTATACAGAATAAATTATGGTTTATTGGGGGACACGTGACATCGTTGAAATCAAGTTTATTCATATCAAATACGAGTAAATTAAGATCATTTTGATAACACTGAAAGCATATTTCAATTTCAACTACTTAGTACTTTTTACTTTTAAAAAATTACATTAACTAACTAATTTTTGAAGTTAAATTAAATTAGATTCATTTTTAGAAAAATTATGTGTATAAGTATACATATACTATTTGATTAGAGAAGTTAACATAGTTATACTTGACCTTAATTACAATTAATAATCTACTTTTAGCTATAATTACACAGCTTAACTTTTTAGTTTTGTATAATTCTAAATTTGTATAATATAGTTTTGTGTAATTTGAAATTTGTGTAACTATATACACTCATGATAGTTGTAATTATATAAATTTATTATTTTAAATTTATATAAAAATAATCAAATTATATAAATGACTATTTGCAAAAGTTTAGGGAAAATTTAAGTAGTTTGAAAATATAAATTGTGCGACAGAAAATATAGAGGGAAGACTCTTTTAACTATTTCAATTTCTTTACTTTCAAAAGTCTGAAAGCGCTAAATCGTGCGCTGCACAAATTGTTCAAACAATCTTCTTTAACAAGCTTTTCCCCTTCATTACTAAAAAGTATATAACTAGTTTTCAATCATCTTCAACTTCTCAGCACTGAAAAATCCAAACAATGGCAACCATTACAAAGCTTAAAGTCGACGAACTTCGTAAGGAGCTCTCAAGTCGCGGTCTTGATACCACTGGAACCAAACCTATACTGGTTAGTACCTATAGTTGGCAGTAATTGCATCTATTGCTTGTGTTTTAATTGAGTACCCATTTTGGGGAAATTGCAGGTTAAGAGGTTGGAAGAGGCGATTGAGGTGGACGAGGAGGAAAATAAGAAGAAATTGAATGGTGATAATAAGAAAAGGTCGAGGATTGATTCTGACTCAACTGGGTCAGGGAAAATGTATGATGTGGAGGAGTATAAGAAAATGAGTGTTAAGGAGTTAAGGGAGGTAGCTACTTCTCGTGGGATTTTAAGTACTGGGTCGAAGAAAGAACTTGTTGAGAGGCTTTGTGCTGCTGCTGATTTACGGAAAAATGACTCAAAAGATGATCTTGGAGGTACTGTCATTAAGTTAAAGCTTATGGAATCTAATCATCAGTTTATTCATTAACGTAACTTTTTTTTTGAACGTTAACTTAGTTTATTTGATTAAAATTAGTATAACCGAGGGAAGAGTAATTTATGTTGGTTTAGCACTTGTTTGCAGGATTATGATTTCCCTGACTGGTTCTGATGGTGCTTGAGTGCATTGTCAAGTCGAAACTAAAAATAGTCTTGTATTATAATTTAATTTGACCTTTCACGTTTAATTTCTACTTCGTCCTGTAATTTTATCTGTTTTGTTGCAAAGGAAGTGGCTTTAACCAATAACTTTTTAGTGTATCAATAACTTGTCAATTTGAGATGATGACGACAACAACATACCTACTGACGAGTTTGATCCCACAAGTGGGGTCTGGGGAGGGTGGAATGTACGAGACCTTATTCCTACCTTGTGAGAGGAAGCGAGTTTGCTTCTGATAGACCCCAATTTGAGATGATACGTTTGCAAATTATTACACTTCTCATATAGCTTTGTGATTAATCGTATATAATTATTACACTTCTCATATAGTTTAACTTCCTATTTGCAAAGTTGATTAATCTACGATCTACTCTAGTATCGTTTAAATCAAAAGTGACTAAATTTTGAAACTCAGGGAGTAGCTTTATACTAAGTATAGTTGAACTCTTTCGGAAGCTTTTAACAGTAGATTGTCATCATGATTGCTGGTATATACTAGAGTAGGTAATGCCACAGAGTGGTAATAATGCGCTATATTATACTAATTAACATAGAAATGTAGTAAAGTGGTTTGCTTAGTGCTACAGTCTAGGCTGAAACTAACTTGACTCTTTACGCTATCTATTTGGTTGTGCTTTTCATCCCATTTTAGTGAGAAATGACTGTGTCTTGCTTGCTGTTAAAATATTTGGCAGTTGGAGATGAAGGCGAGGCAGAGAAATTGGTCAGAACAACAAAGAAAGGTGCAGCTGTTTTGGATCAATATCTGTCAGATGACATCAAAGAACGGCAGCATGTCCTGCAACAAGTAAGTCATTTAGAAACATTTTAATTCTGGCTGCAAAGAAGTATTTGCATTGTCCCCCCCCCCCCATCTGTCTAATAAGTCGCGGTCTTGACACCACAGGAACCAAACCCATACTGGTTAGCACCTATACTTGGCACTAGTTGCATCTCTTGCTTGTTATTATCTTGTGTTTTAATTGAGTACCCATTTTGGGGAAATTGCAGGAAAAGAGGTTAGAGGAGGCTATTGAGGAGGAGGAGGAGGAAAACAAGAAGAAATTGAATGGTGATAAGAATAGATCAAGGGTTGATTCTGACTCAATTGGGTCAGGGAAAATGAATGCTGTGGAGGAGTATAAGAAAATGAGTGTTAAGGAGTTAAGGGACGTAGCCACTTCTCATGGGATTTCAAGTACTGGGTCGAAGAAAGAACTTGTTGAGAGGCTTTGTGCTGCTGCTGATTCACAGAAAAACGACTCGAAAGATGATCTTGGAGGTACTGTTGTAGTATTGTTGCTGTGGACAAATTGCTCCAATTTTACCGTCATTTTTTTTGGTAACAACTATGAACATTACAATTGATAACAAACAACTTTAATCACCTAACAACACAGAGCACCTAGTCTATCCACTTCTCCCCACAGCTAGTTACCAGTTAAAGCTTCAATGAAATTCCTACATTTATACAATTTCTTTGAATCCTGAAATCTACCTATTCTGTCTATGAATTCCTGTTTAATCTGTGTTATAACTTGCTCATTTTGTACATTTACTCCTGTATATATTTTCCAGTTCCTCGCTCTCCAAGTGTGATATACCATTGTCCCCCATAGAGCAGCCACTATTTCTTTCTGTGCTCTACTCAATGCCTCCTGTTAATTTCCAGTAGTACCTGATCAATTCTAGTTGCTTGTATCTGTATGTGAGTCCACTGCATGATTGCTTCCTTTACTTTCTGCGTCCATACTCATTGAGCAAATAAAGGGTCAGCTGACTCAAACTCATGTGTGCCACAAAGACAACACTCTCCATTTCCCACCTTGATGTGCATCTTCCTTAACCATCAGTTTATTCATTAGTATAACTTCCTTTTTTTGGGAACCTAAAGTTAGTTTCTTTGATAGGAATTCTATCTAAAATTTGGAATCTTAAGTGAAATATCACTCTTAACAATTAGTCAGACAAGGGAGGAATAATTTGTGTTGATTAGCACTTGTTTGCAGGATTATGTTTTCTCTGACTGCTATTGATGATGCTTAAGTGCATTGTGGAGTCGAAACTATAAATAGTCTTGTATTATAATTTAATTTAACCTTCCACATTTAATTTCTACTTTGTCCTATAATTTTATCTATTTTGTTGCAAAAGAAAGTGGCTTTGACCAATAACTTTTATTTATATGAATAACTTGTCAATTTGAGATGATGACGACAACAACATACCTAGTGTGATCCCTCAAGCGGAGTCTGGGAAGGTGGAGTGTACACAAACCTTACTCCTACCTTGTGAGAGGTAGAGAGACTGTTTCCGATAGACCCCAATTTGAGATGACACAATTGCAGATTATTACACTTCTCATATAGCTTTGTGATTATCTAACTTCCTATTTGCACAGTGGATTAATCTATGATCAACTCAAGTATTGGTTAAATCAAAAGTGACTAAATTGTGAAACTTAGGGAGTAGCTTTATAACAAGTAGAATTGAACTCTTTGGGAAGCTTAAAACAGTAGATTGTAGTTACGGATATATACTAGAGTAGTTAATGCTACAAAACGGTAATAATGCATTATATTATAATGATTAACACAGAAATGTAGTAAAGTGGTTTGCTTTGACTTAGTGCTACAGTCTAGGCTGAGACTAAATTGACTATTTACACTATCTATTTGGTTGTGTTTTTCATCCCCTTTTAGTGATAAATGATCATGTCTTGCTTACTGTTAATAAAATTTGGCAGTTGGAGATGAATGCGAGATAGAGAAATTGGTCACAGCAACAAAGAAGGGTGCAGCTGTTTTGGATCAATACCTGTCAGATGACATCAAAGAACGGTACCATGTCCTGCAACAAGTAAGTCTTTTAGAAACTTTTTGCTTCTGGCTGCAAAAAGTGTTTGCATTGTCCCTTTTCCCCTCTTATCTGTCTAATAAGTACCTTCGGCTTCCAATGAATTCTTGTTGATCTGCAGGGCAATGATATTTATGATGCCACATTGAACCAAACAAATGTCGGGAACAACAATAACAAGTATTATATCATTCAAGTTCTAGGTGATTCCCATTAGTTGCCTCACATATATCTTAATTTGTTGGGAGCAAACTGCCTGGTTGCCTCGCTTTCCTTTTAAAGTTGTTTTCTATGCTATGCTAGCAATATATACCATAATAAATTGTTCCAGCTAATTGGTTGCCAAATCATCTGAGAAATCTGACTAATTCTGATGGTGGGCCCACCCTAAGAACAACTATGAATATTGTATTTGGTTCATCATGTACTAGAAACAACTGAGAAAATTTACATATTTGAAACTTGGTGATATTTACATCATGTCTTACATTCTCCATATTTGTTTGGCCTGATTTATTTATTCAATTGCAGAGAATGATAGTGGTGGGAATTTCCTTGTTTACACTAGATGGGGTAGAGTTGGTGCAAAGGGTGGAACAAAGATTAGTGGTCCCTACACGTCTGCCTATGATGCCACAGCTGAGTTTGAGAGTAAATTCTATGATAAGACTAAGAACGATTGGTCTAACCGCAAAGATTTTTTTTGTCAACCAAAGCATTATACTTGGTTGGAAATGGACTATGCTGAAACTGGGAAAGACTCCTCAGTAAGTTGTGTTAAGTTGCTTGTTCTCTATGAGGACAATTATGTAGTAAACTTATTATTTCTGGCTTTAGAATATCATCATTATCTGAGAAAGAGCTTAAAAGATCTTCATTGATGTCAATCCTATTGCTCTATATCACATTTGTGTAGATGTATTACACTCACTATTTTTTCCATCAACTTGGATTCTTTTGCTCTACTTTCTGCTGTTGCATCGGAGTCCAGTTGTGAAGGCAATAGCTTGCAATTTTCTATCATATGAATAAGCAGTTCGGTTTGAAATATCATTCTTGTTTATTAGGTCCAAGGACAGTCCAACCCAGTACATAAAAGTCAACCCCGTGAAACTAAGCTGGAGGCCCCGATTGCAAAGTTCATATCTCTTATTTGCGACATCAATATGATGAGGCAGCAAATGATGGAAATAGGTTCAGCACTTTTCTTACACCATAATGGTCCTTATCTTGATATTTGTCACTTCTATTGTAACTGCGAAATATTCTTGTTATTCTTAAACAGGATACAATGCTAACAAATTGCCACTCGGTAAATTGAGCAAGACAACTATTTTAAAGGCAAGTATCTGATGTGTGATTTATGCTTTAGTGTCTCATTTCTGAATTACTTAGTTTTATCTCCATTTATTTAAATCTGTGTGGTCCTGAGTGAAAAATAATCAATGAAGCATATACCTAATCATGTAAAAATTCCCTTAAACCTAAATTTATTACTCCCTGCACACTAGTATTTCCTCATCAAAGCTTGAGGTCTTGATTGGTGCTCTCCTGGAGTGCTGAAAATTCTAGTCTTGTTACTACATTGCCTGACTGGAATCTGATGCAGAGTGCTTTCACAAGGTATTTGCTGAAGAAATGGGAAAATACGCACAGAGGATTAAATGTATTGAAGGGTGTTGGGAGAAGATAGTTAGCAGTAAATGGATGCATGTTGTCAGAAGCAAGAACCTTTATATATTATAATGTTCTCTGTACTCTGGTAGTCCAGCCTACCCTCACCAAGACATAAACGAATCAGTAAATAGATTAATAAATGAGAGAAAAAAGAGAATCACTCTTTACTATTCAACTAAAAGTTTGTTTCTGTTTAGGGCTATGATGTCTTGAAAAATATTGCTGATGTAATTGGCCAGTCCAACAGACGTCTGCTTGAAGATTTGAGTAGGTAAGCTTGTTTCATTCCTACTGTGAGCTGTTTGATAATGGTCAATGATCAATGGACATTTGCTTAGCCCTTACCATGTTGTTTCTGGAGTTTTAGAAGCTTCAGGAGCTGTTTGTAACCATGAATATATGGTTGCTGATATTTTCACCATTTTCATGTTGCAGTCAATTCTATACAGTCATTCCTCATGATTTTGGATTCAAGAAGATGCGTAAGTCGTCTTAGTTCCTTTTCCCCCAAAGTCTCATTTTGACTTGTCCTGCTTCATCTGCTTGCTTGATTCTCCAATCTTTCTTTTTCCATGTGTCATTTTTTCCCCCTCAGTTACTTTAGGTTGATGGTAGTAGTTCTGTTAGTTTTTGTGTAACTCACTGATATACTCATTTTCCTACTGTCAGGTGAATTTGTCATCGACACCCCTCAGAAGTTAAAACGCAAAATTGAAATGGTGACTGATTTTTTCTCCTCTCTAATTTTACTCCTTTTCTCTTTCCTCCTGATCATTATTCTCTGTGTGTGCATTTCAGTCAAAGGGGTGGACTTGTCTGCTTTGTAGTGCTTTTGACAGTTAATTGGACTGACTGATCATTTGATGTTTCATCATCAACTGTTATGTCCATCTAGAATCATAAATATCTTATTTTCTGTTTGTTGGTGTTCCCTCACAAATGAGTTGGTTCTAATTTGTCCTGCTGTATGCATAATGCATGAGCTAAAAAAGCATATGTTAGAAAGTTGAATTAGCTGTTGTCAGTAAAAACTGATATTTACAATGAAATTTTATGTCAATGCTTTTTTACATTTATTTTCATGCTGCTTGTCTATTTCTACCTGATCCTATTGCTGTGCTAAACTCTTGGAAACGAACAGGTCGAAGCTCTTGCTGAAATTGAAGTTGCAACTAAGTTATTGGAGGATAACACAGATATACAGGTACTGGTTTGCCGAGTCTTGTTGAAAGTATTTGCTTTAGTTTTGGTGCGAAAAGAACATTCTATAGAGTATAGATAAACTTTTGGAAGCTCAAAAGTAAAAATAAAACCCACAATTTTTGGCTCCATTTTGGTGCATCAGTGAAATATTTTTAATTTATCTTTGAAATAATAAAAATGGTTTTGGTTGAAGCTATGTTCCAAGAGATCTGGCTTTTAACACAATTTAATTTGCTTTTGCACACAATAACTGTTTTTGATGATTAAGATATGACTCAGAATTGGCATCATCTTCTTGTAGGAGGATCCCTTGTATTATCAGTATGAACAACTTCGTTGCAAACTTGCTCCAGTTGAAGTTGGTTCCCAAGAGTTTCTCATGGTATGAAAAAGTTTTTGATGGATCTATTACTTCATGGCCTTTATCTTCTGAGTATTGTATTTCCTTATTCAGAGTATTAATCAGCATGACAAGTATGAATATTGTGAATTTAGATGTTCATTTGGTCCATGCCCGTCATGTCTTCTACAATAATTGATTTTTGTCTCAGATCATTATTCATCTCTGAAATTTATAAAGCCGAGTGATGTTATTTTTGTTCAGATTGAGAGTTACATGAAGAATACCCATGCAAAAACACATTCTGGTTATGCTGTTGATATTGTTCAAGTATTTAGGGCATCAAGAGATGGTGAAACTGAAAGATTCCAGAAGGTGAACTCTGAAGTTTCATGAAATTCCTTACAACAGTTTTCTTTTCTTTTATTAACATAACTACTTCTACCCAAGACTGATGTAAAATGCGTGAATTCTCTGGAAGCAGTTCTCTGATACGAGTAATAGGATGCTTTTATGGCATGGTTCTCGCCTCACAAACTGGGCTGGCATTCTTTCACAGGGTTGTTTGCTTATTCTCTTGTTTTAATTTCTTCAAGCATGTTTTACGTCATCTTGTAATTACCTAATGATTGATTCCTGGTTGATACACTAGGTTTACGAATTGCTCCTCCAGAAGCACCTTCAACAGGGTACATGTTTGGGAAAGGTGTTTATTTTGCTGATATGTTCTCCAAAAGTGCAAATTACTGCTATGCTTCCTCTGCTGCTAAGAATGGTGTCCTTCTATTGTGCGAGGTTGGTTAGCATTTCAATCCAGCCCAAGTTTCGTTCCCCTCTCATTTTTTATGTTGTTCCTTTAGCGTGCCACAATCTCTCTATATCTAGTTTGCCACTTCACATGTTCTCCGTTTCAAGGTTTGGACAGGAGGGGAAGCCCTGCAGTTCAGAGATTAACGACATTTCTACTTCCTTTACAGGTTGCTCTTGGTGAAATGAATGAGCTACTGTCAGCAAACTACGATGCTGATAAGTTGCCTTCGGGAAAGCTAAGGTTTCATTCTTCTCAATTCTCATACTTATTATGTTATTACTCAACTCAAAATACAACAAAAAAAAGAAGAGAACTGTAGTTTTTAGATATACGTCAACCTGTTTTGAGCTGGAAATGAATGATTCATCGGAATATCATGATTCTCGACATTGCAGCACCAAAGGAGTCGGTGCCACGGCTCCAGATCCTAAAGCATCTCAAATACTTGAAGATGGTGTCATTGTTCCTTTGGGAAATCCAAAGAATCAACGAAAGCAGGTTCGTTCTACTCCTGTTTATGTCATCATTTTTACTTCATCGAAACGTTGTATGCATCATATGTTCGTGATTGTGAAATTATGAATGATACATTTCTACTTTTTGTGTTAAAATGAACTTCCTATATACTAAACATTGTCTTAAATATTTTTGCAGAGTAGTTTATTGTATAATGAATTCATAGTTTACAACGTGGAACAAATAAGAATGCGTTATGTTATCCAGGTTGAGTTCAATTATGGAGTATAATCATATTGTAAATATTATTTCTATCTTTTTAAGTTTCGAATATCAGTAATTTCGTATAGGCATTAATGTGTCATGTGAACTTATATTACTTTTGAATCGTCCACACGATTCTAGCTAGTTGCAGTGAGTTTGTTACATTGTTTCTTCGGAAAAGGGCCTAAAATACCCTCGAAGTATTGAAAATGGTACACAATTACCCTCCATCCACCTATTAGCCCCCAAATACCCTTCACATTCACCTTTGGGTCCAAATTTACCCTTTCATTAACGGACCAAATAAAAAATAATTAAATATTTTTTAATGACGTGGCACTCAACCATTGGTTGTAATTTAATTATTTAAAATAATTTAAACCCACCCATTACCCACCCATTTTAACTAAACCCACCCATTTTAACTAAACTCACCCATTACTTTTAAGTGGTTTAGCCCCATAACAATTGCTAAAAAGGAAGCAGCCACGGGCAATCCTTGTCCTATTTGGCCATATGCCTTTGTGCAAATGCAGCCGCAATACCCAATAATGCTAGTGTGGTTTGCTTTTTGGAGTTAAGCTTTTGTTTGTGTTTTGAAGTTGGAAAAAGTGTGAATCAAAGAGAGAGGAATGAAGAAAGATAAGCACAAAATTGTTGGTATTTAGTAGCAGTAGAAAGGAAAGAGGGATGGAGGGAGGAGAGAAGCTTTTCTTAGTTAAAATGGGTGGGTAATGGGTGGGTTAGTTAAAATGGGTGGGTTTGAAATTATTTTAAATAATTAATTACAACCAATGGTTGAGTGCCACGTCATTAAAAATTATTATTTAAATATTTTTAATTTTGGTCCGTTAATGAAAGGGTAAATTTGGACCCAAAGGTGGATGTGAAGGGTATTTGGGGGCCAATAGGTGGATGAAGGGTAATTGTGTACCATTTTCAATACTTCGAGGGTATTTTAGGCCCTTTTCCGTTGTTTCTTTTTGTAATTACAAAGCACTCATGTTTTGCCTATTATTATTATTATTTTTTGGATCGTTTTTAATTTTGGAAAGAATAATTTGGAAAACCATAAAACATTTGTTTTTTAAAATAATGCTCGGAATTAGTTATTATGTACGGACATAATTGAATCCAACTATTAATAAATGACATAAACAAGTATTTTCTTGGAAGTTCAATTGAATATGCGAGTCTTTTTCCTAAAATATAAAGCATATCATGAAGAATCAATAAAAATAAAGAAAGGATATTTAGGTGGTAAAATATTTTTTACCGATAGAATTAAAAATATAAGAAAGTAGCATGCAAAGAAACTGTTTTTAGTTATATATACACAAATTATTTGACGTCAGATGTGTATCTAGAATTTCGGTTCGATGAGTGTATAATTATAAAAATGTATCTTAAATATTAATTTGATAGATTTGATTTTTAGGTTCTTAATATGAACTATAAAATTTTTAAAAATTGTAGGTCCAAAATATATAGTACTACTAGTTTTAAATTTTAATATTCGCATTCAATTTAATTATACAAAAGCAAAATTAGTTGACACGTCAAAATGTAATTGATAACATGGAGAGGTGTTACTAAAAAAGACTAGTGCACTCAATCATCATTGTATTATTTTATGATACTTTAAACATGGTTTCATACATCTATATTTCTATATATAAAAAAATAAATATAACTCTACTATATATAATCTAAAGAGAGAAATATGAATTCACGTGAATCCACGACAACCCTGTCTCTGTTATATGTAAAATCTATAATTTTTCCATAAATAAATATGAATTATCTTCAAATTAAAATTACAATAAGAGAGAATCGACGGTAAAAGAGCCTAACGTTGAAAAAGAAGCAAGCCATTGACTTTGTTTGATTATAAGATATAGACTTTGTTGATCTTGGAAATTACATATTTATGAGTACAGGAAATTAGTGTTGAAATGTGAGGAAAAGGTCTACTTGCTTCTAACATTAAACTCTTGGTCATTTATTCAACACTTACTAAGAATGAAAAGTCAAAAATTTGTGGGAAAATGCTAAGATATTTTCGTTTGAAGAGTTGATGATTATATTGATTTCATTTTTTATTATATTAATATAATATTCATACTCTATTGCTTTGCAAATCTTGGGAAATTTAAAGGAATTTTTGTATACAAAGATGTTTGATAAACTTCCCGTGAAACTGATTTTCTGCAATTTGAGTTTGAAATATATTTAGATCACGCAATATATGGCCTAATATTATTCTTATATTAATTTACCTATTCTGAGATTTAATTATACATACTGTATTCACATCTGACTTGCCACTATATTATTTATTCAATTGTGTAAAAGTTTCAGAAACTATAATATTTTTTTTTGTACTGAAGGAACTTATTATAATGTGGAGAGCATATTTAATTTGAATATACGGGTAAAATTTCCTCATTTTGATAATGTCGAGACATATTTAATATTATCTACACTTTTTTTTTATCTCAATTTATATATGTTATTTATCGTTTCCTAAAAATAAAATTGATTAATTCTTGAAATTAATTTAAATTAGACTAACACAAACACAGTACTTTAAAATTTTAATTTTTCAAAAAGTACAAGAAAATAACTATGAAGTAACTATTTGCTGTTTTTACATATATGTATATTCATGGAATTTTATGAGCTCTCTATTGCTACTTCTGACGATATCTTCTTCAGTGGAATCCTTCTTCAATACGATAACGATCGACTATGTTCACTTTTATTTGTCTGTGCATGTATTTTAAGAAAGCTTTATATTCGTATTGATTGATGAATAATTTCATATTTTTAAAAATAATTAATATTAAAAATAACAAGTATGAATATAAAACATTCTCCATGTGACATCTTACAAATTTCGAGAATTAGATAATTCTATCTTTGATTATTATATTTTTTACAAAGCTTATAAATATTTTGAATTATCAATTATTGTGGCTCAGTACTTTTTATGTTATTTACAAATATATAAATTTTATTTAAAAGATTTCATGTATAAATTTTTGATTAAATTTATATTATTTATCTGTCAAAAAAAATATTACATAAATTGAGACATAAAAATTACGAAGAAAGACTTTCGCGTAGTTGAAGAGTGTGAAAGGAAGCCCGCGCTGTACAAATAATGGGGACAAGTATATAAGTAGAGAGTAAGTTGTCACCACTGAAAAGTGAACATTCCAACAATGGCAACCATTACCAATTTTAAAGTCGATGAATTTGACTCAATGAATGTTGTGGAGAGTATAAGAAGATAAGTGTAATGATCAGGTGAACTCTTGTATTTGGTCGAAGAAAAAATTTGTTGACAGGTTTTGTGCTGCTGCTAATTTACAGATTAACGATCATCTACCAGGTATTTACTAGCTTTGCTGTCTGCACAAATTTCTATCGTTACTTTTTACGACGCACACTTCAACCGCCCTATATAGCCTTAATATCCCACATTGCAAATTTGTGAAAATTCAAATTTAATTGAACTTTTATACCTTAATTATTAATATAATTTTTTTTTAACTTACTTGAATATCGTAAATAAAAATAGTTTAATTAAAACCAATTTTAAAAAATAAATTTTAAATTATTATCTACTTATTATATTACTATAATTTTAATGAAAAATTAATATATTTTTATAAATTTTATTTCTAGTGTCAAACTTAATTAAAAAAAATATTTCAAAATTATGTCCGATGAATTAAAAATGAAAAAATTATTATACAAAATAAAATAAAATAAATTAAAAATTTTACCGATTAAACTTAATCGGCCTGGCTCCACCCTATTGCTATTTCTTTTAGGTGAGAGTGACCATTCAGGCCATTAACTCGTCAAACATGGGAATCAATAGAGTTACTAATGTACTAATCTTTCCATTAATTTTGTGTTTTTTTTTTCTTTTTAAGTTCAAAATATAGTTTAATTTATATATTTAATAATTATGTAGAAATTATTATAAATTATAGCAATTTAAAATATTTAATTATATATTTAAAAAATACGTATAAATTTATAAGAATTAATAAAATTTTATAGGTGCAGAATAAATAAAAGAATGTATATTATTTAAAAATTACTATTAATCACAATATTAAATATTTAAAAATTGTATAGTAAATTTGATCAAGTTTTATAATTCTATCTGTGTAATTCGCAACGCGAAAAATTAAATTTGCTGGTGTAGTGTGAACTTAATCTCAAAACATTCGCCGGAGCTCGACGGCGTCAATCTGGTCTGCTTGATTTTCCGGTCGGTAATTAACGGTAACTTTTCAGGTAGCATGTTGTTTTTGGAGCTGATTCTTCATCAATATTTCACACACTGTCGCAGATTATTGCAATTTTCATATAGCTTTGTGATTGTCTAACTTCTATATGCAATTTGTGATTGTTTAATTTCTATATGCAATTCAAGTATGGTGAATCAAAAGTGGTAAAATTTTGAAACTTAGGAGTAGCTTTATTTTAAGTAGAAATTGAAGTATTGAATTCTTTATGAAGCTTTTAAACAGTAGATTTTTTTATCATAATTGCTGATGTATACTAGAGTAATTAATGCTAAAGAATGGTAATAATGCACTATATTATACTGATTAACACAGAAATGTAGTAAAGTTGTTTGTTTCTACTTAGTGCTACAGTCTAGCCTGAAACTAACTTGATTATTTATGTTATCTATTTGGTTGTGCTTTTCATCCCTTTTTAATGAGAAATGATTGCGTCTTGTTTACTGTTAAAATGTTTGGCAGTTGGAGATGACGGCAAGACAGAGAAATTGGTCACAGCAACAAAGAAGGGTGCAGCTGTTTTGGATCAATATCTGTCAGATGAAATCAAGGCATTATACCATGTCCTGCATCAAGTAAGTCTTTTGGATTTTTTTTTGCTTCTGGCTGCAAAGAAGTATTTGTATTGTTCTATTTAATCCTCGTATCTTGTTGAATAAAGTTCATTTGGTTTCCAATGGATTCTTGTTGATCTGCAGGGAAATGATATTTATGAGGCCACATTGAACCAAACAAATGTTGAGAAAAACGATAACGAATTTTATATCATTCAAGTTCTAGGTGATTCTCCATTTGTTGCCTCATATGCATCTTAATTTGTTAGAAGCAAACTGCCTAGTTAGCTTGTTTACCTTTTAAAGTGGTTTTCTATGCAATGGTAGCAATATATACCATAATAAATTGTTCCAATTTATTAGTTGCTAAAATCAGCTCACTACTTCTGATAGTGCGCCAACCCTGAGAACAACTATGAATGTTGTATTTGGTTCTTCATCTTCTAGAGATAATCAAAATTCTTACATGTTGAAAACTTGCTGATATTACATCATGTCAGTACCCTTCTGCATATTTGTTTGGCCTGATTCTATTCATCTGGTTGTAGAGAATGATTGTGGTGGGAATTTCCTCGTTTACACTAGATGGGGTAGAGTTGGTGAAAAGGGTGAAACGAAGATCAGTGGTCCCTATACGTATGCCGGTGATGCCACATCTGAGTTTGAGCGTAAATTCTATGAGAAGACCAAGAACTGTTGGTCTAACCGCAAAGATTTTTTTTGTCAACCAAAGCAATATGCTTGGTTGGAAATGGACTATGATGAAAATGGAGAATACTCATCAGTAAGTTGTTTCAAGTTGCTTGTTCTCTATTGGGACAATCATGTAGTAAATTTTTATTTCTGCATTGATGTGGAATATATTGCTCTGTATCACAATCGTGTAGATGTACTAAACTCGTTATTGATTCATCAACTTAGAATCTTCTGCTCTACTTTCTGCTGTTGCATCTGAGTCGAGTTGTGAAAAAATATGTAATAACTTGTAATTTTCTATCATATGAATAAGGAGTTAGGTTTGAAGTACCATTCTTGTTTATCAAGTCGAGATTGCAACAGATATAAAATGGTGTTTACTAATCTCAGGGCTTTATGAACCTCTTAAACAGATCCAAGGACAGTCCATTCTAGTACCAAGAAGTCGACCTCGTGAGACTAAGCTGGAGGCCCCGATTGCAAAGTTCATATCTCTTATTTGTGACATCAATATGATGAGGCAGCAAATGATGGAAATAGGTTTAGCACTTTTCTTACACCATAATGGTTCTTATCTTGATATTCATCACGCCTATTATTGTAACTACTATATATTCTTGTTATTGTTGAACAGGGTACAATGCTAACAAGTTGCCACTCGGTAAATTGAGCAAGAAAACTATTTTAAAGGTAAGTATCGGAGTGTGATTTATGCTTTAGTGTCTCATTTCTGAACTACTTGGTTTTATCTCCATCTATTTAAATCTGCGTGACCCTGAATGAAAAATAATTGATGAAGCATATACCAAATCATGTAAAGATTCTCTTAAACATTACTCCCTCCGTTTCAATTTGTTTGTACTACTTTCTTTTTTAGTTCGTTTAAATAAGAACGCCTATTTCCTGTTTTGGCTACTCTTTAATTTCAACTTTACACATCGCACGTGTAAAACCACAAGATTAAATGACATTTTGGTACATTGACATATTTTTAATTTAAGCTCACATGATTCAAAAGTTTTCTTTACTTTCATATTACTCCGTGTCAAGTCAAAACATGACAAACAGTTATAATGGAGGGAAGTATCTTCAAATATTGCATCTCCTTTGTTCCAGTTACTTGGTTTGCTTTACCATTTCCCCCGAAATTCTGTTTTTTCTATATAGAATTGAAACATTCTAAATAGTGTAACTATTCTATGAAATAATGTCTTCTTTTCTGAGATATAATTTTACGCCCACTAATATTTCCTCATCAAAGCTTGAGGTGTTGATTGGTGCTCTCCTGGAGTACCGAAAATTCTCAGTCCTGAGGGTATCATGCTTTACTACCCTCACCAAGACATAACTCAATCAGCAAATGGAATAATAAATGAGAGAAAAAAGAAAATTACTACTCTGGACTATTTAACTAAAAGTTTGTGTCTGTTTAGGGCTATGATGTCTTGAAAAATATTGCTGATGTTATAGGCCAGTCCAACAGGACACTGCTTGAAGATTTGAGCAGGTAAGTTTGTTTCATTTCTACTGCGAGTTGTCTGATTATGGTCAATACACGTCTGCTTAGCCCAAACCATGTTGTTTCTGAAATTTTAGAAGCTTCAGCAGTTGTTTGTAATCATGAATATGTGGTTGCTCATATTTCATCATTTTTATGTTGCAGTCAATTCTATACAGTCATTCCTCATGATTTTGGATTCCAGAAGATGTGTAAGTCATCTTTGTTCCTTCTCCGTCATAGCCTCATTTTCCCTCGTCTTGCTTCATCTGCTTGCTTGATCCTCCAGTCTTTCTTTTTTCCTTGTGTCCTTTTTTCCCCTCAGCTACTTCATGTAGATGGTAATTGTTCTGTTAGTTTTGCTGTAACTCACTAATATACTCATTGTCCTACTGACAGGTGAATTTGTCATTGACACCCTTCCGAAGTTAAAACGCAAAATTGAAATG
This sequence comes from Solanum peruvianum, assembly GCA_027705065.1. Classification (NCBI taxonomy): domain Eukaryota; kingdom Viridiplantae; phylum Streptophyta; class Magnoliopsida; order Solanales; family Solanaceae; genus Solanum; species Solanum peruvianum. Next base: position 56,312,349 of record JAKWJD010001762.1, on the reverse strand, counting down.
GTGACTGATTTTTTCTCTTTTCTAAATTCGCTCTTCTCTTTCCCCTTAGCATTATTCTCTATGTATGGGCATTTCAGTCTTAAGGGTAGACATGTCTGCTTTGTATTGCTTTTGACAGTTAATTAGACTGACTGATCATTTGATGTTCATCACTGACTGTTATGTCCGTCTATAAGCATGAATTTCTAATTTACTGATAGTTAGTGTTCCCTCACAAATGTGTTGATTCTAACTATATGCATTTGCTAACAAAGAAAATGTTAGAAAGTTTAATTAGTTGTTATGAGTAAAAAATAATCTTTACAATGAAATTTTAGTTTAATGTTTTTTTACGTTTATTTTCTTGCTGCTTGTGTATGTTTTACTTATTTCTACCTGATCCTTTTTCTGTGCCAAACTCTTGGAAACGAAAAGGTCAAAGCTCTTGCTGAAATTGAAGTCACAACTAAGTTATTGGAGAATAACACAGATATACAGGTACTGCTTTGTCGAGTCCTGTTGAAAGTATTTGTTTTAATTTTGGTGCGAAAAGAACATTCTGTTTTGGTTGAAGCTATGTTCCAAGAGATCTGGCTTTTAACACAATTTCATTTGCTTTAGCACTCAATAAGTGCCTTGATGATTAATATATGGCTCTGAATTGGCATCATCGTATTGTAGGAGGATCCCTTGTTTTATCAGTATGAACAACTTGGTTGCAAACTTGTTCCAGTTGAAGTCGGTTCCCAGGAATATCTCATGGTATGAAAAAGTTTTTGCCGGATCTATTACTTCATGGTTTTTATCTTCTGAGTATAGTATTTCTCTATTTAGCGGTTGATCAACATGACAAGTATGAATATCGTGAACATGTCTTTTAAATTATTATTCATCTCTGGAGTTATAAAGCTGAGTGACGTTATTTTTGGTCAGATTGAGATTTACATGAAGAATACCCATGCAAAAATACATTCTGGTTATGCTGTCGATATTGTTCAAGTATTTAGGGCATCAAGAAATGGTGAAAATGAATGATTTCAGAAGGTGAACTGCAAAGTCTCATAAAATTTCTTACAACATCTTTTTTCTATGTTTTTATATCTTATAACTACTACTACCCTAGACTGGTGAAAAATCTGTGAACTCTCTGGATGCAGTTCTCTGATACGAGTAATAGGATGCTTTTATGGCACGGTTCTCGGCTGACAAACTGGGCTGGCATTCTTTCACAGGGTTGTTGTTTGCTTATTCTCTTGTTTTAATTTCTTCAAGCATGTTTTAAGTCATTTGTAATTACCTAATGGTCGATTCCTACGTGATACACTAGGTTTAAGAATTGCTCCTCCAGAAGCACCTTCGACAGGGTACATGTTTGGGAAAGGTGTTTACTTTGCTGATATGTTCTCCGAGAGTGCAATTTATTGCTATGCCTCATCGGCTGCTAAGAATGGTGTGCTTTTGTTGTGCGAGGTTCGTTAGCCTTCCAATCCAGCACAAACTTTGTTCCCCTCTTATCTGTTTATGTCGTTCCTTTAGACAAGTCCATTTTTGTGTGCCACAATTTCTCTATATCTAGTTTTCCATTTCACATGTTTTCTTTTTCAAGATTTGAATAGGGAGGGGAAGTCCTAAAGTCCAGAATTCAACGACATTTCTACTTCCTTTACAGGTTGCTCTCGGCGACATGAATGAGCTGTTGTCAGCCAACTCCGATGCTGATAAGTTGCCTTTGGGAAAGCTAAGGTTTCATTCTTCTCATATGGAGAAACCTATTTTTAGCTGGAAAAGAATGATTCATGGAAATATCTTGTCTTCTTGATTTGCAGCACAAAAGCAGTCGGTGCCACGGCCCCAGATTTTAAAGAAGCTCAAATACTTGAAGATGGTGTCATCGTTCCTCTGGGAAATCCAAAGGAGCGACCAAAACACGAGGTTTACACTACTCCTTTTTATGACGTTGTTTTTACTTCACAATTTTCCATTGTCCCGGAACATTATATGCATACGATGTTCTTGATTGTGAAATTCTGAATGAGAAATCCTACTTTTTTGTGTTAAAATGAACTTCAATTTCTGCTGTCCAGTCCCATATATACTAACCATTGCCTTGCATGTTTTTGCAGGGTAATTTGTTGCATAATGAGTACATTGTTTACAATGTGGAACAAATAAGGATGCGCTATGTTATCCAGGTTGAGTTCAATTATGAAATATAATCATACTGTAAGTATAATTTCATCTTTCTAAGTTTCAAGTATCAGGTATTTCGTTTATGTCATGTATATAAAAATTCATCTTAAATCAATCCAACTAGAGAACAATGATGTATGATAAGTATTAAAATTGTATTTTTAGCTAAAATTTGACCTTGTTGTTCTAAGTATTACAAAGTAACTTAAGTAATTTTTATTTTTTTTTAGATAAATAAAATTTGTTAGTGTCCTCTGAACTTGTTCTTCAAAAGCATTTGCCGGAGCTCAACGGGGTCAATCAGATCTGCTTGATTTTCCGGTCGATAATAACCGGTGACGGGGTGAGGTACCCATGGTGCTTTGGGTGGTGATTGATCTTCATCTCCTCCTTTCAACTTCATCATCTTCATCATGTTGCTCAACTCACTTCCTCCTCTTGTTCCTCCGCCTGACGCTGCCATCGCATATCCCTTCCTACAATATGAAAACCTAAATAAAATCATTTTTTTCAAACATGTTTGAGTGAGTGGACGAGAAAGAAAGGATTTATGATGAAGTTAGTGAGAGCTAATATACATAAATGTATATAATTATTTGATGAAGAAATATGGATTTTCTTTAGATTGAAAAATGATAATTAATTACCTGGTTACAAGAAGAGAGAATCGATTGGAAAATAGCTTAACGTTGGAAAAAGAGAGAGCCATATAGTTATCAAAGTGATATTATGCCAAAGAAAATATATGATATGAGTTTATTAGAACAATGTTTTGATGATTTCTTGGAATTTTTTGGATGTGAAGAAGCATGGTATAAGAAGATGGCCATATTTATAAGTAGAGGAAACTAAGGTGTTGTGTTTGTGAAAAATAAAGATATTTTTGGAAGAATAAATAATCTTAACTTTCTAAAGTTATGTAGACTAATATCTTATGTATATCTAAGAATTGTGTAGGCGTTTTAGAGAATTATAGAAAATCTAAATTCTTGTTAGATAGTTAGAAGATTAGGATATCTAGATTTTCTCGTAGATGTATCTGGAATAATTTCTAGAAGAATCACAAGTATAAATAGGGGTGACATTAGACATTTGTACGTAATCCAAAAACAAAGACGTTTCAAAGCATTCAAGAAGTGTTCCAAAATCTTCTTTCTCCCTTCCTCTTTCTTTAGTTGAATTTTTTGATCTTACTTCACGATTTTAGGTTAGCAAATGATATTTTGAAATATACTTTTCTTATGCTATTTGCTTCTGACATGTTTAATGTCATATTTTCTACTTTTCTTTAAACACCAAATTCTTATCCATTCATATTTGATTTAAATAAAAGAAAGTATAATTTTATTATATCATCTTTAATTAGATATTATATTTTTAGTTTAAATTTATATAATAATAATATTGATTAGCGACGTTTAAGAAATAATGAAAGGTTTTATTTTTGACTCCTGTAAACTGATATGCGCTATTGTTTCATGACTAAATGAAATGATTTAATTTAAAATGTACGTACATCAAGAGAAAAAAAAAATATACATAAGAAACCATGGATTGAGTCTATTTTTGGGTTTCTACCTTATCTTTTATCCGCTTATTTCTGAAAAAATGACAAAAGACATATAATAAAAACAAAATTCTGAGTTATATTGTATAGTTGATAGCCCATATATTTGCAATAGTTGCTGTGGTATTAGGAATTTTGCTGTGGGAGCTGAGAACACACATATATATAAAGCCTCCTGACATCAACTAACATTATAATACACTGAAAATAGCCAAATAATTAAAAAATAAAGATTATCTCCATAGTTTTCTTTATTTTTATCAACATAAAAGAGAGATTATGTTAGATTAAAGTTTTTTGATTTTGTTTCATTCCAATATTCATACTCTATAGATTTTGCAAATTTTGGGGATTAAAGGAATTTGTAAATGAATGCCAACTTGGGAGTACTAGTAGGTTGTTAAGTAAAGCTTCTAAAATACTATATTTAAAATTAATTATTATATTCAGTGACGGTAATAAATATGAATATTTATAACCAATATTTTATAATAATGTCACTAAAATCTTCAACTGAATGTAATGACATTAATTAATTTAATTATAGCTAAATATTTTGTCAGTCTTTTTTTTATCATCACTAAATATCTCTTATATTATAGTTTTATGACTTTTGACTGCTTTAACTTATAACTACTTGACTTAAAAACAATTTTGAAGATTTATTAGATACATATATAAGCCAAAAAAATTTACTAATAAACTAATTTAAACCAACTTATATAATTTTCATTTGTCTGGCATATGAATGAATTGTTGTTGGCTCAAAGATCGAACCATAACTACACTAGTAATGCTAAATTTAGTTCAAACAACTTCATATTAACATCCATTACATAGATTAATCTAATTTGATAAATAATAAAAAGAACAGTATATTCTTATTGGAGTTCAATCTCTTTATACAAAGAAAAATATTTTTACAATATCAAGTCAAAAAAAGTAAGGTTTGTAACTAAAAAAATCAAATTGAATCGATTACTTGTTACAAAAAATTAAAAAACTTGAACAACGCAAAATATTATTCTTTATATCGAAAGCGTACACACAAAAGTTAAACATCCTTATTATTATGATAGCATAATTATTAAGGCCACAAAAAAGTGATCCTTGCTATCAATAATTCTTTTAAAGTACTTATTGAAATTTATGCAACATACCAACAAAATCAAACATTTAATTCATCGACTTCATAAAATTCAATCGGACCAAAAAATGTCCATCAAACCCCATTGAGGATCATTTTTAGAAATACCCAAATTTTTCCACACAGCTTCAGAAGCATCAACAATATTATTTTTACACCCTCTACTTGTGTCACATTCATCAACCACCATAGCTTGTGTACTCATCCCATTATTTGCATAAATATTAATATTTTCGAAACAACGTCTCCCTTTACCATACCATCTAGTCGATAAAGCCACTACTGGAATTGAGTTATCGTAATATTTGCCACTACATTCCGATGGACCACCACCCGAACCGCCTTTTTCGAAATCATTGATAGTTAGCTTTGCCTTGGTACGATCGTTTGGTTTGTAATTTAGAGCGTTCACCATTAAAAATGTGTTACTATAAGCTAATAAAAGAACAAAATGAAATAAGATGAGGTAATTGTTCATTTTTTGCACTTAGGTGTAAGTTTGAGAATTTTATTAAATTGGTGAAAAGTTGATAATTTTATAGAAAGATTTGCCGGCCAATAATATGTGAAATATAAATAGATCAATTAAAAAACATAATGGGGGTAAGAATACTGACAAAAAATGAATGACACAAGAACAATAACAAGTTTTACTAGGAAATTAATGTTTTGGATTTTATTAGACAAACCAAATCATGATATAATTAAAATAAGTTGCAACGCCATTGTTTTTTTTTTTGTTTTCTTTTTAGATGTGACATTCTTGAAATTTTAAGTTGATTTAAACATGTACAGTATTTTTTTTGAAAAGAATTGATTGGGATGTTAATTTACTATACGGAGAAGGGCCTAAAATACCCTTAAAGTATTGAATTGGTACAAAATTACCCTCCATCCATCTATTGGCTCCAATAACCCTTCCATCCACCTATCGGGTCAAAAATACCCTTGTCATCCCTTTTGTTCAACTTGACCACTTATTTAACGGTTTTTATATTTAAACTATTTAAATATTTTTTAAAATACGTGGTGCTCAACTATTTGATATAATTTAACTTATTTGTATAATTTATCAACTATTTGATATAATTTAACTTATTTGTATAATTTATCCAATTCTAACCTCACTCAATTAATAATCCAATTCTAATATCAAAATCGTCATAAACACTACTAAAACACGATGAAATTATAGATTCCTGAAAATGACATCCAAAATTATTTGAGTCAGAATGGAAACCCCAATTAATTTAGGTTGAGCCTCTTATTTAGGAGACACTTTCTTTAAAATTGAATTAGAAATTATTATTAAAGGTAAATAAGTAATACATCCCGTATGCACTATTTTAATATAATTTTAATAATTATTTATTATTTGTTTTAAAACCTTTAATAAATTATTTTGAAAAAAAGTTACCTATGAAGTACATCACATAATTGAGACGTAAGAATATATTAAGATGAACATAGTCAGACTTTTAAGTTTATCGGTGATTTTTATTTAGCCACTTGAATGTATGATAATTTACTTCTATAATTTTTTAAAAACACTCAATTGGCAGTAGCTTGCATTAATAATGTGATGGATTTATTAAGAGGAATTTAATTAGTAATTGATGGGTTATAAATTGATTTATAAATTATACAAATAAGTTAAATTATAATAAATAGTTGATAAATTATACAAATAAGTTAAATTATAACAAATAGTTGATAAATTATACAAATAAGTTAATTATATCAAATAGTTGAGCACCACGTATTTTAAAAAATATTTAAATAGTTTAAATATAACCGTTAAATATGGTCAATTTTGAACCAAAAGGTGGATGACAAGGGTATTTTTGACCCGATAGGTGGATGGGAAGGATATTTTGGAGCCTAGATGGATGGAGGGTAATTTTGTACCAATTTCATACTTTAAGGATATTTTAGGCCCTCTTCCGTTTACTATATATTAAAAGTTGGTTACATCCAATGTTTTCACGAGGCTAATTAATCTTTTTCAAAACAATAATAACAATCATTAGACGAATATCCTTGATATGGTTTACAAGACAAAATTAAAAGGATGGTGAATCTTAAGCAAGAAGGTAGAAACACTTGTCATCGAATTAAAATTGACTATTCCAATAAATGCAAACGAAAAAATAATAATTCAAATAGTCGTAGTATTTAAAAAGAACAATAGAAGAAAAGTAAAATCAGGAAAATTTTCTGCTAACTCAAGATTATTGATTAATAAATTCTAAATTATTTCATTATAACAAGCGAGTAAAAAAATTTATTATGGATAAACAAAAATGGAACTTCAAACACAAAATAAAAAAATGAAACATACTAACATGATGGGGGAATTCGAGAAGTCGATTAAAAACAGGAACTAAGAAAAACTCACATTACATGCCATAAATAATAAATATAAGGAGTCAACAATGTTTAAATTTTATTTAATTATAGTTCTAATTGATAAAAAAAATCACTGATCTTAAATTTTATTTCAATTAATCTAAAAAAAAAAAATTAATTTGGTAATTCAAGATATCGATATTGATGATCGATATATATTATTAGTTATTTATATTGACAAGTATCTATTTAAGGTAATAAATAACGTACTAGCCATTTGTTGTTTATATATTTATCTTATATATTGTTGTGAGGAAGTTTGATTATCAATATAAAATTTTAATTTATTTAATTTATATTCCTAAAATATTTTTACTCTTAAAAAGTAGTCCATCTTTCTTTCATTGTTGTTTTTCCTTTTTTTTTCTTCAAAAACTTTAATAATATCAAAAACTTTAATAATATCTTCATATTTACAAAATTAGAGGCCAAGATATTTGTTCTTTTTCATGAAATTATTGATCTTTTTATAGACAGGAGGAATCATACCAAACCTCCCATTACCTTTAATTTGATAAATATAAGACGGGGGTATTAGTTTTAAATAATAAAAATAACACTATATACACATTTAAGGTTATATATATCAAGTTATAAACATACTTTTTAAATAATACTTACTATAGCAGATTATTATCAAGTTATAGCATATCAATAAAAATATATTTAATTAAATTAAACTATAAGTAATTATTTAAATACTAATTAACATATTTAAATCTTTATTTTTATTTTTTACAATTAACTTTTTGTTTTTATTTTTTAAATAAAATAAAAAGGAAAAAAACGTTTATTATAAATTGGTAAGTAGCATTAATTGTGGGATTTGAATTAATTTAATTAATAATGAATAATTAGCAAATTAGCACATATTAAGAATTCAAAAAGGATTTAAATTATTCAGTTTCCTTAAGATGCTCAAATTAGTTTAAATCAAATTAAAACATGAATTTTTTTCATTTTTTTCTCTTTATCACCTTTTTAAAACTTTTAATATAAATAATAAATTATTATTCATTAATTTATTAATTAAATTTTACATTATATAGTTACCTTTTAAAAAACAAAATCTAAATAATAGAGATTTGATCTTCCCCAAATCCTGCCTCACTCATCATCTCTTTCCAACACAAAGATTTTTTGTTCTTACCCAAAACTCGCCTCACTCATCTTCCACATTATCCCTGTCAGATCAGTTCATTCCAAAACCCAAAAATCTCTCTCAGATCAGTTCCCCATTTAGTTCATATAAAATGTCTAGGAAAGATAATGAAACCCCAAGTAAAAGTACAAGATTGGTCGATGAGTCTGATGACTTTCATGTTCCTTCATTCGATATATTGTCACAAACTCAAACGCAGAAATCAAAGGGAAAAGAGAAGTGTATTTCAGTTAATTCGAAGATGGAAAAAACAAAATCAAGGAGGCAAGGAAAGAGGCAAGAAGAGGAAAGGAAAAGAAATTAGAACATCATCAAAATCCAATTCCTTCCGACTTTGCTGAGGATTAAAAAATATAAAAGGCATTGAAATTGATCGATCAACAAGATAGTTTTCAAAAAAAGCATCAGAGATATAAGCTACAAATAAACCCAAAAAAGTTGATAAAGTCAGTAAAAAGATTATTTCAAATTTGAATTACAATGTGTTGTGTTAGTGTATTAATTTTTGCTTTTATTTGTCAATAGTATACTACATGAAATTTGTATGAACTATAAGAGTTGAGTTTTTAGTATTTTATATTATATTAATATGAATATTGAATGATTAGTGTTGTATGTTTTATATATGATATAATTTGAATATATCAGTATATGATACATAATAAATGTATTAATTTTGTATGATTTGTGTATGAAATAATTGGTCATTATCAATACAGGAGTGTATGCATTATGTATTACCTTTGTATTATATATGTATGAATGATGTTCTTGTCCAGTAAATATATGTGTATGAATGATGTATTAATGTTGTATATCCTATAATTTTGACTATTATAATAATTATTGCAACTGTATATTTTATTTTTTGATTTTGATGTATGAATTAACGTATTCATACTAAATGAGATTAGTTTGTAGTTTAAAAGTCACATATTAGTTTTTTGTTTTTTAAATCGACTATGTATTAATATTGTATGAATTGTGTATGAACTGAGCCATATAGTTTGTATGATTTCTGTATGAATTGAATTAAATGTCCACCGAATATGTATTAATATTGTATGAATGTTGTATATAATTTGTATGATTTGTGTATGAATTAATTGAATGTCAATTTGATATAGCATTGTATATATGATTTTTTTCTATGGATTTTATAGTATATAAAAAGTAATAATTTAGTTTTACAAATTTTATAGGAGAAGAAGGTTCAAACACATTTATCTTTCTGTATCAACATGATTGTGTTCGCTGATTTGTTGACCTTCGTCAGTCAAGATAAGTTTCAGCAATTTAAACAAGATATTCCGTTTGGATTTTTTTATGATTTACATAACATAAAAATTCGATGTCAATTGTTGCGTCATACTTTCCTTCTTGAATCTGAAATTGGCAGGGATGACATGTTCATTATCAATGTAAATGGTACAAACATTATTTTGACTTAAAAGTGTTGGTCGTTGTAACCGGTTTGAAATCTAGACCAATTTCTAATTTTGATTCTAATCCATCTGTTCCAAATAGATTAACTGCAGAAAATTTCGAAGACTTTGACAAAGTCTCCAAGTCAAATTTTTACCACAAGTTTAAATTGGAAAACTTTTGGGAATAAGATGACCGTTTATAATCATTTCATATAATTCATATACACTTCATACATATTTAATATATCATTCACTGTCCTATAACTACTCCAATTAAACAAACACAATATATTTCAATACAAAATTAACACAAAAACATATATTCTAATTTCAATAGAAACTAGAATATTCTTTTTTTTTAAAAAAAAAAAAACTTTCATAAACAATTGATACACGTTTCATATACTTTTCATACACTAATAATACAAAATTCAGACTTCAAATACGCTATACGTAACATAACTATTTCATTAAAAAAATGAAATACACAAACTGTTTTCAGATAATGCAGTTATCAAAAAAATCGAACACTGTTCTACATGTAAAAAACATCAAATTAATTAAAATCAACAATTCATAATTAAAAGAAACAAATCATAATTAAAAATCAATCTGATGAATTTCACTTTCCACCATGTTTAATTAATATTGACATAATGTTCTCCATCAGATCAAATCAAATTGTTTCAAACGCCAAAATTTATCAGGTTACTAAAAAAACGAACTGAAAATGCATATATGAAAATGATCGTGAAATTTTGGAGAAAAAAAGACTTCTATGTTGAAGCCAATCTGAAAATATTGTGAAAATTTGAGAAAAAGATGAATGTAACGATGATGCCAATATGAAAATAATATGCAATTTGAAAATAATCGTTAAAATCTGGTAGAGTTTTTTAAGAAATTAAATCAAAAAAATAATATCATTTAAACTAACTAGAGATATTTAAGGCAATAATGATAATCTGAAATTTTTTGATATCCCTAAAAACGTGTTAATCTAATATTAATTTTTAATTAGAATCCCTTAAAATGTGCTACTGTACAGTTTCAAAATGTGCTAACTACATTTAATGTAATTCATAAAGTATTCCATTTTCCATTTAGTTTGACCGTATGTTAATTAGGAATATTAATTATCCATTAGTTTATCCATTTTTTTATAATTTTTAATAACAACTCTTTTTAATAAATTATAATTAACATTATATTTATTAATAAAATGCTATAGATTGAGATATTAAATGTTATACACTGAAATTCAAACTCTAATGCTATAACTTGAGAATATTACTATATAAAATGTATATACCTAATTTACACTTTTAAATATTTTTTGAAATAACTATAATTGTTAAAAAAATGAATTTCTAATGGAATCAATTATACCAAGGGATATTAACAGGCAATTAAATCAAGGGATAGAAAAGTACTTGATGCTAAGTATTTTGATTAAATTATGGTGTGGAACCAATCACAATAAGAGATGATTAATTATGGTGTGGAACAAATCACAAGCGTTATGAATATTTTGATTTTTTTATGACGGAGAGTTTAGTGTTATTGATTACTTCTTAACAAAGGGTGTCATACTAATTACATGATTCATTCTTGAAAACTAGCAAATATAAGGTTTGTAATGAATGTGTTTTCTTGAGTTTATTTCTAAAATTCACACTAATTTTGCTTACATGAAACAAATAAAATTGAATTTTGTTACCGTTTCTGAAAGGGCATTGATTTCATCATTTTGAGGACTATATTAACATGTTCTTTTGGCTTGTCCCTCGTTAAAATGATCGTGGTTAAGTGTATGTTTGTAATCGATCTATAGCCTACCATCCGCTATATTAACTCGGTCACCTTTGTAATCGGTTCTAAGAAAATTTGAACACCCTTTCTCACTAAAGTTGAGCTGAGCAGATTTTTTTTAAAAATAATTTGTTGTTAATTTACATTCTCTAGATTGTAAACAAATCAGAAACATTTTAGATCAGTGGTCTATAATCTTCGATCTCATTTTATTCCAATACCTAATGCGAAAGACGCATGAAGATGTCCATAATTGTAGTATTTTCTTCATTGATCGTCAAATTTACTCAAAGTAATTAAAAAATTTACACAAATAATAACTACATTCAAAATAATAAAGCTATAACTAAAGGATATGAATTAAAACTAAGAGGTGTAGTTAAGTGGATCCCACAATTTTAAAAAGTTGTACACTAATTAAATTAAATTGGAACGAAGAAATATTTTTTTTCAAAAATACCCTTTTTGAAGAAGACACAAATTTTGACAATTCATGTGACACAGTTGGAAGAGTGAATGTTCACACTTTACATTTTTGTCGGAGGATTCTAGTCTGTCACAACACGGTAAACATACGTTTTTTTTTATTTTTCCTCGATCTCTTTTTCTCGTTTTTCTCTCACGCATAAAAGGCGTGTCTAACTCACGTTTCTTTTATGTTTTTATTTAATTTCATTCTATATATAAGTGTTTCTATGCATTCAATTTATTCAAACTCATCAGTCAATATTGCTCTACTTTACAGTTTTTAGAATTCAAAGTTTTTGATTCTTTATTTTCTGGTTGGAAAAAGTTTTCTTATTGAGGTTAGTGTTGTTATTGTGAAAAACATCTTTAAGATACAAATATTGTGAATTTTGGTTGATAACAAAAATTGTGTATTTTGACTTAGGTGCGGAAGATGGATTCATGGGATAAATCTGTTTCAAAGAGTGATCCTAATGTTTTCATCATTGAGAAGGAGGAGGAAGATGAGAATGATATGATGTTTTTATTATTGAGGAGAAGGCGGCTCCTATGTTGAATGCAACAGATGAGATTATTTCTTCTATCTCAAGCATGTGTAAAACAACGAACAAATTCAAAGAGTATACTGATATAACTAAGTGATTGTCCGATTAGGAACCACATTTTTACTCATCTTTTCAGTTTTTATGTCCATTTGGAGTGCAAGTACATGTTCTCTTCTCTTGTAAGTATAGTAGTTTCGCCCTATCAAGCACTTTTTTTAAAAAATATTTTGTTAACTCTGCTCTCTAATCTATTTATGGTTCACTCTTGAATTCTTGAACTTATGTCATCTGCAGGCTTAGAGAACTCAAGTGAGGCACGAAAGAAAACATTTTGGAGAATCGCCATCACTCTTGGATGTTGACGGCTTCAGGAACATTTTTTTGTAGTCCGAGATTCTCCTATTTTGGAGAAGGAACTGTGTGAAATTTAGTTCTCCAAAGTGCCAAAGAGACAGTGTATCCTCATCAACATGGATGATTTGAGTTCAAGTGGAACAACATAGAAGGATATGTAAATCTTGAGAGGCTGAGAGAGTCCCTATCTGAGAGTAAGGGAGAATGCGTAATCTCACACCTACCTGGTACCGGATAAAATTAACTCACCATTGTATTTATTCAGTCATTTCAGAAGATTTTTAAAGTGTTAGCTTGTTATCATAGCTCAATCCAGTTTTCTTCAGAAATGAAATGTGGGCACTCCCTTCTACAAATTGAACAATAAAGATTTCTCTTCCCAAGAAGAATAAGCTATTGTTCTTGTCTTCAGATGTTTATAATCCCATGCAGGAAGAAAATATCCATACCTTATAAGTATGGTGAAGCTGAAATCTTGGATGAAAGTAAGTGTTTTGGAAATCAACTATGACTCGTTCAAGGATATTATAGGAGATGATGGAGATGGTAATGGCAAAGGGATACGAGTAATCTTTCTAAAATTACCTGGTCTTCTGGTCCTTGAAGAAGGGCATCTTGCTCGAAATGAGCAAAGCCTTATGTGGCAAACACTGAGAAAGGTTGAAACAGAGAAGCGAATAATCTTTTCTGGAATTCCTTTTCAAACTAACATCAAAGAATTTTACAGAACTCTAAGCATAGTTATCCAAAGTTAGGTGCTGGTCCCGAGCAAAATGGGTTTCTATTAGCAGTTCCATTGACAAGAATGCACGAGCATTGAAAGAGCTTAGGGATGTTACTTCATCAGTTGTCCATACTTATAGTTAAGATGTAAAGAAGGTTAGCCTTACAGGTATAAAAAATACAATGATACACTTGTAAAGGTTAGTCTTCTGAGCATTTGAGGGCTTACCTTCTTTACATTTTGCTAAATTTATGGACAAAAGGTGAAATAATATCCCTAAGCTCTCCCAACGCTCAGACATTCTTGTCAATGAAACTGCTAAGAGAGGCCTATTTCTGCTCCAAATCTGTACCAAACTTTAGACTGGCTACACATAGGGTGTTTTACATCTTTTTGATGTTAATGTGGAACGAAGTTGCGGACAGAAGTTATGTACTTCTATATTTCAACCTTTTTCAGTGCTTTCCACATAAGGTTGTGCTCATTCCGAGTAGTATGCCCCTCTTCAAGGACCAACAATCTAGGAAATTTTAGAAGTATTTCTCTAGTCTCTTTGGCGTAACCATCTTCATCTTCATCTTTCCCTATGAGAATTCTGAACAAGTCATAGCTGATTCCCAAAATACTCTTACTTTCCTCCAATATTTCAGCTTCAGCATGCGCATAATGTGTGAATTCTTTTTTGTAGAATCGGATAAATGGTGGAAGACATCAATAATACCTCCATCTTTCTTTAAGGAGAAGTCTTTGTGATTCAAGTTGTGGAAGGGAATGTCACCGTCCATTACTGAAACTCGATTTCCTAGTTAAGAAACAAATTTGATGGAGCTATGATTACAGGCCAACATTGTGGGAACATTTTCAGAATTGACTGAAGAAACAATATGGTGAGTCGGGTTTTTCTGGTGCCAGGTGGGTGTGCGATGATGCATCCTCCCTTACTCTCAAATAGGGGCTTTCTCAGTCTCTCAAGATTTATAGTTCCAACTATGTTGCTTCACATAAACTTAAATCCTCCACGTCGATGAGTGCATTGTCGTTTTGGCACTTAGGAGAACTAAATCCCACACAGCTCCTTCTCCATAAATAGGAGAATTACGCTGCAAAATAATCAGAATCTCTAAAGTCGTCAACATCCAAGAGTGATGGCGATTCTTCAAAAATATTTTATGTGATTATTTTGGATTATATGTGATTTATGTACGCTTTTTTTAGGTGTATTATAATTTGCGTAGGACTTTTATTACCTTCATATGATGAAGATATTGGATCGTCATGAGCAAGCCTGATAGATTCTTTTTCCTTTCAACCTTCACGTGATGCTTCTTTCCTATTTTGTCATTTTAGTACATATCTAACAATACTGACTGTCTATTATCACGTCTTAACATACATCATGTGACATCAATTCCTCATTGATGACAATTTAGTCACGCAAATGGACATGTAATTAAAATTCAAAATCTAATGGATTTTACATTGCTTTTGTCCTTCTATCGTGCCTAGACTTTTGTTTTCTAACCATAGGCTCAAATTTATGATCCCTTTTTAAATTGGTAATGTTATATCTTATGCGACTTTCTCACGATTTTTTATACATATTATGAACCCCTCAATACAAGCAAAGAGGCTGCTTAGCAGTTAAGGGGGTTCAGAAATTTGGCTTAATGTCATGGGTTCGATTCTACACAACCAACATTTATTTCAGTTTTCCGGTGAATAACTTTATTTTTTGGGATTAGAACATAATTAATTTTTTTTCATTATTCTTTTCGTATTTTTATACTATTTCTGCTTTTCAATTTCAGTTGTTCAAATTTATTACGCAAACTATTTTTATTTTTATAATTTTTTATCTCTACGGTTTATTTTATTTTTATGTATTCTTTTTATATACTTATTTAAAGGAACTCTTTCAAAACTATAAATTGTTCTTCAACTTGAAATTGAGATAGAGATAAAATATTTTAAAGAAAAGGTAAACAACATTTAATCAAACGAAGAAATTTGAAAGGCATGAATATAGTATTCATATATTTTTATCGTATTCTTTCAATTTTATTCTTGTATGTAAATTAAATTTATTTAATTTATTCATCACTTTTACGAATGAAAAACCTTATAAATTGAATAAATAAACTAAAAATCATTATAATAGTAGTAAATCAACCCCTACACATTTTAAAGAGTATTAAACAATTTTCGAAGTAACATTTGATTGAACGAAAAACAATTTGATTTATTTTTATAAATTCAAAAATGAAGTAGAACAATACGATAGTCGCTTCTTTTTTTTAATTTTTTGAAAATGAAATAGTATTATCGCGTGGAGAATATATAGTTAACTATGAAAGTTTTCTATTGAGTATTAAGAAAAAAAACAAACGTCAGAGGATTGAACTCTATATAATTAAAATTTTGAGAGTTAATTAAAAAAAATTAATCCAAAACTTTAAATAAATTCTCAATATTTTAAGTTTTAATTATTCTGATTTATATTGTTTTTTATGTAACTTTTAAATACACAAAATATATATCAAAAAATTTAATTATCATCTTAGAATTTACCATCAAAATTATAAAAATTTGAGTTTCCAAATTATAATTATATCACATAAATTAGAACAAAAGGACAATATTTATATCAAGTATAGGATTGACATCAAGCAAGGCGGATGCGGGGAGGGGCATAGGTTCGAGGCTATGCAAGGCAGGGCGGGCGAGATGTGGAGCGGGTTGAAGTGGATTTTCTTAGACTAATATGACGTGGGACGGATTGCGGGTATAAGAGTGATAAAACATTATTTATTAAGATGATTTGTTTAAATTTACTAAAATATTCAAAATAGTATATCTAATTAGTTTAATAAAAAATAATATAATTTCTTATATGTTTTCAGTTGATGTCTAAAAAATAAATTTAAAGTTATTATCTATTAAATTAATACAATTTAATGAAAAAATAAATTTTATTTTTAATATCAAACTTAACAAGAATGTTTTTTTGAAAGTTTTTTTATGTAAAGCGAATCTATATATGGCAAGGTGTGACGGATTTAAAAAAAATTATTATAAATATGATGAATTAAAAATTTTACGAATTAAATTCAATCCGTCCCACTCCATAGTCAACCCTAATCAAGTAGGGCGATTATTTAATCTATACGTTTTCAAGTCAAAATGATTTGACAAAGTCAAAGTCATAAATCATAATCCTCCTAAATTAAGGATCTCATAATGTGAAGTCACTCTACAATATTAACCAATTTTCTAAGTCAAATAATCTCCCAAAACTTGAATTGAAAATATAAAATGTTAATCAGAGGTTTTCCTTAAATGAAGTTCTATATGGTACGAATTTAATATTAAAATAATTACTAAATACTGAATAAAAAATTAAAATCAAAATAAAATATAAATGATTTTAGCATCGCTAAAGATGTTTCCTAATAAAATATTTAATTTTCATCGAGATATTTTATATTACACATTTTTCAAAACTTCAGTGGATATAGAACGTCGGTGATATATGATATGATTAGGATACTGTTTTTTTTTTAATCAAAGGTTGCAATTGTCTAATTATTAATTGAGGTAGGCAATTTAAATTTAAAAATTACGTATATGGTAAATTTTAAATAAAAAATCTAAGATAAAACAGCGTTGAAATATGTATAGTATAAGTGGTCCATAACTAATCATATTCTCTTACACAACCTATACTCTTTCCCTATGCTAAACACACATTTGGATTATAATTTCATTTTATTTTTGAGTTTCATATCTCAATTATTAGTTATTGTTTTTTTTTATACATGATTAAAACATATCTTGAGTCTAAGTATGTATTAAAACACAAGTCGCTATTTCCTACATAACTATCATCATCTACTAACTAAGTGTATTTTAACTTTTAATTCATATATGGTGGTAGTCAGGGGCGAACCCACGTTGGGTCCAGGTGTTAACCCGAACACCTTGGTAAAACAATACATAATATATATATATATATATATATATTATATATATATATAATATATATATATATATATATAAGGTAAATTTTCTGTATTTTTGTAGATGTATATATTTTGAACTCCCTCAATAACAAATAAATAGATGGCTCAATGGTAAAACCCCTGAATATTAAGTTGCATGCCCCAAGTTCGAATCCTTGCAACGCCACTTACTTTATTTTCCTTTATAGTTTTTAGTTTATTTTTGTTTTAAAAAATCAATTCTGTTTTTCAAGCATTTTTATTTTAAAAACGTGCCAAAAATGTTGTTTTAAACCTAAAAAAAATTGAAAGGGCCCATTTCGAAGACTTATTTACACGTTTATATTTTTATTTTTCGAACCTCCTGTTCGAAAATCCTGGGTCCGTCACTGGTGATAGTACAGATATGTAGGGGAGAAACAAATGATAGTTAAGGTGTGAAACTCGCAAAAAAGTGATAATTTAAGTGTGTTTTTACCATTATCCCTCGGATGGTTTTTCCTGAATTGAAGTTCATCTTATTATTGACTTTTTTTTTTTTTGGTTTTCCATCCGATGTTGAAGCCCCCATTAAAGCTCCAACTAAATTTAAATCCGCAATACATAGTCAATTCAAAGATAACACTCCTAATAAAATTTTCCCCATACCCAAGGCTCGAACATCAATCCACTACAATTCCTTGGAAAGAAAGCATATATAGTAGTATAAAAGTCTATATATGGCACTAATTCACACAATTCCTTGGATCAATAACTAAGTTCTACACTAGAAAGTATTAGTTTAATTAATCATTGTTAATTAATTAATGAAGTTGCACAACTTGTTTAGATACTTTAATCCTTCATTTCTTATGGAGCAAAACTCTAAAGTTGACAAGCAACAACCCAGCTTTTCAGCTCTCACTAATTAAAGTCTAACTCTTCAAACCTCCATTTTAATTTGTAAATTACCAATTGATCATCATCTTGCAATATTTAAACACTAATAAATTTTTCACAACTTTCCAGCTATTTTGCTTATTCCACACTTTAATCCTAATCCTACACTATAAAAAAGCTCATTCAACAAGACAATTAGCATAACACAATTACCAATATCAAACACAAAATAGAGTTATGGCCTCTAATTTTCTTTTAACTTCATGTCCTAGCATTTCCTCATCCCCATCCAAAATTTTCATCCGTCCAAAACGTATCGATAACTTTAAGGTGAATTGTGAAATAAAAAATAGTAACACTATCAATGATGACGATAATGAAGGAAAATCTTTTCCAGGAAAACTTGATAGACGAAATGTCCTCCTTGGTCTAGGTGGGCTCTATGGAGCATCTAATCTTATCGGTGTACCCAATGAGCCATTTGCCCTAGGTGCACCGGTACCACCCCCTGACTTCTCAACATGTAGCACAGCTAGTCTACCTGATGGCTCACAGGTACCCTTCTCGTGTTGTCCACCACTCCCAAAAGACCTAACTAATATCCCTACTTACAAACTTCCTAACGTGTCAAAAGTCAAAATTAGACCAGCCGCACATAATGTGACACAAGAATACATAACCAAATACAACACTGCCATTCAAAAAATGAAATCATTAGACAAAGATGATCCATTGAGCTTCATTCAACAAGCCAATATCCATTGTGCTTATTGCAACTCTGGTTACAAAGAACTAGGGTTTCCCGGTGTACCATTACAAGTTCATTTCTCATGGCTTTTTTTTCCGTTTCATAGATGGTACTTATATTTCTTCGAAAGAATTCTTGGTTCATTAATTGGTGACGATACATTTGCTTTACCATTTTGGAACTACGATAGTCAAGTTGGTATGCAATTACCATCTTTGTACAATGATGTTAATTCACCATTGTACGATCCTAATCGTAACCAAAACCATTTTCCTCCTAATGTTGTCGATTTAGGGTTCACCACGATAGACCTCGATGCATCCGATCAACAAAAAATCAATAATAATCTTACTATGATGTATCGACAAATGCTCACGAATGCACCTTGTCCTCAACTATTTTTTGGAAACCCTATACGTGGCGGGGAGCAGCCGATTCGTGGTATGGGTACGATTGAGAATGTACCACATAACTCTGTCCATCGATGGGTTGGTAACCCAAATAATAAGTTTAGGGAAAATATGGGGACTTTTTATTCAGCTGCTAGAGATCCCATTTTCTATGCTCATCATGCTAATGTTGATAGGATGTGGACAATATGGAAGACTTTAGGAGGCAACCGACGTGACTACAATGATAGGTACGTAATCATTCTGTGTCAATTTATATGATATATTTTTTAAAAGATATTTATAAATGAATGATATATTTTTATATTTAGACAAAAATTAACTTCAAACTACATTTTTATCCTTAACGTACCACTTGATTTGTAGTTGCGTGAATACTGATAACTTCTTTTAGGTCATAAATTTTAAAAAAAAAATAAAAAATCTTAGATAGTATACGTATATATGTGATCAGTCAAAGTACATCACAAACATGAGATGAAAAGAATATTAGTTAAGCGTATTGTTATCGCATCTAAAAACTAACCTATTGTATCTCGGGAACACACTTGTGATTATTTGAAGAATAAATCTCACCTTCACGTGTATGTCATATTTTATTTTTTTTATCATGAGTCAAACACGTTAAAAAAGTTAATTTTACTTGTACATGATGACTAGATTTGAAGCAAAGATTTCTCTCATTTTGATTCCATATTATAAACCATGTCATCTAAAATTTAGCCACGAATTACGAATAATTCATCTTTTTCCAAATATTGTTTTTTGGAAATAAAATTGTAACAAATTAACAAAAAACGATTTTTATAATTTTCAATTCAAATAACTCACAAAAATATATATAAAAAGAAAACAAATCTAATTTATATTAATGCCAACAGTACAGTAACAACTCTAACTTCCATATATCATTTTCAACTTGATAAACAAATACTAGACTAGACTATAAGTTTTATTTAATTTGATGCTCCTTTCATGAGTAATTTATTAATCTCAAGGTTCTTTGTAAAAGCATCAACGTTATTTTGATCTAAACAGTATTTCCTTCGTTTCAATTTATTATAGTATGTCCACAACATTCGCTTAATTTATTATTGAATGCATATTTTTATTAACCATATCATTCGTATAACAGGGATTGGCTAGATAGTGCCTTCTTATTCTATGATGAAAATCGTACCCTTGTGAAAGTAACTGTCCAAGATTGCATAAACAATGAGAAATTAGGTTACAAATACCAAAATGTACCTATTCCATGGAAAAATTACAAGCCAGTTCCACGTAAACAAAAAGTTAAAAAGAACCCTAAAAATGTAAAACCCTCCACAGAAATATTCCCTTCAACATTGAAAAAAACATTATCATTTTCCATCAAAAGGCCAAACATCTCAAGAACTCAACAAGACAAGGACATGGAAGAGGAACTTCTCGTTTTCAACAACATGACATTCGATGAAAATGAATACATAAGGTTCGATGTATTTATCAACGAAGATGAAGATGTGAAGGCGAAGGTACTAGATAGGACTGAGTATGTTGGTAGCTTCGCGAATTTGCCTCATGTCCATGCTGCTGGGAGTAGTAGTGGTACTCCTGCTGTGATGAGTTTGGGTATTAGTGAGATTTTGGAGGATTTGGGACTTGAAGATGAAGAAGAGATTGTTGTAGTTGTTGTGCCACAAAATGGTGGTAAAGAGATTACTATTGGAAGTGTTGAGATTAATACTCTTGCTTGTGCAAATTGATGTTTGAAATTTTTGTTTTTATGTGTGCTAAGAGCTAAGTTGTTATTTATTTGTTTGTCTTCTCTTTTATGGTTTTATGTTGATGTTTTTGGTAATAAAAGTTGTATCTTGCAACTACTTCTTCATAGTTAAATATATCTCTCGACTTTACGACTTAGATCAGATATGTATTTGTTGTTCAATATGGATTGTGATAGGATGATTGAGATTCGTCCATCTTTAATTAGAGATTTCGAGTATGATCTCTGATGAGGGAAAAAAAATCATATCGAGAGTGTTGTCCTTATAAATAAGTTTTATAATGCATGAATTCGAATTTAATAAGAACCCAATATAAGTATCAAAGATAAAATTGAAAATCAAGAAAATGTTGATGTAAAAAGTACCAAGAAAATCATATGTAAACATCAATGAAGAAGAAATCGATGAATATAAATTGGTAACTTAAAAAGATGAATAGCTAGCTATTAATACATCTGATTAAGCTACATTAATTTCGAAAACAAGAGATACTAATAAGGATCAATATAATTTTGATCCCTGATTAATTATTAGTTAATTCTACTACGTCTTTATGATAGCTGATTGAACATATAGGTATTCAACTAATTAAGTTACGCACTTTTGATTCTGAATATCAAAAAAATTATAAAAATTATTACTCTTAATCATTTCATCACATACTTACACTTAAATTGGTATGGTTATTTCACATTTGATGGTAAAATAATTAATTAGTACATAACATATTTTTTTATATAAAGAGACCAATAATGCACATTTTAAATTATTGAAGATTAAACACGCAGAGTCTTATATCACAATGATTTAAAAAGTCAAAAATTACCAGCACTTTTTGACAATTACCAGCACTTTTAGACGGAAAGTGCTGATAATTAATACTATAGTATTTTATAATACTATTAATTAATGTATACCACTGATGGTGTTCATGGTTTAGATGAAATCGATTCAAATCGAAATAAATAGATTAAATAAATTGATTTTATTTGGTTAGGTATGGTCTAGTTTTACATTTTAAAAATCAATAGTATTTGGGTTGATTATGATATTGTTCAAAAAATGAAGGAATAATTGAATCGACAAATTATTACGTATATTTTATTATTATACATACAGATTATATTATTCTTATAAACGATTTTAAAAAGCTTATATGCGTTTTCATCAAAATTTATTTATAATTTACTTATGAAACAAAAATTGTCAAGGTGAAAATATTTATCTTTTGGTTTCATATATATGAGTGTCTATGACAATTCTTTATGAGATTGAAAATGTCATTGTATTTTCCTTGTAGGCCAGAATAACGAATTTGAAGCTTTATTCACAGTAAATTCAATAATTGAGAGTTATGTAATGTCACTCATTCTAACTGTTTTCATTTTGAACCGATTGTTGTCACTTTTTCACGTTTTGAATGCATTGTTTCTTTTATTTTTGTCTATAGTTAATAACCGTAAAACCAAACCAAATCAAAACTAAAATCGATAAATATATATTATATTTAGTTTGGTTTGATTTTGATAA
Source organism: Solanum peruvianum (assembly GCA_027705065.1). Classification (NCBI taxonomy): domain Eukaryota; kingdom Viridiplantae; phylum Streptophyta; class Magnoliopsida; order Solanales; family Solanaceae; genus Solanum; species Solanum peruvianum. The sequence goes on along the minus strand of JAKWJD010001762.1, from coordinate 56,289,234 downwards.
TTTTAAAATCTATTAAATTGATTTGATTTGATGTTTGACGAATAACCAATCCAAACCGACCCATGAAATACACCTTTATTTTGTTAGATAATCTGAATGGGAATCTAAACATGTCAAGTGGGCCAGGCTGATCCATGTTCGACCCAGCACAACATAGCTGGTCTGGGCTCAATTAATGGGCCGGCCTATTTCTATTTTTTAACCAGATCCTCCTATCTAGATCCATATTCAACCCTACTCCTTAAAATTACATTTTAGACCTTAACTTTAAACAAATGCATTTGACCCCCCTAAATATCAACCATAAGTATGCTTCAGTCCTAACTCCATTGTTTTCCATTACACAAATATACTATATTAAGAAAAATTTTATCATTTATAGCAATACTATTTTTTTACATGATCACTTTTAATATATTGAGAATACAATTTTAATACATTATAAAGAACAATTTATTATTCACATATAATACAAAATTATATTGATGGTTAATATATTTATTATACATTTTAATACACTTATAATTCAACGTGTCAATTTCTTTCCAAACATGCATAATATACTTTTTAAAAACAGTTATAATACATATATATTGCATACATAATTTACTTTTAATATATATTGTAGATTTAATATAGTATTATTATATATTTCTAGGGATAATGCCCAAGTACCCCCCTCAAGCTATGCCCGAAATCTCAGAGACAACACTTATACTATACTGGTCCGATCCTTACCCCCCTGAACTTATTTTATTAATAATTTTTTACCCCTTTTTAGCTTACGTGGCACTATCTTGTGGGCCCAACGATGGTTGACTTTTTTTTTTCCGAACTAGTGCCACGTAGGCTAAAAAGGGGTAGAAAATTACATATAAATTAAGTTCAGGGGGTAATAGGACCTTAGTATAGTAAAGTGTGTCTCTGGGATTTCGGGCATAGGTTGAGGGAGTACTTGGGTATTTTCCCTATATTTCTATAAACGGTAATAAATAAAATGTGTCACTAAAATCGGTCATTATTTATTAAAAGGTATCAATTCATATAATTTTTCCTTAATTATATACTCCTTCATTTCGAAAATACTTGTATATTACCTTTTGGAAGTCAAACTACATAAATTTTAATCAAAATTTTAAGATATAATTTTTAATTATATTAATATGATAAAATTTGCAAGTTTTAATACTTTCAAATTATTAAATATTTAAATTATAATTATACAATATTAAATTAATGTAATCTAATTTAGCTCGAAAATTAATCAAAATAAGAAATGTGACCAAGGAAAAATGAAGACTAGAAGCTCTCTAGACATATCCATGCTGATGCACATGATAATAATGATTTTTGTTAATCAATCATGTATTTATTATGGAATATCCAACTAATTTTGTATTTTTTTTCTCAATTTCGGATCCAATTGTATAAAATTTTTGATTTATAAGGATAATAATAAATAGTCTTCTCTATGATTTTGCATCACTTCTACTGTTTCTACATTTAATTTAATTAAGTACTATATCTTAACTACCTTGATTTGTTTTTTTAGAATATTATTATTTTATCTCCCACTGTCACCTAACATACGGATTTTAAAAATAATAAATAGAGCAGTTGGGTTTATTTTGACTTTAAATTAAGAGATTTCAATTTCGGATTATTAAAGCTTTGTTTGAATTAAATTAAATGTACCACTTAACACTCATGTTATAAAATAATTGCAGGTTTTTACTTTTATGATTATGAATCACGTTTTTATGTTTTATTCAATATCATGTTTGAAATTCACTCTCTTTATATTTTACTTAATTTCGTAACGATTATTTATGAGTGTTAGTACCAAATTAGTCTCAGTGTACAGTGACTACACTATGTTCTCATGATTCATGAATATATTTTAATAGTTTTATTAATCAACATATTGATTTAAGTCTTGGAAAATAATTTTTGATAGACATATAAGTTAAATTACGTATAATAGACCCTTGTTATTAAATTTTTTTTCTAAATTTTATGTATTGTAAAAAATTTTGTGAATCAGATTATCTTTTATTTTTATCTTTATCAATCACCATATTAAGGAATCGTAAATATATGCAACTTAAAGACCCAAAATAAAACGAAAAATTCTTAAGAGAGGGAATCACTTTTTTGTAATACTTTATAGGAGCAACAGATAAAAAAAAGGATCTTTTGTTGAAAAATTAATTTGCTTTATTGCTTCTAGAAAAATAATAGTTTTTGTTACTATTCAAATTTACTTTATTTTTTCAGAAAAAATTGATAAAACACTTCAACTTTTCTTAAAGAACGATTTTCTTTCTTTTTTTTTTAAAAAAAAAAAGAAATTGCTTTCTCAAAAGCTTGATCAAGGTATAAGAATAGTGCTCAACAGCATATAATACAATAAATATAATTATATGAAAGATATATTCTATTAGTGACATTTCATTATCAATATTTTCTGTACACATATACTTTATTTTTAATTTGTTTCTAAATAAATATTACATTTCTGTAGTTATAAATAATTTAACTTTAACTTTTTTTCAACTTTCATGAAATATTTTATGACCAAATTTTTTTTTTATATTAATTTAGATCATATATTTTTTAGACATAATTTTTATTTTTTTTTTATATTAATTAATAATGATAGATAAATTTAAAAATTGAAGTATATGATTATACCACGTTAAAGGCTCATAAAGTAACCTGACAAAGAACAATAAAAAGCACATGAAAATATGATTTTTCAATTCAAACATCGAGATCTAAAGGATTTGGTCAAAACACGGTAGGACACGAGAAAAACGCTGTATGCTACGTACAAAAAAATAATAAAAGATATTTGTCAATTTCTTTAAAATATTAATTAGTCAAAAAAAAATTGAAAAGAAGAGTTAAATAATATTTTCGACAGTAAAATAAATAAATTATACAAGTGTCGTGTCACACATCCATTGTATGATTATAATTATAATACAACTCATGATTTCATGAATCATATTATTAATTGATTGGGGGGGGGGGTTAAATTTTTAATTGGTCTATCTTTTTATTTTCAATCTAAAGTGGAATATTAATTAATCAAGTATTTATATATCTTAATTTCCTATCTTATCTGTCCCTCCCTTTTCAAACTTTTTAAATAATATTTTTTCATCAAAACAATTTAGAAACCTATACCGCTATATGACCTTGCATCCATTACAGTTTTAATTATTGCAAGATAATAGTAAGCGTTTGGCCAAATATTTTAATTATTGTTTATTTTATTTGAAATTTATAAAATTAGAGTTGAAATGAAGTTTTGTCTGATTACACTTTTTGTAAAGATAAGAAAAAATATTTTATTTGAAATTTATGGAGTTGAAAAATATGTTCGGAGCGCTATCTTAAATTTGGAAATTTTATACCTAATTTAAAATAAATTATAAACTATTCCAAACATGAAAAACTTATGATAAAAAAAAAAAAAGGAAAATTGTGTATAATAGCAAACTAATAACCTAAAATAAATAGAGTAGCTAGGGTTTGATGTAATTGTGCTCCATAACAAACGTTTGCAAAAAATTGCGAGGCGCCTCTCTCCCAAATATCTCGCTCGCCACTCTCCTCCAATCTCGCGCTCACCACTCTCCTTCAATCTCTCGCTCGCTTCATCACTTTTTATACAAACACAAATGTATAAAAATTGTTTCTAATTGTATAAAGCAGAGAAAATTATATAAATACATATCCCCTCTCTCCCCTCTTCCAGATCTCGCTCGCCACTCTCCCAAATCTCGCTCGCCACCCTCGCCTTTCTCACTTACACGAACAGAAGCGAAATGTATAAATTGCGTATATGTTTGTATAAAGCGTGAGAAAATTGTATATACATATGCAAGTACATATATTTTCGTCCTATACACTTATAATTATACAATAAAAATACTCTCCTGCCAAGTTTCTTTTGCCTTTCTCTCTTTCTCATTTTATACAATTTTCAAATTGTATCTAATTTATCTCTTTCTCATTTTATACAATTCAATTCAATTGTATATTCCTTGTCAAGTCTTTTTTGTCTTTCTCTCTTTCTCATTTTATACAAATTCAAATTGTATATAATCGTTCTATACACTTATGATAATACTTCATTTTATACACTTCATTTTTATACAGTTCTCTGCCCAAGTGTCTTTCTCTTTCTTGTTTTATACACTTCGTTTTATATAATTTGCTTCAACTGTATATGTATAGCAAATTATACAGTTTCTATGTTTGCTATGGAGCGCAAATTTTGCTATAGCATACAAATATGAATTTTTTTCCTTACTATATATGAAAGTTGACCTAAAAAGATCATGATATTTTTGTTTCTCGGGTTAAAGAGATGACGACTATATTAGTGGTAATATTTTAGCTTTTGTGGCGACTTAGTCACTGCTATCGGTCTAGATTTTATAATGAATTCGAGTCCGCAACGTCTGCGTGCCTAGCCATGTCACCAAAGATTTGACACTTATTAGAGTAGTTGTGGTTTATTAGGATAATCACGGGGATATTTTTTATTTCAAAATGTATAAAGAATATAAATAATCTATTATATATAGTTCAAAAGCAATTTTGACATTTTTTCTTTAATAGAATAATAATGCTATCTGTAAAAGTACATCACATAATTGTGAATCAACTAATATACATCTAGTATAATTTCATTAATAAATCTCAAAAGATTTCACACAAACCTTATCTTCTCTTTGTAACAAAAAAGTTATTTTCCAAAAAAGTTATTCAAAAAAACATTTTACTCCAATATAATTGAATGATGGAGTGGGATTCGTCGAAAAAAATGCCACACAATAGAAAAGTTTGCTATGATCGCCCTTCTTTTTTTATAAGTGAAAACACACCAACATATTTAATAAATTTTCAAAAAAAAAATAAAAAAAAATATAATTATATACGTAAACTTTATCATTATGGCGTTACTTTAATTACTTACTTTCTTTTTTTGTTTCTACTTTCTTTTTCTGTGATTATTTCATTTCCACTGTGAGTGTGAAACACGTGATTGATAAAATATTGGAACTCTAAAAGAAGAAAACAATGTACAAGTTTGTTATTTTCCATGTAAACACAATTTTCGTTGTGGTGTATTATAAAATCAAAAATAGCGGGTTAATTGATTCAGTGTGGGGGCATTGATTGATAAGCATAGCTACTACTAATATATGATACTTTAAATTTGAAAATTTCTTTTCAATGTAGTTACTGAGTAATTAATAATAGAACCAATATTTTTATCAGACATTCAAAATATAAAAATAAGATATATAAAATTAAAAAGGATCCAACTTTTAATATATATGCATCGTCTAAATTTTCAATAAAAATATTTAAATAATCTCTCGATCTTAGCTCACTCTGCTTTAAACTATAATAATGTGAACTAGCCAATTTATATCCTTTTATAGTGCTCAAACCAAGAGTATATATATATATATATATATATATATTATATATATATATATATATATATATATATATCCTTTTAGTTTAAAATGATTTTCCAATTTTTAAAAAAATAATCTAAAATTTGTATGGATAAGTTCAGGCCCATCGCGAGTTCATTTTTGCAAATTGTTGATCATATTTTAGGATATTCATTGAACGTGGAGTGAATTTTTTATTTGAAAATTTTTATGATGCTCTTTTGAGTAATTTATTATTAATCTTAAAGTTCTTTGTAAAAGCATCAATATTTTTTTGGATCAAATAGACTAACACTTTAATTCGGGCATTACAACGGTATTTTCTTCACTTCAATTTATTTATCTTAGAATTTTGTGGTTAAGAAAATTGTTATTTATCTTAGAATTTTGTGGTTAAGAAAATTGTTAGTATTTGAAAAAAGCAATATAGTTATTTTCAAAGTAAAAAGGGATATTTAAAAATGGCTCATGAATATGTAAATTTAAAGATTCTATATTTAGACTCAAAATAAATATTTCATCTGTCTCTATTTACTTGTCCATTTTAAGAAATCAAGAAAGGACAACAATTTTTTTCTTAATATTCCCTTATTTAATTCTAGAAAATTTCTAATACTACTAAGTTGTAATGCATGCTTTTTTGGAACAAAAAAATACATTCATTATACGAGAGTTATATAATCTTTTAAATTAAGGTTAAAATTGTAACTAACCTATGATAATAATTGATGTCTTAATATGTGTATCAATTCTAAAGTGGACAACTAAATAGAAATAGAAGAAATATTAATTTGATCAATTTTCATATTTTAAATAAAGCCAAACAAATTAAAAGCGAAAAAGTATTTGAATTATATATCTGTCCCCCATCAGCATGGAGAGTCGATAGGACCCATTATACACATTGCATAATAAGAAATGAAATTCATGGACAATACTATTATATGCTGATCTATCGTATGATCAATTCATTTCAAAATAAAAGCTCTCCAGGTTCCAAAGCGGGAATCACATGTGCATTCTGATTAATACTTCATTCGTTTAAAAAAGAACGGTTTAGTTATGTCACATGAAAAGTTAAAGTTAAAAGTATTGTAAAAAAAAAAAAGTCATTCTTTTTAAAATAAACTAAACGAAAACTAGGCCATTTTTTTAAAACGTATGAAATACTATATATTGGTGTTCAGGAGCCAAAAGTGTCAAAAAGGATTCATTTGAATCTCTTTTATAAAAAAAATCACATTATATATAATAGATATTGAATCTCTTAAGCTTTTCGTATATTTACTTTTTTATATTTTGAATCTCCTTTGACAAAATCACGATTTTGCCATTATGGAGTTGTTTGGTTTGAATTCAAGTTATGATAGAATTAGTTATGATGAGATTATTTTTTATATTTAGTGTTTAGTTTGTTTTATTCAAAATAATAGACGTTGCATAAATTTTTTAAGAACAATTTATTTGTTTACAAAAAGTACTCTTTATGAATGTGAAAAATGACGTCTAAAAAGGGGTTAAAATAATATATTTTTTGGCATTTGCTTATTTGTTCCCATAATTATTATACCACCCAAGGAAGGAATAACTTATCTCGATACTAATTAGGATAAATTATTTCGAACATACCAATCAAGACACTTGCAATTTAATCCCATGATCATTTGGCGTGATCATTCACACCAATCGACTATAGTTCAAGTATTCACAATATCTACACCAATACTATTATCTTTCAATTTTGAAATAAAAGTACACTCCTATTTGAATCATCTAGCTACTACATTCTATTAAGACTCAAAATTATTACTATCTCAATCTCTCCCACCTACCGCATGTATATGTTGGAGTGTTAGGTGAGCCTCTAAACTTTTACTTACTAGCAACATATTATATAAGGCAAGGTTGGAACCAAATAATTCATCAACCAAAAGCTATTAGCAATGGCAAGTGTAGTGTGCAATAGTGCTACTACTACTACTACTACTACAACTCTCAAAACTCCTTTTACTTCTTTATCTTCCACTCCAAAGCCTTCTCAACTTTTCCTACATGGAAAACGTAACAAAACATTCAAAGTTTCATGCAAGGTTACCAATACTAACGGTGACCAAGATGAAACGAATTCTATTGATCGAAGGAATGTTCTTCTTGGTTTAGGAGGTCTTTATGGTGTTGCTAATGCTATACCATTAGCGGCATCGGCTACTCCTATTCCATCCCCTGATCTCAAAACTTGTGGTAGAGCCACCATATCGGATGGTCCACTAGTACCCTATTCTTGTTGTCCCCCTCCTATGCCAACTAACTTTGACACCATTCCATATTACAAGTTCCCTTCTATGACTAAACTCCGTATCCGTACCCCTGCTCATGCTGTTGATGAGGAGTATATCGCTAAGTATAATTTGGCCATAAGTCGAATGAGGGATCTTGACAAGAAAGAACCGTTAAACCCTCTAGGGTTTAAGCAACAAGCTAATATACATTGTGCTTATTGTAACGGTGCTTATATAATTGGTGGCAAAGAGTTACAAGTTCATAACTCATGGCTTTTCTTCCCGTTCCATCGATGGTACTTGTACTTTTACGAAAGAATATTGGGTAAACTGATTGATGATCCAACTTTCGCTTTACCCTATTGGAACTGGGATCATCCAAAGGGCATGCGTTTACCTCCCATGTTCGATCGTGAAGGTTCTTCCCTCTACGATGAAAGGCGTAATCCACAAGTCCGTAATGGAACTGTTATGGATCTTGGTTCATTCGGGGATCAAGTTGAAACAACTCAACTCCAGTTGATGAGCAATAACTTAACCCTAATGTACCGTCAAATGGTAACTAATGCTCCATGTCCTCTCTTGTTCTTCGGTGCGCCTTACGTTCTTGGGAATAACGTTGAAGCACCGGGAACCATTGAAACCATCCCTCATATTCCTGTACATATTTGGGCTGGTACTGTCCGTGGTTCAAAATTTCCTAATGGTGATGTGTCCTACGGTGAGGATATGGGTAATTTCTACTCAGCTGGTTTAGACCCCGTTTTCTATTGCCATCACGGCAATGTGGACAGAATGTGGAATGAATGGAAGGCAATAGGAGGTAAAAGAGGAGATATATCTGAAAAGGATTGGTTGAACTCCGAGTTCTTTTTCTACGACGAACACAAAAATCCTTACCGTGTGAAAGTCAGGGACTGTTTGGACACGAAGAAAATGGGGTATGATTACGCACCAATGCCAACTCCATGGCGCAATTTCAAACCAAAAACAAAGGCGTCAGTAGGGAAAGTGAATACGAGTACACTCCCACCAGCAAACGAGGTATTCCCACTGGCGAAGATGGATAAGACTATTTCATTTGCTATCAACAGGCCAGCTTCATCGCGGACTCAACAAGAGAAAAATGAACAAGAGGAGATGTTAACGTTCAATAACATAAGATATGATAACAGAGGGTACATAAGGTTCGATGTGTTCCTGAACGTGGACAACAATGTGAACGCGAATGAGCTTGATAAGGCAGAGTTCGCGGGGAGTTATACTAGTTTGCCACATGTTCACAGAGCTGGCGAGAATGATCATACAGCGACGGTTAATTTCCAGCTGGCGATAACAGAACTGTTAGAGGACATTGGTTTGGAAGATGAAGATACTATCGCGGTGACTCTGGTACCAAAGAAAGGCGGTGAAGGTATCTCCATTGAGAATGTGGAGATCAAGCTTGTGGATTGTTAGAATTTGCTGAGATTACAATTATGATGGATGGATGGATGATGATATGCTTTTATATTACTTTGTTCTGTTATCTACCTTTGCTTTTCTCATGTAACTTTTCCTGTTGAAATCAGCTTTCATGCTTGATTTCCTTGGAGTTGTTATTCACTAATAAAATCAGTTACTATTATGTGGTTTACTATAGCTATTCGCGACATTTAATTTAATGACATTTAAAATTAATATAAAAAAGAGAATAGAAAAAATTCTCGACAAAAACAAAAATGACATGATTGACCTAAAAATAATGATGTTTAAGTGTGAAATATCATGTAAAACAATGATATTTGATACAAATGAAAAAAAAAATATTGATATTTATTTTAAATTGGAAAAGTATTATGACATGGGTTTCAAATGTTATTTATTACTAGTGAATTTGTTCACGTTTTGCGTGATATGACAAAAAATTTAATTAAATACTTTTATTTTTGTTTTAATATTTAAATAATAAAAATATTTTAAGGATAGTTTATAATTTTCAAATTCAAATAGATTGAATTTCAAATTTTAGTTATTATTAAATTGCAAATTAAATAATGTAACAATAACGATGTTGTATGAATTTTTGTTATTGATTATAGCCGTAATTTAAAATTACAATATATATAATATTAAATATACTATAGGAAGCGTTTGACTTTTAAAAAGAAATAAAAAGAGATAATTTCACAAAAAATATTTACGTATAAATATGAAAATAAATTTTATTTTGATCATATGAAAATAAATTTTATTTGATCAAATTTTTGAGTTTAGTTGAAGATTGATATAAAAGAATGATGCAATACCTCACTTTGGTCAAAATTATCACTCGTCTTTATTGTCAAATTTTTATTTTTTTTCTTTATTTTGATTTATAATATTCACAAAAAGAATATAAAATATCTATTTATCTTTTCTCCTTAATATTATTACAATCTATTAAATATTTTTCATCTCTCCTAATCATACTATTGTAATTTATTATTTTTTCTACATTTTAGTTTTGAAAATAATAATCTTATTTATCTCTCCTCTTATCATCATAATTAATTATTCTTTTTCCTAATTATTTTCTTTCTTTGGATTCATAAATTTTGAAGAAAAAATAGATTTAAATATTACTATCATTCAAAAGTTATTTTTAATTTTGTTTTCTCTTTGATCCATAAAATATGTAATAAATAAATAAAAATTCTCTTGATGAAGACTCATAATAATTATTTTTTCTCTTTTTCTTGACTTTTACATATTTTTTTAATTATATTTTTATGATTAACAATTCAAAAGAAGTTATAATAGTATCTAATTTAGGTTTTTTTTTTTAAATATAGTTATAGTACTCTTCTTATATTATGATTAAAATAAATATATTTACCTTATTTATCTCTCATCTTATCATTACTACAATTTATTTTATTTTTTTTATCATTTCTCATCATTGCTATAATTTAATATTTTTTCTTAAATTAGATTTTTTATCCTCTGCATTTTTATAATTTTTAAAAATCAAAAATCTTATTTATCTCTCCTCCTTATTGTCATAATTTATAATAATTGTTGAAGAAAATTTTCTTCTTTAAAGATTTTTTATTGATCTATAATATCAGTAAAAAAAAAAAAAAAATCCAAATACCTTATGTGTCCCTCTCCTCACATTACTACAATTTATCACTTTTTCTTAAACCCTTTCTTTTACCTTCTATTTTAAAAAAATGATTATAGAAATAATGATATTATTTATTTTTCTTCCTTACTATCATGCTTAATTTTGTTACTGTTCTCTTTTACTCTTCTTAAACGTTGTAGAATTTAAAATTATAATTTTATTCTAATGTCATATTTTGTTTGTCAACGTCCTAATTTACATTTTTTTGTTTATTTACTAAATTTCATTTGTTTTACAAATTGAGAAACTATGATTATCTTAATGTTTTGAAGACACGTGATAACTTAAAAAAAGTGATTATTTTTCTCATCTCAAAATATTATAATATTTGTATGCATATGTTATAATAATAAACTTTTTTTCTGAATTTATTTGTAAAAAGGACTCAACTTTATTCTCTTCTGAGCATTCTATATGAGTAAATTGTTTTTTAAGTTTCTTCTATATCTTGTTAATATTATTCTGAATTCAAGTATTATAGTTTGTAGTGTGCCTATAATGTAACTCAAATGTTTTTATCTCATGTTTATCTTCAAATACTTTATTCTTTTATGTAATTGGAATTGTATATCTTTCTCAATCTATCTCTATATATATAAAATTAAAAAACTATTTATATCTCTTCTTGTATTACCATATAATTATTCTTATTCACGAAAAGCTCCTTTTTCTTAATTGTTTCTCTCTTTTTAATTATAAATTTGAAGAAAAACGCAGATATTAAATATTTCTGTTAATATTCACACTCTCTTTTAAAAAATAAATAATAAAAAATCAACTCTTCTTGATAAAAATAAGATATCTCTTGATTTTTAAATATTTTTCTCCTTTATATTTTATGCTAAAAAAACTCAAAAGAAGTTATCCATTTTCTTGATTTTTAAATATTTTTCTTATTTATATTTTATGTTAAAACTCAATAGAATTATAATTAGTTATTATAAATATATCTAATTAATATATGATACATGAAGTATTACTCACTATTTTTCTCATTTATATAATTTATTGCTTTCATCTCATCTCATCATAAACTGTACATTTCCTCGTAACGTAACTTAAATTAGTTTCTTTTAATCTTCTATTTTCTTCTATTAAAAGATAAAAGTCAAATTAGTTATCTCTCCTCCTGTTATCATAATTCTATTATTATTGAAATTTGTTTTCTTCTTTATAATTTTTCTTTTGATCTATAAATCAGTGAAATAAAATTCAAATATCATCTTTGTCTCTCTCCTTAGTCCCCACGCACTACAATTTTACGCTTTTTCTTAATTCCTCTCTAATTTATTATACTTTTAAAAAAATTTAAAAAATAAATCAATAAATCATATAATATATATATATATATATATATATATATATATATATATATATATATAAATTCTATTTATAAAATGTTTATATAATAAAGAAGAAGAGAGAGAAGTAGTTAACGAAAACTAAAAAAAATAATATCTTTACTCGCATTTATAATATGATATATATACTATATATTATATATAATATATATCTATATATATATATATATATACATATATTTTTTACATCTTTGTTTTCCTTTTTTGTGTTTATTTTTCTATTGTTGTAGTGTTACTTAAAAAAAATTCTTTCCTTTTTTTCTTTCTCTTCCTTTTACTTTTTAACTGTTAATCCAGTCCACTACTATTATTTTCCTTTTTTCCTTTTGTTCTTATCCACTATTATATCTTCTTCCTTTTATCTTGCAAGTTACGCCCCTCTATATAAATTCCATTGTACAATTTTGGTAGATCGATTGATATAATTTTCGTTGGCATAAAATGATTAAACTTGCACAAGTATATCTAATGAATTCATTTATATGAAAAATCAAAATTTTAATTTATCTGAAGCAGTAAATCTTCTTGTGGAATGATTCTTCAATTTTGTTAATTTACCTTCGTATCTAATTTACCTTCATATCCTCTTGTCTGACTTCATTTGTACAAACAAATAAATTTTTTATTTATTTGAGGCAATAAAACTTTTTAAAAATTCAATTACCTGAAGTAATATATCTTCTATTGCAATAATTCTTTCAATTCGTCAACTTACTTTTTGATTATGTGCTCTCATGCATAACTTCATTTGTATAGATGTATCAAAATTCTTGATTTACATGAGATAGTAATTTTATATTTTTTTGCAATGAAATTGAAATTTTATTGGTTACTATTGAGAACTCCTTTCCTAGAATTAGTTATTAGTTACTCATTTCATAAAGTTAGTTACATTTCACAAAGTTAGTTACTTACTTTTTGTTTATGTGATTAAGTGGTAGTTAGAAAGGTTGTTACAAAAGCCTAACTGAATTATTCTAGAAATATCTGTTTGTGTATATAAATAGCAGTGTAGTTCAGTTACAACACACAATTTTCAATACACAACAAATCAGTTTCTCTCCTTCTTCTTCCTTCTCTAATGGCAGTTATCAATGGTGATTGCTCAAGCTTTGTGAGCTAAATTTTGTCATGGTATCAGAGCCTTAAGGTTACTTTTGCTCGAGTTCATCTCTGTTAATTGTTCATCTTCAATTTCGTCTTCTTTCCATCTTCAATTCGCACAATGGTTGAAGTTGTGAATCATGTTTCTGGATCTTCATCCTCTGTTCCGTCATCCTCTGTTCCAGCTCCATTAATTGAACTCGATGCTGGAAGTCCACTATACATTCACCCGTCTGATAGTGCAGGTTCAGTGCTAGTTCCTGTACCTTTTGATAGTGCTGGTTTTCGATCATGGAAGAGAAGTGTGTTACGTTCACTTTCAGTGAAGAACAATTAGGTTTCATCAATGGAGAATGCATGAAGCCAAGTCCACAGTCTCCTGATTATCGTCAATGGGAGAGGTGTGATGCCATGGTTACCTCCTGGATACTGAATTCCTTGAGCAAGGACATTGCAGATAGTGTAGAATACGTGTTTGATTCATTGGAATTATGGAGTGTACAGGATCGATATGATCAGACCAATGGAGCTAAGCTGTATCAAATCCAAAAGGAAATTAATGATCTCAATCAAGGTGTTCTGGATATTACTTCATACTACACGAGAATGAAGAAGAAGATGGTGAGAGCTCACCACACTAAGTGCTAAGAATATTTGTAGTTGTACTTGTACATGTGGTGCTAAACAGACTATGCATAAGGCTGAGCAAGACAGACGACTCATTCAGTTTCTCATGGGCCTTAATGAGGTTTATACCATCATTCGAGGAAACATGCTAATGATGAATCCTTTACCTTCTATGGGACAAGCTTTTGCTCTCTTGGTTCAGGAAGAAAAACAAAGAGAGTTCAAACCAAATAATCAGTTTTCTGCAGAATCTTCCTCTTCTTTGAATGTTAGCTCCAGTTCTTCACGAAGTTCTGGAAGTCCTTCAGGTGTGCGAGGTTTTCAAACCAACTATACCAATAGTAATACAAGAACAAGGCCTTTCTGTGATCATTGTAAAAGAGTTGGACACACAAAGGACAGATGCTACAAGCTCCATGGATACCCTAGCAGACCAAATGGGAATTCAGGACCTAACAATCAGCCTTACAATAACTATCCACCAAGGAGTCAATACAACCAGAATCAAAACTCCAATTCCCAGTATAAAGGACACAAAGGTAAAGGTACTGCAGCAAATGTTCATGGAGATATGCTAGAGAAGGGTGAATCTAGTAATCAGAGTGGTCCTGCAAGTGTTTTGTCTCAAGAGCAGTATCATCATTTGGTCAGTATGTTGCAGCAATTCCAAGGAGAAAACATGGGAGATGGATCTACATCTAATAATCCAGCATCTGATAATGCATCTGCCAACTTTGCAGGTATAATTGCTTGCAATTCTTCTGTAGATTGTGATAAACTTTCATGTGGATGTTTCAAAGCAAAAACTGACTCTTGGATCTTAGACTCAGGGGCTACCCATCATATAACCTTTGATAAGACCAATCTAACCAAAATCATTACAATACCTTATCCAATACTTGTTAGACTACCTAATGGATATAGAGTCAAGGTGACACAAGTTGGAGAAGTGAGGTTAACTTCTGAGATCACATTGTCAAATGTTCTTTTGATACCTACCTTCAAATATAATTTGATATCCATAAGTTCTTTGAATAAAAATCTTCAATGTAACACTGTCTTCACTAATTCATTTTGTATACTGCAGGCCCCTTCACTGAAGAGGCCTCTGGAAATTGGTAAGGCACATGATGGGCTGTACTTTCTTTGTTCAAAGTGCCTACAGAAGAACAATCCTATTCCTCAGCACAATGACAATTTCCTTGTCTTTCATCTCATGTACTCAATGCAAATAAACCACAATGTCCATCTAGTTCTTGTTTCTGTTTCCCTAGTGCAAATACAAAGACCTGTTTTGTTGATTCTACTCCTGTTGTAAAGAATGCAATTGTTACCAATAAAAGTGATATTCTTGTTCCACTTCTTTTACATCTCATGCAAATGCTGCAGACCTGTTATGGCATTATAGACTTGGTCATGTTCCCTTTGTGAAAATGAGAGGATTAACCTCAATACCAGTGAAGTTCTCAACCAAACAACCTTTCTTTTGTCCAATCTGTCCTATGGCTAGGCAAACCAGGTTACCATTTCCCATTAAAACCACTAAGTCCACTAAATGTTTTGATTTGTTACACATTGATTTATGGGGGCCTTACCACACCAAAACACACAACAACTTCAGCTATTTCATCACCTTAGTAGATGATTGCAGTAGGGCCACATGGACCTATCTCTTAAGCAATAAAAGTAATGCATTACCTGTGGTGAAGTCGTTTGTATTGATGATTGAAAATCAGTTTCAAACCTCAATAAAGAAAATAAGATCAGATAATGGATTAGAATTCTCAAACACTGAAGCCAATTTGTTTTTCCAATCTAAAGGTATCCTTCATCAGAAAACTTGCCCACACACACCACAACAAAATGGTGTAGTGGAAAGAAACACAAGTATCTACTTGAAACAGCTAGAGCACTCCTTTTCCAATCTAACCTACCAATAAAATACTGGGGGGAATGCATTCTAACAGCCACTCACATTATCAACAGACTGCCTTCACATGCCTTGGAAAATAAATGTCCTGTTGAAGTGTTGCACCAAAGAAAAACCATCCTATTCACACATGAGAAGCTTTGGTTGCCTATGTTATCCCACCATACCAAAACCACAAAGAACCAAATTTGATCCTAAAACTAGTCCTCATGTATTCATAGGATATCCTCCTAACACAAAGGGTTACAAAGTACTAAGTCTAACTACTAAAAAGATCCATGTTTCCAGGGATGTGGTGTTTCATGAGACAATTTTTCCTTTTTCTTTGACAAAAAATACTACTGTTTTTCCTACATCTCCACTTTTCCATTCTGATATTCCTTCTTTCTCTTCATTATATATCCTGATAATGACTCACCTATTCCTACTCCTACACAAAGTCCTCCTATATCATCTCACACTAACCTTGAACAATGTGATCAAAGAACTCATCAACCAACAACATCCTATAACATCTAGTTCTACTGAAACCACTAGTTTAACACAACCTATTTCTGAACATCCTAAAACTGCACCTGTTCTTAGAAAATCAACCAGAGTACACACAACACCATCCTACTTAAAAGATTACATTCACCTAAAACCCAAAACCACTTCACTCTCACTTTGCACTTCTTTTACACACAATAGTCATATTGCCCCTGAGGATTTGACACCTTCTAGTCAGTCTTTTGTGATGAATATTTCTCATGAATGTGAACCATCATCTTATGAAGAAGCAGCTATGAATCCTGCATGGCAAACTGCCATGACACAAGAATTCAGTGCACTGCATGAAAACCGTACATGGGATCTAGTTACCTTGCCATCTGGGAAGAAACCTATTGGATGCAAATGGGTATACAAGATTAAACATAAAGCAGATGGTTCAATAGAGAGACTGAAGGCCAGGTTAGTTGTGAAGGGCTATACTCAACATGCTGGAGTCGACTACACTGAGATATTTTCCCCAGTTGTGAAAATGACAACTGTTAGAGCTTTGCTTGCTACTGCAGCCAAGAAACATTGGAATATATTCCAGTTAGATGTCAATAATGCTTTTCTTCATGGGGATTTATTGGAGGAAGTTTACATGGACATACCACAAGGATTAGACACTGGCAATCCTAATCTTGTTTGCAAGTTGAATAATCTTTATATGGCCTGAAACAGGCAAGCAGACAATGGTACGCAAAGTTAACAGATGCTCTCAACTCAAGAGGATACACTCATTCCATGAATGACTATTCTTTATTTCATAAAAAATCAGGTTCATCAATGGTGTTTGTAGCTGTATATGTGGATGATGTAATACTCACTGGTACTGATCTTGTGGAGATACAAGATCTGAAGACTTTTCTGCATAAGACTTTCAGATAAAAGACTTGGGAAGGCTACACACTACTTCCTTGGTTTAGAAGTCTTGTATAAGAGAATGGCATACTCATTTCACAAAGGAAGTTCACCTTGGATCTGCTCAAGGAATATAACTGCAGTCACTTCACATCTTTCTCATCACCCCTTGATCCATTAATCAAGTTGAGAGCTGAAGAAGGTTCTTTACTCTCAGATCCTGCCTACTACAGAAAGCTAATAGGAAAACTCAATTTTCTCACAAATACTAGACTGGACATTGCCTATGGAGTGCAACACTTAAGTCAATTTATGCATGCACCTAGAGAGCCTCATCTACAAGCAGCCTTTCACATATTAAGATATTTGAAACAAGATCCAACATTAGGTATTTTCATGTCCAATACAGATGATTACACAGTGAGAGCTTATTGTGATTCAGACTGGGCATCTTGTCCTGATTCTAGAAAATCTGTTACTGGGTATGTAGTTTTGCTTGGCAATAGTCCTGTGAGCTGGAAGTCCAAGAAACAAGAAACTATTTCCTTGTCTTCAGCTGAAGCAGAATACAGATCACTTAGAAAGGTCGTTGGTGAATTAGTATGGTTGCAAAGACTATTTGAAGAACTGACTGTTCCTATCACTGAACCATTTCATGTGTTCTGTGATAGTCAATCTGCTTGCACATTGCACGAAATCCTGTTTTTCATGAGCGAACCAAGCACATTGAGATAGATTGTCACTTTGTCCGGACTAAACTTCAAGAGGGCCTCATTACTTTACATCATATTGGCACTGCTCAACAATTAGCTGATATACTCACCAAAGCATTGACTGGAATCAAACACTCAAATATATTGTCCAGTTGACAGCGATTGCATCACCTCAACTTGAGGGGGGGTATTGAGAACTCCTTTCCTAGAATTAGTTATTAGTTACTCATTTCATAAAGTTAGTTACATTTCACAAAGTTAGTTACTTACTTTTTGTTTATGTGATTAAGTGGTAGTTAGAAAGGTTGTTACAAAAGCCTAACTGAAT
This sequence comes from Solanum peruvianum, assembly GCA_027705065.1. Taxonomy (NCBI): domain Eukaryota; kingdom Viridiplantae; phylum Streptophyta; class Magnoliopsida; order Solanales; family Solanaceae; genus Solanum; species Solanum peruvianum. Next base: position 56,270,869 of record JAKWJD010001762.1, on the reverse strand, counting down.
TATTCTAGAATAATCTGTTTGTGTATTAATAGCAGTGTAGTTCAGTTACAACACACAATTTTCAATACACAACAAATCAGTTTCTCTCCTTCTTCTTCCTTCTCTAATGGCAGTTATCAATGGTGATTGCTCAAGCTTTGTGAGCTAAATTTGTCAGTTACTTTCAAATTACTTGCTCTCCTATTTTATACTTTATTTGATTGTAATAAGTTATTGACAACCGTTACAATTCTTCATACTTCATTAGAACAATAAAAATATCATTATTTAAAAAACTTTTCATTGCCTCTTTAATTGTAGTTAATAGATGCATTAGATGTATTTAGTAGATTATTATTTAAAAAAAAAAATCAAAAAATTAAGAAAACAGAAAAAGATACATTGGAATGGAGGTCATAAGATATGCCCCATCAGTGTTCTCTCTCTCTTATATTCTATATATATATAGATAGATATATATATATATAATATATATATATATATATATATAATATAGATATTATATATATATAATATATATTCTATATATTGATTAGATTAGTTAACTATCGACATTATATTTAATATTAAAATATTTAGATTTTTTAAATTATTTTTTTCACTCTAGAAGAAAAGTTATTGGAGTCGTACATAATATGAGTCTTTATTTATTTATTTTTAATTTATCACTACCTAACTAATCCACGTTACACGTAAATTAATCTTCCAAATCAATTATTTTTTTAGAATGATCTTTAATTTATATATTCTTCTCTGATTATTGTATCACTAAACAGTTTTTAGTCTTCCTATAAATACTCGTGTAGTATGTGAAGAAAAATTCTTAATAAGAAGTAAAGAAAGAAAAGAATTTTAAGAAATATAAAGACTATTTTTAGAGAGTCTTTATATTTTTTAAAAATATTCTTTTAAATTAAAAAAAAGTAAAGTGAGCGAATCACTAAATATATTATTTTCTAAAAAAATTGATTATAAATAAGCATTTCATCTCAATAAATATTAATTTAAAAAATATATTAAATAAATTAAGTGACTTTTGTAAGTAAAACAATAGAGCGATTTAAGTTAAAAATAACAATTGAGTGATTTTGAGAGAAATTTTAGTAAAATATTATAATTAGTATTGCGTGATTTTTCTAAAGAACAAAAAGTTTATAATTAAGTGACGAATTGAGAATTTAAATAGTAAGTTAAAATTTTATTCAAATAATTAAAATATAAGTAAACACGTGAAAAACAAATAGGATTCACCATATATATATTGTCAAGATCCAATTTCTTTTGTCCACTTAGTCCTATTAAAATAGTCTTGGAGCATTTTTGGATAAACTTTTATTGTTAGAAAAATAATAGTAGGAAATATAATTAAAGAAGATGGCTTTGAGGTATGTAATTATTTATTTAAATAGATAGTTTCTATATATTTCGAGATAAATATAAATAATTAAGAAATATAAAGACTCTCTAAAAAAAGATGGCTTTGAGGTGTGTAATTATTTATTTAAAAGAATATTTTTTATTTCTTAAAAGTTGGGTAAGAAATAAAAATTCATATCAACAAAGTTTATTTTAAAAAATTAATTAAATAAATTGAACAACTTTATAAGTAACACATTCATAATTAAATAATTTTAAAGTTAAAACTTAAAATTAATTATTTTTTAAAAAAAAATTCCTAATTAAATAATTATATAAAATATTATTTCAACGATTCAATTATCTTCTATGAGCTATCATTCCTTTCGGACAACTGGTACAAAAAGCTTTACATGGGAAAACACATGGCTATCACTACTAAAACACTTTTTTTTTAAAAATAATATTGTTTGCAAGTGTACACCGAAAGATCTACGTTAACATAACATAATATTACGGGTAGAGCTAGAAGTCTAATTACGAATTTCATGAGATTTAATAATTTTTATTTAAATAGTATATTTATATTTAAAAATTATTAAATATACAAATTTAAACTCTTAAAATCATTGTTACAAAATTTAGAATCCAAAATGTTAACATTATAGTTTCGCCTCTGCTAAACATTAGTAATCAAAATTATCTTTTTGTTTAGAGCATTACTACTATGCATATCTACCAAGTATAAAAGCTGTTAAAGAATTTCCCCACACTTATTATTCTTAATCTCCCACCTACCCAATCACAAATATATTAAACGAGACTCTAAATTTGCCCTATTGGGGTAATATGATCTACCTATAAATTATTTGTAATCTAGTCAAAAAGATGCCAAAAAAATATAATACTCCATCTAGATTGAAAATTTTAGTCAATAGAAAAGAAGAGAAACATGATAACTTTATAAAATATTTTTTCTTTGGTATAGTTTTAGTATAGCGTATAAGAATAATATATTGATATTAATAAATGATGAGATTAGTTATCTTTAGAATGTTTTCTATCTTACGTCTGATTTGATGTATTAACGACAATTTTGTTTCTACAGCCATGCATTATTACTGATCAATGTATTGTTAAATGTTAATACCGTGATTTGTTATGTATTAGTTATATATATGTATATGTTTTGTAATAAGAAATATGATGTATAACAAATTCATAAGTAGTATTATCCAGAGTAAAGTTATTTTTCTGGTCAGTAGAGAGCTTCTAAGAACAAAAACTTAATAATTGTATTGTATGGCTGCTATTCAAAATTCCCCACCTAACGCGTCCTGGAATAATTGATATGACTTGAAGCCGCCTCTAAAATTAAATAATAATTGGTGCTTATAATGTTTTACATATTATATAAAGCAAGGTATAGCCCTATGAATCTTCATCCAAAGCTAGCAACAATGGCAAGTTTGTGTAGTAATAGTAGTAGTACATCTCTCAAAACTCCTTTCACTTCTTCATCCACCACTTCTTTAGGTTCCACTCCAAAGCCTTCTCAACTTTTCCTACATGGAAAACGTAACAAAGCATTCAAAGTTTCATGCAAGGTTACCAATACTAACGGTAACCAAGATGAAACGAATTCTGTTGATCGAAGAAATGTTCTTCTTGGCTTAGGTGGTCTTTATGGTGTTGCTAATGCTATACCATTAGCTGCATCCGCTGCTCCTACACCACCTCCTGATCTCTCGTCTTGTAGTATAGCAAGGATTGACGAGAATCAGGTGGTGTCCTACAGTTGTTGCGCGCCTAAGCCTGATGATATGGAGAAAGTTCCGTATTACAAGTTCCCTTCTATGACTAAGCTCCGTGTTCGTCAGCCTGCTCATGAGGCTGACGAGGAGTACATCGCCAAGTACAACTTGGCGGTTAGCAAGATGAGAGATCTTGATAACACACAACCTGATAACCCTATTGGTTTTAAGCAACAAGCTAATATACATTGTGCTTATTGTAACGGTGCTTATAGAATTGGTGGCAAAGAGTTACAAGTTCATAACTCATGGCTTTTCTTCCCGTTCCATAGATGGTACTTATACTTCTACGAGAGAATCGTGGGTAAACTGATTGATGATCCAACTTTCGCTTTGCCCTATTGGAATTGGGATCATCCAAAGGGTATGCGTTTTCCTGCTCTGTATGATCGTGAAGGGACTTCCCTTTTCGATGAAACACGTGACCAAAGTCATCGTAATGGAACGGTAATTGATCTTGGATTCTTTGGCAATGAAGTCGATACAACTCAGCTACAGATGATGAGTAATAACTTAACTCTAATGTACCGTCAAATGGTGACTAATGCTCCATGTCCTCGGATGTTCTTTGGCGGACCTTATGATCTCGGGACTAACGTTGAACTCCCGGGAACTATAGAAAACATCCCTCACGGTCCTGTACATATTTGGTCTGGTACAGTGAGAGGTTCAACTTTGCCCAATGGCGCGATATCAAACGGTGAGAATATGGGACATTTTTACTCAGCTGGTTTAGACCCGGTTTTCTTTTGCCATCACAGCAATGTGGATCGAATGTGGAGTGAATGGAAAGCAACAGGAGGGAAAAGAACGGATATCACACATAAAGATTGGTTGAACTCAGAATTCTTTTTCTACGATGAAAATGAAAATCCGTTCAAAGTGAAAGTCAGAGACTGTTTGGATACGAAGAAGATGGGGTACGATTACAAGCCAATGGCAACCCCATGGCGTAACTTCAAGCCTTTAACAAAGGCTTCAGCTGGGAAAGTGAATACAAGTTCAATTCCTCCAGTAAGCCAGGTATTCCCATTGGCGAAACTCGACAAAGCAATTTCGTTTTCGATCAACAGGCCGACTTCATCAAGGACTCAACAAGAGAAAAATGCACAAGAGGAGATGCTAACATTCAACAGCATAAGATATGATAACAGAGGATACATAAGGTTCGATGTGTTCCTGAACGTGGACAATAATGTGAATGCGAATGAGCTTGATAAGGCAGAGTTTGCGGGGAGTTATACTAGTTTGCCACATGTTCATAGAGCTGGTGAGACGAATCATATCGCGACGGTTGATTTCCAGCTTGCGATAACAGAACTGTTGGAGGATATTGGTTTGGAAGATGAAGACACAATTGCGGTGACTCTGGTGCCAAAGAGAGGTGGTGAAGGTATCTCCATTGAAAATGCGACGATCAGTCTTGCTGATTGTTGATTAGTTACTATTGAATCTGAATCTGCTGATATTACTTTGATGCTCTGTTTCTGTTTTTTTTTCATGTTGAATCAGCTTGATGCTTGATTTCCTTTTAGTTGTTATGCAAGAATAAATTGGTTACAATTATGTTTGAAAAAATAAAACATTGTTTACTTTTGCAAATCAAAAGTATATATCAACTAAATTCAAATTAAAAAATATATTTATTTACGCGAAAAGGGTCAAGAATATCATCTTGTCTAGAATAGGTCAGGACTCACGAGGCTCCATAGGTTCGTCTTTTAAGGGTACAGTTACTTTTTTTCATGGAATTTGTCTCTGTGGAGATGAGAATATCATCTTGTCTAGAATGAAAAATGGTGATAGTGATTGCTTCAATGGGGTAGCCACATACCGGTAGTGTGTCCTACGTGACATTCTTTGTTGAAAAAATATCATATATATATATATAAATAAAATAATATATGAAATGATTAAATAATATATTTTAGACACTTTTAACGTAATAAGTTACTAATTCTGGACACATTTTGTTAAATTCCTGAACTTCGCCTCCGGATTGCTTACTAAATTGGATGAAAACTAAGTAGTGATAGTGATTAATAAAAGGCATAATACATAATATAACTCTTAACTTGACATCATAAACACGATCCTTAACTTGACATCCACTGGCAACTATGACTATTAACTTTGGGTATGCATAAATAGGCACTTAAACTTGTATAAAATTAACAAATAAACAGATTCGTCCAACATGATACCTACATGACAATTTTATGTCCTATATGTACATGTGTGTCTACTTGTTCAATTTTATACAAATTTAAATGCATAGTTATACACACTCAAAGTTGAAGCACATAGTCGTACACTAAAATAAAGTTAAGGGTTGATTTATATACTATGTCTTGATAAAACTAAGTAGTGAAAGTGAAAAATATCATATTCATTCAAGGAAGTTACTGTATATTATAAAATGGTGATTGTAATTGCTTCTTGAGTCGGATGATTCATAATACTGATAATATTATCGAGTTTATATTAAATTATGTATAATTATTTTCATTAAATATACCAAGTATAATCAAAAAAATTATTGATTCCCGTAAATTAATCTTTAGATCCATTCCTTTAAAGATTTTATCAGTTATTTGTTTTAATGGTGTTGAACAATGACAGAGTAAAAATTGACGACTAATGAAAATAAGAACATAGGTAATTCCATCACAATTTCATAATATTAAAAAAACATTTGAGTAAATATAGAATCCGAAGTTGTCTCCTTATTTATAATTTGAATATTTAGAAGGTAGTGTGCAAGTGCATTCCAAAAGATGTACATCAATATAGTATAATATTATATTATATCAATATATTATCATATCAAAGTTATCTTTCTGTTTAAAAAGTAGTACACTACTTACATTTTTGATTTGTCTACTACAGATCTTCCCAAGTAAAAAAAAATTATTAAAAATTCCCCACATTTATTATTCTTAATTTCCATCCTACCGCGTCCCAAATATAGTAATTATTTAGTGAGCTTTTAAACTTGCTCCAATTGGGGTATATTTTATCAATGAATTTTTAATCTACCTATCAAAATTTGTAATTTAGTCAAAATGTTTAAAAAAGAATAACCTTTTAGTATGAAGTTTAAGAATAAAAAGAAGAATTTTTATCTGATGGACTTAAACGTATTTAAAATGTTATTTTGTATTGTTGTCTTAAATATGTCACGTGGAAAAAATAAAATTTTAGTATAATTAAAGAAGAAAAAAAGATTTATTTTTTAAACAGACTTAAAAAGAAAGCATGTACTATATCCACTTTTAATTGTAATAATTTATTTTTGTAGATTCAAACGATAATAACTTTGACTAATATTTTATGATGTATATTTTCATCATATCGATATGCAAATAATTGCAATTGATAGTACTTTTCATATTGTTTAATATCTAAATTTTTGCATATGTAGTAAACATGAAATATAAGCTAATTTTGAGATGTAAACATGAAATATAAGCTAATTTTGAGATCTGTGTCATCACTAAAACCACCTCTTTTCTTAATCTTAGAGAAAAATAGTGCTTTGAGAGTGGAAAAGAGTTGTTAAATGAGTTTGGAGTCAGTTTAATAAATATAGTACTGAATAAGATCCGTTAGTAATGATGAAATTAATAATCTGAGACTATTTTTAATTGACTGTTTCATTTGGTGTATAGTATAATTTTTACAAATTAATATAGGTGGTATCATAAAGCTTTATTATTTTATAAAGATATTATTTAAGCGATAAATTCATATTTATTAATTGGGAAAAGGCTAAAATATGTCATGAACTTTCAGAAAAGGCTCACTTATGTCATTCGTTAAAAGTTTGGCACCCGTTCAAAAAAAGGCTAATTCATGCCATTATTTTTTAATAGTGGTTTTGCAAAACAATTTTGACACGTGGTCAATTATAATTTGGCTACATCATCAATTTTTTTAATTAAAAAATCATAATGCTGGAAAAAATTAAATTATTTTTTTTAATTTTTTATTAAATAAATTGATGATGTGGCCTAATTATAACTAGTCACGTGTCAAAATGGTTTTGCGAACCACCGTTAAAAAATAATGGCATGAATAAGTTTTTTTTTGAACGATAATGGCATAGATGTGCCAAACTTTTAACGAATGATATAAGTGAGCCTTTTCTGAAAGTTCGATGGCATATTTGAGTATTTTCCCTTATTAATTTAAAGAATGGTTTGAGATGCAATGAAGGTTAATTTTTATTATATCAAAATCATTATATCTTACTAATTTATGTATCATATTTTATTGATCACATAAAGACATATTGAATTGCCACTATCGTGCAAACAAAAAAGCGTGGATAACAAGTATGTTTTTTGATTCAATATATTCGTTGGTTTGACCACCAAATGTTTAATAGACGAGTTTTGATTATGGTAGATAAATGTACATCACATAATAAAAATATCAAGGACTACATAATATTTTTCTTGCCACCCAACATGACATTCAAAATTCAACATTGTGATGCAATAATAATATGAGCTTCAAAGATGTATTATCGTAATAGATTTTATCATAGGATATTAAAAGGTTATGAAGTGGGACAAATTGATCCAACCAAGATTAATGTTTTAGATGTTATCAATTTTGTTATCCCTACTTGAACAACAATTTTCGATAGAAGACAATAGCAAATTGATTTTGACACTGTAAAGTTTGTTTGGGGATGTAATCTGAGAGAATTTAAATGAACCCATTTGTGAGAATGTCATTAATGAACTCAAGGTCATGATTAATGTTCTCGGTTACCACAATAATATGGATGTCAATAACCTGTTATACAAGTTTAGAGGTCCATAGCTTAGAAGAAGTTAGGATACTATCGGAAAAAGCAATGTCGATGATGAAATTGAATATGATACTATACCTTCAGAACCAATTACCGTAAGGATACACTTATCTCATCTGTAACTCTTCATAATTTTATGGTGAAGTTCGAAAAGACAACATTGGAGCTCTTGGAAGCAATATGAAAAGTTAGAAATGAACTTATTCTACCGATGTGTACTTCTTTGGAACAGCTTTCCCGATCCCATCATACTCTTTACCAAGTCCTATTATCGAGAGGGACTTTTTTCCATTATTTATCCTATTTTCCGATCGGACCAACTACATTTAAATTTTAACAAAAAAAGAACAGAATAAAATTTTTTTTTACTAAATTATCTTAGATATATGTATATGTACTTTTGAATAACTATTAATTTATGATATTAATAGGACCCATGTATTTATATACGACTCTTCTGAAAATATATTATCTCATTATTTTATTGAAAATGGTGATTTTTTTCATTGCGCTAATCGGTATCCGAGAAAAATATTATAGAGGTTTTACCGTAATGTTATTGTGAAATTATAACCAATGCTTACTTATATATTGTTAAAAAAATTTCCTCACCTACCACATCCCAAATTTTTCGGTATGAGATCGACCTACCTCTTAAGCTTATTTGAAATGGACTAATATTTTATTTGGCCCCAACACATTATATAAGGCAATGTATAGCCCAATGAATCTTCATCCAAAGCTAGCAACAATGGCAAGTTTGTGTAGTAATAGTAGTAGTACATCTCTCAAAACTCCTTTTACTTCTTCCACCACTTGTTTATCTTCCACTCCTAAGCCCTCTCAACTTTTCCTACATGGAAAACGTAACAAAACATTTAAAGTTTCATGCAAGGTTACCAATACTAACGGTAACCAAGATGAAACGAATTCTGTTGACCGAAGGAATGTTCTTCTTGGCTTAGGTGGTCTTTATGGTGTTGCTAATGCTATACCATTAGCTGCAACCGCTGCTCCAACTCCACCTCCTGATTTCTCATCTTGTAATAAACCAAAGATTAATGCAACTACGGAGGTGCCATACTATTGTTGCGCGCCTCAGCCTGATGATATGTCCAAAGTTCCTTATTACAAGTTCCCTTCTGTGACTAAGCTCCGTATTCGTCCCCCTGCTCATGCTCTTGACGAGGCGTATATTGCCAAGTACAATCTGGCGATTAGTCGAATGAAAGATCTTGATAAGACACAACCTGATAACCCTATTGGTTTTAAGCAACAAGCTAATATACATTGTGCTTATTGTAATGGTGGTTATTCTATTGATGGCAAAGTGTTGCAAGTTCATAACTCGTGGCTTTTCTTCCCGTTCCATAGATGGTACTTGTACTTCTACGAAAGAATCTTGGGATCACTCATCGATGATCCAACATTCGGTTTGCCATTTTGGAATTGGGATCATCCAAAGGGCATGCGTTTTCCTCCCATGTTTGATGTTCCAGGGACCGCCCTTTATGACGAAAGGCGTGGTGATCAAATCCATAATGGAAACTTTATAGATCTTGGTTCTTTTGGGGATCAAGTTCAGACTACTCAATTGCAGTTGATGACTAATAACTTAACCCTGATGTACCGTCAATTGGTAACTAATTCTCCGTGTCCTCTTATGTTCTTTGGTGGACCTTACACTCTTGGGAATAACGTCGAAGCAGGGGGAACTGTTGAAAACATCCCTCACACTCCTGTACACGTTTGGGTTGGTACGGCAAGAGGTTCAACATTTCCTAATGGTGATCCCTCATACGGTGAGGATATGGGTAATTTCTACTCAGCTGGTTTAGACCCCGTTTTCTATTGCCATCACAGCAATGTGGACCGAATGTGGAGCGAATGGAAGGCAACTGGAGGGAAACGAATAGATATACAAAACAAAGATTGGTTGAACTCCGAGTTCTTTTTCTATGATGAGAATGGAAATCCGTTCAAAGTGAGAGTCAGAGACTGTTTGGATACGAAGAAGATGGGGTATGATTACCAGCCAACGGCAACCCCATGGCGTAACTTCAAGCCAAAAACAAAGGCTTCAGCTGGGAAAGTGAATACGGGTTCAATTCCTCCCGATAGCCAGGTATTCCCATTGGCTAAACTCGACAAAGCAATTTCATTTTCCATCAACAGGCCTGCTTCGTCAAGGACTCAACAAGAGAAAAATGCACAAGAGGAGGTGCTAACATTCAATGCAATAAAATATGACAACAGAGATTACATAAGATTCGACGTGTTCCTCAACGTGGATAACAATGTGAACGCGAATGAGCTTGACAAGGCAGAGTTCGCGGGGAGTTATACTAGCTTGCCACATGTACACAGAGGTGGAGATACTACTCATACTGCAACTGCTACTCTCAGGCTGGCGATAACAGAACTGTTGGAGGACATTGGTTTGGAAGATGAAGATACTATCGCGGTGACTCTGGTACCAAAGAAAGGTGATATCTCCATTGGAGGTGTGGAGATCAAGCTTGCAGATTGTTAAATTAGTGTGTAGTGAATCTGCTGAGACTACAGTTGAAGAACAATATGTTCTGTTATGATTCTGTTTTTGTTTGTTGGTTTGTCTGTTTGTTTTTTATTTTCCATTTTGAAATCAGTTTGAAACTTGATTTCCTTGTACTTGTTATTCACCAATAAATGAATCCATTTTCGAACCATTTACTTTTGTTATTGTAACTAAAAAAACAAACTTAATATCCACTTTGTTGTATCTCATATAAAAAACGTTAAATATGTTGTTTATTGGATATTTTTAAGAATGCTTTAAAAAAAATGTTACAAATGCATAATATGATGGTGTTGGAATGAGTCACATGTTATGATGTTAGCTATGACAATTACTCTAGCTAGTTAGTGTATTAAGTTTTGAAGTTTGAATTATGAATAGCTAAGTTAAAGGGATGATATTTTTTATATGAGATTCCAAACTTTTAAGAAAAAATAGTGAACAAGATTAGGAACAATAGCATGTGGATTTAAAATAATGTAGGATACACAATAATCACATATAGTATTGAATATTTACCCCACTATAGTATTTTTTTATTATTATATAAAGAAAAGGTGCGATTTCTGACTACAATTATTAATATTATTACAGAAAACAAAAAAGACTTATAATATATAGTACTCCTACTTGTAAAGAACAGCTACAAATGGAATATATATTGAATAATTACACCACAAGTCGATAATAAGTAGATCAAAACAATTAATGTAATAAGAAAGATTTGTCTGACAAAATTAATAAGAAAGATTTCTGTCTGGCACAATTTATACGATTTTATTTTATTTTTAATCTGTTTAATTATATATATTAATATATATAGTAATAATTTAATTTAAAATATTTATTTTTTATTTAAGAAAATGATTTATAGTCACATAAATATTTATAATTTATTTTAGATTATAAATTTAAAATATCATTTTTTTCTTAAATTTCGTATCAAATTAAATTAACTTAGATAAATTAAAATAAGTTTTAAGACAGATGAATTAAGTATTTGAATAAAAGGTGCCTCATTTTTTTTCTTAAATTTCGTATCAAATTAAATTAACTTAGATAAATTAAAATAAGTTTTAAGACAGATGAATTAAGTATTTGAATAAAAGGTGCTGTTTCTGACAATAAATATTAGTATATTATTAAAGAAAGAAAGTGGACTTATAAATATATACTGTATTAGATAATAGCTATTAATGGAATATATATTGAATAAATAATTGCACCACTAGCTAGTCGATAATAATGAAGTATATTAAAACAACTACTATTTAATAAAAAAGGCAATTTCTGAAAAGAATTAAAAGTCTTATTAAAGAAAGCAAGTAGACTTTATAATATACTATTAGGCACATGTTTCTCCTTCAATTCGAGATGCCTTGGATTACGAAAAAGTTTTAAGAAAAAAAAAGGACAATGTAATTGAGAAGATGACAACTAAATTTTTGAATATTTAAAGTATTAGCTCCACTAGTGGATGTTGTATTTAAAAATGAAATAAAATAGTTAATTAAGTGGATATTAATTTTATTGTGTCGGGCCTTAGAATTTTTGATAATGGGACAAAGTAAATCGGATCGAAGGAATAAGACTCGTTTGAGATTACTAAAGGATTCGTTTGGTCATAGATTTTCCAAATAATATTTGGAAAAAAATTTGACAAATAGTGTTTATCGATATATTTTGTCATTATATGGCAAATATTTTTGGCAAATGTTTCAAATTCGCAAATACTAGCTTTTTTTAGTATTTTGGTCAAATCTCATTATTTGAAATCTTTTAAAAATTGAAAGTTTATCCCAAACTTTTATCTTTTAGAAAAACATCATCTATAATTGTTGTTTACGTTATATTACATAATTTTTTACATTAATTTCAAAGTAGTGAGAAATATTCGGTGAATGTGGAATGATAATATGATTATTGATGAAAATGATGAATAATCGGCTCAAGATAACAAAGTTATGTGTTTTGTCTACTTCACAATGTATGAAATGATGCTTGTTGCACTCACTCAAAATTACCACATTGCTCTAGTGTGTCGACATTATTTGTTATTGTTGTAACAAAGATCCAATTAACTTGTAATACAAAACTTATGGTTAATTTTTGATATTTTTAAAACTTAAGGGTATAAATCATATTTTTCTAAAAAAGTGAAATATATTTCCAAAATACTATGGCCAAACACATGGTAAAATTTCACCCAAATTTTCAGCCAAATAATATTTGTTAAAAATATTTGAAAATCTATGGTCAAACGCTAGATAAGTGTTTTTGGCGAATTTGGGAACAAATCTGCTAAGGTGTAGGTCGTAGTTTTTCAACTTTGTGAAGCAATCTCAACAATCTGGGATGGTTTTTTACCTTCCCATATTTTTTAAACTCCCTCCACCCTATCCCATTTTATATGATGTTTTTATGTTGGCTGAACATCAAAAGGTATAATTCAAATCTAAGAACCAAGGGAGAGAAATGGTAAAGGATCCACTCTAATATGCTATGCATACATAAAGCTCAACAATGTACTCTCCATCTATAAATAAGATGTATGGGAATTGGCATCGCAGTTGATAAAATAATAAACTGTGAGCTACATTAACAATGAGGTATATGTCTTCTGAATTATCCCCTTTGTGTCAACCAACTATGCTCATCGTACCCTCAACCTGTCATTTAAACACACTAACAAGAAGTCATCTCGCTCCACTTGTGGGATAACACTGGGTTTGTTGTTGTTGTAGTAAAAAATCATCTCTGTAGCGAGCTCGTTGCCTTGTACTACCTTCAAATACAGGATGAGAGCAGAGAAAACAATAAGCTAAGTTTTTGTTTCACATTTCTTCCTGCTTACCTATAAACACTGCAGTAGGTTTACACCCTTTCCAACTCCATGTTGTGTTTGTCTAAATGATCCTTCAACTCCTTCCTCCATTCTTGGATCAGTCTTTCCTGCTTACTTATAAGCTCAGTTTTCGTTTTCAACTCTTCTTCCATTTTTGCAATCTCCTGTTCATGTTAATTGGAATCCACAAATCTCCATTAGCAACGCCAAAAATTAGTGGGGAACACTGGTAGTCCTCTAAGAACTCACATCATCAAAATTTTATCTTTTCTATTATTTTAGTTTCTTTTTGGAATATATCATCGGTGTTACCATAACTTACCTTTCTAAGCATATCTGGCTTGGAAGGCAGGTCCTCACGTTGTAATCCAATCAAATAAAGTTGAAGCTTTTTAGCTGCTTCCATGAAATCTCTCGCATGCCTCTCAACATCAACTGAGGAACAAAAAATTTGCAACTCATTTAGAAAAAAATATGGAAATTACTGCACTTGAACACGCATGAATTAGCACAAAGAATAAAATAAAATGGAATAAGAGAAACAAACACAAGCCTAAATTGAAAAGGAAAAAATTCAAACTTTATCCTGCATATGTGTTTGGGAACCATCAGAGCCTGAAAGTGTCACCATTTCTACAGGACATTAAATGCCTGGAATTTCATCAAATTCACTACAAGAGGAAAAATAAAGGGCAACTGAATGAAGCTTTGAAGTACAGATACAAAAAGAACTAAGCGAAAACTGTAATCCGCTTAATCAATCTAAGAATCACACAACCTATTGTTGTATTTTACTTGTGAGTCATCTCATGGATCTCTAGAAACGAGTAATAGTGTGTAGACTCAGGTAAATTACAAAGGTAACAAAGAGACGGTTTTGCTAAAAGTTAGGATTAAGGCTTAGTTGTTAGGTCTCGTGTTTGCAAAAATTCTTAGTTTTGTAGGAGATTTGTATATCAGTGCAGAGGTGAGTGTGAGAGATGTAAACAGCCTCTAGTTTTCTTTTAGCTGAGAAAAAAGGTAACTATACACAGAAACTCTAATTTTTAAAAATTTTAAGTTGTCTCTTAAGACAAATTATTGTGTATTGGAATGGTATGGACCGAGTAGATCATAGAAGACATGGAATACCATACGACCAATCAAAAAAATAATCTTACAGCCAACCCAAACTAGATTGTGGAATAGTTGATTAATTGACTAAGAAGCTTCAGCAAATGTAATATTCAAAGAACCCGTATCATGAAATCAAAAAGCCAATTCCAACAAGAACAAAGCTCCATTTGATCAGTTCGAGTGGGGCTTTACCAGTATTAAATGGATAATGGAGCAAGACCTCAACATTAAAGCAAAATATTCCCAGATAGTTTTAGATCATCAACTAGCTAAATCTTTTAAGAGCACAAAAGATCAAAGTAGAGGACTCAAAATAAATTTTGACAGCCAAAAAGTAGGCATACAAATTTTAGGAGTAACAATTATGCTACATTGCATTCTTCTGACTAATGCATTACAACTAATCTCATCCTTCAATGATTATCAGTAGATACAAGAACCCATACATAATTTTACTTGTTCAAGCAAAAGACAGGTTATATAGTGAGCCAAAATTTACTCACTCTGATGATAAGGATGGGCTGAACGGTCTATCGCCTGTAGCTCTCGTGCAGGCAAACAAGGAAGCAAAGCAGCCTCTAATGCCATAACACACGCAATCATGTCATCCCTTGAAGCAGGAGATTGCATTTGTGATTCAGGAGTTTGCTGTTGATCAACAGAATGTCTCTCAGCCATGTGTTTTCAAGCAAATGTAGAACCACAACAGCCCTCACTTCAAAGTTCAGCTGAAAATTGATCATGACAATCAGTAAACAAAACAAAATAAGGACACAACCACTTCAATTACAACTATAAAACTCTACTCCAAAATCTCTATATTTCGATCTTTGTTAAATTTAACTAATTCTCAAATTTATAACCGAAAAAACAATTTTCCAACGGGAATCTCAACCTATCAGAATTGTACGAAAACTACAATTTGTTGCAATTCTATTCCATTTCAAATTACAACTACACATCAAATTAAACACAAACACGAACATGAAAATACAAAAAATCACCATAAATTGAGTGTTTTTACCTGCTTGAGATGCAATTCAAAATCAGATGCTACGAAATTCAACCTGGATGAACAGCAATTTGAGCTGGGTTTATTTAGGGTTTAAAGGAAAAAGATAATGAAGAAATTGAAATGAATTGGGATAACAAGCCCTGGTAAATGGGTTCATTATTCGGGTTTTGTATAATGGGCTCAAAAAGTCTACCACGCCCAATACAGCTAGCCCAGCCCATCTTGGATATAAGCCTGGTAAATAGTAGGGATATTTTCAAGTTTTTGCGCGATTTGTTTCTATTTTCGGATGGTCTTTCATTTTTGCTATTCGATATAATAGTCTTTAATATTTGTCTTTCTTTAAAGTCCAATTAGCTATGACCTAATTTCGTTAGGTATAAGCTTAGAAAATATTTATCTTATTCGACATAAATTATATGTGTTTGATTCACAAGGTATTAAGTTTAGAAGTAATAATTAGAATTTATTTGGATGGACTTACTATTGCTTTTGATCTATAATCACAAGCTAGAATTTCTAATTTTTTGTTTTTGATTGATTTTTGTCTTTTTTATCGTAAAATTAACTGTTTATAAGTTTGTTCTTTTTTAATTCATCTAAACACACTAAAAATAATTTTAAATTATTTTGACTTGAAAAACACTTAAAATAATCTGATCCAAGATTTTGTAGGAACATAACTATGCCTTGTAAGGCATAATTTGTGGTTATAACTTCATACAGCATGACATTTTGAAAGTGAATTTTTATGTCCTTATAATCTGTGATTACGAAATGAATTTATCTATCTACTGTGAGGTCCATCCCCATGTGCCAAACTTTGAATAACTTTGTGTCAATTTCAAAGTTTGGTAGAGTTGGTAATCTATAAAGAAGAAAAACTTGTTTTGTGCCAATTTCAAAGTTTGGTAGAGTTGGTAAGCTACAAAGAAGAAAAACAAGTTTTGTGCCAATTTCAAAGTTTGGTAGAGTAGGTAAGCTATGAAGAAGAAAAAAATGTTTTTCTTCTATAGCACATTTGGAGGGTAGTGTATTTGTTCTCTATAAAAGGGAGGACAATTCTTCATTCTAATTACACCAAAAAAAAAAGGAATTACAAAGGAGAGAAAGAAGAGTGAGGCATCACAGAGGAAAATAATCTGTGAGGAAAAATAGAGAGTGTGAGCGATATTGTAGTGAGGTGGAAAAATCAAAAGAGTGTTATTTCTTTTGAATGTGTAGTGGTCTTTGGAGTTTTACTCAGACATACAAGTGTAAAATCCTTACTATAGTGATATTCGTTGCTCCTCTCGGGTCGTGGTTTTTTTCCCTTATTTAGAAGGGTTTCCACGTAAAATCTTTGTGTCATTATTTCTCTTTTATTCTCGTTGATTAACCGCATTGTTGTGTTCCGCATTTGTTGCCTTTATTACCGCAAATATTATTTCTGTTACGGATTTATTCCCAACAATTGGTATCAGAGCACAGGTTCTGCTCATTTACAGAAATATTTTTTGCAGCTCATTGTACTATACTCAATAAAAAAAATGTCTGGAGTAAAGTACGAGGTAGCGAATTCAACGGTGATAGCGGTTTCTCAATGTGGCAGAGAAGGATGAAAGACTTGCTCATCCAACAGGGTTTGCATAAGGCACTAGGCGGCAAATCCAAAAAGCCCGAATCCATGAAACTTGAGGATTGGGAAGAATTGGATGAAAAGGCTGCTAGTGCAATCAGATTGCACTTAACAGATGATGTAGTTAATAACATCGTCGATGAAGAGAGTGCATGTGGCATTTGGACAAAGTTAGAAAATCTATACATGTCCAAAACGCTGACAAATAAATTGTACCTAAAGAAACAGTTATATGCACTACATATGGATGAAGGTACAAATTTTTTGTCTCATTTAAATGTACTTAATGGACTAATCACGCAGCTAGCAAACCTCGGAGTAAAGATCGAGGATGAAGATAAAGCCATAGTACTCCTAAACTCGTTGCCATCTTCCTACGATACTTTATCAACAACCATTTTACATGGTAAGGACTCTATTGAGTTGAAGGATGTCACATCAGCCCTTTTGCTTAATGAGAAGATGAGAAAAAGGCCTGAAAATCACGGACAGGCTCTCATCACGGAAAGTAGAGGCAGAAGTTACCAAAGGAGCTCAAGTAACTATGGTAGATCCGGAGCTCGTGGAAAGTCCAAAGTCCGATCAAAATCAAAGGCCAGAAATTGCTACAATTGCGATCAACCAGGACACTTCAAAAGAGATTGTCCAAATCGAAAAAGGGGCAAAGGGGAAAGCAGCGGCCAGAAGAATGATGACAACACAGCTGCCATGGTGCAAAATAATGACGATGTTGTTCTCCTCATAAATGAGGAAGAAGAATGCATGCACTTGGCAGGTATAGAGTCGGAATGGGTGGTCGACACAGCAGCATCTTATATCATGCCACACCGGTAAGAGATCTTTTTTGCAGATATGTAGCCGGTGATTATGGCAATGTGAAAATGGGTAACACAAGTTACTCAAAGATTGCGGGGATCGGAGACATTTGCTTAAAAACAAATGTTGGATGCACATTAGTGTTGAAAGATGTGCGCCACGTACCTGATTTGCGGATGAACTTGATCTCGGGAATTGCTTTGGACCAAGATGGATATGAGAATTACTTTGCAGATAAAAAATGGAGACTCACCAAAGGGGCATTGGTGATTGCAAAAGGAGTTGCTCGTGGCACGTTATACAGGACAAATGCAGAATATGCCAAGGTGAATTAAATGCGGCTCACGAAGAAAATTCTGCAGATTTATGGCATAAAAGAATGGGTCATATGAGAGAGAAAGGATTGCAAATTCTTTCCAAAAAGTCACTCATCTCTTTTCCCAAAGGTATAACGATAAAACCCTGTAACTACTGCTTATTTGGTAAACAACATAGAGTCTCATTTAAGACATCATCTGAAAGAAAGTCGAATATACTTGATTTGGTATATTCTGATGTTTGTGGTCCAATGGAGATAGAATCGATAGGAGGTAATAAATACTTTGTTACCTTTATTGATGACGCTTCTCGAAAATTGTGGGTTTATATCTTGAGAACCAAAGATCAGGTGTTTCAAGTATTTCAAAAGTTTCATGCTCTGATAGAAAGAGAGACAGGTCGAAAGCTAAAACGTCTCCGAACCGACAATGGAGGTGAGTACACTTCAAGAGAATTTGAAGAGTACTGTTCAAACCATGGAATCAGACATGAAAAGACAGTTCCTGGAACCCCACAACACAATGGTGTAGCTGAGAGAATGAATCGCACCATTGTTGAGAAGGTGAGAAGCATGCTCAGAATGGCTAAATTACCCAAGACATTCTGGGGTGAAGCAGTTCGGACAGCGTGTTATCTTATCAATCGTAGTCCATCAGTTCCGTTGGAGTTTGACATTCCGGAGAGAGTTTGGACCAACAAAGAGATGTCTTACTCGCACCTAAAGGTGTTCGGTTGCAAAGCTTTTGCACATGTACCGAAGGAGCAAAGAACCAAGCTAGATGATAAATCAGTTCCTTGCATATTCATCGGATATGGAGATGAAGAGTTCGGGTACAGACTATGGGATCTTGTGAAGAAGAAGGTCATCAGAAGTAGAGATGTAATCTTTCGAGAAAGTGAAGTTGGTACTGCTGATGATCTATCCGAGAAGGCCAAGAAAAAGAATGGTATAGTCCCTAATCTTGTTACCATTCCTTCTTCTTCTAACCATCCCATAAGTGCAGAAAGTATGATTGATGAAGTTGCTGAGCATGAAGAGCAACCCGATGAGATTGTTGAGCAGGGGGAGCAACTTGGTGATAATACCGAGCAAATGGAGTACCCAGAAGAAGAACAATCTCAACCTCTGAGGAGATCAGAAAGACAAAGGGTAGAATCAACCAAATACCCTTCCTCAGAGTATGTCCTTATCAATGATGAAGGTGAGCCAGAAAATCTTAAGGAGGTGTTGTCTCATCCAGAAAAGAGCCAATGGATGAAAGCCATGCACGAAGAGATGGGATCTCTACAGAAAAATGGCACATACCAGCTAGTTGAACTTCCAAAAGGAAAAAGACCACTTAAGTGCAAGTGGGTCTTTAAACTCAAGAAAGATGGAAATGGCAAGTTGGTGAGGTACAAAGCTCGATTGTTGTTGTAAAAGGCTTCGAACAAAAGAAAGGTATTGATTTTGATGAAATTTTTTCACCTGTTGTCAAAATGACTTCTATTCGAACTATTTTGAGCATAGCAGCTAGTCTAGATCTTGAGGTGGAGCAATTGGACGCGAAAACTGCATTTCTTCACGGAGATTTGGAAGAAGAGATTTATATGGAGCAACCAGAGGGATTTGAAGTATCTGGAAAGAAACACATGGTGTGCAAATTGAATAAGAGTCTTTATGGGTTGAAACAGGCCCCAGGCAATGGTACAAAAAGTTTGACTCTTTCATGAAAAGTCAAACGTACACAAAGACCTATTCTGATCCATGTGTATACTTCAAAAGATTTTCTGACAACAATTTTATTATTTTGTTGTTATATGTGGATGACATGTTAATTGTAGGACAAGACAAAGAGCTGATTGCAAAGTTGAAGAAAGATTTGTCCAAGTCATTTGACATGAAAGACTTGGGCCCAGCACAACAAATTCTAGGGATGAAGATTGTTCGAGAACGAACAAAAAGAAAGTTGTGGCTATCTCAAGAGAAGTACATTGAACGTGTACTAGAACGCTTCAACATGAAGAGTGCTAAACCTGTTAGCACGCCTCTTGCGAGTCATCTGAAGTTGAGCAAACAGATGTGTCCTACAACAAAAGAGGAGAAAGAGGGAATGGCTAAAATTCCTTATTCTTCAGCAGTGGGGAGTTTGATGTATGCGATGGTGTGTACCAGACCTGATATTGCTCATGCAGTTGGTGTTGTTAGCAGATTCCTTGAAAATCCTGGAAAAGAACACTGGGAGGCAGTTAAGTGGATACTCAGGTACCTAAGAGGTACCACAAGAGATTGCTTGTGTTTTAAAGGATCTGATCCAATTTTGAAAGGCTATACTGATGCTGATATGGCAGGTGACCTCGATAATAGAAAATCCACTACTGGATATTTGTTTACATTTTCAGGGGGAGCTATCATGGCAGTCAAAGTTGCAGAAGTGTGTCGCACTCTCTACAACTGAGGCAGAATATATTGCAGCTACTGAAGCTGGCAAAGAGATGGTATGGCTGAAACGATTTCTTCAAGAACTTGGATTGCATCAGAAGGAGTATGTCGTCTATTGTGACAGTCAGAGTGCAATAGACTTGAGCAAGAACACCATGTATCATGCAAGGACGAAGCATATCGACGTGAGATATCACTGGATTCGTGAAAAGATAGAGGACGGATCTATGCAGGTCATGAAGATCTCTACCACTGAAAACCCTTCAGATATGCTGACCAAGGTGGTATCAAAAGACAAGTTTGAGCTATGCAAAGAACTTGTCGGCATGTACTCAAGCTAGAAACCTGGAGCTACCTCCTTCAGGTGCATGGGTCTGGAGGGGGAGATTGTGAGGTCCATCCCCATGTGCCAAACTTTGAATAACTTTGTGCCAATTTCAAAGTTTGGTAGAGTTGGTAATCTATAAAGAAGAAAAACTTGTTTTGTGCTAATTTCAAAGTTTGGTAGAGTTGGTAAGCTACAAAGAAGAAAAACAAGTTTTGTGCCAATTTCAAAGTTTGGTAGAGTAGGTAAGCTATGAAGAAGAAAAAAATGTTTTTCTTCTATAGCACATTTGGAGGGTAGTGTATTTGTTCTCTATAAAAGGGAGGACAATTCTTCATTCTAATTACACCAAAAAAAAAAGGAATTACAAAGGAGAGAAAGAAGAGTGAGGCATCACAGAGGAAAATAATCTGTGAGGAAAAATAGAGAGTGTGAGCGATATTGTAGTGAGGTGGAAAAATCAAAAGAGTGTTATTTCTTTTGAATGTGTAGTGGTCTTTGGAGTTTTACTCAGACATACAAGTGTAAAATCCTTACTATAGTGATATTCGTTGCTCCTCTCGGGTCGTGGTTTTTTTCCCTTATTTAGAAGGGTTTCCACGTAAAATCTTTGTGTCATTATTTCTCTTTTATTCTCGTTGATTAACCGCATTGTTGTGTTCCGCATTTGTTGCCTTTATTACCGCAAATATTATTTCTGTTACGGATTTATTCCCAACATCTACCAATATAAGTTCCTTGAAATTACAAAACATAATTGACATTATATTATGATATAAAATATAAACTTGTGTCAAGTGATTACTTTTATTTATTTTTTATGTTGGGGATATTTTTGAGCCCAAGCATAAACCTTAAGAGTATTTTTAGATCCAAAAGTGAAAGAGGCAGAGGCATATTTAAGCGGGGGTTATCGGGTTTACGTGAACCCGCGGTCGTCTTTTGAGATCATATATTATAGTGTTCTATTTTTCAAAAAAAAGAATTGAAATATAGATGTGTGAATGCACACTCGGAGTATCACATAATGCAATTATGACTGGGTACACCTTTCTCCGCAAGGTTAGAAATTTCAATTTTATATTTATCTTGTTTTATATATATAAAATTAATTTTAGAGCTATAATTTTAAATTTTTAACGGTGTTGAGTTGTAAAAATTCAAATATCGAATCGATCAAATTTATATCATAGATCAACCTTCTTATAATAGTGCATTATCATCTCAAAATTCTGGACACGCCTCTAAAAATAAGGAATTTTAGTCTTTTCTCGTTGGTTAGAAATATTTATGAGCCTTTTTTCTAAATAAAAATATTTCTCTCCACTCTTATTTTTAGTAACGAATTTATCGAAAACAAAGTTTTCATATCATAAATTTAAGTGTAAAATCTACCAAAATATTGAATACATTGTTTTTGTTTTTTTGTTCTCCCTCCATACTTCTAATCTATATATGAACATTTCAGTTAGGATTTTTTTACTAAATTTAGCATCGGCCTAAATATATTTGCAATAATATCGTTTGACTTTATATTTAACGATCAACGAAGTTTGTCTTCTTTTTTTTTTTCTATTTTAACGACTTTTGCCCTTTTGAGGACTAAATAAGTGTGTATATTCATTGTTATTTCTTTGAAAATTGAGTGTATACAATTGGACTTTAAATTTGGCTTCCCATCCAACTTTCCTTCAAACCATAAGCTTCCAAAGATTTCGTGGTTATATTTGGCCCACAGTCGAATTCTGACTTATTAGTTTTATCGTTTCATATTAGTTAATCATCTTATTAAAATTAATTATTTTATATTAGTTAATGAAAAAATTATATAATTATATTATAATAAAAAAATATTTACCATTTATAGCAATAATATATTTTTTTTACTTGACCACTATACAAGTTTAATACATATTACAAAGAACAATTTATTATTCACATATAATACAAGTTTTAATGATGGATAATACATTTATCACACATTTTAATACACTTATAATACAATGTGATAATTTTTTACTAAACAAACATAATATATTTCAAAAACAATTATAATTCAAATATATTGCATACATAATTCACTTTTAATACATATCATAAATTTATCACAATATTGCTATAAATGATAATAAACAAAAAGTATCGCTAAAATAAGTAATTATTTTTTAAAAAATATTAATTTATGTAATTTTTCCTTTAATTGATTATCTTACTAACCAATAAAGCATTTGTTAGATTTTTCATATATATATTATCCTTGCAACTAATTCTTTTTGAAATTGTTCACGTCAGTTTGTAAGATTTTCATAAAGTTCTTTTTAAGTGTGAATTAGTAAAATTATATTCTTATTTATGATTTCTTAATATGCTTATAAAAAGGAATGACAACTAATATGGGAAGAAGGAAGTACTTTTTAAAACTAAACCCCTGTCAATAAAAACTAACAGTACAATAAAAGAAAGTTTATAATAGATGAGGCTGCTCCCTTCTTAACCAAATATTTCGAATTCGAATCCTAAGTATTAAAAGTTGTTGGTAGGAAGTATTTCCTCTCTAATAAAGCCTTACACATTATGAATTTGAAATAATTAAATTTCAATATAAATATAGACACCGAATGAGCAACAAACAGACGGCGCGCAAAAAAGGAAAAGAAGAAGATTTTGTCATTCATTATAATTGTACACTCAACTCCAAATTAGAGAGGATGAAAAATCACTTATGATCCCCATCTCTTTTCATTTTCATATTTTATTAAAATGGTTGCACGAGGAAGTAACTCACTCTACCCAGAATCAATAAAAATAAAAGATTATTATTCTATTATTGACCAAACTCTTTCACATTTTTCTTCTGAAAATACCTTTTTATCCAAAATGGATATTGAAAGATAGAGCTTAATTAGAGTATCGATAAATCATTCATTAAAATAAAAAATAATAACATTTATAATCTATGAAGTATATTCTACGAGATAATAAATAATTAACAAGGGACAGTTCCGTAACTAAAAATACAAAAACCTTATGTTAATTTCATTTGGCTATGAATTAACGACTAGAAACAATTTGTTAAGAGAAATCCAGCCCATTTGAAAAAAATTTTATATAAGTGAAAGCCCATATATTTTGGGCTTTGTTGACTTCTTCTAGAAGTCTTTTGGGGGAGCTGCTTTCTGGCTTAAGGGTCTGTTTTTTGACGTGAAAAAACAGAAGGGAAAAACAGAGAGAGTGTGTGAGATAGAGAGAGATAGAGCAGTTTGAGAGAGGGTTTGAGAGCCTTGACGGAATTTCAGTTTTCCGGAGATCCGACCGTTGGATCGTACTGAAATTTTCACAGCTGGTTCACAACACATAGCACTACATCTTGACCGTTCAGATCGTCAATCGTAGTTCTTGATCGTCTGTTATTGCAGCTGCTGTAATCTGCGTTTTTTTGGGTGACATTTCCAAATTTCTCTTCTCTTTTTTGTGTTGATTCTTATGTATGTTGTTGTTGGTGGGCTGTGACATCCTTGTATACTGATTTGGGTGTTTTTACCCTCAATTTTCATAATAAGAGAAGAAGAAGGGTGGACTCCTACAAGTCCCGTGGTTTTTATCCTTCACACCGAAGGGGTTTTCCACGTATAAATCTCGTGTGTCACTTGCATATTTATAATTCATATTTGCTTGTGATTTAGTTGATGTGTTGCTGATTTGAGCTTGGTTAAAATAGTGGTGAATTTCTTTTGGTAAATTGGTGAAGTATATTTGGTTGATTGTCTTGAAGTCGATCCTAGTAGGTGTTGTATCCTACTTGTGTTGTTTTGTGCCTCCCCCTACATTTGGTATCAGAGCGGAGTGTTAAACCATAGACATGGAGCATGGAAATAACTCTATGGTTAAACTGACATCAACCAATTATTCCATTTGGCGTCCGATGATGGAAGATTTGCTATATTGCAAGGATTTGTTTGACCCAATTGATGTGGATAAAACAAAGAAAGATGACCAGCCCACTAAGCCAGAGAAGATGATAGAAAAAGAATGGGAAAAGTTGAAGAGAAAGACCTTGGGGACAATCAGACAGTGGATTGATATTAGCATATTCAATCATGTATCCCAGGAGACTGAGCCGCTTGAACTATGGAGAAAATTGGAGGGTCTTTATGAGAGGAAGACTGCTCATAACAAGGCCTCGTTGATTAAGAGGCTTGTTAATCTCAAGTTGAAGCCAGGGAAGTCTGTTTCTGAGCATCTTAGCGACTTTCAAGATACTATTAACAAGTTGACTGTTATGAAAATTGTTCTTGATGATGAGTTGCAGGCTTTATTCCTCTTGAGTTCTTTGCCAGACAGTTGGGAAACTT
The DNA here is from genome assembly GCA_027705065.1 of Solanum peruvianum. NCBI lineage: Eukaryota > Viridiplantae > Streptophyta > Magnoliopsida > Solanales > Solanaceae > Solanum > Solanum peruvianum. The sequence continues at coordinate 56,245,493 of JAKWJD010001762.1, read as the reverse complement.
TGGTTGTGTCCATCAGTAACTCAGCTCCAGATGGTACGCTTTCATTGGATGTCATCAAAGAGAGCATGTTCAATGAAGAGCTTAGAAGAAAGGAGATGGGTGTTGATATTTCGCAGGCACTTGTGGTAGAGAATAGAGGAAGAAGCAAGAGTAGAGGTCCCAAAGGGTGTGGCAAGTCAAAGTATAGGTCAAAGTCCAAGGATGGGAGAGAACCTACGATATGCCACTATTGTAGCAAGCCTGGCCACATTCAAAAGTTTTGCTACAAGTTGAAAAGAGACCAGCAAAATAAGAAAAATGACCATCATAAAGAGGGTGATGACAAGAATACAGCTGCTACAACTTCTAGTTCTGATGATCGTGTTTCTTTGATATGTGCTATTGGAGAATGTTGTCATGTTGATAGTTCTGACACTGAATGGCTTATTGATACAGGAGCTTCCTATCATTGTGTTCCTAATAAGGAGTACTTTATTGACTACCGAGCTGGAGATTTTGGTAGTGTGAAGATGGGGAACCAGAGCTCAGCAAGTATTGTTGGCATTGGAGATATTCGAGTCCAAACCAATGTTGGGTGCTATTTGACGTTGAGAGATGTTCGCCACATTCCAGATTTACGCCTCAATTTATTGTCAGCTAACGTACTTGATGAAGAGGGTTACAAGCACACTTTTGGTGAGGGTAAATGGAAATTGTCTAAGGGTTCCTTGACTGTTGCTTGTGGCAAGCTTTGTTGCACATTGTATAAGACACATTTGAAAGTGTGTAGTGGTGAGTTGAATGCTATTGAGGAGAAAACTTCTCCTAACTTATGGCACCGAAGATTGGGGCATGTTAGTGAGAAGGGTATAAAGTTGTTGGCCGGTAAGTCTCTTATTCCTGTTGATGTTACTATTTCACTTGACCCTTGTGATCATTGTTTAGCAGGAAAGCAACACAGAGTTTCTTTTCCGAGGACATCTACAAGAAAGAAAGTGAAGTTAGAGTTGGTTTACTCTGATGTGTGTGGTCCCGTAGAGGTGGAATCACTTGGTGGTAACAAATACTTTGTTACTTTTATTGATGATGCTACTCGGAGAACTTGGGTTTATATGATGAAGCACAAAAGTGAGGTGTTCGGTATCTTCCAGAAGTTTCATGCAATGGTTGAAAGGGAGACAGATTGCAAACTGAAGCGTCTTCGAACTGATAGTGGAGGTGAATACACTTCAAATGAGTTTAAAGCATATTGCTCAAGATATGGCATTCGACATGAGAGAACAGAACCGGGTACCCCACAACACAATGGCGTTGCCGAGAGGATGAATAGAACCATTATTGAGAAAGTGAGATGCATGCTTAGAATGTCCAATCTTCCTAAGTCATTTTGGGGTGAAACAGTTGGAACTGCTGTGTATTTGATAAATAGAGCACCATCAGTTCCTTTGGAGTTTGATATTCCCGAGAGAGTTTGGTTTGGGAAAGACCCCTCTTATTCTCACTTGAGGGTGTTTGGATGCAAGGCTTTTATGCATGTGCCGAAGGAACATAGATTGAAGCTTGATTTCAAGACTTCTCCTTGTGTGTTTGTTGGATATGGTGATGAAGAGTTTGGTTACAGACTTTATGATCCAGCAAAGCAAAAAGTTGTGAGAAGTAGAGATGTTGTCTTTTATGAGCACGAGATGGGTTTTCATCTCTTGGGTGCTGATAAGACTTATTATTCTAATTTCTCTCATGATGTTATTGATATGCCCATGCCTCATGTTTCTGCTTCAGATGATCAATTAACAGGTGATGCTCCAGAGGATGGTCATGAAATTGCTCATGAACATGACCATATTGAAGAGGTACAACCTGATGTTGTTGTACAACAACCTGATGATGAAGCTGTAGATGTTCAACATGGAGAGTCTTCTAATCAGGGGGAGAAATCCAGCCCACAGGTAGAAGAGCCAACACTTAGAAAATCGACCAGAGTTCGTCAACCTTCAAGACTTTATCCAAGTTCAGAATACATCCTAATCACTGATGAGGGGGAGCCTGAAAGCCTTCAAGAGGTCTTGTCACATTCAGACAAAGACCATTGGCTCAAAGCTATGCAAGAGGAGATGGATTCTTTGAAGAAGAATGAAACCTATGACTTGGTGAAGCCTCCAAAAGGGAAGAAAGTCTTGAAGAACAGGTGGTTGTTTAAGAACAAGAAAGTTGACAACAAGCTAGTGAAGCGGAAGGCAAGATTAGCGGTGAAGGGATGCCATCAGAAAAAGGGCATCGACTTCGATGAGATTTTTGCACCAGTGGTGAAGATGACTTCCATTCGTATGATTTTGGGACTAGCTGCCTGTTTGAATCTTGAACTTGAACAACTTGATGTTAAAACTGCTTTCTTACATGGTGATTTGCATGAGGAGATTTACATGGAGCAGCCGGAAGGATTTGAAGTTAAGGGAAAAGAGAATTTTGTTTGCAAGTTGAAAAAGAGTCTCTATGGACTCAAGCAAGCACCAAGGCAATGGTATCACAAGTTTGATTCCTTCATGAGTAGTAATGAGTACAAGCGGACTACTGCAGATCCTTGTGTGTATTTTAGAAAATTCTCTGAAGGTAACTTCATTATCCTTTGCTTGTATGTTGATGATATGTTGATTGTGGGACAAGATGTTGAGATGATTTGCAGGTTGAAAGAGGATTTGTCAAAGTCCTTTGATATGAAAGATTTGGGTCCTGCGAAGCAAATTCTTGGTATGGAAATACTCGTGATAGAAAAGCTGGTAAGCTTTGGTTGTCACAAGAAAAGTATATTGAACGGGTGCTTGAAAGGTTCAATATGAAGAATGCCAAGCCAGTTAATACACCACTTGCAGCCCATTTCAAGTTGAGCAAGCGTTGTTGTCCTACAACCGATAAAGAAAAGGAAAGTATGTCTCATATTCCTTACTCCTCTGCTGTTGGTTCATTAATGTATGCCATGGTGTGTACAAGACCGGATATAGCACATGCTGTTGGATTGGTTAGCAGATACTTGGCAAATCCGAGCAAGGTTCATTGGGAAGCTGTAAAGTGGATCTTAAGATACTTGCGAGGCACATCAAATCTGAGTTTGTGTTTTGGAGGTGGTGAGCCTATTCTTGAGGGATTTACGGATGCTGACATGGCTGGAGATCTTGATAACCGGAAGTCTACCTCGGGTTACTTGTTCAAATTTGCAGGGGGAGCCATTTCATGGCAATCCAAGCTACAGAAGTGTGTAGCGTTGTCTACAACCGAGGCAGAATACATAGCAGCAGTGGAAGCAAGCAAAGAAATGCTTTGGTTAAAGCGTTTCCTTCAAGAGTTAGGATTGAAGCAAAGCGAGTATGTTGTGTTTTGTGATAGTCAAAGTGCTATGGACTTGAGCAAAAACAGCATGTACCATGCTCGCACAAAGCATATTGACGTGAGGTATCATTGGTTGCGTGTTGTCATTGAAGAACAACTAATGAAGTTGAAGAAGATTCACACCAACAAGAGTGGTGCTGATATGTTGACAAAGGTGGTCCCTCGAAGCAAGCTTGAATTTTGTTCCAAGCTTGCAGGTATGTCTTCTTGATGACCTTTTATGTTTGGTCTCCCCGAACTGGGCTGGAGGGGGAGATTGTTAAGAGAAATCCAGCTCATTTGAAATTTTTTTTATATAAGTGAAAGCCCATATATTTTGGGCTTTGTTGACTTCTTCTAGAAGTCTTTTGGGGGAGCTGCTGTCTGGCTTAAGGGTCTGTTTTTTGACGTGAAAAAACAGAAGGGAAAAACAGAGAGAGTGTGTGAGATAGAGAGAGATAGAGCAGTTTGAGAGAGGGTTTGAGAGCCTTGACGGAATTTCAGTTTTCCGGAGATCCGACCGTTGGATCGTACTAAAATTTTCACAGCTGATTCACAACACATAGCACTACATCTTGACCGTTCAGATCGTCAATCGTAGTTCTTGATCGTCTGTTATTGCAGCTGCTGTAATCTGCGTTTTTTTGGGTGACATTTCCAAATTTCTCTTCTCTTTTTTGTGTTGATTCTTATGTATGTTGTTGTTGGTGGGCTGTGACATCCTTGTATACTGATTTGGGTGTTTTTACCCTCAATTTGCATAATAAGAGAAGAAGAAGGGTGGACTCCTACAAGTCCCGTGGTTTTTATCCTTCACACCGAAGGGGTTTTCCACGTATAAATCTCGTGTGTCACTTGCATATTTATAATTCATATTTGCTTGTGATTTAGTTGATGTGTTGCTGATTTGAGCTTGGTTAAAATAGTGGTGAATTTCTTTTGGTAAATTGGTGAAGTATATTTGGTTGATTGTCTTGAAGTCGATCCTAGTAGGTGTTGTATCCTACTTGTGTTGTTTTGTGCCTCCCCCTACACAATTTAGGGATGAATTAATTAGAGGAATTATATAAACTTACATTCCATTAATTAAAGAAATCATAGGAGCGAAATTATAAAGCTACTAGATGTTATACATAGAAAACATGATAAAGGTTAATTAACATGAGATTCGACGTGATTATTGTGGTGTATGTTATGCAATATTTGATGTAATATATGTTCGTATATGTATATGTGGATTAACTATTCTTACTTATAACACAATGTCTATAAAACGATTAATATTAAGATCGGTAGTATAATTATGTTTGAGTGAATGTTAGACCTTTATTATCCAACATATCCATAATGAATATGTCAAAATATTAATATTAAGATGGATGTGTGGTTGTACAATAATATGGATAAAGTGTTGGTCAGTCAAAAATGATTATGTTCAAAAATGAATATAGCATAGATAGAGATGCTTAAATAGATGCGTGGAGATATTAAAAGAGATATGATTTGATAAATAAAATATCACATAACAAGATGAGAGTGACTTTTGTAAGATGAGAAACGAGGTTGAGATGATTAGGGAATGTGAAGAGGAGGTGAGTAGATGTGCACGTTAGTAAGTATAAAGGTAATTTGGTTAGATAATCATGTTTTGAATTCCTCTTCTTTTTTTTTAGCAGGAAGTTAAACAGACTTTCTACAAGATAAAGGTAAAGATAGAATCTGCGTATATCTTACTTTTTTCGGATCACACTTTGTGAAAGTACACTAAATAAATTTTGTTGTTTGTTTGTGTCTCGGTGGTCGAGCTAGTAGCCAGCAAGCAAGTAAATTTTACTCAAATAATGTATATATTTTAATAAATTTATTAATATACAAATATTAAATTAGAACTTATTTATTATCACTTAAATTTATTATTATTAAAATTCAAAATCTGTAGAATTGAAATTTTAGTTTCGCTTATTGTGTTCCTCACATTTCAGTTAGGATAATATATTTCGATAAAATTTGATATTGACACATACATATTTACGAAATTGTTTGTAATATTATAAAAGAAAAACAGAAAGGGTAGATTATTCAAGTGGAATAAATATAAAAAGTTAACATGATTTGGTTGACTTTCAATCGTCCATCGAATGTGTCAATCAACAAAGTACTTTTTATGACTTTTGCCCTTTTGAGGACTCTAGAAAGTAAAAGGGTGTAATCTATATTATTGTTAATTTGAAAATTGAATGTTATACAAAATGGACCTAAATTTTGTTTTCCCATCGAACAATAAGATGCCAAATAATAAGTCAGAATTTTCGGTGGGTTATATTTGGTCCACAGCTGAATTTCGATTCTTTTATTTCTCATTTGATGATCGATATTAATATTTATCTTTTGTATTTGATTAAATTTGAACTCATGCTAAAAAGTTTTACACTGAGATAAAATATTTTCTAACAAAGACAGTTTCGTATATAAAGAGATTCAAATTCGAAACATTTGATTAAAAGTAAAAAAAATTATCACTCCACTACAATTTTAATCGATGAAATCTGACTTTTTAGTTTCTGAAACGAAACCCCAACCAATTAAAACTAACGGTAGGAAAAAATAGGGAAAAGAGAATAAGATTTTGTCATCCATGATGTCTATACGCTCAACTCCAAATTAGAGAGCAAGTAAAGTCACTTATAATACCATTTGTATATACCAAGAAGATATTACTACAGTGACAACATATATATCCAATATACAATTTCATAATGTATTTTGACCATACTCTGAATTATAAATGAGCTAGATAATAACGATATACTACGCAAAATGATATTTTTGGTATACGATATTTGCATACAATATTGTGTGTGACGAATCACAGAACGTATCAAAGAACTTGAATTATTCAGAAACAGTATAGGAATAAATATGACTATTGTGATAAGTGAAAATGTTAAAAAAAAAAAAAATATATATATATATATATATATATATATATTATATATATATATATATATATATATAATAATCCCAAATTTACCTTTAAAAAAGAATTAACTAAAAAATTTGAAATATTATTATTTAACATTCATTTTTTGATTCAGAATCCAATTGATTCATTCTTGGCAAAATATGTACGTCCAAAACCTGAAACCCCACCGGAGTTTCCACCACCACCAAACTCAGCGGCTCAGCCGTCACATCCACCACCGCTATCCCATCACCGCCGCCACAAACCACGCAAACTCTACCGCCGGCAGCAGCCATATGTTGTGCGCCTTTAAGCATCTCATTTTCCAAAATCATAATCCAACTATCACTTTCTGGATCATACTTCCTCAATGCTCCTTTGGATTCATCCACTGTATAAATAACTTCCTCCTCCATCGCCGCCACCGGACCTCTCCACCCAACCAACATCCCCTCCGGCATCTCCTTCCACGTGTCGCTTCCGACGTCGTAGATTATTCCTTCTTTCGCCGCATCGCCTTTCACGTTTACCATACACATCTTCCCTCTCCAGCCTACTGCTTCAATGGCTTCCCTACTAAATTTCCCATCCTTGAGACCACCCATTTTCTCCCATTTCCAGACCTTGTTTCTATCGTGATGGTTACAGCTGTACTTTGTGCAGTTACTTTTCAGGTCCCACTTTTCAACTGATCGAGCTACCTCTGGGTTATAACTTGACCCAATCCCACTCGCAACATACACCACGCCCTTCGACGCGCCGGCAACGCACCACCGTCTCGGAGTTTCGAACTGGGGACCGGAAGTCCATTTACGAGTGAGCGGGTTGAAAACAAGAGGACGAGATAAGGCCGGGAGCAAAGGGTCAGTCGTCGCGGCGAGGAGTATAAAATTGCCTGAAACGCTTATCGATTGAATCGGAAGGTGTCGTGAGATGAACGAGCGGTGACGGAGAAGGAGACGGAGAGGTGGATTAAGTGGAGGCGGAGGAAGTAAATTCCATTTTGCTGAAATCGGATCGAAATTCGCGAACTGAACGGAGTTTTCCTCAGATTTAGATGGCTTCAGTAAGGAATATATGGATAAAAAGGGGGGAAACGAAGGAGAATAAACAAGCCGACGCCATGAATGACAAACGGAGTACAGAATTGAAGGTTGAACATGAAAAAGACAAATCTGAGCTATATCATCAGGAAGTCCAGGAATCAAGGACTGATACTGATGACACTGATCAAGTTTTTTCCGGCGTTTGACGGCAGCTGTGTCTGCGGCAGCGATAGTTATGGTGGCGGAGTTGTTCATTTGAGGGGAAAAGAGTAAACCGTGAGGTACAATAGTGGCCTTAAAATAGCAAAGGGAAAGTTGAAGATACCGTAAAAGTTAAAAATTGAATAGATAGAAAAAATTGAATAAATAAACACACATATATAACGCGTTATATAAAATACATATCTATTTATTTATTTATATAAATTTTATACTATTTATTTGTATATGTATTTACTTTTTAACCAAAATGTTTGGAGTTTACGTCATTACTTTAATGGCCAAAAAGTTATGTTGTCATTTCAAGGGAAAGTATATCTACAACCACAAGTAAAAAGAGGATGAGATATAAAAGGCAAAAGTTGAATAGGAGTTAAGAGTTGTATGCAAATTACCTAATTTATCCTTACTTTTATTCTTTAATTAAATAAGTTTCCATTATTAAATTGGGACAGCTTTTTAATATGAACCCACACACGTTGTTATTGCATGTAGAATTTTCAAACTAATTTTGCTTTGATATAGGCATTAAAGCATAGGTAGAATAACAATTATTTAAATAATTGCTTTTACGGTTATTAATTATTTCAAATTATTAATGTACGCTTTTACAAAATTATTGAAGATTGTTAATATATAACAAGGTAAATAAGCATGGAAAAGAATACCTCTAATTATAACTTTGAGAATATTTATAACCGAGTTGAATTTAAGCTCAATAATCCACAACACAAGCCATTAATTGAAGATTGACAAATTGATCTTATGCGTATCCCTAATATCATTAATAATGTATTAGTGTGAGATTGTAGACTATAGTTTTTCATTTAATATTTTCCGAAAATTGGGGGAGAGATGTGATATTTTAATGAAGTTAGAGGAATAAATAGATACGTAAGGTTAGGTTCCCTAATTTCTTCTTTGGCTTTTATTGTCACTTTTCAAATTGTTATTAAGCCAATATTAAATGTTTACAGAGACGTAAATCTAACTGTTCTTTTTTAAAAAAAAAAAAATAATTACGGAATGAGAAGTCAACAAAATTTATCAAACTAAACTCTTCTTTTTTTTATATACAATATAATTAAAATAAGTCATACAGCTTGCCTAATTTTGTCCTACTTTGTAAAATGTGAAGGCAAGTAGATAAGTATCTTTTATAAAGTTCAAAATAAATAAATTAAATCTCATTATATTAAATTAAAAATATGTAAATATATTTAAAATGCCTTTTTAATTATATTGTCTGATTGATATTAAGTTCATCAAAATAGAAATAAACTTGCATTTTAAATATAATTCCATTTTCTTACTTTCTTGTAAACGTTACGCTATTTTCTTATGATCGTTATGCTTTATTTAATATTTTCTTTTATTTTGACTTTTTGCACTCAAAGCAATTATCAATTATCATTATGTTTTCTTTAAAATGTTCTTTAATCATGTGGTCTTATACATGCCATGTAAAAAAATAAAATTAAAATATTTTCCAAAAAAAAGAGAAATCATTTTTTTGAAATAGATTTTAAAAAAATCATTTTTTTTAAAACGAATAGAACAATAAATAAGATTCATATACATCCTACATAGTACATTCCATCTTAAAAGATTAAAAAATAAAACAAAATGAAGGGCAATAAGGTAAGTTGAACATAAGAATGGAAAAAGGTAGATTTGGAGTTTTGTAATAAATGTGTGTTGGCACTTAAGTGAATGAAAAGGCAATGAGAGAGAGAGAAGGAAGACAATAATAGTAAATGGATGGATGAGATAATAGATATGGTAGAGCCAGGATCTTAGGGGAGTGCCCAATTGGCCCATTTGGTTGGTATAATGAAAAGAGAAAAAAATAATCATAAATAATGAAAAGAGAAAAAAATAATCATAAATGAGAAAAGGGAATCTATTAATTATTATTTTTGTTTTTTTATCCTTGAGGTTTGATATTTTTTAAAAAAATTTGATTTTATATTTACTATTATTTGAATTTAAAATATTTATAAATTGATTTTATAAACTCATTCAAACGGGTCCTCATATGATATTTGATTTGTAAATAGGAAATAAGTTATTCATACACATATACGAGATTTGAATGACGATTAAGAAATCTGCATAATCAATACATATATGAGTTATAAAGCAAATCTATATATATTATGTTATGTATGATAGAAAATAGAAAAACTGATACATACGTAAATATTATATAAATAAATAATTCAAGTATAAAATAATATAAATATTTACTCATAATTAATTTTATGCCAAAGTCATATGCGGCCACTCAAATTTGTCCCGATTATTCATTTAGACACCTCAACTAGATGTACTATCTATTGAACACTTCAACCATTCTGAATTTGAACCATTTGAACATTTTTTCGAGAATAAATAAAAAATAGAGAATGTGTGAAATACACTCGCGCTGACATGTCAATTTGACCAATCAAATAATGACATGTGTTATTTTTTAATCCAAAGAATTATTTAAACATTATATTATAAAGTAAAAAAATAAAAATTATTTTAAAGTAAAAAAAAAGTAAAACCTAAACACCCACTTCCCTGCCTACTGGAGCAAAACATACATTTCCTCTAACTCCATTAATGGCGACCCCCCCCCTCCCTGTACAGTTCCATCTTTAACCCGACAAATTTTTTTTTCATCAGTTTTTTTATTAGTTATAACTTTTTACTTCATCTCGTATTTTAGGTAGACAAAGATGGGGAAAAGAATCTCTTCGAAAAATTTATAAATGAAACAAAATGCTAAGAATTTTGAAACCATTAGAATGGTGGGGAAAGAAGATAACCATTGATACTAAGAATTTTGAAATTATTAGAATGATGGGGGAAGAAGATAATCACTGGTGTATGGGTATGGGGTTGGGTGGGGTGGTGGGGTTGATAGAAATAGGGAAGAAGAAGAAGACAACTGTTCTTCTTCTTTTTTGTTAATTTTTTTTTAAAAAATTAACTTAGGGGTATAAATTAAGAGAAAAAAAAAGAAAAATATTATTTTTAATAAATTAACGCGCTCAAGGAAAGTGAATTACACGTTTTTTGCCATGTCAGCATTTTGTGTCTAATAGAAATGACTTTTGAACAAATAAAGTGTTCAATTGACACAAGAATTAGTTGAGGTGTCTAAATAAATTATGCGGACAACTTTAAATGGCTGGAGATGACTTAGGCCTTAATTTTACATTACTGATATTTGTATAACTCTAATAAACTACTAAATGATCATTAAGTAATAAAGATGGTGTATAATTTAATAGCAATTACATGAACATTTAAAAATGTGGTGGAAAATTGTCCAATCAACTATTGATCAAAATCATTAATTTTGAGTATTGTGAATGATTTATAAGAAAATAAAAAGATTCTTTTTTTATGGTCATACACAATGAAAATTCAAATTATGATCCATACCTCACGAAAATTAATTGAGTGGAGAGAGAGAGAAAAAATAATTGTATGTGGCTTATAAAAATATCCTTTAGGGTACGCCGTGCCAAATATTTTCTCTCTTTAATGGAATCGTTCGATTGGTGCAATATTTTATCCGTCTTATTTATATGTTATTATCTTAAATTTTATGTCTGTAAAAAAATTATATAAGTTTATCAGTGTTTTTTTAAAATCAAATTTATAAATAAATATAAATTAATTTATTTTGATTAATTAATAAATATGAATTAATTATTTAATTTTCTTATATTAATCATATTCATACTTTCAAGTTTAATATCTCTTATGGTAAAATAGAAAAAATCGTATCATCTATGCATTGATTTTGTGAAATGATAAATAATCATCTATATCTATTGTAGTTACGACATATAAATAAGAACAGAGGAAGAGATAACAATTAGATGTGAATTATTTAACTCTTCTTAGATTATGAATAATAATTAGTGTATGAATATATTGTGTACTATATGGTAACATTAACTATTGAAAATAATAAATCGCATAAAATATTTCAATTTATCTCAAACTTATAACGACATAGCTTTTGCTTTCACGTCTTTATCAAATTGCACACATAAATTTAATAATATCAATGTTGTTTTCCTTCAATTTTAACATAATAGAGAGTATATAAAGTTTTGCATTACTTCCAATTTATTTATCTATGAACCTAATTCTTGAAACTTTTGTGTTGTTTGGATTACGGAAATAGTTATTTCGAAATTATAGTTTTGAAGTTAGAATGATTAGATTTACTTTATCTTCATCTCTTAAGTAGAATAAAATTAAATCCAATCTTGAGGCAAAAATGTATTATGCAATTAATTATATATATAATCAAATAAAATATGAATATAATTTCAAATATAATACAATAATATCACACCTTAACCAATGAAACAAATAATTGTTGAAAAAGAAGGATGCTGACGATTGGGGAACATATCAAAGTAACAGGTCCAACGCGAGTTTACATCACTGCTGTAAAATTAGAGTCGCATTAGGATTAAACTAATTATGTTTATTAGGATTATATTTCGTCTGAAATTATATTATGATTAAAATTATAGCTGAATTGAGCCTGTTCCATTGACATATTTCAAACGTCAGCTTCCTTTTTTTTCAACAATAACCAAACTTAATATTGTAGGTAGGTGTAACTTCCCTACTTATGGATCAATAAGTAGATATATTTTAAAGAAAAAAAGAATAGTATTTTTTAATTTAAATTTTTAAGCGTAGAACAATCAATTATAATTTAATTAATCCGTATACAATGTATTAGGTCATTGTATAGACGGCCAGAATTAATAATATCTTACTAATTACTAGTGTACCTCAAATGAAACCTTTGGTGATCTTCATAAGTTAGTATAACTATCAAAGATTAATTTATTATTTTATTGGACCATTAGTAAGTTGGCAACAAGATAGTTTAATAAACAACTAAATATACGACAAAATTTCTCTTTTCTTAGCTTGATTTGGTTGGTCATCATCACCATTAATATATTGTTATTGTTAACATCCTTATATATAGTTATATGCCATATAGATTTTGACATTTATTAGAATATATATAGTTTCCTCTATCAACAAGCACGTTATTGAATTGTTTCTTATTATAAATGTAAATATAAATATAAAAGAGTTATTTGATTAAAAAATTAAATATTTATCGTTGTTAGTAATAATGAAGATGATTTGTAATGGTAATAGTTGACGCTAGTGGCTAGTAATAATGATTATAATGATCGTTATGAAAAAATGGAATTGATGTTATAGTGATTGACATGATGATATGTTTGATACTTAGTGATAAAAATTACGATGATAGAATTGGTTGATTTTACTAGTTGGCAGTATTGGTGCAATTGGCAACATATACCGGTGATTTTATTAGTTGATAGTAATAGTGACTAGTTGTCTTTTCAATGGAATATAGACTATAGTACCCTTTTATATATATATATATATATATATATATATATATATATATATATATATATATTAATGAATTGGGTTTAGGGTTGAATAGTTTTTTAAATTTTTTAATTGAAATTAAACACATCAGTTCCTCAAATTGAACACGTCTAGTAGATACCTACAAAATTTCAATGTCTATGAATATACTAAATTCTAAATTTTTATTTAGTACACTCGTAATTTTATGAAATAACTTACGAACACCTTATGAGTTGAAGATACATACAAATAGCTAATATACAATTTGTAAGTAGCTTTACAAGCTACTTTCTATTCTTCTATAAATAGAAAATGGACTCATATCATTTTATAAGAAAAAAATTAATTGGAAATAAATAAGATCTCAATCTCCCCAAACTTCTTATAATTGAAAAGAAAATTGACTCATATCATTTATTATTATTGTTTTATATATATAAATTAGCGGTGCAAAATTCAAACACGTTAAAAGTGACGTTGATCACCCCATGTTGGGGTTCATCACACGTATATGTTCAACTCACACTTTGTTATATCAATCAAAGTTATTAAATTATTTCTTATATAAATAAAATTATATGATAAAATGTGATTGCCTTATGAGATCTACTTTTCCAATTTTAAATCGGAGTTTAAAATTTTCCTCATTTTTATTTAAAAAATAAATCTTTATTGATGAGATTTTTAATTTATTTTTTTTAAAAAAAAAATTATGATTGGGAATTTATAACGGTTTTATTTACAATTTTATTTTAAAAATTTAAATTTTACTACCGATATCTTTTATAATTACTTAATAAGTGTATGTTTACATAGTCAACAAAGAGCTAATTTTTTATTTTTTTTTCAATTCACTCTTATTTACATATCTATAAGAAATTTCTTTTATTTACTTTAATTTTTTATGATATTATAAATAGATACAACATGAATGACATTTTAATCAAAATATCTATTTTCTTCTAGGAGTTACGTAGTGGGAGTTTTTTAAATTACTTTAATTTTCTATGATATTATTAAATAGATGGAATATGAGAAGTGTTTTAATCAGAATATCTATTTTCTTCTAGGAGTAATGTAGTATTTCTTTTTGGTTAGGATTGAAGCTAACTGGATATTTATTACAAATCAAAAGAAATAATAAAATAATATTTTAAAAAAGTATTTCTTAATTCACTAAAATTAACAAATAATTAAGAGGATTCTTTTGTTTTACAATCTAAGAGACTGGTTAACTAGAGCGGAGAGAGTACTCCAAAAGATGATATTCGTACAATTATATGAAGTTATACAAATATCAACTGAAATTTTGATATAAATATAACACTAATAATAATATCTTCAATATTATTTTGTAAATAGTGTCAGAAAAAAATAATAGATAAATAATTTTATTTTCGTCCGGTAAAAACAGATAATAAACCATTAGCACTACTAAACATAACTATTAATAAAAATAAGTATGAGACAAATATAGTATTTCCTCCGTCCAAATTTTACGTGACACCATTTTCTTTTTTGATCAGTTTCAAAAAGAATGTTACATTTTCTTATGTGGTAAATATTTAAAGGTATAATTCCTCTATTACTCTAGTTGATTCCATTTAATTTTAAAGAAAATACTTAAATATATTTATGAGGAGAGAGAAACGTAAATTTATTTTTTAAGGGTTATTTGATAAACATTTCAAAGTCTTCATTATTTTTAAACTTCGTACCCAATCAAATGTTGCCATATAAAATGAGACGGGAAAGTAACAAATCAATCATATTGAAACATAATAGAGAATATATAACAATAGCAATCACATATATTACAATATAATTCAAATAAAAGAAATAATAAGTACGTAATAATAAAATTGAAAGACGATCATATTATAATTGATACAAGTAATAAATCCAAGATAAGTATTAGTATATTTGTAAACTACCTAAAAATCATTAGAAATAAGAATAATTAATAATTTAAATATTTAAAAATATATATAAACATTTATGATAAAAAATAAATTTATTTTATTTAAAATATAAAATGTGTCATATAAATTAAATAGAAAAAAGTATATAATTTTAAAATTGATAATGAAACAATTAAAAAAGTTCGGTGATCAGTCTGAATCATAGAAAAGTTAGTGGACCCAAATGAGTTGACGACAGATAATCAATGGACTGAAGCTGCAAAAAGCTGTTTTTTTTTCGTTTTGTAGGGTTTTGTATATTTATTTCATTTTTGTTCTTATCTCACATGGTATCCACGACG
The DNA here is from genome assembly GCA_027705065.1 of Solanum peruvianum. Classification (NCBI taxonomy): domain Eukaryota; kingdom Viridiplantae; phylum Streptophyta; class Magnoliopsida; order Solanales; family Solanaceae; genus Solanum; species Solanum peruvianum. The sequence goes on along the minus strand of JAKWJD010001762.1, from coordinate 56,230,219 downwards.
AGAATTAGAATATCATATAGTCTTTTTTAGTTTTTCTTTTAACAACCAATAAGAATTTATTTATATTGGAGTGATATATATATTTTAAATTTTTAAATAGAGTTTTTTTTATTGAATTTACCTGTTGTTTTTTGTTCAAGGAGTTTTTATTCGAGTGGCAACTTTTTGGTGTGATTAAAATTTTTAGCGCAAATTTAAATTCAATTCAATTTCAATACGACTTTTTGGCATGAATATAAATTCAATTGAACTTTAATAGGAGTATCAAATACTAAATAAAAAACTAATAATAACTAAATCTTAGTATTATGATTTATTTTAAAAATATTAGTCTTTGATACGATATTTTAGAGTTTTTTGTGGTCTTAATGTAATTTATTTGATATTTATAGAAAATATATCAAAATATTAAATCTATGTCAAAGAATATAATTACAATTTATATAGTTTATTATTTTAATACAAACAAATAATTCAAATAATTTTAATTCTTTAGATGTTGCAACTTTGATTATTTCATCTTTAATTGAAATGCTCCTTTTTAGTAATTGAACAAAGAAAATTGTTTGTACACATTTTTATGTGTATAAGATATATATAGAATAAAATTAAGATAATTCAAAAAATGAATTTCATAATTTTTATAATATTTATACTTGAAGTCAATGAAATTATGATAATCATTTTACTAATAATATAATATTGAAATCAAATTTTAAATTATCAAATCATATCAAATAAATTTAGTATGACAATATTTTTCAAATATTTCAAAATTAAATTATCGAATCAAAATTTTCAAATACCGACTATTCACTATTTGAACAGCCTTTTTTTTTCAAACGTAGGAATCTCTGCACGTGATAATTTTACGCATGCATAAAGCAAAACTTTATTGCTGACATTTCAAAACTATAAATTTTTCACTTTTTTCAAATTTTTCTTAAAAAATATATTGAATTGATTATTTTGACTTTCTTCCATCAAGGTCAGATTGAAGTTTCTTACAAATTAATTAAAACATACCCAACTTATATGTTAATATTATTATGTGTATTTTTTTTTGAGAATTTTGATTTCTTTATTTAAAAATTGATAACATGACCAATTATAATTCGGTTACGTTATCAATTTATTTAATAAATTAATTAATTTAATTTTTTTCAAAATTATGATTTTTTTATTAAAAAAATTGATGACGTGATCGAATTATAATTGGTCACGTGTTAAAAATAATTTTGCAAAATAATTGTTAAAAAATAATGACATGAATGAGTCTTTTCTTTAATAAATAAATTACATAAATGAGTCAAACTTTTAACTGATGACATAAATGAATATTTTTAAAAGTTTAATGGTATATTTAAGCCTTTTCCCTTGAATATATGTAATGGGAACATGAGATATACAATTTATAAGTAAACGCGTTGATATTATGCTATCTTATTTATGAATTATGTTTCGATCATTTGATATGAACAAAAGAATTAAGAAAAAATTAATAATATTTATAAGTTGTGGGTGATATTTGCCTTTGTCATGTTTTCTTTTTTGTTAATATATTTATCTTAGCAATCTAATTTTTGGGCACATAATTATTATTAAACTGTTAACTTGTATATACCACCATCTACCCTTATATTATTAAACTGTTAACTTGCATATACCATCTACCCTTATTTGTCTACCTGACTAAATTAATACAATAAAATCATTCTTAACACCCCTTCCCTAGCCATTCACACTTATTTATCTGCGTTAATCTCCTCTAAATCTATATTTTGGTGACTTTTTTTTAATCACCAATCAAAAAGTTAATTTATTCAGTTGTATTCTATGATGTTATACATACTTATCCCTTTTAGATATATTCGTACGTATTTGCACGTTTTTTTATGTATTCGAGATTCTATAATTTTAATGTAGTTTGAAAAAAATAAGAATATGCAGCTCTTAACACAGTGAGATTGATGTAATTTTTACGATCTTTTATATATAAATCCTATAATTGTTTTACTATGTAAAAAGAGCAAAATTTAGGAATAGCAAACATAAAAATCATATTAATACTCTATAGCTACAGTTTTGCTATTTGTCTTCCATATCAAATGTTTGCTATGGGGCATCTGATTTGTATAAATCACAGACGTCTGATTCGCATCCATCTGATTTTATAGAAATATAACAATTGTATATGTATATCAGTTAGATAATGTTATATGTGTAACTATATATATATATATATATATATATATATTATATATATATATATATATATATATATATATATAATATATATATATATATATGATTGTATTTGTATATCTAAGTGAATCGAGTTAAAATATTTGTAGTTGTATATTAAATCTTTCACTGTCTCGATTTATCCAAACACAAATTATACATTGTATAATTTCTGTTTGTATAAAGCGAGACAGAGAAAAAGACAAAAGAGAATTGGCATGAATAGATTTGTATTTGCATAATTACAGGTGTATAGGACGAGAATATATATATATATATATATAAACGCAAACACAATTTAGACATTTGTATTCGTATAAAGTAAGAGAGGCAAGCTAGAAAGTGGCGAGCGAAATACAGTGGAAAAAGGCGAATGACAAAATTTTTTATTGCAAACTGGAACTAAATGAAACCATAGCTATAACATTTATTTTGAATCAGTAGTTTGCTATAATGCATAATTTTCCAATATAAAAAAGGATAAATGACAGAAATCTCACCTTTAAGTTTTCTCATTAGCATTATTCACTATTAGTTTTATAAATTCCCAAAATCTCTCATTTTCATGTATCAAAATTAATGTATCGGCGCATCAAGTTAATGTATCTCACTATCAAATTAACGTATCTCGGACATCAGATTAATGTATCTCACGAATCAGATTAGTGTATCATGTATAAAATGTAATGTATCTTACATAACAATTAATGTATCTCATGCATCAGATTAACTATTAGCGTATATTATTTTATCAGTTTGAGGGAGTTTTGTAATTATAAACTTATAAGAAACAAATGAAAATTTTACTTTAAAAGTATGTGATTTTTGTCCTTTGTCTATATAAAAATCACATATTGATTGGGCCAAATGATTAGTTGTTGGGCTAGTTTAAGTTTGGGCCAGATACATGTTATTGCTCTGTCTTTTCCAAGACGTGGCCCAAATCCAAGTCTGGCTGTGCTCTTATTTATGAAACACTTGAACTTTTTGACCATCTATTTTCTCCGTCTTTAACTTTCAGTAACTTTTGCAAATAGTTGCTATGATAAATTTAGTTATGCTAATAACTATACTTTATATATTTACAGGTTATAGCTATAGTTTAAGCTGTATAAGTTAACAGATTTTTATAATTCATGTGTGTATAATTTACGGGTATATGTGTATAATTTAATTATTTTTAATAAATTTGAAATAACAAATTTATACAATTACAAACATTAGTGTAAATAATTATACAAATTATATTACACATAATCAAAATTATACAACAGTTATACAAATTATATTATATAAAATTTCAAATTATACAAACGTACGAATTATACAAAACTAAAAATTGAGCTGTGTAATTATAGATAAAAGTAGGTCGCGAATTATAATTAAGGTAAACTATAGTTATCTAAACCAATTACTCCCTCCATTCACTATTAATTGTCATACTTTCTATTTTTAGAGTCAAACTATAAAAACTTTGACTAATATTTTACAATATATTTTTTCATCGTATTGATATGCAAAAATTGTAATGTATAGTACTTTTCATATCTTTTTTTGAATATCTAAATTTTTTATTTAAAACATTAATTAAGTAATTTAATTTAACTTTAAAAATTAGTCAAATTAACTTTCGAAAAGCATAACATAACAAATAAAATAAAGGAGAAAGTAACTAATATATATTTACTTATTCACATAATTTTCCCTTGATTTTTATCTCTCATAATAAATAATTTTTTTGCGGATATAAGTTCATATTTACATAATTTAATAACCACAAGTTTTTCCTGAATATGATTTCATTTGCTACTCTGGAATAATATATACGAGAATAAATATTGCCAACAGAAATCTATTGCACGAAATTAATAACTCTTTTAGTATACTGTTTACGATCATTGCAATAATTTAGGATCAAATATAAATTCGAAGAATCATTCTGAATTCACACGTGTATTTTATTCTTTTCTATGAAATTTAAAGGCGGAGAAACTTATGTATTGTATAAGTAAATTTTGCATCATTTTGAAAGATAAAGATAAGTTATATATCAGTTGAGCTTTAATAAAAATATCAAACATAGAAAATATCAGTCGCTACTAAGGAAAAATACACGATAAATTCTTGGCTATTGGACCTCATATAAAATTTATAAATAACTATATTTAAATTCAAATAATAAAAAAATAATTTTTTATTATGAAGTTATAATATTATAATATTTAACTACCGTCAGTAGTCATGATATTTTTTAGCTAGTTGGATGACATTTTTCTAGATAAAATTATTAATGAAGAAGATATTTTGAACCAAAAACGTATTAAAAGAGAAAAATTGACATATATTTTCAGACTTTTCTCAAAATATCTCTAAAATGTCAATTTTATCTTCTCTGTAACCACACTGTCGTTTTATTAATGATTTTCAACCTTGAGCCTTGAATATTTTGCATCCAATCACTTTCAAATTTCTCCATATGTATTGCTTTTAAAAAAAATAAACACAATCCCTTGATTTTTATTATTTGTTTAGACAAATTATGGATAAGGTCGATTTTTGAAGCGTCAAACTATAGTTAAAAGGTATAAATAAAAACGATAGAAAATATTTTACTAAAAGGAGTATGTATAGTTAAAGGATAAAATTTTAATTTTAAATTAATCTAATTTCAAATAATAAATTTTATATTATATTTGGCTAAACTTCAACTTCAACTAGAATGAATAATAAATGAGGATTTTTTTTGTAAATATCCATTACAATAAAGTTAATTATGCTTGATAGCTATAATTTACATATTTATGCGTTGTAGCTACAATTTAGGCTGCCTCGTTTGCATAATTCGCTAGTTTGTATATATAATTCGTAGGTGAGGCAGTATAATCAGCGATTATGTAATTCGTAGGTGAGTCAGTATAATCAGCGATTATGTTTGCATAATTGAACTATTTTTTTTATACATTCAAAATAATGAATTTATACAAACACAAAGATCTGAACTTTAGATAGTTATACAAATAGGGATTATATAAAATTACAATACAAAGATTATATAAATTTTGAATCATACAAATGCAAGAATTATACAAACTCAAAAATTCAACCCATGTAATTATCATTAAATGTTAATCGTGAATGACAGTTGACTAAAACTATAGTATATTTGTTTAACCATGTATTTCTCCATTAATTGCAATTCAGTATTTTACTGAAAATCTATTTTTTATTATATAATTTTATAGTGAACTAATTTAATAGAAAATAAATAAAAAATAATGTTCTATAGCATTAATTTCGTCTCCTTTAAATAATAACCATGAAATATGATTCTTGAGAACTAAACCAGCATAAAACTGGTCCCAATTCCCAATTGATTAAAACTCAATAATTTATGGTGGAGAATTTGAAAGACACTACGAAAAACAACAAAAAAAAATTGTCTTTTTCTTTGCCTCAACATAAACGTGGATGGCTTTTTAATTTGATTCTCAGTCAATTTATAAATATTTTTTTCTTCTCCAAAATTGTATTTTTATTTTAGGTTTTTAAATCTCATCATTCAGCATAATGATTGGGTTTTGCTAACCAACATATATATATATATATATATATATTTGATTATTGGCATTAACAAGTGAAAATAATATCTTCTTTTATTCTTTTCAATATCTTTCGAAAAAGGTGAACGAACTATTTCAACTTCATAAAATGAAACTTTTGTAATATAAGGAGACGATTTACTCCAATAATCAGCATCTTATACTTAGGTTGCCTAATTTAAGCACAAATCTGAGACTTGAAATTTCAACCTTGTTTCTGTTCTAAAGTTTGATGGGATAAAGTTTTATGTAAAGATAAATTCTATCTTGAATATTTTAAATTTACAGGACAAATGATTATTTTACAAGGAAAAATTAGGTATCTAAAAATTTAGAACATTTGAATTAGTTATAAAAATTTCTCCTTTCCTTTTCTCTTTCTTAACATCAAAATACATCAATCCACTCCTATTAAATATATACAAATTTTGTTTGTATACAATGTATTTGATACAAATATTATTATTCATACATAATTCCAATTATTACGAACCTAGATCTATATAAACCTAGTTATAGTTAGTTTTTGATGCATAACTTATATAGTGAAGAAGCAATGTGTTTGCAAGTTTGAAAAAATCTAAGTCATTATATATAATTCAGAAATCTTTTCAGATGAGATGTAATTTAATTAGTTTTTTTATGTGTAGGATCACTTTTTTAACCTAAACCAATAGTTATAACGCTTATATTATTGAAGCTAGTATACTTTTATATTTTTCTCCGTTATATCACCCGTAAATAACACGATTGATTCTGTATTGAATATCTTCAACTTGCTGAATAGATGACTATTTTTATTAAACATAATCGATTTTAGTTCTCCTAAAGATGTTGGACAAACGGTGACTAACAACTTAACTTTAATGTACCGTCAAATGATAACTATTGTTCCCCTCCAAATGATCGATAAATTCTTACGCATAATTTCTCACCCGTCCATCAATAAAAACATCGTTTTCCTTACAAAATTTGTCCATTCACAAATATCCCTACAAAATATGACTTGTACCACATGGTATTCCACTAAACCAATAGAGTTTCATTCATTACATGGCATACTATATAAGTTAATAGAGTTCCACTCGTATCATGTAAAAAAATAAATTTACTTTTAATTTTTCCAATTTATTTTATTTCCCTTAGAATTTAAAAACGATTTCACTAAAGAACATAGAACCTCTTTCCCTTAGTAGTACTTATGTATTTTGTAAAATCATTCTAAGGAAATGGAGATGAGAAAAAGGGTATCTATGTTTTTCAGTGAACTTGTTTCTAAATTCTACAAAAAATAAAGAAAATTGAGAGAAATTAGGGATAAATTTATTAGTTTACGTGGCATGAGTGGAACTCTATTGACTTATGTGGCATGCCATATGACATTCACTTGGTATTTAAATGACATTTAACCAATTCTGTTAATGAAAAAAGTATTTTTAACCTTATAATTTAATGATAAAAATATATTTAAATCAAAATATACTTTAAGGATATATTTAAACTACTTCTAGTTGAAAACTCTTTTCCATAAATTACTATTATTTAATAGAAATTTTTTGAGAGTAACGTGGGGTGGGGTGGGTACTGTGTTAACATGTGATAATTTAAAAATTTCCTTAAAAGGTGCGACAGATAATTATAAATTGATTCTCTCTCATTAATGTTGTTTCTCTCACCTATTAATTATATAACATTATATAATATATATTAGTTAATAAGATATAATTAATAAACTTATAAACTAACACTTCTCTGTTAATACATGTAATTAAAATGTTGTAAGTAGTAATATAAAAAAAGGTAGATTTAAAAGTTGTAATATTAACCCTTAAATAGAGATGTGTGTGATTTTTCTTTAATAAAAATATTAGTTACCTAAAGAAAAATATATATACCTAAATTAATCATCAAAAATACCATATTTTTATTAATATTGTCAAGAATATTAGTTGGAAATTAAAATAATTGAGCATCTCAATAAAATTAGTAGTATAAAATAAAATTTTAATAAAAAGTCTTAAGTATATGTAAATACACAAAAATAAAAATAAAAATAAAATTAAGAGTTATATTTTTTATTTTTATATATACTTGTTGCTTTTAATGTAGTATTTTTAGATGATATAATAAGGCCTTATTTAATCTTATATAGTAATATAAAATTAAATATTTGATGTCCTAAAGTCAATATTTTACTAGCTTTAGATCTAATTAATGAGTACTTGCTATCGTTTTAACGATAAAATTTAATTTTATAGTTTTTATGAGAGCAAATTATTACATTACATCTAATTGAATATTACTTGTTAAGTTCTCCTGTTCAGATAAAATAAATTAGATTAAAACCGTATAATTCAAAATATATTTGGTAGATTCATCATAGGGAAGAGCAAAAGAATTTCTTAAAATGTGTTGTCTAATTGTGCAATGCAATAGAAAATTATTTTAAAAAAATAATAACACAAAACCTAAAGTGGAAAAATCTATGATAATTAATAGTGCCCATAAGAGTACACAATGAATTTCAAAGTCTCACAAAAATTAGTATGAATTTCTTAGAAAAAGACAACTATGAACTTGTCTTTTTCTTTGCCACAACAAAACCGTGGAAAGCTATTATTTTTAATTAAAAGGAAGAAAATTAAAAGTATTTTCAATCTAATTAATTTGATTAATCATTGGACTTACTTAATCTATAATTACAAGTTATAATCACTAATTTACTATTAACCAAACAAAAGACCCATAAATCTCAATTTATTCTTCTCAGGATCGGGATAATATCTGGCTTAGTTAAAAATTTTGTTTCTCCAAATAAAGATTTTTTATTATTCTCTATAATAAATATTTATTCTTCTCCAAAAATTGTATTTTTATTTTGTTTTTAAATTACATTATTTTAACACTATAATGAAAGTAGCTTTTAACGGTAATAAATATATATATATATTAACAAAAAATATTAAATTTTTTATCGGTATTAATTAATTATTATTAAATTTAATAATGCTATAAAAGTTAGGGACATTTACTGAGAGAGAGTGTTAATTGATATAAAAGATATTTTTAATATAGTGTGGATTTTATTGGAAATTAGGTCAATGTCCTCTCTTTTTGCTTTTTGTAAATTTACAATTAAATAAATAGACTGTAACATGATCTGTTAAACTCCTAATTTATTTATTTTTTAAAGTGGAAAACCCATTAAATTAACGTTTTTCATGTTATACTTTTCAAGATTGTAAATTTTCAACTTTCGTCCCCATTAATTGTATCATTGATGAGCAAAAACTTAGCATTTGAGTTTGACACTCCAAACAACTTTATGGGTGTGTTTGATGGGAAGAAGGATATTTATTATGAAGAACAAATGTTATTTTTTGTGTTTGGTAAATAATTTATAAGTTAAAAAGATATTATCTAAAAAAATGTTTATATGCTTCGTATTTATTTCTTTACAAGAATCTATTTTTCCATTATTAAGAAAATATATTAAAGCTTCGTATTCATTTCTTTAAAAGAGTCTATTCTTGTATATCTAGAGAAATCATCTATAAATGTCTTTTGACACCTCTAATCATGTTTGTTTCAAGTCTCATAAAAATTAGTATGGATTTACTCGAATAATTCAGCATTGTTATTCTTAGTCAATTGCTTAATTAGTTTAACCACAAATCTTACCATTAAAATTAAAACTTTGTTTCTGCGCTTAAGTTTTGTTGAAAGAAAGAACTTCTATATCTCCATTGATGGAGCTTGAAGGAGAAACAGAAGAAGAAGTGAAGAAGAAGTGATCGTACTCTTCTTATGTGTTTATTGAGTGAAAATGGTGTAAAACCATGAATGTTAAAGTACTCTACAATTGAGTCTGCACCACTATATATATACATTACAAACTCAATTAACTAACTAATCTACAACTAACTAATGGAAATGTAAGTTGTTATGTAACTAACTAATTGAAATGTAACTAACTAATTGAAGTGTACATATAAATCTCAATACCCCCCCTCAAGTTGGAGGTGCAGCAAGCAGATCCAACTTGCTGAGAATTGCTGAATGCTTCACTCCAGTGAGAGCTTTTGTTAGAACATCAGCAAGCTGTTCACCAGTTCCAATATGATGTAATGAAATCAACCCTTCTTGAAGCTTAGCTCGCACAAAATGGCAATCGACTTCAATATGCTTTGTCCTCTCATGGAATACAGGATTCTTGGCAATTTGCAATGCTGACTGGCTATCACAGAAAACAGGAAAAGGACTAGCACAAGGCACAGTTAGCTCCTCAAACAACCTGCTTAGCCATACCAATTCCCCTACTACCTTTCTAATGGATCTGTATTCAGCTTCAGCTGAAGAAAGAGATATAGTCTCTTGTTTCTTTGATTTCCAGCTGATAGGACTTGTTCCCAACAATACAATGTAACCAGTAACTGATCTTCTTGAATCAGGACATGATGCCCAGTCTGAGTCACAAAAAGCTTGTACCTTGTAGTCATTAGTAGAAGACATGAGCAACCCCAAAGTTGGATCTTTCTTTAGATATCTAAGTAGATGATATGCAGCCTGCAAATGAGGCTCCCTAGGTTCCTGCATAAACTGACTCAGATGTTGTACTCCATATGCAATATCTAATCTTGTATTGGTGAGAAAATTTAACTTTCCAATCAACTTTCTATATGACTTAGGATTGTCCAAAAGTTTCCCTTCATTGGCTTTGAGCTTGATGGTAGAGTCAAGAGGAGAAGCAAGACTAGAGTATGTTGTGCAGTTATACTCTTTGAGAAGATCAAGCACAAATTTTCTCTGGGAGATAAGCATTCCAGCTTCTGTATATAGTATTTCCAGGCCCAAAAAATAGTGTAGCTTTCCTAAATCCTTTATTTTGAATTGGTTATGAAGATAGTTCTTAACTGATCAATCTCCTCAGCATCATTTCAGTAAGTAGAATATCATCTACATACACAGCTATAAACACAGTGGAAGTGCCTTGTTTTCTATAGAACAAAGAATAGTCATTCAAGGAGTTATTATATCCCCTAGACTTTAAAGCATCAGACAATTTAGCATACCATTGTCTGCTGGCCTGTTTTAAACCATAGAGGGACTTATTGAGTTTACAAACCATGCCTCTTGTAGTTACATTCAAGCCCTGTGGAACATCCATGTATACTTCTTCATGCAATTCTCCATGAAGAAAGGCATTGTTGACATCCAACTGGTATACATTCCAGTGTTTCCTTACAGCAGTGGCTACCAAAACTCTTACAGTTGTCATCTTGATGACTGGAGAGAAAGTCTCTGTATAATCTACCCCATAATGCTGAGTGTAACCCTTCACAACTAGCCTTGCTTTATACCTTTCTATGCTCCCATCAGCTTTATGTTTTATCTTATAAACCCATCTACATCCAACAGCCTTTTTACCAGCAGGAAGAGTCATAAGTTCCCAAGTATCATTGTCATGTAGTGCAGTTAACTCTTGTGTCATTGCATCTTGCCAAGCAGGGTTCATTGCAGCCTCATTAAATGATGATGGTTCACAATCATGTGACACACTCAGAATAAGTGACTGACTATCAGGATACAAGGATGTAGAAGCTATATGATGGTGATGTGAAAAAGATGCATGTAGAGAGGTCATGTAGTCCTTAAGATAAATTGGAGGTTTATGAACTCTAGTAGACTTTCTGATAGTAGGATCATACTCTGATGGTGTGGGATTTGGTAAAGGTGAAGTAGTCACAATGGGATCACATTGTTCAGGTTCTGAAGAGTTGAGATCAATATCATTATCATCAAGAAAAACACTATCAAGCTTAGAACTTGAAGAAGGACTGCTGGTAGACAAATTGTTGATCTTAGAAAAAGGAAATACTGTTTCATGGAACACAACATCTCTAGAAATATGTACTTTATTGCTGCTCAAACTTAACACCTTGTAACCTTTAACTCCAAAAGGATAACCTAGGAATACATGAGGTGTAGCTCTAGGTTCAAATTTTGTTCTGTGATGTTTGTGTGTAGTGGGAAAGCAGAGACAGCCAAAACTTCTCATGTGAGAATATTGAGGCTCTTGATTATACAATATAGTAAAAGGACATTTGTTGTGAAGAAAGGTAGAAGGAAGTCTATTGATTATATATGTGGCAGTAAGTATGCATTCCCCCCAATACTTAATGGGCAACTTGGATTGGAAAAGAAGAGCTCTAGCTGTTTCTAAAAGATACTTATGTTTTCTCTCTACCACCCCATTTTGTTGTGGTGTATATGGGCAAGATTTCTGATGCAATATTCCTTTAGATTGGAAATAAAGCACAGATTCTTGATTCACAAACTCAAGACCATTATCTGATCTTATTGCTTGAACACTTGTTTTAACTGATTCTCTACCATATTGACAAAAGAATTTATAATGTGTAAGGCATTACTCTTACAACTTAACAAATGTGTCCATGTGGTTCTACTAAAGTCATCAACCAGTGTAATGAAGTATTTATAATTGTCATGAGTAGACACATGATAAGGACCCCATAAGTCGATATGCAGAAGCTCAAACACTCTTGATGTATTATGAGTCTTAGGTGGAAAAGATAGTCTAGTCTGCCTGGCCATAGGGCAAATACTGCAGGTAAAAGACTGTTTAGATGAAAAGTTTACAGGAATGGATGTAATTCCTTTCATTTTTATAAAAGGCACATGCCCAAGTCTAAAATGCCACAACAAATCATCACAAGAACTATGAGATAAAGAAGGTATAGAATCAGCTAGTACATTATTTGTGCTACTAGGAATAGTGTTCTTTACAGCTGACTTAGTATTTTGAGAATTGAATGAAGGCTTACAAGGATGACATATGGTACTACAAGAATGAGAAAAACATTTACAATGAGAGCCTATCCTATTGTTATGAGAAGAACAAGGTATTGAGGATGAGACCTGTGAAGAGAGGCTACTGTCCTTTTTCTTTTTTAAACAGTCTGAGCAAAGGAAGTACAATCCATCTTGTTCTTTACCAATCTCCAGAGGCCTCTTCATTGAAGGGCCCTGCAAGGTACAAGATGAATTAGAGAAAGATGCAGTACAACTGAGATGTAGAGACAAGGAACTAATGGAAATCAAATTGTACTTAAAGGAAGGGATAAAAAGAACTCTGAACAATGTGATTATGTCATTGATTCTAACATCTCCAACTTTGGTGACCTTAACTTTGTATCCATTTGGCAATTTGACTAAAAGTGGATATGGTAAATCAGTAATATTTGAGAGATGGCTGATATTAAAAGTCATGTGATGTGTAGCTCCTGAATCTAGTATCCATAAATCAGTCCTTGATTTGAGACAGCCACACGACAGTTTATCAAAATCAATGGATGAGTTGCAAGCTATCATACCTGCAAAGTTTGCAGCTCCACAAGTTGCTTGTTCCTCAGAATCAGTATTTTCAGGCTGCTCTAATTGAATGTGCTGTAACAAGCTAATAAGCTGTCCACATTGTTCATTGGTGAGGTTAGCAGTACAGGCTGCATGAACATCAGTTTTTCCCATTGAAGAATCTGCAAAAGTATTAGCTGCCACTCCTTTACCTCTAGCTTGTACCCTTTGATGTTGACCATTGTTGTATCTTTGCTGATTAACACCCTGTCCATTAGGATAACCATGTAACTTGTAACATTTATCAATGATATGCCCTGATCTTTTGCAGTGTTCACAAAAAGGTCTAGGCCTATTATTTGCAGGATAACTGTTTGGTGCATAGTTTGTTCTAAACACTCTTCCTCCTGTTGAGTTTGATGAACCAGCATTAGTAGAATTTGATCTCCCACATGATGAATTAGATGAACCAACACGTACGGAAGAATTCATTGAACTTCCTTCAGCAAACATTTGACTGTGTGGTTTAAACTCCCTTTGTTTCTCTTCTTGTACAAGTAATGCAAAGGCTTGGGCCATGGATGGTAGTGGATTCATCATCAAAATACTACCTCTAATAACAGTATAGACCTCATTAAGCCCCATTAAAAATTGGATCAACCTTCGATCTTGTTCAGCCTTATGCATAATCTCTTTACCTCCACAACTACAAGCACAACTACATTGGTTCTTGATACTCATATTACTTAGTTCTTCCCAGAGTTTCTTCATCCTAGTATAGTACACAGTGATGTCAAGAACTCCCTGACTTAGATCATTGATATCCCTTTGGATTTGAAACAATTTGGCACCATTTGTTTGATCATATCGATCTTCTAACTCTTTCCATAACTCTACTGCATCAGAAACATACTCAACACTATCTGCAATATCTTTGCTAAGAGAATTAAGGATCCAAGATACTACCATGTTATCACATCTCTCCCATTGCCAATATTGTGGAGAGGTTGAAGAAGGGCGTTTGAATTCTCCAGTAATGAATCCTAATTTGTTCTTCACAGACAATGATCTCATCACACCTCGTCGCCATGATCTATAACCAATTCCTTCAAAAATTACTGGAACTAAGAGCAGACTTGGATTGTCAGATGGATGTATATAGAGAGGGTTACTAATATCAATCGTATTCCCTCCTGTTCCTGATGTGGAAGCTTGGCCAGAAGCAGTCTCAACCATGATGAAATCGATTCACAGGAAACAATTACAGAACACTTAAAGAAATCAACAAGAACAATAACAGAACACACTGAAATCAACAAGAACAATAACAGAACACACTGAAATCAACCTTCAGAGATGTGCGCAGATGTCGATATGAAGACGAACTTGAAGATGAACTCGATTGTCTTCAGAGAGACGATTTTAATTGACAACAAGAACAGTGATCTACACCCGCTCTGATACCATGTTGAAAGAAAGAACTTCTATATCTCCATTGATGGAGCTTGAAGGAGAAACAGAAGAAGAAGTGAAGAAGAAGTGATCGTACTCTTCTTATGTGTTTATTGAGTGAAAATGGTGTAAAACCATGAATGTTAAAGTACTCTACAATTGAGTCTGCACCACTATATATATACATTACAAACTCAATTAACTAACTAATCTACAACTAACTAATGGAAATGTAAGTTGTTATGTAACTAACTAATTGAAATGTAACTAACTAATTGAAGTGTACATATAAATCTCAATAAGTTTAATTGAATAAAATCTGATATGATATGATTAAGCCTGATTTGTAAAATAAAAATAAAAATAAAGATAAAATTTATTTTGATCAATATCTCAAACTTATTAGACAAATGACTGTTTTTTTTAATCGTCCATACAATAATATAAATAAATTCTATCATGTATATCTCGAATTTATTGGATAAATGACTCTTTTTTTAATCACTCGTACACAATATACATAGATTCTATCTTAATTAATATCTCAAGCTTATTAAATTGGTGACTGTTTTTTTATTATGTGTACACAATAGATAGATTCTATCTTAATTAATATCTCAAGCTTATTAAATTGGTGACTGTTTTTTTATTATGTGTACACAATATAGATATATTCTATCTTAATTAATATCTCAAACTTATTAGATAGATGACTGTTTTTTTTAATCATCCGTACAATAATATAACTAAGTTCTATCATGTATATCTCAAATTTATTGAACAAATAACTCTTTTTTTAATCATTCGTACACAATATACATAGATTCTATCTTAATTAATATCTCAAGCTTATTAAATTGGTGACTGTTTTTTTATTATCTGTACACAATATAAATACATTTTATCTTGAATATCTCAAACTTACCGAACAAATCATTTTTCTTTATAGTATCTTTACATTTTTGTTCTATCTAAATATCTTATTTTTGTTCTTTAGCGGTTACCTAATCTAGTCCTTCATGTGGACATGTAAGTTCAGAAATGCGATGCCTTTTTTTTAAAAAAAAAAAATCTTTTTTATGTAAGTTTATGATTATTTTACTCAGTTCTATTAACAGAAGATTATAGGAATCACAACAATTTCTTCTTGTTCTATTAATTCTATCGGTTTAAGTTTTGGTGATCAGAGTAGCAAAACCCTTACTATAACTACTTAGGGCCGGCCGGATCTATGCAGTAAAAAATTAAATAAAAGTATTAAAAATACCATTCAGCTTTAATTTATTAGTTGATTATGTCTTATCGTAAAAAAAAAGTTATTTTTATTCTTATCGTTACTAATTTCATCATTTATGCTTCTATGTTCGACATAAATCCCCAAATGAACTTACACTAACCCAAATCTTAAAAAACGACCTATTCTCCCTTTTAAACCCATGCCCCGACCCGTCTAGCATATAACCTATTCCCCTTTTACCCATTCCCATTTAACAATTGTTTCTCTCAAAAGATGAACTCATTGAAATATTAATATGACTTATGATCATTGGTGGACCTAACTTGGTTCAGCGACATTCCTTCGTCGAAAAATTATATAGTAATTAAATTTTAGTTTTATAAAATATAAATACATGAATTAACACTTCTTGAAACAAGTTGAAGGTTCAGTCTATTGGTTAAAGGCTTATAAACATTATATGAGATTGTGTATTCAAGCTCTACTAGCCTATTTATAATTTTATTTCACCTACTCACTTTGTTCTAATTTATGTATAATCTTTTTTTTAATAAAATAATTTATTATTACAAAAATATTTACGTCCCTTTCTTTCCTAAATTCATGGTGATATACAAAACTCTAGAAATAACACATGCCATGTGAACAATAAAACAAGATTCAATGATAAATGGTGGACTCTATCTAATATTTCAAAACTATAATTTCTACTTGTCGATATATTTAGAAAAAAAATTAATAATCATTTATTTTTTAAATTATTATTAAAAAATAATATTAAATATTAATTAATATGAGCTTATAGTACAATCCTTATATCAATTATTATTATCTTTTAAGAATCATATTATTTACAATGAATAAACAATATAATCGAACAATATAATATCAGTGTGATAAATAAAAGTGTAAGACGAGTCCATAACAACTTTTCGTACAAAATCTGGCTGTCAACTTTAAATTCTTCATAGGGTACAAACAAAGAAATCTATTTGGACCAGCTTGTTGAGAAATAATAGATTTTTGCGTTTAGATTTAATATACAATTGGTATTACTCTAATAACATAATAAAATAAATTCAGTTATTTAATCGATATTCGAATTATTTAACAAAAAGAATTACTGTCTTTTGTAGTTAGATAAATTGAGTTTCTGAGTATTTAGAGATATAGAGAGATTCCATCCATATTTTTAAATTATTAATTTTTTAGAACATTTATGTATTCCGATAATTATTATTGAATTTGTGAACTCTTATGAAGAAGAAAGAAAATACAGAAACAGAGATCTAGGAAGAATCTAGAAGCAAGCTACATTACAATTTCTATTATGAACTTTTTCATTGTATATTTTTACTTCAGCATCTCTATACATGGAGAATTATATTTGCTGTTAGTTTGTTACAAACTAACTTTACAACTAACAGTGATAGCATAACATAATCATAACAGAAAAATGGAAAGCATGTTACTCTAACTAACATTTGAACTGACCAATCATAATACTACACCTCATCATATCTATATATCAATACACCCCCTCAAACTGAAGGGTGAAAGACATCTAACACACCAAGTTTGGTCATGAGGAGATGATGTTGATTGGCCCCTAGCCCTTTTGTCAAGATATCAGCAGGCTGCATGGTAGTGGACAAATGTTGAATATCAATGAACCCTGACTTCACTTTTTCTCGAATGAAATGACAGTCAACATCGATGTGCTTCGTACGCTCATGAAAAACTGAATTTTCAGCTATTTGGATGGCTGATTTGCTGTATGTGAATACTGAAATTGGAGTGGCACCTGGAAAGTGTAGTTCATTCAGTAATCCTGCTAACCAGATCAGTTCAGCAACAAGGGCTGCCAGACTTCTATACTCTGCCTCAGCTGAACTCCTACTTACTGTCGGCTACTTCTTTGATTTCCATGAAATAAGAGAATCTCCAAGTTTTACCATGTATCCAGTTATTGATCTTCTTGTGTTTGGGCATGACGCCCAGTCTGAGTCACAACATCCTGTGAGTTTTGTAACACCAGTCCCTCTTCTAAGAATTACTCCAAGTCCTGAAGATTTTTAATATATCTTACTACCCTTAATGCTGCCTCCCAGTGTGAAACCTTAGGGTGTTGCATGAATTGACTCAGAACCTGAACACTGAAATAAATGTCAGGTCTGATAATTGTCAAATACAACAATTTACCAATCAATCTTTGTTATGCTGTTATATTCTCTAGCTCTGCATCATTAGATCCACCAGTGTGTTAATCAAACTCTACACTAGTTAATTTTTGGTTGAACTCTAAAGGAGTGCTTACAGTCTTTGCTCCACTTAGTCCGGTCTCTGAAATAAGTTGTAAAGCATACTTTCTTTGATTCAATAATAACCCTTCTTTGGACTTCAAGATTTCAATCCCCAAAAACTATCTAAGCGTATTTACTTGTGCAACGTTGACACATTTGAAGTTATCGAGGTGTATTGTTATGATTCTTGATAGTAACCGATTTCCTAAACTTGTTAGTATTCAGTTAGAAGAAGTTGCAATTGACAGGCCAAAACAAACTACTCTTATTCTGCCAATGCTCGAGACGTTGGAGTTGAAATATTGTGATGATGTTGATTATGTTCGTATTGTTTCTCCGAAGCTTGTGAACTTGTCAATGCTTAGTACCTATGCAATAACATTTCAGTGTTTTAATATGAACCCGATAATTAGAAAGATTAATGTCACGACCCAAAAATGGACGTGATGGCACTCGTCTTATCCTACCAAGACAAGTCAGCCTAAAACTCAACCATTACAATAAGTGCGGAAATAAAATATAAGTAACTTAATAAAACCCCCAAAACCTGGTAGTCACTTGTACAGGCCTCTAAAATATTACAATTGATTCAAATGAAAACTCAAGTCTCAAATGAACTTGTTTCTAGAATAGAACAAGATCATAATTAAGGTGAAGAAAGTATGCTGAGATGGAAACAACTACCTCACAAATCTCCAAGAAGCCTGGGAAAAGAAGAGAATGACAAGTACAACAAAAATCCAGGCTCATAACCTACAAAAAAATTTGTAGAAGCAAGGGGTGAGTACCAAAGGACACGGTACTCAGCAAGTAAACCTTTAAACACAGGCTAAGAGGATGAAATACGGGTACTCCTACCACCCTCAACCGAACCTCTACAACTACAACCTGCATTAAAATCAATCCAACCTAACAGCTCACAGTTTACATAACATGTAGCTCGACAACAACACTTAGACAAATCACATATCCTCAACAACAACACTTTCACAAATTACATATCCTCAACAACAATACTTCAACAAATTACATATCCGCAATAACAAGCTCAATATTGATCAATCACAAATTCAATAGAAAGGCAATCAGAACATCAGCAAAACAAGATATCAAGTTCACTAATGATAAGTATGTGCAATGCAATGGAATGCAATATCAAGTATAATGATGCATGTCTGACCTAGTGATACACACCCGCTGTCTCTCAGTCCGGGACCCATGGGGGGACATATTTGTCCATGCATCTGTCGCGGCTTACGACATGACCCTCGATAATAGTAACCATCGCGGTGCGCGATACGTCCCTCGAAATGGTACATCCTCTTTAACTTCTCATTCTTTCTCAATGCACATAACACTTGTCACAACCATGTCTTAAAATAATGCAAATGACATGTTCACACAAATAAAGAGGACATGACCACTTTCATAACACTGCACAATTCACAACAACATCAACAATGATTCAACAAACTTTTCAAACCATTCTTTATTATCAACACATCACACACAAGCAATTATTCACATTGCCTTTTATTACCCTTTGTTTTCATCATTAGAATTGATCCATGTGGACAAGTCAATCCATCACCAATCCCGTTACTCCCAAACATATACCACAAGGAAATACACGCATTTCATACACTTAACAAGAGTTTAGAAATCCACTTGCCTCAAATAGTCGAACAATGACTCCAAAACTTGAGTCTTCCTCTTTTGGTTGACTTCCAAACCAATAAAATCTATTCAAATAAATAACCACGATATGATTTCGAAACTAACAACATTCATATTGCTATATCTCTAGCTTAGACCCAAAACTCATCCAAATTTATAATAAAATTTCTAAATCTTTATTCCAACCAATTGATCAAATCTCATATTTTCTGAATTTCAAGTTTAGGGTTAAATCTTAATTCTCCGAATAACATAATTATAATGATTTTTATATATCATAATGCACCCACTATTTAACACATATCTCAATATATCAAAACTTGAATCCTAATATGATAATCAAACGAAAATAATTAAAGCCGAAACTAACTGCCCAACACATCAATGGCGGACTACAAAACTATCTGCTGAAACCACTTATTTTCAATGTTCCAATTCATATTTATCGTTCCACTATTAATAATCCTAATATTGGAGTAATCATTGTCCAATGATTAGGACTAATCATTGTCCAATGATTGAACCATAATACTTATACACATTTATAACCCCAAGTTCACATATTAGTATAAATTATACACGTTTTAACCTAAAAATCTATTCCTAGTTACACAAAAATTTAATAGAAAGGATAAGAATAATTACTTTGATATCTCGAGATAAAAATATCGTGGTTTCTCCTCCTTTTTCCTTTTCTTTTCTCCCTTTCTTTTCTTTTCTTATCTGCGTATTTTATTTCCACAGATCGTTCCTTTTTTTTTTCTCATAAGCCGCGTGCGGCTTCAACCATTTTGGGCACTTTGCCCCCTTTTTTTTTTTTTTTCTCTTTTCATTATTCTTAGCAACAAAATAATCCTTTATTAAATCTAAAAATTATGTCACTTATTCTTATAAGTCATATAAATTATTTACAAAATCTACTAAAAAGGTTAATATAATAATGCTGGTTAAAATTTCTAAAACGACTAAGAGGATCATTACAATTAAGCATCTCTTTTTGGATGGATCATCCTTAAAGGTGAGAATATCGCGTTCTGTTTTGTTTTCAATTTGCAGTGTTTTAATTTTTGATATAGCGATTAATCCTTTTATTTCTCTTGCAGAACTTAGGGTCGGTTTGTCCGTCGGATAAGCTTGACGTATTACTAAACTTGCAAAGCCTGAAGATTTGTGATTTGAAGATTTCTGTTAGACGTATTATATGTGCACTTTGCCTACTCCGGAATTCTCCTAACCTTGTTGAACTTGACATAGATGAAGTTGTAAAGGTAAGACTACCTCGACTACACACAGCTCCGGGGTTTTAACATTATCTGTTTTCAGTTGTGCGACAATAACCCTTGGGAATTTCTCGTATATTAAATACTTGTACATGTAAACACTTAACTTGTGTGCTACATTTTTTTAGGTTGATAAAACAGTGTATCACACAACAGAACTGTTTGATTACTTGTCTAAAGCAGAAAAAAAAAGTGAGTGAAGCTCTGAAGCTGATTCGAACAGTGAGGATAGGTAAATTCAAGGGTACAGTTACTGAAATGTACTTAGCACCCAGCTCATCAAAATCATTTTAACAAATTTGCACATCCTCAACTACAAACTCAATATTCAACAATCACAACTTTCACAAAAAGACACTCACAATATCAGCAACACACAAGATCAAGTTCGGCAAATAGAGATAATCAAATATCAAATACTTTTCAACCACCAATAAAACACATAATCATTAAGAATGAAGGATGTCATGTGATGCAATGCAATATGACACCATGAAGTGATATGCCTCAGAATATCAATTTCTCTCTCAATCGTATATACATGATACTCCAAACAACTTTATGGGTGTGTTTGATAGGAAGAAGAGAACAAGTTGTTGTCTTAGTTATAAAATTTATTTTTCCTATTTTACAGTGTTTTTTTTCATAATTAAGGAAATATATTTCGCATTTATTTCTTAAAACAATCTTTGTATATCTGGATAAATCATCTATAAATGTATTTGACATCTAATCATGTTTGTTTCAAGTCTCATAAAAATTAATATTTATTTAATCCAATAATCCAGGATTGTTATTCTTAGGCAATTGCTTAGTTTAACCACAAATCTTACAATTAAAATTAAGACCTTGTTTTTGGACTAAAGTTGAATTGAAAATAATCTGATATCATATGATTAAGCCTGATTTGCAAAAGAAAATAAAATAAAGATAAATTATATTTTGAATATCTCAAACTTGTTAAATAAATATTTTTTTTTAAAAAAAAATTATTCGTACAACAATATAAATAAATTTTATCATGTATATCTCAAATTTACTGGACAAATCACTCTTTTTTTAGCTTTCATACACAATATAAATAGATTTTATCCCAAAATTTTAAACTTACTAGACTGATAATTTTTTTTTCAATCATCCGTAGAATATTAATGAAGTCTCTTTTGAATATCTTAATCTTACCAAAAAATTATTGTTCTTTATCGAATATATACATTTTTGTTCTATCTAAATATCTCATTTTTGTTCTTTAGTGTTTACCTAATCTAGTTCTTCATGTGGAGATGTAAAGTTAGAAATGCGATGCTTTTTTTTTTTTTTATCTTTATTTAATGTAAGTTTATGATTATTTTACTCACTTCTATTAATAGCGTCCACAAGAATGCACTATGAATTTCAAGTCTCATAAAAATTAGTATGGATTTATTAGAAAAAAGACAACTATGAACTTTGTCTTTTTCTTTGCCACAACAAAAACGTGGACAACTATTAATTTTAATTAAAAAGAAGAAAGGTTAAATATTTTTTCGATCTGTTTAATTTGATTCATCATTGGACTTAGTCAATCTATAATTACAAGGTATAATCTCTAATTCACTATTAACAAAACAAAAGACCCACGAGTCTTAATTTATTCTTCTCGGAAATCGCGATAATATTTGCGATAGTTCAACATTATGATTCTCCAAATAATTTTTTTTTTATTGTTCTCTATCTTTGGTAATGATGTTTTACAAGTTCATTCACACAATAATCTTAGACTTAGTATTTGAAGATTAGATCTCTTTGATATGATGACTTTTAGGTTTTGGGTATGGCATACAGTAGACTATAATGAATTTATGTTTCTTACACTAGTGAGATTTAAGTTTACGCATTATGGTTAGTATTTTGTAAGCCGAATAATAAATATAAGTAGGGCTTGATTCATTGCCGCCCCCCCCCCCCCTCCCAAGAGGTTAAGAGTGAGTGCCACTCACAATTCGATTTGGATCGTGACATCAAAACAGACTAAAAAAGAAAGGAGGTCATTCTTTTTGAAAAGAAAAAAATAATAATTAATATCAAAATATGTCAAGCTACTAATACATTCCAAATTCATAAGTTGCGCATATAAGCCTTTTATTCTCCTTTTTCTTTCTTTTCTTTTTTAAATAAAATAATTATATACTAGAAAGTGATATAATTAATTTTAATAAATATGGGTCAAGTGGTATAATGTATTAAATAAAATTTAAATTTGGGTCATTAATTACTAACTAAAAATTAATTATTTGATAAATATTCATCAACAAAATAACTGTAGTCAAACAAGTAATTCAAAATTCTCATTTAAAGTTTATAAAAAGAATCAACATAATTTTGACACACAATATAATCTAACGATCGTTGTAATTTAGTAGTTAACAATCTATTTATTGATGGAATACAATAATTTTAGTAGTGATTGGGCTTGAAAGTCATGTGTAACGACCTGATTTTCGTTGTTAGGAAAAAATCAATAGGGGAAAGAATTGGGTTCAGTTAACTTTTGAGTAGTAACTTGAAATTTCTTAGCCTAGTCCAGATTTTGAATGAAATCGAAGTGAGTAAAGTCTAGGAAAACATGATAGCATTTGGGTGATTCGATTATGAATTTGATTGCATGATTAGATAGTTAAGACGTTAAGAAATCTTTACTACTCAACGAATTGAATTCGCTAAGTAAAACTTTCGAAACCGATCTTGGCGTGAACAGATAGTTTCTGAGTGTCATTGGTTGAAGGTGTGTTGTGAAATAGAAGTATTGGAATTATTAGATTTGCTCACTCTTTTGTGAAAGCCACTTTAGTGGGATTTTTGCCGCCATGGCGGGGACCTATAGCTGGGCGAGACCGCCATGGCGGTGGAGACGTGACTTAAAGTCGAAAATAAATTTCAAAAATATTTATTATGCAATTTTCAAACTTGATAGCTAAGGAACGAACCCATGTCTTTTCTTGACAGTTTTTCGACCATTCTTGAGACTAAAGGTAATATTTTCATTCTCTGAATAAGTTTTTCAATCTGTAAAACGTAATCTTATGGGTAGATATCGTTGGGGAAGGATTTTGATCTGGAATTTATGATGAAAACAATCCTAATTTAAATACTTAGAATCAAGGGTTTGATCTAAGGTTAATAGGATTGCTAGTAAATTTGGATAGTTAATGATAGTTTATTAATTTCCCTGTTATAATTATTATTTGTAGACCAATAACAAGCGGAATGAAGCCAAAAAGAGAAAAAATTACAACTAGATGAATACACAGTAACATGATCTCTTAAATCCAGAATTTAATTTTTAAAGAATTGTAAACCCATTGAATTAACGTTTTCATGTTATTCTTTTCAAGATTTTTAAAATTTCAAACTTCATCTCCATCAATTATATCATTGATGAGCAAAAACTTACTATTTGAGTTTGACACTCCAAATAACTTTATCGGTGTGTTTGGTAGGAAGAAGAGAACAAGTTGTTGTCTTAGTTATTTTCTTTGTTTGGTAAGTAATTAAGAAAAAAGATGTAATCTAAAAGTATTTATCTATAGTTTAATAAAACATTATTGAGTAGAAGGGATAGGCAGTGGGGTGGCGGCGGTCTAGTTAGTAGAAAGGATACAATAAACGCGCAATGTTACTTATAAAATTTATTTTTTCTATTTTAATAAAGTGTTTTTTATCATAATTAAGGAAATATATCAAAGTTTCGCATTTATTTCTTAAAACAATCCTTGTATATCTGGATAAATCATCTATATATGCATTTGACATCTAATCATGTTTGTTTCAAGTCTCATAAAAATTAATATTTATTTAATCCAATAATTAAGGATTGTTATTCTTAGGCAATTGCTTAGTTTAACCACAAATCGTACAATTAAAATTAAGACCTTGTTTTTGGACTAAAGTTGAATTAAAAATAATCTGATATCATATGATTAAGCCTGATTTGCAAAAGAAAACAAAATAAAGATAAATTATATTTTGAATATCTCAAACTTATTAAATAAATATATATATTTTTTAAAATCATTCCTACAATAATATAAATAAATTTTATCATGTATATCTCAAAAATTTACTGGACAAATGACTTTTTTTAGCATTCGTACACAATATAAATAGATTTTATCTCAAAATCTCAAACTTATTAGATTGATGATTGTTTTTTTAATCATCCATAGAATATCAATAAAATTTATTTAAATTTCTCAATCTTATCGAAAAATTATTGTTCTTTATCGAATATAAACATTTTTGCTCTATTTAAATATCTCATTTTTGTTCTTTAGCGGTTACCTAATCTAGTTCTTCATGTGGAGATGTAAGTTTATGATTATTTTACTCACTTCTATTAATAGTGTCCACAAGAATGCACTATGAATTTCAAGTCTCATAAAAATTAATATGAATTTATTAGAAAAAAGACAACTATGAACTTTGTCTTTTTCTTTGCCACATCAAAAACGTGGACAACTATTATTTTTAATTAAAAAGAAGAAAAGTTAATATTTTTTCAATCTGTTTCATTTGATTCATCATTGGACTTAGTCAATCTATAATTACAAGGTATAATCACTAATTCACTATTAACAAAACAAAAGACCCATGAGTCTTAATTTATTCTTCTCGAAAATCGCAAAATACTATTTGCGATAGTTCAAAATTATGATTCTCCGAATAATTTTTTTAATTATTTTCCATCTTTTATTCTCCACAATAAATATTTTTTTCTTCTCCAAAAATTGTATTTTTTTAAATAACATTATTTTTGAAATTAACAAAAGCAACTTGCAGCGAACAATAAATAAATGTATACATTAACAAGAAATGCTAAATTTTTTGCAGGAGAACAAGTTGGTTTAGTAGTTATTTTCTGTGTTTGATAAGTAATTAAGTAAAAATATTATCTAAAAAGTATTTATTCGTAGTAAAATAAAACGCTATAGAGTAGAAGGGGTAGGCAATGGGGTGGCAGCGGTCAAGAGCGTTTCTTTTTTATTCGTATAACATAATTATAGATAAATTTTATCATGAATATCTCAAAAGACTGTATTTTTTTTTTTTTTATCATTGATAAATTTTATCATGAATATCTCAAAAGACTGTATTTTTTTTTTTTATCATCTGCACATAATAATAGATTCTATCTTGAATATCTCAAGCTTACTGACTATGTTTTTTGAGTCCGAAATTCAAAGGGTAGAAATTTTTTACAAAAATTTCAAAACGGTATATAAAATTTTATATGTTACCAAAACGGTAAAATCGCTGCAGGAGCAGCGATTACAAAGTAAAATCGCTGCTCCGGCAGCGATTTAGCAAAAAAATTTTTTTTTTAATAAAAAAATGAAATCGCTGCCCGAGCAGCGATTTCAAAAAAAACAATTTTTTTTTTAAATAAATCGCTGCCGGGGGCAGCGATTTATAAAAAAAATTTTTTTTTTTTTTAAATCGCTGCCGAGCAGCGATTTATTAAAAAAAAAAAAAAAAAATTATACATAAATCGCTGCTACGGGCAGCGATTTATTTTTTAAAAAAATTTTTTTTTTTAAAACGCTGCTAGGGCCACGATTTATTAAAGAAAAAAATTTTTCCTTATTAAATCGCTGCACGAAGCTTTTTTTTAAAAAAAATATTAGAATTTTTTATACAGCGATTTTATATTAAAAAAAATTATAATATTTTTTTAAAATTTAAATATATAACTTATAAGAAAAATTTTATTAAATCGCAAAAATGTTAATAACCGTTTTGATTAATATAAAATTAAAAAAAAAATTATTAAATCGCAAAAATGTACTAACACAGCGATTTTATATATATAAAAAACTTATAATATTTTTAAAAATTATAAATAATTTTTCTTATAAGTTATTTATTTCTTATAATTTTTTATTTAAAAATATATATAATTTTTTATATATATAAAATCGCTGTATTAACATTGTTGCGATTTAATAATTTTTTTTTTTAATTTTATATTAATCAAAACGGTACTAACATTTTTGCGATTTAATAAAATTTTTCTTATAAGTTATATATTTAAATTTTAAAAATATTATAATTTTTTTTAATATAAAATCGCTGTATTAAAAAATTTAATATTTTTTTAAAAAAAAAGCTTCGTGCAGCTTTAATAAGGAAATTTTTTCTTTAATAAATCGTGGCCCTAGCAGCGTTTTAATAAAAAAAAAATTTAAAAAAAAATAAATCGCTGCCCATAGCAGCGATTTATGTATAATTTTTTTTTTTTTTTTAATAAATCGCTGCTCGGGCAGCGATTCATTTTTTATTAAAAAAAAAAATTTTGCTAAATTGCTGCCGGAGCAGCGATTTTACTTATAAATCGCTGCTCCTGCAGCGATTTTAACCGTTTTTGTAACATATAAAATTTTTATACCGTTTTGGAATTTTTGTAAAAAATTTCTACCCTTTGAGTTTCGGACTCATGTTTTTTTATCATCCATACATAATATTAGATACTATAAACTCTATCTTGAATATCTCAAATGTTTGTTCTTTAGCACGTTTATGTTCTTTTTTTTTTT
Source organism: Solanum peruvianum (assembly GCA_027705065.1). NCBI lineage: Eukaryota > Viridiplantae > Streptophyta > Magnoliopsida > Solanales > Solanaceae > Solanum > Solanum peruvianum. The sequence goes on along the minus strand of JAKWJD010001762.1, from coordinate 56,202,481 downwards.
TATGTAACTTTATGATTATTTTAGTCACTTCTATTAGTATATATATAGATGTATAGGAATGAAAACAATTATCACTCATCTCAATAATGGCTTCTTCTTTTTGGAGTAATTCTATGTGTTTAAGATAAAAACAAAATTTTATCTTAAAAATAAGTCACTAGTTCATGTGCATTTACTGAAATATTCAGAGGGACATTATTTGTATTTGCTAAAATTATTCAAAGAGCTAGTAACGGCTCCACCATTTAAATTATTTTACCCACATCTTTTGCATAAATTTGGTGAAAGAATAAATATCCAATAAATAAATATTTCAATTATTTTAATTTATGTGAAAATGTGTGATAAGCACAAAGTTTTTAGGAAAAATAAGACTTTTAAAATTTTTTTATGTAAAATAAGTCATAAGTTTTTATGAATATCAATTATTTTATTAAAAATAAAATAAAATAATTACTAAAATATAAGTAAGATATGTTCTTTTTGGAGTTGATAAAAAAAATATTAAGTAAGTTGAAAATAAATCTAAAATAATATTAAAAAGAATTTTGAACGGGTCCATACATGTTGTGTCAATTTTGTTTAGATATTGTTTATCGGCTTAACCCCCAAAAAATAAGTATGATATTTCATTTAGACATCTTAATTAGACAAATTTATTTTAAATATTTAATGTAACGTCTTATTGCGGTAATTTGACAATTTTTACTTACCTGACATAATGAGTGTGATATACTCTTAGATCAGAGCGTGAAATAATTTTTAGTTAATTGTTCATTATTTTTTCTTCATACTTTTTTAGCCACTATTTTATCCAAGTTAAATTTTATCCATTAAAGATGAAAATTTGACAAAAAAACAAAAAAGATTTTTAAAATCTAAAAATAAAATTCACTTTCAGAATTTTTCTTGAAAGAATTTAATACTAATTTCTTTAAACAAGCTAGAAATTTTATTTGAGATACTAATGGCGTGCAGATGTGGGGTGGGGCAGTTTCTACAAGTGGTGAGCGTAGGGTACTTCCGATGCAGGGTTGAGGCTATTTGGAGGTTGAGTTTTGGGGGGCTGTAGATAAGATGATTTTGTGGGTGGTGGGAGACAACTAGGGGTGGGTTAAAATCTTTTATTCATTTATTTTTAAAATTATTTGGATAAAAAATATATGTGTCATTAATTATTGGTTAGTTTTTATTTTTATTTGAAAAGAATTAATTAATAATTTCTTTTTATTCAAATGACATATGATATCATTTAATTCTTCACTTTACACATCATTCGCGAGAATAACACACACGCCTTATGTATTTTTATTAATATTTAAAAAAAGTGTTAATATGACACAACAAAGTTCTACATCAGGTGTCTAAAATGAACATTGTATAATTAAAGTGCCTAAGTGAATTATCGTGCCAATTTTACGGGGTCATCGATGAATTAGCCATTTTTTATATTTATGAATATGATATTATTATCATATTTGAATTACCAAATTAATTTAGTATGACCTGGTATTTTTCATAAAACTTCTCGAATATCATTTTACTTGCTTAAACATTTTGAAATATTTAAAAGTGGACAAGTGATTAGGTATTAATCCACTCATTTGACACATCTAATCACAATTAACACCAGACTGATGATTGTTAACATAATAACACAAGATTTTTATTCAAGCGCCAAGCTAATTTTAGCATGAAAAAAGGAAAAGAAAAAAACAAACTGAATAAGGAAATAAGACAGTTGAGAAAATATCTTAGGGAAGATAAAAAGAGTTCAAACACATGACGGAAACAAATGATGAAGCATCGAAACAAAATTAACAATCCACAAGCGCAATCTCCACACATCCAATGGCGAGACCTTCGCCCCCTTTCCTTGGGACCAAAGTCACCACAATTTTTCCTTCTTTTTCCAATCCATTTTCCTTCAACAGTTCTGTTATTGCCAGCTGTAAAGTAGCAGTGGAAACATGATCATCATCATCACCAGGTTTATGAGTATGCGGCAAGCTAGTATAGCTTCCCGCATACTCTGTCTGGTTAAGATCCTCTGGTTTCACATTCTTATCCGCGTTTATATACACATCGAACCTTATATACTCTCTGCTATCATATTTTATGTAGCTGAAAGTTAAAATCTCCTCTTTATTATCTTTCTCCACTTGAGTCCTCGATGAAGCCGGTCTATCCAAGGAAAATGATGTGTTCACATTTAGTTTGAAAATTGGGAATATTTTGCTTGCTGGTGGAACTGAACTTGTGTCTAGCTTTCCAGATGAATATTTTTTGTTTGGCTTGAAGTCACGCCATGGAGTGGGGCTTTTTACGTAGTCGTATCCCATCTTCTTCGTGTCCAAACAGTCTCTGACTTTCACATAGTAAGGTTTTTTATTTTCATCATAGAAAAAGAACTCTGAGTTCATCCAATCTAGTTCTTTAACTAGATCTGTTCTTTTCCCTCCTAGTGTCTTCCACTCGTTCCACATTCGGTCCACATTGCCGTGATGGCAATAGAAAACCGGGTCTAAACCAGCTGAGTAGAAATTACCCATATCCTCACCGTATTGTGGTTTACCTTTAGGCGCATTTGGATCTCGTACTGTACCAGTCCAAATGTGGACTGGTATGTGAGGGATTTTTTCAATGGTTCCCGGGGCTTCAATGTCAGTCCCGAGAACGTAACGTCCACCGAAGAACAAAAGAGGACACGGAGCATTAGTTACCATTTGACGGTACATAAGAATTAAGTTATTCGTCTGCAACAAGAGTTCAGTTGTATCAACTGTGTCTCCAAAAGTACCAAGATCCATAACAGTTCCATTACGGACATGTGGGTTACGCCTTTCATCGTAAAGGGAAGTCCCTTCACGATCGAACATGGGAGGTAAACGCATGCCTTTTGGATTATCCCAATTCCAATAGGGTAAAGCGAAAGTTGGATCATCAATGAGTTTACCCAATATTCTTTCGTAAAAGTATAAGTACCATCTATGGAACGGGAAGAAAAGCCATGAGTTATGAACTTGTAACTCTTTTCCATCAATTTTATAAGCACCGTTACAATAAGCACAATGTATATTAGCTTGTTGCTTAAAACCAAGAGGGTTATCAGGTTCCGTCTCATCAAGAGCTTTCATTCGACTAATTGCCAAATTGTACTTGGCAATATACTCCTCATCAACAAGATGAGCAGGGGAACGCATACGGAGCTTGTTCATAGGAGGGAACTCGTACAATGGAATGGTGGTCGTATCTTTGGGGAGAGGAGGAGGGCAACAAGTATATTTAACTGGTGGACCACCAGTTATAGTGGCTTTACCACAAGATTTAAAATCAGGTGGTGGTGAAGGTGCAGCAGTAGCTAATGGTGCAAGATTAGCAGCACTATAAAGACCTCCTAACCCTAAAAGAACATTTCTCCTATCAACAACATCGTCAACATTATTCTTGTCATGCTCGCTAGAGTTGTTATTAGCGTTGCATGAGACGTTGAAACTTTGACTACGCCTTCCGTGGAGGAAAACTTGAGAGGGTTTTGATAAGAAAGATGAGTTGGTATTGTTGGAGAAAGAAGAGGGAATATTGGTAGCACACAAAGATAGAAAAGAAGAAGAAGCCATTGATGGGATGAGGTGTTTTTTGCTTTGCAGAGTTTCATCAGTATTTATATACAAAATTCATGGTATTGGTACCAAGTACAAACGTGTAAAACGCAGATGAATTTTTTTTTATTCGTTTTGTTTTTACTTTAGTAATAATTATTTTTTAATATATATAACCAACACAATTCAAATTCAAATAACCGACAGATCTGTTTCACTAACTCGTCATTGAAATTACAAAGAAATTTAAGAACTAAATGAAATTGAAGAACACAAGTAGAGAAAGTGATCAGAAGCAGAACTCATTGTAAGAGGACGAAAGGAATAAATATTTTTCTCAATAATTTGCATAAGTTGATCAATTTGCTCTCTCAAGTCGTATTTATCAACCCGGTTCCGAAACCTAGTCTCTTAATTCGATATTGGACCCAGTCCTGGGTATAAGGAAATAATATTAACGATAAAATATGATTTTATTTTATTTTTATGTTTTTCTTTGGATACATTTAAAGTAAAAATCTAATATTTAAGGGAGAGACTATAGAAACCACATTTATGTTGGAAAATTGTTCGGTTATTTCGATTTTAGTTTTCTAATAGTGGGATAGAGCAATAATCCGTTAAAATTGTAAATTAGTAAGTATTAATTTATGGGAAAATTACGTTATAAAATAAACTTATACTATTTAATTATTTATCATAATTATAGTTTGATATAATTATCATTCGTGATTAATATTATACATTAATTACATGGGCTGACTTCGAATTTGTATAATTAATCACGTTTGTATATATATAATCCGTCAAAATATATAAATATATATGTATAACCTACATTATTTAACCTATATACATATACAATTCACTTCTCTCCCACTCTTTGCCCTCTCTCGCTCGCCTCTCTCCTCCCTTTCCCAATCTCGTTTGCCATATATATAAATGCATATGTATAATATACAATTATTCATATACAATTCACCTCTCTGCCCTCTCTCAGTCTCGCTCACTTATCTTCTCCCTCTCTAGTCTCGCTTGCCATATATACAAATACAAATGTATAATATACAATTATTTAAGTGATATACATATATATTTTACCTTTCTCCCATTCTTTTCTCCTTCTCTCTCACCTCTCTCCTCTCTCTCCAGTCTCATTCGCCTCTCTCCTCTCTCTCCTGTCTCATTCGTCTCTCTCCTCCATATAACATGTAGCTACGAATTGTAATTATCAAACTATAGCTATGAAGAATAATTAAGTTATTTTTAAATGGCTATTTATGAAAGCCCCCATAATTTATCGATATTAAAAACCGTTTTGGAATAGTTTTGTATTTTATCTTTTTCTTGTTAGATTAATAATTCAATTTCAATTTTAAACTTCTAGTCAATCATAAATTGATAATAATTAAGGAATTATATATACAAGGGAAACCAAATCAATCGATCTCGCAGGTAAACATGAATTAAGTTTTCTTTATTTGTATCTGTGTGTGTTTGTAACAAATTTTAAACATGTGAAAAATAAATAAATAATCCACAGAAATAAAATATGAAGAAACATAATTTTATTAATCAAGATTGTGAGTATTAATTTGTTCCTCCCTTGATTCTCCTCTCAAAAGATTTATCCACAAAAGATTTAATCATAATTCGAGGGCCGTTAGTGGTGTATTTCTCAAACTAAGATGATTTAGATTTGACCTCTCTATATGAATAATCCATCAATTCGCGGAGTATTCGAGATATGGAATTTTTGAGATGTCTTTTAAGAGAATTTAGTACCCTTTATATAGGCATAAACTTAAGTTTAAAGTTTAAAGTTGAGTAGTCTCTACAAATCCTAATATGAGTTGAACACAATTTGTAAAGTCTCAACTCGAATTGAATGCATCTTGTAAAGTTCCACAAAAATTTCAATGTCTTCAAATGCCCCTGCTTCAAGGCTTGTCGGAGTGTAGACTCGATGAAATCAAAGAGGAGACTTAAAGTACTCATTCTTCCACCTTTGCAGCTTCAGATTTCAGATTTGATTTAAAAGAGAAAAGACGTAGACAATAAAATTCGCGTCGAGAAAACAATAATCAAGTACGGAAAATTATAGCAACAATCGTCTTACTATTTCAAAGTGTCAGTGTTACAATCTCTAACATTCCTCTGAATTCGTCTTTTCAAATATAATTCAAGGGTTTTAAAGCTTGATCTTAAACTTGGAATTTATCTTGATCTTGATCTCTATCTTGATCTTAAACTTGACTTGAACTTTATCTTGGTGTTGAACATTATCTTAATCTTGACTTCTAGTTGAATCCAAGGATTTCGAGCTTGATCTTGAATCCAACGGTCTTGATCTTTATCGTTCTTGATCTTGATCGTTCTTAGAATTTTAATGCTTGAATTCTTGAACTTGTAGAGAAATCTGCCGTTTTTGATCCACGAGCTTTCTCTAGCTTCTTGTTAAAATTCTTGGAGACCCCTATTTATAGTTTTAGATTAGAGGAGTTGCAATTAGAATAGAACTCCCTTCGGCTAATCAGATTTAAATGACATGGCATATAAATTTTATGGAGCGAGCTTTAATGAAATTCACATTTATTGAATTTAAATATTAAATCAATTATATTAATTCATATTATTTATTTAGACTAATATATTTATTAATTTAATATAATTCAAATCGTTTAATAAATTTTAAATGATATAGTGTTATAAACGTGGGAAATGAATTTGATTTTTATCTGTCAAACAGGTCCAAAATTAAGGTGGTAGGTGGGTGAGGCCTGTAGAGATATTTTGAGGGAGATAATGTCAAATTAACTAATGTTAGAATTTTGTATTTTTTCTATATACTTTAAAATTTGATAAAATTATCATAATATAATAATTAATAATTTAAAATTTTTATCCCGTATTTAAAAAGTTATAACATAGAAAATATGCTTTCACTTTTCAAATATATATACATAACGATAAATAAATTGAAATTGAAAAAGTAGTTAAAAACTAGATAAAATATAGTACTTCCTCCGTTTTCGAAAAAAACTTAATTTTTTTTGTAGTTTTAAAAAAATGACATATTTTTTTTTGGCAAAACTGTTACTTTAAGTTTTCACATGACATATTTAAGACCACAAGATTAAAAAATATTTTGATATATTTGTCAAAAAATTAATTTAGAATCACAACATTAAAAAAAAATTCTTTCTTTTTTTAAATTTCATTTTATATCAAACTAGATTTACTTTTTTATAACGAAGAGCCTAATACTATTTATTGGAAATAATAATTCAAAACATTTGTCTTATTGCACGCAAGACTACTATTTATTCCAGATTGCAGTTATGTTTGCATCACATGTGATATGTGTTTTGATATTGATAAAAAGGAAAATGGTTATATCATTGTTATTTCGAGTTTATATATTTTTTTAATAAAATTAGCTTGTATATATTTTTATTATTATATAATAACTCACATATAATATTTTTTTAACGAAAGTAAAAAATTAATTTTAATTTAATTTTTAATTATTTTTAAATAAATATGTTATTCATATGAGGTATATATAATCTTCCTCCTATGTTTTTTCAACAGTTTGTTATCTTAACGATTAATTTAAATTTATTATTTTCGTGGTAATAATCATTTATGTTTCACTAATTTTTTGTAAAAAATTATCATGGCTACCCTAAAAAAAACTAAAAATCAATTTGTATCATCCAAATACCAATTGAATTCATGTCATAGCACGAAAAAGTAGAAAGAAGTAAGTTTTTCCTATAGTCGTATAGCCTCTTGAAGAAACGTACGGATGTCTTCATACTGTTCCGCAAGATTCTACTGGACTCACGTTGATACAACGAGATCAACGAATCTAGGGCTCTAATAGCAATTATGTCACGATCCAAACCGTCGTGATTGACAACACACTGACCTTCTGGTGGGAGAACCATTACTACAATTCAAACAAACAAATTTGATGAAAACTACGGCATTTAAAAATACAGAAGTAGGTTAAAATGATGATAAAAATAGAGTGCCCATAAACTACAAGGTTTTAACAAACAACTAACTAAATTAATGTGGTAGAACAATCCCTAGAAACTAAAAGTTATTGTACCAAAATACTACAAATGAATAGTCTAAGAACATGGGGTAAAACTCTGAAACTAAACAACACCTTAAACAAATGTCTGAGTCCAAAAAGAGTGGACTTGAACAAGAAAGGTACATGGCAGCCTTAAAGAACTGGCTCACCTTTGAATCCGGTCACGCTCAATAGCCACCTAGCTGAGGTCTACCAATAGGCACCTGAAGATGTCTTGTACTCAACAAAAAAAAAAAAGCAAGTGCAGTATCAATATACAATTACAGTGCACTAGTAGGGTCACACGCCTATCCCATTAGGGGCGGCAACATATATAAGGACTTAAACAGAATACAATCATTTTTTGAAGAAATCTGGGGGATTTGGGGTTCAATTTACATTTCGAAAAGGTGTTAACCCTCGGAATGTCCGCTAACTTGCGGTTGACCAAAGCTTTAACTAAAACATTTGACTAACTTGGAAAGTTAACTAAGTAATAAAAATCCATTTTTTATTTTGGATGAAATTAGCCTAACGAGATTTTTTTTTTAAGAGAATAAATCAAGTATTGCATAAAAATTAATAAAATAAAGTGATAATGCACAAGGACCCCTCAATCTATGGCCGAAATCTCAGAGACGCATATATACTATACTAAGGTCCTATTACCCACTAAACTTATTTTATTAATAATTTTCTACCCCTTTTAGTCCTACGTGGCTCTATCTTGTGGATCCATCGATGGTTGATTTTTTTTTCCAAGCTAGTGTCAAGTAGGCCGAAAAGGGATTATAAAATTACATATAAAATAAGTTGAAAGGGGTGATACAACCTTAGTATAATATAAGTGTATCTCTAGAATTTCGGGCATAGGTTGAGGGGGTACTTGTGCATTTTCCCTAAAAAAAAAACAAAATTAAGTAATTAAAAAACACAAATATTTTTTATTTGAACATAAAGAGGAGGGGTGACATTCTTTTTAGGGAATTTAATTAAATAAAAACCAAACAAATCAGTTAAAGTTAAACAAATTACAGAAATGACATACTTTTAAGTTAAAATTACAGTTTATCCTTTGAAAGTTTATAATTACAAAAATCTCTCAAAATAAATACAATAATATAACCGTTGTTACATTAATCGTTAAGTAAGATACATTACATTTTTTACATGATTCATTAATTTGATGCGTAGCTACATTTTATAAATGATACACTAATGTGATGCGTGAGGTACATTTTATACATGATACACTAATGTGATGCACGAGATATACTAATGTGATACGCGAGATACGGTAATTTGATGCGCGAGATACATTAATGTGTTGCGCAAAAATGAGAGATTTCGGAAATTTATAAAACTTACAGTAGATAATGGTAATAAATAAATTAAAAAGTGAGATTTTTATAATTAATCCAATATAATAAGAAATGCAAAGTAGAGGAGAGAGTAGAATTTGGGCTTTTGCCCATGTTCATGCTATTAGGCCAATAGGCTCACATTTCCACCTGTCTTAATTCTATTAAGGCTGCATCATCTGGGCCCTTCTTTTTCAGTCCATTTTCATTCTGAAATTTGTCTAGTCCTTTTTTGGACTGCTATTGCACCTGAGCCTTTTAGGCCTATTTTCTCAAGTATCACTGTGTATACAGAAGTGTATACCAATGTATATAAATCATTATATTACTGGTGGGGTCGGGTATTGCTGATGTTGTAATCTGGATGGGTTTCTCTTGAATTTGGAATGGGCTGGATTGATAATTGACTCAAATTGGGGGCAAAATGGGGCTACAATTGTAACTGAAAAGATGACCAAATGGGTCATTGTATTGTGGAGGTCCAATATTGGGTGTCAACGCATACATGCATCATAATAAAGCAAGAATAAATATATATCACACCAGCATAAATCACAATCATCATATACCTCGAATTCAAGCTTAAATCCCCTAAGACATTTGAATTTTTTCTTTTTGGTTTCTTTCTGTTCATTCTAGGTTTACAAATAATAATTTATACGCAAGGATCAACAATCAAAAGTCTAATTATCTGAATTATAACGAACTCAATAACTCTAGACCAAACTCATGATCCGCATACCCAGATTAAGGCTTTTCCACCATGTTTCTCATATCAAAACCCTTTCTCATTGACAATTACCCAATAAACTAAGTACTACAGATCGAAATATGGACCGGAGAGTAAAAACCTTACCTTTAGCCTCAAGAATGGTGAAAAGTCCATCAAGAACACACCTGAGATCGTTCATTAGCTCTCAAAGTCAAAAAATGCAGAAAAAAATGTTTTTGGAATTTTATTTTCAACTTAAGTCACGTCTGTCCCATTATGGCAGCCCCAACCCGCCACAACTGCCCCACCCTGGCTAAAATAATCCTGCCAAAGCGGGTTGCACGGAATCAATGAGCAAATTTAAGAATTTCAAACCCCCATTTATCCTGCAATTCATGTTTTTCCCTATTATTTAGCCTTATTTAACAAAGAAAACAATAACAAACAAAAATGGCTAAATGATTACTACATTAGAGCAGCTCGAACAACACCTACCAACAACACACTGAACTTTGTTACATTTTGGAGTTTCCTTTCCATCACTTGACAAAAAGAGCCCAATTATAAACATTTATTTCCTAACCCTCCAAAAAAATCATACTCATAAAACTCCAGATAATATTATTTCAATTCATAACAAAAATAAAATGGAAAGTTAGAACTTTCTTTGGGGACTAGATTTTGAACCTTCACAAATAACATATTGAATCAGGGAAAAGAATATAATCTTGTCCTAATACATGTACTTTTTGAGACTAGATTATTAACTCGTCCCTGAATGTTGATCTTAAATAACAGTTTTTCTTGTAGTGAGACTTCTTAACATAAAGTTACACTTACTCTCAGTTTGTTTGATTGATAGATAGGTAATGTAGCCTCCTACTTAAGATATATATAATTCATAAGGCTAATTTTATGTTGTCTAATTCGTGAGACTTTGGTTAGACCGACTACTATAGGCTAGCTATTTCGAGCTTCTATACTAGCCTTTCCACTTTGGTGTAGTTTTCATTTGCATTGATATTGAATGAATACATCAAACAAAGGTAATTAGTAGTATAAGTCCTTCTACGATAGAAAGTCGTTTGCTTGTTATCAAATCCTCCTCCGCCATTTTTTTAGAAACAAAGTAGGTCTCCGTTATTATATTTTAGTCAGTTGAGGGAAGCGATATCTTCGTGCTCCACTTCTCTCTCGCTTGTTTGCGTGGAGTCTTAAAGCCCTTTTCGTAAGATCCAAAAGCTTCGTTTAATACAACAAAAATCCTTGCATTGAGCTTTATTAATTTAAAATTTAAAATGTGACTCGTGAGGGTTCTAGCATCACTTAACTTATATTTCTTGTTCCCTCCTGTTGATATATTATTAATTTAAAATGAATTTTTTTTTAAAAAAAAAATATCCTTTTTAGTTTTGCTTCAAAGTTAAAATAGAAAAATAAATTGATATGGACCAAAAGTATTATTTATCTAATTGACGTTTCACTCTGATAAATGTCAAATCAAACTTCTCATTTTTCCAAATTGTACATTCAGGTCATATGGCCTGTATTGCATCGACTGAAAAAAGCAGAATTATTTAAATTGATGACATTGAACTTCCAGACAAAATTATTTTTTTCTCCAATCCATAAGTTAAATTCCCCACATGTTTTTAAATCTTTTTCATCGTAATTATTGTCCTTTTCTGAAATTTGGCGGAAAGTAAAATGTCTTTTTCCTAAAAGTATAATTAGAATCGAAAAAGTATTTTTGATAAGAAGCACTAGTATTTTGATGTTCTGTCAATAAATTTAAATTACTTTTAAGTAATAATTAGTGTTTGGTGAACATACTTATTATTTGTTTTTAAGGTTTTTGAAGAATTTATATTCTATAAAACTTGATAAAACAACTACTATATTTTTAAAGAATAAATATTTCAACCTCTTCAAAACTCGATTGAACAAGCTATTATTGGTTTTTCCCTTTCATTTTTTTATGTTTAAATTGTGATGGGAAATTTTGTTTGCTAAAACCTATTTTTGAACTCTATACGTTCATATTCTAAATATAAATATGAAATAACTAATTACTCCACAAATAAATATTTCACACTTTAATTTATGTGAAAATATAGATACAAAATTATTTTGCTTTTTGAATTTTGTAGTGGGAAATGGTTTTGCCGCTTTGTACGTGTTAATGCATCATTGCATGTGTAAGAAAAGTAAAATCAGCTTTTAAAAAAGAGGTAAAAAGTTGAAAAAGATTCGTTATACAATATATATATATGTATATCTTCTTTATAAAATTATAGATAATAATTTTTTTATAGTACTAGGTACACATTTTATCACTTTATTAATTAAAGACAATTGATTACTCATAGGACTTTGACGACCACCTCAAATCTTGGCATTTTTATTGAATAGGATAAAAGTTTTTAGCTTATAACTTGCGAAGTATATATTATATTCAGAAGAAAACAAAAGAAAAGTTCTAATATTAAATAAGATTATAAGAAGAATGAGTGAAACAACAAATTACTAATTTTGAGGAATAAAAATAAAACTTTAGCTTAAATTAGGAATAATCAGTTCAAAAACCTGATGCATGGGATCCACACACATCTTGTTGGTCATGTGATGTGAAAAATGGTGGTAGGTGGGGAGATATTGGTAGATATTGTTTTAAAATAAATAGTGCTTTTTAATTAGGCACACAATTAAAAAAAAGGAACTACTTATTTTTTTAAAATATAAGTAATTTTATTTATTAATTTGCTTGTAATCAAAGAGGTTATGTGATTTCTGTAGCTTATCAATTTTAAAAAGGCTAATTTAGTGATTTTTGATCAATAACCATGATTAATTGTAAATTTAAAGTTATGTATATATATAGTATGAGTTTGCTTTTAACATGTCATATTAGAGATGAAATTTGTTGTTTTATTACTAAATTTGCATGTCGATAATTACATTTTTTTCATTACTACTTCACTTTGGTCAAGTTAGGATGGGATTAGTTACACTAGATCATTTATTATTGAGGGGTCGTTTGGTTACTGATTAGAGTTATGTAGGTATTAGTTATGCAGGGTTAAGTTATGTAGGTATTAATTATACGGGGTTAAGTTATGTATGTATTAGTTATGCAGTGTTTAGTTATTTAGGTATTAGTTATGCAGGGTTTGGTTATGTTGAGTTTAATTATATGGGTATTAGCTATACGGAGATTAGTTATGTAGGTATTATTTTGTTAAGTTTAGATTATAATGCATGAATTATTAACTATTGAATATTAAACTTGTTGTAAATTATTAAATATAAATTATTTACAAAATAATAATACATGCTAATAAATGTGGAATATATTGAATAATATAAATGATAATATTTGATAGCATATGTACCGTGAAAAATATACAATCACAATTTTAATATTAAAAAGATATTTATATTTGCAAAAATAAATAAAATGGTAAGTATATAAAAAAACTAAATGTCTATATATCATATATGATAGAAAAACAACAAAGTTTCCAATTAAAAAAATAAAATAATGAAAATGGACTAATATAAAAGAAATTAAAAAAAAAAACATAAAGGAAAACAATATAATTGTCAATTAAAAAAAAAATAAATTTATAGGGTATTTATAATTAATCATTTAATACATGTATAACTAATATCACATAACTTATTTCACCTTCTACCCTGCATAAATTCCACATAGATTCCCTCATAAATTATATTGGTATTAATTATGTAAGACTACAAAAAATGCAACCAACACCGTATAAATTAATATATGAATAACTTTATACAATATTTAAATTATTACCAACCAAACATGGATAATTTTAATTTTATAACACAAAATTTCTACAAACTAGTAAAAATAATACAACTTTTATACATATAAGGTGTTTCTTATACAATAACCAAGGGCTCCGAATTGTCTAGTATTTTAAGAATAAATTATTAATTTATAAATGTAAAAAGTAATATATAAAAAAGGGTTTAAAGGGATCTTTGTTATTAACTTATTTTATTTACGAATAATTTATCTATGATTATGTAACCACTCAAAGAGAAAAATAAATTATCTCGATAATTATTAATTTCGAAATAAATTATCTCAGACTTATCAACTAAACAACAAATTACGTGATATTGTAATTTTATCCCAATATAAATATACTAATTTGTGAAATAAAAATGAAACTTCAGCCTAACACATGATGCATGGGATCTACTTGTTGGTAGTGTGAAAATTGGGGTAGGTGGGGGAGTACGTCCATTCCAAAAATAAGTGATGTTTTTGGATTAACGAAATTTAAACATTAAATTAAAATGAGAATGACATAAAATTAAATGAAAGACAACCATTTATTTATTATTTCATAGATAGCACAACAGTAAAGTTTCCAATTAAAAAATTTAAGAAATAAATGGACTAATATAAAAAGAAATTAGAAACCAACATAAAGGAAAACAATATAATTTCAATTAAAAAAATAAATAAATTTATAGGGTAAGCTATAATACACATTTTAATACATGTATAACTAATATCACATAACTTATTTCACCTTCTACCCTACATAACATTATACATAAATTTCCAGATAAGTTGTGTTGATATCAATAATGTAGGACTACAAAATATACAACCAAACACCGTATAAATTAATACAATAACTTTTATACAACATTTAAATTCTTACCAACCAAGCATGGTATAAGTTATGTTAATTTTATACCTAACACAAAATTTCTACCAAACATAGTAAAATAATATAACTTTTAATAAATGTTTAAGGTGTTTCTTTATAAAATAACCAAAACGGCCTGAGTGTTAGTAAAATTATTAATTAACAAATTTAAAACGTAATATATAAAAAAGGTTTAAAAAGGTCTTTGTCATTAACTTATTTTACGTGATATTGTAATTTGTTCCCATAAAATATCTAAATTGAAATAAAAATGAAATTCAAGCCTAAACTTGATGCTGGGATCACCTTTGGTAGTGTAAAATTGGGGTAGGTGGGGGAGAAGTCCATTTCCAAAAAATAGTGGATTGTTTTTAGATTAACGAAATTTAAACATTAAATTAAAATGAGAATGACATAAAATTAAATGTCAGACAACCATTTATTTTATTTCATAGATAGCATTAACAAAACTAGCAAGGCAGTAATGAGCTATCCAGCTGATACATTTCATTTTAACATAACATAAACATAACCAAACCACACATAATAATACTAATTAAACATAAAATTTGGCACCATAGCCACCAACTCATGAAGATTTAACAATCCTCAAGCTTGATCTCCACACTTTCAATGGATACACCTTCACCACCAACTTTTGGAACCAAAGTTACCGCAATAGTATCTTCATCTTCCAATCCAATATCCTCCAACAATTCAGTTATCGCCAGCGTAAAAGTAACATCCTTAACATGATTATCACTATTTCCATGAACATGAGGCAAGCTAGTATAACTCCCCGCAAACTCCGCCTTATCAAGTTCTTCTGCATTCACAGTCTTGTCAACGTTCAAAAACACATCGAACCTTACATACTTCGTATCATCATATGCCATTTTATTGAATGTCAGTATCTCCTCTTGTTCATTTTTCTCTTGCGTTGTCCTTGACGAAGCTGGACGCGTGATCGAGAACGAAATCGCACGGTCCAGCTTCGCCAGTGGGAACACCTTGGTAACTGACGGAATTGACGCTGTATTCACTTTTCCTGATGATGACCTTCTGATTGGTTTGAAATTACGCCATGGAGTAGGCATTGGCGCGTAATCGAATCCCATTTTTTTACTATCCAAACAATCACGGACTTTCACGCGGTAAGGGTTACGATTTTCATCGTAGAAAAAGAATTCAGAGTTTAACCAATCTTTATTTGATAAATCCCTTCTTTTCCCGCCAATTAATTTCCATTCATTCCACATCCTGTCCACATTAGCGTGGTGACAGTAGAAAACCGGGTCTAAACCGGCTGAATAGAAATTACCCATGTCTTCACCGTGTTGTTGTCTAGGACTATCACCGGTCCAGATATGGACCGGTGTATGAGGAATATTCTCAATAGTACCCATTCCTGGTTCTGGGTCAGAACCAAGAGGGTAAGCAGCACCGAAGAATTGAGACGGGCAAGGAGCATTAGTAACCATTTGACGGTACATTAGGGTTAAATTATTAGTCATTATCTGTAACTGAGGTGTGTCAACGTCCTTACCAAAATGACCAAGATCAATAATAGTTCCATTGCGATGATTTTGGTTACGTTTCTCATCGTAAAGAGATGAACCCTCACGATCAAACATGGGAGGTATACGCATGCCTTTTGGATGATCCCAATTCCAGTATGGCAAAGCAAAAGTTGGATCATTAATAAGTGATCCCAATATCCTTTCGTAAAAGTACAAGTACCATCTATGAAACGGAAAGAAAAGCCACGAGAAATGAACTTGCAATTCTTTACCACCAATTTTATAAGCACCGTTACAATAAGCACAATGAATATTAGCTTGTTGTTTAAACCCAAGAGGGTCAAAAGGGTCTTTATCAAGTTCCCTCATTCGACTTGTAGCCAATTGATACTTGGCTACATACTCCTCATCCGCCGCATGAGCAGGGGGGCGGATGCGGAGTTTAGTCATAGGAGGGAACTTGTAGTACGGAACGCTATCGATATCATCGGGTACAGGAGGGCAACAACTGTATGAAACATTAGTACCTTGATCATCTATATGGGCAACACCACAAGATTTGAGATCAGGTGGTGGTATAGGAGCAGCAGAGGCTAATGGTGTAAGATTAGCTGCACCGTAAAGACCTCCTAACCCTAAAAGAACATTACGTCTATCAACAGCGTCAGCGTTTTTGTCAACGTTGTTTGCGTTGCATGAAACCTTGAAACTTTGATTACGCCTTCCGTGGAGGAAAGGTTGAGAGGGTTTTGATAAGAAAGTAGAGTGGTTGTTGGTGAAGGGAGAAGAGAGGGATTTGTTGGTGGATAATAAAGGAAGAGTATTAGCAGTAGAAGAAGACATTGTGTTGTGTTATGAGTGATCTTTGTGCAAGGGTTGCTACCTTTATTTATACACAAAATGGTGAAGGTAATGTAGCACAAAACGTGTAAAACGTGTAATATAATTGGATCCGTTCTTGAGAAGAAAAAATACAAAATTAGTTCGATAATTTAGAGTTAAATTTTTGTTTTTAATTTCATGGGCAAGAAAAATTTTCATAAATCCTCTTAAAAATTGGAATGTTTGATTTTAATGAATACAAACTAATGTATGTTGATCAATGTCAATGTAAGAATATATAATTCTGGCTTAAAGTCATACACAAACCCCTAAGCATGTTCATATTTTATTTAGACATCTCAATTTAAGTGTATACCTTTTAAACACTTATATTGTAAGAGATTTGTACCTATTAAACATTTTATGCTGACATGGCAGCATGTGTGTAGTACATAAAAGAAAAGAGCGTGAAAGGGTATCATTTAACCAAAAAATAATAATTTTCTTTTTTTAAAAAAAATAAAATAAAATTAGCATCTCTTTATCTTCTTCTTTGACTCAACCACCATTGGAACCATCGCAATCACCGGTGTTCCACCATTAAATTTTATTCCATTTTTTTCTCGAGCTGCAATCATTCTTCTTCTCTATGTCACCTTGTTTTTTAATTAAATATGTGTCACCATATTCACAGTGTTCTTTTCCTTTATTTTTTCGGTCATCTTCTTCTCTTTTTTTTTTAGACCATCATCTTCTTTCTCCTTTTTTACTAGCCATCGAACACCACCTCATTTTTCTCCAAATTTATCATCGTCAATATCTTTTTTTCTTTTTAGCTTTTCAAACAATCAATCACAAATTTTAATTTGTTCATTAAAAAACAATGCCACCAATCATCTTTTTCTTTATGCCAAATCAACTCAAACATGAATTGAATCTAAGTTTAAAAATAAAACATTAATTAGATAAAAAGAAGTAGAAAAACATAGGTGATTAAGTGTTTTTTTTTTAAAAAAAAAAGGATGAAGAAGATGAAGTTGAGGGGGGAGCGAGTCTGAGCAGTGGCAGGAACATACATACTTTAGGATTTTTTTTTTTTTAATTATAATTATATTCGAGCACAAAAGACAGATTGCTTTTTTTTCCAAAACAGGTGGCTTCTTTTAATTAATTAGTTTGTCATGTCATGGCAAGTGCATCACACACACTTGACATTTTTTGTTAATTATCAAAATGTGTTTAATTGGAAAAATTTTATATAAGTAAAAGTGTTCAATAGGTAAAAGGTTAAATTAAGATGTCTAAATGAACAATAAGGACAACTTTAAAAGGCCACAAATGACTTGGGCCTATAATTATTGAGTAATGTATGTCAATGAATGTCAACCTTAAGAATATATAATTACTAATTATTGAGTGATAAAAGAATATGATGTGTGTTGTGTCGATTTTTCTAATTTCATGAATTATTTATAGATAATATGTGAATTATTTCTTTTTGTCCTTCCTAACAAATGGACCCCTAAAAGAATAAGAACAATTTCTTTGAAATATGACTAATTTTGAAAAATAATGAAAAAAATAAAATGAGAAGACCACTTATTTAAAACTGGGTGAATATTAGATTAATTAAAAACATGATGCAGAATAATTAAGAGCTAGCAAAATGGGACTCAAAAAGTAGAAACTGATTGCTATTATGCTGGTCACTCTTCTAAAAATCTGTTTAAATTGAATTAGAATTTAATTAAATCTATTTTTATGTAATTTTTAGTTTCTAGGAATAGTTGTTAAAACTAAAAATAATTAAAATAAATTGAAAGTGACTTAATAAAAGTTAAAATTAGATATTTCCTTACTTTCTATTTTTAACTTAAGAATTACTAAAATTTTGACTTTTACTATTTTTATAAGTATAATTTTTAGAAATAACCATAGGGTAAGGGACAAATAACATTATATTCATACTCTTGTTTAATTTATAAAAATCCATTTAAAATTAAATGTTAGTTCCGCAAATAAAGCAAATCAACTTAATGTCAATCTCTGTTAAATAATAACATATTCAAACAATTCAAATTTCAAATTTTCTTTACTTAAATCTAATCCAAATCGTAACAGATTTAAAAAAGTTGAAAACATTAATTGATACATGATAAATATATCTATTTTGTTGAGATAATTTGATATAAAAATAGACCTGAGTTCATATATATCCAAAAAAAGAAAATTAACAACAAAAAATTTAAAAAATCAAGCTTCATGCCTTTTCTCCGATTTCTCTGGCCGTCTATAGAAGATGTTGAAGAAGAAAAAACTCTTTTCTTTTTAGAGCATTCTGTCTATGTGTTTTTTAGTTTGTTTTTTTTTTTAAAAAAAAAATTTCCGTCTCTATTTGTTTCTTTTCTTTGGACCTGGGTCACTTGTGGGCCCAGGTCTTATTTCTAAATTAATTTTTTGATTAAAAATAAGGAAAAATTACATGAATTAATACATTTTAAAATTATTGCTGATTTTAGCGATACTTTTTGTTTATTATCATTTATAGTAATATTGTGATAAATCTTTAATATATATTAAAAGTGAATTATGAATGCAATATATTTGAATTATAATTGTTTTTGAAATATATTTTGTTTGTTTGGTAAAAAACTGTCATATTGTATTATAAGTGTATTAAAATATGTGATAAAGATATTATCCATCATTAAAATCTGTATTATATCTGAATAATAAATTCATCTTTGTAATATGTATTAAACTTGTATTATAAATAAATTAAAAGTGATCAAGTGGAAAAAAAATGTTATTGCTATAAATGATAGTTATTTTTTTTATTATAGTATATTTATATCAGATTCCCTAAAAATAACCATTCATAAACAAAAAAAAAATGTGTCATATACATAACTATGAATCTGATTAATATTGTTATTAAGCATTAGGACTTATTTATAAGCAATAATATTTGATAATTTCTAGGAATACATAGTTTTCTAGTTGAATAAGTTTGGGTGTACATATCTAGCAATAAAAATAATGAAATGTGTAATAGATATGTATCAAAGTATTTCATACATAATTTAATGATCAATCAATCCTGTAGTTATAGAAAAGTCAACAGAGAAAAATTTTTGGGCCAGAAAACTTTTTTGTAGTATTTTAAAATTTCTCAACTAGTCCAAATTTGAAAGAAATTAAAGTCAGTAAGGTCTAGGAAAATCTGATAGTAATTGAGAGATCTAATTATGATCACTTTAAGCCCACTAACTATTTATTAGTTCCATTATCTACAATTAACCATAAATAAATTAACTCAAGTTATACGAATAATTTAAATTTTCAAAAATAACCTCGCGGGTCATTACATTTTTCACCATTCTTGAGGATAAAAGTAAGATTTTCATTTTCCGTATCCATTTTTCGATCCTTAGAAGTTAGATTTGTGGGTAATTATTGTTTGGAAAGGGTTTTAGGACTTTTGGATGGTGGGAAAAACTCTAATTTGGTCATGGGATCATGAGTCTGATCTAGGGTTGATAGTATTGAATTTAATCCAGGTAATTAAATATTGTTTATTGATCCCCGTGTTATATTGATTGTTTGAAGTCCATAAACAAGCGGAAAAAATTCAAAAAAGGGAAGAATTAAGTTTGTTAAGAAATTCATGTTTTATTCGAGGTAGGTGATGGTTGTGATTCATATTGTATGATATATGTTTGTTCTTGCTTCATTATGATGTATGCATGTATGAGAATGTTGCATTGTGGCTTTCACTAATTGCATGTCATGAATCACGACTTGATTGTATGATTATGAGAATGTTGATTGTGATTGTGATTGTGGCTTGTTGAGTGGATTGGGTATTACGTTCTAACACACTAATTGGGACCGATTTCCACGTACCGTCATAAACATTGGAATGGGTGTGTATTCCATGAGAGGACCATTGACTTGACATAACTGTGTATCTTGAGAAGTGTGAAACTATATGTGGTTCGTAAGTGATAAGTGATATTGTATATATTTGATATATGCATTTTTATTATGTTGTAATGGGTTATGTATGTTGCACTTAGTGAAATAGTCGTGTGATCCTATCAATAATTGTGGTTGTGTACTGATACTACACTTGCTCTTTCTTTGTTAAGTACATGGCATCTTCAGGAGACTACTGACAGACTTCGCTTAGAAGATCGGTGATTAGTCGAATGCAACGGTGAGTCAGTTCTTCCAAGCTAACATGAGTTCTCTTTTCGTTTATGTTCCTATTTTGGATTTAAATTAGTACTTAGGATTTTCTTGTGTTTAAATGGGTTGTACCCATTTTATTAGACTTGTGGAACTTTAGGTTTTTGTACATTGACTTTCATGTTTTAGGCATTATTTTTGCATTTGCTTGTTAGACTTTTGTTGGAGTTTATGGGAACTCCCTATCTTTCCTTTAGCATTTAAACCTACTTTTGTAACTTTAAATGTCTTAGTTTTGATTAAGTTGTGTAGTTCTTGGTTAGCTAATTAGTATCAACGATTTTCTCACTTGGGGGTTAGTGTGGGTGTCAATCACGATGGTCTGGGTCGTCACATATATATGAATACGATACATACTAATTTGTGTTTAAATCAATTAAGGTTATGTATTATAACTAATATTTGAACACGATACATTATGCATGATAAATTTGTAATGTATCATGGTATTGAAACAAAGTAATTATACATTAATTTAAGAAACAAAAACAATTAGATACATCAAAAATCTAAACTCATATGTATCATAAAAAGATGAACAACAAAAAATAATAATCAACAATTTGATATGTTGAAAGCAAATAAAAAATATGAAGAGATCCTTCTATACTTTCTCCCCCGTAGCTACTTTTCCACTTTCCATAATGGCGCCACCTGCAGATCTCGATCCAATGCCTTTACCTGAGCCACTATTAACTCGACCTTCTCCCCCATTTTTAGAGTTTTTTTTCACAGTCGATTTTTGAGTCGAAAATGCATTCTTCTTCAATTAATTGGGTAATCACAATACAAAAGATGAAGCGTCAACAATATGTATTCCAAATTTAGAGAGGAAAAAGCTATAAAAAAATTAAAAAAATCGATAATGAATGAACTGGAAAAAAAAATGGATGAAGAGCTAACTTGCAATGATACCATGGATTGATAGAGGTAATTAGAGATATCATGAAGTCATTTCAACTTAAAAAGAAAAAAAAGAATGATTTTTTAGAGTGATGTATTTAAAGAAGTGACCGAAATAGTAGAATAATAATAGTAAATAGGATAAAAAAAATGTGTACTTGGTAATTTTTTATAAAGAACCCTTTTTAAAAGTTAAGTCAAATGGGCTGTAAGTCCTCTCTCTTCTAATTCCTATATATGCATCCCTATTTTAGAATCTATTACTCCTTTCGTCTATCTTATGTAAGGTAGCTTCACTTGTATAGAGTTTAAGAAAGAAATGAAAACTTTTAAAAAATTTAATTTAAATGAAAATAGAAATTTATGTGGTTGTGAATTATTTGCATTAAAAATAATATAATATTTCATAGTTAAATTGTTATTGAATATAGACATATGTCATTTTTTTTGAGATTATCTAAAAAGAATAGTAAGTCACATAAACTGAGACACAGAGGGAGTAGTTTTTTGATAATATATCTGGCTTGAAATCTAAAACAAATAATATATTTGATATGAAATTACTAGTTAGTAAAACAATATATAATTTTTTTCAAATGATATACATAGAGAGTAGTTTTCGTATTAAGTAGAAAAAAAAGTTTTAATTAAATGATAAAAAATGATATAAAACTGAATGGAAGACAACCATTTATTTATTTCATACGTAGCATTAACACAACTAGCAATCAGCTATCGATCGAGCTGATACATTTTAACATAAACATAACTCAAACCACACACAATAATACTAATTAAACATAAAATTTGGCACCATAGCCACCAACTCATGAAGACTTTAACAATCCACAAGCTTGATCTCCACACTTTCAATGGATACTTCTTCACCGCCAGCTTTTGGAACCAAAGTCACCGCAATAGTATCTTCATCTTCCAATCCAATATCCTCCAACAGTTCAGTTATCGCCAGCCTGAAAGTAACACTCGTAACATGATTAGTATTACTTCCATGAACATGCGGCAAGCTAGTATAACTCCCCGCAAACTCCGCCTTATCAAGTTCATCTGCATTCACAGTCTTGTCAACGTTCAGAAACACATCGAACCTTACATAGTTCCTATCATCGTACGATATTTTATTGAATGTCAGTATCTCCTCTTGCTCATTTTTCTCTTGTGTTGTCCTTGACGAAGCTGGCCTGGTGATAGAGAATGAAATCGCACGGTCCAGCTTGGCCAGTGGGAACACCTTGGTAGCTGGTGCAATTGACGCTGTATTCACTTTTCCTGATGATGACTTTCTGATTGGTTTAAAATTACGCCATGGAGTGGGCATTGGCGCGTAATCGAATCCCATTTTTTTACTATCCAAACAATCACGGACTTTCACACGGTAAGGGTTACGATTTTCATCGTAGAAAAAGAATTCAGAGTTTAACCAATCTTTATCTGTTAAATCCCTTCTTTTCCCGCCAATTAATTTCCACTCATTCCACATCCTGTCCACATTTGCATGGTGACAGTAAAAAATCGGATCTAAACCGGCTGAGTAGAAATTACCCATGTCTTCACCGTTTTTTTGACGAGGTTTGTCACCGGTCCAGATGTGAACCGGAGTGTGAGGGATGTTTTCAATAGTACCCTGACCCGGACTTGGTTCAGAACCCAGAGGGTAAGCAGCACCGAAGAATTGGGAAGGGCAAGGAGCATTAGTGACCATTTGACGGTACATTAGGGTTAAATTATTAGTCATTATCTGTAACTGAGGTGTGTCAACTTCCTTACCAAAATGACCAAGATCAATAATAGTTCCATTGCGATGATTTTGGTTACGTTTCTCATCGTAAAGAGACGATCCCTCACGATCAAACATGGGAGGTATACGCATACCTTTTGGATGATCCCAATTCCAGTATGGTAAAGCAAAAGTTGGATCATTAATAAGTGATCCTAAAATTCTTTCGTAAAAGTACAAGTACCATCTATGAAAGGGAAAGAAAAGCCACGAGAAATGAACTTGCAACTCTTTACCACCAACTTTGTAAGCACCGTTACAATAAGCACAATGAATATTAGCTTGTTGTTTAAACCCAAGAGGGTCAAAGGGGTCTTTATCAAGTTCCCTCATTCGACTCGTAGCCAATTGATACTTGGCTACGTACTCCTCATCCGCCGCATGAGCAGGGGGGCGGATGCGGAGTTTAGTCATAGAAGGGAACTTGTAGTATGGAACGCTATCGATATCATCGGGTACAGGAGGGCAACAACTGTATATTACATCAACACCTTCTTTTACATGGGCAGTACCACAAGACTTGAGATCAGGAGGTGGTATAGGTGCAGCAGAGGCTAATGGTGCAAGATTAGCTGCACCATAAAGACCTCCTAACCCTAAAAGAACGTTTCGTCTATCAACAGCGTCAGGGTTTTTGTCAACGTTGTTTGCGTTGCATGAAACCTTGAAACTTTGATTACGCCTTCCGTGGAGGAAAAGTTGAGAGGGTTTTGATAAGAAAGATGAGTTGGTGGTGGTGAAGGAAGAAGAGAGGGATTTGTTGGTGCATAAAGGAAGAGTAGTAGTAATAGAAGAAGAAGAAGACATTGTGTTGTGATGGAGTGATTTTTGTTTGAAGAGATGCAACCTTTATTTATACACAAAATGGTGAAGGTATATTGTAGCACAAAATGTGTAACACGTTGGTGATAATTGTAGATCTTATCTAGGAGTATTTACTCACTCTCTCCCCACAATGTATGTGAGGGAGTGACACCGTTCGTCGGTCGGATGAGGAAAAGGCAATGGTATTTTACTCGGTCTTTGATCATAGATTTTTATCGTAATAATAATAATAATCTTTGTATATTCTACGAGACAATTTTTTAAAGGCTAGCACGTAAATTAATTAGATTAGGAATGCGCTTAATGAGGAGGAATGGTACATACAATAATAGGTAAGTGTCATAAATGGATTGATTTTTTTTAATATAAAATACAAAACTTTGGGATAAGTTTTAAGACTTTTTTAGAGAAAGAAAAAACTCAACAATTATATTGTGGCCTAAAATTTATAATTCTATAGATTTTAGATTTTTTTTTATCAAATTTAACTTCTAAAACTAGACATTATAATTTACCAATTAAATTTTATAAAATAAAAATAAAAATAAAAATAAGGGAAATAGTGCATGGAAGTAATAAGAAAAGATCATCGCATTATTTCTGACCCCAATGAAGGATATTATTGTCCATACTATGCTGATTTTATTATACCTGGCCTAGAAAGATTTAAGACTTCGATTCGCGGATTATGTTATTTTAAAATTAATTTATTTTATTTAAAAGACGAGATAAATAATGACAAATTGAATAGTATAAGGTAGATATTTACAATTAAGATTATGGTTTAAATTATCTTTTTAGTTATCTGAAGATATAGATTTAGTATGGAATAAATTTACACCTTATCTCGCATACTATATAGTAGATCTTCTTTTAATATGAATAATAAATAAATTTGTAGCATTGATAGAATGCATTCAAGAAACATAAATGCAAGAATCAACAACAATCGAAGATTAATTAAATCAATTACAAGATATAAATGCAACAAAAGATCGTAAGGGGGGAAAACAATTTCTCATTTCCCATTTAAAAAATCATATTTTTTAATATCTCATTTATATATTTTAATTATTGTAAATTAAAGTTATCAACATTTCAAATTTATAAGTTTTATTTTTAATTTTTTCAAATGAAAATTAATAAATTAAAAAAATTCAGCTCTTGAAATTTGAATTCTCTCACATAAATTGGAGAGAGAATAGTTGTTGAACATTATTTGAATGGGTCCAGACATTATTTCCTATTGAATGCATTCTCTATCAATTGAAAGAAAATACAGCTAGATTTGCACAGGTTTTTAATTAAGGGTAATGTAATGGTCAGAAAATTGTTAAATTTGATGAGAAATTTAAAAAGCTTATGATACTTTTTAATTTTAAAATAAATTCTTTTTTTATTTTTAATTAAAATATATTAATGTTAAAAGTGTAAAAATATTTTTAAAAAATAAAATAACATAAATAAAATATTATTCTGACTAAATTTTCTGATAAAAAATATTTTTTTCTTTAAATAGTATGAACCTAAAATATGTAGATATATAGAAATCTCATAAATATATCGATAGAATAGACGTTAGATCTCCAAGTGGACAATAAATTGGATCGCTGATCAAATTTAATTTCTAATTTTTTTTTTTAGAAAGTGACATTTCTAAAAGTTGTTTTTAATTTTTCGTGAAAAATTGTTTTGTTTGATCAATAAATTGAATAATAAAAAAGAATGTGAATGTGTAGTTTGGATAATGTTGTTTTTGAACATAAACTCTTTTTATTTGTTTTACAGTACACTTAAAACTCAAACTTGCGTATTTTGATCATAAACTTTTATCATGATTATGCAGTATATATATCATTCTATGCCATTACATTAGTAATTATTTATATTTAAAATCAGTTGGGATTATTTGGTGAAGATTCAACAATATAAATCGTTAGAATTTATGCGCTATTGGCTTAAGAAAAAGGCATACATTTATTTTTTAACTTGTCTTAAAAAGTTAGTTTACATATCTAAACTATTATGACGATATATTACACTCTTATTTTAATTAAAAAATGTACGCAGTTAATATCATTCTAAAACTGACGTGAAAATATGCTAAATATAAAAATAGGTGTGTTTGAATTGAAAATAAAATCAACAAAGTTTTTTAACACCCCACCTCCGCTACTCTCCTTCTTCATGCTCCTCTTCTCCTATTTTCCTTCGAACTTTTTCTTCTTATTTTTCCTTGGTCATAATTCTATGCTTTGTCACTCATTTTCATTTTTTCCTTATCACAATTCTTCAATTTGTCACTCAAATTTCATCATTACATAGAGATTTTCCACAAATTGCTTGCTAGTTTGGCTCATAATTAACATAGCAAAATTGATCAATATCAAGGTGATTCACCCAAAAACAAATAAAAATAGAAACTTTAATCCAAATTTCACAACGAGTTTAGGGTTTGAGTTTTTTTCATTCAGCAAAGGCAGTCGACGTGTCAGTCATTCAATTTCCCCACTAGACTTTTTGTTCTCCTCATCTTTCTACTTTCACTTTCATATTTTTAGCAAAAAATACAAACAGATCCTTCAAACCCTAAATTCCCTCCCCCCCCACCCACCCAAATATACTTGTAGACTGTAGATATGCCTATTCATACACCTACTTTTCATCTGGGCATTGATATTTATGTGCATATTCAATTTTAAGCTTTGAGTTTGTCGAAATACCTGCAATAAATTTTTTTTTAAAAAAAAATCGAAAAGAGGAAATGATTTTCAATTTTAAGAGGTGTGAATTACCTTTTATTAATAAAGAGAAGAAAATATAAAGAATATAAAAAATAATAATTTATAACATGACACTAATGTAGTAGCGAATGTATTACAACAATATTGTGAGAGTGGTAAATTAGCTATTATTAGGCTCATCTTTAACACCCTTAATATAAAAGTTTATATCTACATACAAATCTTTTACAACTATCTATTAAAGGATTGATAGACTATATAAGGCATAAAAAAAATAATGCATGTATTAATTTCATACTTTATTAATATTTTATCTGTATACTCTATATACATATACATATATATATATATATATATATAATATATATATATATATAATATATATATATATATATATATATATATTTGACACTAAAATATATATAACTAATATATGGAAATATATGATATTAGTAATACAAATTATTTGTATTTGTTACTATTTTTATACACCCTACTAAACAGTATTTGATTATTTGGAAGTAATGGGAAAAGGCCTGCATATAATTAGAAGAGGTACAGCACAAGTTGTGCCAAAACCAATTGAATCCAATTCAATTCTCACCAACCTACTCCCATCTAACTAGAGAAGGACATACCTACCCATCTTTACTACACACAAACATAATAAAAGAAGGGAAATTAGGGCAGGAGATAAAGGGGGGTTTGTATTATAAAATATCTTATAAAATTATATTTATTTACCTTACGAATTCGAATAAACATAAGATTTTTGAAATTTAAAAAATAAACTATTTGAAAGACGAAAATTAAAGATTGACTTATTACTTTTAAGATAGAAGACTAAAGGTTTGGTGCTTTTGTTTAGTTTTTTCTTCTTTTTTTTTCTCTCTAAAAAAGGATTGTAAACTTGTAGTGCATAGATATTCTATTTTCATTGAGTTGTTGATTTATAGTGCATAGATACTCTATTTTCATATCATCATTTAATTTGAGTTGTTGATTTATAGTGCATAGATACTCTATTTTCATATCATCATTTAATTTGTACCCATTTTTTTTGAAAATATTTAACTAATAAACCATGTAACGTGATCTCGAGTCATCCATTATGTTCAAAAACTAGATATTAACTAATAAACCATGCAACGTGATCTCGAGTCATTCATTATGTTCAAAAACTAGATATTAAAACAGGAGAATTTAGAATCATATAAATATCTTGTATCGCGTATTTTTTAATTTATACTGTTGTGAAAATATATACTAGTCTCATACCTCACGATGTATTATAATAGGTGTAGTTTTACTTTATACAAATTGTGGAAAATTTTTGTTCAAAGGCTAATTTGATTTAGATAACAAAATATTCTTACTTCATAAAAATTGTACTACCAATTAGTCATGGAAAATAGTTATTAAATAATTAATTTGCAGTATATATTTAATTTCCATTAACCATAAAAAAAAATATAACATCGAAGTAAAAATAGTAAAAGGACCAATATTGCAAATTATCAGCTAGTGAATTTAAATAGTAGGTTAATTATCATTTTACAAGATTATCAATTGATGATTACAAGAGTTTAAGATCTACAAATTAATGATACACAAATTATTTACACAATTAAATTACTTAAATGTTAATTATATGTAATTCTATTTATCAACCTACAAGGTTAAATTATATCAACAAATTAACAACCATAGTTTTCAGTTTATTACATCCGCATTGTCAACGTTTATTTGCAACATTGTTTATGTATTTTATATCGTATTTATTGTGTCTACCTAGTCTATAATAAGTAAATTACAATTATTTCAAAAATCATATTCCAAATTCAAATCCACTCATTTAAATTTGTTCAAATAGAATCACCATCTAAATCTTGAAAACTCGATATTTTAACCATGATTGAGTGGTATACACAGTAATTATTATTTATTAATTAATAGAAATCACAAACATCCAAATACCTGAGCTTGTCAAATCCATTAATTGTGTGACACAATAAAAAATTCCTAACTTAAAACCTTAAAAGACATACTGATTATAGAATTTAAAATATGTCACTTAAATTTTTTATTTTATTTATCTAAATGCGAAAAACCTACAATAACAAGGTTAAATTTTCATTCTTATTTCTCTTGTGATCTAGATAGTACTAGCACTACATATTGTAGAGTATAAAAGCTATCAGAAGTTAGTTAGCGTCTTTAAATTCAATCTATGCCACGTAAATTAAGATAAATAAATATATCAATATGAATTCTAGTATCTAGAAAAAAAGAAAAAACAACGAATGGATATGTAACTTGTAGATTATATATATATATACCATATTCCACATGTGCGTTGCACGTGATTTCTTCGTCTTGAGGTCGATTCAACTATGAAAATCAGTTGGTTATGTATAAATTCGTGTGGTAATGCATGTACAGCAATGGCAGTACTATTATAGTCTTGTTTATAATAGTCGTTCCTTCCACTAAACTTTTGAATACATCCCAATAATTTTTTATTTGATTCATTTTGTGTATTAGTTTTTTCCATCTCCGATTTCTTAGCATTTATCAAATCTCGCCTAAAACTTACTTGTACACAATATTTCTTGTGTATGTCCGTTTGTACCGTTTTAATTGTTTAGCCATGACCAATAACTTTGTTGTTGCCATAAATATTTCTCTCGATAATGCTACGTACTGTTGACCATGTGAGAAAACATGTTGCGACAGGTGCAATCCAACATTCGGTATTGTTTGACTTTGTGCTTTATTTGTTGTCATTGCAAAACATAGACGTATTGAAAATTGTTTCGAAACAAATTTAAACGGATATTATTCATTCTCGGGTGGTGATAATTGTATCCTTGGAATAAACACTTGATTTGTTGAATATTGACCTGTTGTTATTTCTGCATATATAACATTCTTGTCAAATCCTCTACAAATTAATCGAGTCTGTCAAGTTGAAGAGAATTGTAAAACCTCCATGGATGGAAGCTTGATTAGAGAGGAAGAAGAAGAAGCATGGAAAGTGTGTGAACAATTTCTCATTCAATTGTGTAACAGAAATGTGTACAACTGTGGTTATATAACCACCAAAACAGAAGCTAACTAAAACAGAAATTCGTAACTAACTTCCTGAAAATCTAACTAACAACTAACAACTAATTAATTACATTAATATCTATGAGTAATGACTAATTTAACCTCAATACCCCCCTCAAATTGGAGCAGAGGTGATCGAAACCAATTTGTCTAAAATGGTAGAATGCTTAATTCCAGTAAGAGCTTTTGTAAGAACATCTGCCAACTGATTAGTAGTATCAACATGATGCAATGAAATGAGCCCTTCTTGGAGTTTTGATCTCACGAAATGACAATCCACTTCTATATGTTTCGTACGTTCATGAAAAACAGGATTTTTAGCAATATGTATGGCTGCTTGGCTATCACAAAACACAGGAAATGGTGCAGTCTGATATATATTTAGCTCTTCAAACAACCTTTGCAACCACGTCAATTCACCCACTACTTTTCTCAATGATCTGTACTCTGCTTCAGCTGAAGAGAGTGAAATGGTTTCTTGCTTCTTGGACTTCCAGCTAATAGGACTGTCGCCTAACAATACAATGTAACCACTCACAGATTTCCTTGAATCAGGACAAGCAGCCCAATCAGAATCGCAATATGCTTGTACATCAAAGTTTGCAACAGATGACATGAATACACCTAGAGTAGGATCTTTCTTGAGGTATCTTAACATGTGAAAAGCAGCCTGTAGATGAGGCTCTCTAGGATCTTGCATGTACTGACTGAGAAGTTGTACACCATAAGCGAGATCAAGCCTAGTGTGTGTGAGGAAATTCAACTTACCAACTAATTTTCTGTAATAGGTAGGATCATCCAGAACTTTCCCTTCATGAGATCTTAGCTTGATATTTGGATCTAGTGGAGAAGACAAAGGAGTCATGTGATCACAATTGAATTCCTTGAGAAGATCCAACACAAATTTTCTCTGAGAAACCAGAATCCCATCATCTTTGTACAAGACCTCTAAGCCTAGAAAGTAATGTAGCTTGCCAAGATCTTTGATCTTAAATTGATTGTCAAGGAAACTCTTTAGCTCATCAATCTCAGCAGTGTCTGTTCCTGTCAGTAGGATATCATCCACATAAACACCTAGAAAGACATTAGATGTACCTCTTTTCTTATAAAACAGTGAATAATCATGAGGAGAATGTTCATATCCTCTTGTGTGCAATGCCTCAGTCAGTTTTTCATACCACTGCCTACTAGCCTGCTTTAAACCATACAATGACTTATTTAATTTGCAAACTAAATCCTTGTGAGGAGTGGCTAAACCTGGTGGAATGTCCATATACACTTCTTCATGTAAATCCCCATGTAGGAAGGCATTATTCACATCAAGCTGATGTATGTTCCACTGTTTCTTTGCAGCAACAGCAATAAGTGTTCTCACAGTGGTCATCTTGACCACAGGTGAAAAAGTCTCTGTATAGTCTATGCCATGATGTTGAGTATATCCCTTTACTACAAGTCTTGCTTTATACCTTTCTACACTCCCATCAGCTTTATGTTTAACCTTGTAAACCCACCTACAACCAACAGTCTTCTTATCCTTTGGCAGGTTTGTGAGAGTCCAAGTATTGTTGTCATGCAGGGCAAGAAATTCTTGTGTCATTGCCTGTTGCCATGCAGGATCCATAGATGCTTCCTCATATGAATTAGGTTCACAGTCATGAGAAATATTCATTACAAAAGACTGACTATCAGAACTAAAGACATCAGGAGACACATGATGTTTAAGAGTGAAAAGAGCATTTAAAGGTAAAGAATGTGATTGTGGTTGATGTGGTTGTGGTTGTGAATTTGAAGCATTTGAGGATGGTACATTGTGAACATAGTCAGTCAAGTATGTAGGAGTCTTATGTAGCCTTTGGGATCTTCTAAGTTGTGGTATGTATGTGGGATTTTCAGATGTTATGTGAGTAGGTGAAGTGGAGTTTTCAGGTGTTAGGTGAGTAGGTGAAGTGGAGTTTTCAGGTGTAATGTGAGTAGGTGAATTGGTTGTTTCTTTACTGGGGCAGTCTTGACTATCATATGATGTTGGATAGTCATGAAGGGACACACAATTGAAAGGAAACTTTGGGAAGTGAGTAGGATCTTTAGACATGGCAAAAGGAAATATAGTTTCATGGAAAATAACATCCCTTGAGACATGGATTTTCTGAGTAGATAGATTTAAGACTTTGTAACCCTTTGTAGCATAAGGATATCCAACAAACACATGTGGTATGGTTTTGGGATCAAACTTAGTTCTGTGAACTTTTGGAGTAGTAGGGTAACATAAACATCCAAAACTCTTTAGGTGTGAGTAGATAGGTTTGTGTTTATATAGAATTTCATATGGAGTTTTATTGTGGAGAGGAAAAGAAGGTAGTCTATTTATAAGATATGTGGAAGCAAGTATACATTCACCCCAATATTTCACTGGGAGTTTAGACTGAAAAAGTAGAGCCCTTGCTGTTTCAAGAATATATTTGTGCTTTCTTTCGACCACACCATTTTGTTGAGGAGTGTAGGGACAGGATTTCTGATGGATGATCCCTTTGGATTGAAAAAATAGAGTGGTTTCATTGCTAGTGAATTCCAACCCATTATCTGACCTGATTGTTTTAACAGTGGTGCTGAACTGGTTCTCAACCATGAGTACAAAGGCCTTAAGGACATGAAAGGCATTGCTTTTACAGCTTAGAAGTTGTGTCCAGGTAGATTTACTAAAGTCATCTACTAAGGTGATGAAATACTTGAAGTTATCATGGGTTGTTGTTTGGTATGGACCCCAGATGTCAACATGTAATAGTTCAAAAATGCTAGTAGTGGTGTGTGTTTTTGGTGGAAAGGGTAATCTGGATTGTCTTGCCATGGGGCATATAGGACAGAAGAAAGGTTGTTTTGATGAGAATTTTGCTGGTATGGAAGATATATTTTTCATCTTCACAAAGGGTACATGACCAAGTCTATAATGCCACAACAGATCCACACTATCATTAGGGAAGGAACTAGAAATAAGAGAGTTGTTAGCAACATTGTCCTTATTACCAACAAGAGAAGATTTTATTTCATCTGAATGAGAGTTACAAGAAAGAGATGTACATTGTACTTTATTACTGGATGAAGAGTAAAGAGAAGATGAACAATGCTGAGCATGTGAATTCTTTTGTAAGCAATCTGAGCAGAGGAAATAGAGGCCATCATGTACCTTACCAATTTCCTGAGGCCTCTTCAGTGAAGGGGCCTGCAACAGACAAGAAGTATTAGAAAAAGAGACAGTACATTGGAGATGATTTACAAGAGAATTGATGGAGATTAAATTGTATTTGAATGAGGGGGCATACAATACTCCTGACAAGATGATTTTAGGTGTAAGATGTACACTACCAACCACTGTGATCTTGACTCTATATCCATTTGGTAATTTGACTAACATAGGATAAGGTAGATTTATTGGATTTACAAGATTATTTTTGTTAAAAGTCATGTGATGAGAAGCTCCTGAGTCCAGAATCCATAGGTCAGTCCTTGTTTTGAAACATTCACATGAAAGTTTAATATAATCAGGAGAAAAAGAATAAGCAAAACCACCTGCAAAATTCACAGATCCACACACTCCATCATTTTGAAACTGATTCAGCAAGTGAGAAACTTGATCATACTGCTCTTTGGTGATACTGATGTTCTCATTTCCTTGAGGGTCATTACAAGATGTTGAACTTGATTCCTTTGTTTGTCCACTAGCATCTCCATCACAGGATAGTCTTACAGAATTTGCTGATACACCTCTTCCTTTATTGTTGTGCCTTGGATTTGGATATGTGTTTTGAACTGTGCTTCTTGGATTATGTTGATCACGAGCAGAACCATTTGTGTCATTAGATGGATAGCCATGCAACTTGTAACACTTTGCTCTCACATGTCCTGGTCTCCTACAATAGTCACAGAAAGGTCTTCCTCTTGGTGTTGTGTTGGAGTTAGAATAGTTTGTTTGAAAGCTTCTACCTCCTGAACTTGATGAGACTGCAGCTAGAGAACTACTCTCAGTAAACAGTTGATTATTTGGTTTGAATTCTCGTTGTTTTTCCTCCTGCACTAGTAAGGCAAAGGCTTGTGCTAAGGATGGCAAGGGATTCATCATCAAGATACTTCCCCTAATTGTAGTATATACCACATTCAAACCCATCAGAAATTGAATCAAACGTCTGTCTTGCTCTGCCTTCTGAACATTAGCCTTAGCTCCACACACACACACACAACTACACTGACTTGAAACACACAAGCTGTTCAACTCCTCCCAAAGTTTCTTCATACGAGTGTAATATGTTGTGATATCGAGAATACCTTGATTAAGATCATTTATCTCCTTCTGAGTTTGATACAATTTTGCTCCATTCGTCTGATCATATCGATCCTCCAGTTCTGTCCATAATTCCAAAGCATCATTAACATACTCAACACTATCAGCAATGTCTCGATCTAGAGAGTTGAGAATCCATGAAGTGACCATATCATCACATCTCACCCATTGACGATAACTGGAATGGTTCATCTCTGGTCTCTTACACTCACCATTGATGAATACCAGCTTGTTCTTCACTGACAAGGAACGAAGAACACTACGACGCCATGAATGAAAACCAGTGCCATTGAAAGGAACTGGTACAAGAACTGCTCCAGGATTGTCTGATGGATGAATGTAAAAGTGACTCCCTGCATCGATCCCAGATGAAGGAACACTGTCTAATGCAGTGCTCGTGGATGCAGAATTTGTCATTGTATTTCGAAACAAAAAAAAATCGAATCTACAGAGGACCTGATGCGCAGATTGAAACAGAGAAGAGGCAAGCAAATCAGAAACGTTCCTGCTTTGATACCATGTCAAGTTGAAGAGAATTGTAAAACCTCCATGGATGGAAGCTTGATTAGAGAGGAAGAAGAAGAAGCATGGAAAGTGTGTGAACAATTTCTCATTCAATTGTGTAACAGAAATGTGTACAACTGTGGTTATATAACCACCAAAACAGAAGCTAACTAAAACAGAAATTCGTAACTAACTTCCTGAAAATCTAACTAACAACTAACAACTAATTAATTACATTAATATCTATGAGTAATGACTAATTTAACCTCAATAGAGTCCCATTGCATAATCCATTTGATGGGTCTAGATTTCTTAGCAGCATAATGGGTGCATTTTCTTTCAGCACTAACCTAATTTGTAAATTGTAAGATATACTTGTTATGTATTTATTAGATCAGATTTGTTGATTTATCTTTTTCTCTATGTAGTAACATAATAAGATATTTAAAATAGTTTAGATGTATTTGATAATGTACTTATGCGGTGGTAGTCCATTTGGTGTTAATGTGTTGAGATATTCTCCTTGTTAGTAGTTGTTGGTATAATCATCTGCTGAGTCAAAATTTATATATGCTTTTGTTTCTCCAGAAAATTTCTGAATCAGCATTTCATTTAGATTTTCTACAAATTCATTTCTACTTGCTAAGATCGCCCGTTCTGTTATATAGTTAGCAGCTCTCTAATTTTGTTTAAGGGATGAAAATATTTCTCTGCTCAATGATTCTTCTGGATTACCATACAGTCATTTGTTCTGAAAGTGTTATTAAATTATCCTTTATTGTGATTTCTTCTTCATTTCCAATACAAAGCAAAAGGTTATTGAAACTTGTATCCGGTGTCCTCGCATATTTGTTGATAGCTTAACCTTTTCCATTAAAGGCCATAAATATGACCTAACCAAACTTGTATTTACAGAACTATGACGTAACAGAACTAGAAGTGTTAGCAGTAGGAAAAGAAAATGGTTAGTAGTTAGAGTCTTGTTACAACTTGAGGGTTTGTAAGAACTAGAAGTTTTAGCAATGGAAAAAGAAAATGGTTTAGTAGTTAAGAGTCTTGTTACTACTTGAGGGTGTTGTAAGAAAGGGGCATGAGTGGAGAAATGAGGAGTACTTGCATGATTTTGTTATTCTTTTTTTATATTTTGA
This sequence comes from Solanum peruvianum, assembly GCA_027705065.1. Lineage (NCBI taxonomy): Eukaryota > Viridiplantae > Streptophyta > Magnoliopsida > Solanales > Solanaceae > Solanum > Solanum peruvianum. The sequence continues at coordinate 56,166,069 of JAKWJD010001762.1, read as the reverse complement.
GGTGGGCGTCGGGTTGACCAATGATGCATATCAGTACGTGTGGTTGTACTGATACTACTCTTGCTATGTCCTTTTGACATAGTCTGGATGCAGAACTGGTGATATTTCATTAGGTGAAGACGAAGAATTCCTCCAACAGTTTCGACTCTTCTTTCCGCATGGTGAGAATTGTGTTCTTTATTTAATTATAGTTCGTCGTTATTCGCAGTAGATTTTGTACCTGTTAAACTAGATTCATGGGGTTATTAAATTATTTTACAAGTTTAACAAAGAGTGTATTTAAAAATATTATTTATTTAATTTTCTTAACTTTGTCATCCGTCTTCGAGGTTTTAACCAAAGTGAGCCATTATATAAAGTCATTCACCAAAATAATATGTTTTTCTAAAATTTTACAAAACTAGTATAAACGTATTTCACAGTAACGTTTTAGGATATATTTTATTTTTTAAAAGTTGATGGCGTCAAATTGATATACGTTACTCACTGTAACGTTTTACTCTTAAAACGTTACTCACAGTAACGTTTTAGGAGTAAAACGTTACTGAAAATAACGTTTTAAAAGTAAAACGTTACTTACAGTAACGTATATCAACCTAATGCTGTTAGTTTTTAAAAAATAAAATATACCCTAAAACGTTACCGTGAAATACGTTTATACTAGTTTTGTAAAAATTTAGAAAAATATATTACTTTGGTAAATTATTTTATATAATGACTTAGTTTGGTTAAAAATTCTCCGTCTTCTTTAATTTTCGCATGTTTTTCTCTATTAAGATATGATGGTTCTCCTACTTAGGTGTTAGAGTGGGTGTTCTCACGGCCCAACGGGTTAGGTCGTGACAATAACAATAAGGTGTAAAAACACATTCGTAAAGTTAGAAGTAACACATAAGAAAACTGTAATTATTAATGCAGGGGTCTGTATATAAGTAGGGCGAAAAATCATCGTAATTGTTGTTGTCCTACAAGAGGATGGAACAAGGTGAAGGATTCCATATGTGTTTAAGCAAACTGTAGCAGGTTTAACTGGTAGCATTTCTGACTGGGTGTATGTATATTGCGCGAGACTAAGACGGGACAACGGACCGGAACGGAATCATCGGATCGGCACGAATCGGTATCGGACTGAAACAGGATGAATTGATCGCTATTGAAATAAATCGGATCGAAATTACCGGGACGGATACTCGATCTGTTCCATCCCACTACATATCAGGATGGAATCGAAATGAATCGGCACCAAAATGGAACGGGATGGGATAAACGGGAACTCATCTAGCTATTTCAAAAAATGATTAAATTTTTTTTTAGTTATTTTATTTTTGAATTACGAAAATATGAATATTTTTTTTATTTTTTAAGTTTAAATTAATAGTTTTAAAATTTATAATGTAATCTTTTACTTAAGTTTATTTTAAAGATATATTTTTAAAATATTTCACTTATTAAGTTTGCAAAAAAAAATATTTTTGAGAATCTTTTGATGTTTATAAGTTTTTATTTATTAATATGTTATAACTTATAATGTATATTTATAACTTGTAATTTAAATAACTTAAATTTGTATCTTTAAAAAAATTAAATAAATTATAATATAAATTAATGAATAAAAAATAATTAACTGGAATCAATCGAAACGGAACTGAGATAAATTAATACCAATACATCATTATCAAATCGTGATATTATTTCGTTCCGTGTACGATTCAAGGTGTCCATTCCATCCCGAAGGTTATCGAACCGGGATGAATCAACTGATATCGATACAACCCGGTCCGATGCTCAATCTTATGTGGGGGTTTAATGAGGAACAAAAATATTTTAATATTTAAGTTAGGAGTTAATGCTTTTAAAGTAATATATACAATTATTTTTTTGAGATCGATAAATATACTAATCCATATTTGGGGTCCAGTTTCTTTTTCAGTTTTAGGTGAGAATAGTTAGAGAAATTGAATATGATGCACTCATAGACATAACCATTTAGTTGGTGGCATTAGTAAATGCAAAATAAAACAGGGCATATTATACACGTGGGTATGTTTGGTAAAACAAAATTATTTTTCTAATTATCAATCCAATTTATTTATATATTTATTTCGAAAAAAAACAAATTTCAGAAAAATTATTTTTGATTTCACGTTAGTTATCTTTTCTTCACCTTCAAACACACCATTCCCCACACTTTTCAACCCGGCCTCTATGTTTATCACGGATAAAAAATAAGTAATAAATTATTTATTTTCTAAAAATATATCATTAATACAATAAAATATTTTCAGTAAAAAAAATATTCTTCTTATTAGATCTATCTAGGACCACTTTTATTTTCTTGAATAATTTAGGGAATTAAGAGTAATTTGAAAATTAAACTTTGTGGTATCAATTTTCAAAATTAATATCATTTGAACTTAATATTTTTAAAAATTGTTATTCAAACTTATCACTTTAACTAATGTATTTGTTCACGCTTTCTGCGGTAATAAAAGATTAAATTATAAATTATTAGATTTTTTAAAAAAATAAATTATTTAATGACCGTATAATATGTCTTTGTTATAAAAAATGTTAAATGTGAATAACTTTGTCTCGATGAGTATAAAATTCTCTAAATAGTTTTTGTTTATTAACATGAGTCAGTGGCATTTATATCCCAAATTATTATTGTAAGATGCCATTAAGAGGTTAATATTTAAAATTTAGAAAGAATTTCAAAATAAATGATATATTAAAAGATATTATTATTTTATAAAAGTAATGAAAAAATAATAAATTTAATCAAAGAGAGATGTCATACATATATATATATATATATATATATAAAGTTGACTTTGTAAGGGCTAATGGGCTATTAGAGACTTCTATTTGGAATTCAGGCTCAATAACCATTTGTTAAATAAGACTAGAAGTTAGAAGAACAGTTATGAAAATTATGTGGAAGCTTTTGATTTCAGTCATCTCTGTTCTGGCGTTTCGTCCCCTTTTAGTTACCTTCTTCTATGTAACCTATCTATAATTAGTATGTTATTACTTTGTTGTGTATACTATACGTCATAATTTATTTCCCATAAATATTATGTATCAGTGTTTTGTATTGGAAACCGAGTTTGTTTCACAAGGCCTACAAGATTAATAAAATTAATCAGAGGCCGTCACTAACAGTAAGAGTGGAAGACGACATATTGAATTATCGACATAGTAATTAGTCCAGAACTTCAGATATGACTTATCATTGGTATTAAAAAAATCTTTTACAGTATTCCTAAATCCTAATCATGAAAAGTAAGTTTCTCATAGTTTTATCTCTTCGACGAATTTTCATTATGATCAATGCCCCACTAGCTAAATAGGCGTAAGAAAAAGTTACCTGAATAACGTTCATCCAAACTGAGTTCCTGAGATTTCAAAAACATAAAAACAGGGATTAAGGAAAAAAAAAGTAATAGAATAGAGTGCAGAAATTTACATATTAGAAGATTAAGAAAATGATTTATCCCCCTCTTTAGATTAGCTTAATCAGAATAGATAACTTGCATTATAAATATTTAGAATTTAGATTAGATTAGATTTTAGAGAATATGAAATGATGGGTTAGTAATAAATGGTAATTATTAGGGTACTTATTGTTTTAAAATTATAATTAAAAGGATGAAGATAAATTGGATACATTGTAATTAAATAAGAGAAAAATTTCAGTGTGATTTACACCGAGTTTATTTAATGAAGTAAAATACATGTCAATTAATTATGATTAAGTAAAATAAACTATAAATTTAAACACGTGCCATACATGTATTAACATGATGTAAATATCCGATACGGATAAATTTTATTTGATCCCTATATTCAACATACATATTTTATTTTTATTTATTTATTTTAACCATTCTAGATATTATCTTCTTCATTCATTTACTTTTGTTTGTTCACAATGCACTTTACACTTTCTTTTTAAAAAAAAAGACTACGTAATAAATAAAGTACTTAGAATAATTATAATGACTATTAACATTTCAAAAGTTCTTTTGGAAAATGATTTAAGATATTAAAAATTAGTTATGTAAGCATTAAGAATTAGTTGAGTCAATTTAAGTGCATATTGTCAAGTATTGGAATGGTAGGTTGGGCTAATATATAATCATTTTACCTATCAAATTAAATTATTACAACTACTTACATGACCTAAAAGGTGTGAAACAATAAAAGGACCTTTCGTACTTACAATAATGATATAGTCCCATGGACTATATATTAATGTATTGTACAGTTTTGCGCAGGATAATTTAGTAAGGTGTATAAAAATAATATTAAATATAATATAATAATAATATTAAATATTGAATAGTAATATAAATATTAGTTATGGTTATATTAATTACGTTAAAAATAATTTTTCCTTTATATTTAATTTGATGTATTAAAAATAATATGCATTATACAATATTTTTTAAAAAAAAATATTTAATTACAAAAATATCATCCATAAATACGTGAAGAAGGTGTGAGAAATTTTTTTTAAGGGACAACATTAAATACACTAAACTAATCAAGTAATACATTTATGCTAAATGATCAGAATTTGACTAGAAATTTTTTGAAAAAAATATTTTTTTAATTATAAAATAAATTAATCTTTTTTTACATCTTTAAAAGTGTATTAAAGTTAAAAGGAGAAAAGTATTTTTTTTTAAAAAATGATATAAGTAAAATACTATTTTAATCAAAATCAAATTCTAATCAAATTTTTTACCAATACAGTTTTTTCCTTATTCAACAGGGAAAAGGCTCAAATATGTCATCGAACTTTCAGAAAAGTCTCATTTATGACATCCGTTAAAAGTTTGGCTCATATATTCCATTACCATTCAAGAAAATGTTCATTCATGTCATTATTTTTAATAGTGATTTTGCAAAATCATTTTTGACACGTGGTGAATTGTAATTCGGTCACGTCATCAATTTTTTAAATAAAAAAATCATAATTCTGAACATAAATTGAATTAATTTTTTTAAAAAAATTATTACAATATTGATGATGTGATCGAATTATAATTGGTGATGTCTCAAAAATGATTTTGCAAAACCATTGTTAAGAAATAATGATATAAATAAGTCTTTTCTTTAACAGTAATGACATAAATGAGCCAAACTTTTAACTGATGGTATAAATATGTCTTTTCTAAAAGTTTAATGGCATGAGTTTTTTTCCTATTTAATATATACTTCTCAACATACGTTATTATTTTTTTAACCGGAGATATTGATTTCTGATTTAATCCATTTAAAATACGAAGTACTAAATATTAAAGATAGTTGTTGAGAAAACAATTTCATTGCATGTTCCACGTTTACAACAAAAAATCTTATTAGCATTTGTGTAATTATCATATATGTGGTCCAGATATATGATAAATAGCATATATAATTGGTTGATTTAATTTTTTAAGTATCAAATTAGATTATTTGTGTTAAAATTTAAAATTTATAAATAAAACTAATAAAATTAAGATTTTTTTGTAAAAATCAACCTTGCATTTTTTCAGTTTGTTCAAGCTTTTTAAATATTATATTAAATTATTTGTGTTAAAATTTTAAATTTATAAATAAAATTAATAAAATTTAGATTTTTCTTTTTGAATTTTTTACTCGGGTTTTTTCAATTTGGTTCAGGCTTTTCAAATACCAAATCAAGTCATTTTTGTTGAATTTTTAAATTTTTAAATCAAACTAAACTAGTAAACCTTTGATTTTTCTGATAAAATATTCATACAAACATATAATTAAATTGTGTTTCAAATATTTCTTTAGTCCAATCAAAATAAAACTATTTAATGTGTTTCTAAAGTAAATAAAACAAATTATGAGATAAATAATGACACTAAAACATTCAATAAAAAAAATAAAAATGAAATTGTATAAAATAAATATTGCAAATGGACAAGTCATAATGAAAATGATCATAATTTAAAAGTACTAAATCATGCTAAATTAAGTCTAATAAATATTAATTACATGATTAAACATTAAAGAAAAACTAAAATTTAGGTTATGTATTTTAAATGTCCAAATCAATGTAAAACTAAAGAACAAATATTCAACATAACTGTGACTCTTATCGTTGAAGTAATTTATTTTGTTAGCATTAGTATTGCTTTGATTTTGAAGTGAGCTTTACTAGAGTTACTAATATCTATGTACATAACCTTTATTGGACCATTCAAATTATAGGTGTCAAATTACTTGAAAAAATATATTAAAAGATAAAAAATTATAAAAATATATAAGTAATATTTAAAAATTACATCAAAATACATACATATATGTGTAAAATAAATTTTAAAATTATATATGTTTGTAAATCTCAGATTGATTTGATCTCAAATTCATTTTTTTAGTTAAAATCAAACCAAATTAAGTATAGTCAACTTTTTTTTAATATCAAATCATAATCAGACTTATCTCCTGATTTAACTCAACTTGCAGTTTGATTTAATTTTGAATTAATTTTATAATCTAATAATAACTTTATTATAATTAAAGACAGATATATCTTGCGAAGCATATATAGATGCAATGGCACTCTCATGCAGCAAATTCTTTAATAATATATATAAAATATATATATATATATATATTAAGAGGCCGCCATATTTGAAAGTGTCGCGCAGAATTCATAAATGAGATAGTGATATCACACTTTGTTTGAATGGTTAAGTTAAATATGTATTATTTTATAATGTATTATTGTATTGTATTTATATTGTATTATATTGTTTTAATAAATTTAAAGTTTGAAAAGGTTATATCGTGCTCTGCTATTACATAATATCATACATTAATAATTTTAAATGAAAAATTATGAGAAAAGTAAGATACGAGATAAACTATTATGGAAAAGGCAGGCCGACAAGATATTAAATAAGATTAAGTAATGACACGATCACATCAAATCAATTGTTATGCAAAATAACTTTTTGTCGTTATATGTAACGATTGATTTTAACTATAAAGTAAAATTTAAGTAACAAACAAAACAAACATAATTCAACAAAAATATTTATATGTACATATAATATAATGTAATATTTATACATCGTACGTAGTTCATCTTCCTTTCAATCTCGATTAGCTCAAATTTCTTTTAAACTGTTTCAAATTTTAGAAATGAGTCCCTTTCAGTGTTTCGATTTTTTTAACTGTTCACTCAAAATAGTTTATAATTACGGCAAATCAAATCTTAAAAACGAGCTTTGAAACTTAGAGGATTTCAATGAACATCTAACACAATTTTCTTTTAAACAGTCTCAAAATTTAGATATAAACTCATATTAATATTTCGATTCTTTTGTTAATATTGTTCAAGTGCTTCAAGTAAGCAAGTCAAATTTTAGAATTTGGGAATTTGAAATGAAAGAATAACCAATTGTGAATGTTTAATGATTCTGCCAATTACTGCCTCTACTTAATTTCCTATGGAACATGCAAGCCAACATAAAAGATCATGAATTTTGGAAAAATCCTCTTCGTAAGAAAATTTGGTCGGTAAAATAATGTATTTTATAATATGGTATTTTATTTTTTTCTATTTTTACCGTTTTTATTATATTTTAATTTAAAAATAAAAAAAGATTAATTTATTTTAAAATACCAAAGAATATTATAGTCTTTTTAATTTTCTTTGCCAAATACTGATCAATATTTTTTTCATCTTTCTATACTATGTTGAATATGCCACCAATTATAATGAAATCCAGCTACCCCTGCGTTCACAATTATATGTCATATTACAGTCATTTATATTCCTTAACAAAAATTTAATATAGGGTGAATTTGATTAATATAATTCTACTTAACAAGAATATCAAAAGTCTACATATCTATCCAACTAAACTAAACTATCATTAAGAGCAAATTTTTTTAAAAAATAATTAATTATTTTTTAATTATTTAAATTGATAATTAATCTTAAACATATATTTTTAATATATCTGTCAAACAACTGTGGACGAAGAAACTACAAAGCTAACCAGGACAAGATAAGATTGCAAGCTTTTAAGGCGGCTCAATGTGGTTGGTGGCCTAGACAATACATAATGAGTCCGAAAATGCAATTAATACAAGAATTATTACTATTATGTTACAAGCAATATACAAATTTGGAATATAGTCAAGTTTTTTTGGTAAAACTCTTATCAGGTATGTCAATTAAAATATTTATATTTTACTTATATTATTTTTAATTGGGCAACTTTCATATGTAGCAAATAAAAAATTTATATTTGTATGATATAATAAAGTTTGTGTAATTGCGCTCCATAGCAAACATAGAAACTGCATAATTCGCTATACATATACAATAGCAAACTGTATAAAATAAAGTGTATAAAACAAGAAAGAGAAAGACACTTGGCCAGAGAACTGTATAAAAACGAAGTGTATAAAACGAATTGTATTATTATAAGTGTATAGAACGATTATATGCAATTTGAATTTGTATAAAATGAGAAAGAGAGAAAGACAAAAGAGACTTGACAAGGAATATACAATTGAATCGAGTTGTATAAAACGAGAAAGAGAGAAATTAGATACAATTTGAAAATTGTATAAAACAGAAAGAGAGAAAGACAAAAGAAACTGGACAGGGGATTATTTTTATTGTATAATTATAAGTGTATAGGACGAAAATATATGTACTTGTGTGTAAATACAATTTTCTCACGCTTTATACAAACAGAAACATAATTTGTACATTTCGCGGTTAAACTTTACCTATCTTGGTTTGGTTTAGCTAAGTTGATATTGGTTGCCTGGGCTATGGATCCCACTAATAGAATGGGACTATAACCAACCTTCCATGGTCTATCGTCTATGTTGGCTATTCTTGAATTAAACCCGAGCCTCGGGCGCCCTCTAAGTTGACCACCCTACCCACTTCTTTTTGTATAAGTGAGAAATGCGAGCGAGATTTGGGAGAGTGGCAAGCGAGATCTGGAGAGGGGAACAAAAATATACGTATTTATTCAATTTTCTCTACTTTATACAATTAGAAACAATTTTTATACACTCGTGTTTGTATAAAAAGTGAGGAAGTGGGTGAGAGATTGGAGGAGAGTGGCGAGCGAGATATTTGGGAGAGAGATGCCTGGCAATTTTTTGCAAACGTTTGCTATGGAGCACAATTAATCAAACCCTAGCTACTCCATTTATTTTAAGTTATTAGTTTGCTATTATATATAATTTTTTCTTTTTAATTTGTGATATGGGTCATTTATATTATAAGTATAGGTATATGTGAGTAACTTTGACAAAGAGGATTATCTCAATTCTAAATCGCAAAATTGAACAATATATCATGTCCTTTTTCCTACTTTAATTATAAATTAGTTCTAACTATCAATTTTTAAGTAGCATTATGTCAAAAAAATCGTGATTAAGACATGTTTGTTTAGGTGATCTTCACCTTGATTGTGATTTTGGATTTTTTTTACCCCTAAAAAAAATACTATCAAAACAAATCATATGCTCTGAATTGTTCAAAATCAATTTTTGTTTGTTAAAACTTTTTTAGATGTATGGTTATTAATAACCCTTTTATAACAGATTTTTCAATTGATAATTTATATATTATTGATATTAATTATTAGGTAATTTTGTGAGTTCTAATTTTGAAAAGTTCTTCCCGAAAATGCAACTAATACAAATATTATGTTTCAAGCAATGAAGCAACACATATATTTGGAAAATAGTAAAGTTCTTTTTTAAAAATATTTTATCATGCATATCAATTAAAATATTTATATTTTACTTGTACCTTATTTGATTTGTGATTTGAGTTATTTATGTTACAAGTAGAGGTATATGAGAATCGCTTTTACAAAAAAGAATATATTAGTTCTAAATTGCAAAATTGAAGGGTATATCCTACCTTTTTTCCTATTATTAAGAAATTTTTAATTATAAATTAGTTCAAACTAACAACGTCTAAATAACATATGTCCAAATTTTTTTGATTAAGAAATGTTTGTTTAGCTGATCTTCACCTTGTGATTTGTATGCTTTGAAGTGTTCAAATCAACTTTAATTTCTATTCATAAACAAAACTAAATATTATATTTTTATTAAAAATTAAATATTATATATTCATTAACAATAAAATGCTTTTTTTATTTATTTTAAATCTACTATTACTTTTTTTAAAAAAAATTGCACGGCAAGCATTGAAAGCTCGAAATAGTAAACATGATATAATTGAAGTCATGTTATGTAAAGAATTTTGACTGAATGAATCTTTTGTCTAGCTTTTCCTTTGATATTTATCTGTTTTAGAATTAAATTTGTATTCGTGACTTGTGAGACTAAAATAGAAAATTATTGAGATTTTTGCATCAAAGTTAGAAGCAAAATTCTATCTAGCTAACTTCAATCACCCCATTAAAATTTAAATTCTAATGGGAAAATAGCATAAATAGTCATTTGACTCTTTGAAATATCATCTAACCACACTAATTTGAATTACAAATGGTAACTATTTCTTTTATATTTGTTAAAAAGAAAAAGATCCAGACCTAGCTCATTCATTTTCGTTTATGATTGTTGCCCTATTGAATTTCACCTTCTCAAAAAATTACAACAATCTCATTCTAGTACAAATGATACTCTTTTAGGTTTGAAAAAGATATAACTTGTAGATATTATTATGTATAAAATTGTAATATATACATGATTATTATTCTTTATGCTTTGTAGGAAATAATCCTTTAGGGTTTGAGCCAAACATGTGATATTAAAGTCTCTATGTGAGTTAAATTGGACAACTTGTGTGATGTGGGGCTAATATTTTGAGCGAGTGACCTTACATCATAATTTTCCCTTTTTTTTAGTCTAAAATTTGAAGTATAGACACAAAATTGAGATATAAATTATTGAAGTAAATTAAAATGGTCTAATTTCATAGTCTTTCGAAGTCCAACTTCATGTGTCTAATTTTCAGAGAAGTAAATTTGACTAAGTCTAATTTCATATCTTTTTGTCTAAAGTTCATTCCTTCATACCAAACACAATGGCATGAAATTTAGACACAAAGGTATGAACTTTGAAGTAACTACTATCTTCCTCCCATCTCTCGTTCGCCTTCTTTTTTATATCACTCACTTTTTTTCCTAGTTTAATGTATCTGGTAACAAAAGACTAAAGTCATATGCGATCTCTTAAAGTTATTCGCATATTTCAATTAGACACCTTAACTTAAGCTTGTACCTATTGAATGCTTTATTTGTTCAATAATCATTCCTTTTTGACACAAAATATCGACATGACAAAAAATATGCTTCACACTTATTAAGCATGTAAAGGAGCTAAAAATAATATTTTTCCTTTTTTATTTTCTCTGCTCTTTTTTAAAAGTTTTGTTTTTTTATAAAATTATAATATAAATCAATTGAGAATGATTTTAGTTTAAAGTTGAAGACAACAGAAACACTAAATTTGGAAAATTTGCCCTACGTTGGGCAATTTGTTAATGCTGAACATGCATTTTAAAATTTTCTATTTTTTAGCGCAATGAAACCCACAATAAAGCAACAAAATCGTACATACATCATTATAAAGATCTAAATCTCAAATATTCTAACAAAACTTCATTTTCTTGATAAAAATAATACGAATTGATTCTTTTTTTGGACAAAAATTGTTACTATTTTTTTTTATATTATTATGATAATAACTGATTATTAGTGAGAGTATGGTTGGCACCGGTGGAAGGGTGGAAAGAAGGAAAAGAAGGGGTTGGGTTGATTCAAAATTATTATTTTTTATTTTTTCAATTCTTTTTTGAATGATTTAAATAAATATTAAAAAGATTGGATTCAATTGGCAGGTTTTATCATTTTATTGGTCTATCAGTTATGCATTTGTGTTTGGGACACTTTTATCTTTCAAATGACTTTCATTTTGTGTTATTTTAAGTATTCCTATAATTTGTTAACATTAAAGTGGTCAATAGACACAAGCTTAAGTTAAAATGTCTAACTGAAATATATAGATAACTTTAAGGGATCACATATGAATTAATCGACAATAAAAATAGATATATTGAAACATATCTTTCTCAATATATAATAAAAAATCTTAATTAAAACAAAAATATAATTATTTAAAAATATATATAAGTTAGTATGTATATATGAATGTATATTTGATTAAAATACATAATTATTTAAAAATATATAAAATAAGTATGTATAATATGAATGTATATTTGATAAAATAGTTTTTCCTTAATTTAAGCTATTTTCAAACTGAAAAGAAATACATTACACTCAATTATCATGGATGAGTTGGATTAGGTGCCACAAGTGAAATGAAATGAGACAATATGTAAGTGATACGGAAATGAATGAATAAGTTAATTTTCAAAATGGAATAAATTAAGGCGCCATGAATGAATAAAGACATAATATATATTATTAGATTTTAAATTTAATTTTATATTTTATTTTAATCTCCAATTTTATACTGCACACAAATACATATTTAACTATCAAATTTTTAATAAATAAACACACGAGTCCTGGCAAAACACATAATGTGCTTGTGCGAGTTGACAGTAATTTTTGAGGCCCACAAGGTAGAAAAATGCTGAGATGACAACTCTACCCTTAATGAATCCCTTTTATATATATATATATATATATATATATATATATATATATATATTTTCAAATCAAAATCTCATTTTTTTTTTATAATTTTAAAATGGACGTGTAAAATATTTAATTAGTTGGCAGTCATTGAGTGATTCACTAATACACTGGAAGCGTTTGCATTTCACTCTCTTTGGCTCCAAAAATCGCGTGTTTATTCTTTAAATGTATGATAATTAAAGTGTCTGTTTGTGCACTATAAAATTGAAGATCAAAATTAAATTTTAAAGCCAAATCTAAAGTCTAATATATGTATTATGTCATAAATAAATGATGCACCATAAGTGAAATGAACAAATTATTAAATTTTAACCTACAGATGAAATATATAAAGTTCAGATACTTAAATAGAAACATCTAAAATTAAATTACACAAGCCATATACTAAAATGAAGATATTTTACTATCCAACTAAAAATTCACAAGTTTGAAATTTGTAACTTTGGTCTCATTTTTTTCTTTTAAAATTGGCTAAACTTTAAAATCAATTTTGGCTATACCATAAATAGCGATCCTAAAATGGGTTATTTTGTGCACTTATACAACCCAAGCCCATCAACCTTTTGAGTTCTTTTCAAAAATATTACATTTTCTCAGTACTGAAGCCGAACAAACACTATAAACTCACAGGGCATTTTCTCTCGGGTTTCTTCGTCTCTAATAATATGGGAAGAACCGAAGAACTCTTAGAGGAACTTGTCAATGTTGAAGTGGAGCTTCAAGATGTTCAAGGTTAGCTTAGTATACAGTATTTGTTTGCAATAACATTGATTGAAAAGTTAATTTGTTGTTTAATTCTATTAAGGAAATTAAATTCCTGATATTTCTGGTTGTTGATGGTCGTAATAAGGAAGTTGTTGATGGAAGATTTTCTTGAATTGTAATGCGGGTTGTATAATTTAACAACTCTTAACATAATTGCATGAAGCCCCTGATTTTTTTGTATTCACTGACTTATGATTGTACTTTGGAATTTTCAAGTGTAAATAAAGTATTTTTTTTGAATGTTCTTGGTGTTTGGCTAGCTTGCATACACCTCGATTAATTTGACCTGAGAGTGTCACCTCCCGTCAGTAGGGCTAGCTTGCGTGCACCTCTACTAATTTTGTGTGATACTGCCACCTCCCATCTGCAACAAGTAGTGGGTAATGTTGTCCACTGAGGCGATGCCAGATGAGAATAAATCACCTAGTGTTTTGTTGTCTTCTCAATTTTGGATAAAGGATGTTGGCCATATGTCTTGATAGTTATACAACTCTCATCACACAGGCAAGAGTGGTATATTTAGCCAATCGACCCTTTTTTGTTTTTTGGTCTTTGTTGAGATTTGAAGATACTGCCACCACCCACCAACAACAAGTGCGAGGTAATTTTGTCCACCAAAATGAGAAGAAATCACCTAGTGGCTTTTTTTTTTGTCTTTGCTAGGATTTGAACTTGAAACCCGATGGTTCTCCCACTTCATTGTCACACTCTTCGGTGCTTGTAAATAAAGCATTTTTATTATCCTAAATAACATTTGTGGCTCTTTCTAGCGTCTTAAGTTAGGCCTTAGAGCAATTTACCACCTCAGATCTTGGAATAGGTTTTGGTTTCTATAGTGTCTATAGAACAAGAATAACTATGTACTTTGAGTTGTCAACTAGGTTGACAATGTCTAGAGAAAATGGAGAAGAAAGAGAAAGAATATTGCTACATGGGGTGGTGGATAATAATATGATCTTATCACTGTCAACAAAGTTGGGGAGCATTTTGTTGAATCAAGGTACTTGTTGGCGACAATTAGAAAAGTTTGAGATTTGTTACTTTAGCTGTCTTCGAACTTTCTAACAGATTTCAATATGTTTGACTTGATCACCAAAGTCTTAATTTTTTTTTGTTTACAGATAGGTCATTCGTGTATAAGGTGTTCAATACACATTAGGTATCATACATTAATTTATGAAAATTATAGACAAGCGGAGAGAGAGTAACATTATTGGCTTATTGTAGTTGAGATACTTTTTAGTATTTCGTTTTCAGGAATCTGACAATTTTAGTTACTATGCTACCTGGGTAGTATTTGTTACAATCAAGCTAGAACAGAAGCTGGATGGGGTTTTAATTTGTATTGCTATGAACTGATGTGGAGCTTCCTGCTCTCTCTTTTAGTGGCTATGTAAAAGATTATATTATACATATATATGTATTATCCTTTATTATATGCATACAATTGTTACTTAGCTGTTTAGAGAAATCAGGTTTCATTCCCGAATTGAAAATGTTTATCCAATGGGTAGAGCTGATGACAGGAGATTTCGAAATCATTATTTTCCTTATAAATACATTAAAGATCATAAGTGTTCTTTCTTAATAACAGAGAAATCCCTAAGGGACAGCTGGTGCACAGTTCGGAATTTGGAGGATAATGAGTTTGTTCCTTGATACACCCAAATTACACATTAAAACTGGTATAAGTGGTCATTACTAATTATAAGACTCAATTAGGTTGCAGTCGAATCCCACAGGGAATATGACGATGAACAATTTACTTTTTAAGTGTAAACCTGACTTAAAGTCTAATATTTCTCTAATAATGGGTAAAAGGGTTAGTGTTTAAGACTATAATTTCAAGTTCATTTGTTTATTGACTATTAATTAACATACGATTAATCAGAGATTTTTTATAACAATTGGGTAAGGGACTAGGATTGGTGTTCCCTAATGAAGGTAATGGCAAGGAGTATGTGTTTTTGCTAATTTAATAATGCAATCTCATTATTCAATGATGTCTAAATTTCTTTCAAAGGTTTCTTGACTCATTCAATAGATTTTACACATAGCTTCTCTCGAATCTAAAGTGTGTGAATGCAAAAAATTAATTTATCCCAAGTTAAATCTTTCCCATATAAAGTTGCCATTCTCAAAAAATATATCTCCAATCTCTAGGTTGAATTTATTTAATTAGGTTTTAAAGCCTCAAATCCTTGCCATTTGCACTTCCAAATCCGAACTTCCTTTTTCAAGTAAAGCTAAAGATCATACGACTCTACCTAATTTTTGCGACCATCTAACAAAAGATGGAAGTAAATAGAAAACATCGATTTCATGAAATAAAAGTACTAATGCTCATACCCATTACATAACCCGAAAGAGTTACCACAACCCTCTAAGATGCTTCGCTAGCCGTTAAAGATAAGGAAACTACAATAAAGACAGAAACATGGAGTTTTATGATCAATGACGACAAAAGGAGGATTTGTCTCATAATGTTTATCAACCTCCAAGAACATTATTCAATGGCGTGGGGACTAAAAAGATGAACCAGAACGCATCATAAAACAAAGGGGGATGACAAGGTATAAATTTGATTTGCTCAGTCAACTTTGACAAATGGGTCCACAATGAGGGAGAAAGAATCATGAAGGGTAAGAAACTCAAAGCACTGTCTGAATGAAAGTGAAAATCTTAGGGCTTAAGGACAATGAAAAAAGAGACACCATTATAGTGTTGGTCAAGAAGTGGAAGCCAAATGTTTAATATCTACAAGAAACAAATATTGAAGAATGGTCTACTGTTACTGCAACACAGATTTTAGGATCTAGATGGGTCGATTTGGTGGATTTAAAATCATATGGAAGGAGCAGGGGTATCACAATATTCTGGGATAAGAGGCGATGTAATCGCATAGATTTTTCTGCAAGGTACACACTCCATCACTGCAATGTTTGGAGGGCTACATGTAGATGTCAAATGCTGCTTTACTGGTGTATATTGGCCACATTCAAATTGGGAAAGAACATATTTTGGGTTGATTTAGCTGAATTGGAGGGTTAGGACTGATCACTGGGCAGTTGGAGGTTCATTTGCATTAGAAGATCAAGAGCAATGAGATATGTTTAATTTAATCATCCATTTTTTTGGTGTCACATATAATGTGTTCTCTTTTTGTAAATCACCAACTTGTCAAGATTGTGTGATGTTTTCAAAGAACAGAACTCTGACACTATTGCATGTGTGACTGATTTCTCCAGCTTGTCTTTATGGACACGGTGTCCAACATGGATTACTGGTTTTTGGAAGTGTTATTCTACATGGCTTTAGTCAATGTGATTCATGTCACTCTAATAACATGTTATTCTGGACAATAAATCCTTACACATCTGCCATTAACAAAGAGTTTCAGAACCTTGCTATACCTAATCTTAAAATGATTTTGTGTTGATTTTTACTTGCCTTTTTCATTGTTTTTTTTTTTTTGTGGTTGAGTTCTGTCCTCAGATGTTTGATCTTTCAATTCTTCTGCAATGTACTTTATTCGTCCATCTGAATTCATGGTCTTCAATGTCTTCTTATCCAGACCAAATAAAATATCTGCTAGACCGACAAGAGAAATTGCATGAGAGACAATTCGAACTTAAAGCTCTTGTGGAAAGTTGTGAATCATCTAGTGGCCGGGCTTCCGATGCTGCTGCTGTTCCAGTAGATGATTGGTCCAGGCCGTTTGAGTGGGACTCTCAAGCTGATGACATTAGGTTTAATGTTTTTGGCATATCTAAATATCGTGCAAACCAGCGAGAGGTTGGTCCACTCCATCCTGTCTACATTTATTTTTTACTGGTCGTCTTTGCATTCTTACAATTTTTTTGTGATTCATCTTGTAAGAGCAAGTGCTAGTTAGCAACATGAAGCAAGAGGTTTGAATATGACCTGGATCCGTTCTTCTCTAAAAGGAATTCTAACATAGGTGAACCTATCAAAAAAAGGATTCTGATATAAGAGGTGAACATTCAATTGACAATGTGGGAGGGGGTTGTGGAGTATTTAATTTTTGGTGTTGGTCACTGCAAGCTCCTAAAATAGGTTCCACTTGTGTGCTATCCTTTCTACTCATAGTGATGCTCTGCCTCTATCTTAATGTGTTGTGATGTGAAATTCTATGGATTGGAAGCAAAATATCCTATCTTCTTTCTACTCATAGTGATGCTCTGTCTCTATCTTTATGTGTTGTGGCGTGCAATTTTGAGGATTGGAAGCGAAATATCCTATCCTCTCTTTGAGTTTCTTCTTTAAAAACCAAATTATGAAAATACTCTTTGCAATCAAGGATGTGGCCTAGTAGTTAATGAAGTGGAGAATAACCTATGAGGTTTCAGGTTCAAATTTCATGGAGGCAAAAACTTTGAGTGATTTTTGCATCTTCACAAACTTTGGTGGACAAAATTACCGGGCAACTATGCTTTTGGGAGATAGTACGTAATCTGTAATATTTGAGACATGCCCAAGCTTAACCCTAACACCACCACCATAAATTTTTTTTGAAAAGGTAAATGGAAAAATATACGACTCAACTTTGTGATTTAGAGCGGATATATCTCTCATTAAAAAAGTGGTGCATACATATCCTCGTTGTCTAACAAATGGTGCATATTTATCCTTTCTTTAACAACATATATTTACTGCATTGAGAAAAATTCTAAGACTAGTACTGTAATGCAAAAAATGTTACCTCACCCATTTTCTTTACCCCGCCAGACCCGACACATTAAAAAGTCCAATCCCTCTTTTATCCCAATCCAACCCAAACCCATTCTCTGACTGAGTAGAAGAGGGTTTGAGTTTTTTCTTATTTAAGTCGGTGTCTGGTTCGGATCATGAGGGCTGAAATAATTTTTTAAAGCCATGTGACATTTTTTGAATTTAAAACTAGTTTTAATTTATTCGACGACGGGGATATATGTGCACCACCTTTTTATGTTGGTATATCTGCTCTAAATATCAAAATTGAGGGGTATATTTGTCCCTTTTCCCAATAAGAAATAAAGAAAATATTCTTTGCCTATTTTTGTTGTCTCCTCTCTCTTCGTCACTTATCTCACCTTGTTTTTCCTCTTTGGCATAAGATCTGTCTTGCCAGACCTCATTAGAATAGATCCATCTTCCTGGATTGTTTAGTAACTTCATTTTTTGTGTTTGCTTGGAGCACCCAGATGAGCATTGTAGAAACTAGAAAGCTACCTCTTTACAAGGTTCTTTGTTTATCCATAAGCCAATAAACTCACCCTCTTCATTTCACATGACTTGATTATCGGTCATCTTTGAGGTAACCTTTATGCTCTGACTTCTTTGGGCTGTTTGGCATCAGCTGCATTTCATTTAGCTAATCTTGTAAAGGAGCAACAATAGTCTTTCCAGAATTTGTCATGACCCAAATCCCATTTAGCTGTGACGGCACCTAATCCAACCTTCAGGTGAACCAAGCTTGAAATAACCACAATACTAGGACATCATAACATTATAAAGTCTAACATGATAGTATAAATGAGATAACACTAAATTGAATAGAATGTGGAGTGATTGATACAACCTCAAAAAAACTGGTGTCACAAGTCATGATCTACTAAGAATGTAAGGTACAACTCTTAATATGAGAAGTGCATCATCTGTTTGGAATACAACATGATGAATGACTCCGAACTACAAAGAATTAGCAGGCAACTGATCACCAAAACGCTGGTATGATCTCCAATGCTCTCCCACGAACACCGTAACAATTTAACTCATGCGTACTCTGTAGATATCATTGACTGACCCCAACAAAGTAGTGGAGGGTTGGTTTCAAAATACCTACTGTATTAACCTGTGCAGATAATATAATCTCAACAGATAAAGAAGAGTATCAATACAAGGTAAGTCAATCTAAACAACATAGCAATTTATACACCAGTACAACATATAAAATGATATGAATATATGAGTAAATAAAATTGAATACATATGATACTGACTCTCCCAATTGCCTCATAAACAGTGCTCTCAGCACGTGACTGTGAGCACACTGCTTGGGTGTCCAGGAGCAGTGACCCTAGGGGGACAACAATTCCATGACCACAAATTGCATGGACAAATCATGTACTATGATAACCAGCACGGACAACTAGCATGTGAAACTGATTACTGACACAGAAACTCATGTGCCATAGCTTAACCAACACAGACAACTCATGTGAGAACTGATGCATGATACGAACATCTCGCGCCAAATTACATCAAGATTCGAAATCAGGTATGCAGTCACAAAGCATATAAATATGACATAACTGTCAGCTAAACATATAGTCTAACATGCACATAGTTAGGAAATGTGAATCTAGCATGGAAAACGATGCCTATAACATTATCACTAGCATGAAAATATGCTCAAGTAATCAGGTAACAATAAAGAATCATGAAAATAGATATAACAAATACATCTTTCATTTCTTGTTCAAGTGACAAATCCAAGGTTAGATTCGTGAAATAATCATAGATTCAACTTAGAATAACTTACCCCAAGCTTGTATATGAAACATAGGTTCAACCTCTCAAAGCCGAGCTCCAAGAGTTGGCAAATGAAAATAAAAATCACAAAAATCCGGCTTAAATAGTGTAATGAAGTTTGATGTATTAAAACTGCTCTATAGTCTCCAGTATAATGACCATAAATTTTTGTACAAATGTTGAAATGACAAACAATTTGAACCACCGAAAACTAGACTCTAAGAAATACAACTTCCATACAAACATCATCTCCAAATTTTTTATAGATTGGGTGCTGTTCTCTTGTGAAATCAGGTCAAATCAGTTTCAGCACTTCCAATCTTCTCCAAATTTGCTCCAAACACGTTAGACTCACCCAAACTACTCGGGTTCCCCTCCAAACCATCCCAACAAGTCCAATTACCCTATATGGACTTTCCAAAGGATCAAAAACACGTACGGAAATGTCACAACCCTAAATCAAGGTCCAAATCAAACTTTTGAACTTTTCAAATCCTAAACTTTTCAACTTTCATGCAATAGTGTCACGTTGCACCGGAGCCCCTTAGGTCCTAATTCGAATATACATACAAGTCCAAAATCATCATACTAACTTATTGTAACCTTCGAACGAGTCTAAGTTCATTTACCCTTATTGTTGACTATTGTCAACTCTATGCACTTTATGCTTTTAGTTTGAGTTCAAGTGTTCCAAAGCGCTCATGAACTTCTCGCTACCCGTGCCCCCACACTTGCAAGTCAGAATTGACCAAATGAACCTACGAGAAGTAGAACTCAAAACGTTCATTTGGGTTGTTACAAAATAACATTTGAAACCTATTGCGAAGGCATCTATGGTGGTTCTAGTCATACTTCCCTTGGAAGCTCTAGGAATATGTTAATGGATAATTAAGTCAAACAGATCATAGATGCAACTTTGGTAGCAAATGAGTATATGGTGGATAGTAGAACAATGGAAGAAGTACCTGAGCTTCTTTGCAAGCTTGATAATGGAAATGCCTATGATTATGTAAATTGCGACTTTCTACCATAGGTGTTAAGAGACGTGGGATTTCAAAGTAAATAGATTGGATGGACCCTACTATGGACGATTTTTATAGTGTGGCAAGGATGGCAAATCAACATGGATGGCTAAGGAGCTTCTAGTGACATAGTATAGGTAGCAATTAAGAGATTTCCTATTTGCTTTACGCTTACGATATTTTGATTTTTTTGTGAGGCTAAGATTTACCAGCTATGGCATTTATGAGTACTATTAACCCTTTTTGAAGTCGTGTCTGGTCTACATGTAAATTAGAGAGAGAGTTTGTTGTATCCGGTGAATGAAATTCAAGTATTGGTAGGGATCTAGAATGTGAAGTTAGTTCTCGTCCAACAAATTGTTTGGGTTTGTTTTATCTGCTTGAAATAAATTTAGGAGATTAGGCTAGGGATTAGAGATGCGGGAAAAAATTTGTTGGGTGGAAAAGAAGACTTGACTCATTGAGGAGAAATTTCATACGGCAGGAAAAAGAATAAAGATGTTTTCACGTAGTCAAATGGAACACTCTTATTGCTAACAAGGAAGAGGAATAATTGGGTTTAGATATTTGAGGTAGCATACTAAGATTTTGCTCATGGAGTGGGAGAGAATATCTCAAAGGTTACTCCAACTATGAACTTTTCTTGCAGAAAGTCACTAAACTTTGGTTTTTAACCAAAAGTCGCTCAACTATGGACTTTTCTCTTTTTAAGTTTTTGAGCTATGGACTTTTCTTTCATAAAGTTACTCAACTTTGGTTTTTAATCCAAAGTCTTTCAATTATGAGCTTTTCTCTTAGAAAGCAACTCAACTTTGACTTTTTAATCCAAACATCACTCAACTATGTAAGTTTTATTTACAAAGCCCTCAATCTATTTTATTGATTTTTTCATTAATATTTGTTGATATGAAATTTTTATTTTAAAACCTAAATTTTAAGAAATAAAAAGATATTTATTTAAGGAATCATCATTGCCATGGCTACTGTATTAACTGAATTTGAGGTGACTTAGAACTTATCTTTTGACCTTTTAACAAAAAAATAAACCAAAAAGAGATCCATTGTCTAGTGCTATACTGAAAATAATGTTCTATTTCTTTCAATCTTGTGAAAGGATAATGAGAAAATAGATTTTTTTTTTATGACAAGGGAAAACCCACAGCCGCTGCCCTTTGGGTGCACACAGGGTAAAACCTCCGCTCCTATACAATAACTTACAAACATACAAAAAACACAGGAGAGGTAACCCACACTAGGCAAGCTCGGTGCGACGAACTCGACCCAGAAAACAAACCCCTTGCTTTCGCTAGCAAAGGGTTTCGAATTTTAGACTTCCAACATGGAAGTCCCTATACCACTTGGCCACCCCCAAAGGGTGAAAATGAGTTTATTTTTTAAAAAAATTTGGCTTTAAATAAAAATTTCATGTCAATAAATTTTGATGAAACAATTTATTATATATATTGAGTGACTTTCTTTTTTGAGAAAGTCAGATGGTATTATAAACATAGAAGTACACCAATACTGAATTCTTGTAGTACTTACATCAAAAGTATAGAGGGTCTGGCAAAAAAAAATCTAAACACCTATCTCCCTCATAAACTATCTAAGAATAGGGTGATGTCCGCTGGATCCTTAGTATCGTATGTATACTCCAAAAGTAAAAGGTGAATAAACAGTTCATTTTAATGCTTTGGAAAGGGATGCTCTTGTCTCAAAACATCTCTGAGTGACTTTGTAAGTAAAACTTTCATAGTTGAGGATCTTTGGGTTAAAATCAAAGTTGAGTGACAATCTGAGAGGAAAATCCATAGTTGAGTGACTTTTGGGTTAAATACCAACATTGAGTGACTTTCGGAGAGAACTTCATAGTTGAGTGACCATCGGAGATATTATGAAAAGAAGACTTTTACTCATTGAGGAGAAATTTCATATGGCAGGAGTTAAAGATGCTTTTACGTAGTCTCAAATGGAACACTTATGGCTAACACGGAAGAGGGAAAACTGGGTTTAGAAATATGAAGCAGCATACTAGGATATTGCTCATGAAGTGGTTGTGGAGATTGAAACGTTGAGTGTGGTAGAATTTTCAAATCATTATTCATCTCGATTGATCGTTATGTGTTTCTTTTTGTCTTTCGGTGGTTTATTGATACACAAAATACTTCCTGTTGGGGTATTACTGAAATGGAAAGTGCACATAAGTAAAGATTTATATTAAATCGTCTTCGGCTGAATTTTAAAAATATAGTTGTGATTTTCCATTTAGAGATTTGCTGATGTCAGTAATCTATTTGTAGATAATAAACACAATAATGAGTGGAAGGGATGTTCTAGTAATTATGGCTGCTGGTGGGGGCAAGAGTCTTTGCTACCAACTTCCAGCAGTTCTGCGGGATGGCGTGGCTCTTGTTGTCAGTCCTTTGCTTTCTCTTATTCAAGATCAGGTATCCAAGGGCCCATTCCATCTTCCTCTTGTATTCAACAACTGCTGACAAATGTTATTGCCTCAGGTCATGGGGTTGGCAGCTTTAGGCATCCCAGCTTTCATGTTAACCTCAACAACTACCAAGGAGAATGAGAAGTTCATATACAAGGCATTGGAGAAGGGCAGGGATGAGCTTAAAATATTGTATGTTACACCTGAAAAGATATCAAAGAGCAAGAGATTTATGTCAAAACTTGAAAAGTGTCACCATGCTGGTCGTCTTTCTCTAATTTCAGTTGATGTAAGTCTACAATTTTGTGTTTTCCCACTTGCAGTATGCTATAATCTTTGAAGATCTCTCTTCTTTTTCGTCCTCTCATCTGTCTTTGAGGGGCTAACAGCCTATCCTGTGCATATCACTTATTATCTAAAATTAGATATTTAACTCTATTTATAGATATTTGAATTATTTTTAGCTGAATCCTTGCACTTATATTACACTCAACTCACTTAATTGATCAATACATTTGTTATGCCTACCTTTATGTAAAGCACACTAACTATAGCAGTGTACCTTTTGCATGATGGGTCAGCGTGAAAATGGAAACATATCACATATAACTAGCTTTTTCCTTTTATGAAAAGTTAAAGGATACATAATAACTATGTTGGATGTACTTAATTAAAATATCCTTCATACATCATTTAAATGACAATAATATCATAAATAGATGAACAATGAGCAAGAAACTTATAACTAGGAAGCACTATTAAACAAAAAGATGAAAAAATTGGTAGAAAAAAATGAAAGTATTAAATGTTAAATCAACATCCTAAGGATCAGTTGCCATTATTGTCATTAGCATCAGTTTCAGTTGCAATGTTCTCATATGCATGTTTATTCAGTTGTTTCTTCCTTTCGTCAAGTTTCGTTTGCAGAACAACAAATAGATTCAACGAAACTTCAATTTATCTTAGCACTAAAGTCATTAATGCTTTTTCCATCAATAAGTTGGTCAAAAAGGTTCTCCATTTTCTTCTATTCAATCATTTGCTCTATTTTCCTACTATGTTTTTCCCTGAGCATTCACTTTCCTTTGAAGCTAGGTTTCATAGAATAAGATTGTTTAACTTACATATGTAAATGCCCGATTGGACCATATAATTAAATAATCGAAAGTTGATTTAGATAATTTGACTGCTTTTCTTGAATAAGCTGTAATAGGAATTCATTAATTACTTTTCTTAATAGATGTAATTAAAATGCTAAAACTCAATCTTTAAGTTGGTGAAATAATCATATTTCCTTGATGAATGTATTTCTGAGTTGGAAAATGCAAACGGTAAACTTTCTATATAAGATCTTGTCAATATTTTATCATTCTACCGTTTCAGACTCTTAAAGAGCACTACAACAACCACAAAAACAACATACCCAGTGAAATACCATAGTGGGTTTGGGGAGGGTAGTGTGTACAAAAACCTTACCACTACCTTGTGGAGGTACAAATGTTGTTTCCAAAAGACCCTCAACTCAAGTGCATCAAACTCATGTAAAAGTAGAAGCAAACAATGAAGAAAACATAACTACTAAGAAGGCAGTGCATATTGTGATGTTGAACAATCACGGAGGAGCCTTAAGTGCAAAACACAAATAAAGCACGTTCTTTAATGAAAAAAGGCACAAAGGGAGAAAAAAATACAAATATATATGTTTAGTCAAAAACCAATAATTATAAGCATGAATGACAAATATATGAACAAATCTTTTGAAAAAAAATATCATAAAGTGAAATATCTATTATTTAGTGTCGTTTTTTCAAAATAGTCTCATTGATAGAAAAAGTATGCCTTAGAAGTTATAACCTTGATGACAACATTGAAGCGCACACTGATCGAGGTAAAATGCTCAACATGTTTTGAGCCTCGCTTTAGGGCTTAAGCGTGCTTTAAGAGAGCCTTTTACAACACTATCTACGCAGTGGCAATGACATTGGAGGTGGCACAGAAAGAGAACTAGTCGATGGTGAGGAATCCAATGAGACATTATGAGACTATGTTGCTTGATTTTTTCACTTTCAATGTTAACATGTCCTTCCTTGCGCTCACTCTTCCAAGACTTTTGCTCATAGGTCAGCTCTTGCAGTCAAATCTGTTAGTCTAGCTAAGACCAGGCTAAGTATTTCGAATTGAGACCCTTGTTTCAACCCAATCCCTAACTTGACCGAAGTGTAGTGTTTATATTATGCATGAACTACCTGCATGAATTCCCAACCAACTTAATGTTGGAAGCTGACTCTCGTTCTTTGGACCAATCGATGACTGAATAAAAATGAGTTAGTCACTTTTTTTCACATAATGGTTGTAGAGTCTCTCAGGGTTGGAGGTTTGTTAACATCAACTAGAGTTCGGTGGTTAACAACCACCTACTTCGTTGAAACATCAAATCTGGTGTCCATCTTTTCTTGAATCTCCTTCTAATGGAAGAAATGAAAGCTCGAGAAGGAATAACCATAACCTAATTCACTCACTGAGTCCTTTTGCATATGGTTAAAGCGTCCAACGCATAATTGGCAAATTTGTAGGTTCAATTACTATTGGATAATCGACTTAAGTACATTTTTTGGAATTTATCTAGTTTTCCAAGCGGCTGAGTGCTCCATGAACAATGAGCGGTTCTTGTTATGCCCACAACACTTGTTGCGTCTCCTCCAAAACTCTATGGGTTCTCTATTAGCGAGAATGCTCACTCCTTTCTATTGAAGAAGGCCACAAGTGGAAGCAACTAATGCCTCATTCAATTGTCTGTGCTTGTTGTCATGCTAGCAAAAGTAGGGTTTCGATCGACACAATGTGGGCATGGGATCTGTATCAGATTTAGTTGACCATTAGTCCAAAAACCAATTGTTATAAGCATGAATGACAAATGTATGAACAAATATTTTTGAAAAAATTAATATTGCAAAGTGAAATATCAATTGTTTAGTGTCGCTACTTCAAAAGAGTCTCCTTGGCAGGCAAAGTATGCCATAGTATCCTTGATTGCAAAATTAAGGTGCACATTTAACATGGCAAATCACTCAATATATTTTGAGCCTTGCTTCAAGACTTTAGCGTGCTTTTGACTACATTAATGCGCATCGAGATACTGGAGGTGACAGAGAAAGAGAAGCCGCGAGTGGTGAGGAATCAAATGAGACATATGATACTATGTTGCTTGGGAAATACCACACCGGTGTCGACACGACGTGGGCATGGGATCAATATTGGAGTTTTTCGATCGATTTTTGAAACTTTGACCAAAATCAATGGAGAAATTCAGGGCAGATACAATTATTTCTGTAACGTAAACAAAAGCTAAGGTGACATTGAAGAAAATGTAGTACCCCGTTCTAAAATTTCTTTGTGAGTCCTTTTCCTTGTATCACCTTTTGATGATTTTCCTCTTGATCAATATTTTCTCCCCGGATATACCTTGTAAGTTTTCCACATAATGTCTCATAATTTAGACATATAACTTTACTTTTAGATATTGGAATTATTTTTAGTTGAATTGCTACACCCGTATCCATACCTGAATTTGCTCTCATGAATCTTAAAATTGGAATCCAGTCCTTTCGTATAATTGTGGAATCCAGGCCAAGTTTGTGCGCATCTCGATTGATTCCATAAAGTACTCAGTACTCGCCAACGTCACATGTATCAAGTAGTTTTGTTTACCAAGGTTTCAACACATTGTAGGAAATCATAGTATTTTTGCCTTCACTAGGGTTTGAACTCGAGAACTCATGACTCTCAACTCACTTCATTAATTAATAGCGGAACCTATCAGTGGCCACCTTAAAATGACACCATTTTTCACTTAGACACCTCAAGTGGGCCTTTTTCATATGTAGACACCTCATGTTAGATTTCGTTGCTTCATTTTGACAATTGTAGCTCACTTGGCATGGTGTGTGTATTGCACACATTTTAAGTTCGTAAAAAGCTTAATTTTTGCAATTTTTTATTTTTTTATTCCTTCTTCCTTCTCTCTCTTTCCCACACTCCCTTCACCATCCACCACCATGTATTCAACCTTCCTCTCCATTGTCATTTCAGAATGCATCACATGATTTTTTTTTTTTTAAAATAATTAAAACAGTGGGTTATAAATGGTAAGATGAAGAAAGTATCATACACATGTTATTCAACAATATGTAGCCTCAATAATTTGCAATATAATTTTGAAATATAAAAGGCATTTTAGTTATTCTCATATTTTTTTTGTATAACTTTGAATTTGATGATATAGAAACTTGATTCAAGCTTGTTGTTTTTTAATCTTCGGCTTCAATTGTGGCACATAAGCTTTTAGGCCAATCTTTAAGTTTGAAATCCTAGCTTTTCGTTTCCTAAAGCTTTTGGCTTTTCTTTTTTGTTGGTCTATGAAGCTATGGAGATGGTCGAAGAAAAAAAAGAAATGGTAGATTTAAAGAAAGGGATGGTGATAGTGATTATGGTAGCTAGGTTTTGAGTAAAAGCTTGTGATCCAAATTAATGTTAGATTTGATGATTATGATAGTTTGATTTGAAGGAAGGGGATTGAGCTCCATTGAAGGCATTAAAAGGGGTTTTGTTTTGCTCTGTAATGGGGTTTTGAGTTTCTTTATCTGGACGGTCAGGGGTTGATTTTGCTAAGTCAGAGGTTGGCCGCCCATCGTCTCCATTGAGGGAGCCTGTCCGCCCATCGTATCCATTTGGGGAGCCTAGTCGGAGAAAGTGAGAAATATCCAATAGTTTCTAACGGGTTATTTTTGTATGGATTTTTGTACAAAGAGTTCTCTTGCTATATGATAAGATTGGTTCATGTCTGGTTGGATTTGGAGGAAGAGATAGTGGTATTGATGATGTTAAATTTGAAGAAGATGGTTATGGTGTTCAGAGAAGGAGGATAGATGTAGATGGTGAGAAAAAAGAGGTGTTCTGATTTCTTTTAATATTTTTTAATCATTAACAAGTAATTTTTAAAAGTTATTAATTAAATAGTTATTCATAATATATCATTTAATAATTCTCTTATTTATGATACCACATGTCTTTATTTTATTCTTTACTTAGACAACACATCATCGGAGAGTGCGTTAAACTCTCCTTAATATTTTTGTTGATTGTAAAAAAGGTGTCAAAGTGACACAGTAGGACCCGACATGAGGTGTCTGAAATGAACAAAGTCTAGTTGAGGTGTCTTAGTGAGATGG
The DNA here is from genome assembly GCA_027705065.1 of Solanum peruvianum. Lineage (NCBI taxonomy): Eukaryota > Viridiplantae > Streptophyta > Magnoliopsida > Solanales > Solanaceae > Solanum > Solanum peruvianum. The sequence continues at coordinate 56,137,376 of JAKWJD010001762.1, read as the reverse complement.
TGGCAACTTTAGGTGGCCATAGATGGGTTTCGCCTTGATTAATGGATTTGTTATGCCTGTACTTTATATAAATCATACTAAGGGGCTGTTTGGATGGCTAATAGAAAGCAACTTATAAGTCAAAACTTAAAAGTCATAAGTAGATGGTACCCTAGTTTTGCCTCATTTTAGAACTTTTTTGGCCTAAAAGTGGGTGCTTAAAAGCACTTTATATCCTTCCAACACCACCAAAATTGAAAAACTACTTAAAAGTCTAAATCACCTGAAAATAAGTTAATCCAAACAAGCACTAACTATAGCGGTGTACCTTTTGCATGGTGGTCAGCGACAAAATTGGAACATACCACATATAACTAGTTTTTTGTATGAAAAGCTAAAGGATACATAATAACTATGATGGTTGGAGTTAATTAGAAAATCCTTCATACATCATTGAAATGAGAACAATAACATAAATAGATAGAACAATGAGCAACAAACTTATAACTAGGGAAGCAATATTAAAAGACAACATGACAAAAGATTGATTGAAAAAAAATAAAAGTACTAAATGCTCAATCAACATCCTAAGGATGTGCACCATTCTCTTCACCCCCATTGTCATTGTTGTCACTCGCATTAGTTTCAGTTGCAACTTTCTCATCTGCATGTTTATTCAGTTGTTTCTTCCTTTCGTTAAGTTTAGTTTGCAGAATATCAAATAGATTTAACAAACTTCGAGTTTCTCTAGCATCAAATTCATTGATGTTTTTCCCCCCAATAAGTTGGTGGAAGAGGTTCATCATTTCCTTCTCCTCAGCCATTTGCTCTATCTTGCAAATATATTTTTCCTTGAGCATTCACTGTATTTTGAATGTAGGTTTCATAGAATAAGAGTGTTTGACTTATATATATAGATGCCCAATAGGACCATACAATTAAATAACTAAAGTTTACTGAGATAATTTGACCAAATTGAGACATAAACTAATTGCACAATCTGGGTTTTAAGGTATTTATTAATTATTTTTCCTAAATAGATGTAGTAGGTAACTATTAATTACTTTTCCTAAATAGGGGTAGTAGGTATATATTAATTACTTTTCTTAAATAGATATAGTTAAAATGCTAAAATCATGAAGTTGGAGAAATAGTCATATTTCCATAATTAGAGGGTGTTTGGATTGACTTAAAAAGTTGGTCAAACTTACTTTTGAGTTAGTTTTTGACTTCTGCAAGTGTTTAACAATTGTAAAAAATAATTGAAAATAAGTCAAAAATAACTTGCAATAATTTAGGAAGTGTTTGACAAGGTCAAAAATGACTTAGAATAGGTTTAAAATGACTTAAAATAAGTCAAAAACCAAAAATAGGTCTCCACCTACTTTTTATTTTTTGACTTAAAAGTCATTTCAGTTTGACTTTTTGTTTTTGACTTAGAAACTACTTTTTTAAGCCAATGAAAACGGGCTCTTTATATATTCAGAGTTGGAAAATGCAAACAATCAACTTTCTATATAACATCTTGGGTGTATGATGTATGCATGCATCAATATTGTAAATATCACCTGCTCATGAGAAACACAACCCTATACTTCTTAAGTTTACTTCTAAATATCTTAAGTTTAATTTCTTGTTCTTCTACTAAATTAGTAGGTCTTGCTAGAACTCCATTAACCTCAAATACAAGTGATGATTGATCAATGCCCTGCATGAAAATTAGACATACGAAACTTACCTTGGTTTGATTACCTGAATTTTGAGGTTGTACCTTTGTTTAGCATTATCTTTGCAGTGACATAGATCAGTAGTATTTTCAACTTCACCAATCAAAATATAACTACCTAATACTGTTTTAGTTTCACATTCCATATCCTAATGACTTGAGTGTTGCAGAACTGTTGCAAATCTTATGGTTTCATAAATAGCTATAATAGAAAGCTGTTGTTAGCTGCAAAATAAAACTTTTTATGATTGAAAGATAATGAGCAACTCTATTTCATGTATACAATTGTTTTGTTCTTTAATAGGGAATTATTCCCAAACTGACTGAATGTAATTTTTAGCAGCAGTAGTAGTGAAGAGATATGCCATTGCTTGGAACTACATGTTAACTTATGCCAATTACTTCGGTAAAATTGCTTGCAGGAGGCACATTGCTGTAGCCAGTGGGGCCATGATTTCCGTCCAGATTACAAGAATCTTGGTATATTAAAGACTCAGTTTCCTAATGTTCCCATGGTCGCTCTAACAGTATGTATTAACTCATAGCTTGAAGAGAACTAGTGTGCTTTGTTTAATTTATCAATAAATAATTTCTGAATAGCAGCTGGACTTGGATGCTTTTTTCCAGGCAACTGCAACAAAGAAAGTACAGGATGATCTGATGGAGATGCTTCACATTCCAAGATGTGTTAAGTTTGTTAGTTCAGTGAACAGACCCAACCTTTATTACATGGTATACTTGTACTAAAGTAAATTAGAATTATAACGTTTGCTGCGGTGGTCATCTTATGTTTCAAACTATTTGATCCATTTTGCAGGTACGTGAGAAGTCATCTATAGCAAAGACAGTGGTTGATGAAATTGCTGAATATATTCAATCATCATATCCAAATAATGAATCTGGGATAGTTTATTGCTTTTCCAGGAAGGAGTGTGAACAGGTACAGTGCACTAGCTCTGTCGTGTAAGACTATCTCCTGTGCTAATTTTTTCTTTAAATATGGTCTTAACTGCACTTGGGAACATATGTCTAATGGTTCTTGATTGGATATTTACAGAGCATTCTGTGCTAGAAGTTCACTGCTCGGGTATCTGACAGAATTCTTCAGATCTGGATATTGCTTAGATGAACTAATTTAAAGCATATTACCACCCTGTGAAAAGTCTTATCATTTCTACCATGTACTAGGTCGGCCAACTGTGATATGTGATCAATTGTTAAATAAATATGTTGGATGGAGGTGAAGAGGTGAGGGAAGTAGAGGGGAGTTGCGCAACAGACAAAGCTCGGGGGCTAGATGGATTCACTTAAGCTTTTCTCTAAAAATGTTGGAGGATAGGTAAAGGTGAGTTGTTGGAGACTATTGCAGAATTCCAAGAAACAGCGAGTTTGAGAGAAGTGTTAATGATTCATTTGCTACCATCGTGCTAAAGAAGGAAAAGAGTGATGAGTTTTAAGGGATTATAGGCCTATTTAGTTTGGTAGGAATATCTAATTGATTATCTCTAAGACGCTTTCTAATACAACTATAAAAGATGTTGGATGACATGGGAGTGCTTTTGAAGGGGTGGAACAAGATTTTGTAAAATTGTAATGTAGTATTTTATCTCTAATTTCTTTTTAATATACTTGTGAGGTCCTTAATTGTATAGAGGATTGTATCTCTTTTGTTGAGAATCATATTTTGGTGTAGGTTCTCTTCTTTTTGGCACCACGGACACCACGTCCATCAAAAGAAAAATATGGGCTTAAGTTTTCTCTAGTTTTGGAGCTTAATGATAGAAAATCAAATTATTCATAGTTTCAACCGTAGTGCAATAAAGAGCAACAAGGTTCATTCTCATTGCATTTAGATAGATAATTATGGTAGATATAATGTGGCTAATCTGGGAATGTTCTGTTGTTCTACTTTCACTTGGTAAAACATTGTGATAAACATTAGTAAAACATTGTGGTGCATAAGTGGTTCAGATATGGTCTATTGTCTAGAGTATTAACGCCGGAACCCCGGAACATCCCGAGCTCATTATCTTTTTGTTTGGACTGGCAGCTCTCACAGAAAACAAAATTAGTTTATGACATTGCCTTCCACAATTGTGTGAATGTGTGTGATAGAGAGAGAGAGAGAGAGAGAGAGAGAGAGAGAGAGAGAGAGAGAGAGAGGGTTTCTTAAAACGGAGTAGTTAGTCTAGTTTCACTGCAAGATGAGAATACATCAATGTTTACTAATGTTTATCCTTCCAGAAGTGTGTTTTTATCTATTAGCTTTGACAACATATACTGTACATGGCGGTAACAATAATCTAGTCTTGTCCCGCGGCAATTTTGGTCAGTAATGAACAATATAATAACGTTATAGGGTAGTAGGTAAATAGCATGTAATTCTTTTGTTCCTTGTTATAACTTATTCTGACCCACATCATATTCGCATTTTGGTGTTTGGACTTCCAATTCAGTTTTGTTGTTATTGTTACATCTCAAACTTTTTTTTTCACCTTCTTATTTGATGACAAAATGTAGGTTGCACAAGAATTACGTGAAAGGGGAATTTCGGCTGATCACTATCATGCGGATATGGATGTGAATGCTCGTGAGAGAGTTCATCTAAGGTATGAAAATTTTCTTTTGATATTTCTGTCTGTTCATACTATATATACAACTTCCTTTCGCTGTAATTGTTTATGAATATTGTCTTTGCAAACAGGTGTCTTGTTTGCCTTTATAGTGATCTTGTTTGCCTTTTTTATATGAAGTGGTAAATTTTATTATTGTGAGGGAAGAATCTCCCGTATAGTTTCTAAAACAATATAGTTTTCTATGAATGACACTCATTCTTCTTAAATAAAGGAGCTTCATGGGTGCACTAAAAGGAAATAAGCCAAATGTATCAGGAGAATTTTCATGTAAACTACCACTCCCAAAGCCAGTTCTCCTTAGAAAGACAAATTAAATAAGTAACAGTATATCTTCTTTAGTAGCTTAAGCTTTTAAGATGAGATGGTCACACCTTGAAGTACGGTCGTAGAGCTCGCAGAGGTCTTGGATTCGAGTCTCACCACCACTCATTACCACAAAGAATTTTCACGTGCATGACCCATGAAGAAGAATTAGGTTAGCATGTGATGTTTATTGAAGATATAATTAAGTAGAATAAAATTATACCCTTTCTAACAGTTTAAGCATTCACATACTTTAGCAGTTAAGTATCTTACATTGGTTGAGGGAATGAGATGTTGTCTCATTATATGATCTAGGACAATGCTCACCTGCTACTGTTTGAGGTTGAATCCGAAGTTATTTTCTTAATGTGGTATCAGAGTCGTGTTAATTCATATTTTTGGTTTATCCATTGTCCGTATCAATTGAGGGATTAGGTTGTTGACTCCTTGTATGGTTTTGAGCCATCGTTATTTCATTTGAATGTCACACATTCCCTGAGGGATTGGACTATTGTCTCCTTATATGTTGTTGGACGATCCTCACCTTATGAGCTTGTTTTTGGGTTGGACTAGGCCAAGAGGTTAATATTCATAACATCATTTCAAAGTGAGACCCATCCCCTATTTTGATTTACCAAATTTTGGGCCCTCGTGATATACTATCAGGACTCTAGATATCCATCCCTAGGCATGTGGGAAAGAAATGGAGGTTAGAATGTTCCACAAAGATTAAGAAAATGGGTTGTTCGTGGGAATGCTTACTTCATGAGCTAACTTTTAGGTTGAGTCGAATCGGAGGGGCATATTTTCTTAGCAAATATCACATGTAGAAGTCGTCTCATAGCCTTCCACTTGAATAAGAATCCTCTTCGCATCCAAATTTTGGTTAATTATTTACTATAGTTGGTGATTATGATAATATAATTTGCTCTTTTTATTGAAAAACTTCCTTCTTAAAGTTATCTTTTGGGAATGTTCTCACGCTAATGTTAGATATCTAATCTACATGTTACTTTTCCTTGCATCTATAAGTGCATCCTCATATCCAAGATCGCAGAAGGCCGCTTACGTGTTTGTATCTCGTTCACCATTGAAGTGTGCTCGTTCTTTTCTCACCAAGTTCTGTGTCTTTATAGTATTGACCAAGGTGAAATTTTATATGATGTGCTGTGTGCCTCCATAGTTTATTTGGATCGAGAGTTGGTTGTCAGAGTGTTTTGTGGTAAAGACATAAAGTATACTTTCCAGTTTCTTTTCCTAATATTTAGGCTTTTCTATGAGCAAGTAGAAGGATTATTTTCAAGTATACTATCAGGATTCCTCCATAGAGAAGGATCAGAAATTACTATCTGTTAGGAGTTCTGAAGAGGAAGCTACGACAAATAAAGGTGAGAATTGAGATTAGATATGGTGGTGGGCGATAATTTAGAGCCTGTTTGGATTGACTTAATTTTGAATTTTTAGCTTTAAATACTTTTGTAGTGTTTGGGTATGATAAAAAGGTGCTTTTAAACACTTATTTAAAGACAATAAAAAAAATTGGCCCAAAGTCATAAGTTAGAAATCCTAACTTATAACTTTCGGCTTATAAATCAAAAACTAAAAGTCCATCCAAACAGGCTCTTAGGCTATAAAGTTTGGAATAAAAGAAGATAGAATAGCGTCCAGATGCTTTTGACTTCTGCCGTTGATAGTGGTGGTTATGTGTTTTGATAGAGAAGAGTAGCAGGTATGTAGCTCAGCGTTAATTTTAACAGTTTTCGTGGAGACACATTTGTTTTAGGGCTTAAGGACCAAAATTGTCAAATTTTACCATATATTACTCTTTCTATTAGGTGTCATATATCAAGGACCAAAATCATCCACCCCCCATACATTAAGGACCATTTTGATCATTAAGGACCATTTTGATACATTTAGGAGCATTTTGCTCATTTTCTCTAGTTTGGTTTATAATGTTTTGCTTGATGAGATCATTTTCTTCGTGTGATGCCTTGTATCATTGAGAATATTTATGGGAAAGTATTTCACCTTAATGATGGTTTTAAGTCATTTTCCCTTATAAATATCACAATTGTTACTCTATTTCACATATTTTAAATAAACACTACTGTTACTCTTAATATTCAGAATTATCACCGAGACATCATCTCATGCTCCATCCCGACCTTCTGCGTTTATTTCAAATAACACAGCCCTTAGTACAGAAAATCATCACTGAGACATCAACCTTGCCTATGCTTCTGCTATTACCATATGGTATTTCCTACCTTTGAACCCAGCTAATTTCTTGAAAATGATCTAACAAATAGTTTTCCGAAATTATTATTCATCAAAAATATGTAATATTATTAAACACACCTTAAGAAATGATATTATCTACAGCGTATGAGCTGCCAAATTGTGATTAATTTTTATTATTGTATCTGTATGGTTATAATTCATGGTATCAATTGTAAAATCTTATTCTAATTCAACAAGTAACTTATGTTCGATGTCATAGGTGGAGTAATGGAAAGCTGCAAGTCATTGTGGGGACGGTATGTATCATGAAGTGCCGCGACTTCTTACTTTTTTATGGTAATTATCATATTTGGAAGTGTTATTCTTTGTCAGGTGGCATTTGGTATGGGAATTAACAAGCCAGATGGTTAGTAAGTTACTTTTGACTTCTCTTACCATATAAATTCATACATCATTTATTATGGGAATTAACAAGCCCGATGGTTAGTAAGTTACCTGGTTATATCCTTTTGACATGTCTTATCATATAAATTCATACAGCATTTGGCATGAGAATTAACAAGGTAGATGATACCTGTTATATCCTTTTGACATGTCTAATCATATAAACACATACATTAGTGAATATATTATTCCTCCCTGTCCCCACCCCTCAGTGTTTAAGAAAGGTTAGTTTAGCATTAGTTTCTTTAAGTAAGTTTGTGGATCTCGCTCTATAAACAAAAGGTTTATTTGATAAAACAACATGATATGTGAAGAATTTATCCCTCTAGATTGGATGATATTGATGGATTAAGAGTAAGAGAATAAACTTTTCTCGGGTATGTGGTTTTCATTGTCGTAATTATAATCTAGATATTATATATCGAAAAAGAATTCATCTAGTCTATTGTCTGACATGCGACGTGATTAAATTCTGAGTTCCAATATCTTAGGCATTAAGATTCTATCTTTTCGTGTATGTAAAAAATTGCTATCTATTGATTTCTTAATCATACTCTATCATCATCAAATTTTTCTTTTTTCTTCTGAGCCAATGTTCCTTTTCCTAATCAAGATACATTGAGAAACATAAAAAAATTAGTAGCAAAATAATTTCAAACCAGAAAAAAGTAAGAAATAGGAAAACATATAGCACTAAAGAAATACCTATATTCTTCAGCAAGACAGCAACTAGTTGACACACAAAAATTAACGAAAAAAACATTCTATTCAATAGCTCTATGGGGTGAAAAAGGTCCCTAAGAAAAAACTTTGTTCACTAAAATTGATAATAATGGAAGTCTTATTTTTTCTAAAACAATTGATGAAAATGTATCCTTATGATTCGTCCAATACTATGCTATTCCAAATGTTGTATTAGGAATCTTTACTTTGTTTGTCGGATCTTTAGGATTTTTTTTCAACCAAAACGGAGTGAACTTTTCTTTTTAAAAAAAACAGTAACATCAAAAGTTAGTGGATTGCAAGCAGAATAAGAGTAAAGGGTAAAAGCAAGTGAAATTAGTGATAGTTGAAAAAAATCTAAAAGTAACAACAAAAAGATATCCTTCCAACAATCTGGAAATCAGCCCCTCTCAGATATGTGAAGGAGAAAGGCGGAAGTAGGGATGGACATGTGGTATTTATCCCTGACGGCCAACTAGAACAATGACAGAGCAGCTGCAGTTAGGGAAGGGTAAAATGTTGGACTAGATCGTGGATGTGAGGTGGGAAGAAGCAGCATCGACGACAATGGCAACCGATAAAGTAGGATATGGGGTTGGATTAATAGGGTGGGATATTCAGTTAAAACCAGTTATTATGGGGAAATTAGGTGGGTTGTTTAAAAAATAATGGGGAAAATAGGTGATGAACACATCTGGTAGCAGGACTAAGAAAATTTAATGCTGTTAAAAGCTGACTATCATCCCTTGGAGAACATCCGTTAAAATTGTTAAGTGCACAAAAATTAAAAAAAGAATAAGAAAGAGAGCTGATGATGTAGCAAAGCTAGTTGCTGTCTATCTTTCTACCTGTGTTGGTAGTGGAATGCAGTGTAGACTCTTAACTAGGACAACTATTGTTCAAATAGCTTCATGTGAGAAAATTCAAAAATTTACAATTCATTGGACAACCATGTTTTTTTTTTTTTGGATAAAGGTTACTGTGTATTCACAATAGGCTCATCATCAAAAAAATGAGCATAGGTCAATATTGGCGAACTTGTTTCTGACAGGCCAAACTTCTTTCTTGGTTCCTGTCACACAGTAGAGATGGAATACCAATGTCATTTGTTAGTCTGTTTTCTTATTAGATCTTATCAAGAAGTTCGTTTAAAAAATGCACAAATTTCTTACTCATTTAAGACATTCAGAATCTATTGGAAATGGGCCTTCCCTTTTTCAACAGCTTACCCATAAGATTGCTGGACCACAGGTGGGAATCTGTCTCCTTTTTTCACCCAGTTCTCAATTCTCATCTTTCAAGAAATGAGAGGAATTCTTTTCAAGTAGTCCCCTAATATTTGTAAGCTTTTTAACGTATGAAACAATATTATACCTAAACTTCTTTCTTGTGGAATATGAAGTGTACATGTCTATTAGACATCAATTTCCTTCCTGGTTGCTGGATTTTCAATGAAGTAACCTTTAACAATCAAAAACATAATAGTAAATCTTGTTCATTCAATTAATTTGTTATTTCTTAGAGATATTGTCTGCTGATGTGATAAACTCACTCCTTATTCATAGTCAGATTTGTCGTCCATCACAGCTTGAGCAAATCAATGGAGACTTACTACCAGGTCCTAATTCCCTACCCCTGCTCATTTCACACAATATAGGCTTCTCCGTCTAACTGCCTTTCCACAGGAAAGTGGCCGTGCTGGAAGGGATGGACTTCCTTCTGAATGCGTTCTTTTCTTTAGACCTGCTGATGCTCCTAGGCAGGTATAAAAAATTAGACTGATGATGTTAACGTTTTAGGGCAAGATGATGTAATTGATGGCTGTTGTGATTTTTGGGCAGAGTTCTATGGTCTTCTATGAGAATTCTGGACTAAAAAATCTATATGACATAGTACGATATTGTCAGGTATGGCTCCTCAACTCTTCATTTTGATGTTCCTTTACCTATTTGACTTGGGTATGATATGGTTGGCTGTTGAAATACAACAACATACCCAGTGAAATTCCACAAGTGGAATCTGGGGCGGGTAGAATTTATGCCATACCTTACCACTACCTTGTGGAGGTAGAGAGGCTAGCTCTGGAAGACCCTTGGCTCAAATGCAGCTATTCCAGATACAAAGAAGAAAATATAGCAAGTCACAAGGAAACAGTGTAAATGTTACCAGAGGGAGCAACAACAAGTAAATGTTACCAGAGGGAGCAACAACAACAAAGTAGTGCAATAAACAATAAACAACATACTTGGATAGAGTATTAAAACAATAATAAATAATGACGGATACCTAAAACAAGAACTATTGTAGTACATTTAGTACAAGGTTGGCTGTTGATATATTTTTCATATTAGTGGTTGTGTTCTCTATATAGATTCCATTCTGGTTCCGTGAGAATCATATGAATTTTATTTATCTTATTTGTTTGCTATGTAAAAAAATCCATTAGTAAGAGATTTCACTCTAGTGATGTAGAAACAGCTTGTTCCTGCTTAAAATATTATCCAAATTGAGAATCATAATATTATCAACTATCAAATTGCACTGTAGAAATGTCCAAATAGACAGAAGATTTTGCTGGTATGGAAGGGTAAAAGTAATCTAATTTCTTAATAACGTTTGAACATCACCTTACCATATCATATTATTATCTAAAACCCTCACCTTATCCGCATCGACACAGACAGTTCAGATGGTAAACATCTTGTATGCCTTCTCTTGTACTCCTTTAGTTTCTGTAGTGTTTGCTCCTAAAATAATACTTGAAGAATTTGACAGTAAAATTTCACGCAACAAAACTTAATTACCTCTTCTCTGTTTCAGAAAGACTTCTAGACACAATCCTGTATCATTCTTGCTCATTTCATGTGAAAATTCCCATTATAATAGAATTACCCGATTAACCAGTTCTTTTTTAATCTATGAATTTTCCTATTTATACTGCTTTTTGTAACTTGTGATCACCCAAGGCTAATATGACACCTCGAAATAGTTCCTAAATCACATAGTGCTTTTTGTGCATTTAGTAATTACATTAGCTATGTCCTGTCAAACAATATTTTGAAAGAGGTAATGCTGCCTGCTATTTCCAACTGCGCTTTTAGCTTAATTCTTTTGTCATCTTATGAAAATACCATACTGAGAATTCTGCGCTTCTCAAGAGGATATAAGCTTGTATAGTCGATGCAGTCTCTTCCTTTTTTCCTGCTACTATGAATGGACAGGCCTCCTTTGTGCCAATTATTATTGATATCCTACAATGATTAATCAATAGAAAACTTGGTGTCCTAATTAGAAAATGAAAAACACACCATATTGAGGTGATTTTGTTTATAACATACAGTCAAACTGAGAACAATAAATGTTTAAAATTTGATGAACAAATTTCTGTTCCAAGTGACTATAAGTACAGCACAGGATAAGCACTAACTTCGTAAATGAATGAGAAGATTTTCCTGCCAGTTCTTTAGCTCTTACTATAAACTTGCATACCATATTAATGTGAGATGCTCTTAAAGTACCTGGCTCCTGAATACATCTTTTTTAAGCTGTAATCAAATAGTTCAAATACAGTTGCTGACTTGTTAGATTCCAAATGCAAGAGAGCTCGCTGAGATGTTATGATGGCTATCCATACATGTAAAGTAGGCATGATGTTTCTTGATTGCTTAATATGTGGTTGTACATACATTATTTAACCAGTAAGTGACAGTGGTATAACACGCATATCAGTTTTATGGTTTTGTTAATTAAGAATCAGTTCCCCAAGTTAAAGGGAACTCAATTTCTACTAGAGTTCTATGGTAAACAGCAATTGTTAACAATAAGCTTGAGGTATAAATATCTTTTATTGCAGTCTAAAAGAGAGTGCCGTCGAAGTGCTTTCTTCCGACACTTTGCTGAGCCTTTACAAGAATGCAATGGTATGGTTAACTTCTTAAGTTGGATACTGATGTTAATTTGTCACAATAGCCAGAAGAGTTCCACAACTTCACTTGACCTTCATCTTGCTCAGGAATGTGTGACAACTGTGCCTTTTCAAATGAGGTGGAAGAGCTGGATGTCTCTAGTATGTTGTTTTGACTTTTGTATTTGTACCAATCTTCTATTATGTCTACGAGTTGTCTAAAAGCATGGGTTTACCTGTATAGTTTGTCTTTTGCAGTCTTCACTAGTTATGATAGTTTTAGTTTCCAACCATGATTCTTTTGCTCTGATAGTAAATTGCTGATATTTATGAGCAGTAACAGATGCTCTCCTTTTACAGTCTCTAACATAATTAATGGTTATCCTAATACTGAAATGTATAAGTTGCGCTTCAATTGGTGAGCTAGGTGAGTTTTCCTTATATTGTTGTTTGGTTATTATGTCGTCACTTTACCATTGCATCATTTTCCTTTTCTGTTTTTTTATTTAAATACGTGAGTGTGGGGTGGAGGGAGGGAGTGCTGGAGAAAGGGGAAATACAATTAATTAATATCGCATTGTAACAGCCTCTTGTCATCTCGCTAGTTTAAACATCTAGATATGAAATATCCATTAGTTTGATTTAATTGTATTTCATTGTCAATGCTTCGCCTATTCTGTTTCTATCACAGAATCTGCTGTTCCTTAAGTGGACTAAAATATGAAGTAACTTCTCTGTGTAAGAATTATCAACAGAAAGAGAGAGAAAGCACTTGTTTGAAAGCATGGGAAGGAAGAAAAAAAAGGGAAAATGTTTTCTTTCTCTTGTTTGATTTACAAATATAAAGCGGAAAGCGATAATGTAGAAGAACATAGTTTTCTTTTGGGTCCAACTATTCAGTTGAATGAGAAGAAAGATGGGTTTAAGTTTTCCTACTGTTCCATTTCCTTTCCAATCTAAACAGAGAAAAATGAATAATACTCCTTCCATTTCAATTTCTTTGTCTTACTTTCCTTTTTAGTTTGTCTCAAGAAGAATGGTTGATGATGAAATGCTTATGGAAATTTTCTACTGAAAAAGGAATGTTGTGGAAAGAAGCCATTCTTGCTAAGTATGGTATGGATGATAATTGGATGACTAAGAATGTCATAACACCTTATGGATGTTCAGTCTGGAGAGCTATTAGGAATCTTTGGCCAAAGATACAAATCAGAACTAAGGTGAGGATAGGAAATGGGCAAAAAACCTCTTTTGGCATGACAAGTGGGCAGGGCTTTGAACAATGAAACAACAACATCCGGAGCTATACACTCTAAGCCAGCAACAAGAAGCCACAGTTGCCATGATGTGGACTGGACAAGGATGGAATCTATATCTAAGGAGATATCTGACTGATTGGGAGATTGGGAGAAAAACAGAATTCTATAACTCAGTAGCAAGTTTCAACAATCTGACTGACGAAGTGGACAGACTAGAATAGAACAGAAACAGTAAGGGCATTTTTTCTGTCAAATCTGCATACAGGGAGCTAAATGTAGAAGTGGTGAAGGAAAGAGATTGGCCTTGGAAGATGATATGGAAACCAAAAATTCCCTACAAAGTTAACTGTTTCATCTGGCTTCTGGCCAAAGAAGCAGTGTTAACTCATGATAACCTGAACAAAAGGGGTCACCAACTAACCGCTACTGTTTTTTATGTTGGGAACAAGCTGAGACAATCAACCATCTTTTTTTGCACTGCAAATGGACAGACCAGCTTTGGAGGATGTTCATCAGTTGGAAAGGGATTAGGTGGGTGAAACCTGGAAGCATTGCGTTCTAAGATGCTGGAATGTGGATGGTAATGTGTGCAAGAAGGAAGAAAAATGGAAGATCGTCCCAGCATGTATTTGGTGGTCAATTTGGATCGAGAGGAACAAAAGGTGCTTTGAGGGGACTCAAAACAAGATTCAGAATCTTAAAATGAATTGTTTATGCCTTTATTATTTTTGGTGTGAGCAAAAACTACTAGCTCAAACAGTAGATATTTGTGATGTTTTTAACTTTTTGTAAGGCACAGAACTGAATTACAAGTTGTAAGTTGTAATACTTTTGAAGGGGTACTACACCTTGGTTGTAGTATACCTGTGGATATATAGAAGTAAAGTTACCATTATCTAAAAAAAAAAAAAAGAATGCCTCTTCCTGTTTTGGCAATTCCTTAGTTCTAAATCCCACATGGTATGTTTAAGACTACAAGATTGAAAGGAATTTTGTACATTATATATATCTTTAGTTTAAGACCACAAGATTCAAAAGTTTACTTTATTTTCTTAAACCATGTGTAAAGTCAAAACCAAACCAACAAATTGAAACAGGAGTATACTGTAGCATATCTGCAGAACACAAGATTACATAGCAAAATACCATTGATCATAGATGAGCAATGACATCTGAATGGTTTCCAAAAGAGTAGCTTTACTGAGTAAGACACAAGCTCACAAAATGTATAATTTTACTTGAAGATGTATATATTTTGCTTCTCTTTTGTTTGTTATTTTTCTAGACCCTTATCTGGACCAATATAATATTACGCAAAAATTTGAGCTAAGGAAGCTTTTTCTTGTTTACACAAAGGAGTTAGGTTGGCTTCTTATCCAATTCTGAATTCTGTAGTAGACAGACAAGGATGACACTTCTATAGAAGAATTTTGAAGAGTGCTAAACCTCAGTCCATATAAATTAAGATGAACTGTATTTTTTGGTTTCAAATTTGTTGTAGAGAAAGCCTTTTAGAAGATACAGCACCTCCGCTTGACATCATAGACTCCTTGTAAGATAGAGCCAAAGAACAAACCTTTTTTTACTTGTAGATGTGGCTTCAGCACAGCCTATGTGCTAGTATTAATTTATGTAACCTTTCTCCCAAAAGAAAAAAACAAGGACGACACTGCATCATTCTCTTTTTTTCTCTTGAAATGGAAAGAGAAAGGCTTAATTCACGGTGACAGGGATTTAGGGGGAGGGGCACTTTATGATAGGAGAAAGAGAAAGAGCATAGTTGGTGTGTCACTGGGCTAGTGGAGAACCCCGTAGGAATGGGGATGACTGCCCATATTCACATTAGAAGTCAACAACTTCAAATTCTTACTTTTGATTGCGAAATAATTTTTCCATGTAACAGTCCAAGTAAGATGGATCGATGGGCATATAGATGATATACTAGTGTTAGTGTTAAATCTCACATTGATTAAGGGAATCTGAAGTGGTTTATAAAGATTTTTGGCTACTTCTATCCTTGTCTTACGTGGTGGATGCTCAGATTTTGATATGGTATCAGAGCTAAACATTGATAAGCCGGTTAATTGTCTAGTACTCATTTAGTTCTCCAATCTTTCAAATAGGCCTAATTCTAGTTATTCTCTTCTTAGCTCAATATTACTATTTTGGACTTTGCTATCACTAATAATCAAGCTTATTGATTTATCCTATGTTGCTCGGACTGTCCAAAAATGCAGCTGTACCCGTGTCGAATCCTCCAATTGCACTACTTTTGGAGGATCCAAGACGCACCCAATGACATTTTCAAAGAGCCCAAGCAATATATGATCCATCCGTAGTCTACTTTGCAATTTTCTCTCTTGATTCCTAGCTCATTGAGTCAGCTGTCCCAAGTCTACTCCTATGTGAGTTACTGGAGCCTCATCACTTGTAAAGAGATTTCATGTTTGAACCGAAAAGTTAGGTTGCTTGTAGGATAGTGTAAGATATAAAGTCACCCGATGATTATGGGCATCCTTTATCAAAAAATTAGTGGTTTATGAATATCTACTCCACTAATTGACTTAGTGTTGCTTTGGATACTCAAATTCGTTGACAGCGTGAGAAATCATGGTAGTAGATTTCTTAGCTTCATCTCTCTCTCTCTCTCTCCTTTTGTTGGGCACAATTATCATTGTCATGATTGCTATGTACCACACTAAAAAAGATATCATCCTTTCAAGATTTTTCATATCTACAACGAGATGTTTGATTTTAATCTTGTTTCCCCTTGGTAATTACCTTTCTCCTTGTGCTACATTTGTGTGCAGGCCATGCAAAACTCATTGTGTCTATGCTGAAAGATATACAAGAGAATGATCAAAGGGTTACAATGTTGCAATTGGTGGAAAAACTAAAGGTTAAGCAGAAGAACCTTGGTAAGATTCACACAATCATGGTATTGCGAAAAATATGCATTTCCTAGAGAAAAGGAAGTCCAAAACAGAGTCTTGAGCAAAAGCAGTGTCAGTAAAATTAGGGCAAATCAATCTTTTAAGTTAAAGGGGAAATGTCTGCTAAAAGTAGCTTCTACATGGATATAGCTTCTGTCTGTTGTCCCCAAAGTTAGATTGTGTTCTCCCATTTGGGTATCTCCAACCTTATCCTCTATTTTACTCTCCAAATATAAAGTTCTTTATTTTTCAGGCAATCAACTCTAGCCCAATTCTCTATTTTATCCTCTAAAAAAGAATCTTCTTCTCTCCTCAATATTATATTATTATTTCTATTTAATTTTTATTTTCTTCTTTCATAATATAAATTCTTTCTTTCTTTTATCCAAATAATCACTCTATATAATTTCATGTAATATAAATTTTTTTATATTGTTTATTTAGTATAAAATTATATTTTATTTTAAATTTCTAAAGAACAACTACGAATAACTGAAAAAAGAAAACAACAAGTACAACTGCGCAATCTCAACCACAACTTCTCTGGATCATACACTAATTTTTTTCCCAAAATATTGTTAAATATGGAAACAATCAACCGGATTACTAAATTCTTTTTGTGATTTTTAAAATTATTGTTGTTGTGTATTGCATTGTTTGTTATCTTGTATTTAAATTATAATGTTATGTATTGTATTTTTAAATTAAAATTTTCATCTTATCATTTTAATTTTGTTCACTTTTCATAGTGAAAATAAATAATATATCAAATTATATCACTTAAAGTAATGAAAATTTATAAAAATATTTCATATATTACTAATTTGGAATGAAAGTAGTATATATTAAAATATATATTTTTAAATAATTTATTAAATTCAAAAAGAATTACGAATATTAGAGATTTATTTAATAGCCTTCATGGAAAATAATACGTCAATTACAAAAAAATAGAAATAATAATATAATATTGAAAAAGTGAAATAGAGAGTATCAATAGTAGTTCTCCAAATTCAAGAGAATCATTATTCAATTCTTTGTAATTGGAGAGTAGAGGGTATAGAGAGTGTTTGGAGAGGGCATTCTCTATTTTACTCTCCAATGATAGAGAAAGGAGAGTAAAATAAAGGTTGGAGATGGTCTTAGCAGTGTTCCCCCTTCATTCATCGTCTTGTTCAATTTTTATATTTAGAGCTTAATGTCAGTCTAACTGAGCAGATTCTTTTCAAATTCAATTATTCATTATCATTCTGCTACCATTCTCTTATTTTGCTTGCAATTTAGGTGTAATGGACACAAAACAGATAATGCATTCTTCTTGGTATACTCAGGTCCCGATCTGAAAAAAGATGAATTGGAGCAACTTGTCATCAAGCTTGTTTTGGATCATGTTCTTGTATGGACTCTTTTCAAATACTATTTTCTTTTATGAACATATTAGAATAGGAATTTGACCGCCCAGCAACAAATGTAAAATTTGATTCCCTGGAACATAGCTAGCTTATCAAGGATAGAAAACACGTAGGTTGAAATTCAACATTGTCAACATTGTTTTTATCAAAACTAGTAGGTGTGGTAACTTGCAGATAAAAATGTGATATAATCTGCTGCATCACAGAATTAGAGTTCGACGATTCCTGTTTTATATACTAAAACTGCACTAGGACTGCTTATTATTTAAATCTCAAGTTTGTTGTTCCATAGCTTACTGTACTCATGTCCATAACCTGCAAATTTTTAATCTTTATTTTTCTTATCGGGATAATGTCCAAGTACCCCCTCAACCTATGCCCGAAATCTCAGAGACACACTTATACTATACTAAAGTCCTATTACCCCCCTGAACTTAATTTATTAATTATTTTTTACCCCTTTTCGACCTACGTGGCACTATCTTGTGGGCCCAACGAAGGTTGACTCTTTTTTTCAAACTAGTGCCACGTAGGCTAAAAAGGGGTAGAAAATTACTTATAAAATAAGTTCAGGGGGGTAATAGGACCTTAGTATAGTATAAGTGTGTCTCTGGGATTTCGGGCATAGGTTGAGGGGGTACTTGTGCATTATCCCTTTCTTATCAGAAAAGTTTGTTGCCGAGAACAGAGAGTGGGGACAATACTGGAATCTGACTTCCTATATTTTCTTTCCCAACTCCAGTTTTCTATGTGGGCTTACTTTGAATGCACTTTGTTATCAAGCATGGCAACCACTATTAGAATTTTTTTAATATGATGCTGTTAAAATTTAGGAAGAAATGAGAGTAATATAAGCTTCTCCGGTCACTATCCTTTTATCTTTTTTCCTATGGTCCTTGCTCCCAAAATCTGCTTATTTTAGAGAACTGTGACCTTGAGAGAAAGTACCCCTATATTCTTTCTGCAGATACATTTGGCAACAGGACGGAAGTCCAGTGAACAGTACTTTTCATGTGGCATTTGCTTTTTGTTTTTTTTAGGGTCCGGTCTTTGCAATTATACAAAACAAAAATCTCTGTAAAATTTCCTTCTCTGTGCATATGCCATCTATATCCAGCTTTTTACTGCGGCTACTTCATTGACGATACGGTCGATACCAATCACTGGTGCCTAGATATTTTCTAGTTGATGAAATTGTCTTATCAGTCTTTGCTGCTTTGTTTTCTGTCTATCAAAAGTTATTTTCTTTGGTATTCCCTTTTTCTATAATCTTATAGTCTTAGCCATACTTAAATATTTAAAATACTGAGAAAAGAAGCTTGATATTTAAATGGGGAGGGGATGAGGGGTAAAGGGAAAGTCCATCCTAACAATGCCCTAACTGGAACTTGGGTATTACTAAGTTGTCACAAAAAAATACTGAGAAAAATAATCCTAAAAGTTCTCTTTCATTCCTTGAGAAATACAACTTGCTTCATGGCTAGGAAACCAATAATGCCTTCACTTTTGCTTTCTGATACATTGTTATTAGTGCTTCTGTGTTGCATGTGCACATTAATTGACACAAATGCAGTCTCTGTCCAGAGGAAGCTAAGGCATTACTCAAATTAGCTAACCAGCAATATCTCTGATGTTGCTATATATATTTGTCTGGTTTAGTAGTATCTATTTAGCTGCCACCTCAAAAAGCTCCATTTTTTCTGAGTACAAATTTAAGTTTTGAGGGAAACAAATTTTCAAGTATTAAGGTGTGATCCAAGATTCGGGCAAGGGTGTTGAAGAAGCTAACTTTAGGATTTCCTTTTTGTTTATTATAGATTAAAGGGAAAGTAGAATTTGCATTATGACCAAAAGTACAGACTACTAAGCATATAAAATGAAAATCCTTTTCCTCAAAATTTATTTTCCCCCCTTTTGTCCTGTACAGAAGAAACAAGACAGCAAAATAATGGATATGAAAAGTGACTTATCTTCTTTCCCTTTTTCTGAGAATTGAACTAACATCTTTGTGCCTTTTCCTTCCCTGTAGAAAGAAGAATTTCAGCATACAGCCTATGCAACAAATGCATATGTCACAGTAGGACCTCTGGCAAAGCAAGTATTGCAAGGTAAGTACCCTTCTCTTTCAGATACACAAATATGCAGCAACTCAATCTTCTTTTATTAGCGTTAGGAGAATTTTGTATTGGATAGTGTAGAGAAGAAAGAGGAAAGAGCTTTTGGGAATATTTCAGCCTTGATCATTCCTTTCTGTTATTAGCGTGAGAAAAGAATGAAGAAATGCTCTATTTGATATTTTCTTATTACTTAGGGATTCTCTTAGTTGTGAGAATTCTGAAAAATTCTATTGATTTTCTGCCAATTTAGTTTGTCAAGTTTTTAGCAAAGTAGTTTCAAAAATGTTTTCCAGCAAAGCTTTCGCCTCATTTAGTATTCATGCTGAGTTTGAGCTTGGCTTGAAAGAACGCTATAAATCAAGCCCAGGAACAATTTTTTTGGCTAAGCCAGCTATTTATCATCTCTGTTACATACAAATCAAAGAAAAGAAAGGGCTTCAAGTCATCATAGAGTCCTATAGTTATCTAACTTTTTTTTCTGGTTAACCTTCAGGTAGTAAAATTATTAAGGTTGAGTTGTCAACTAGACAGACAAGGACCTCAAGCAGTATGAAATCATCCAAACGAGAAAGATCAACAGGATTGAATGATAAGCTTGACGAGCTGCGAAAGGAACTCGCATCCATCCATGGGGGAATATTCCCTCATTCTGTATTATCTACACAACAAATCAGTACCTTGAGTGCACAGAAACCAAAATCAATTGAAGAGGTGTATTCCTACTGCTTTGCTTACAGAGTCAATGTTTTAATTTCTAACTTTTGGTGTTTCATTACTTGTCATCTGATTATAGTTAATAAAATCTTCAGAAAAGAGGAATTTGAACTTATTTAACTCCAATAGTCTGGTATTCCTTTCCATCCATGTCAAAGTAATATCTACTTTGCTAAAAGGAAAATCTAGTGACTGGTACTGTTATCCACTAAAATTCTGAACCCCGCTTTTACTTTAAAACAACAACAACAATACCTAGTGTAATCTCACAAGTGGGGTCTGGGGAGGGTAGGATGTATGCCGACGTTACCGTTACCTTTGTGGGGTAGGGAGGCTGGACCCTGCTTTTACCTCTCTCATGAAATGATTACTTTTATCTTTATTCTAAAAAATCAAGAAAGAAAGCAATGGCCGCTTCCATAATTTTCCCCAACTCTTGCTGTAGTAAGAGCCTGTTTGGCTCAGCTTAAAAGTTGGTCAAACTGACTTAAAAGCTGGTTTTTGACTTATTTAACTGTTTGGCAACACTCAAAATAGCTTATTTTAAGTTAAAAAAAAACTTATTTTAAGCCAAAAGTTAAAAGCTGGGGTAGGGGTGCTTTTTTTTTTTAGCTTATAAGCTGTTTTAAGTTGACCACATTTTTATGTTTTTTCCCTTAATATTTTTATACAATTTCCAGATTACCCATATAACCCTAAGATCTCTTTCTTCTATTTTTTCCTTTTCACGTTTGGCGTAACAACTTCAGCACTTTTATCCAAACGCATAACTGCTTATTTTAAAAATAAGTTTCAGCACTTTCAAAAGTATTTTTTTAAAGCAGCTTTTATTAAGCCCATCCAAACGGGCCCTAATACTGCCAAATCAAGTAGACATTCATTGAGACAGATAACATAAAAGTGAATCTTAGCATCTGATTATAAGTGGAGTGTCAAATAGGAAATTTCTTACTCTTTGGAGAAATGCACAGTTTTTGACTATGGCCAAAGAAGAGAAGTAGGACAGTTAAGTCGACATAGAGAGTTCAGATTTTTCAATGGTATTATCTGAGGTTGCAGGACTTTGCAGAGTAATTGAACTCCCTGCATGCTTCATAGGCATGCGACATATTTATCCCAGTGCATGCTCATTTATGGCCTGTTAAGTAGGTGAGGTATAGAGATGCAATGTTTCTTTAATTGTAAAAGTAAATATCCTTCCGCTAAGAGCTGAGACTGCTATAGTTTACACTATCGCGTTGATAGCACAGCTTTAGATCTTCTCATGCGATGCAGTCATCTGAACAGTACTTTTTGTTTTATGCAGTTGGAGAAGATAATTGGCAAGTTGAAGACTGAAAAATACGGAGGCAGAATTCTTGAAGAGATTGCTAGTTATGAGTCTGATCCCCAAAAAAATGATGCAGATGGAAGCAAAGAGACCAAAGGCAATACTGTTAAGAAGTTGAAAACCAAGAAAGCTCTTGTAGTCCTTGAAAGTAGTGAAGATGAAACATGAATTTCTGCATCTTTTTTAGAAATATGATCATACTAGGTACTCTTATTGTTAATTTTGTTGGATCACACTGGATATGTTATTGATCATATAGTACTTGTCCGTAACATATGTATCTGATGAATGGTGAATGAATCTTTTGCAGGAAATTACTCCTAGTGTCCTTGGAAATGGTTGGTCTTGAACTTTTGACCCTCGCTTGTTGCATGGATAAACCTTAAAAAGGACAAAATTAAAATTTGTTAACTTCAACATTTCGCCCATGGAGCAAGTGAGGATAAAAGTTAAACATCATCTTGTAAATCATCGAGGGTGAATTTAATCCATTTCACAAAATTTAAGAATAGATTTAAATCTTTTTTCATATTCAAATTTAACTCTACATTATTAAAAAATTGCTCTTATTTAATCTTCTATCGTATTTTTAGCTCATAACATTATCGTCAAACAAACATTCTCTTGAAATTATGAAACTCATCAAATCAATGAAGTTTAAATGCCCAAATTTCTTTGTCATGTTTCATTTCTTTAAAGTTAATTTAATTAGTTTCTATAATTAAATTTAATTAAATATTTTTAAATTCAAACTTAAATATTCAAAAAGTATATACTATACCATCTTTCTCATTAAAAATATATATTAAAAAATACATGGTCAAATTTGATACTAACTTACAAACAAAAGGATGTATTTTGTAATTTAATAAGAATGCATAAAGAGGCGACTGATATAGCGAGCAAAACTGAATATTATCAGTCTTCACCGGTGACGGCCAGAGATCAGATTTGTAGTTTTTGCGTGTAAGATGGAGAAGACGGCGAAGCCAAAGAGCCGCTTGTGTACTCTCTGTAATGAAAAACGCGCCGCCTTGAAACGCCCTAAAACCCTTGAACAAGTACTCTCACGCTACCTCAATTCACCTTTTTTTTTTTTTTACAGATTTGAAGTGCTAAATATTGTTATTTATCTGAAAAGATATGCAGGGAGTGCTTTTACACAGTGTTTGAAGATGAGATTCATAGGGTTATTGTGGATAATCAGCTTTTCAAGCCTGGGGAACGCATAGCTATTGGAGCTTCTGGTGGAAAAGGTTTGTGAGCAATTATTTGATAGAATCTGTGCTTCTGTAGACGTTTTGTCAACCCTGTTTTAATGTCTTATGACTATTAATGAACTTAGCAGCAATAAATGTTATCCAAGTTTGTAAAGACTGAAAAACTCAATGACGGATTTAACATAAAAATATTTGAAGGCTAAAACCTACTAGCAAGTCATGAGCCTCTAAGGACTGAAGTATGAATACAAAAACCTTGCCACGCGGTATCGCAGGTCCAAATGTGCTAAGTAGCTTCAAAGGATATTCTGTAAGTCTCATTATCAATTTCCCTAAACGGAGGACAAGACTAGTATGAGCTTTACATTTATATTCTGAATGAAATGCAAGAAGTGAAACAAGTTATTCTAATATAATACTGCATATATGTAAGCTGATAGTGAATTTGAAAAATAGGTTTGAAATGAAGGTGAAAATTGAGTCTTAAAAATTGATAACCGGAAGTCTAGAATTGAAGTTATTTTTTTTTTTTAGAAGGAATAACTTTTTGAAAAGATCAACACTCTACGTACATGAGCATCTAGGAACACCCACAGGACTGCTAAATTTGTTGTGGGCCCTCTGGTTTTGCTCACTCAATTTCAACCTGTATGAGGAGCCATTGAGTAGCTCAATCAAACTCAACCTATCTGAGTGCGTTAATGGGGCCTCTGAGTATGCTTGCCAAGCTTAACCCATATATGGGGTCATCGAGTAGCTCAGTGTGCTAACACCTACAAGCATGGGATAGCTAACTCTGGACACCATCGTTTCATACTCTAAGAGGTTGACTACTTTCTGCCTCTATGAATGTAATCACATTAATTTGAATCTAACCGAAGGTTTGAGCAAAAAAGCATTTGCACATATGGAGATATTTCATATAAGCAAGTAACTAGAACACCTCATGAAACCAATCACATCATAGAAGATAATCATTTTCTGTCTTTCTGATTAATTAGCAAGCATGTGCACATAGTGTTCTAACATGTGAGGCTAACAATTTAAGCACAAGAAGACCATATGCTCACTAGAATAAACATATAGGCTTGGATTATACATTTAGGCATACATCAAACACTTGATATGAATATTCTAATCTAACCCTTGACTTAGGAAAGAACCTCAACTTACCTTGAAACTACTGCCCAAGTCTTTTCTCAACAACCTCGCGCAGACAACTCTTCAAAATCTACAATTTAAGTGGTTAAAACCATTAACCCAAACTTGTCATTCAACCACTTCAAGGTCTCATTTAGCCATTTAGAGCTTATAGTTAATTCCACTATCAACTCCATCAGTTCTTGTATTCCATAGTCGTAAAACGATCAATAGATATTAACTTTAAATGATAGGCAGTAGAAGAATTTACCTTTGTCATAGTTCTCACAAAACCTTAGGTTTTTCGCGCTCGAGTTCTTGAAGATGTTTCTTGTAATCTGGTTCCAGGTGATGTTAGGAGCGTAAGTTTTGAAATCTATGTATGTAGTCATGTTACTCACCTTTTAAGTATCTTGAACTGCCTAGGTTTGGAACCCTTGCAAAAGATCTTAACCAAGTTTAAAAGTAAAGTATTTTTCTCTTTCCCCACAATCCTTCTTGATAACATTTCGCTGGGCAAACTTTTCTTGTGCCCCTGGAGCTGCCTTGGAATCCTACTCTACAGCCCAGTTTCTCAGTTCTCTCTGGCAATTATCTCATGCATTGAAGCTTCCATGGGGAGTAATTGACTGTTTTGCCAACTAGGACTTGGAACCTTTTTTGCTTCTCTGTCGATTGGGCAACTTGTTCCATCTAACTCCCCTCCAACTTGTATCCTAGTCATGAACAATTATTCCAATGGTTCTGTTACTCACTTGTGGGCCAGCACATACTTCGAGGTTGACTCTGTTACTCTCTTAAGCTCTTTTTTGCGCAAGTTACTATCACTTCCTACTAATAAAGTATATTGCAAAACCCATTAAGCTTGTCAAAATTACTATGTCTTCACCCTGGCTAATGTGCTGCTGCTGCAAATGGTCCTATTGTGGATAGCTTTTCTGTTAACTGGGATGTTTCTCATATGTAATAATATAGTTTCATTTTAAGCATGCCTTCTTCCTCTCTGATGGAATTAATCTCAGATGTGATGGCAATCGGGTTTGTTTGCAGATTCAACGGTGCTTGCATATGTAATGTCAGAGTTGAACCGTAGGCACAACTATGGATTGGATCTCTTCTTACTATCAGTGGATGAAGGCATAACTGGTTACAGGGATGATTCCCTTGAAACAGTCAAAAGAAATGAAATACAGGCAGGGATAAAACTTGTTAAGCTGTCAGTTTGAATCCTAGGTCTCATTAAATAACTACTAACTCTGATCTCTCCTATGTTTCATCTTTATCTTTGACTTCTGTAGCCAACTTGTGAGAGAAAAACTGCACGAACATCAGCATGTCCACTTGTTGTTTGTTTGTTTTTAACTTGACCAACATAGCTTGTCTTATCCCTCTTGTGCTAGATGCCGCAATGTTTTGATGGAGAAAAGGAATGAAACCTTGTCTTTTGTAAACTATAGTGCCTGAACTAGTCAGAATGAACTTCAAATATGAATATTGCTGTTGGATCATCAACCCATCTTTTCTTGGCCAATTTTATTTGTGAATACCATCTGTAAAGGTGTTTGACTTACAACCATATTTCCTATATTATTGTCAAACAGCAGAAAAATCCAAAGTTGTACCTTACTTCCTTTACCAGCATCTCAGTTTGAACCATCTCATCCAATGCAGCAAGAGCAAGAGTGGTACGTTGTGTGGTGACAGACAAGACAATCCAAAAATAGATGATTGTGACTCTTTTCTACTTCCAGATTCTGTCGTGTTCAAAAAGGAACTTGCTCTTTGCCAATGTTCTCTGGCTTATGAAATTATATGTTATATGATC
Organism: Solanum peruvianum; assembly: GCA_027705065.1. Classification (NCBI taxonomy): domain Eukaryota; kingdom Viridiplantae; phylum Streptophyta; class Magnoliopsida; order Solanales; family Solanaceae; genus Solanum; species Solanum peruvianum. The sequence continues at coordinate 56,111,467 of JAKWJD010001762.1, read as the reverse complement.
ACAACTAAATATCAGAACTAAATTACTTGTCGAGATATACATAATCCGTTTCTTTACTACAATTACAGGAAATTCATATATCGTATTGGGTGGTCTACAAATTTTGAGTGCTGCTATTTCTTGTCCCTTTCTGGGGCATAGCCTTGAGCAGTTACAGAGTGAAAATTGAAAACATTATCCCTCTGATTTCTTCTCTCTTTTTTCCTCCTCTAATGACACTGAGGATACTAGTGGTATTATGGCTTAGACATGTTTGGTAAGCTTGCATTTAGTTCAGAGTTTGCTAGGAGTTATTCTAATTCTTGTTGTAGATTTGTGTGTCAGTAGAAATGTAAGAACTCCTCTAAGAAATTACCTTTTACAGAATTACTGAGTACTTGCATTGGTGGGAGGTAGTGGTACATTGTGGAATTAGTTGAGCAAGTGAGCCGACTGGACACCAGAATTATCATTAAAAAAATTGTAAGAGAACGTCTAATTCTAGGGGAAAATAGTGAGGATTCATATAGTTGACCACAACTAACTTACGCTTGGGGCATATTTGTTGTTTGTTCTAATGGAGGAGCTCTTATCTTCCACCAATATCTCTTGGTTCTTTGACTACAGCATTTTACTCCTCTCGCGATCTCTTTCTTCTGTAGTTCTGTTATAATCTTCAGCAGTTGCTTGAGCGTCATTAGCATCCGTAGTTGTCATTTTTCCAAGTGTTACAGTTTTGCAGCATCTATAGTTTCTACACTAGATGAGTTTGAGTTTTTTAACTTGCAAATTTTTAACCTCTATATCTTCTCAATTTGATGACTGTGTCGTTGCTATCTAATCCTTGCAGTATGGACTTCTTTTAAAAGTAGTTTCCTACCGTGAATTGTATGGGTGGACAATGGATGAAATAGTGAAATTGATAGGCTTGAAGAACAACTGCACATTTTGTGGTGTTTTCCGTCGGCAGGTAATTCGACACACTTGTCTTTGGGTTTGAGGATTTTTTTTTGCATAGATGTCTCCAACACCTGGCACACAATTTGCACCTTCCCAGCAAATCTCTATGTAATATATGTTGTTGCACAAAAGCTGTACACAAGAGTACAAAACAGCTTTTGAAATATTTTGGAACTCTACTCTGTGGCGGATATAATTTTCTGTTTCCTGCTATGAGAGTGACCAAGCTTAGTTCAGTCTTTTGAAGTCTCTTTCTTTGCATTCTTCTTGTAGTAAATATTTTTGGAATGCTTTCTTTTCCACTAGCAGTTGCAGTTGCATGATACTTCTTTGAAACTGGTAATATGGAGATCATATTGATTAGTTTTTGTTTGTAAGGCCCTTGATCGAGGTGCTGCACTGCTAAAGGTAGACAAGCTCGTTACCGGACATAATGCAGATGATATTGCTGAAACAGTCCTTTTAAATATTTTACGAGGTGATATTGCAAGGTAAAAGTAATTGTAATTTAGTGCTCTTGTATGAGTCTCTTCCTTCTTGACTTCCCCAAATTATTGATCGGTTTCTTACCACTATCAAACCAGATTGGGTAGATGCACGTCGATAATTACTGGAGAAGATGGGCCAATACCGAGATGCAAGCCCTTCAAATACACTTATGAGAAGGAAATTGTCATATATCCTTTTCTTTGATAGTATTTTATTGGGCTGCCCCTACCTATATACTTCAAATGGTTGCATCTTCCCTAGTAAAATCATTGCTTTGTGATTGTGATCACTTATGACTATGCTGCCTTAACTTGCTGTTACGTATGCATACTTTAAAAAGCTGGACTACTTCTCTACAGAATGTAAGTATGTTTTCTTTCCTTCAACTTTCAGTTCTAATACTAGAACTAGGATTTCTGTTCTTCTTTATTTGCTGTTAGTATATTTACATTCTCTTTGTTGAAACACTTCAATGTGTGTTGTGTTCACGTCTGTCCACTTTGATCTCTCTCTTTCCTCCCATTACACTGGAAAGAGGCCCAGGTTTTGTGGAATAGGTGGGGTATGAGATAATATGAACGTGTTAAAATTTCTACATCTTAGAACAGTTCAATGATAAAATTTCCTCTCGGTATCTGAAAGAAAATAATATTTCAATTCAATGTAGAAGGCTGGGTAGAGAAATTATCTAGAATTCATGAACAGGAACCTCAAATCCGAGTCTAGTTGTATACATCAGAAAATAGATCAGGAATGAAAGAGAAACTAAATTGTCAGCTTCATGCTCCATATTGATCCAAGTATTGTAACCCCCAAAAGCAAAGGTTTCTTGCTGACTTATGGCTAATCATCTGTTCATTCTATATGCCTTTATTGAACAGAATGATAGTCATTTACCATATACTGTCTACGTTGCAAAATACACTTCAAATATAATTTGTCTAGAATATATGTAATAGCAGCATTTGAATTACTCGAAAACTCCTTCCATCCTACTCTGATTGACCTAGTTCCTCGCTTAGTCCATACCAAAAAGTCGACTTCTTTCTTAATAATGATAAACATTTTCCCCAAAGATCCAACCTTGTATTGTTTCATGATCGATGTGATATTTTTCAACTAACAGTTCCACTTCTTTGAACTATTACAAGCTTTTCTTATCAATCTCAGTACTAAACTAATAATATATCCAACAATCTTACTCTTAAGCTTTGCGAGTGCTAACCTAATCAATTAGAATGGGACAGAGAAAGTAGTAATTTGAATGTTTTAGTCTGCAAGTGCCTCCATTGTACATCGTTCTTGCACTTTAACAACATTACATGATCATCTATCACTATCAGTATGACTTCCCAAATATAGTTTTTTGTATGACTATCATATAAACATATAATGTCTATTTTATCTCTAATATTTTTTTTTTTATTGATGAAGTTAAATATTTGAAATTTTACTAATGCCAGGTCTTTGCCCATCTATCTATTAAGGTTTTCCCGGTTGTGGAACATTTCTTTTATATAGATATTCTGAAGGTGTGAGCACTCAATGTCCTTAGGCTTTGCATCAAAATTGGTTTTCAGTATAATCTTCTGGAGCGAGAGGCAGAGAACTGCTTGTTTCCTTTATTGTGTTAATACCATATGATCCAACACTGAAATCGTCTCACTGATTTGTTTTGGCTTTGTGTCATATCCTTGTGTTTCATCCTAAAAAGTTAGATGTGTTATGAACATGCAGGTATTTATTCCCCCAATGCGTATCGTGGCTTTGCTCGTGAGTTCATTAAAGATTTAGAAAGGATGAGGTACATCCCAGTTGAAATTCTTCCCAAAAAAAATTTCTTCAGACGATTATGAAGTATGAGTAGTCTTTGCAAATTACTTTTGTTCTTCAATAAAATACTAATTTACATGACAGACCAAGAGCCATTCTTGACATTATCAAATCGGGTGAAGACTTTCGGATCTCCACCTCTACAAAAATGCCAGAACAAGGCACTTGTGAAAGATGTGGTTACATATCCAGCCAGGTAAATATGATAATTTTCTACTGCTTTGCAGTTCACAATACTAGACTTCTAGCATCTATATGTTAAAAGTAAAATTTGTTCAAGGGATCAGTATGCTTTCCCTTTACTGGTTATTGCTTACTCAAGATGTTAATGTTGTCATTGTATTATGATCTATCTGTCTCCTTTGCAATATCTACTCGACTGGTTAAAGTTTCTCCTGAAGAATTGTTGATCCGTGTTGAGATATAGACCCTACTATCGTCACTCTCATATGACAGTTTTCTTTCGTGATTAACTCTCTTAGCTTTATCAATTTGCAAAGTTTGTTCGTACTACTAAATTATTCTTGTACAAAATAGGCTACTTGTTGAACTGACTGGTCCATATATTGTGTAACTATATGCAGAAATGGTGCAAAGCATGTGTGTTGCTTGAGGGCCTCAATCGTGGTTTACCCAAATTAGGCATTGGGCGGAGTCGGGGGATTAATAGCGAACATAATGCAAATATGAAACAAGCTAATGGAACACAAAGTTTACATAGCAAGCAGTGTGGAAGTTTGGACTTCTGAATTCTCATGTAGCTGCATAACTCACTGTTTTAATTACAACATACATACCTATACAGTGAGAAGGGCTTTAACTAGAAATTCCATATTATCTGTGTAGCTTTATGTATGTATGGAGGTGGAAACTAGCCTCCTAGTTCATCCCGCGATTATTCTATTTTTTTCACGATGTTGTGTGTTTTACTGATACGACTTTTTTTCTCAATCTACAAGCAGCAAAACTACAAATTCCAATTTTACTACATTTGAACCCAATGTATTGAATTACTTGTCCACCACCACATAGAATAGTCTATAAAGTAAGCTCAAATAGACATGTACTTCCTCCCGTGTGACTGGGGCTTCTACAAATGCTTCTCATCGCAACACTTCAGCAATACGAATTAGAACCCTCATATATGAAAGAAATTCAGGCAGTTACAAAATGTACAACCGAGATGAGCTAAAATACATGTATAAGTAACGTCTGAGTCTTCTTCGGTAAATGTGACTTCCTGCGTGGCACCTTCATGAGTCCTGCACAGTCCGTCACAAGCTACATAAACTTACACGAAAAAATATGACAAATATATCGAAGAAGTTCAATTCTGGGGCTTTCATGACAGCAAACTACAGTTAATAGATTCAAATGCAAGTGTGTATTTTGGCCCATACAATACTATCAGCTAAGTATATCCCAAAATATGTTTGGATCCACTTCAGGCAACATCCCCCTTAGAAATCCCAAGCTAAAGCAATTTTGTGATGTGCTATACACCGCATAATGAGAAGTCAATATATGAGATATATAACTGTATTACTCTCCTGGATTAGTAATACACCTCACTTTGCTCGGGAATGTATGATATACACAGACCTTACCCCATACCTTTGTGAGGTAGAGAGGTTTTCGATAGACCATCAGCTCAAGGAAATGTAATCATAGCAGTGATTGAAAGGAAAATAACACAATAGTAAGATAAACAAAGTAAATGAAGCAACATATAATAGTAAAAATGAAGAGTAAGAGGAGGAGACTACCCCCCTGCCTATCCCACAGAAAGTACGACAACACTTGGCTACCTACTACACTTCTACCCTAATCATCAACCTTTAATCTTCCTCTATAGGGTCATGTCTTCAGTAAGCTAAAGATATGTCATGTTTTATTTAAATTCAAATCACCTCCCCTCGTTTTCTTCGACTGGCCACTACCTCTCCCAAAAACAATTATAGTCTACCTCTCACACCTCCTTACTAGTGCATCCACACAACTCCTATTCACATGCCTGAAGCCCTGAACCATCTTAGACTCACATCCCTCATCATCTTGTATGCCACAAAACCACTCCCACCTTTCTGATAAATGGTATTGTTGTATTCCTTGACAATAAGGAATGTCGGCTACCTCCATAAGTGTTATATAAGGTTTAGTAAAAATAGAATCTAGACTACAGAGAACCTGCATAATCCAATGTATGAACTCCTTTTTTCCATAATCACTTGAATACCCCTACATATCAAGCATACAAAAACAAACTCAAGAACCCAAATAATGGAAGATCCTACTAATCTCCGGAATGTATTATGGATGTGTTGTGCATAGCAACTGCAAATGCTTCAAACTTTTTCGTCTTTCACATTACTCAGATGCTTTATTAATTGGTCATGTGATACATTTCTTATGAGCAATTAACGCAAAGCTTCTCGGAGTATTGTCTCTAAACCACACCACAGGATAGTCAATCAATACGCCAAGTCAGTTACCAAGTTAAGATCTCTCCATTTGCATATGTTCCAAGAGCTTACCTTAGAAGGCACAAACAATTTAAGGTACTAAGAACAAAAGGATCTTAACCTTAACACAGAATAATCAGGATATAATTCGTACATCTCCTATTGCTAAACTTATCACTACAGGAAAAGGTAAAAGGAAGTGAAAAAATATTGAAAGAACTAAGTTCAATATTCTGATCAGGTATAACTTGAACTGTTCCTGAGAGAGCAGGACAGGCTCTAGAGAACTGGAATATGGAGGGCAGTCGCAGCACAATCAAGAGCAGAGGAGAATAGTCCCAGCACCTAAGCTGCTCAGACTCTTCAAAAATGTCAAGGGATGTGTGCCGGATTCACCAAAAGTGGTGTATTTTTGGAGAATTTGGCATGGGTGCTGCAAGAGTCTGCGCAACTTAGCCCAAAATATTTGGTGGACCACAAAGAAAAAAAATTCTAGGAGTTCTAAAAACAAGAGCAGCCCCTTGCTCAAGATTAAAATGAACTGAATTATCACTTTTTGCTATTGGTGTAGTTCAGAGTATATAGATGATCCAGTGCCTATTGTAGACATTCTATGATCCTTATAAAGATGAAGGAGGGTCTAAGGATAGCTTTTTCTTTTCTTTATCTTTTGTTTTTGCCAGACGTACATTTGTGGAGGTTTGGATATGATGTAAATTTTTGGATACCAGCTTTGAGCTAATGATTGATATACAATTGTTACCTTTATTAAACAAAACAAAAAATAACTAAATTCATGTCATTTAATAACTCGGTTCGCTTTCTACTGAATCTTGGTTTTGTGGTCCGATAGATTAAAGATGATGATCCTCATCTCTGAGCCTTTGTGGACTCCTAGGTTGCTCAGACTCGGGTGCGGGTGCTCGATACAGGTACATACCTAGAGGTCAAATTCTTCATGAATTTTTAAGATTCAGAGATATGGATACGGGTGCGGGAATTCGCCTAAAATAATCAAATATCTAAAAATAGAATTATTAAACCTAAATTATGAGATATTATGTGGAGCACTCCTAAAAGGAGATTAAAGGAAAAGGAGTGACATAGAAATTTCTACATAAAAGGTATTCCATTTTCTTCAATTTAACCTTAGCTTTTGTATTGACTGTGAATTCAATAAACTGGCCAGACTTTTCTCATCGATTTTGGTCAAAGTACACAAATCAGATGTTACATTACATTTTTTAGTTCAAATGTATGATATTAAATACTCCCTCTATTCTCTACCCCAATTTATGTGATCTGGTTGGTTGGAATCTCGAGATTCAAACTTATAAAATTTGGCCGTGATTTCAGCATAGAAACTTAAAGTTTCTAAAAAATAAAATTTACATATTAGAAAACTATGTAATAGTATAAATCACAATAATTAACAACTTAAAATATCTAAAAGGCATACAAAGAAATATGGGTCAAAGAAAAACTTGGTAGACTCTCAATATTCCAGCTGTGTGTGCCATATAAATTGCTACAGGGGGAGTAATGTTTTGTAAAATATTACACTTCTTAATTCTCAACTTTGTAAGCTTAGAACAGAGAACCCCAATACTTGTTGCTTCTATCATTATAAAGTGCTACCAATCATACACCTGGTAGAAGCAGTCTTTTGACGGAAGATACTGCAGCCAGACAGCACTATTAAACTAAAAAAAATTAGCTGACAGACTCCACGTTATGTTGGAGGACGCAAATCCAAAATATATCGGAATTGACTAATTCAGCAATTGAATGCTCCAAACAAATTTCAAGGGTAGCTGTAACACAGAAACAACACTCAAATCTTTCATCACATTCCATTCAATATCATAGAATTAGCACCAACTTTTATGAAAAATAGGTGTACCACTTTGCTCATCCAACAATACGATAACATAGTGAGCTTGCTCAACACTCCTATAAGTACAACTTCTTCTACCCTGACCCATAAGAAAGGGTACAACCACAAGATAACAGCTTCACCTATACTAATCTGTTCCCCAGCTTCACCTATACTAATCTGTTCCCCATCTCTCCTACCAAAATTTAGGCATGACACAGATTGGCGTCTACTTAATGCTGGCAATGACCCTTTTACTTCATCTAAAAGAACAGAGAAAACTTGGTATTGCTTTATAGAGGAGAGAAAAATGAAATGACTGAATTAATAGCTAGAAGTTCTTAACAGAAGAATCATTAGAAGCAGTGCTTATACATGCATCAAAATTACAAAAAATATAACCTTCAAAGCACTTACATGAATAAGAAAGAAAAGATAACGTGTGTTTTTCTATAACATGAGAGGCCAAGGAAGTAACAACTTCAATACCTTTGATTTGAATAGCAATTCCTCATCATGTCAACACCAAATTCTACTCACTAGGACTGGGATCAATAGCCAATATCGCTTGGATCTCCAAGATACTCAGCAATTTGTTCAAGCCGCACTTTGAGTAAATCCTTTGTATCACCATCTCGGATAACTCCAGTCTCCTTCTCACTATCCTTCTCAACCAAGTGGCCATACACGCCTTTGTTCCTACCATACAGAACAAGAACCGGACCACCACGCTTAGGAAGAGCCGTCTCAAGCAATTCCTGATCCACACCTTGTATCAACTCCCTAGTTTCATCCATACATATATCACAACTTGTCGGTCCAACCACATCCATAATTTCCCCTTTCTTTAGATACAATCTTCCCCTTTTCAAATCCTTACTTATAATCCTAACTCTGATGTGACTAGCAAGCCAAGATACTTTATCACTCCTTTCATCTCTACTTCTTCTGCTTTCCTTTTTCCTCTCCGTTGTTGCTTCATCTCTACTTCTACTTCCAGATGACTGTTTCCTAACCCCATCAAGATGACTCTTTTCTTCTCTAATCTTCAATTCTAACAACTTCTTCAAACACCTCTCCTCCTCCACTGAACCCAATTCGGCCAAGTCTCGTGCCTGAAGCTTCACCTCTTTGTCCGCAAGCTTTAAGATCACCAAATCTCCTCTGCTATTCACCTCCAAAACTTCTCCTTTCATTCCCATTTCCTTTCCTCTCACTACTCTCACTTTCTTCCCTACATATAATCCTTTCCCTCCTTTTTCTCTATCTATCTTCTCAATATAACCATCACTATGATCAACTTTAATACCTTCTTCACCTTTTTTCTTAATCGGCTTAACGCCTCCTTCAGCCTTACTACTAGGTTTTGGTACTTCAGGTATGAATCCAATCCCTTCTTTAGCTGTCCACCTTTTATACTCAACAACTTTTACATCCTCTTTCGCGTTCCGACCTATCCCTCTACCTTCAACCCATCCATAACCCTTCAACAAAGCAGCCCCAAATCCCTCCACTGGCATATCAGTATATTCATCAATCCCGTTATGCTCTGGCAACCTCTTCAAATCTTCCTTAAACTTATGCAACATCGGATCAATCACCTGTTTAGGGTTCGGGGTCGGATTAGGGTTAGGGTTAGGACTAGGATTAGGGTTTTCTGATTGGCGGACATTGAGGCCGTAAGAGATTCCATCTGACGCCGGTTCGACTCCAGCGCCAGAGTCAAGTTCGAATTGAAGTGGTTGATCGGCAGCAGAGGCATCCGCTTGGAGAGGGACTTCGAGATTTTTCATCCTTTTGATGGGGCGCCATTCGTTCTGCTTGGGAGGTATTATGAGTGTATCTTTGGTGGAACTAGCTGCAGCTTTGGAAGGATCAAATTCCGTAACGTACTCTTTTTCGATTGGGTTTGAGGAGTTGCGGGGATCGTCGCCGGCGAATGTCTGAGAAGACGGATGTCTCTTCAGGTTTGAAGATGGCTTTGAAGAGAGAGAAAACGAGAGCTTCATCGTCACTGGAATCGGTGACAGCGACGGGAAATTTCAACGTCGGCGAACTTGCCGGTATCTGGATAGAAGCCGAGCAAAGGACTTCCGTACCGGGAAACGAGAATAGAAGAATGATCAATGCGAGTATACTTGCTCGGAAAGAAGAATTATAATTTTAAATTCATATAATAAAATATTCTTTAAGCTTATTGTGTTAAAATTAAAATTATGAAGTTATCTAAAGAAAAAAATAATTAAAACAAAAGCTACAGAAATTAAAAAATGCCAAAATGGTGGTCTAAGTGTTTGTTCAATCATGTATCTAGGAGTAAAAAGAAGAGTGACAAATAATGTGTCCCTCTCTTCAAATAATACTTACTATTATATATTTTAGTACGTGAATTAGGTGATTCATGACATATAAAATTATAAGTCAATGAGTTTTCTTTCAAATTGTAATGAGATAATGAAAATTTTTATTTATGATAAAAAAAAATTAATTCAAATAACTCGAATATAATCTCCTGAAAAATCACCTAAACAAAATAAAGACCTTTTTACGCGTATATTTATTTGATTTTCTTAAAAAGGATTAAATATAAATTTAAAAAAGGTTAAAATTTAAATACTTTTTCATGTTTTAATATATTAGAAGTTCTTATGAACTATGAAATTGATATTAGAAAAAAAAATGAGCATATTTTTTAATAAAAAATTAAGTATAAATAATTTTAATATTAGCTTGAGCCTGGACTACAGACTAACAAACATGAGCAGTATATTCATTGAAATCTCACTAAGTCAATTAGAATAGGTATAATGTATACAAATTTCATTATTATCTCATGGAGGTAAAGAAATTGTTATTGAAAAACTCTCGGCTTAAGGGCATCAATCCCAAGTAAAAATAGAAGTAAACAATAAAGAAGGCATAACAATTTATAAGAAAAGCATTGTAAAGTGTACACGAAGAAATAATAACAACAACCAAATAGAGTGATAATCTAAACTTAATAAAAAAAAACATATGGCAAGAACTAAAAGGTTACGCCTAGTACTACGATATGCACTAACAAGTCTTAACCTCCGCAAAGCAAGACAACACTCTATCCTTATTAACGTTCTATCTTAATACGTGACCTTTACTCATTCATGTCTAAAGCCATGTCCTCGATAATATGAAATTGTGACTGTTGTGTCATGTTTTGTCAAATTACACTTCCTCAATATATACTTCTTAGGCCTACCTCTACCCACCAAACTTTCGCACCTTTTTATTGAAGCGTCAACACACTTTCTCTCTACATGTTCAAATTATTTTATTCTCGCTTCTCTCATCTTACTCGTCATAAAAGTCACTTTCACTTTCACTTTCTTCTGGATAACCTCATTACTAGTTTTGTCAACCCTAATTTAATGAGCAAAAAATTAAAATGGATAAGATAATAATTGTTCCTCATCCAATATACCTTTTTTCTAATTTAAGATAGAAAAGAATTTTAGTAATATTGCCCTACCAAAAGAATATACTCCTATTAAATTATAGATAAACTCTAACTGATTTTCTTTCTTTTTCCTACCACACACAAGTCATAAACTAAAAATACCCTACAAAATGAGAAAAACAAAACACACTTGAAGCATACAGTACAACTCATAATACAGCTCAGTTTGTTACTTTATAGTTTCCATATTTCTAAATTCTGATCATCAAATACACACAAATTTGTGGTCATATAAACAACCACATGCACTTTGGAATTTCAATCAAAATTTCTTCTTAATCCATTTTTTATATGTAAAAATCCCAAATCCACTCTTCAATTTTCACTGTTTCTTCTTCTTGATTTGAGAAAATGGAGGGAATTTGTACTAGTTGTTTGTATTCTTCGATAACCCCATTATCAATTGAGTACAGAAACAGAAGAAAACTGTTGAATACAGTTAAAAAAAATCGATCTTTATCGACAAGGATTTGTGCAGCAAGTAGTGTTTCTACTGTACAAACTCCGTCGGAGAAAACTGCTTTGTTAGTGAAGGACATTTCTAGGACTAGCGCTTTGGAGCAGCTTGATATTGAACGTGGAGTTTGCATTCCATTCCGGAAATATTCCCCAGAATCTGTATGAGAATTACTTACTTCTTCTTAGTTTTTTTTTTGTTTTTTTTTGTTTGCTGAAAAGTCGATTGGGGTATGTGAATAGCATTCCTGGTGGTTATTTGCAAGTTTTCTTTGATATTTTTTGTGGTTTGAACAGAAAATTAAGTTTTTATTGTGTGGAATTAGTTTTGCTTAAGAAGTTTTGAACATGTAAATAAATTCGTAGATAGTTATTTGCTCTCTCTTTGTTATTTTTTTGGGTATTTATTGGAGAATTGAATTTGTAATATGTGATTAACATCCTGGGATTATTTAAGTTCTTTGGTAACTTTTGTTGTTTTATGGGTAAGTTAAGTGTGTAGTATGTGAGTTATTTCTCAATTATTTGCTATATTATTGGTTAAATTTTTGTGGATGTATTGGAAAATTAAGTTATTTTTATGTGGGATTAATTGAAATTTGCGTGTTTGATGCAAATGTTGGGTTTTTTTAGGTGAGAAACAAGGTGTTAGAGTCAAGAGGACAGATTTTTTCTTTGGTTGGTAGAGGAATAGAGATTGTTTGGAGTTTGGGGCTTTACTGGACTACACTGGTGTATGATTATTTGGTGGGTCGTGACGAAGAAGTTGTTCCTTTCCGTGCTCGGCAGCTGAGGAAGCTGTTGTGTGATTTGGGACCTTCTTTCATCAAAGCAGGACAGGTTTGGTGTTTTTAAATTTCTAAAGTTCATGAACAATTGGTTGTTATATTTTTCGTGAATGAGTATTGCTCTACTTGGAAATTTTAGACTTCAGAATCTTAAACTGGAAAATGATTCTGTATTAGCTGTGTAGCCAAAGAAGATATATAATGCCAGTTAACCATGAAACGAACTGTTATCAGAAAAATATACATTGTGCATAGACTGTAGAAATGCTATAAATTGCTGAAATTGTGTAGTAAAGAAGCATTTCACACTCCATTGGCTGGAAACTCCTATAGGCAGTGAAAGTTACTTTAGGATGACTCAGCAACATGATTAAGTGTGATGGCCTCTTTGCTAGTGTTCGTCATTTTTTGGGCACAAACAGAAGTCTTTTATGGCTTGTTACTATGCCTCCAAACACATTTAGCACTTCTAAGGGTCATTGCAGAAATAAATATTGCTTGGTGAATACACGTTAATCCTAACTTTAGAGGAACAATGCAACATTTCTATTTTACAGAGATATGGTCAATACCAGTTACAATTGAATTTTTCTTTTCCAAATATACAGTCAATAGTAGTGGAACATGTAAGACTTGTGCTCTGAATTTATTTCACTTGTCTAAGCACATGATTTTTGACTAGTTTCATTCCTAAATATTGTAAGACTGATAGATTGGGTCAAGATTGTTATAAAAAAAATACAGATTGGGAAAAAGAAATTCCCTTTCTTTTTGTTATTGGATCAAGTTTGTTAAATCATTCACATCTGTCAGATACAAATGAAAGAGTCGCATATTGAAGATAGAGAGATTGATAGGACTACTTAGTGAGATCATATATCATAGCACATGGAGTCAGAGAACTGGTCATGAATCTGAATGTGTCATATGCAGCAGATGCAAGCTATTGTTAGCTATATCTGCTGGTTATTTCTACTGTATGGAAGAGCTAGACGCATTGGCAATAGGGTGCAACTAAATACTAAGAAATTAAACCTCTTTGCTAAAATTGAGTTCAAATTAATGCTTCCTGGTCATCTTATATTTCTTGTACAAATATAACATGTGATAATTTCCAAGAATGTGCACTTAGGCTTAGATGTAATTTTCTTTTGATTTCGCTGTTCTCAGCAGCAATAGTTATTTGTTTATTGTATTGTTTTCTCTACAGGCAAAGGTATATTATTTAAATAGACTTACAACTCTTTTTGCTTAGCTCTGCTTTGTTGGTTTTTATAAAAGATGGTGGTGCAGCAAAAATATTAAAAGTCATTAAAATTGTCTTAGGAAACAGAAAGTCTGCGGAATAAAATTCAAAAACCTAAATTGTCTCGACTAAATTTATCCAACTAAATTTAAACAAAGACTCATGATGCAAGTTCTTCAATGAACACAGATCCATTAAGATCAATGGAAGTTCTAGGAAGAACTCATAGATGCGATAGAAGTTCCGATACCACTTTTGGTTTTTTAAAAGATGGTAGAGCAGCAAAAATACTTTAAGTGATTGAAATTGTCTCTCAATTTTTATTTTTATTTTGAAAATGGTAGTTGTTTCTATTTCTATAGAACAGTACATCCTATGTACTGAACCGGTATTTACATTAGGAACTCTAATAATACCGACATATCCCTATAATGAGTCTAAGCCATCAATGATAGAAACGGTATCATTAGAGTAAATTTGATTACACCAAAAACACAGAGTCAAAATGCAATTCAGTTTAACTTGTTGCATACTACTCTCCCTATTCTCAAAAACTCTTAAGGTTCCTCTCTTTCCATATTGTCCACCAAATAGTGGCAGGGACAATTCTCCAGATACTTCTGTTTTTTGTGCTTGTGTCCCTGCTTCTTCACTATATAGAGCCTGTGAAGTTCTCCCAGCATGGACCAGGAGATGTTTTTAAGTCTCAGGAACAGATTCCACTACTGGCCAGTGACTTCGCATTGGAGAAACAAACGATTGACGGTTTCTGCAGTTTCCCCACAGAAAAAACATCTAGAGCAAAGTGTAATTCCACTCTTCGTTAAGTCTCAATTATTATTATGGACAGGCCACAGAGGTCTAAATAGCCAACTTAAAAACAGAAAATCTGTAGAATAAAATTCGAAAACCTAAATTATCTCAACTTAACTACTTAATTTTAACAAAGTTTACTCCTGCAACTAAACAACTTAATATCCTAGTAAATCTGCTTTAACAAAAGCAATTTTCAACACATTTAGCTTACCTAATTTCTTGCTCATTTATACTTCTGTTCTGAAATCTTGTTTATTATATTATATATATTGTACCTTGTCTCTGCTTTTCTCTCCATTTTTTGCAATAGCATACATGCATGTATTTTCTTCTGGTTAGTTAACTGTTATTTTTTTTACAGGTACTTGCGAACAGGCCTGATATAATCAGAGAAGATTACATGAATGAACTTTGCATTCTTCAAGATGATGTTCCTGCCTTTCCTAATCAGGTAACTAGATGACAAGTGAGGTGCAGGTGATGCATGCTTTTGTTACATCGAACACTTTTCCTTTGAGCAGAAATCATTGACAATGATGTAGGTTGCTTTTAACATCATAGAAGAGGAATTGGGCCAGCCTCTTGAAGCTGTTTTCAGCAAAATTTCTTCAGAAACTATTGCAGCTGCAAGTTTGGGTCAAGTATACCGAGCTACTTTACGTGCTTCAGGGGAAGAAGTTGCCATAAAGGTTGACCGTTTCCTGCTTGCATGCACTCTTTTTTTCTGTTGAGTGTTGACCAATTTTATTGCCAAGTCTTGAAGCCTTTCATCGTATCATCAATGTGTCACCACACTTTTGACATTTCTCTTCGACCTTCCTTTATAGTCATTTGGAGAACACCTGATGCAGAACTAAAAACAGCAATAAGACGATTGTCCACTACATAAATAGCTGAAAAATATCTGGATGGCCATTGAATATAGTCAAGCAGTAAAGCTTTTTAGATTTGTTAAGGTCCAATATTTCACACTCGAGACAAATGTTCATAGAGAAATCATGTGTGTTATCTAATCATTCCTTTTTATGCTAGTTTCATATACATATATGCATCTCATTTGAAGCATCTGGCTGTTGTTAGAAGCTTCAAAGAATTGATTTAACAATATGATGCAGTGGTATTCATAATTGGGTTTGCTCTTTTCTTTTAGGTGCTAAGGCCGCAAATAGAGCCTATCATCTACAGAGATCTTTTTCTCTTCCGCACTCTAGCGTCCTTCTTGAATGGCATCAGTCTACAGAAACTGGGGTGTAATGCTGAGCTTATAGTTGATGAATTTGGTGAGAAGCTATTGGAGGAGTTGGATTATACCTTGGTAGTGCTGCACATTCCTATTTTTGCAAATTGAATGGGGAAAGAAGTTTTGCTTATTTTCGAAGTCTTTCAATGTTGTGTTATGTAATCATCCCTCTTCTTTTTCCTTTCTAGGAAGCTCGTAATATCGAAGACTTCTTGGAAAATTTCAAAGATGACCCTACTGTTAAAATACCTCGGGTTTACAGACAGCTTTCTGGTTCACGTGTTTTGGTGATGGAGTGGATTGATGGAATTCGGTGCACTGATCCACAGGTGTGGATCTTTAGTTTTGCTCAGCGTGCTTTGGGATGTCCTCCTTGTGTTAATACATCGTCATTCTTGTAACTTAGGCAATCAGAGATGAAGGAATTGATATAGATGGATTTTTAACTGTTGGAGTTAGTGCAGCCTTGAGGCAGCTCCTCGAATTTGGCCTATTTCATGGGGACCCTCATCCTGGGAATATCTTTGCTATGCGTGATGGACGCATTGCCTATGTGGACTTTGGTAATGTTGCTGTGCTCAGTCAGGTAATTTGATGGATCGACTGTATATCTGGTATTAAGTTAAAGGCCTATCCCATCGGTAGCCACCAAAAGTTGGCATTAATTTTCACTTGGACACCTCAAGTAGGCCTTATTTTTTTTACACTTAAGTAGGGGGGACGTTGTGTCATATTGACATGTTTTTGACAACCAACCAAATATATAAGATATGTGTATTACACTCGCTGATGACGTGTCAAAGTAGTGAATTAAATAATGACATGTGACATATATGTAAAAAGAAATTAATAAAAAAATATATTATGAATAAAAACCCATTTTAAAACTATTTAATTAATTAATTACTTAAAAATGTACCTTTCAATAAAGAAGAAAAAGGGAAAAAAATGAAATCTACAACACCTTTATTTTTCTCCTCCATTTTCATCCTTCACCATTTCCACATCTCCTCCTCCTCCTCTAACAGCTATTACTTTGATGCCTTCTTCTTCAAGTTTGAAGATTATCACTACCATCATCTTTTTCTTCAAATCTATATAACCAATATGGGTCATAAGCAAATACCCATAATCTAGCTATCATACTATACCCCTAAAAATATTATCCATGGTAAAATCAGATTTGTTTATGAATTTACTTGAAATGTGTTCATCAAAATAGAAAAAGTTAAAAGCTTTGAGAAGCAGAAATTAGTATTTCAAAAATTAAATCTGAAAAAAATTAACTCAAATAGAGAGAGGTGAAAGTAGACCAACAAACATTTAAAGGATTCGGTAAACTTTCCGGCAATGGAACTATAAAAAAAAATAGATGGAAAAATTTGATATCATGAAGAAGATATATGCTCTAGACATATTTTTTGGTCCTTTCTTAAATTATTTTTGTTGATATATATAATTAATTTAATTTTCCATATCAAGAAATGACAAAAAGAGGAGAAAGTTGAATATACAAAGGTGGCAAGTGGTGGTATATGGAGGAGGAAGTGTGGGAAGGAGAGAGAAGGAAGAAAAAGAAATAAAAAAGTTTAAAAATCATAAAATTGTCTTTCACGCGCTCAAAGTAAGTGTAACACACATAATATGATAACTTAGCAAAAAGTGTCAAAATGACATAATCTGATCCTACTTAAAGTGCCTAAAAATGAACATCATCTAGTTGAGGTGCCTATGTGAAATTTGGTGCCAATTTTAGGGGGCCACCGATGGGTTTGACCTTAGTTAAATGATGCCTGATGTGATTGGCTTTATGTGTATGTCTGTGTTCAATGAGCATGCCAAATACAGGTCACAAGTAATCCCCGGCAATCTATTGTGGTCTTAGACTAACATATGGTCATGTATTCATCCTCCTTAGATTACCTAAATCGGAAGTTAGGAGGTCAAATTTGCTATCATTGACCCAAAGTTATTGCATGCCCAAATAAAATGCATCTATTGCTACATAAGTTTAAGGTATTTGTAAACTATGAAACTCTGAAGAAGGTGAGATTTGAGGGTTTGTAATTGCTGATCATTGGGTAAAGTTGATATGTAGAACATGTTGGTTAATATCAACTTGCTAGTATAGGGTTGTCTAGATTCTGCAAGTGGTTGCAGGCCCTTTCTTTTAACCGCTGTAAAGGGAAATGGAAAGAAGAACACCCCTTTTCTATTTTGGATGTACTATGAATATAGAATTCCTTGTGGCTTTGCATAGTCATTTCTTCTTTGATGATTATGTGATGATGATAATAATATTACAATGTTATGCTAGAAATCTCAAAAATCAGAGTTTCCTATGAGAAACTTGAGTCAATGTGCTGAAAATCTTCAATCTCTTTCCTTTCGATGCAAACTGAATCATGAGAGATGTATTACAAGATATGATGCATACTAAAGTTAATTATATCAATCAGGAAGGTAGTGTTCGGGTGATATTTGTATTGTGAGCTGTGAGCCTCACCAAGAGAATGATCATTAATGTGAAAGGGAAGGTTCTGGTGTTAGAGGCTTAGCTGACTTCTATCTACAAACTGGGATTAGTCCTGCTTTCTATTTGGTCATTTTGTGCTTCAACTTTTTGAATTGGAAGAATCCATATGAGGAGGTGTAGAGAATAGAAGACTAGGGGGTAGCCAGGAAGTACCTAGCGAGCTATTCTACTGAATTTCACCTAAATCCCCAGGTTCATTCCAGTTCCAATCTGTTTATTGTTGCTTTAAGTCTTTGCTCAGATGAACTTTCAACCACCTATCTGTTCAGAGGAGAGACTCAATGCCTTAACTATGGTAAAGAAAATCAGAAGAGAAGAAGATTTTTTTCCAGAATAATGACCTAAGATTAAATGTTCAGACGAGGGACTCTATCTGGACTCTGATTTCGTGAGGAAAAAGAGATGAAGATTTTCCAAAACAGTGGCCTGTAATTCAATGCTAGAAGAACTCAATACCTAAACTTGTAGCATGAAGAGAAGAAGATTTTGAGTAAGGGACTCATTATCCAAAGTCTAATATCATGAAAAAAAGAAACGAAGAATACTTCTTAGTTCAGAACCTAAACTTCAATTTTGCAAAGAGGTGTTTAGCTTGAGATGTCACCAAAATAGGGGCTAGAAAAGTAGTGTGCTAGACGTTCATTGAAAAGAAACACAAGTTTACCAGAATGGTCATTTAAAGGAGCACGTATGCTGCCACAATGGTCACCAGAAAAAAAATGTCTAGCTGTCTGAACAATCACCGGGAACTAAGGAGGCATGGATAGTAAAACATAGAAAAGAAAGAAAACCTTCAACGGGTGGTGGGGTGGTGGTGGTGACACAAGACCACCCTGCAGTAGGCAAAAGTTCCTTGAATCTCTACCAAGATTATAGGGACTGTTGTACCATGTGAAAAGAGAAACCTCTCTTGAAATTAGTTTGAGGAATAATGTACAAGATCAGCTTCTCATTTTAGAGTCTTATGTATGTACAATATGTTAAATAATTATTCTCTTTTTATCTTTTTTGTTTCATAAAAAAAAAAATCTCTTAAACAAACAGGGTTAGTAAATACAAAATATTTTATGGTATCCTTGTGTATAGAATGAAACACCCTCCAAAATTAGGGTCTGCATACATCCTACCTTCCCCAGGTTGTTGTTGTACCCTCCAAAATTCTCCTAGTTTAGTTGACTGAGTCAAGAGTTCTATGGAATATTATCAGTTCTCTTTACTTTCAGCATGTATAATTGCCCGGAGCTACTTGTCTATTTTTCAGTTGGCCTGCAATTTTGATTCTATCTGTCTGTCTTCTCTTTTCAGCAAAATAAACAGATTCTGATTGATGCTGTTGTCCATGCGGTGAATGAGGACTATGCTGAGATGGCAAATGATTTTACCAGGTTGGGATTCCTAGCTAGTGGAACTGATGTTGCCCCTATTGTTCCAGCATTAGAAGCAATATGGCAGAATTCGCTTGAAAAAGGACTTGCCGACTTCAATTTCAGAAGTGTTACAGGTACTTTAAATAACTAGCTTTGTAATGACTCACTTTGCTCTTGATCCTATTAATTGCACCCTGCTCCCAACTTCTAGAAATTTTGTGTTTTTTCCTGTGTAGCCCCTTAGTTGGTTATTATGCCCTTTGAAGTTGGCACTAGTAGATATGTGAAACTAAGCAGCTAAGAACGATAGACATTGTGATAACGGATGCCCTAAACAACAAGCTCTCACCATTCAGATCCTTATGACACCTAAAATTTGCAGCACACTTTGTTGCACCAAGATAGAGATTAAGCTATGGTTGTTTTTTGTAACCGTTTCCTTCTTTCTATACTGTCCATTGTAGAAATTGATAACCTACTATGTGAGCTTAGTACTTCTAAAGTAAGATATTTCATGCTTTGACTGGTGCATGCTTGCATGATTCTATCAATTCATTTTACTGGATTAGCATCCTTGACCAGGAAGAGAGTAGATACCACACAGCATCTTGGCCTTGGGTATGGCCTATAATATTATAATTGTAGCTTCACTTGGAACACTGCAGTTTTAGAGATGAGGTGGTCTTTTGACTGGAAATTTGAGCTGCAACCTGCCCCATTGCCTAATTCATGGGATGCAAGGATATATATTATAATCTTCTGTTTTGCTGATCAAGCTGTTCACTGAGAAAACGTTATGGAATTAGGTATGTTTGGTAATTGGAAAATTCCACAAAGAAGTCATTTTGTAGTGGTTATTTACTGGAAAATATTTTTAGGAAAAGGGGGAAGTCGACTTCACTTAAAGGTGGAAGTAATTTTCCTCAACAATAATCCAATTCTTAGTCCATGTCACTTGCTATAACCAACACTTACTCGATAAAACACTATCCAACTGACATTATTATGAATCTTTATTGAATATTGTTTTGCGAAGTACTTGTTATTCACCATTAAAACATTGAAAAGTAAGTGAGGAAGCCACTTAATTCCCTGAAAAAACATTTTCCAATATAACATACATTTTTACTTTATAGGTTTAAAGAATTTAGGTATCGTGAAAAATACAGCTCTGAAAGGATTCTATATTCAGCAAAAACCTTCTAATACATATGTGTGATACTCTCACATTGTTAGACTGCTCAGACAGTGACCTTGCAGACTGTTATGGTTACTAATCTGTTTTTCTTCGTTAGAAATAAGCATTATTAGACGTATTATAGAGATTGAGTAATTAGAAAATTGAAAAATCTTGTTAGCTGGCTTGAGGGTAATTCTGGTTACAAAACCACATAAATATCGGTTAAACTTATAATCATGACATACTTGTTTACATGCCTGATGTGTTTTATTCTGGGAGTGAATGAAGCTTCAGATATATTGCCTATGCTCTGTTGATTTACTCACTGTCTCTCCCTTATTCTTGATGTTCCA
The DNA here is from genome assembly GCA_027705065.1 of Solanum peruvianum. Classification (NCBI taxonomy): domain Eukaryota; kingdom Viridiplantae; phylum Streptophyta; class Magnoliopsida; order Solanales; family Solanaceae; genus Solanum; species Solanum peruvianum. Next base: position 56,090,393 of record JAKWJD010001762.1, on the reverse strand, counting down.
CCTAATTTTTATCATTTGTCATGTCCTCAAAATACTAAAATTACTGAACCAAAACCTTTCTTTTAATCAATAAAACTACAGAATTGATATCTTCAGCCTGAAAGTTGCAGCTATACCTTCTATTCTGTCACTCTTCCAGCCACAGAGCTTCTCATGCATCATCTCCATACCTAGGCTAGGAGCTTGATTGAGTTGAATACTATGGGCATTCAGATCCTTATGTTCTGTTGATAAGTTACGCAGGGGTCATTGATGTAGAGATTAGAAATGCTAGGATTAGTATTGCTGATTATTTCTTTTTGAATATCTAGTTTGATATATTACAAATTAGAAATTTTCTTCCTATTATGAGGGTTAGCTTTCATCAATTAGTAGTTTTAATCCGCGTATTACTAATATCCACATTCTGATTTCACATTTACCTCGTTTAAAATATTTACACAGATTCCCACATATCTCTTATCCATGTAATATTTATAAGGAAAACAAAAAGGAGTAATTAAACATTGTATAAGTTGATGCTGATTTCTATGTGGATATTTTTGAGAATAGAAAAAATATTCTCAAAAATATCCACATAGAGATCAGCATTAAGTTATAAAATGTTTGATCCCAAACCTTAAATTTTTATATGGAGGACAAGTGGATTACAGAAGGGGTGACCAGCCCTTATGATTGTGGTGTGTGGAGATCAGTCAGGAACTTATGGCTACTGGTCAAAGATAGAACAAAATGTAAGGTTTGTAATGGAGAAAAAGTGGCCTTCTGGAATGACATCTGGTGTGGACAGGAGACACTCAAACAAGAATTCCCTGAGCTACATAGTCTGAGTCAAGCACAGGAAGCATTAGTGGCAGACTTATGGACAGGACAAGGGTGGAATTTACATCTGAGAAGAAACTTAAATGACTGGGAAATAATATCCATAGCAAGATTTCATGACACAATGGCTAGGGCTACTAATCTAACAGAAGAGCAAGATAGACTTGATATGGGAAGGAGAGAGGAAGGGAGAGTTCACTGTAAGATCTGCATATCGAGAATTGAGACCCATTGAAGACAACAAGTAGGATGGCCTTGGAGGATGATCTGGAGAACAAAAATCCCATCAAGGTGAATTATTTCACATGGCTTTTGGCAAAGGAGGAAGTCTTGACACATGAAAACTTGAACAAGAGGAAACACAACCTTTGCTCTAGATGTTATTTATGCGAAGAACAGGTGGAGACAGTCAACCATATCTTTTTGCACTGCAAATGGACAGATCAATTATGGCAGATATTCATTCACAAAAGGAAGATCAAGTGGACAAAACCAGGGATAATCACACAAGTTCTAAAATGCTGGAACAGTGATGGAAATGCAGGAAAAGAGGAGGAGAGATGGAGGATTGTCCTAGCATGCATTTTGTGGACAATTTGGAATGAAAGGAATGAAAGATGTTTTGAAGGAAAGAACAACAATATTCAGAAGATAAAGATAAACTGCCTATGTCTTTATTTTTTGGTGTAAGCAAGTAGTAATAGAAAATTCTGAAGAGGTTTCTAATGTTATTGACTGGCTGAAACTAGAAGATATTAGGGCTGATGTAAGTATAAAATTTTTGGAGGGGAACTACACTTTGATGTAGTATACCTATGGATATATAGAAGTAAATGTTACCTTTCTCAAAAAAAAATCTCCTAAAACCCAAACCTGAACTCTTTTATGAAATATGCAATGTGATTTGGTAACTACAAAATTGTCCTGATGAATATAAAAATCTTTTACCATTATTTGGTTCTTATAATTGGCATTTGTGACGATCAATTCCACTAATTAGGACTGCACCAGTAATTGCTTATGCTTTGCTGTTTGAAGACACCTGGATTTATCAATTTAGAACTATAATGCAAATGCTACCAGAGAAAGTTCATTCTAACATTGTAAATGATATTCTCGCTGCAGGCAAATTCAATCAACTTGTTTACAACTATCCTATTCGAATACCAGAAAGGTTTTCTCTTGTCATTCGTTCTCTATTGACTCAAGAAGGAATTTGTTTGACTCTGGAGCCTGGTTTCAAGTTTCTAGAGGTAAAACATCTGGCTTTTCAGTTTGCAACTTATGAGGAAAAATGTTTGTTTACTATTTTGTCCTCATTAATAAGCCATCTGGTAATGTTGTTAATCGGAAAACCAGAGAAACTTTTGCACTAATCATTTGAATAAACTTCAACGCATTGATCCACATGCATTAAGTTTGAGAACAAAAAGGAAACCTAGACCTGCTTGGAAAGATTTTGAAATTTGGTATTACTACTGTACTGAAGTAGACTTCAGCTCATACTCATGGCCCCTTGAAAGTTCTAATGAAGCACATTCTGTATCTACTCTGCTTCTTACGCAGTGTAGCAATTAAGGCTACGGGCTAATGCAAATAAGCGATGAATCATAAGGCTATTGTGGTTTTAGGTGTTCACATATTCTTGTAGTGACACATCAAATAATGTGAGGCCTTGTGCTGAAAATATTTGATTCTAGTAATATTACTATATATGCATGCTATTTGCACAGTTTTCTTATGTTTATGCTATTGATAATCATGAGCATCAAATCAGGTCGCCTATCCTTATGTGGCAAAACGTCTCCTAACAGATCCTAACCCAGCTTTACGAGAACGCCTTATACAGGTTGGTTAATGATCTCTTTGTTTTATCATGCTTTATGAAGAGCGTACTATTTTCTATTTAACCTCTTGTTCGACCTTCTTTAAACTTTTTATTGATGTTGTATTTGACATACGAGATATTCTATATATTATTCTTCAACAAGTGTAAAATTAAGGGCTCAGATAGTTTTTTAAGTTATTTAAAGTAACTATATGATGAATGCAAAGAGTTGCTCGAGTAAATAACGTCATTCTGAGACATTTCTAAACAATGGTGTGTCCAGTTCTACGGCTTACTTGACCCGACGTGTTTGGGGACAATGGCTCAGCAGTTATGATATACTTAACTTTTGATGTCTTAACTTTTTTCTGGAAAACAGTGTCGAATTTAATTCTAGAAAGGGTAACGATTAAAATTACTCTAGTTAGGTCAAGGATAGTTGCAACATGTATTATATATGGTAATTTGTTTAGTTTATGAGAATTGTAAATCCAGAGGCAACCGGTAGTAAGTATCGGTAGAAAAGGGACCAACCTTGATGGATCTAAAGTTTATCTTGGAGAAAATGGATCCAATCTGCTCGATATAATCCTTGCCTTTGCAGCTAGCATTCTTTCTGATGGATCAGATCAGATTGAAGGTCAACTACAAACCTCCTGATACCTAACTCATGCCTTATCCAATTTAAGAGACTATTATTTCTATAGTGAGAAAGTGGTCAACCTCTTAAACTATACTGTGTCATCAGTTATCTGGTCAATAAGTCATTAGGATGACTTTTTCCTGACCGTAAATAGGGAAGTCATTGAAGTCACTTTCTGGGACAGTTTTCAGCCTTTTTGCTGTAGTATCATCAGTGATTGGATGGTGGTTGTTAACAATAGACAGCAGCTAGTTGTCGCTTTTTGCCTTGCTAGGCTTTGTTTCTTCTACTTTTCAATGATTTGCCGAGAACAAACTAGGGTCAGAAAATGAAAGAAATTAACAAGACTTGTCATGTGGCAGATTTGTAGTATTTGGGTAGTCCATATCTAGTCCAACTTCAGCCCAAACTTTTGAATTTTGTAATGGTTATTACAACTTGGTCCACCGAATTTTCCCACAACACAGTTTATCCAAAGTTAAGGTGATTCTGGTCCTTTGAGACCACTGCTAACAAACTATGATGGGATTTTATTTTTTTTCAATAGTAGTTGGATTGACAGTTGAATCAAGAGGGAAACTTCTTTTTTTATGACAAGAGGGAGACCTTTTGAAAGAGTGTCTGATTGAGTCTGGGATGTTCTTCAACATCAATTAGCCTAAGTATTCTAGAGATACATTGTGATATCTTATTCATTCTGGATCTGTAGTTACCCTAATAATTAATATGACTTCATTCATCTAGGTTGGAAGTCTCCATCCTCCATTAACTGCCCTTTCCCCTCCCAACAGTTACAAAAAGAAAGGAACTTATACTAAAAGAAAGAAGAAACTGAGGGATCCTTGATTAGCTTAAACAAATGGCACATCTCTGAAACAGTTTCCTGTGCAAGCTGTTGACTTTATTTGGTTGCCTCGCGGTTATGTTTTCTCTGCTTCACTTGTTAGGTTCTGTTCAAGGATGGTCTCTTCCAGTGGAAACGACTGGAAAACCTAATATCTCTTGCAAAGGAAAATGTCACGAAACTGAGCAAAAACCCTGCATTTCGAGGGAATAATAGGTACTTCTTGGCACTCCCTTTTTACTGTTTGACGTAGTATACCTTTCGCATTATCCTGTTCCACTATTATGTGCGACTTTTCACATCTTGTGGTTTGTTTTTTCAGAGGAACAAGCAATCATTTGAAGAATGAACAGAAGTTAGACCTCACTGACACAATCAAGGATGGAGCTCGACTTTTCATAATTGACGAAGGAATTCGCAGGCAGCTTCTTCTTGCTTTGACCGAAGACTCCAAGCTTCACATTGAAGAAGTATGTAATATCTGATTGATAGATAGTTGTCTTATGTCAGAAGATGCACAATTCTAATGTGATTGCCTCTTGCAGGTAGTTGATGTATATAGACTGCTTGAAGACCAGGTAGATGTACCTTCAATGGCTATGGAACTAGCCCAAGGTATACTTACATTTTTCATAGTCTTACTTCCAGTTAAATAGGTAGATCATACATTTCATAATATATGATTGATCATGAGCTTTACATGTCTTAAAAAATTTTCAGACTTACCGTCCGTTGCTCGAGATATATTGCTTTCATGGAGTTCCTCTGTATTATCAGACAGATAGTCCCCTTCTGGTGCATTCCTCGACCAATGATATTTCAATCTGTTATCATGATGTAAAGTTGAGTTCTCCCTCGCCCCTTCCCCCTTCTTTCCCTTTATTTCTTCGGCTCTTGATCACATTTTTCCCATGGGATCAAGGTGCAATCTAGAATCTGCAAAGTCTTGGGTGAATATATTTGTATAGTATATGGTGAAGCGGTAAAGAGATGAAAGTAGTGTAAAATGAGAAATCCATGTCAATAGCACACATTTCCACAGGTATGATGCAACAAACCTATAGAAAAGATAGCATCATGTATAGCAGTGATTCTCATACAGTTCTTGTTTGCTGAAAACATATTTCCCTAACTTTAACATACAATTGGTTTCTACTTGTGGACATTCAGAAATCGAACCCTTATTGTTCTTGATTTTATTGTCTGAAATGCCCATTGCAATGTCAACCATTGAGCAGGATCTTGTTACCGTTGCACCTGTTATGTCCGGCGCATAGGTGTTGAGTCCAAATCCCCTTGTCACTTCTGTTCTGCAGATAATAAGTCTTTTGGCATGTATAAACTTGGTGCCTGCACATCTTTTTCACTGAATATAAGAGGAGTGATGTGTTGTAAGTATTCTTTTTGTAAGATAAATGTTACTCCATATTGGACAGTAATATATTTTCTATATAATATAGTATCCTTAATGCTCTAGTTTGATTAACTTTGAAACACAGACGAAATCTTGAAAAATAAATAACTTAACATCACTTTGGGGAATCTATGCTCGTAATTTATTTTGTTATTGTCTAATGGGAATTTGAAAATTAAGTTGCATCTCATCACATTTAAATCTAAGATTGAAAAAAGAGAGTAAAAACAACACATTAGTTTGTTGAGAAATACACTTGTTTGAGAAACTCTGAATTCAAAGTATTGAGTATCTTATATATACCTTATTATATACCAAATACTTAGATAGTATTAAATTATTAATTTGTATCTCTATTCAAATGCAAGTCCATATGTGTAATTGTTGACAACCTAATTAAGACAAGACACAAATGCATATGGTAACATGAAGGAATCTGAAGTCTTGCTAAGTTTCTTTTATAGTTCTTTTTTTCTTCTTCTTTTTTAATTAATTTGGGTGTAGGGGAAGGGGAAATGGGGAGAGGATTACAAGGAGGGGAATCGAATCCTTACCAACAAGGTGGGAGTTCAGGTAGCCGAGCTACTAAGATATAGTTCTCAATTTGACTGTTAGTGCAGTTCTAATTTTCAGGTTTTTATCTATTTCTTCTAATGCATGTTAGATATCATTAGAAAAATATTGTATTTTCAAGTTTTATTACCAACCCAAGACACATTTGCACCTGGTAACAATAAAACACTATAGTTACGATAAAACTCTTCCTACATCCAAAATACTACTTAAATTACCATAGTAATTTAGTGTCAAGTTTATTCTCCTGGGTCATGTGTTTGAATCTGAGCTTAGACATTTCCCCAGTTGTGGGGTTACTCTGGGAATGTTGTTGTTGTTGTAAGGACCTCTTTGTTGTCCTACTTGCTTACGCGCGTGGGAGGTAAAGTGGTTCTTGTTCTAGGCATCCTGAGCTGTTTTTCCAGATCTATAACACCTCAGTTTTGGTGCATATTTCCAGCATGGTTCTTGAGCTTTCTTGTTGAATGGTGTCATCTGTTGGACTCAATTAACTTTGCTGGACGTCCTCAGCGTTCACATGGTCATAGGTGAGTTCTGTGCCTTCCATCTATTTTCTCCTCCTTTCGAATTTTTACACCTGCGTTTGCATCTTTTATTGGCTTCTTTCTAGTGTTAGAGAGTCAAGTTGGTACTACTAATTGCTGGCTAATTTGCCTTACTTCTGTTTTAAGATGTTCGCTGGTTTATTCTTTCTTTGTTTCATTTGTATTATGTTGTTCGAGTACATGTGAGATGAGTCTGGCTCGATACTTTTGTTCGTTGATCTGGTTTTTTTCTAGTTTGGCTAATATTTACAAGCAAAAGAATACTACTGCACCAGAGTGTTCAATTTATGATATGAAAACACATAAAGAGGTGACTTGTTCATACACAAGCAAATACTAACTAATTACTTTTGAGAAGAACAAACTTTCTGTGTAAACGAATCCTTTCTGAGCTTCATCAGATTGAGGCCATAATCCATATGTTCCTTTGGATGTCATAAACTTAAAGACACAAGAATAAGGTTTCAATAATTCTCTGTAGAGGAGCACCTCACCATCCCAAAACCTATATTTTGGTACGACTGAATAAAGACCAATATCTTGTAAACTAAACAATTCTTTGACATAGTCTTTCATCACCCAAATCTTATAAATGTGCTCTGGTATGAGACTCATAACAAGAATAAGCACAAAGCATAGAGTGTTTATAATCAAGATATTTACGAACCTTAATAAGAGCTAAGCTATCGTAGCAACAAAGTAATATGTGATCCATTAGTTTACTACCAAAAGGCTAATCAAGTTAGTGTAACTAACGATAAAAAAGCACAATACAAGAGAGGATACCCTTGGCTAACCAGAAATTTTTGGGAATTTTGGTTATTCTTGGCATGATTCAGATACTTTATAGTAAAGTAAGGATCGGAAATCAATGTCATCCACGACTTTGAAACACATTTGAATCACACTGATAACTTGCTAAGGATGTCCATAAATTATTTCTTCTTGCAAGTGAATTAACATCTCTTCTTTGTTTTTGTTGAATGCGTCACAGCTCTCTTTCCTGTATGCAATTCAAAATAAGTTAATGGTTGAATGCGTCACAGCTCTCTTTACTGTATGCAATTCAAAATAAGTTAATGGTACAATACATAATTGAACTATTAGATGCACCTGACAATTCAAATAGGCAGATAGTTATAATGTGAAACTCGTGCAAAAGTTTATATGTGACTATTATACCATTCAAAAATTGAAGAACCAATAGTTCGTCAAAATTAAAAAAAAAATAGCTTTTTTGACAGTTAGTGTAATATAATATCGTCTAAAGAAATTCAAAAAAATAGTGAATGACTCAGATGCGGTAGAAAGAAATACCTTCAGAAAAATTTGTTTTTTTGTTGCTTATAATTTCAAGCTAGGGTTTCTACTTTTTATAATAGGGTACGGAGCCTAAAGGGTACAAAATATTGACAAAAATTTTAAAACGGTATATCAAAATTTTATATTAACCAAAACGGCAAAATCGCTGCATCAACAGCGATTTACTTCCCCGGAAAAAGCAAAATCGCTGCAGAGGCAGCGATTTTGCAAAATGTGAATTTTTTTTAAAAAAAATGAAATCGCTACCTAGGCAGCGATTTTAATTTTTTTTAAAAAAAAGTCGCTGCCTAGACAGCGATTTATAATTTTACTTTTTTTAAATAACGAAATCGCTGCCTAGGCAGCGATTTTTTTAAAAAAAAAATTTAAAATGCGGAAGTCGCTTATAGAAAAAAAAAATTGCAATGTGCAAGTCGCTGCCCAGGCAGCGACTTTTATAAACTTTTTTTTTTAATTTTTAAATTTTTTTCTTAAAAAAATATGGAAACAATATGGAATTCTTTTTTAAAAAAAAAAAAAATTAAAGCAGCAATTTTATAAAATAAAAAAAAAATATAATATTTTTTTATAAAATCGCTGCTTTAATTTTTAATTTTTAAAAAAGTTATTTTTGGAAAATCGCAGCGATTTCCATATTCAAAAAAAAAATTATAAATTCGCTGAGCGATTTACATATTTTAAAAAAAAATATATAAATCGCTGCGTAGGTAGCGATTTAAAAAATTTATAAATTTTTTTTAAAAAAAAAACGCTGCCTAATTATAATTTTTTTTAAAAAAAAAATCTTAAAAATTAAAAAAAAAATAAAAAATTATAAAAGTCGCTGTCTGGGCAGCGATTTTCCTTATTTTTAAAAAAAAAAAAAAAAATTATAAATCGTTTAAAAAAAAATTAAATCGCTGCCTAGGTAGCGATTTCATTTTAAAAAAAAAATTCACATTTTGCAAAATCGCTGCAGAGATGCAGCGATTTTGCTTTTTCCAGTGGAGTAAATCGTCTTTTACAAGGTGGAAATTCTCGTATTCCGTATGTACATGTTCCTGCAGCTCGGATGAGTATTCTTGTTTATATCGTTACGGCTTGTTGATGCAGCGATTTTGCCGTTTTGGTTAATATAAAATTTTATATACCGTTTTGAAATTTTTGTTAATATTTTGTACCCTTTAGGCTCCGAACTCTTTTATAATATGCTACCTAAATTTTTTTAATTTTTTTGCTATATGGAAAATCCTTATCGGTTTTCCTTTACAATTATAGAGGTGTTGATAGTGAATTTATGATTTTAATTTCACTTAAACTATTGAAAATTATAAATTATATTTTTTTAAAGAAAAAGTATTTGCTTTTTTTATCAAGAATATTTTAGAATTTTGATTAAATAACTCAAATCTTCATATTAATTAAATATCCAGTGTGATATATTGCAAACAAATGTTTAATCACTAATTAACTAGAACTATTCGTTACTCTTATAAAGTATAATATTATTATGTTAATATATTCTCTTAATGTCTTAGTATCTTTTAAAAATATGCATAAAACAAATAGTATACAAGAACTAAAAAAAGAAAAGGGTATTCAAAATTAACATCTTTGTGCATGTGTTTATATATTTAAGACATGTTATTATAATGGATTTTAGGTCACTAATTTTATTGAGATAACTTTTTGAGTGTTCATGGTTTTCTTGACACAGATCAAGCAACTAAACTGAACTGATTACTAAATTTTATTGGATAAAAAGTTTAGGATTCATTTATATCATAGGAAAAATTACATAAATTGATACATTTTAATAAATAATTACTGACTTTAGCAATACTTTTTATTTATTACCATTTATAGTAATACTATGTTAAATCTGTCATATGTATTAAAAGTTAATTATGTATGCAATATATATGAATTCTAATTGTTTTTAAAAATATATTATGTTTGTTTGGTAAAAATTTGACACATTGTATTATAAGTGTTTTAAAATATGTGATAAATGAATCATCTATCATTAAAATTTGTATTATATGTGAATAAAAAATTGTTCTTTGTAATATGAATTAAACTTGTATTATAAATGAATTAAAAGTGATCAAATGAAAAAAAAATTATTACTATAAATGGTAAATATTTTTTTATTATAGTATATTTATGCAAGTTTCTTTATATTATAACTAGTAAATAAGGGTGCGCGGTCAAATTATTTTTCTTTAAAATTTATTAGAATAGAACTTTTCTTTTATTTTAATGTTATAACATTTTTACATAAATCTATTTTCAAGAGCATAAAGGTTATTCAATTGCAGTTTACCATTTGTTTTATTAAAAGAAAAAATAAAATTATAAATCATATCACTATTTTCTCTAGTTTCCATAATTTCAATCTTACATATTTATTAATTTGCTTTTGAAATTTTACAATGGTTAGTTTAGTTTTATCATCTATATGCATGGTTACATATTGTCTTTAATTAGAGAGTCACGTAAATATTTTTTCAATTTTCTTCTTTGCGAACTAGTTTGTATATGTGTATATATATATATATATAACTTATGTGTTTATCAAGAGTAAAGATTCTGATCCATAATCGTATGATATACCAATAAGTAATATGTAGTCATTATGTGTTTTAAAATTAAAATGTTATATTCCAAAATTCAAATTTCATATGTAATGTAGTTATGATGGGGTCAAGGAATTAAAGTTGTTCACGAACAAAATATGAGTCCGAAACTCAAAGGGTAAAAATTATTTACAAAAATTCCAAAACGGTATATAAAATTAGCAAATTTTTTTTTTTTTTAATAAAAAAATGAAATCGCTGCCCAAGCAGCGATTTCAAAAAAAAAAAAAATTAAATAAATCGCTGCCGGGGCAGCGAGCGATTTATAAAAAAAAAAAAAAAAAAAAAAAATTATTAAATCGCTGCCCAAGCAGCGATTTATTTAAAAAAAAAAAAAAAATTACATAAATCGCTGCCCCCGGGGCAGCGATTTATTTATAAAAAAAAATTCCAGCAATTTATTTAAAAAAAAAAAAATTATTAAAACGCTGCTAGGGGCACGATTTATTTAAAGAAAAAAAATTTCCTTATTAAATCGCTGCACGAAGCTTTTTTTTAAAAAAAAATATTAAAATTTTTTAATACAGCGATTTTATATTAAAAAAATTATAATATTTTTTAAAATTTAAATATAAACTTATTAGATTTATTAAAACGCTGCTAGGGGACAGATTTATTTAAAGAAAAAAAATTTCCTTATTAAATCGCTGCACGAAGCTTTTTTTTAAAAAAAAATATTAAAATTTTTTAATACAGCGATTTTATATTAAAAAAATTATAATATTTTTTAAATCACACAAAATGTTAATACCGTTTTGATTAATATAAAATTAAAAAAAATTATAAATCGCAAAAGTTTATACAGCGATTTTATCTATTTAAAAAATTATAATATTTTTTAAATTTTAAATAATAACTTATAAGTTATATATTTAAATTTTAAAAAATATTATAATTTTTTTAATATAAAATCGATGTATTAAAAAATTTAATATTTTTTAAAAAAAAAAGCTTCGTGCAGCGATTTAATAAGGAATTTTTTTTCTTTAAATAAATCGTGCCCCTAGCAGCGTTTTAATATAAAAAAAAAATTTAAAAATAAATTGCTGGAAATTTTTTTTATAAATTTTTTTTTTAATAAAAAAATTTTTATTAATTTTTTTTTAATATGTAATAAATTGCTAGTTTAGTTAGATAATTGACTTTTTTATTTTATTTTTTTTACGCCCGTTAATATTAACATTATTATGATAACAACAAAAAATCATAAATTTCTAGGCTTGATTTTTTGGAGAAGAAAATATTTATTTGCATAATGTTGTAAAGAAATGTATGTACTAAAAAACAACAATCAATATCATAAGCATAAATTAATGACTGAAGAAAAAAACATACCACGATCTATAACAATAGAATAAAACAAAAAGGAAACTCGAGCTCATTGAATACACATTGTTTTCTTAAGAAAATCATTCCCCTCTAGTACCCGAGGTTTAAAGAGATAGATCCTCTCAGGATGAAACAATTTTATTCACCAGCGTAACTATACAAAAACAATAATGTCAGTGAGTCACTCAACATGAGCAAAGTACACATATTTAATTGTGCAAAAGAAGAAGAAGTTCGAAATCAAATATTTAATTGTGCATAACAAGAAGTTCAGAATTTTCGTTGTTTTAACATGAGAGGGAACCCCTCTATGTATAGACAACAAAGGGTAGTGTGAACAAATGTTTACTAGTAGAAAGATCACAACCTTTCATAAAATCTTCATAAAAGTCACAATTTTTAATAAAAGTCGCAACTCTTTATAAAGTCATATATTTTCATAAAAGTCACAATTTTTAATAAAAGTCAACCTTACCTAAAAGTCGTAACTCTTCATAAAAGTCACAATTTTTAATAAAAATCACAATTTTTCATAAAACGAAAGACTAATTTTAAAAATAAATAAATTAAAAAGAAATTCTTATTTGTGTTGACGCCACCTATGACTCTATCGAATAATAGAGATATTTTTAATTTTATAAATATAAATTCAAAACTTCATAAAAGTCTGAATTTGATTATACGAAATTGAATCACTGACAAACTAGTACGGTATGACTTTTATAAAAATAATTGACAAAATTGAACCATTTATTTATAAGCTATAGTCATTTAATTAATATTCGCTTTAATATCACTTTCTTAACTTTCTTTAAACAAATAAAAATTGGTAGTTCTAAACATCAAAGCCACAATGCCGAACTAATACATATAATTGAACAAAACATTTGATATTGAAGTTGTTAACCGTTAATGTTATACAATTATTTTGTTTAACAATATAGAAATAATACATGTAATTGATCAAAACATTTGATATTAAAGTTGTTAACTTGTACAATTATTTTGTTTAACAATATATAAATATTACTCAATTAAAGGTGGAACTTTCTCCTCATTATTATTATTGTTTTCATTATTTAAGGAGTCTATAACTATTTTTTTTAATTATTATTATGATTTTCATGATATATTTTGTTCGATAAAATTTATATATAAAAGAGAATCGTCGGCCGGTGATGTGGCACGTTGATCTATGCTTAATAACTTGTTTTTCTCAAAGCCATGAGGAAGTTATGAGAGAGATGCTCGTAGATGGGATTTCACCTTGCAGCTTGTTGTATGAGCGATCAACGCTACGGACAGAGGTGGAGTCAGAATTTTCAGTAACGGGGTCTAAAATTTATAGAAATAGACACATGAAGTAATTAAAGAGAGTTCAACATCTATTATATATACATAATAAGATTATTTTAACAATATATAAATAATATATTTTTTCATCGAATAAGGTTCAGGTGAACCATGGCTCCACCCTTGGCTACGGTGTAAACGTATGGCTAAATGGCCCGTTCGAATTAATAATTTTAATAAAGTTGGACCAATTTTCTCGTAAATAGGATGGTCGAGTGGCCAATTCTCATAATTATCCCAACTTCATATTGTGATAATTAGGATGTGCATCGGTTTAATTCAGTTTTATATATTTTTGGTTCAGTTTATTGATTTTTAATTTTTGAATATGTTAAATTAATGAGATATTTTTTATCGATTTTTCGATCTTAACAATTTTTAAATTTTTTTGATAATATAATAAGAAAATGCTCGTAAAATAAATATATGACTTTTCATTTCTTTCACAATTTGGTGTGATACAATGAAATAAGCAAATCTATAAATGTTTTGATACAGTGAAACAAAAAAGATAGTAATGTTTAATCATGTTGATTGTAGTAGAGTACTTATATAGTGTCTTGTTATGTCAAATTGTTAATATTTAGTATTTTTGAAAGGTAAAGTAGTAAATTACTACTATCTTAATAGATTATTGGTTAACCCAATATTAAAAACCAAAATCGAACCTATAACCTAATAAAAAAAATGAGTAAATTTTAGTTTAGCAAACATGAAAAATCATATGTATATGTTATGGCTATAGTTTGTATAATTGCGCTCCATAGTAAATTTTATGTTTGCTTTAGAGCATCAGATTTTTATATATCGCAGGTAGCGTCTCGCTTGTATAAAGCACATCGATTATATATGTATGTCGGTTTAGATAATTGTATATATATGTAACTACAAGGTATATGTATCAATGATTGTGTTTGTGTATCTACATAAAATTTGAATTTGTATACAATTAAATCAAAATAAAACATTTTTATATCGAATATCTCTCTCGCTTTATACAACACAAATTATACATTGTAATTTGTATAATTTGTGTTTGTATAAAGCATGAAACAGAGAAAGACAAAGAAAAACTCATAAGGAAAGATTTGTATTTGTATAATTATAAGTGTATACGATGCAATTATCTGTATTTGTATTTGTATTTGTATTTGTATATACAGTTTACTCTCGCATTATACAAACACAAACGCAATTTACATATTTATGTTTGTACATAAGTGAGAGGCAAGGAGAATTACGAATAATATCCGGGAGAGTGGCGAGCTAGATTTCTGAACGAGAGGCGAATGACAAGTGTTTGCTACGAATGCTACGAATTAAAATTAAATGAAACTGTGATTATAGCATTTTAGGATCCTAAACATTTCAGTCAATTAATTTACAAAGCGTATAGATTGTGTATGGTATGATTTTTACTGAACATATTAATTTAATGTATCATGTTACTAGTTCGTCATACTGTATCCGTACTTTCCTCTTTATATTTAGCTTGGCGTAGTTATTATTTTTTTTTTTTGGTGACTTACTTTTAACACTTAAAACATATATACGACACGTCATTTATATTTTATATTTCATGTACTATGAAAATCCTAAACAACTAGAATGATGTTGTTGGGGTATGCCCTGTTAGTATAAGCAATAATTAAGCACCGTGGTTAATTTATTCAAGCAAATTTTATTTTATTATTCAACCGTAACCTAAGACAACATATCAATTATTGAGTATACTATAAATTTGAGAATTAGGATGTGCATCGGTTTAATTTAGTTTTATATACCTTAATTACCTTTTGGATTAATTAGTTGGACAAAAAATTATACGACTTTTACCAGCTACTGAAAACACCATTCAAGTCAAGCTCAAACCCACATTAGAAGAAAGAATAAGATGCTAACATGCTATGGAAAATCATTCAAGTCAAAAGGTATCCTAGTGAATTTGTAATGTAATACCTACAATGGATCAAAATATTAACTGTTCGTTCTTCTGCGGCAAGGTTTCAAACCCATGTCCGTGAGTCTAGAGTGCTGCGCTCACCAGAGCCCTCGGGGATATAATGCAAGAGAAGTGGCGACTCTTACTGAAATGATGCAACCATATCTTTGAACTGAGTAAGGAGAACGTCAACCGTCATGACTTGATGATCAGGTTTGTCTCTCACTCGAACACTCACCTAGAATCATTCACATACAGAGAGACCATATTTTTTCAGCAAAAATAAAAAGCAGTAAAACTTGGCTACAAGATTTGAAATGAGAAGACAACAAAATCATATGTGGAGGCATGAACCTAGGAAACTGACAACCAAAAACATCACTAAGCAGAGTATTTGGAATGACAACCAAAAGTTGATGGGCACCCCATCAAATCAGCAAAATAAGACATTTTTTTCCCAAACAAATCAATCACCAGCTACAGAAACATCTTGCCTAGTAAAGTCAGAATTATCCAGCCATAGGTGATCTGATTGGTACTAAATCTATCAAATGGTTTTGACATTCTCAAAGCTCCTTCATGTGAATGTTATAATGGGACTGATCTTTTGGTGGGAAATATTCAGTTTCAATTACTTTCAATTGTTTAGCTGCTACTGAAGACACCGTATAGGTGATATCATAAGAGATTTTGTTCCTAAAACATCTCTGTTACCAGGGCTACTGTAAGAGAATTTGTCAATGAACCTCCACAAATCATGCTGGAAGCCCTTTCTTTCTAGTTCTTCACACGGGGTGGGATAGAGACAAATCAGTAATTTGCAGAAAGTTTAGCATAATATACATCTTTATCAATAATAGGAGTTGGAAGAAGAGGAACAAGAAGAAATCAAACAAGTGAGCCACAAAATATCTCAATCAATACAAAACAACAGTACATACAAGAAGTTAATTATCAGCCAGAACCTTTTCTTGACAAAGGTTATTTCAGAACCTTAGAAAGCTGATGAGCTGAACCAAAGTGATACAGAATATTTTTTTTTAGTTTGTTCAATTGCACATTAAAAAGAGATACAGCAATGCAGGCTGTGGGGAAAAGCAGTGAAGGTTGGGAGGAAATAAGATACCTGCCCACTACTGGCTTCAGCCTCTCCAACAACCAGAATATAGTTATATTGTGCCACTTGAGCCTCTCGTACCTGCATATACATTAAAAGCCACAAGCAATCGTTTAACAGACCAACAAAAGTTTTCAACTTGAGACTGAACTTGTATTACTTGAGAGAAAACTTTATCAGATCATCAAGTGTGTAGCTTCAAAAACTGAAAGCATTACGTAATACCATTTGCAATCATGTGCTCTTCAGAGTACAAGAGCAGATACATGAAAGATTTCAGGTTTTACCAATTATTTTGTGGACGGACTTTACATCCTACTTTCCAATTTTTCAGTCGACTAGTTAATTTGTCTGGTTGCTTTCTGAAGCCAGATGTTGCTTAACTAATTCAAGAAAATTTCAGTCCTTTTTTTACTTGAGAAATAGACTGCCTTTCTCTTGAATTTGTCTGAGCAACATCTGGCTTCAAGAGAACGGAAATTTCTGCCAATCCTTTGTATGTTGGTATCCAGTCACAAAGTAGGTAAGCACAATTAACATATGTTGATATATTAATACAACCTCAACAGAATGGCGTACAAACCATAATGGTCACAGTCAAAAAGGATTTAATCTCTTATGTCATGGACTAAATGGTAAAATGACCTAAACTATGTCACACTGCATAGGTGAGTTTTCACATAGATATAGGTTTATAAACTTAAATGGAAAAATTGATCAGATTTGTCCATTGCTGAAATGAACACAAATCTGTAGGACACTAAGATATTTTCCCCATGACCAATTATATGATCATATTGACCATCCTAATGATTTCAATAGTGCTCTGCACAGATTGGTGAACGAGAGGTTAAGTGACATAACTGGTGGACCCTTTTTGATCATAACTTGCCAGGTCCTATGGAGTAACTGTTACAAATGGACCCTTATTTCCTTCTGTTAGATAAACTTCCCCAGAAAACAGAGGAACTCACTGTACTTGGTCCTTGGACCCCTAAATGTTACTGTAAACTATAATGAGATCATATAGGTAAAATGCAGAGTGACCCTCATAAAGTGAACCAATCATGCATTTTACATGATATACTACAATAAGAATCTAACCTTTTTCTGAATTGTCCTGTCACTTGTATCAACATCAACGTAATAACCAGCATCATGTATCTGCTCCCGGAGCTGAATAAAAGAAGAGCAACACGTTAAAGCAATTTTCACAATGGATTAAGTACACAAAAAATTATTCACGAAAGCATATTTGGTAAATAAACTCAGCATATTTATGTTTTCTCAATCGGCAAGTTGAGTTTTTTATATTATGTCCTTTTTTACATTGACGTACCTCCATTGCAACGCATCACATGGGTGAAGGTGTTTCACACGTATTCTTCAAAATAGACTTAAATCAACAAAAAAAAAAGTGGTCTTACTAAAAAAACTATATGTGCCCTGCAGGATACATATACAGTGATCATGACCTATTGGGGCTCCAATAGTCCTCAACAACATATATTTCTTTATCTTCCTGTTGAGGAAGTTGGCAAAATATGGGAGCTGAGCCAAAAAGCTACCCTTCCCTATCAACTGCCCAACTTCTCTACTCAGCATCTTCAATAATTACATGTATGCAGGTTCTACCAACTCTGTGATTCAAAGAACTTCACAATCACTCTTCATGATTTGCAGACAACACCAACCAGTGCAATTGTAGATGCCAACAAAAAAATCCTATAATTATTTTCTCAAAATCTGTAACTGCACAATCTACAGCACTTCTAAACCCTGTTTCATGCTTTGAGGCAACACCAACAGTGCAATTGCAGACGCCAACACAAAATCCTATATTGTATTTTTTACCCCTCAAAGATTCTATCTGTACAACCATGTTACTGTGTCTGAGAAATTACATACATCCAGCCTACTTAGTAACTAACAAATTGCAAAGTTTAAATCTACAGGTATCAACAATAAACTTCTCTTGCTTTACTTATGTTGTACCTTCTTGGTACTTTTAATTAGTAAAACAACATAGCTAGTTATTAAAAAAAAGGCATCAACAAATCACACTACTTACTATAAAGAACGAAAAGAAGTATGAGAAGAAAAACTAAAGCTAACTACCATGAGTACCCTTTGAGTTGAATAAAAAGAACGAGACATGCCCAACAGTAATAACATTACACCAAAATTAAAAAAATCTAAGGAATATCATCCAATCAGATGCACAGAAAGGATTCAGAGAAGGGAGTCTTTAAATAGTTAAAACATTTAATACATCAATAGGAGAAAGTTCGTAAATGTAACTAACCTTAAGTGCATATGACTGCGATTTGTCAGAAACAGGGCAGACCATAGCTTGACGTGGACTAAGCCAGAAAGGCCATTTCCCTTTGAAATGCTCCAAAAGAATGGCGAACATACGCTCAACTGACCCAAAAATCGCTCTATGTATCATAACTGGTCTCTCTCTCTTACTTTCATCTTCTGCTGAGTATGATAGGTTGAAACGTTGAGGGAGTTGGAAATCAAGCTGAAAAACACAGCATTCAGAATTTCAGATGATACTTCCAATATGGTACAAAAGAACATGAGAACAATTTCAAGGTAGGTGAATTTCAAAGGTAAAGAATGATATTGTTTGTGAAGAACCAAGGAGAATAGGAACAAATATGACCTGCAATGTCGCACACTGGAATTTCCTCTTCATTGCATCAGAAACACTTATATCAATTTTTGGGCCATAAAATGCTCCGTCTCCTTCATTGATCTAATTGAATGAGATTCTTTAATTAAAAGGCAAGATAAAAGAGATTAAGAAAACTAAATAACCAAAAAAAACACTGATACACGGGGACTACCTAATTTTCCATAGATAAACAGGAAAATTGCAAGAGGAGCAACCCCAACCCTCACTTTTTCTGTCAGGTAACACGAAAAAGGTACTCCCTACATCTCATTCTATACTACAACATTTGATTGTTCAAGGAGTCTAAGATATTAGCTTAAATAGTGTTCACGTAAAAACAAGTTAAATTAGAATTCCTAATAGTAGAAATGTAGAATGGTGCCAGTATTAAGAGATCTGACGTAATTTTTAAATGAAGATTTTCTAAAAAAGAAAATTGAGTGAGTGAGTCGACACATAAATTGGGATGAATAAAAATAGAAGCACCAAAAATAGGAGTAAATCAAATGTTTTTTTATCGGCAAAAAGGGAGTCCAGTCATTTTAAATGTAGAACAGTCTGACAACTTTACATTTTAAAATCCAACAAAATTGATAGCAAACCTCCCAGGGCTTCCCATGCTCGTTCAATGCTTCAGAAAGAGCAGCTTCAGCCTTTACCCAGTTGCTATGTCTCCAAGAAATTTTTCAGGCCTCTGTAAGTCAGAAATATGTGTTGGTATACATGGAAAGAGAATGTACGCATGTGGAAAATGTGAAAAATATTCACAACATGAATGTTCCATATTAAGGGTGTATCTGTAATGACTAATAAAATAATAAATCCATGTAGTATCAATATCAGCTGAAATCGCGTAAAAAAAATTTTGAAGGACAATGGAATAGATGAAGTAGTACCGTTGATAACTTCAGATCAAAAGTGAAACCAAATATCTTATACACATAGCTGATGAACTCTAAGACGCCCTTGACTTCATCCTTAATCTGCAACATGAAGAACTTAAGTTAAACTAGGTTCTAAATAATGCATATGTTATCTACACATAATCATAAATCTTAACAAACCTGTGACTCTCTGCAAAAGATGTGTGCATCATCCTGCGAAGGAATAGGGTTATGAAAAAAGGTTGTTTTAGCACAGCAGAGTTATTAAGATTTTCTTTAGAAACAGATTCTACAGGAGGAAGTTCCTTGACAATAGATTATCACAGATATGGAAAAAAAACAAATAAATATAACCACCAATTGAACAACGTGAAAAAAAACATGAAATAAAAGGACCTAAGAGCCTATAGGTTGCTTCTTATGCAGGAAGAAACAAGGAATATTCGTATCACACAAATAACTAATGCTCCTAGAGGAAAACACTAGCATGATCATACATAAAAGATGAAAAGGAAACAAAAAAGGTGATACCTGCTGAAATCTCCTGACACGTGTTAAGCCAGTAAGTGCACCACTGGCCTCATTCCTGTGCAGAACCCCAAAGTCAGCCAGACGAAGTGGTAGTTCTGCATTGTTGGACAGTTTGTTAATGATTCATGTGTTGCTTGCAGTGTCAATGGCATCAATTCGATAGATAGAGGCACTATAAAGACAAAACTAAGTCGGCTATGATGCAGCAGACTGCTAAAGGCTGGTACTAATAATGAGAAGATCTTGGATTTTATGAAAAGACAATATTTGCAGTGAACATGTTGCATGTCTAAAATCTGCCTTTTAGATAAGAAATCACATCAAATTTCACCCCTCAATAAGGTGCACTGCATTGAGCTTCTTCATAACCAACTGATGTTAGAATAATACCAACAACAACATATCTGGTGTAATCCCACAATTGGGGTATAGAGAGGGCAGAATGTATGCAGACCTTCTTTTCAAAAGACACTAGTACCACTAACATTTCATGGTCAAGTGTCCTTGATGTTTTACTGATAAAGAAATAAAATTTTATAAATAAGGGAAGGAAACATCCGCATACAAGAAGTATACAAGTGTCCTCTATTATTATCATAAAAATCTCATATCCTGCATGATTAGTTTCAAGAAATTGCACACAAGACCAATACTACAACTAAAGCGTGCAAGTAAAGCAAGAAAAAAGGAAAGTAACTGCTGGGAGAAGCAAAGTAACTGTTGGAAAATCTCACCCCTGTAGGAACGAACCCTGTGATCAAATATTAAACAATGACCTGGGCAGTTCATTGGCTTCAGCCCAAATTCTTGCTTTTCAATCTGCAGGTCAAAGAAGCAAGAACCATTTTACTTAGGAAAGCATCTAGCTGAAATTAGTGGCCAGAGGCACCACTTCTTGCAAGAAAAGATACTATAACCCTAGCTAGAAGAAGTGCAATTTTTTATGTAAACAGCATTGTCCAACAAAAAGAAAGGAAGACTAAAAACAACATAAATTTAACTTGTTTGTCAGAACTAGATATCTCAAATAAATGAAAGTGTCTTATTTCTACTAATTATTATCTGGCAACTGGCATTTCTATCCTAGTTGAATAACCTGCAAGTCAATTTATGAGCAAATCTGATTGTTATCTTTTTATTTCTTTTTGGTGTAAATTGAATGAGTAAATGATTAGGAACTCCAATTACAGTTCTTAGAAGCTTTTGCATATGCTAGTCTTGGGGCTCCTCCTTTTCTTTCCTTTTTTCTGTTCTCTTTTGGATGTAATGACAGCACTTTCTTAGTGCTAATTTTGACATCAATAATATTAATCCTTCATAAAAGAACAAGCATACTAGAAATTTAGTGAAACATGAAACGTTCAACATAAAGAACATAATGTTTAAGCTTATCCAGAACAAATATATTAAATCAGCTTTAAATATAAGCTTTAGTTTGGAAACCACATTTATAACGACGTATTTCACAATCATATGTCTTAATCCTGTACCGATTCATCTTTTGACTAAACTGCTCACTAAGTTGTGACCAATAAATGTAAATTTATTTTAATAAATTCGCCGAAGTGTCCTTTCACCTTGCAAATACTTCTACATCTTATAGCACTTAAATTGATCCATCTACGCTGGTATCACCCCTGTTTTCTTTTTTAATAAGTAATTTTCCACTCATTTTTTTCATATTATAACTATGATTCCAAATTTCACTGATAGGAACCAAAATCCTTCCCCAAAAATAAGGATGTCTATTCTTTCTCTTATATGGGTGTTTTTCATGACCGAGAAATTTGTTTGGAGCCAACCCTCTGATATGAGTGTTAGTAGGATTATTTAACTCCAGTTACTCACCAGAACCAAACTTTAGAGTTTTATGTTGATTTTAAATTTTACGTCACTGATTTCTTTACATAAGGGAAGTGCTTCTCTTGCGGGAAAGAATTACTCCTTTCAAAAATGTAATAGCCACCCGGAGAGTGCAATGACTGAGTAATGCAACCATCTGCAGTATGCATCTCTGTACACTATCTACATTTGAAATGGACTTCCTTTACATTTGTGTCTTTAGAACAAAAGTCTAAAAGAGATAAACATATGTGCTTTGCTTACAACAATTTTCCTTTGTTGCCTTTAAAATAAAATACTCCTAGAAGAATCTATAATCCAAAAATTAGAGCTTTTAAAAAAATGAAAAACTTATTCAGATAAACCACAATTAATATCAGAACTGCTATTAGTGCGCCAAATTTACCTCAAACACAAACATGTTCTCCTTGTAATTTGCAGCATGACCAGAAGTTTCCCATAACTGCATATTGTACATATTTGGACTCCAAACCTGCATGGATCATGTATCAAGACAAACAGCATAGCACATAATTCTCTTGATTGTTTTTATCCCTGAACCAGAAAAGGCAACAGGGTTAAGCTTCAATGGTTCAATCTTTTGTCCTTGATAATATAGATCAGTATATGGAGTTTTGGGAGTCGCTAGGGAGATGATGCAATTGACTGTATGGATATTCCCAGCAGTCTTTTGTATCTTTTGGTGTAGGTACCTTCTTGATATTTGGTCAATAAACTTTTATCTTATTAAAGAAAAAATGGTTCAACCTTTTGCCTGAGGAGTGAGAGCAAGGATAAAGAGAAAAGGCAGAGAAAATCTGTGTCCAAGAAGAACAAAGAGAAGGACGAGTTAGAAATAATATTTCATCAAATGAAGCAGACACCACATGAATTGTCGCATCGACACGAGACCCGGGTCAGACACAACTTACCCTTTCTTTTTTATTTAATCTCTTTAGTACATATGTGTTCTCTGATTACAAGTCTCCCTTGATTGAGTGAGGGGCGTCTGAGGTTGAGATAGCAACTACGCCTAATCTTTGACAAGTATATTGGAGTCGGTTAACAAGATTTTAAATGGTGTCATCTCTGCTTAGCCAACTTAACCAGATTAATATAATTTGGAAAAGGGATGCCAAGGGTCTATTCAAGGCTAGAACATGCTAGAAGCAATTAATGAATCCAACTGGTAGCTGCCATCTAGTGGATCATCTAAAAGGAAGGAACACCAGAATTTTTTACAGCAAAAAGAAATCTACTATCAGCATTAACAACAGATGCATTTCTTTGATGTTAATTGGGAGCCTTTTCTATGTATACTTTGACTTTCACCAATCAAAGAAAATAAATTAAGGTCCAACACACTGCCAAAGCTTCCAATCACCACCTTAAGAACACTGTAATACAGTTGAACTCAAAAAACAACCATCATTCTTACTCAAATTCTAGTCGAAAAGAAAAGAACCTGGTTCGATGAATAAAGGAATTGGCTCCACCTATATAGTACCCCTAAGTAGTATTTTTCTTTCCTCAAAGTTACAATGTTCTCTTTCGGTCTATGACTGTTCTGCTCATTCACTGAATTTGTTCCTTGCTACAGGCTACTTTTATCCTACATATCTTATTCATATTTTAATCCCTGCATAATAGACTTATTTCCCATATATTTTTTTTGGTACTTAATGCTATTTAGGATGTGTTTCAAAAACTAAGAATAAGGGACTGTTGCACCTTTTTAATTTTGCATTTTATAGCTATAGATACTTCTGCAAGACTAATCCTCCAGCTTCATATCCTTTATTTCTAAAAGGGTGTATCTGTGTCATTTCCCCCTCCATCTTAAAAGTATAGTCTCTATGTTCATGATTATGTCTCCGTACTTGCTACTTTGATCTAGTCTAAGGACATAATTGGTTGTCAAGGCACCACATGCTGATCTCTTTCAACAGGAGGGAAAAAAGGATTTAGTCCACTAAATAATGAGGAGTGCACTATCCATCTCAAACGAAATCAAGAAACAAATGTTGCTTTAAGAAGCAGACAGTTTCAGCAATTGTTCAGGCTGAACTCCAACCAGTCAATAGTCCAGCAGTTCAAACTAAACTTACATTGGTTCCACTGTGATTCAATAGTCCTCTCAACTAATAAATTTAAGCACAAAGCTAGTTACCTCCTCGTAGCCTCTCTTCCAATACTGACTCCGTATGAACTCCAGCAATTTGTTGCAAACTCGCGCACCATGTGGAAGAAAGAAACAACTTCCAGGGCTGGAATGCACAATTCACATTTAAATGTTATGAAATATTTCACTTAAGTGGGAATTACAAGGCACACCTTCTTACATTTTTTTTATAATAAGGTAAAATAATTTCAAGGCATACCTTAATGGATGAAAGAAGAAAAGCTCCTGCTTCTTAGTCAGTTCTCTGTGATCGTATTTCTTTGCTTCCTCCAGCATCGCCAGATATTCCTATAACAGAAATTATTTTACTAAAAAGTCCTCACTGGAAGTGGTACTTTGACCTTGTCTCAGGAGTCAGGATAACAGAAATACTCTACCTTTTGCTTTTACTGATAAATAAAATATTATTTCATTAATTCATCAAGCTAGCACCCAAATAATGTACAGTGACATGTGGGCTGCGCTTCATATCCTACCAAACTCACTAAACTATCTAAAAAAAAAGAGAGAAGAGACAACAAAAATATAGATAAAATGAAAAGGTATAGGCACAATGAGCTAGTTTACTCACATGCTTAAAAAGGATATATAAATATAATATTAGACAAACAAGGAAAAAGAATCAGAATAAGCCACCTAATTGGATAAACAAACTAGGACAAACAAAGTCCAAAAGTATAAACCTAATTGTCATGCAATCACAACTCACAAGAAGTGACGCCAGATACACATTGAAGGATTCAGCTTTGCAGCATCAGATACTTTAAATAAGAATAAATCGTTTCCGAAGATTATCACCCTGAAATAATTTTGAAAGCTAAACCATCTCACACAATATAAGGGATTATTTCCTCTTTATTCTCTATCCATTTCCTCCATTGAAGGCAGGGCAGATATCAAGAATATGAAAATTAAGTGGTCTACAGTTTCATTGTCCTTTTTTAGGGAAAATTTTTTAAATTTTTTGTACAGATTATTACAGAAAGGCATAGTCTCAGATGAAGTTAAATGCAGAAACACCGTAGCCAGCTTTTGAAAGTCACCTTTAACTGTTTCTTATCTGGATAAGATATTCCATAAACTCTTTGCAAGCTTTCTCGGTCCTTGTCTCCCCTCCAATATGCTGATGAAGCCTAGAATCATTAAATTGATCAGAAAAGAGAAAATCAAATCAACACACATAAGCAGACTCTTTCTTCTAGAATATACGTAGCAACGCACCTTTGTACAAGCTAGCGCTTTAACAAAAGATGTATTTGGTATATGTGGACCACGGCATAGATCAACCAAGGGGCCACATCTATATACAGTGATTGTTTTATCTTCAGGTAAATCTCTAATGATTTCAACCTAATTAAAATATAGGGAAAAAATTTTGAGATGTGAGATCACAGGAGAGAACATTTCCTAAAAATTGTTGCACAAAGAAAAGCCTGGAAGGTTTAGGACTGCAAGATCACAGCAATTTAACCTTAAACCTATTTTCAGAGAACATATCAAGAGCTTGTTGCCGTGAAACTTCAATGCGTTCAAAAGGCTGTTTCTCCTGCAAAATCAAGGGAAGTTAGTCGCATGCTGGAAATAATGCAGGAAAAAAATAAACAACATACTGCAGCAACAGGAAAGAGCATTGTAGCCATTGCTAATCAGAAAAGAGAAGATAAACTAATGAGGTGCTAATTGAGTGATGATATAGATCTTTAACAGTGCCCTATTATTCTTATATCTCTATCTTACACTTTGGTACAATCATATGGTTGCCTCGCTGATGAAGTATGTATTTAGGATTATAGATGGAAGAAGATTCATCTATCGTTGGAGAGCATATAAAAAAAAAGATCCAAATAATTGGTAGGGTGCAGCTGTGTCCACCACAGTATAAATAGTGATCCTGCTCTGGTGAATATTCATTAACAGGGTTGGAGACATCCCAACAATTAACTTAACTAAAGAATTGCTCTTAGTTCAGCATCAGCACAGACGATTCTGTTTTGAATTCACTTGACAAAAGACTGGCACAAAACATATCAAATTTGTTGAAATGCACTTTCCTTTTTACCAACTTCCTAACCATATAGCACAGAAAGTAAAATCTTTCACTAAGTTTATAATCACATGGAAGTCATCAATCAAAAAAAATCACATCAGAGTAACGAGAAACATAATACTCAACCAAAAACATTCGATCCCTTTTTACAATCAATCAGGAAATAGAAACTCCAAAAGACAGAACTGTGGAAGTATAAAATTCAAGAGGCAGCAAGCAGTTAACTTATGGCCATTTGATCAAAGGCAACTCTGACAGATAAAAGAGTAATACCGATACAGCTTTTGCTGCCTCTGCCTCAATCCCTTTAAAATGATCCTCATTTAACCCCAGATCACCATAAAAGGCATCATAATAGAAACCCTGCAGAGGCAGTTTTGACATGTCATAACAGATTGGAAGCAATATGAACTAAGTAAAGAATAAACGACAATGAGAGAAAGAGAGGAGGGAGCAAGTAGTGGAACAATGTTATCTCATTTAGTGTTTTTGAGAATAACAATGTCATCTAAATTTGCCTAACTCATTTCAAGGAGTATGGATTTCTTAAGAAGTTAGTTCATCGATAATATGTTAGGCTCAAACGATGAAATGCCACACTAAATGATAGTACTGAGGACAGTTTCTTGGGCTTAGGATTGCTCTTTAAACCGGAAAATCAACATAGGTTATGCCTGAAGTTAATGCAGCAACTACGGATACTAAAGGTGGGACATAGAATCGTCCCAAGGTATTTACCAGGAGATTAGCTATCAAATAAAGCGGTTAAGCAACAAGTACCAACCAAAGTTGAATTATTTTTTGGAAACTACTTAAGCTTGTAATTAGCTTGCTAGCTATTTTCACTTTAATCAATTCATACAGAAGAAAAATAATTCTGCCAAAATTCCATCAGCCATGCAAGATAAGAAAAGGTAGCATAGCATGATGTAGACCCCAATACTAATCAATCAACTATGCCACAATGTCATCAACTATATGAATCCTCCTCCATCCTGCTCTGTTCGGGTCCACTTCATTCCAATACTAGATAATTTTGTCTCAGATTTCAGAAAACTTCTAAACTATAAGGGGTCGTTTAGTAGAGTGTATGAGAATAATGTTGAATAGAGTGCATTGGTATGTTTGTATTAGCAATGCATGTATTAGTTATGCTTCCATTAATTATACATAGATTATTTTAATGAATTGTTTGGTTTGATGCGCATTGCATAAAATAATTATTTAGAAAGACACCCTCCACTATTATGGTGGGAAAAATGTAAAAAAGGTTTGGAGGGGCAAGTGGATCTTTTAGCATGTTAATGCATGCATAAAACCATTGTATTGCTAATACAGAGAAATTCATGGTATTAGCAATACACACCTTAATACGCGATAGAGTGTATAATAAGCATTAGTTATACATTGGTTGAAAAAGAGTATCAAACAAGGTACTAGTAAAGCTAATACATGCATTGTTTTTCCTAATACACTCTACCAAACGACCCCTAAAAAGAAACTTTAGTATTTAAGATTAGGCAAACGCGATACCTCTCCTCTTGTTGTACAAGGTCCAATACACAATTTGCAGCCATATTTCCTCTCCAATGACTAAGAAAACCACCAAAAACACATCAAAACTTAATAAAGGGCATAGAAATGTTCTATTAAAAACAATTTCCAAATATCAAACTTGATAAGAGACAACCACAATGTGGTAGAAAAAGGGCTACAACCTCGCCAAGAATGTGCGCACTCGAGTGCCAAAACGTGTCACGACCCTCGTCACTGTCAAAAGTGAAGAGCTCGAGCTTACAGTCACTCTCCAATGGCCTCAACAAATCCCAAAGCACCCCATTCACCTTTGCTATCAAAGCATTGGAGCCCAAGCTCTTCGATATCTCCTTTGCTATATCCAAAGGCGTTGTATTCCACTTTTTCCCCTCCTTCACAGTTCCATTCGGTAATTCAATCCTAATTTAACACAATCATAACCAACATTCAAAAATTTAACTAAAAAAAAATATTTACCAAATTAAATATTCCCTCCGCCAAAAAGGAATGGCAATGCTGAAAGCACTAATTTTGTATGTATTTACCAACATAATTTACATTTTTTAACTAAAATTTGCATATTTAGAAAATGCATAAACCTACTATAAATCACAACTATTTTTTTTTTCAAAAGAATATGAAGGTCATACTGGAGGCCAATTTTTGTGCGAGCCTGCCACTAGCAATAAAGTCATACTTATAACTAATTTTAAAATAGAAGTTAACTAAAAATAAATACCATAAATCACTTCGTTGTAATCAAAAATATTTATCCTTTTAAATTACTTTTCTGAGTGAGTTACAACAAGGTTTCCTGTTCTTTTTTAAACAAAGTTTACATCATTAACACATACAAAACATACTACAAAATCACAACCTTTTACAGTAAAAATTAACTGAGAAATACTCAACGGAACAATCAAACTGAAGTAAATTATTTTTATGAAGAGTAGTAATACAATAGAATAGATTACACAATTTGAGAAATTATTTGAGTTTACTTGATAGGATCAGGGGAGAATGAAAGGCGCTGAAGGCGTTGCTGGTTTTGAATAGATACGAAGAGTGCAATACGTCTAGGAACAACAATTTCCAGATAATTTTCGTCTCTGGGGTAGGCGGTACCCATTGGAGCTTCTGCTGGCGGAGATGAGAAGAAGCGGCGGCGACGGAGTTAAAAGAGTTTCGACGGCAGAAGACGGCGGTTTTATACTGATGATTGCGGGAGCCAGACGTCGTTTTGAAAGCTTCGATTAGGTTGACTCAAAATTTATAGTTATTGAAAGTGTGGGAGACTCTTGCGTGGTAAACAAGGGCGACTTGTGATTTGGTTTTTTTAAAAAAAAAAAAATTCATATATGAGAAACTTATTTAATTAAATAACATTATATGGGTATAGTTTACCTGATTACGTTTTATGGATATAGTTTAGTTATTATAGGTATTTTTAATTTTGTATATAAGGTTTCTTTTGTTTTTTATTTATACAATTTTATTTTAAAAAGTGATTTGTAACTGAAGCGTTAAATATGCTAATAGTAAATATAGATAATGTCATAATTTAAGGTAAATGTCCCTTTTTTAAGCTTTTTTAAGGTAAACGTTCAAATTCAAAAAAAAATCAAGAAAAAAAGAATTATACAACAATTGAAACAAAAGATAAACTTGTTTTTGCTGTTTATGAAACAGCAGTTCATCAAATTTTTTTTATTTTTTCTTTGTAATCGAATTCAGGTAAGTGTTCATTGGATGAAAATTCATGTTTAATATTGCAATAATTATACAATGTTCTATTGGATTTACAAATTTTAATTATGTGCGTTCGTTATTGTGGTGTCATAATTTATTTTATTTTGTTTGAAAAACTAATTTCAAAATATGATTATTTTAAGCAGAAATTTTGTAGTATACAATTATATACTTTTTGTTAATGTAGCATTTTTATATTATAAAGAAGATCAGTGTAAGCGAATACAGATAATCGTTGGTGATAATTGTATATAGCCATAAAGTAAGTGTTTTGCTTTTGATACAATTATATACTTTTTTTTTGATGTAGTACTTGTATATTAAAAAGAATATCACTGTAAAATCAATTCAGTAATTTGATTGTATAATATATACAAAAACAGTCAATTTAAAAGAAGTCGTGTACAGATTAATTTTTGTATATGTCTACAAACTTACCTTTTTTGTATATTAATATATGTATATGAATATAGTAGTTAAAGATGACAATATATACAACTCTCTAAATGACTTTGTATATACTCCAATAATATGTAATTTAATATATACTGACTTCAATAATTTATATATAACTACTAAAATATACAAATTACAATTTTTGTATATGTATATAAACTTAATATATACTAACTTCAGTAATTTGTATATAACTAATAAAATATACAAATTATAATCATATATCAAATTTTTTCATCTGTATAACTAAGTCCAATTACTTTTTGTATATATATACAAAAACAAAAATAATAATAAGCCTTTAATATACAATCTGCTACTACCACTATTAAGACTTAGTATATTATTCATTATACATAACTTAAAGTATGTATAAAGTAATCAAATCTACGGACACATATACAAATATATAACTAAAACATGTGTGTACTAAACATGCAATATACTATATACAATTACGTGAATACAAAATTTACTTAAACAATAATTTTTTTGTATATTGACATCTAAGTAACAAAAAAATTGTATCTAAATTTGTGTTTTAAGCCACTGCCTCATGATTATGATGTTCTTCAGATCCGTCAACTTCACATGCATTTTCCTCTGAATCAATGTTTACTGCTTTCCTCTTTCTTCCTCCTTGTACAATTTTAATGCCTCTAGCTTTAGCATTGTTAATGACTTCTTGAACTGCCGTAGGGTCATATTTTTTCTTTGATCTCAATTATTCCATTGTTTGTTCATGTTGAACTTGTTTTGATTTTACCATAGACCCTACATCAACCCCAAAATCTTGAGTTAAACCCATTGAAACTATGGTAAATTGTCAACAAAATTGACATGTAATGGAATACCTCTGGTAATCCTCATAGATGAAGATGATTCATTCATTCTGTGACTAATTTGAGATCTAATAAGAACAAACAATCGATTATTTCATCCAAAAAAATATGAAAAAACATAAGAAACACAATAAATATACAATTGTTGAATAAGAAGAAAAAAAAGGAAAACGACTAAAATTTAGGAGTTCCTACGAAAATTTAATTCAACTTCGGGAGGGAGTAATTGAATTTTGGACAATTTGAAATTCAAATCGGATAGAGGTATTAATTGTAGGAGAAAAAGGTGGAATATGAATAAGAGAGATATATTGTTTTGTGTAAAATTATATACAAAATTAAAAAAAAAAAAGGTTTTTATACTATTGGTTTATAATAGGTGATGGACCCCATTAATTATAACAAAAAAAATAAACTATAATTATAGAAAGTAAATAAATTAAATTATACCCCTATTATATAATTACTCAGGAATGTTTGCCATTCCATATAATTTTCCCTTTTTTGTTTTCCTAATGTTAATTGGAATGGAAGTTATATACTTGTATTAATAATATATTACATTAGAAAATAATTAAAAAATAATAATAAGTAATTTTAAACTATATATTTAAAGTGATGAATTTTAATAAAAAAAGTTAAAATAGAAAATTATGAATTCGGAATGAAAGTATTAACAAACTATTTTTATGAAATTATATAGCGATTAGCAGAAATGACGAGTAGTGTGATAGTTGTGGGTGTTAATTTGGATGGTGTAGACATGTGAATTATTAAGATGTTGTCTATAGGTCCTGAACAGTGAATAATTAAGATGTTGTCTATAGGTCTGAACAGTGAATAATTAAGATGTTGTCTCTAGATGTGAACACTGAATAATTGATTAAGATTGTTTGTTTTTCAACATATGAATGTGCATAATTTTTTTTTAACATAATAAATATGTAATTGAAATGAAATAACAATTAAATATTAGAAATATGTAAATACAACAATATAAAATAAATATTTGAGCAATTACAAACTAATAATTCGTGCACGTTTTGTGGTGGTGGATATGATTTGAAGTGGTGGCGGCGGTGGCGATTGAAGAATACGTGGTGGTTGATGGTACGTTGATAATAGTTGACGATGATGCTAGTTTTGATGGTGAGGTGGTTTATAGTGAAGATTAGTCGTGATAGAAGTAAGGCTTGATATTTGGTGAAGTAATAGTGGATATAATTATAACGATGATAGTGTTAGATAGTGTGATAACAATTGTCAATAATTTCAACACTGAATAATTATGATTTTTTAAAAACTTTTGAATATAATGAATTGAGAATTATTATATATTAAATTTTACCAATACAACAACAACATTTCAACCAATATCGTCAAACAAAATAAAATAATAAACAATTAAATATTATTAATATAATTGCTCGCAAAAAAAAACTTGTAGCGTCAAAAATTAACTGGAATCGAAACAAATAAAGAATGTATTTTTTATTAATTGATCTTGTGAGTGCAGTTTAGAGTCTTTAGTAGCGTACTTCTCGAATGTAGGATGACGTAGACCTCGTTGAACGTATATGATCTACGAAAATATTGGAAAGCACTTCGTTATTTCAAGTCTATATCCGGGAAGAACTTTGTTGACCACTCCTTCAAAAAGCTATTTATTTGGCGTTGTAACTTTCTCCAATCCTTGCGAAAGAGTTTTTTTAGAAGAGCACGGGTGCCTTTTGAATCTGATCATATTATATCTCTTGAAAGGCAATACGTGAAAGAATTTAAAGAAAAGCAAACACACGTACTCAACTTCAATCTGAATAATTTATATTTGGACTTTCATTAAGTACGGAGTAACAAACGAGCCCTGAGTTGATCATCATAAGTTTCTTAACATTATTTTTAATTCTTTAAAAATACCTCTTCCCATAAATTTAAATTATGAGCTCCATCTTTGCTTTGTATACACCAATCCTCATTTTCTTAATCAAAATATTCGTGTATTTTTATATAGAAATTTAAAGACTACTTTAGTCATCATAACAAAAGCAACTTATCCATTTTTCTTATTAAACAAACTAGCAATTAATTTTAAGTTTCAATATGTTTATTCAAATACAAATACATAACTATTTACTTATGAATTAGTTTCAACAATTAAAAATGCTTTTCAACGCTTAAAATTTATCAAATATTATTAGAAAAATTACACTGTACGAGCAATTTACCAAACTAATAGTCAGTGCATGTTTTTGTTTTGCATATTGTTGATGATATACGTAAAATATTTATTTTGATAAATAATATACATTTAAAAATATATTTGACTAGCGAATGTAATTAGTTTGACCGAACGACTAGATATGTAAGTTGCCCTATGTATAATTGCCTAACCCAAATAAGCTCTCAGGCAAATAATAAATTTAAGGAAAACTTACAAAATATACTACTGCATATTACGGATCATTCAAATTTGTCCGCATGATTCACTTGGACACCTCAACCTAACCTTATACCTATTGAACACTTTTATCAACTCAAATTTGAACATCTTTGTGACGTCCATGTAGTGATATAAAAATATATGCAACACACTCACGATGACGTGATAAGTTGATAAATTAATAATGCATATGCGATATTTTTGAGTTAAAATAATAATTAAAAAATTATAAAGAAAAGAAAGAGAGAAAAGGGCATGTTCGCCCACCGTTGACCCTGCAACCTTATATACTCAAACTACTTTCATCCACCCACTGTCATTGTCAATCGTCAATTCGTCGTTACTCTTAATTCAGCCAAATTAAATACAAATATGCGTTTTGAATAAAAATGAAATAGCAAACTAATGATCGAAGAAAATTCAACCATTAATAGTGAAATTGAACTATTTGTGAAGAGATTTCCTAACTTTAACTAATAAGTTATGAAATTAATTGTTTGAAATCAAACCCTTCTTCAATTTCTTCATTTTTATTCTTTTTCTCTTCAATGATTAATGATAAAATTAGTTTCCTCAAAAAAAAAAAAATACTCATTTTAAAAAAAGGGATTTTAAAATTATTTGATTTGTAACTAAACTCGTCTCCATTTTCTTTCTTTTTATCTTATTTTTGTTTGGATACCAAAGAAAATTTAATTTAAAAAATATTTTTTAATTTTTGAAAAGTATAGAGACATTTTTCAAATGAATATGATAGCGGTGAGGAATACGGTGAAGTGGCTGGAGATAAGAGAAAAATAGAGGGTGGATGTTGATAGTGATGACGACACTGGACGCGGAGAAAACGTTGGTGGCGACGATGTGATGGCGTTGGAAGAAGGTATGATCGTATAAGAAAGAAGAAGAAAGATAAAAAAAATAGCTAAAACGTTAGTTCACATGCTGAATATTTGTGTAATGCACTTTTCATGACACGTCAAAAAAGATGTTCAGTAGGTACTTATTTTGTATAACTTAAGTGTTCAATAGGTACAATTTCTAGTTAAAGTATACAAGTAAATCATATGGACAATTTTGAGTAGTTGTTGATGTCTTAAGCCTATGTTATTATACACAACTATTATCTAAAAGAAATGAATAACATATCAAAGATTTCATGAGAAATCTTTTCTCTCTTAGACTCTTACTTGCATCTCTCCCTCTTCTCTTTCCATGTCTTGCTTACCTCTCTCCTCCATTACTCTCATCTCACACTTTTTCTCTATTCCCTCTCTATATCTTGCCTAATATAAATTGGGGACATTTTATATGTAAATAAAAGAAAGTCGATGAAGACCTTTCTTCTTTCTTTTCTCTTCTTTGATTCATATCCGAACTCTCAATATCCCTGAAAAAGAAGATATACAATATTGTATCAATTGTATTATAAAAGAGTATACAATACATCATCAAATGTATAAACTTAGTACAATTATATTTATTGGTATACTTGATACAAAGTGATTGTAATATATATATATATATATATATATATATAATATATATATAATATATATATATATATTATATATATATATATATATATATAATATATATATATATATATATATATATATATTGTATTTGTATTTTCAATACAACTTCATACAATTGTATTTGTTGGTACCAATCAATTATACTTGGTGGTACAACTTCCTCCCAAATCTCGCGTCTCTCCTCTACCTTTTCCAATTTCGCTCGCCTCTCTCCTCCCTTATTCATTTTGCTCACATCTGTCTTCCTTCTAACATATAACTATGAAACTTAGTTAATCAAATTATAACTATAAATTCTAATTAAGTTGAAACTATAGTCATTTTTGAAAATTATTCTAAAATTATATCAGGATAAAATTAGTTCGACTCTTATTGGGCTAGATAGCATAGTAATGGGCAATAAAATGAACAAGATCACTGTTCGGTCCAGTTACCTAAGTCCACTGGGCCTAAAGATCCACACTGTGTGCAGATCCATCTTGAAATTCGGGAATTTGGTAGTAGATCACGAATACGGGTCGGGTCAAAACATCAGAATCGCAGAAAATTTCTTTATTTTTTTCTTTTTCTTTTATAAAAAGAAAGAGATGCCTTTGTCTTCCCCTCTGTTATCATAAATCGAAACCCTCGTTCTTCTCACTTCTGCCATAACCTAATCCACAAGAAGAAGAAGAAGAAGAATCAGCAGCAGCAACGAAGAGTTCACTGTAGAAGATCCTTTTTCAGGTACATTTCTCTATGTATGCTGCATTAATTTTTTTATATACGAAAAATTGGATCAGTAGCATTCTTCATTTTCTATATGTATCAAATTTTCTGTTAAATGAATCTCGTAATTTGATTTTGCATGTTCATCTCACGAATGTTTGTGAAAGATTTAATCTTTTTTTTTTGATTTGGTGGTGTTTTGATGTTGTTGCGAGTATATGGAGAATTGAATCGTGAATTAATGATGTTAAAGGTGTTTGTAGGAGAGTAAGATCGTTGCATGAGTGACACATGCAATTGTGTGAAGGGAATCTGAGAATTGATAGGGAACGATGTGTGGTGATTGTGGCTGACAGTCTTATTAAAATTGAGAACTGACGTTGAAGAAGAGTAGGGCATTACAGGGGAAGTATGGCTCAGCAGCAATCGTCGCGGCTTAATCGCCTACTTACTTTATTGGACAGTATCCTTTGTTTTTTGTTACCATGCTTCACAATATATACTGGCTTTGACCTCTTAGCAGGGAAAATGAGCTAATTAGGCTTTTCGTTTGCTGGCATTTATTTTTAGCCTGTGTGCATATTTTGTGCCTCCAATGCTGTAAAAATTTGCTAAGAAAAATTTTACTAGCCCAGTACAACCTATTCTTTCTGCTTGTAGTTTTGTGTTCTTGCTTTCAGTCATGTTGGTGAGTTGATGCTAACGTTAACTAAAACTAAGCTGGTTCAACTCAAGCAACAAGATTGACAGCAGCTAGGCAGATTGGTGAAATAGCCAAATCACATCCTCAGGACCTAAACTCTTTGTTGAGTAAGGTATGTCTTTCTGTGCAGTTCTTCTCTAGTTATATCAAAGTTCACATTTTTTTCCTATGTGTTTGCGGCTATACACTGGTTATGTGTGTTGGAGTGGGAAGTGGTAACATTTATCTATTTGAAGATAGAAGTTTCGAAAAAGAAAATCCTTATTTTTCCTGAGTTATGTGCATTAAATCTATGAAAGTTGTACCTTTGAAATTTTTTCTGCAAGTGTGGGAACTAAATTCAGCAAATTTGTTTTTTAAGGAAGTAATTCTACAGAACATCTCATAGTGATAGGAGTGGTTAATTAAATGAGTACTTTGCTGGTCAAATTGCAGCCTGCTTTTCCAAATATTACGACTTTGATGGACAGATGAGCATAAAACCCACTTAAAAGGCTTAAAAGTGCTTCTGTATTAGTTGATGTTGTATATCCACTAGGCGATGTAAGAGAGAAGATTTGTGTGGTTCGGAATATGATGTTAGTCATCATCCATTATTGCAGATGGATGTTTTAGCCTTTTGGGTCACTTGTTTTTTGTAGCAGATCTTGGATATTGAACTGTTTATACATGAAACTTGACACAATAGAAAGCTGAACCTACTAAAGAAAGCAGTAAATGTTGTTGTAGAATAAGAAAGGAGATCTTTAGATCCAAAATGTGGAATCCAGCGGTACGAATTGTGGGACGATAACCATCTGATTGCTTAATTTATACAATTTGCTGAAGTGAAAACTTTAAAAAAGCACTTGGTCGTTAAGGGTTGTAGGATATCCAGAGGATAGGTGACAATTCATACCACTAAAGCATAGATGAATTAAGTTGAGCTCTGTACTGCAGCAAGTGAGTAGTATTTAAAGAGCTCTCCTACACCTGTTGGGGAAATTATTTCAAAATACAAAATATTTTTGCTTCCTACCCAAACAATTCTAACCTTAAAATATATTAGAGAACATTAAGAAAGTACCTAGTTAATAATTTCTGCATAATTAATGTTGACAATTTTTTTTTTGTAAATTTGTATACAACGTTGGTAACTTAAAATTATAGCAAATTAAACTTGACCCGAGAGCAATACTCAATGAAGATAAAAACAAGACAAACCCTAAAACCATTAATAGATGCTTTAATGGCCGGTCATGTAATAGAAATGATATTTCTCTTCTTTTTTCCTCTTGCCTCCTTTATCAAATGTTATTCTGCTTGAGCTTACTGCTCAGTTCTTTCAAAAGGATGAAAACACAGTAGGAACTATGGATAGCTGGATAAAATTTGGAAATATCTAAGAAATTATTTTCCAAGAAAGCAGTGGAGGGTTTGTGAGATGGTTATTGCTTAACAATGGGTTGTTGGGTTGCTCATTCTTCAGTAGAACAACTGTTAAAAAAAAACAATTACAATAATAGAATAGGAGGAAGAAGACTGAGAGAGAAGAGTGTAGGGAAGCCGGAGAAGTGTAGAAAAAATGAAAAAATAGAATATTAATAGGAGAGGGAGGGAAATGAAGATCGCCAGAGAGAGGAGGAATAACCGTATTGGCAAATGATCCACGAAACAATCAACTCACAACTTTTTAATTCCTTTATTAAACCACCTTTTTAATTCCTTTATGAAACCAAAGAAAAAAGACTTGGAGACAAAACATGGTATCTTGGGGCCAAAAATGGCTTTTACTCGTTTAACTAGAGCCAATCATCAATTAGGGGTTTTGATACGAATTGTTTTTTGTGTATCTTCTTTGTTGTCAAGTGTGTTGTGCCCTAATTTTGGCCTGTACATTCCGAGCTACTTCCTTTGCAGAACTTTTCATTTATCTGGATGGGTGAACTGTTGTTTATTGATACAGAAGATTGGATATATTCTTTCTCTTGTCTTCTTAGATTATTCTATTTGCTAAGGAAAAAATTGCTCTTGATATTGGATGGAAGATTCTTCTTGAATAAAATTGAGTGGCCACCGTTTCCTTCTGAATGTAGGTTTCACAATATCTTAGGAGTAAAAAGTGGGACACTAGAGTTGCTGCTGCTCATGCTATTGGATCAATTGCTGAGAATGTTAAACATACGACTCTGGCTGAACACTGTTCATCTGTAGAGGTGAAAATGTCTGAAGAAGGAATCTCAGGCAATGTTGAAGAATTGGTAGCTTGGCCTAATTGTTATCCTAAAATAGGAGGGACCTCTTTCAGAAGGTTGCACATTCTGTATTCATCTTTCTTGATACGATATCATATACTGTGTGGTTCTTCCTTTTGAATCTATTTGCTGCTTAGATGTAATAGTCAATTGCTCTTTTTAAGTAGTTCACTGGTATTGATTGTTACCACACTTGATCATAGCCTATAGGCTGAGAAGGTATAGTATTATTGCATTGTTAGGTCACTGAGTTTTGTATATTATTCCTGCAGTTTTGACTTGAACAAAGTACTTGAGTTTGGGGCTCTATTGGCATCCGCAGGACAGGTACTTTAGTTTTCCTTTTGACCTTTTAAACCCTCTGATGCTTCCTTAGTGTGAATGCATTAGGAAAAGCTGTTTGATAAGTGTTGCTTTATACTTATTTGAGATTCTTCTTGGATTGAATGACTGCTAATTCTTGGAGTTCGTGATGCAACATTCTTAGTGCATTGCGAGGTAGAAAGTCATTTTTTAATGATCCAACATAATATTTGCATTTCGCTGAAGACAGATGCACAAATAGACAGTGAACGTTCTGAATTCCAGCATGTGTGCCCTGTTCTCTTTAATTAATGCTTTATATTGTTTTTATTCAGGAGTATGATATTCCTACGGACAATAGCAAGAATTCAAGGGAGCGGTTGGCCCGCCAGAAACAAAACCTGCGACGTCGATTGGGTGAGTTCACTTCAATTACTGTCTAGCTGGCCTATTTTGTTGATAGCTAATGATTTTAATGCCACTAAAACTACTTTATAACTAATCAGAAAGATTTCTGGTTGAGGTTCTGCTTGTGTGTTAGTGGTATTGTAACTACTAAAATTGGTTGGCTGTATAAACGAGCCAGAAAACTTTTCAGGGTGGTGGGTAGGGTAGTGTTGTCAAATGGTACAAAGTGTTGTTTCTAGAAAAGCTTTAATTAGATCTGCCGTTTAGAAAATCTTACTTGGTTTGTGTGAAATTAGGTCTTAGGCCTAACTCACTCCT
Source organism: Solanum peruvianum (assembly GCA_027705065.1). NCBI lineage: Eukaryota > Viridiplantae > Streptophyta > Magnoliopsida > Solanales > Solanaceae > Solanum > Solanum peruvianum. The sequence continues at coordinate 56,050,638 of JAKWJD010001762.1, read as the reverse complement.
TTGAAGCTAGCTCAAAGGGAGGAGGATTGCCCAAGCCTTATAAGGAGTCCACCATCTCATTAACCACCGATGTGGGACTTTTGTCATTCTTTAACGCCCCACGTCAAGTGAGTAGTATTTAAGAGAGGAGATTGAAGATGTGTTGCAAAAGATAGGTAGGGAGGAGGAAGCTTGAAACCTAGATGGATGAAAGGCATCTGGGACTTTTTTCTAGTGGCAGGAGAGCAACATATGGTGTGCAGGTTAAATGCTCACTTGTCATGGGTTCGAACCCTGCTGCAGACAAAAGCCTGGTATTTAATTGGAGAAAGTTAGATGTCCATTATCTACCGAGTTTAAACCGTGCATCATTGGCCCTCGGGATTTTTTCAGTTATCAAAGAACAAGAAAAAGAAAGCAGATGAACGAAGAGGTGGCCTGGCACCATTAAAAAGTGCGAGAATTACAATGCACGTAAAATAATTCTAATGAGGATTGTTTATATAGTTTCCTATGCTATGTTGTAGATTACATGTGTGCCATGTGTTCTCCCACCTTCTTTCTTATGTAAGGGGCTCATTGTTTGCATAGTGTTAATAAGATAAGAGTTCTAGTCTTACTCGGTTCGAGTCAGTGGGTGCAACAGTAGATTTTAGAAGTATCCTGTTGACAAATAAATATAAAGGAGTACTCAATTTTGTGGAGAATTGGGCTCTCTTGTAGAAAATTAGAGATAATTTTTGGATAACCTAAAATGAGTGTTGGGCAGTTAATAAACTTGAGCATGTTCTTAGACACTATCAAGGCTATCTGATTGTCATTGTGCAAGATGTCAGCTATGCAAGAAAGTAACCTTTTCCATTGTTTGCCTCCTTCGTGTTTTAGAAACTTTTTCTTCCAAACTCTCTCGGATATATTAACCTAATGCTGGTTTCTGCCAGTGTTATCAAAAGTGAAAACCGCAAAAAGGCTCTATGGTCCGTGGGGGCTTTAAGCGCAAAACACAAATAAAGCGTGGGCTTTGATGAAAAAGGCGCAAAGGGAGAAAAAAATAGAAATATATATGTTCAGTCCAAGGCTCATAATTATAAACATGAATGACAAATATATAACCAAAGAAATTGGAAAAAATTATGATAAGTGAAATATCAATTGTTTAGCGTCACTTCTTCCAAAAGACTCATTGGCAAGGAAAAGTTTGCCTTAGAACCTTGATGACGACACTAAAGCGCACATGAATAAAGGCGAAGCGCTCAACACGTTTTGAGCCTCGCTTCAGGGCTTAAGCGCACCTTTGATAACACTAGTTTCTGCACCTAGTGTTGTATTATGTTCTTTTCTTTGGGTTGGGGATTGGAAGGAGTAAATCAGAAATTTCTTAGGTAGGCATTCCCTGCCGGTATCGTTGAATTTTCACGGCACTTGCAGAAGAAACAAATGGAGTATTTGCTGTCATTTATTTGATTCAACCAATTCAATAACAATTTCTAGAACTTATTGCAGTTCTCTATATTTGTATCTGTGATTACCATGTAAATTACGTAAAAACCACTAAAAAGTGTTTATTATTGGGTGGTCCATGAAAGTTATGATCTGTAGAAAGCAAAACTTGAAGATATGTCGTGTGATTAGATGCGAGGCAGCTATGGGAGGAAGAAACTGTGCTAGGTATGTGAGGTTATTACGACGTACTTCATAGATTGAATCTCAGTTACTCACCGTCCACCTGTATGTGGGAGTAAGAAGCAAAACTCTCTGAGTTTATTTACTAGTTTCCCTACTTTAAGTGACATAACCACCCTACCCTGGATGATGATAGTTATTGGATCATTTAGGTCAAATTGTTCACACTGAGCTTAACTCTTGTTTCTATATATCAGTAGATGAGCTGATATAGCAGTGTGTACTGTGTAGTAGCCTCGACATTTACTGGTTCAGTTCTTGGTACTGCTGGGCTGTGGGATCTGCTCTGTCTAAGTGCATGTCAGCATATTTAACTGTAGATGCTGTAAGTTAGAAGAATGCTCCACTGTTCTACTAAGTCCAAATAATTAGAAGTTGCAAGTGGAAATAAGTTTTTTTAGGGAACATGTTTGCTATTTCTATTTCAACTTTCTCTCGTTTTTGTTCATTATTCTTGATTGAGTTAATTGTAATCAGTTTTTAGGTGTGTTAACTATTTTTTCCTCATATGAAAAATCTTGACGTTGGTTCTCTCGTCTTTGCTAGTTGATGTAGCGGTGTGCTTCCTTATTCTCTCTCATGTGGCTAAACAAATAAATTATTTGTAAACTAACAGGTAGTCATTCTCGTAATCAGGATTAGATGTGTGTGAACAGTTCATGGATGTCAATGAAATGATAAGGGACGAGGACCTGATCATGCAGAGAGCTAATTCTCCAGGAAATGGTGTTGCTGCTCAATATTATTCATCTAGACCCGTTGGAAATATCCGGCATTATGTTGCAAATATGGTACCAAGTGTCAGATCTCGGAGGCCAAGTGCACGAGAACTAAATCTTTTGAAGCGGAAAGCAAAAATAAGCTCAAAGGACCAAACAAAAGGATGGAATAAGGATGGAGATACAGAAGCTCCACAAGCACAAGATATAATATCTCCTAGGGGCATGTGTCCTGACATGTCGAGCTCTAATAAGGTTACTGGATTTTCTAACTGTGCTGTACACACAAATAATTCACACACATTGATATGCATATGTGTTTTCACCCATGTGCTGAAAGTTGCTCTCTTCTAGTATCACCATGTTTCTGGGTTCTGCTGTGATCTTTTTTCTTTGTTTTCTTTGTCTTTTGAGATTTAAAATTCATATTTACTTGCTCACCTGTCATATCAAAGATGGTAAAGGACTATGCATGTAATGGAGTGAAAAATTTCTCTACATTCAATGATCCTTTTCTTTGTTCATTAACTTTTAGAGTTCACAGGATATTGGATATCCTAATTTTATGGTAGATAATTGTATAATTTTTATGGATGCATTTTAGTTTTTTTTTTTGGTTATTTTGTTTGTGGATAGATGTTACTTAGTAAAGTCTTGAACGGTGAATCTTGTATGGGCATTGTACAATGGGTATTTGTTTTCGGGTTATGTAAGTTTGTTAGTTTGGAACTCTTAAATCCCTGGGCCTTCTTTGTGCAATTGCTATTAAACCTAGGTCCACTTATTAATCGGGGATAAATCAAGGTCTCGAGGTCTCTATCCAGGATTATACCTAAATCTTGTCTTGGCACGATAACTATATCTAATTTGAGTTAGCCATCTATTAGTTATCCGTAGTTGCTTTCCCTTGGTTCTAGTAAGTTTATCTGATTGGTGCCGTGTTTCTTTTACATTTTGATGTTCATTGTTACTGAATTCGTATGGAAGTGCAACTTGCAATCTCTGTGAGCGGTTTCTACCAGACCAAGTTTAGGATTGCGGGCTGTTCTTAGATAATTGTCTGTGTGTTTTTGGCAGAGCTCAGGTGTCACCTTTGTAGATACCTAGGCTGCTCTTTTCTTTATCCTGATGTCTTACTCAGGCTTTGTAATGCTGTTGTAAAAGGAACACAGTTCTTAATATCTGGATGTCTGTTTTAGGCTCTGTAATTCCTGCCGTAAACCCAAGTGACAAACTGGCCATAAACTTGTTTAGAATTGGACTGGCATCATATCTAGAGGATGTTGTTGATGTGTAGATTTATATTTACTTTGCGTGCAGGAATCATAACTTGTAATTACAAATCTACGAGAAATTATAAATCTATTAGTTACAGTTGAGAACTTGAGATCATGTATGCAAAATACGACACAACTGGTAATTTTGAACAATTTCTTATTCTGGGAAATTTTAAGGAGAGTTTTGAAACTGTAGAAGTAGGTTACTTTGAACTGTTTCTATAGAATTGAAGATATGGCCAGTTACATTAAACTTTACAACTGCCCTATATATATGATATTAGAGCTTGCGGGTGAATTAGTTGGTTGTTGGTTAATTTACTGTTAAGATCCTGTATGCAAGATCTTGCACCCGTTGTCTAAAATTCTAATTGGCCCTTGAAGATCAATCCGAATCATCCTTTTGATCTGATAAGATATTTTCTTCAATCAATTAATCAACTATGCTGCAATTTCAAACTTCTTATTCTTTTCTAAAACTTTTATTCATGGAAATGGTAATCATCTCCACTTGATTTCCGGTTCAGTATTCTCAATAACTTTGCATATGTCATTTCACGCAGTTCTGCATTCAAAAAGCATGTCCTCAAGTAGTTATTAATTTTTCGCTATATGATCAACCTCAAATATAAGTCTTGAAATATATTTTCTGCAGCTACTTGGTGAAAACATCTCTGATGAAGATGGTCTAGAGTATGATGGAGAAAAGATTTGGCCATTTCAGAGTTTTGTTGAGCAACTCATCCTTGATATGTTTGATCCTCGTAAGAAACTTCCATTATTCTGTTGTGCTTAATTCATTTCATGGTTTTCTTCTGAGATATCTGTTTCTGATTTCTTCAGTATGGGAGGTTCGTCATGGCAGTGTCATGGCTATGAGAGAGATCTTAACTCATCAAGGGGCTAATGCTGGAGTTATCATTCCAGACTTGTCATGTGATAGTGCATTAAATATTAAAATAAAAGAGAGGGTAAACGAGAATACTATCAAAAGGGAGAGACCAATTGATCTTAATATGCAAGTTCCACCTGATGAGTTAGAGTCAGTTTCCAAGAAACTGAAGGTTGAACCTGAAGATGCAGCTTTCTTGCCGATGGATACCATGGTCTGTACTAGCACGGATGGTGATCCTGGTGGTGTTAGTGTAAAAGTGGAAGATGTTGGATTGAGTTTGGCTGTTGAACAGACAAATGGTGAAGTTAGCAGTGGTTCTTTTAATTTGGAGACTCAATCTCATCTTAGTGGTGGAATCCTGGGTAATGATATGTCAGATGAGAAACGAGTTGGCGTGGATAAGACTCCAATCGAAAAGATGGGCGTTCTAGAAAACCTTCCCGAGAATTGTGAGCTGATGAACTTGGTTAGATTGGCTAGGCATTCTTGGCTCAAGAATTGTGAATTTCTTCAGGATTGTGCTATTCGTTTCTTATGTGTCTTATCATTGGAACGGTATGGTTTCTCCTCCCTTGGTTTGATATCTTTGAGTATAGCTTTGTTCTCAATTCCCCCATCCAAAAAAATTTAAAATAAAAAGAAAGATGAATACTCCCTCTGTAACAATTTAATTTTAAAATGCCCATTTATCCTTAATGAAATGATTTATAGCCACACAAACTACTTATTTTACACTATAAGTTTCAAAAGTCTTCCTTTCTTTCTTAAACTCCGTGACGAGTCAAACTAACTCATATAAAATGGGACGGAGGGAGTCATCCAATAGAAAAAGAATGAGGAAGACAGCATTTTATTAATCTATAGGATATTGAGAAATGATTTGGAATAACAAATAGGAACTAAGCTGCATAAAGATTGCACCATTGTACTCTTTCTGGCTCAAATTTTTGAGGCTTATAGCAGTGTGCTTTCCATTTTCAAATATATGCACTCTTTTTTATCTTCTTTTTCTGCCTTTCCCTAGATATTTCTTTAGCTGTGTCTCAGTTTTGTTTTATTACTGGTTGCCCCTGCTTGATTCCGTAATTCCTGACGTGAAGGGTTATTTATTTTTTGGGTTACTAACCACCCATTTTGCTCTTTTCGCCGTTGACAGTTTTGGAATTGAACTTAGTTGTATTACTGCTGGCCTTTAATCCGTTGATTCCATAATTCTCGAGATGAATGGTTATTTTTTGTAGGTTACTGATATATCCCACCCTATCCCCCAATTTTTTGTTATTTCTGTCATCGACAGTTTTGGAGACTATGTATCGGATCAAGTTGTGGCTCCTGTTCGTGAGACTTGTGCACAAGCTTTGGGTGCTGTGCTTAAGTACATGCATCCTACTCTTGTTCATGAGACACTGAATATCTTGCTACAGATGCAGGTAAATATGAGGCAAGCTCAGCCTTTTGTGGTTCAGTAAGCATGGCTTTTAAGATTTTTAACTTCCATTGCAAGTTTATACTCTCCTTTCCCTCTAGTTAGTAATCTCCAATCGAGATGGATTAGTATGGTTGTTATACTTCATACAATTCACTTTCATTTGAACCAATTAATGAGCATTGTTAAGCCTTATCTTGTATTACTCCCTTTTCTCCATTTATCCAATTCACAGTGTCTTAGAATGCTAAAAGTGTTGAACTCAGGTAAAAGAATAGCTTAACACATCTCTTATTGTACTAACTTCTAACAAAAATCTTAAGGCCTTGTCAGATAGTGTAACTGAAGCAATATGATATGCAAAACTTAATGTCATGGTCTCTACTAACAAATAATATAAAGACAGAATTGCGTGAAGAGAGGACTAAAATAAAACTATTGGTCTTTCTTTTGCACAATGACGACTTCTCTCTTTTCTATTCATCAACCAAAAACTTGTGTACAACATGTGGCCAATGGTCTATCTAGTATTAGACAACACACAATTTTATCTTCGTTAATATCTAAGTTTGCTTTAGACCTTACTGTTTGAGGTTAATTTGTACATACCTCCCTTGAGGTTTGTCTAATTACAGGTGTTGTGGAGTCATAGATCAACGTCATAGAGAAGTATTTTGGGTCTTTGTTGCCATTTTCCACCCACACAAGTATTTTTTTTTGATGTACTTGTCAGAAAGAAATCTGGCTTGCTTGAGGGTGTGCTAAAAGATCTCGGTTAATATAAGTCTCTCCTGTATTAACCAGTTTAAGACTTAAAAGTTAAATTTCGTCCGTGTTTTAGTTCAACAATGGTATTCAACTCGGGACAGACAATATGTCCCTTCCAGAATAGGCTTTGACATCTGTTTTAATTAGCTGTTCTGGGATTTTCAGCGTAGACCGGAATGGGAGATTCGCCATGGGAGTCTTTTGGGGATCAAATACCTAGTTGCCGTGCGGCAGGTAAATCTATTTTCATTGGATGGTTTGTTTACTACTTTTTTCCGCTTGCTTCTTGCCTTAAATAATTTAATATGATTGTTACAACTTATATGCCATTTGATTTTGAACTGTGTGTAGACTGTAGTGAAGTTGTTCATGCTCGAGTTTTTGAGTTATTGGATTTTTTTTATTAAGCTATCACCTAGGAAAGGTTGCTTACAAACAGAAAAATAAGATTACTGGGAAAATCTTGTGTTTGAGTGTGTAGAGGAACACAAGCTTGAAGTTGGGTAGTTGGTCGTATTTTGTAGCTGCAATTAAGCTTATCTCGGCCGATGAAATACCTATGATGAATATAATTTTTTTCCTGTTCTTCTTATGATCTTTATTAACAGGAATAATAGCTGTCTAAGGATGTATGATGCTGTTTTCTATGTCCTTTTAAGACAATCAGAAAATAGTTAAATTAATCTCCAGCACAGAACTTTTGCTTTCTATTAATTGGATCTAAAAATGCGTGATATAGTTTTGTCTGGTATTTTCTCTAGATTGATAATAATATGCATTTTTAGAATGTTGTAATGTGATCTTTTATCTCCTTTGTTTTCCTTTGAGGGGGTGGATATGTAAATTACAATCAGGGGTTCAAGTAGTGTTCATTGATAATGGGTTTAGTCCTGCAGAGTTGGCGGTGTGGTCTCGTATGTTACACATAGAAGTTTCCAGTTCAACTCCTTTTGCTTGCACAATAGTATTCATGTTGCATGTTACATTCTACAAACTACACTTTTTTTATTGTTGTACTTTGACTCTCCAATGACAACAGGAAATGCTTCCTGAGTTGCTTGGCTGTGTTCTCCCGGCATGTAAAGCTGGGCTTGAAGATCCTGATGATGACGTGAGAGCTGTTGCAGCAGATGCTTTATTACCCACTGCAGGGTCTGTTGTTGCATTAAATGGTCAGCTGTTGCATTCTATAATCATGTTGCTTTGGGATATTTTGCTTGACTTGGATGATCTTAGTCCATCTACAAGCAGGTAAGTCTTTACTTCTCACAACAAGGTTCCTTCAACTCAGAGTTACAAACTTTTTCACCTTGTTGAATTTCTTTCCTCACATGCGTTTATTCTCTGCTAGTGTTTAGCCAATATCTCATATCAGTTGTTCACGTTATTGTTTGGTCAAAATATTATTGCTACTATGCAAAAAGGAGGTAAGGAATGTGAGATGTTTGAGGATGGATTTTATTCCATACTGTAAGTTAAATGGAATTGTATTGTATCCTTGTATTTTGGTCTAAAGAGGAATGTAGAGGAAGTAGCACATATTGTTGATCTTCTAGGCTCTTTGTAATTACTTTTGCTCCTTTGCGTCTCTTTGGAGGTCCCCTGCATGTCCTTAATACTGAGGAATACAACATTACTAGTTTCAAAAACAAAAACGTTTGATAGATATCTGAAGTTGACACGATTTTTAACTTTAACCCCTCAAGTAGGTCATGTACCTAAATATTTATAATATGGCCCAAGTGAACCAGTAGACACTTTTTGCTGGCTTGGCTGATAGTGTGAGCTTCACTTGAAGTATCATGCGTGAAGCTTATAAACTTGATTCTTTCTCTTTCTCCTTTATTTCACCCTGGTGCCTCCGTATCTCCACCTTTTTCTCGCTTGGAAACCACCATTTTTGACTGATTATTCCAACCTTGTGACAATTAAAAGTAAATAGATGTCTTGAAAAAGAAATGAAATTACAGAACATGATTAACCAAGAGTACTGGAGGAACATGGTTTCGATTTGCCGGATTCTTTCCTGAGGTTCGCTGGAAAACTTACTCTGCCACTTTGTTAGTTCCTTTTCTACTTGGTCTATGTTGACTGAGTACTCCCCTCAAGAAAGTATTTATCAAGGGTTTCCTTTACTAAATTAACCATCTTAATTATATTTGGAAATCTAAGTTTGACTAGTATTTCATTTAGTTAGTCAGTGATAAATATTGGAAAAAAATAATAAATTTATCGTGATTTGCTGAAATGGACAAGTGAAAAGGAAAATCTATTTTTAGATAAGGGACAAGTAAATATAAATGAAGGGAGTACAAAATCAATTTCTATAACTGCCTATTCCTATATAGACCCAAGTTGCTAAAGAGATGAACAATCTAGGTGTATTTCTCGTTGATAATTGTGCTATGAAGTTTTGCATAGTTAAATAGGATTTAGAATGTGAAATCATTCTTTTTCTAAACTTTGAAGCACTTTATAGCGGTTACAATATCTCATTTTGGTGTGTCAATATATATCTCTTAACAATCTTTTACCACTAACTGCTTTTGGCTGCTAGAATCTCAGTATATATCTGGTTTTTGGGGTCTTGGATATCATTTATGGATTATTGGGCTGAAAGCATCAGACATATACCCCATTAGAGGAGTTGTGCATGTATTGGCATATACTACTCACACACACACATACACACTATGATGGTGATTAATGATGAGCTGCCTTGTGCGGCAGGATCTTTAGACATTGACATTTCTCTGTCTTTCCCACTATCTCATTTGTGCACAAATTTGAATTTCCAGATGGTGCCCAAAAGTTTATCTTAATCTTCTCTGTGCCTTTGGTACTGCAGTGTGATGAATCTGTTGGCAGAGATCTACTCCCAAGAGCAAATGATTCCCAAAACTTTTGGGGAGAAAAAGAAATTTGATCTCAATGAAATTGATCGCCAAGATGACCTTGGGGAAGGGACATGGTCTTCAGAAAATCCTTACATGTTATCAACATTGGCGCCAAGATTATGGCCTTTCATGAGACATAGTATCACTTCAGTCCGTTATTCAGCTATCCGGACTCTTGTAATCTTCCTTATTTGATCCTTTTTTAATTTGCTATTAACATATTGGACTGTTATTAGTTGTATATATCACTGTAGCAAGGTCTTATCTGTCTGTGTTTTGGTGGATTTATCTTTGCATGAATTGGTTTTATACAGTGCAAGTTCGCTCAAGTATAGAAGATAAAAAGCTGAATCTTGAGTTTTCTTTTACAGGAGCGATTGCTTGAAGCCGAATATAAGAGGAGCATTGCTGAGTCATCCAGCTCTTTCTGGCCTTCATTTATTTTGGGTGATACTCTCAGGATTGTTTTTCAGAATTTGCTGCTTGAATCAAATGAGGAGATCGTGCAGTGCTCAGGCAGGGTTTGGAGGATCCTTCTCCAGGTTTGTTATTTATACATATTTGTCCCAACTAAACCTCAAATCAGCATTTCACTCTTTGCAGTGCTATATTTTATTGCATCAATACAAATATTCTGTAAATGGCTATGATATTATCGTCTTAATCAAAATCTGATATTTGTATCGTTGTAAATTTTCTTATAATGACATGATAATAATAGCATTCTCTTAGATGACATATCTGGAGGTGATCAGGATAGAGAAGGATACTATTCTATGTTAGTAGAAGAGACTTTTCTAAGATAACATATCTGGAGGTCATTCAATCTAATTTCTTATGAAAATGAACTCCTGTCTCTCAGAAGTTTTTTTTTTTTTTTTTTTGAAATATGTAAGTTTGTATTCTTCAGCATTAAGGATATGCGGGCCACCACCAAAAAGTTAAACTTAAACTACATACTCCCTATTAGATCTAGAATCTGATCAGTATCTTCTATACATAATTGTTTACACCAAAAGAGTAAAGATACAATACAATTCCATTTGACTTTATGAATGGGATTGGACCTATCTTCGAAACACCTGGCATTTCTCTCCCTCCATACTGACCACCATATACATGAGGGAATCAATCTCCACCATCTCTTTTGGCTCTTACTTCCCCTTCTTCTGATCCAGCTGCTAAGAAGGTCTAACGTATGCTCAGGCATGGCCCAGCTACAGCCAGTAATGTTGAGAAACAAATTCCACATCTGAGCAGTGTACTTGCAGTGCAAAAAAAGATGCTTGTTGGTCTCCTCAGTCACCATACACAGAAAACACCTAGAAACCAATTGTCTCTTCTTCTTCTGTAGCACTTCTTGGGTTAGGCAGGCCCTTTTGATAACCAACCAAGTGAAGCACTTAACTTTGGTAGGAATGCTGCTTTTCTAGAAATAATTCCACTTGCATTGACAATTTGTTTCCCGTTGCCATTGTGTTTCCAAAGAGGTATATCAACCTCTGTAGTGCTAATAGAAACTTGCCCTATTTTTCCCAGTAACAGGGCTACCCTCTCTATCTCCCAATCATTTAAACGCCTCCTAAAAGATATATCCCACCCCTGTGTGGACCAGCACTCTTGGATTGTCACCTCTGGGTTTACACAAATGAGAAATAGTTTAGGGAAAGCCTCCTTTAAAGGAGTTTGATCCAACCACCGATCTCTCCAAAATTTTGTCTTTGCTCCGTTGCCAACCTTGAGGCAAATATTGTCTTCCATTAATTGCCATAAATTTCTGATTGTTCTCCATACTCCCACTCCATAGGTATCAGTTACTATTTCCATGCACCATGGGCTGGCTTCACCATACTTAAGACACAATGACTTCCTTCCACAAAGCCTTATCCTCATTGATGTATCTTCATAACCATTTCAATAGAAGACTCTCATTTTGCAGCCTAAGATTTCTGATTCCCAGACATCCATCTTTTTTACGAAGCAACACTGTTTCCCATTTCACCAAACAGTAGCCTTTCCCCTCTTTATTACCTTGCCACAGAAACTACTTCCTCATCTTATCCAGTTTTTTTACCACTTCTGCTGGGATTGGAAAAAGTGACATCACATAAGTAGGTAGTGAATCAAGGACAGAGCTTAATCTACCCCCCATTGATGGGTACTGGGCCTTCCACATAGCTAACATCCTCTCAGTTTTCTCTAGAATCCCATTGCATACCTCTAGAGCTTTGTGTTTATAGCCTAGGGGCATACCAAGATAAGTGGTTGGTAGTTTTTCTATTCTGCATCCTAGTATGTTGGCCAAGCTCTGAACTTGAGGAACCTCCAAAACTTGAAAAAGCCTGCTCTTTCCACAATTGACTCTCAATCCTGAAGCACTCTCCAAGAGTATCAAAATTAGTCTGATAAACCTAATTTGATCCACTGTTGGCTCACAAAATATGATGGTGTCATCTGCATAAAATACATGACATATCTCCTCACCCTCTCCCATTCTGTTGTTCATCCGGAAACCTGTGATCCAACTCTTTTGGATTGCAATCCTCATCATTCTGGCAAACCCCTCCATAGCTAAAATAAATAGGAAAGGAGAGAGGGGATCTCCTTGTCTCAAACCCCTCTCTGAGGCAAAAAACCCAATAGGCTCACCATTCACAAGAACAGAGAATCTAACTGTTTCGATACAAATTTCCATCCATTTCACCCATTTATCTCCAAATCCCATTTGCCTTAGGATATTGAGGAGGTAGTCCCAGTTCACATGATCATAAGCTTTTTGAATGTCAAGCTTACACATTATTCCAGGAATACAATTCTTCCTTCTTGCATCTATGCACTCACTGGCTAATAATGCAACATCCATGATTGTCTTCCCTTTATGAATGCCATTTGATGGTTGTTGACTAGCTTATCTACCACTGTTTTGAGCCTCTCAGCTAGAATTCTAGCTATGATTTTGTGAAATCCCCCCTACCAGACTAATAGGTCTGTAGTCTTTTAACTCTGTGGCACTTGGTTTCTTTGGAATTAACCCTATGAAGGTTGCATTGAAGCTTTTCTCAAAAGTTTGGCTGGTGTGGAAAAAATTGACAGTATTTATGATGTCCTTCTTCAAGGTGTCCCAGAAAGTCTTGAATAAAACCATTGGGAAACCATCTGGACCAGGAGCCTTCTCCATAGCACACATGTTTAGACATTTCACAATTTCCTCTTCTTCAAATGGTCTCTGCAGCCATGCCTGTTCCTCGACAGTAATTTTTGTTCCTCCATTTAGATTGAGATCTGGTCTCCATTGCTCAGTCTCTTTATATAGCTCTTTGTAGAAACTCCGCACCGCTTCTTTAATACCGTCTCTCAAAAGTTTCTGATCCTCTTCTCTATCTAATAAGTATGATTTTTCTTTTGTAGAGCCTGCCTATTTGTTTCCTTTTTATGTTATTTGAGTATAATTTGATGTGAATTTTGTGTTCAGATTTAAGTGCTCAATCATTTGTGCTTTTGATGTACTAAAGAGGAAAAACAGTAATTTGACTTTCCCTTTGGTTAATTGTTTAGAAGGTGTTTTAATCATCTTCCTTTGTTCATTCAAGTGAACCTCTTCCAAGACAAGTGATCATTAGGGACTTACTGTCCGGATTTTCTTTATTTTCTTTGAGGAGGGGTTGGGGTTTTTTGGGCCTTTGGGAGTAAGCTTGAAAAGGGGATATGCAGATGTCCTGGAAGGTGTCTTTTGCCTTTGTTTCTCTCTGTTCGAGGGAGACATGGGGTAAGATGGAAGTCTCTTCAAGTGATTTAGGTCCTCAGTGGCAATGTTATGCTTTTTCTCTAGCTGTACTGAAACATAAGCAAAAGAGTACATCTTCTGACTTTTTGGTCCATGTCGTAGATAAATTTTTCTTGGGTTCTCTTACTTGTAGGGTTTTTTAGTATGAGGATGGCTCTGACAGTGGATTTCTAATCCAAGCAGCTTAATAAATCTTTTTTTTTTTATGAAGTAAAAGAATGTCATTAACATAGCATCATGTAGATGAACGGAGTACAAAAGAAAGAAAATATCAGCTTCCATAAAGGCAATAATTTCCAGGAAAGAATCGCACTAAGTACAGGAGAGAGATTAACCCAACCAAAATGAGCAGTCAACATCTTGCTTTAAGGGTAGAGATGGGAGTTGGGGTGCCATTAAAACATCTTCTGTTCCTCTGTCCATAAGCACCACAAAATACAGGCTGGAACCAAAGACCAGATCTGCTTGATGGACTTTCCAACTTTCCAAGAATTCCAACCCACAAAAGCCTCTCTCAATGATCTTGGCATGACTCAAGTGAGTCCAAAAGTGAGAAGAACATATTCCATAGGCCTGTTGCAACTGTGCAATGAAGGAGCAGGTGATTAATAGATTCTGAGTTGCATAAGAACATGTAGCATCTGTTGACTATTTGGAATTTCCTCCTCATGAGATTCTTCTGAGTCAAGCAAGAGTCTTTTAGAGTAATCCAACATTTTGAATGGTTTGGCACTGCATTATTTTGCAATGGGTTATAAAATCATAGACAGAGCTATAAATCTTCTAAATCGTTGGAAATTTTAAAGATGCTTTTTAAAGAAATAAAGGAGAAAGTGTGAGTGAGCTGGCCGCTTCATCCCCATAAGGAGTATCTCGGTAGGTGTCTTTATGTTTTTCTTCATAATAAAATGTGTTTGGAGGCAGGAGAAGAACAGTTTGGCATAGGATAATGATGTAATTATGGTAGCATCAACTTATCCAGGAAACAATTATGCTAGCTTCAAATAATTGGCTATAAGATAAATTAGGGCTACAATGTTGTTATTTATTGGAGGCTGAATATGCATCAGAAAACAGGATTGCTGCTTCTGAATCATTAACCTTGAGCAAGTCATTTTATATTGGAAAAATTACATAAATTTATACATTTTAAAAAATAATTATTGATTTTAGCGATACTTTTTGTTTATTACCATTTATAGCAATGCTTTGTTGAATCTGTAATATGTATTAAAAGTGAATTATGTATGCAATATATATGAATTATAATTGCTTTTTGAAATATATCATGTTTATTTGGTAAAAAATTGTCACATTGTATTATAAGAGTATTAAAATGTGTGATAAATGTATTATTCATCATTAAAATTTGTATTATATGTGAATAATAAATTGTTCTTTGTAATATGTATTAAACTTGTATTATAAATGAATTAAAAGTGAACAAGTGAAAAAAATATTATTGCTATAAATGGTAAATATTTTTTATTATAGTATATTTATGTAAGTTTCCCTTTTATATTTAAATGAGAAAATTGTTCATAGTTATTTGATCTTCTTATGTTTGAGATATCTATTTCGTTTTTATGCATATCAAATTTATTACTTGATAAAAGTTAATTTGAGATATCAATTTCGATTACTGTTAGTGCCCAGTGGAAGACTTAGAAGATGCTTCGAAGGCATATTTTCCGTCCTGGTTGGAGTTAGCAACTACTCCATATGGTTCATCATTGGATACTGCAAAAATGTTTTGGCCTGTAGCGCTTCCTCGAAAAAGCCACTTCAAAGCAGCTGCAAAGATGCGAGCTGTGAAACCAGAAAACGATTCCCTTAAAAGCATATGCTCAGATTCAGGTGAAGGCACTACTGTGCTGGAGAAAAGTGGAGAGGCTTCCACCAGCAGCGGAAAGATTGTGGTGGGTGCTGATGTCGACATGTCGGTCACATATACACGCGTTGTTACTGCCACAGTCTTGGGCATTTTAGCTTCTAGGTTGCGTGAAGGTTATTTGCAATTTTTTGTTGACCCCTTGTGGAAGGCGCTTACCTCTCTATCTGGAGTTCAACGACAGGTACATAATCTTAAATTAGTGTTTAGCATTGTTCTCCATATCTTTCCTTCATATTCTCCCCTATATGCCAAATTTAAACTGGTTTTTTATGGTGAATCAGGTAGCTTCAATGGTGCTTATTTCTTGGTTTAAAGAACTGAAGACCAGGAACATTTCTGATATGGATGGGGTCATCGCTGGCATCTCAAGTAAATTTAGGAGCTGGTTGTTGGATTTGCTAGCCTGCACTAATCCAGCATTTCCTACGAAAGATTCTCTTCTTCCTTACATTGAACTCTCAAGACATATGATAAAATGCGCAATGAAGCTCGTCAACTGGACCATGCGACTGATTCATCTGAAATGCTTAAAGATTTGTTATCATCTACCCCAGTTGACTTGGATAATCTCAGCGCAGATGATGCAATTACTTTTGCATCTAAACTTCAATTTTCAAGTATTAATACTACAGGAGAGGAACCTGTTGAGCGGAACAGTCTGGACGAACTAGAAACATTCAAACAGAGGCTTTTAACCACTTCTGGGTATTTGAAATGCGTCCAGGTAATTTTTGGGGGTGATTCTTTATAAGTGCTGTCTGATTAACTGGATAAGTGTATTAGCTTTAGTCTTTTGCTGATTTATCACATCATTTTCTAACTTCCAGTAATTTCCTTTGACAACTCACAGAATAATTTGCATGTTACTGTCTCTTCTTTACTGGCTGCTGCTGTTGTCTGGATGAATGAACTTCCCGTGAAATTGAATCCAATTATATTACCTTTGATGGCTTCTATTAAGAGAGAACAGGTAAGTGTTAAATGTTTGAAATTTCCTTAACAAAGAGCACTTGCTATTTGCATGTTCATAATTGTTCATTTTTGAAGGAGGAGATATTACAAAGTAAGGCGGCTGAGGCTCTTGCAGAGCTTATCTATCGTTGTATGGGACGGAAGCCTGGACCAAATGATAAGTTAATTAAGAACCTATGTTGTTTGACATGCATGGATCCTTGCGAGACACCTCAAGCCGGAATTTTGAATTCTATAGAAATAATTGAAGAGCAAGATCTTCTATCCTCGGGAAGTAGCAGTCATAGACATAAATCGAAAGTTCATATGCTCTCCCCTGGTGAAGACCGTTCAAAGGTTGAGGGATTCATCAGTAGACGTGGATCTGAACTTGCCTTGAAGTTCTTATGTGAAAAATTGGGTGGATCTTTGTTTGAAAAGCTTCCTAGGCTGTGGGACTGCGTAGTGGAAGTTCTTAAGCCTTGTAGTCTTGAAGGCATGACTGCAGAAGATGAAAGACTTCTTTCTCAAGCTGTTGAGTTGGTCAAGGATCCTCAGAACTTGATTAACAATATCCAGGTCAGTCCCACTGGTCGTAATTCTTCCTTTCTTGCACTTTTTAATAATTACATGTTTCTTACAAATGAAACCTAAAAGTGAATAAATCTGGTATACAAGAAGTGTTCGCAAATGTAGGGAAAAATGTCTTTCCATGAATTCTTTTGTCATGCATTTGGGTGGATGGATGTCTGATCTGATGTTGTAGGGACTATGCACAAGAAATAATACAGAAGTTCCATTCCTTTTCTGCAATGATGCCCAAGGGCCAATGCAGCCATCTCCCATGCTCTATTTCCTTATTTTATTCGCTAATCATTGAAGATCATTTACAAGAGCAAGTAGGGACACTAGTAATGTTATGTTGGTTAACAACGATTGGACCAGAGAATGCGATTCTACTAGAAAAATGATTCTCTTTATGAAGCTACCCTTTATTCTGATCTCAGTCCTCTGTGTCCTTCTGTTAGGTAATGATGCCATGATGACTCCTCTTCTCTTTGTGAAAAAAGGATTAACTACTCTTTATTTATGTTAATACCTATATAAAGCAGATATTGTTTGCTTAGGTTATCATAAAAAATGTTGAAACTGTAATTCCTTCTCTTAGTAGATTATTATGGGATGACTCACAATTATTTCTTTGGGGTGGGTGGTTAGGAATTTGTTACAAATATTTGGTTTTCCTTTGTAAGGAAGAGAAGTGCACAAATATTGGGTTTCAATAACCCAAGTAAGATGATCTCGTTTGGTTGGAATTTGAAGGAGTTTTTTAGTCTCTCTGGGTTGGTTCTTAACTCTATTATTCATTTCTACTATATCTACTCCTGAAGGATGTCTATATTAATAAGCCTTAAAGAAAACCATGACTGAGTAATAGAGTGGATGGGAACCAACAGTTCAGCTCAAATATTGGAAACGAAGAATGAAATGTAGTTCTCTTTCTTAAAACTAAAGGTCCTATAAATTTGCCGATCTTTGAAGGTCCAATGCTTCCTCATTTTGTTTTTGTATTGCTTACTATTTGAAGAACAACCAGAATTCCTCTCTGACCATAGTTTCTATAGATGTTTCCAGTACTTTTCACGTAGCTTCTGGAATTATCCGCTTTTTAAAACTTAAATTGAAAGATGTTTGAATCTAGAGAAAAAAAAACTTTTTCTTTTGTGAAGATTGAATCATGTCATCTTTTTCGCGATGGAGTGTGTAAGTTGCTTGTCAGGTAACAGTAGAAGAGATGTGGCTAGTCTGCCACTAAGGTTGAGCAGTTTGTGCTTACAAAAGAAAATTCACAAGTGTTGTTGCTTAACTGACATCGGTTAGGGGTATTTTGCTGGAAGGAAAGCAAACTGAAAGGCAAATAAATAGTTCCTTTAAGACATTACATATTTGTTGCCTCTAGGAAGCACAACTGCAAGTTTTTGCAAGAAACAAATTCATCAGAAATGTATTCTCTCCGATTCAATTTATGTGGCACCGTTTGGTTAGGAACAAAGTTTGAGAAAGAAAGAAAGTCATTTGAAACTTAAGGTCTAAACAAGCCAAAAATATCGAAAAAGTTGACGTTCTTATCGCGACAAACCAAAAAAGTAAGTGTGCCACGTATAGGGGCCAGATGGAGTATTTAACAGTTGGCATTTGCCACCACTTTTGTTACTGATCCTAAATTATTTGTGAAGCCTGATCAGTTTTTGGACACTCTCATGATATTTTCCTTGACTTGAGCACTGTCGTTGTCTTCTTACTCTTTTTCCTTCGAGTGGCAGGTGGTCCGTTCCATTGCACCGATGCTGGATGAGACATTAAGACCGAAACTCCTCACTCTCCTTCCATGCATTTTCAGATGTGTTCGTCATTCACATATTGCTGTGAGATTAGCTGCATCTAGATGTATTACAACCATGGCCAAGTCAATGACATTGGATGTGATGGGCTCAGTTATTGAGAATGTGGTTCCTATGTTAGGTGACATTACATCTGTACATTCTAAACAAGGAGCTGGCATGCTTGTCAGTTTGCTTGTCCAGGGACTTGGTATCGAGTTGGTTCCATATGCTCCCCTATTAGTAGTTCCCCTTCTGAGGTGTATGAGTGATTCAGATCATTCTGTCAGACAGAGTGTGACACATAGTTTTGCCACCCTTGTGCCTCTACTTCCATTAGCACGTGGTGTTTCTCCTCCAGTTGGTCTTAGTGAACACCTATCAAGAAGTCAAGAAGATGTTAAATTTTTGGAGCAGCTAATTGACAACTCTCACATAGACGATTACAAGCTCTCAACTGAACTAAAGGTGACATTGAGAAGGTAACTCCACAGCCACTGATTGTCTCTCAAGTATCTGCAATGTGATATTGTGATGCCTGCTCTGTGCTGAGCTTTATTGTTTTTTTTCCTTAAAGAACTAATATTTCGGTCTCTTGCTGCAGAGACTTATATATTTCTCTTTCTCCTACCTTGTTTTTCCGTTGTTTTGGTTTCTCTCCAACCATATAAAAAGGGTTAGTGGGACCAAAATCACATTTATCATCATGCTTTAAGGTTCATTTTCTTATTGTGGGATGATTAGCACTGGAATGTGCCAAAAGAAATAGCTGAAAAGAATATCATGCATTTGAACATTGACGACGTGCAATATGAAGTGTGGGGGGGGGGGGGGGGGGGACGGCGACAAGGTCTTTCTTAGGATACCTATTAATGAGGTGTTCTTTCTGTAATTGAAATGCTGCAGTTATATGAACAGTATGCATGAACAGCACTATTTGCAACTTAAACACCTACTGAGCTTTAAATGGTCTCTCTGTTCCTGCTTTTGTGTTAAGTAAGCCATTGAGGACTGTTAGACAAGATCATTCATTCTGCCTGATTACCCTCTGTACCTGTTGCTGGTGGGAGGATGTAGGTATCCTGTGTAATTTGTCGAGGTGCGCGAAAGCTGGCCCGGATACCACGGTCATCAAAATAAGCATCCACTTTTAAGGGACCAAGTATTACATTTTTAATCCGAAACATAGTCCACGCTTTGCTCTTATATAGCTGTGTACTACAATTATTTTTTTCCTCATGTTGTCCATAGTTCATCTGTTTCTAACAGCCACACAACTTGATCACATAGTTACAGAAAGGAGAACTATGTCCTGTGAGATTTGTTCTTTTGAGAAACATGATAGCTCATTTCTAGTCACCACTGGGAAGAGATTTAATAAACACAGTTTAACAAGGCTGATCTGTCTTGTTTGATAATATGCCATCTGAAAGATGTGGTAATAATAATGGCGACTTCCTCTGCTCTCAAATTCAAGTGAAGGGGAGCTTTTATTTCAGCTCGATTTCTCTTTTTTTTTTTACGCATTAGTTTCCTTGTGGGATGGCCATATAACCTTGGTGCCTTATTTTAAACACGAGAACACTTTAAGCTAACCCCCTCGCGGAAGACCCAAAAAGAGGGGAAAAAGAAAGGGGATGGAAATTTGTCCTACATAACCTTTTAATAGTTTTTTGGTCCAAGATTCTCACTTATGTTAATTAGTTTTTTTCTCAAAAAAAGATTCTCTCTTATGCTTTCAGGTACCAACAAGAAGGTATAAATTGGTTGGCATTTTTGAAGCGCTTTAATCTTCACGGAATATTATGTGATGACATGGGCCTTGGTAAGACCCTTCAAGCATCAGCAATTGTGGCATCTGATTTAGCAGAGCACATTGCTCTAAATAGTTCCCAGGATCTACCTCCATCCTTGATAATATGCCCTTCAACCCTTGTTGGCCACTGGGTTTATGAAATAGAGAAGTTTATTGATGGTTCTTTGCTTACCACCCTCCAGTATGTTGGTTCTGCTCAGGAACGCAGTTCTCTACGGTCTCAGTTTAATCAGCATAATGTTATTGTGACATCATATGATGTTATCCGCAAAGATGTTGATCATCTTAGACAACTATTTTGGAACTATTGCATTCTAGATGAGGGACATATTATAAAGAATTCTAAGTCTAAAATTACGGTAGCTGTTAAACAATTGAAGGCACAACACCGCCTCATTCTGAGTGGAACACCAATACAGGTGTGTTTGTGTTATTAGTTCAACCACAACTGAATATTTTACAACAGTTAAATGGGTGCTAACTATAAGTTGACTTGAAATGCAGAATAATGTGTTGGATCTGTGGTCACTCTTCGACTTTCTTATGCCAGGGTTTCTTGGAACTGAAAGACAAGTGAGTTACATCATTTAAGCTTTCTTACTAGTTCAGTCAGTTAAATTGCACTTCTTCTGTGATTCATATGTTGTTCAATGTGTCCTATAATTTAGTGCTTTTGTTCTACTTGTGCCTCCTAAAAGTTGGATCTGGATGGGAGGTATACACAGGGAAGCTTTCGTACTACTTTCCATAGTCATGAACCAACCCACACTCTTCTTCCCTTCACGTTATCTCTTTACATTCACAACAAAAAAATGAATTGAGATTAATTGGCCTCAAATTGAGGACTCTTTATTCATAGGGTCTGCATTGTGCAGGGAGAGAGTTCCGTTCATGCTAACTGCATGTGTATCGTTAAGCTCCTTAGACACTTTAGGAAGCTTGATTTATGTCTGTTTGTGTCTGTTTGAAGAGTTCATTAGTAGATAGCAACTTACTATCGTAGGAGTGCTAATGGTATGTATGGAAGGAAGCAGGCAACAGTTGTCTCATAGTATGCTATATTTCTAACTAGGATACATCGGATTTAATTTGGCCATGACAAAACCATAAAAGAAAACAGATTGCAAGTAGGGTGTTCCCTTGGAACTGTTTCATGGTTGTAATATGAAGCATTGTGATCTTCGCTTTTGGTACCGTAAGTGGGGTTTTCCTATCATGTTGATATGGGCGTTATGAGTATCTTTCAGAATCTAATGTGGATGCTGTAGTGAAACTTTATTGTGTTGTTACAAATTTCTTTTTGATCAAAAGTTGTTGATAACAGTTCGCTTTATTTGTTAACTTAACAGTTCCATGCCTCCTACGGTAAACCACTACTAGCTGCCCGGGATCCCAAATGTGCAGCCAAGGATGCTGAAGCAGGTGTGCTTGCTATGGAAGCATTGCACAAGCAGGTGGGTTCATTTTTCCTTGCATATAGCCTTCTCAGTTCGGGTTACTTCTCATTTAGACTCAAACTGAAAGAGTTTCCTTGACAGGTGATGCCTTTTCTCCTTCGCCGGACTAAAGATGAAGTCTTATCTGATCTGCCAGAGAAAATTATTCAGGATAGATACTGTGACCTGAGTCCTGTTCAGCTAAAACTCTATGAACAATTTTCTGGTTCACATGTAAGACAAGAAATTTCCAGCATGGTGAAGCACAATGAATCAGATGAGAGCCAAAAAAAAGATTTACCAAAAGCATCTTCTCATGTATTCCAGGTAAGTTGAGAATAGTCTTGAATCTTGATTATATCTTTTATGGTTCTGGTCTAATATCTCTCTTGTTTCAGGCACTTCAATACTTGCTTAAACTTTGTAGTCATCCTCTGCTTGTGTTTGGGGAGAGAGTTTCAGAATCTCTCTCATCTGTTGTGTCAGAGCTCTTCTCTCCTGGTTCTGACATTGTTTCAGAACTCCATCAACTCCAACACTCTCCCAAACTAGTTGCCTTGCAGGAGATCCTTTCAGAGTGTGGAATTGGTGTTGATTCAGGTTCTGAAGGCACTATTTGTGTGGGACAGCACAGAGTCCTGATATTTGCACAACATAAGGTAATGCCTTGAGCTTCTCAAGTTACTTTGTGATATATTCTGTTTCTGTATTGGCGTGGAATTTAACCCAAACCATGCAGGCCTTGTTGGACATCATTGAGAGAGACCTGTTTCAAAATCATATGAAGAAGTAAGAATCGTTCTATCCTCTTCTTTTTAGTTCTTGTAACTTCCTTTTGAATTAAACTGAACCTTCCTACATATCCATTTCCAGTGAATATCTGTCACACTTACTTTCATAAGCTGTGAAGCATCTTTTTAATATATTTCTTGGGTTATCATGTGGAAAGATTCTTGGTTGTCATGATTAGGTTTTTGGATATTAGGGGCTAGTACTAGTATGTTGAAATAATTTATAGTGGCAATTTTCTTTTACATAAACATATACATTATATATTGACCTAAGTTGCTCGGACTCTTCACATTCAGTGCCACACCCGTGTTAACACGACATGGGTGTGGATGTGGGATTCCTACCCGATCTGATCAACTGATTTTAGGTACTTTGACCTAAATCGACGGAACAACTCCGTCCGGCTAGATGCAATGGTTTCTGTAACAAAAGAAAAGCTAAGGTGAAATTGAATGAAAAATGGGATACATTGTATATAGTTTGGGTGTCACTCCTTTTCCTTCATCTCCTTTCAGGATTCTCCTCATACCATTATTTTCTCTTCAAGCTTTCCACATAATATCTCATAAAGTAGTATTACTCTACGTTTAGATATTTGTATTATTTTAGCCGAATCCGTATTCATTAGTCTTCAAATTTAGATCATGAAGGATCCAACGTCTAGATCCACACCTATATCGGACACCTGCACCCAAGTCTGAGCAACTTAGATATTGTCTGAATATTTTTTTTGGAGGAAGTAAGACATAATAAAGAGGTTCTGACCAAAATTTTCCCTTATGTTTCACCATAACTTGAACTTCACCCTTTAGAATATTTCAATTAACTGAAAACAGCCTTTTAAGTTTTTCAAATTTGACCAAAAACATCCCTCTGTTAATTCTTATTATCCCATTCCTAATACAAGTTTAATCACGTGACCTTTTCCTCTCTTCTTTCCTTGTGTGTTTAACTAGAACGTCTCTTTGATAAGTTAGGTATCCATTTCTGTTTCTAATGTAAGTTAAGCCCATTTCTCTTTCTCCCGTTTGGACAAGTTCTCCATCCTCCAAAAGAACATAATAATTAAAATATCAGCAATCTCAAAATTCTTGTCCAGCGAAATCTTCATCTTCTGTCATTTTCTTTGCCATGTTCTTTTGCCTTGATATAATAGGATGATTAAATAATGATGTGGTATAAATTCTTGGATTGCTTATACTGGGAATAAAATTTCAGTCAATCATAAGACTAAAGTCATATAAGTTGTTCAATAGATGTGCCTGGGAGAGAAACATAACACCTATAAACTTGTTGGCTTAAGTCATAGTGCCCCCTTAAACTTGTCCAGATCTTCCATTTTTACACATTAACAGACTTCTTTTCCTGTTAGACACTCCAATCTTAACAAATGTGTACCTATTAAGCACCTCGCGCTGATGTCAATGTTAGTGTTATTTTTCAATTTACTTCTTCTTTCTCATTTATATTTTCTTAAAAATAGTTCCCTTCTTTCTTCTTCTTTCAAGTCTACCATAGACCACCATTTTTTAGTGACCGTTCACCTCCATTTGTAACTTCTTCTCCATGAAAATTCATCGGATCACTTCTATTTTTCATTAAGTTTGCTTTTTATCAACAAGAACTCCAGAGGATGTATGCTAACATTTCAATGGTGGCCTGGTTACAGGTTTAGATGGTGGAAAAGAAGAAAGAGGTTCTTGGGGAGGAATAAGAAGGGGAGGGGAAGACCTGGGGAAAAAATCAGGTGGCTTGGGGGATGTCAATGGGAGGGGCGACACTGATAGGGAAGAAGGGAGGGGCGATTCTGATGGGGAGGAAGGGTAAAATTGGGTGGATAGGGTTTCATTTTTTTTTTGTTAAATTGTTTTTCTAACTCAAAATTAATTTTCTGACAACTTTTTTAGGCCTTTATGCAACGTGTCATCGTTTTTATTTCCCTTTGCCACACTTCTCGATAGTGAGTTGAACGTACTGTTTTATTTGGACCAGTAGTCATTTTCTGTTTAATATGTATATATGTGTTTAACCGGTTAGAGTGTCTAAGAGGAAAATCCGTCTGTTGAAGTGTCTAATTAAAAGATGCGGACAAGTTTAGGGGTCCGCTTATGATTTTAGCCTGCCTTATTTAAATGAAGTTTTATTATGTTTTTGACTCTCGCTGGTTCCAAGTCATGACTGTTCATTAAAATGAGCTACTACTTCAGTCAAATATCATACAGTTTCTACCATGTTACTTTATTAAAACTGGAAAGTTCTGACCTTCATGCAAGCAATTTCTATGATCTGTTGCTCCTGAAAATTCTTTTGTTAGCGTCCAGTCATTTTTGGTATCCAAGATTGTCTCTGGATATAAATTGGACTTTGTATGCCATATATTGACTTTCACAATTAATAGTTTTACTAGTGCACATGTGAAGGTCTTGAAACTGGAAAAAACAGGTAGAGGATCAGTGATGAACCTACTTTAATCGAACACTGCCTTGAAGTATTTGAGTCTGTTCCTTGTGCTTTGAAACTCAGTAACTAAAGAGATTTTCTTCCTTTTTTGAGCAGTGTTACTTACTTGAGGCTGGATGGATCAGTTGAACCAGAAAAGCGCTTTGACATTGTTAAAGCCTTCAATTCGGATCCTACTATAGACGTTTTATTGCTTACTACACATGGTATGATTCTACATTTTGGCATGGTTTCAATACAGTTGAAGACTTGCGCTCACGTACGAAAATTGCTTGCAGTTGGTGGGCTTGGTTTGAACCTGACATCAGCTGATACCCTTGTGTTCATGGAGCATGACTGGAATCCAATGCGAGATCACCAGGTATAGACTTAACCTTTTCTTTGCAGTTTTTTCCCCTGAATATTGTCCAGAACCATAAGCCACATAATTCTTTGGCTCATTTTTAGCCCAGTAAATACAAGAAGTACTTACTGCCACTGGGTTTTGGTTTCCTTTTGTGGTTTGGAGAATGGGGGGAAATTTTGCATGGTAGGTATGAGAAAGTCTCTCTATCTCACTACAACTAATTTTGAATCTTATGTCGAGGTTGTGTTCTTGCTTGACTTTGTTTTACTGTTATTTGGTTATCAATATCCCTGGATTATTGTAAGGAGGGAGAGAGCTTGTTCAAGTTCTTATTTATTTTAGGTGTTCTGCTTCTTAGATGGCAAGACCAAGTCTGCGATAAAGTATGGATGTTATTTGTTATTTGCTATCCACCCATGTCCCTACTTATCCCATGCCTGAAGAATGACTTATGGAGCATACGTGATAATTTGGTATCTACCTCCCAATTTTAATCTCAATATTGGAAACAAGATTATTAATAGAATAAGTGATAATCTAGAAAGAACCCAAGGGGTGTGGAGACCCATGAGGTCTCAGGTTCAGTTTCCAACGAATGCAAAAACAGTTACCCTGTTCATTGTTACTGTAAATTAGTCTTAAATGACGCTGATTAGTTTTTGGTGTTACTTTTGAGGATTTGGTACTTATCAATCCTAAATTTTAAGACAACACGGATGTATTTGCCAAATTTATGGTTATCTTGGGTATTGATTTACTTCTTGCAGATAATACATATCTATGTTGGGTTGTTAGATGTGGAGTTAATATATTGCAAGTTGTTGATGTTTTGCTGTGTTGATCTAGTCAGGCATTCATTCTTGTTGAACCTTCTCATGTCTGATTGCTCAAGATGATATGGAAAAGCAGGATAACTTATTTATATCGTTTTGTAGGCTATGGATCGTGCTCACAGGTTGGGCCAGCGAAAAGTTGTGAATGTGCATCGTCTCATTATGCGAGGAACCTTGGAAGAAAAAGTAATGAGTCTCCAAAGGTTCAAAGTGTCTGTTGCCAATGCAGTGATCAATTCAGAGAATGCAAGTTTGAAAACGATGAATACAGACCAGTTACTTGATCTATTTACTTCGGCTGAAAGCAAAAAGGTGATTTAACACTCAGCTTTGAATCTATAATCTCTCTATTCCTTTAGAATTTGATATGTATGCATGCTATTTAACTGACAAATGCCGAATATTCTCAGGGAGCCAGTAGATCCAAAAGAACTGATGAAAAATCTGACGTGGAGTCAATCTTGCCACGTAGTGGAAAGGGATTGAAAGCCATTCTCGGAGGATTGGAGGAGCTTTGGGATCAGTCACAATACACAGAGGAGTATAACCTGGGCCAGTTCTTAGCTAAGCTTAATGGTTAATTATGTAAGCTTCTCCGCGCACGTTGCATTGGAGAGTATGCTGAACAAGGTAGTGTGATGAGATGATGCAGCTGTGCGTTCCATGTACAAAGTGTACATTCTTTGAGTCTGCCCACAATTTTGACGATTAGAGGTAGTTCTCTTTTTCCTATTTATATTGTTTTCGTTTTAATTTTTCGTGATAATTCTAGACAGTGAATTACATTTTTGGACTCCATTGACATAGAAAATAGTTTATAGCGGAGCACAGTTGTGGGATGGCACAGATGATGCCCCTGTTAGGAAAGCTGACATTTGTAAATCTTGGATGATGTAAATACATTCAGCTTTTCATTATTCGAAAATGAATATTGGTTTCATTATGACCTTTTTTTTTTCTTCTTTCTAATCTTTTGATAAATCACATTTGAAGTAGTAGCTCTTTTTTCCAACATTTTTGCTGTTTCAACTGAATTAAAACTGTCAACTATATGACAGTAATGAAGATATATGAGGTTGTAAAGGATAAAATAAGGCGATGACACGATTACATATTAAATCGATCATTACACAAAATAGGCCTCTTGTTATTACCTTGCGATAAATTTAATGATACGATAAAATTGAAGTATCAATCAATAGAAACATTGTATCTAAACCAACACAACACTCAAAATCCAGAAGATACCTTGAAAAAAAATAGTTGGAATTTGCTATCTTTGAACATAAGACAAGTTACATACTAAAAAAGGGAATAAAAAAAAGAAGGAAAAAAACCAATTAAAAAAAGACAAAGAAAAAGGTAACACAAAGGATGTTTTTTACACTTGCATGAACCACAAATTAATAGAACAAACAGAGAAAGGAAGATAATAGTAATATTTTAAATACTGAATTATATTTAACCACATATTCTTGGTACAGTCCAAGTTTGTGGCCTTAACATCTTTTCATCACCATTCAAAGTGATATACTTTTCCCAATCATCAAGTGCCATAGTTAAGTCATGCATTTTATTACCAATTCCAATACAACAATTTGCATGCATTGTGCAAACAAGATTAAGATCTTTGCTTGGCTCACAAAATCCTCCAAAAAAAGCTGTATCCAAGAACCTAATTTTCAATCCAATATCTTTGATGAATGGGTTGTGTTTGATCATGTTGAGCACATCTTGATCATGTTTTCCTGGATAAGCCTCTCTTGCTTTGTACCAAAATTTGTAAAATTGAATGGTACGTTCATTTGATTTGACATAATTGAAACCTCCATTTGGTGAATTGTCTAAGTTTGTTGAATCAAACCAGTAATGGTCACAAGCAATTTGGAAATCAGCATCAGGGTAAAAATGTGCAAATGGTTGTCGAAACCATAATATATCAGCATCCTAAATCCAAACACACACACAAAAATAAAAACTTTTATATTATATAAAGTAATACACACATAGTTCCCTAACTAGAAATAAAATCAATGTGAAACGATACTTGTGAAACTTGTATTTCCTGTTTTCGCTAGTAAAGTCATTTTTTTTCATTCGTTAAGAAACTTGTTTTTCTAGAGAAAATATTTTGACCAACCAAACATAAAACAATTGAAAAGCATAAGGGATGACATGTTCTTGAAGCCACTTTGAACTAATTTTTTTTGTTAGCTAGTTCACCAATTATGTTTAGGAATTACTAGTATGTTTTTTTTTTTGGTGATATGATAGTCTAATGATTTTCTTTCATGGTTGGTATAAACCTATACATAGAAGTAAAACTATTAAGATTTAATAAATAGATTTAAATTCGTCAGTAAATTTCATTTAGACACTCAAATCACGATTTATTTTAATTGAACACCAGAGCATATGATGACGTAATCCTATTAGACCCTCAAGCTTTTTCGTGTGTTCTCAATGTCTATTACGTGACACTTAAAATATGTCACCTCTTTTAATTATATGCATCAACCTCAGTAAGTCGTAAAGCTTCAAATTTGTTCTTATTGAAGCAGATGCGTATAATTGAAGGAGATAACACATTTTAAGTATTGTTTTTTCAAAGTTTGAATCGAAATATAGTCTTATAGGAATACTATTCAGCTGCTCAATTAAAACAAATCGTAATTCGTGTCTAATTGAAATTCACCCATGTACTACTAATGTTTAATGATAAAGTGGAAAGGAAGAGTATACATACTGTGAAAATGAAGTTGTATCCCATCTCAAGAACATGTCTTAGAAAATCAATCCTTCTCCACATCATCTTCAAATAATCATCACTCATAAAATGTGCTTCACCAGAGAAATCAACATCTTTTGTAGTGAGTGCATAGCAATGAACTTGTTTTTTCTCCAAACATCTTGAATATGCTGTTTGGTCCAAACATGCAACTAAAACATGTTTCAATAGTGATGTTGTTTGGTTCCCAACCCTAAAACTTTTCAAAAATACATCAAATATTGAGTTTGGTTCTGTCCATGCTGCATTTAATGTTGTTATTATCACTGTTTTGTCTCCCATTGCTGCTTTTTCCAACACTTCCTCTAACTTGCTTTTTTGCTCCTTGTACTGAAAAAATATACACAAACTTTTTTAATGATTTACAAAGTTCGAGAACATTCTCTCCACCTATGAGGAGAAGTAAGGTCGTCCATATCGTGGGATTTATTGAGTATGTTGTTGTTAGATAGCTACAAGGTCCGTTATAATAAATATTTGGGATATTTTGAATGATTTAGTTTTAAAAATATTTTTTGAATTTATAGCTTGTGTAAATTTAAGTATAAGTATGCATGT
Source organism: Solanum peruvianum (assembly GCA_027705065.1). Taxonomy (NCBI): domain Eukaryota; kingdom Viridiplantae; phylum Streptophyta; class Magnoliopsida; order Solanales; family Solanaceae; genus Solanum; species Solanum peruvianum. Next base: position 56,020,955 of record JAKWJD010001762.1, on the reverse strand, counting down.
ACTATATATATACATAATGTACCTAGAATATGCATACCTATACATATAATATACATAATGACTGTTAGATTTTGTATATTTACAATTACTATGTTTGGCCAAAGTGACCTAACTATACGCGTCACATAACTTGTGGAATATTATGATGCAAAAATTAAAAAATACAAACATGTACCCTACAATAAAGTTATTTACCTTGAGGGAGAAAAAAAATAATTAAAAACCAACACCAAATAGTGACAAAAGTGCAAATGACCCGAAATAGCTCTCTTCATGATTTTTTTTCATATACAGAGCTCAAATAAAAAAACTTTAATTTAATTTAGTGTTTGAAAAAATCAAAATTTGAAAATCTATCTTGAAGTATCTGTTGAACTTCAAATATTTTCATATTTTGGGAAAAAGTTCACTTCACTTGCAAAAATTTAAATATTTTTCAAGTAGAAAGAATATTCAAACATAAATTAAAAACTCAAATTTTCAAAATGTACGAGCTAAGAAAATAATATCAAACTTAAAAATTTGTATGAAGCGTCAAAATTTTAATTTCAAAATCTATAACGAAGCGTAATACTAAAAGAAAGAGATTTGATCCATCAACCCAATGTGGATGTCCATTTTAGTTTCAGTCTACAATAATGTCTTGTCAAATATGGTTGGTCCTTTAATTTTTGGAAAATTTATTTTGGTATTTAGCAGTTGGCAATATGACAAAAGATCTCAACTTGTATTTGAAGAAGAAATTATAATAATTGAATATATAATGGCCTAAATATTTGCTATTAGTCAATTTTGGAAAATTCTTCTTCTACTTTTCTGAGTGAAAAATAGACATTTTTGTAGTTGTGGTCCACTTGAAAAATCCAGCACCATTTAAAAAAGTAAATAATTGGGGCAGTCACATTTGTGAGATTGACGTATCTCATGTTTAATAAAGGGAAATTACATTGACAAACTAATAAATTAAAATAATTGTTATAACCATTCTTTGATTTAATTGTGTTTCGTAATAAATTATTTGTCAATCACTTCTCTTTCTCAAACTCTCGCTTGCTACTCTCCTCTCTCGCTCCATCTCTCGCTCGCTACTCTCCTTTCTCGTTCCATTTCTCGTTTGCTTTCTCTCACTTTTATATAAATATAAGTGTATAAAATCGGTTTCTATTTGTATAAAGCAGAGAAAATTGTATAAATACATATATTTTTGTTCCCCTCTCTCCCTCTTCCAGTTTTCGCTCGCCACTCTCTCTAATCTCACTCGACACCCTCGGCTCTCTCACTTATACAAACAGAAGTGAAATGTATAAGTTGCATTTCTGTTTGTATAAAGCGAAAGAAAATTGTATATACACGCATGCAAATATATATATTTTCGTCCTATACACTTATAATTATACAATAAAAATACTCCCCTGCCCAATTTCTTTTGTCTTTCTCTCTTTTTCATTTTATACAAATTCAAATTGTATATAATTTGTCTCTTTCTCATTTTTACAATTCGATTTAATTGTATATTCTCTGTCCAAGTCTCTTTTGCCTTTCTCTCTTTCTCATTTTATACAAATTCAAATTGTATATAATCGTTCTATACACTTATAATTATACAATTCGTTTTATACACTTCGTTTTTATACAATTTTCTGGCCAAATCACTTTCTCTTTCTCGTTTTATACACTTCATTTTATTTCGCTTCAATTGTATATGTATAGCGAATTATATATTTATATGTTGCTATGAAGTGCAATTATGCAAATTTTGCTATAACATATAAATATGAATTTTATATTTGATATATATGAAAGTTGCCCAATAATAAATACGTAAAATTTAATTTGGTGATTCATTAAGTATGGATTAATAATGCACGGTATCAATTTGTATCGTTCGATCAATTAAATTATCAATATAGATAAAATATACATATATACACTATTGATGGATATATAATATATGTTAGAAAAATACTATTTATATATAAAAAAAATTCTATTTAATTTATCATTTGTGGATGGAGTTTGATAGAGAAATTGCAATTCTTGCATTCAATTCATTTGACTACATTTAATTAGCCTTAATAATTTAGCCCTCTTTTAGATAAATAATCTTTAATAACTTCTTCATTGTCAATTTAATTCTTCATTTAGGAATTTCCCAACAAAGTATTCTTCCATATTAATTGGGAGTTGGGACATTTTTTTGCTATTAGAAGGTTAAAAGAGTCGATTTGAATGATCTTATTATTTTTTTTCATAAGTTAAAAATCATAACTTTAGAGATTTTAGCTTAAAAAAAGTACTAGTTATAAACTTTTCTTAAAATTTTATTTGAATACTTCAAAAATACATAAAAGATATTTAACTTAAAATACTTAAAATAATCCTTTTATTAAATTTTATTGCTTATATACTAGTACTAGACATAGAAGATGAAGTATAATCCTTCATTCTATGTTATCTTGTTTTTAGTTTTCATTTTGTTAATCTTTGTTATCATCTGTGCTTGTAGTTTTATACTAAAAGAATTTATTAAATCTCGATGGATATATTGATACATTGGGTGAAATATTCTTAAAAACAATATATTTAATATACCTTAAACTTTGAAGAAATTCTCTATTTTATGATAAAGTATTTTTCATAAGATTTACGATAAAATATTCGCTATCTAATATACTTTTGTACATAAACTACATGGCCGTATAGCTTAGGGCGGTAATTTTATCCCCAGAATTAATAATTATGTACAACAATAGCATAGTTAGTTTAATTTTATTTCACTAATAAAGAAAGAGACGATATTTCTCTTAAATTAAAAATTAGGGTGTAAAATGTATTCTAGTTATTATTAAGTATTAATAAAAAATAGTTAGAGAGAAATTTCGTCAAAGAAAATAGGAAGTATAGTCATATATTATTTTAAAAAATAAATCTTCCACTATAAATGTTTGAAATTCTTTTTCTTCCATCCGGATTCGAAATTCATATTCGAGTCTTGATAAAATTTCGTTCGAGTATTACAGGGCTCATTCGGGGTGACACTCACAACATGATTTTCTACGTACCTAGGGTTTAAACCTGAGACCTCTGATTAACGGTGAAACAGTTCCACCACTGCACCCAAGGGCGAACCCAAGTTAGGTCCAGGGGTTCACCCGAACTCCCTCGGCAAAAAAATTACACTATATATGTAAAGAAATTTTCTATATTTCACAGATATATATATATATATATATATATATATATATTGAACTCTCTTAATAACAAAGAAAAATTGATGGTGCAGTGGTAAGTCTCTTTGAAATTGAGTTTCACGTTAGCAATTCAATTCCCCATGATGCCATTTTATTTTTTTATTTTTTAGTTTCAGGTTTTTTTTTTAGTTCAAGTTCTTTTTAATTTAAAAAAAAAAAAAACATGCTAAAAGTGTTGTTTTAACCCCCAAAAGAATTCAAAGGTCCATTTCTAAACGAAAATTCTAGGTCCGTCACTGACTACACCACAATTTATATTGATATAAATATTGAAATTCTACTATATATTTTTTATTTTTTACTTGATCTAGAATATTGACAAGTTGGGCCATACATTAAAAAGTCTGTTATTTTTTACGTAGATTATTCTTCTTAAATAGGGAATGCGTGTAGGATTATAATATATATAATTTTAATGACTTATTGAAGAGAAAAATTGGTTGATTTGAGCTTGTTCTTTAAGAATTAATTGATTGATTTGAGAAGATTATTCTATCAATAAAATAGTAAAGCAAGCTTATTATTATTATTATTATTATTATTATTATTATTATTATTATTATTATTATAGATCTTTCAATATAATTTTTGGAAGTCTACTAGACCTACAATTTCTTTTCCTCATAATTATTTATTGACAATTCCTACGCATGATTAATTCATTTGATATAGCCATATAGGGAGATAATAATAGTACTCGAGTCTCAAATTATGTGTGGTAATTTTTAAAATTAAAATATCTCACATTATTTGTCATTTTAAAGTCCACACAAAATTAATTTTTTTTTTTTTACCGTCAATATTAATAGTCCTAGAAGCTAAAAATATCTCATAATCTCATAGTAGAGTAAATATTCACCAAAAGGATTATATATCAAAATAAAACTAAAATTAAATAATTAAAATTTAAATTACTTAAGAAATATATAAAAAGAAAATAAAAACAGATAATTTAAAACTTGGTACGTTGAAAAGTCTGCTTATTTTCATACGTATATTATTCTTCTTTGGAATGCGTGAAGAATATTCAATTCTTATTAGCAAACTTTTTTTTTTTTCACTTCTTCTCATTGGTTGATTTAGTAGATGTGACATTTACACTTTTTTGAAAAAAATATAATGACCTTAAAAGTCTCTTTTTTATCACTCAATTTTTCAGAATCAAATATATAGATTCATGAAGATAAATTTTCTAAAATTAGAGGACATTATCAACCATATATAGTGTCAATAATGGATTAATCAGTAAATAATATAAAGAAATTAAGTATGATAATGAAAGTTAATTCAGATTTGGTTGTAATTAATTGGGATTTAATTAGCACATACGTTCATCAATTTATCTAAGTAAATGCATTCGTTTGACAAAGAAATAATCATTTATTTTATAATCTTTTCAAGAAGTTTTAGTTATTATCTTTTCAAATTGTCATATGTTTGAGGTTTGTTCTTAATTCATTCACTCATAAACATTATTTTGATCGTGCCAGCAATTCATGTCTAACAGATATACAATAATAAATTTTTTTAATAAAAACAAGTTCAAGTTCTAATATCAAAGAGAAAGATGCAGACAATTTGAAAAGATCGTGAAGAGAGGAAAACTTACTTTTGAAACAATTGCGGTACTACTATTGTAGCCATGACGCGAATTTTCTGCTGCCGAGCCATTTGTGTTTACATAGTTCGAGTCAAAAGCAAATGAAGGAGTATGTTTATATGAGTGAATAGGAAAGAATTGGAGAGAGTAGTTATTAGAAGAAGAGTGATAAAGAAGGAGAGATGAAAGGGTGATCGCGATAAATAAGAGAAAAAACTTCACAACGTTACGTAAAGAAATTATTTGTTGATAGTGGTTGTGGTGGATGCCACTAGGTACTTCATTCAACAATTTCTCTTCATCATCTAAGTTGTTGTTAATTCCTCCTCCCTCTAGATTTGCCATTAATTCTTGTTGTGAAGAGTTGATTTCTTTTGGCAATACAAATGATACATATATATATATATCTTAGTCAACTATCACTTAATATTCTCTATTCTAAACTAACTTTCATGTATAGTGAGAGTAAATTTTACAAGTTTATCAATAAATATTTATTTGACTATAAGAGTAAATTTTCTAATAAATTTATTCTTAATTATTTATTTAATTATAAAATTTAATCAAATTTGAAAATTTGATTTTCATTCAAATTCTCAAAATTAGATTTTGGTACCTTTCACTCATGAAACTTCAAATTATTTAATTATTTTTGTCCTAGTGTAACTAACCAAGAAAAAGAAATTACCAGATAATTGGATCAACAGTAAGTCACATTATAGGGGTACTAGTGATGCATAGTGTCCCTTTTAAATTAAAGGATAAATTTGTACCAAAACATCATAGTCAAAATATAATTAAATGAGCGTACTCATAAAACGTAGTGTATATTTAAATTATTTTGAATTGTATAAGGTTATTTCGTTTGGTAACAGAGTTACCTGATATTTAGAGTTAATAACTTAGATGGTCACTTAGCTATTAATTGTTTTCATAGAAAGTTACTCAACTTTCATTTTCAACTCCAAAGTCACTCAACTATGACTTCTTTGCACAGAAAGTCACTCAACCTATTTAATTGTTTTTTCATTAAAATTTAGTGACATAAAATTTTAATTATCACCAAAATTTAAGAATCAAATATATACCCATTTAATGACTCGCTCAATTTAACTCGACCTGTTAAAAATATAATATTGAACATTTTATTTTACTATTAATTCCCTAAATCATTCTCCCTTGTCTCCCACATTCTTTTAGTGAATTAACGGTAAAATGAAATGTTCAATGTTCAATAGGGAATGATTTAGAAAATTAATGGGTAAAATAAAGTGTTTAATATTATATTTTTAGCGGGTTGAATTAAATGGGCGGATCACTAAATGATTCAAATGGATATACATTTGATTCTTAAAATTTATGTGAATAATTAAAATTCATGTCACTAAATTTTAATGAAAAAATAATTAAATAGGTTGAGTGATTTCCTGTGCAAAGAAATTATAGTTAAGTGACTTTTGAGTTGAAAATGAAAGTTAAGTGACTTTCTGTGCAAAGAAGTTTTGATTGAGTGACTTTTGAGTTGAAAATGAAAGCTAAGTGACTTTTTGTACAAAGAAATATAAGTTGAGTGACTTTTGAGTTGAAAATGAAAGTTGAGTGACATTCTGTGAAAACAATTGATAGTTGAGTGACCATCACAGTATTAACTCCTGATATTTTGTTGGTGGAAGATAATATGTATATCTCATGAAATTAGTCAACGCGTACGAAAGATAATCGAGACACCATAGTAATAACGAGGTAGGGGGGGAACTGGTGAAGAAGATTATAAGCTAAAGAATTGAACTCTTACCATTAAAATAAAATTTCAGATAATCAACCAATTAAATTACTACAATTTCCGATATTATATTGAAATTTGTACTATTGTCTATTTTTATTTTTTTTTCCTAAGTATAGTAGTACATTTCTTTGTTGAAAATTACCATATCAACCAGTTGGGGAAGTGCATTAGAAAGACTTGTCTAGCTTAATATCATCACTAATTACCAACCATAATTCTCCTTAATTAATATTTGGATTCCAAGAGCCCAATTATATTTCTTCAATTTAAGTTGAATACATATATTTGTTTATCTATGTTATAAATCATTAATAATTTGAAGAGATATAATTGATTAAAGTTAATTAAAACAATAATGATGACAAGAAGCTGCCACAACGCATTAAACAAAAGAGGGAAGACATTTCAAAGGCAACACTAACAATGGTTCTGAGTTCCGACTATTGAGGTTTGTGATGAAATAAATAAGGATTCGACTGTTAATCACGATAAATTTTATCAATTATTTTAGTCCTTTTTTTAGAACGGCTATTTAGTAGATAATCATCTTTTTTTTTTTTACGACTTATGGATTTTATTACGATCTAAAGAAGTTTTTTGAGTTATCAATTAAATTTTTTTTTAAAAATGTTAGATCATGATCTAACATTTTGAAAGTTATGAAACGTTAGATAACAAATTATAATGTTTTATATATATAAGATTGAGATAAAAATAAATGACAAAATCAAAATAAATAATATTAAAGGGTATTTGCATAAATAAACTATTTAATTAAAAGTTTCGAATTTAACTTTCGCATGAAAAAAATTCTATAAGAAGTACCTTCCCTATTTAATGGATCTTACATAATGTATATTCAAAACTCTAATGTTTTACCATCTTGTTTTCACTTCCTTGCTATACACTTGATCTCCAATAAGAATTACATATATTTTTAATTTCATTTATATTTTTCAACTTTTACAGATTCATCTGTCAGCGGTGAAATCAGAAATATCACAAAAGATGTTCAGAAATAGCATAATAAATTAAAATACACGAGCACTTTTTCATTCCAAGGAGGTGAAATCATTGGAATATAATAGTTTGTTATGTTAAGGGTGTTCAAAATTTGTTATTTGATTATTTAGTATATTACTTTATTTGTATATACAATTTCTTTTTAACAAATTGAACACCTTGACCACCATGTGGCTATGCCACCGTCAATTGCAAGTACTATTTCCTAAAGACAGAATTTTTTTTTTTAAATTAAAGTAAAAAAACATATGTCACGTAAATTAAAATACGATTGAATAGACATCTTGTCTTCTTTCACTATTAAAGGGAAATAAAGATGTAAATTTTGTTAGGGGAATATATGAGGTTATAACCGTTGACTTTATTACTAACAAATAAAATGATTAAAAAAGATTTAGAGAAAAAGAAGGTTTATAAGACACGTTACACAAAGTCATTTGAATTTAAGACGTGTTTTACTGAATTTTTTATTTATATTATATTAGAAATAGACACCATTTTGCAGTTGATTGGTTTATTATTTTTATAAAAACAATATTAATAAGAGTCAACTTTATTCTTCTTATAAGAAAAAAAAATAGAGTGATTCAATTAATCATAATAAAATATCTTTGCGTGAATAAGGAGAGTCTTAGCACAATTTAAGTCAGATTGTATTCGAATAAATTATTTATATAATGTTTTTTAAAATGCAATCCTTTTTCGAATCTTGCATCGATTATGCACAAAGGAAGCAATGTGAAAGAGTTTAAAGGAAGCTAAATTAATTTGACTTCTAAATGGTTGAATTTGAATTGATTAAAATATTACGTATTTTATCATACATTAAAAAATATATTTATAGGGAAAAAAGCGAATGAAATTCGTATGCATCCGTGAATCACACTAGATACATATTAGATATATTTATCAGTAATGATCATTTGACACTTTTCTATTGCAAGTAATAAAGTATAATCTTCTTCTTCTCTACCTCCTCCTTTTTCTCCTTATTCTTTTTCTATGTTTTAAGCTCGACTTTGAAAATCGACGTGTCGTAAAAAGAGAAATAATTTGTGTGGAGTGAATAATGTATTAAAAAAGATTGAAATATTGAGAGGAGTTCATATCTGAATATTACGATTGTTTAGAGGAGATTTGAGTTTATGCATAAAAATCGATATGTAATGTATCCTTTATTGTATTTGACAATATATATGTATATGTTTATACATCTCTGATTGTAATTATACATTGCTTCATCTACACAAAAGTATACGGTTTTTATATAATGTCTACACAATATTATATATATACATATTGATACATCGCATATGCATGACTATTTTATTGAAAATAATTTTTGTTGCACGTAGATATACCGCTAATTTGGGCTATTTGTCTACATAAATAAAAAATTGGTTACATTTTATGTAAATAAAATTACCTTATTATATATTAGATAAATTTTAGGAATCACATAATTTTAATATGAAATTACAATTTATTCCTTTTTAATTTGTAATTATATTAATCTCTTAAAAAGTAACACAAATCGGATACATTAATATGCCGCTCAGATACATTATAACATAAACTAGATATAATTTATGTAGCTCTGATTCATAATATGTAACTCAGATACATTAAAAACTAGTTCGGATAGATTATAAAATAAATCAGATACATTAATATGTAGCTCGGATATATTATAACATAAATTGGATATAATGCATGTAGCTCTTACATTATATATAACTCAGATACATTAAAAACTAATGGATAGATTATAAAATAAATCGGATACATAATATGTTGCTCAGATATATTAAATACTGGCTCAAATACAATAATATGTAGCTCAAATCTATTAGAGAAATGAGGGGTTTTAAAAATAGTAGAAAATTTTATAAATAACAAAAATATAAGATGTGTATTTCAATAATTTTTTCTTTTATATTTATAATTTTTACCCTTCAAATTCAAACTCAGAGAGAAAAAAAGGAAATGTGAGGACCTCATGGAGCCCCAGTTATTGAGCTGCCACATAGAGGCCCAACAAAAGAGCTTAAATTTGGCCCAAACTGGGCTAAATAGTTCATGAAAGTTGTGATTCGAACTCCTTATTTATAAGAGCGAACTTATAAAAATAACTATATTTATAGGGTTAATGAATATCAATAGCTATAAAAATATTATTTACAATAAATGATTATAATTTATATCATTTTTAGCTGTATTTTTGTATAGTTTTCATTTTTTTTATTTATACATTAATACATCTTTAAGTACAAAAAATTAAAAAAGGAATTGACTTTAAATATAACCCCTTATCCTTACATTACGTCCATACAATGAGTAACTTCCCATAATTAACTTTATAACTAAAAATTAATTATTTAATGACATATCAGATCATATTCTTTAGTATTTTAACAAAAATTGTGATACATCATACTCAATTTTCTTGTTGTCTCCATATTTCTTATTTTGTCATCGTAAAGGTATTTATATACTTTTTTTTGTTAATTCAAGTTGTTGTTATAAGCAACTTGTTGAATTTGTGAATGAAGGTTAAGTATTTCGATTTTGAATAGGTGAACTACATGACAATAGATACACTAGTTATTAAGCAAAAAATGAATACACCGATATAAATACAATGAATACATTGTTGTTAAACACAAAAATAAATACGTTGAATACAACTATACTTGTATTCTCGTTTCAACTTTTTATCTTGGATATATTACTTATATATCTAGATATAATTGTCTTCGTAAATCAACACTTTAACTTGTGCTTGTATAATACTACAAGTATGTATGTATATAAATATAGATACATTTTAACAGTGTTGTTAAGTAAAAATATGGATACTTTATACAAACGAGCAAAAAAGATACAATTTGTGGGTATTAAACTGTATAACTATGGATACATTTGACAAACGAGCAAAAAAATGCAAGTTGTGGGTATCAAACTGTATAAGTACGAGATAAATATGTAATTAATAAGTACCTGATGGATAAAAAAATCACAAAAATCGCTTCTGCAGTGATGTAAAGTATCTTGAATTTGAATGAATTAGGGGGTGGAGGTAGAAAATATGTGATTTATGAATATTGATGAAAGAAAAAAAACTGATAATGGTAAACATGGAAAAAGATCACAGATGTGTCTGCCATAATTATTTGGGCATTCAATTATAATTATTTTCCTATTTAATATTTATTTATTATATTAATATATAAAAAATTATTTATTTGTATAGAATTAAGTTTGATATTTATAGTCTGATTATATACATATAAAATGAAAAAATTAAAACATAGCTATTTTTTTTTTGAACATATATGGATGTTTGCCAAACTAATAATATAAAATAAATATAGTAGCTACCCTGATTTATTTGTGTTCCATAACAAACTGTTTGTCTGTCCCTTTCTCCCTCATATTCTCGCTCGCCACTCTCCCTCTCCCGCTCGCTTATTCCTGTCGCTCGTCTCTCTCGCTTTATACAATAGAATTGTATAAATTGTGTTTCTAATTGTATAAAGCGAGATAAAATTGTATAAACGCATGCAAATACATATATCTTCGTCCTATACACTTATAATTATACAATACAAATATTTCCCTGCCCAAGTCTCTTTTGCCTTTCTCATTTTATACAAATTCAAATTGTATATAATTTCTATCTTTCTCGTTTTATACAATTCGATTCAATTGTATATTCCGTGCACAAGTCTCTTTTTGCCTTTCTTTCTTTCTCGTTTTATACGAATTCAAATTGTATATAATTTCTCGCTTTCTCGTTGTATACAATTCAATTCTGCCTTTCTCGCTTTCTCGTTTTATACAATTCAAATTGTATATAATTTCTCTCTTTCTCGTTTTATACAATTCGCTTCAATTGTACGTATATAAGTTTGCTATGAAGCGCAATTATACAAACTTTGCTATAACCTACAAATATGAATTTTATATTTGCTATATGTGAAAGTTGTCCATTATAATTTTAAATTTTATTTTTAATATAAATTATATATATGTAGTCAAGAATCAATTTTACCTCCTAAAAAATGTTTCTTTGTAAAGTTGCAAGATAAATCTATAGACGGCACACCCAAAAGGTGAAAAAAAAGAAGATAGAAATCTCTCAAATAATATTAATCATAGTGTTCTGCTTTCAAAAATAAGCTTATCCCAAATAACATGAGATTCAATTCTAACTTTTACGAAAATGATAAGCAGTAAAATTAATATTGCTATTATAGCATAATATTCATCTATACCATAATATTTTTCTTTTCGTACATAGTAATATTAGAAGACACTAAAACAAAAATAGCTTGTATCAGCAGAAATATAATATTAACAATGAGAGTTAAATCTTTTATCGATATTAGTTAATTCTCATGAGATTCAATATAATTATAAGCTTTAGTTGTATTAATGCTAAAATGTGATCGTCACAAGAAATTACTTAAGAAAATGTATTTCATGATAATTAAGCTATTAATTGTTATTAATTAATTACCACTAAAAAGTATTTTTGATTCATGAGAAACTCACTTCCCTACCCTCTCTTTATTAGACTATGAAAAATTTATTAAGAAGTTCAATGCGATAACCATTTGTAGGGTTCATGAACTTTGCCTCCTTTGTATTAAGTTCATATTTATGTTAATATACTTTTCCAATGATAAAAAAATCAAAATATATTCTAAATATTTGTAATTAATTAATCCAAACACTAGTATGAATTATATAGTACTCCTATTTCATTGATAGAAGTATTAATTAGTGAAAATAATAAGACATAAATTTGAATCTTTTATTTGACCATGTCAATCCAAACGCAATAAAAATTACTCCATTCTTTTGAAGTGTCACTACTTGTAGTCTTACCAATCATTTCATTCTAATATCACTCTAAATTTAGATCTATACTATCTTCGAGTAGTATAAAGTAAACAACTTTCTTAGAAGCAGATAGTATTCTATTATTTTCTCTTGCTAACGATTAATTATATTTTTTTCTCCATAATTAACGTGGATTCTAGTGAGAGATTTTCAATACATTATAATCAGATTTTATAACCAAATTAACCCGGCGTCCCACCTACATATACTTCACATATACATGATTAGGGACATAACTAGTATTTTAATTATAGATTTGGCAAAATTAGTAGCTAAATTAATTTGATGTAAAATCTATATATACGTTAAAAGAATTGTTTATGTAAATGTTTGACTAAAAAATAGAAACTAAATCCTTTTTTAAAAAAAATCATATAAAAATAAATAAGAGAAGGTTGATATGTGGTATACTTCTGACATTTTGCAAATATTAAAGGTAGAGAATGATAGGTCATGGAAGAACCCAAAATTGAGTCACGGGCATCTTTAGGTCATATCAATATTACATATTTTAGTTTTATCTATATTTTAAAATAATTATGTATAATATCATCATTTAAATGTTTTTCATTATATATTGAGAAAGATACATTTAGATACATGTATTTTTGTTATCCGATATATTAAAATAGAGAGACGAGCGAGATGGAAGAAAAACGAATGAAATAATCATGTATTTCAAATACATATGAATCACACTAAATACTTCCTTCGTCCCTTTTTACTAGTTAAATATTTCTAATTTAATTTTCCTTCTTACTTCTTATTTTTAACAAATCAAGGAAAAAAATTATTTTCTTCCTATTATATCCTCAATTTATTAACACTAAATTATGAGAATTTTATCTAAAGATTTTTCAGAAAGACATTATTTTATTTAATATGTTTTATAGTCATAAAGTAAGAATGAATTAAGTTATTATTTAATTTAGAATCGATTTCAACTCAAATAACTATTGGGCGAGTTAATGACCTGCTTATTATTAGGCCAATCTATTTTAACATGCCTTGTTTCAATTCAACCCACCATTTGACACCGCGAAGGATACGCACCTAATAGGCATTACTATTGTCACATTCAGAAGCGTATTCAAAAATTTGAGATGATGAGTACTGCACTATTATAAGCATATTGATCAATCGGTTCGACATTTATATTTTACTACTGAAAACCGTTATAAATTTATATTATAGGTCCAAATTTAATATATATATATTATATATATATATATATATATATATAAATTAAAATGCCAAAAATGCTACCAATTACGATTTAGAAAAGTATTATCTAATTTTCTAAAGAAAAATAAATATAAAAAATTTCTAACCTCATGTAGATAGGTGCACCCGATTATTATGGCATTGTGTGATACTCAAGTGTGGATTTACACATCTATATTTTAATATTTTTTTTTTAAAAAATAATATTATTATGTATAATCTCGAAAGGAACATGATTTCACGTGAACCTGGTTACACCCGATACCCCCTCACTCATCTGATTATGTTAGGTGTCCCCAGTGACAAACGATAATACAAAAAAATATAGAAAAAGTCATTTTAGGAAAAAGAAAGTTGGTTCTATAGTTCCCAGCTTTAATTTTACTACATCATTATATTTTTCCAAGAATGATATTGACATTGATTAGACACAATTAAATACTTAAAATACTCGATGGTGAAAATCACTTAGTACATTCTAAAATGTCATAATCCCAAAAATATATTTTTCAATAAGAAATAGTAGTACTAGAAGCCAACTAGTTGTTAATAAATATTCAATGGGTAGACAAAATATCATTACAAGCCAATTGAAACTATGTAAAAGTTGGTCACGCAGACTACGCAGTATTTAGTAAAATGGATATAATTTTACTATTAAATCAATGAATATTGGATTTGTGAATGGTTAAAAATCTAAACACGAAAAAGCATTTCGAGTGAATGAATTTATATTAGCATCATGCAATGAAATTAGTATCCTTTATGTTGCTCCATATTACCTTAATAAATTAAAATGAGTCATAATAACTTCCCCAAACGAAAGAAGAATAGAAAAAAAAAAGATATTTTCAGCTCATGTCATAGTAGTAAGAAAACAAAAAGATAAATTTACTAAAAAAAAAAAAAAAAGAGAGATTAATACCTCCTTGGCTTCTTAAAATAATAAATAAAATTTGCTTGTTTTTGAGACAAATTAAACAGACTAGAAAATCACTTAAGAGGGAATGAGAGTAAACTCAAAAATTAGTGTTAAGCAATTTAAAATAAAATTTATTATTCCAATTAATTTAAATGTATATCGTGCAAGACATAATATTAAGTAAAAGTAATCCTTGCCATGAATCTTTCTTTTTTACTTTGACATCTAAACTCAAAATCTCTGATTAACGATAAAAAAATCTAAGACTCATTCATTTCTCACACTCTTTAATTGGAAATTAAAACTCTCAAACTCAAAGTAAACTTTTATAATATATAATAAGTAACAATAATAATCATACAACATAAAACTTGAACATGACACATATCAACATAATATCTTAGATATTACAATAATATAATCTTCAAATTAAACCAAACCAACCATCTCAAAGTAAATTAATACAATGTCTTTCACACCCCTCAACTTCAAATGACAAACTTAATTAAATCTTGACAAAATAAATTTAATTAAGAGCATTGAAAGCCAGCAGGAGCTTCTTTAGAGCAAACATTAAGAAGCAAACTAAGTGAAATAGGGAGATTAAGGTTAATTCCCAAAATATTAGCCTTAAGAGCAGTACAAAGACAAAGAGCAGCTTCAGCATTAGCAAGTCCAGATAGAAGAGTACAACAAGGAGTTACTGGTGGTGAGCCAACAACAACATTTACTAATCCAAGAACATCAGCACAAACACCTAATTTAAGTGTATCAATTGGACAAGTTTCTTTAGGGTAATAAGGTGGTGGTGGACATGAGGGTTTTGGTTTTGGTTTAGGTTTAGGACAAGTGCCACAACTAGAAACTAAGGCAAAGAAAAGGTTAAAGCAAAGGAAAATAGTAAGGGAAATGTGTTTGGAAGCCATTGTGGTTTTTGGTTAAGTGATGAGTGAATAATAATTTAAGAGGTAAAGGGTATTTATAGATTGGAAAATGTGAAGGGATAACCTATGTGTTAGTATGAGTGTTTCTTTTCTTTTGGTTTTTATTTCTATGTCTTGGGTTTGTTATAATTAAAGGGTAAATTTAAGCATCTACGACGGATCTTAGGTCTGACTCAATTTCAGAGTAAGTGCAAAAGGTTATGAGAATATATTAGTCAAGATAGATAAAAAAGATTAGTACTGTTGATCTCATTATTGATCGATATGTGAGACTACTTCAGTACCTTTTCATGTTCAAGATTGAACATCTCTTGTGTGAATAATGATAATATGAGGTTCAACATTGCGATCGAGAATTGAGATACGAGTCCTGCTATGATACATACCATGTAAAGAAATATGAAATTTTAAACGTAACTCAATCTCAAAAGCTAACTCAGAAAATGAATATTTTTCGAGTCATATAAAGAGATCACACATCCCATAATTGATCGAGGTGAAAGTTCTTCAACAATTATGCTATAAACGTAAAACTAATTAATTTGTAAACAACTAATATTCTTCACTATAGGGGTGTGCATTCGGTCTTTTGATTTGATTTTGCACTAGTCGATTTGAATATTTTGATTTTTGATTTTGTAAAAGCGTAATCTAATACGATTCAAAATAAATCTGATTTGGTTTGGTTTTCCTTTATTAGGTTTGGCTTTTTTTTTTTTTTAAATTTGGTTTAGTTATTTGGTTATGTGGATAATTAATAATATAATCAAAGTAATAATATTTAATTCCTTAAATATACATTCTAATATAAATTATAAGTAAAACTTAAAACACGATACTTATAAGTATATCTATTATAGATGTTTAAACATAAAATATAAACACAATCATCATGAAAGACAATAAGAATAAAGGGATAAAAGTGGTTGTGTGTGTGTGTAAATTCGAAACCAATAAAAAAATCAAACTGAGCAATTTATTAATCCAAAACCAATCCAAAAAATTAATGAACCAATCCAAATAAAAATTCAGTTTAATTTGATTTGGTTATATGATCGGTTTAATCCGACTAGTGCATACCCCTACTTTACTATGCCAATTTAGACTTTCTTAATAATCATCCTCTATAATATTTAACTAATATCAGTTATGTGAGTTGTGGTTATGCATAGACGAATTTTGTCTCTCTCATCCTTTTTCTTGAGTCTGCTTTTCATCCTTTTTATATGATTATATAATTCTCCTTTGTCGGGGATTCTTAGCTTAGCTAGTTGCCTATTTAAACTTTATCTTGTTAGTATGAATTTGATTTTTACAATTATCTTTTTTATTTCCCTTTCTCCTACCCCATCTTTTTTTCTAAAAAATTAATTAAAAATCCCCTTAATATTTTAATTATTGATTCAACAATTAGCCTCCTTCTGCATGTCATTGTGAATGTATTTGGAGTTTGTTACAAGATGTGGGTAACCCAAACTAAATAAAATTTGCAACCTTACAAATATTCACTAATTACCCACCATTCTTAAGCACCATATATCATTATTGGGTAGTTTGTTAGCTAGTTTTGAAAGTGAGTTAGGAAGGTATTAAATTTTGTAAAAGTAATATTGTACATATTGAGTGTGTTTGGTACGAAGGAAAACATTTTCTGGAAAATGTTTTCCAATTTTCTCATTTTGGTGGGACAAATTTTGGAAAATGTTTTCCATCAACTCATTTTCCTCAAATTAAGGAAAATGACTTCCCTTCAAAAATTAAGGAAAACATTTTCCAAAGCTCTCCTCCAATTTCAAATTACATTTTTTTTGGGAAAACAAACATTAATTTTTTTTAAAAAATATTTTCAATTTCAAAATTTAATTTTTTCACCCGATCTCTAACCACCCGCCCCCTGCCCCCCCCCCCTCAACACCACCCCCCTCCCCAAAAATTAATTTTGCTTGTTAAAAATATTTTCAACTCCAAATTTTTATTTTTAAGCTCCTACCTCCCCCCCGGCCAGCCCCCCTAACCCACCCCTATCAGCCCCCTCACCCCCACCCCCACCCTAACCCCCAAAAAAATATTTTATTTTTTAAAAATACTATCAACTTCAAATTTTATTTTTCACTCCTACCCCTCCCTCTCCCTCTGCCCCCCCTATACCCCCACCCCCTATCATCACACCCAAAAAAAATTATTTTTAAAAAATTTTTCAATTTCATAAATTATTTTTTTATCCTAGTAAAATAAAAGATATTCCTCAAAAATATTTTCAATTCATAAATCAAACACAAAATCATTACCGGAAATATTTTATACTCACCACCAACAAACATGAGAAAATAAGTCCAAATCTACTTGTTTTCCAAGAAAACATTTTCTAGGAAAACTTTTCCATGGAAAACATTTTCCTTCATACCAAACACCACCCATTATGTTAAATAGTTAGAAAGTAAGTCATTAATGTATAAATTATATGTTTTGATTTGAAATTTAAAAATATGTATAACTAATAAATGTATAATATAAGTAATAATCAAAATATTTATGTTTGATTCTATACTAGACAAAATTTAGAATAATTAAACTTTGTGTAACTAATATATACATAAAACAATACATGAACTCCCTTATAACTAATTCATGCATAATTCTAATCGAGCGACACTTAAAAGTAGTGAGATAGCTAATTTAAAAAATAAGTGAATTTAATATTTTCGTTCGTATCGAACACTCTAAATTATAAAGAAAACGTGTAGGGCTAAGGAACACGGTTTAAAAACAAGATAAGAGACCTTCGAAGACATTTCTTGAACATTAGTATTGTCGTTGTCTAAAATCCATTATTATAATATATCATCACATTAGTAGAGTTGTCACTTGTCATCGTTGAGGATTGAACTGAGATAAATAGATTTTTTTCATTTATAATCAGAGAATTTCGATTCGAGTTATAAAAGAAAAAAAAATTGGTTGTAGGGTTTTTATTTAATGAGGTATTATGAGATTCGCAATCTAAATTAGTCGAGATAAATTCATAAGTACTATGCACAAAAATGTTGAGTTGCCAATTGATTAAGCAATTATAATTCATATCCAGATAGTGTAATTTTTAAATATCTAAATCTTAACTAAATATAAAATTAATAAAATTTAATTTAACTCAAAAAAAAATAATCAAAATCAACTCTCGGAAAATGAAACATATCCCACGACTATTTTGGGGAGTAAGAATATTTAGGAAGGCATTATGGTAAAGCACTCAAAGTAGGATTAAATTTAACTCCTTTAATAAAGATGTACTTCATTAATTAGATTGATCTACCTAGGCAACATTTATTTGGAAACTTAAATGAGAATTATGGTTAAACCTTTCATTATCTCTAATTAAATTGATGTTAACCATCATATCAGTATTATTATTTATTATTATCATAAAGAAGGTGGAAAAAGAATGTAACAGCCATGTGCTATAATGGCAATACTTTTGGCTCTATGCTGAAACACAGCCAATATTTTGGAGGTTAGCTAACAACACAAACACAACTTGGGATCTGATTTTTTCTCTTTTGTCTTGCTAAATTATCAGACACAATAGAAATCATCTGGTTCTTCTTTTCCAGCTATTTTTCCTTTTTTTTTTTTTTTGGAAAATTGTACAAGAAATCTCCAGCTTACGTTCGAAATCTCAGAGACACAGTTATATTATACTAAGGTCCTATTTTTCTCCTGAACTTATTTTATAAAAAATTTCTACTCCTTTTCAGCCCATGTAGCACTATTTTGTGGGTCTAGCGCGTGTTGACATTTTTTTTTCAAGCTAATGCCACGTAGGTCGAAAAGGGGTAGAAAATTATTTATAAAATAAGTTCAGGAGGGAAATAGGACCTTAGTATAGTACAAGTGTCTATGAGATTTCGGGCATAGGTTGAGGGTACTTATGTATTTCTCCTTTTTTTTGTACAAAATATATTACGTATTGGCATCATTCCAATTTCGATTAGTTAAAATTTTAAAGTCTAATCATGAATTCAGACATTTATTTAGAATTTACAATATATATATATTTGAAAGTTGCATAAAAAATATTATAAATCACGATAATTAATAATTTAAAATATATATTAAGAAAATTATGGTAAAAACAAAAGCTCGGACTCTCGAAACATAAGAGAATTCTAGGGCGGACCCTTCTTTATACGAGGGGTGTCAAGCGACACTAGTCCATTGCCGGAAAATTAAATTGAATATAGTCAAATTTTGATTCAATAAATGTATATACAAGTATTGACACTTCTTGACACATATAAAAGGCTTATATTCTAGTGGTTAAGGTATTGTGAAAATTTCTTGAGGTCGTGTGTAAAGACCTATTAGCCTCATAATTATATTTTTTACTATAATCATTGACACCTTTTAATGACAATTCTACGTCTACTAAGTAAGACAAGTCACATAATTTTTGGGAGAGAGTTAACATGCTTCATAATGGAATTGGACAAGATTTCAAAACTTTATGAGTTAGTGTTTTTAGAATAACAACTTCAAATAAAAATAATTAAGTTTTAAATCTAATATTAGTAAATATTTTATGAAAGTTCAATATAAATAAACAATTGAATTAAGTAGGCATTGGTTATGTGATTTTATATCGTGATATGAAAATCGATGAAATAATCAAATATTTAAACATGCGATTTCACGTTGATTTCATCTCGTGATATGAAATCATGAGATGTAATTTCAAATTCTCTAAAAATCATGATTTGAGATTTGTCTAATATAAAAATTGACCCACCTTATTGACCATTCATTTCATATGTAAATAAAATTTATAAAATTTATAAAATCCATATAATTACCTTTTAAATCATTTATATCTCATATAACAATTATTACTACCAACATAAAGTTTGATATAAATTCAAATCAATTCCTACTTTACTATTTATATTTACCAAATTTATTATATTTGATCAAATTTATCTACCAACCAATGTTCAATTTTGATTTTTTTTTGGTTAAATTAAGTTTGAAAAATAAATGTTTTTTTTAGAATAACTTAGTAATTGTGTATTGTGTGTTTTTTTTTTATAAGCTTTGGTAAAGATGGTTTAAAGATTTGAGATAATTTCAATAGTTTTATAATTTATGTGATTTTATGTATATGAAAAAACATATAACATAAAAAGTTCAAATTATATATACAAACAATTTTTCAACTTCGTCTCATGATTTCATATCGTATGGTGAAACAAACAAACTACTAAATTCAGTTAAACCTATTTTTTAGCTCCAAGCTTCACCTCTGAACAGAAAAGATGATGATTTCGAACTATGTACATGTCCTTTATTAAATTAGTATCATCAACAAACATAATATTTATCAAAAAAACTTCATCATCTGACTTTATATAAATCATATAATTTTCTGACGAACACAAATTGAAATAAATTTCCTTCCGTCCGATTTTTTATTTGTCGTCCGCATTTTTTCTAATACACTCTTCCAAATGAAATGGTCACTTCTAGGTTAAAAAAAGAAGATGTTACTAAGATTTTTTTTTCGTTTGCTAGTAAGTCGGCCATTTCTTTTTTCTATTTTGATTTAGAGTCCATATTAGAATTTCAATTAAATTTAGATTATACATTGTGCGTACTGCAGAATCTATTTGAAGATAACGCATTCAATAATTTTTTTTCTATACACAAAACTTGAACCTAAAACAAATGAAGTAGTCCTACTAGTATCTTGGTTCACTCACATGTTCTTTTCATCCAACTAGGAACACATAATTCTAAGTACTAGTGGGCTCTATTTGTATGGGGTACAATATATTGGTTGTCCTTGTCAAATGATCGAGTGGCTTAGGATTCAACAAAAAAATATCTTTTTGTTTATTGAAAATTAATTGGAGGGTAGCCCTACAAAAGATTCTACATGTTCAAAAAATAAAATTAGTGAAAAAAAATGTGTGCTATTTTTTTTTCAACTAAAAAAAAATGAAAAATATATAAGACTAAATAGTTGCATTTTTTTCAAAAAAGGTATTTCTGTGTTAATTTTTGCTAGCCAAAAAGAAATATATGTATTGTGATGATAGAGGATAATTAATTATCACTTTTTGTTGATTAATAATAAAAATAAAGAAGATGTTATTGCATTTTTATTACACAAAACATATTATTTGAACTTTAAAGTTTGGGTTTGGTAAGATATATGTAAGTGAGGTGATGTACAAGAACTGTGAAATAATCAAATTATTTTACTAATAAAGGCAGTGATAGCAATTTGGAAAACGATAGATACTTGAAAAATCAAGGCATAAAATAAGAATATATTTTTTAATTTGAGTTCTGGTAACATCTACGTCTTTCAATTGTACGTATATATACATTTAGTAGCGCAAATCTCTCTTCTTTTTTTTTATCAAGTAGCTATTATTTTCCAAATTGCTATCATTGTCTTTAATAGTATAATAATTTGATTTTACACTTCATGTACATTGCATTTGCGCCATACAGAATACATATGTGTCTGTTTATTTAATATTATGACATTTAAATTATTTAGTTTTATTATCTTCTTGGACTTGTTAGTGTGATAATCCTTGACATTCGTAAATGTTTACGTATGATAAATAAATATTCTAATTTTGAGTATAAACATCTAGATACCTTATCTTTTTTTTTGTGTGTGTGTCCGTAAAATATTTCAACTTACAAAATCATCATTTATACAACTTCAAAAATTTTATGAATGACATCAACATTGAATAGCAACAAACTTAGTAAAAACAAATTGTAGTGTTTAAGTCTAACTTACAAGCATTAGTTGTTATAAATTTAGCCACTATGTACTCGGGGATCGTTTGGTAGGGAACAAGTTATTTTAGAATTAGCTATTTTGGGATTAATTTATACCACTATATATATATGAGATAACATATCTCAACCAAACAAGACACTAAAATTTCATCCCTGGATTATCTTTTTATTTTAAAACTATTTATTTTTATTCCGCACATCAAACAAACAAAGGATTAAAAATTATTCAAAATTTATCCCGAAATTAACCACCCTTATCCATCACACCAAACAACCTCTTATAGTTTTGATCATGAAAGTTGTGCCAATACATTTCCCAAGTTAGCAATGGTTTAGTAAATTTGGGCTTTCTATACTCATTGGTCTCACCTAATATGTGTTTGGGCTCTTAAATCCATGTGAAGCCCAATAGGAGAGAACCCATAAAAAAGTGGACTCTAAATTCGGCCCATTTTTAATAAACCCATTAGTGTCCATGCTAATTTGCGCGAAAGTCCCGTCTTTCGATTTAAAGAAATTTTATGCAATGACCTTAAAAATGGATCGTTTTCAAATTTTTGACCCCCACTTACCCCATAGACAACTTTTAAGACCACAAATCAAAATATTTGTCCATACATTCAAAATTTTAGCTTAGTTTGTCTTTTGAATGGGGGTTTGATTTCCCTTGAGCACATTAAAATTTTTATATTTATTTTTGATAATTGGAAAATCAAGAACTTCAAATCCTGAATCCGTTTATTTATTTCATAGGCAACAATTTTCAAAATCAAAAGTCAAAACTTGTTGGACTCGAATTGGATTTCAGTTTCTTTAGTCTCTTGTATATTGAAAACAAATGGTAATTCAAAATGAAAATCTACGTCTATCTGCCCAAGCCTAGACGAACAGAGTTATTTAGTACACATACTGCTGCGAGGTATCAGGCATTACCGTGTTAAGTAATATTAGGTGAGGTCCATACAAGCTGTTTTGAACATCACGGTCATCAAAACACAAATGATTATGTAACTTGAAGTTTGCCTTGATGATGTTAAGCAAGTCAGTAGCTTTACAATGTATACAATCTCACTCTTTACAGTAATCTTTACAGTTAGCTATTTTCGTTCTGTACATGTATCTATCTACTCAAAGAATGCACAAACAGTTTATAAGACGATGCGCAACATGTTTTGATGTGTTAAAGGTAATGTTTGAAATATTTTGGACAACACAAGAGGCTCCACTTCTCTTTTGAACTTCTTCAATAGATTGATAATTCGCGTCCTAGTTTCTTCAGTGGCCAAATTGTTCCCTGCCCATAAAACCTGGAGGAAAACAGAAATGAAGATAAGCTTATAAAATGGAGGAAATCTTTGGTGCATATAAGATGAAGGGTACTACCTCAGCAAAAATTGCTATTATAATCGGTATATAAGATCCGTTAGGGCCAATAACTTTCTGCTCTGACCTGAAAGATCAAGATACAGTTGCAAGCATGCATAAGGTATGTTGAAGTTCTGATTAGTTATTGATTACTTATTGCTGTAGCCTACGGGGAATACTTACGTCTCCATCATTGAACAAAGCAGTTCGTGACTGATTTTAGCCTCATCAAGATCACATGTTATTGGTAAGTGGTTAAGCCAGAGCAGGATGTACTGAGACAAGAACAATTTATGATATGTCAGTCGATGAATGACAAATCTATCAAAACTACAATCAAGAGAACGTATATGTGTTCTAGTGTATGAAGTTTTCTTTCGGAATGATATAGGAAGGAGGAGTAGTAAGAGAGCACCTCATAGGAGATGCCTTCTGAGACAAACTGGTTTAACTTCCCACAGGTAGAAACAGCAGCCTCGTAAGCCATGATGTTATCGGGGTGTGTTGCATTAGGATTCTCCATTGCAGTTTTTAAATGACCGAGTATTCCTGCAAACACCATTAAGCAGCTAAGTCAGATGCTGCTAGTGGAGAAAATAGATACCTTAAGCATATTGTAACGCACAAAGCTACCTTTAGTATGAGGCTTTAGGACATCTGCTCCGAATTCAGCACAAATACCAATTGCAGTTGCCACGAGCTGAAAAGATAGAGAACGTCAGGTTTGAAGGATATACCAAAGACTTACTTGGGAAACAAATAGTAAAAGAAGGATTAAATAGAAAACCTGCTGAACATCTGGATTCTTGTGATTGTAAATTCTAAGTAGGAGAGGTATCCAGTCCTCATAGTACCTGATTAATAAAATAGACGTTCAGATAAGCCAACTGAACTTATCATGATCAATAAGACGCTGAAAATTGCAAGACGTGCCTGAATGCTTCTTCTCGGCACTGCTCAGCAACATCACGGAAAAGGTGCACTACAATTCTTCTTTCTTCTGCTGTTCTATCATTACTCTGTACAGTAGTACGTAGAGAGGTGAAAAGGAAATGTCTAAGGTCAAAGAAACCATAGAAGTTCCCCATAGAATTTCTCGAGAGACTGGCTTAACGAGCAGTTTATATCAATCTAATCACTTTTGATGCTTCAGTAAGAGGTGTCATGAATTGAATTATACATATAGTACATCAAAAGAGAGAGTGGCTTACCCACATAAGTGATACATAAGGCAAAAACTTGTCAAAATTTGGCAAGAATGATGCCTTTAGTTTTTTCACCATAGTTCCGAGGCAAATGCCAATCTGAACTCAGGAAAACAAAGAAATCGATGAAGGTAAGTCTAAGGTCCTGTTAAGTGTATATATTAGAGGCTATGTTGAGATAAAACGCTAACATTTCTACATATAGTTAAGTGTTGCTCAGCTTCTTCATTTAGTAGCTCCTGCTCCCTTGAACCTGTGTATTCTTTAGCTCGTTTCTCTCTTTCTGTTTTGCGGTATGAGCATCTGGAGAGAACCTTTGATATGCCATCAACAAATTTTGCAGCTTGGTTTTTACTTAGACATGATCCCGGAACCTGTGATAAGTACTTCTTAGTGCACAGACAAATACGCTATACAGAAGACAAGAGAGTTATTAACCTGAATGCTTTCGTTGAATGCCTCCAATAATCTTGCTTGAATTTGTACCTTTGACTCCTAAAGGAAAAGTACAACTACCTAAGGATCGTATCAATATTGATGAAACTTTTGCTGCAACACTAGGTAAATTACCTTTTGTAATGCATCAAGCAAAGACGAGATAATAGTGTCAGATAGCTTTTGAACTGGGGACTTGCCACAACCTGTTACAAGTAGCCCTTTCTTCATAGCACAAGAAGCTGAATTTAACAGTAACGGCATTGCTACAAAAAGGAATAAATGCAATTTAGCAAACAATCGGGTTTGGTTTATAATGTGGAAATGAATGATAAGATGAAGACACATGTAGAAAATTTACCAGAAACGGCAGCCATTCTAACTTCTTCACTGAATTTATAGGTAAGATTCGGAACTAAAGCACTAACAACCTGCATAAACCACAAATTAAGTAAAAATCTGCATGCTACTTTGTAAGCCTTGTAAATGAGATTAGCTATGACCTGTAATTTTCTAGACAGACCTCATTAACCCATAAATGCAGCCCTTCCTTTAACTCAGTTGAAAAGAAGCATAGCATATGACAGGCCAAGGCCTTCTCTTCCAGAAGTACAGCTCTTATCCAGATCATTTTATTCCCATCAGTGGCTTTAATCATGCTACAGAAGATATTTATGTCAGCTGAAGACATCCTCAAAAACTTGTTCCATTAAAGTTGCTTATTTCACTTCTTTCCTGCAATTTCGGGTTAAAACAACAACACAACATACCCAGTGTAATCCCCACAAGTTGGGTCTGGAGAGAGAAGTGCCTACACAGACTTTACCCTTACCTTGGAAGGTAGAGAGGCTGTCTTGGGGAGACTGCAACTAAAGGTTGGTAATAGAAATTTACCGCATCAAACTGTGTTATTTAAGTGCGTGGAAAAAACCAGATGTTTTCCTTTGACTCAGAGATGCTGTCTCTAAATAAACAGGCAGATACACAGAAGTCACTTAACAGATTCACTTTATTTACATTCTAATTCGACATAGTAGGTTCATATGGTAGAGCATGTATGGAACTCTTAATACGTGAAATGAAATTAAATTGTACGAAAACTCACAACCATCTACATCATTAAAATAGTGATAATACTAATACATATGTCATCCATCTAAATAAAACTTCATACGAGTTGTTATAGTAAAAGATCCAACCTTTTATAATCAGAATCATCTGTATCTGAATTATCGGAAACACTCAAACAGTTCTTTAGCAAAGCAGATTTTAACGCAACGGGCATGACAAGTCTCAGATAAGGAAGGAAGTCTGCCCCCAAGAATTTGCATAGTCTACCGCATTCCTGTCATAGAATCAAAGTGTAAATTAGCCAAAAACAATGAAAATTGTACAAACTTAACTTGTATCAACATACCAGTAACAGAAGTCTCCTCATTGGATCTACTATCTCCGTTTGAGTTCCGTGCAGTGAAGTGAGTACTGCAGTGACCTACAATAACATATCACATGAGGTAAATGCATTTTCAGATCTTAAGTGATGTTGATAGTTTCACTTTTATATAATGCCTGTTAAGTACTAATGGAAATTTATAAATTGTATTCACCTTTTCAACATAATCATTGATTGCTAGATTTCCAACAGCCACTGCAGCCATGGTAATGCATTCCGTGGATTTGGCCAGTAGCGTGTTACTTGTATCATTAGTAGCAGTTTCTACCATAACTTTCAGAGTAGGCATTAAAGCATCGTATAAGTATACAGAGTCCTCCTGCAGTGTCCCAAGCAAATGAAATTTAGAACTTCGAGCATTGGAAAATTAGAGTTCTTTTTGAACCCCTGAAGTAAAGTACCTGTAATGGAATAGCTAAAGAGGCTAAAGTTGCAAGAGATGCTTCCTTCATCATTGCAGTTCCACTCTGGAATATGCAGCATGTTACTTGTTAAATATAAATTCAAATCACATCAGAGATATGACAGTCAAAAGCTTATGTCATTACTCTTATACACGTGAACAAATAAATATGTTGTAGATTGATAAAGGTGACATTACTTTTTGAAACCCAGCTAATTTACGCACTATATCGTGCAGGTAAGGTTTCAAGATATCTGCACTGCAATTTTGACTGAACAACTTTATCGCTGAAGCTGCACGTGTCTATACACAAGAGAGAATATTAGTCGGCAACCAGATGTACTTGCAATGGATAAGTTTTGATATGTCAAGAGTTCTCAATTAGAGAACAAAGAGTTAATACATTGGTCATATGTCATTAAAAGTACCTGCAACCTGGGATTATCAATATCATCCAATACTTCTATCAAAGCTCGAAGGAGCTGATGATGATATTGCTCTTGAAAATGCGGGCTCAGATATGTTGATAGCTGACCAATTGTACGAATTGTCGCCCAACATACTCGAGGGTGCTCATCATGGATTAGTTTTACAATAGTCTGCACAAGTTTCTCCATCTCCAGTAATAATGCCTGGGTATCAAACTCAAAACGTATTTCATTTGCCAAAAGTAATCCAGTCTGATCCCATTAGTGGGGTCTAAAGAGGTAGCGTGTACGCAGCAGAAAGAGTGAATACTACCTTTGAGCATCCTTCTGAAATCAGTCCAATTACAGTAACAGCAGCATGACGAATTCTCCAATTTTCATTATGCAAGAGGTTGTACAAGCCCACAGCGCAACAAGGCATAATTACACTTCCCCCTAATGCAATTGCTAGCCTATCCAAACTCTCCATAGCATAACTACGCATACTCAACTGCTCTTCATTTTCATCATCTATAGTTGCATTTCCCCAACAAGGGTCATCTTTAATATGCACCAACATCACAGTCAACACAGTAAACAATTTAGTAACTTGTTCTTTTGGTAGCATCTGCATCATCCCACACCCAATCTCTCTATCCTCAGCCAAAGTAACAACAAACTCTATAGCTAGCTTCCTTAAGTTTTCCCCTAACTTCGAATTCTCAGCTATCCTCGCCATACTCTTAATCACGACACTGATATGAACTTCAAAAACCCCGGTCTCTACCCCAACCAAAACAATCAAATCCTCAAGAAGTCTACACACAAGATCTTCCTCACTAATTGCCACAAACAAAGTCATTATCACATGTTCTAAAAGACTACAAAACTTGCAATAACTCGCGGGCGTTGAATAATACAAAATCATTTTCACAGAAGCCCTAGCAGCAGCAACCCTACAACGATGATCTTCCAATACAGTACGCATAATGTCTGTAAACCCCTCAATCAAAACATCAACATAAGGTACAAAAACTGCAGGACATTTTGGTATCACTTCATTCCATAAAAGCATAACACACAATTTTCCGTCCCAATTCGTACCCAAATGCTCAAACATTAAGCGAAACAAAAAATTCCATTCATTTTTAGGGAAAAGTAAACCCGCTAAACTCGATATACAAGATGAACAAGCCCTGAGTGTTTCATAATCTGTTTCAACCAAAACCTTTTCATATAAACAGATCTTCAAGTCATTTCGCTTACTTAACGGAAGTTTGGTCCAAAGTGATGGTAAAACATCGCTTAAAATATAGTAATAGAGAATACCTGTACGCGATCCTCGTAAGCTACATTCAATTGCTTGGAGAAGTTGCTCAATTAAAGAAACTGGGAAGTGTTCTTTGGAATAATTCAAGAGAACTTTCGCTGATTCACGAAGCTTATCATCATCACTATAGAGATCGAGAAACAGGTGTTCCTTTGTTGATTTGGGTATAGACGCCATTGAAGCAGAGTTTGTAAGGAAGAAAGTTAGTTTTTCTTGTTACAGGTTTTGGCGGGGTTTAATAGAATTTGAGTATATTGATTTGTTTTTGTTTATTTTTGGTGATTAATTTAACGGTTGTGATTAAGTTTTTGTTAATCAAAATGGATGCTAGGATTCTATCTTGGTTTGTTTCTTGGCACTCATTGCACATTTCGTTCTTCGGGAGTCAAATAATTTAAGTTTGATTGGAAATTCGAGCATGACATCTTCAATTTTTTAAAAATAAAATTTATATATTTGCAAACTACTTAAAAAGTACAATATGTCAGAATAATTGACAATCCTGAATAGTTAAAAGATATATAAAAAATTTATGATCAGAGATAAACATGTTTAAATCTCGAAATTCAAAATGTGTCCCATAAATTTGAACAGGATGATATAATAGAATATGATACATATATGTGAATTGGTCTCTATTTTAGACATGACATGACACAATTTCAGATTACTAATGATATGATCTTAAATACGAAGGTGTGATGGTTGCGCATTAGATTAATAAGTTGAGTGTTGACTTATTTTCGAGGATTCAGGTTAGTTGCTCTATTCTTGTTGGTTTTAGTTTTTCTATATCTATCTTCATCTATCCCACACGTCAATTGTGGGATTTCATTGAACATGATATTGTTGTTCTTGTTTGATACTGAGGCATAATTATTAAAAATTATTATGTCATATCATATTGGAGGTGTTATTGATCCACTAATAATATCTTTCTTGGCGGTAAAATTAGCTCATAAAATCATAATTATGTTTAATTTATTAAAGTTTGGATTGATTATTGACCCGCTTATTTATTAGCTCAACTTATTTGAGTTCAATCATTTTAGTCCATCAAAATTTGAATTGATATTTAGCCCACATTGATCAATTGAAGGTCTCTTCAAATTATTTTTTATAATTTGACAGGCTATATATAATCATAGTAAAGAAAAATATTCAAGTTATTAAATATTACAATATAAAATAATAAATAAAGCAATTAAAATTCAATAAGAATTAATTAATTTGAATTTTGATATGTTTTTTTAGCTCATATCAATCCAAATAACTGTGAAATGGAAGGGAAACTCTTCAATAGAAAGGACACTCATAAATGTAAATGAACATCATGACATAATTTTTTTTAATAAACTTGGATCTCGATAGGTGAATTTTGTGATAAACGAACTGACGTCGAAAATAAAAAAATAAATTTATTATTTTTAATTTAACTGATATGATTAACTCGAGAACATGGCTCTACACGAATTTTTTGATCAAACAAAAAATATGATTTATTTAAAATTTAGTGCATTTGGATTGAATTATACAGTATAAGTTTCTAGTTAGGTAATATTGCTTATTCTTTTATCGTCTAGACAACATAATTATTCCTGTTGGATTGACAATTTTTTTATGTGTCTTATTCTAAATATATTTATATATAATTTAAATAAATATCAGAGTTGATAGAGGTAATGTAGAAGGGGAGAGCTGGGTAGGATAAAGATAACGTGCAAAGAGCGAAGAAAGATATAATCAATATGAAATTTCACTTGTATAATTTATTTTCTCTGTTTCATTGTAAACCTCTTTTTTAATTATTTTTTTAAAAAAATAAAATATTTAAAATTTGGAGAACATAATATTGATTTCTTTGTAATAGCAAAAAAAAAAAACACTTTCACATAAATTAAGATAAAGAAATCACAATTATCTACCAATCTTATGATCCACAAATTATTTCCGCTATTATAAGTGTGGAAAAAATTTATTTAACCATTAATTAAATAGAAAAAAATGTAATAAAATCTATAAATTCAATTATAGACTAAGTTTTTTTATAAATTAATTTAAAATTATTATCGAAACCAATAAACTTCAAATTCGAACTCGAAATGCTATTTTTGGTGTAGCTCTTTCCAAGTTGTACACGTGAATGGATAGATATGGTTGATGAGCCAAACTCCCAAACATGGAGGAACATATACTCCCACTTTCTCAGCTAAAAAGAAAATCATCAACTTTGCTTCAATTTCTCTTCAATGCTATGGCTATTACACATTAATTTGTACATTAAAGCTTAGAAGCTGCTCATCAACAAGTAGTTATGAGGGTTATTCAATATGGGTCTTGCTCAATTCCATCTTTTCATTTCCAAGAATGCTCCTTTTCAAGGTGAATTTACTCTTATGCAACCCAAGTGGTGTTTTCTTGTTTTTGATTTTTGACTATGTTCCTCATGTTAAATTATGAAATTGTTCTTGTTGGGTTGGTAGGGTGGGGTGGGGTTAGTGTTATTTTGTTAAATGATTTATGATTTTAGTTCATTCACAGTAGAATCAAGAAAATTTTCACTAATTTTTTTCATTGAATAAGAAATTTCATGTTTTTTTAGAGATATGTCTAATGTTTTTTTGTTGTTCATGACTTCTTGTTAGCCTTATGCTTTGTCTGTTTTACAATGATAGAGAAGTAAAGGCAGGAGGGACTGAAAGGGAATGATTGTGTATCTAAATAAATACTTCATTTGTTTCAATTTGTTTGTCTGGTTTTGATTTGACGCGGAATTTAAGAAAATAAAGAAGATTGTTGAACCATGTGGTCTTAAACTAAAGATTGTACGAGAATGCGTTTTAATTTTGTGGTCTTATTCATGTCATGTAGAAAGTTAGAACTAGAGAGTTGCCGAAAAAGGAAAGAGACATTTCTTTTAAACGAACAAAGAGGGAAAGTAAGAGAAATCAATTGAATAGTGAGTGTTCAATCTTCTTGTTTTCTTCATCATATTATGGCTAAATGAAAATGAGGATTTTCAGGAAGAGAGTTGGAGTTGTCAAAGTGATCAAGTCTAACTTGTCGAACTCAGATGCTAAGAGAGCAAACCTTTCTGCCAGGAAGAAGGACAGAATTAAGCTCCCCGAACATTACAGTATTGGTGGAGACAGTAAATCATTGCACATAAGTGAGTTTCTGAGCCATAAATCCGGTATTGAGGCAATGTTGAACAAGAGAGCTTTGCAAAGCTTTGAATCTATTGATTCTAATACGTACAGGTAATGATTTGTATCTTCTTGCCTATTATTCTTGTCTAGGTACTTTTGGTCCAAGGACATCCCATCTTTCTCTTCTATCATTTGTTCCTGCTGTGTGAAATATTGCATTTCATTATTGTAGCTAGGCGTTAAGTAGTTTTCAAGTTATCTGCTCAAGTATTGAAAAACAAATGGAAGCATCAATGATATGTACAAAAGAAGCTTTGCAGAAATAACGCCACTGTGCGAAGAGATGAAGCTGATCGAACTATTAGGATGCTGAAATAGTAAACTATATCGTACAGTTTTATGAGTTCTCTTATACTTCTATTGGTATATGAACCACAAGGCATAGGGAATTTGCCTCTATGCTGCATTCTAAATGACTTACGGATCCACTTTTTGTACGGTCAGGTTATCACATTTGAATGGAATAACTAGTATTAATTTAAAATTAATTAGTGCATCCAGTTTTGCTTTGGTAACTTGAGAAGCTTGTTTCTGAGATTCATCAGTAGTTCAAAAGGCTTAATGATTTCTAAGTTTTGTGAATAGGTGTTGCCTAATGCCCACCTGATATTTTTATTGACATAACCTGATTCTTGCTTTCATATACTATGATGACGTGAGACTTCGGTTCTTTGTGCTTTTCATTTTCAAATTCTTCAACATCCTAGCTATAGGTTCTTTTGGTCTATGTACTGATATAAAGAAGTTTCTTTTGGTCTATGCTAGTTTTGCAACAATAAATTGTTGGTATATCAGCCCCTCTCCCCATGTTCACACTTGGGACCTTCAAAAGAAGAATGTTATTTAGCTCCCTGTGCTAGTGATATCAACGTAAGATTATAACCTAAACAATTTTTATGATTAAACGCTAATAAATTAACTGCTGCTGACCACAAGGCACCCACCTTAAACCAAAACTTAATCACTAAATCTTTGTGAAAAGAGACTTGTGAATAAACTGCCAGTTGTCCTGTAACCACTTAGAAAGAAAGTAGTCAAAACAGAGGCTCATTTGTCAATTCTTCTGAGCATCCAGTAACACTGGTGTTTGTAAGAGCCAATTGAATGTGGGGGAAAGAAATGTGCAACTAGCAGCTTACGCAACAAAAACTCCAGCGACTACCAAGCAAGATCTTCTGATGTATAAAGTAGACCTGCATATAAATGAGATTCTACCCCCCAAATATGAAAGATGACAAATGAATTCCAATGGCAACTAATCAACAATGGACATGCTAAGTAGCCTAACTTCTTACTCGGATCTGAAATCCCACTGGATTTATGTTGAGAAAACATGGCTATCATTTGCGCTAATTATAATACTACTTCGATATGTTTTTGAGACTTTTCTGGAATCTTACTATAACATCTTAGTGTGCAGAATATATAAATCTGGTTGTTCTGCAGCTAGATGACCAGGATTTGTCAACGTTAAGTAGATGCTGTCTGATGATTGATTTCTTAAAAAAGATAACTATTTTAAGTTTGGTAAATTCCAGCCCCTAATTCCCCTTTCCTGAGGCCTAACAGTGGTTTTTCATATACCTTCCTTCTGACCTAAGCTCCCAACTCTTAGTTAGAAGCAATGGGTTATACATTAGAGCAACCCTTTCTTGGCTTCTTGAATATAGAATCAAACTTGGGGTAAAAATAATATTCTTCTCCCCTTTAGTGTGTGGAACTGTCAAATAATCATATTATGAAAATGGCCTGTAGTCTCTGAGAGAATTTGACTATTTTAGTGCTAGTGCCTTTTTATTTGGTGACTGAAAATCAGGAACATTCATGTATGGATATTAGATACTCCAATCTTGATCAGAGAAAATAGTTCATGTGTCCTCCGCAGCCTATACATCCCATATAAGAGTTACAAGATCTTGCTGATTATGATTTAATTGCAGGTGTACTCTTCCACAAGTTCAACTTCTAAATTTTGAAGTTGCCCCTGTTTTGATACTAAAAGTGAACCCGACTAGCGAAGACTGCACTGTGGAGATG
Source organism: Solanum peruvianum (assembly GCA_027705065.1). NCBI lineage: Eukaryota > Viridiplantae > Streptophyta > Magnoliopsida > Solanales > Solanaceae > Solanum > Solanum peruvianum. Next base: position 55,986,640 of record JAKWJD010001762.1, on the reverse strand, counting down.
TTGTCTTGCAAGGTAAGGCTCCTTATTCTGGAAACATCACCCAACCTAAGGAATTAGTGTCTCTGATGTGCTGTTCAACACCTCTTTCTTCTAGACCAAGAATCTTCAAAAGCTTATATCACAATTGAGGTTCTAATTTTGATTTCTTTCACGGGGTAGCTAAAGGCTCGTAGATCTTTAGTTGTCTTAAGATTTCTTATGAATTCTTGTTTGTATGATTGCCAGTCATGCAATTTATACAGAGAGTGATAATGTTCTCATTTGCAGCTATCTGCTTTTAAGGTAGTTAGTACCTTTAGAGAAGAGGGAGTAATAGAAAGAGGAGGGGACCAAGGAGTGAGTTACGGTTTAATTTCCCTGTCTTTGTACATGCAAGAGAACCGTTTTCTTCTGGACGTTAGCATCCCCCACATATAACTTAATACTCCCTCGTTGCGATTGTGATACATGTCTTGGGATGTTTGTTCGTTTTTTTTTTTTCAATTAAATCTGAGATCTGTTTTTCTTACAATTTAGTTATCCTTTAAGAAGATATATAATCCTAAATTCCTGATGTTCAATGCAGTTTGAGGGTTCTGATTTGGTTGAGCAGCAGAATGACCACTTTTCAGGTATACCAAGACAACACTCGAGCATGACAACTTTTATCAAATTGAACAAAGCTGAGCTTTTGTAACATATTTATCATAATTTATAATTACATTTTAAACACATGCAATGTGTTTTTAACTTGCAGCATCAATGGTAAACTATATAACGTGGGAAACAGTTGGATCTCAGCCTTACCTTGATGTTGATGTGAAATTGAATATATCTCTCGAGGTTATTATCCCTCTCTTTCCAAAATTTGTTTATGTTTATTCTTCATGTAAAATCTCCTTTGACAAATGTAGAAAAGCTTCTCAGAAACAAAAGGCTACCGGTTCTTCATCTTAGAATTTCTCTGGGATGACATCATTGTATGCTCGTGCATGTGTAGATACATACAACAAGGGATAGAGAGAGCATTTCCTTGTCTTCATATATGATTTACAGTAGCGTATTTTTCCTTCACTAAAAGAGCAGCCAGGTGCACGAAGCATCATGCGTTCCATGCAGGTCCAAGAAGGCACCAAAGGGGGTGTCATGTACACAGCTTACCTTACCCCGACACCGCATTAAGGGCTGATTCCACGGCTCGAATCCTTGACCTACACTAATCAGGAGAACGATAGCCACCTCTCTAGTTATCTATGCTTATTTACGCCTTTCGGATATGCTTTTATGAGGGACCTGCTATTCAGAAAAAAGTACTCTTAGCATGACATCCATAAAAAAGTAGGAAACAAAAAGACCTATTATCAAGATTGTTAGATTGATAGCACATTATATGTTTGTGGTGTCATATATATGTATAGAATCTACTGCTACTTTTCTCATCGTTGACTTGTTGAGGCTTAATTGGAATTGAGATGACCTCTGTAACTGTGCTCACTCTAAATTCTCAAGTTACACTTTCTTCTTTTGTTCAAGTCTGAACTTCCCAAAGTAAATATCACTGATTCATCTGGTTGTAGACTTGGATTCAGGTGTAGCGACACCAGAACATGGTATGCAGGATTTAACCAGATCTGATGGGTCATGAACAATCTATCAATCTTCAGATTTTTGTTCCACTTCACAAAACCGAGTTCTAAATGTATTTGAATGACTAGATTCTTTTCATGCCACAGTGAAACGTATTTTCGATATATTTCCTTTGAACACAGTACAATTATCATATTGACAAGAGAAGTTTCTTGAATATTGTGACCCTGTAGATCCGAGAAGTCACCTTAAACTGTTCTTGCAGATATATACGATGCCATTCACCATGCTGCCTACTACTGCTGTTGAGACTCCCGGTAACTTGTAAGTCTATTGCTACACTGTCTTTACTCTCTGTAATCGGAAATGGTAATAAAAACAATTCTTGCAGTTTAAATTACTCATTAACCAGACTCTGTTTATCGATATGTGTTTAGAGCAAGGTCCATATTAAAAGCAAAGAATCCGACAGTCATTAGTGGTCCTTGCTAGATTTTAGATATACACTTTCTTCGGAATCATTTGCACTAAGAACAGTCCATTTCATTGAACCTCAGTACGTCTGCATGTTTCCATTTGCCAAGTTCTATCAATAATTCCCTTCGCTCCAGAAGATAAGTTGATCATGAACAGTTAGCGGTGACACTTTTTCTTGATAATTTCAGCTTATCAGCATGTGAATGAACATAGAGGTCTTCATAGATTCGGTACTAGTTTAATTCAGTTGAACACTCTTTTATCATTGCATAAACATAGTTTTGCACTTTGCAAACATTTCATTTCAATTTTCAGAATCTAATAGGTTCAAAATGATACTCCTATCGCAAAATAGACACAACCATCATGATTTTCATACACATTAGTCATCTTTAAATTCAACTTCTTTTACCTATTCTGTAACTTTTGTTCTTCATCTAAAATTCTCAATCCTGACCGTGAATCATGTGTTTACACAGAATGATGCAAGCTTTAGTTGACAGGCTAGTACCGTTGCTATTGCAACAACTCCTTCAGGATTATGACAACTGGGTACGACAATATCAGAAATCTCTGTCGTGAATCAAACCCCTTTTGTACCCTGAGTAAGTTAACTACATTTATGGCTCCGCGAGGACACCTCTAGCTATAATACTACATGTGAGCACATTCGCTCCTATCTTGGTGGACAAGTTTACCAGACACTTGTACTTGTGTGATGTTGCAAGCTTCAACTCAGCCTCCTACTAGTCTAGCTGTGCACAAACTGGTTCGCCATTTAGGTATATTATATGTATGAAACTTCATCATTCCATGGCTTAAGTTTAAGCCATTTGATACTCCTTTCTTTTGTACAATATGTATATCTTCCTTTACTGATATTAAGCAAAATCATTACTTTTAACCAAAAAATTTCGAAGTGGTATTAAGACTCTGGAAACAGAAAAAGTATGTCTTTGGAATATGAATCTGATCTGTGTAAAATAATTCATCAAAGATAAAAAACGATTTCACAATAATAACCTTTTTTTTTCTTTTACCTATAATTCATCTTCAACTTTTGATTCGCTTTGCTTGTTCTTACCTAGTCCTCAAAAGTTGAATCAAAATAATATTTGATTTATATTCATTTCAAAAGTACTTTCGACCCACAAATCAAACATCATGAAATACATTTTCACAAGATACTTCTCATGAAAGTAACTAAAAAATGATATAGTTTCCATACAAGTTTAGATTGGAGCCCAACTAAAGAGAAAACACTTTAAGCGTGTCGATCAAACGACCACAAGCATCGAAATCAACATGTTCTGCAGAAACTATTGCAATCAAAATTACCATAAGGAAGAACATACATGTTCCATATGAGCCTGGAACCTAACTTCACCCAAGGAAGTAATGTAGGCACACATTCTCAAATAAGAAATCATACAAGAGTCGAAAGATATGACAACATAAGAACTTATTAGCCAACCGTTGCACAACAATTTCATTGTCATCAGGAAAATCCCATTTAGCTACACTTCAACAGAGTACTTCGAGAACTGAACTTTGCCTATTTATGCTTGTTTTCCAGACATCAGCCACTTCTGCCCCACCACTGAGCTGCTGAAACAGGAAGAACAAATTGGGAGAATGTCAGCCTATCACATAATATTATTCTTCTAAAGGATATAAATGCCTACATTTTTAAGCTTCATTCTGAAGCATAGCGCACTTGGAAAAGAGCATGTTCAGCTCAGTAACCATAAATCTTTGAACCGTTAGTGTCAAGATTGTAAGAGAATTGGAGCCCAACAATATAATCAGTTTGAAAGGGGGATATAACGAACAATCCTAACGTAGGTGTAAAGAATATGGCCAAAGAAAACAAGAGCCTTTAATCAATTTTTTGGTGTTTATTAACAATCAAATATACACATACATTCCAGTTTAGCACAAATTTCTCTATATCTCATTGCCTTGACCAAAAGTAATATTCCCTCATAGATTAGCTAAGTTCGAATAAGGAACACCCGTTCATAGTAGCAAAGCACCTGGCCAAAGAGGAAAAAAATTACCATTCCTTTCAACAGCTCATCCACTCATGCTAAATAAAAGTTCCTTTCAAGATTCAGGTGGCAATTTTGAATTGAAGAATTGTCCACTCAAATGGTAATGGTAGCTTGGTATGATCAAAGCTCCAGTTTCCATGAAAAGCATGGACATCTCTTTAAATTTATTGGAAGAAAAACCAAACGGGATGTAAACCCATATACTATATAACATATGTAAAAACCAAGATCCCAGACGTAAGCAGAAAGTGACTATCCCATTTGATTGAAGCTGTTAGTGAAATTAAGGTCAGCAAAGCTCTCACGTCTTTTTTTTACTTTCCAAGGACACTTTAGTTTTCACTTCTAGCAGTATATTTTTAATGCCTGAGCAGTACATAGTTTATAAGGGAATATGCTGTTAGTGGAAGGACTTTGCAAGTAATTAAGCAGTACATAAAAAAAAGAACATACTAGAATTATGAGTTTCTTTATGAATTTCATTTTTAAGGGACCTCTCCCGTAAACAACAAGGGAAGTATATCTCATGTTTGAACTCACCTCTTGATCTTCTGACATGACAAAATATCTATTGAGCAGCTTTCACCGCCTAGTCTGCCTATCAGCATGCTTTTCATCGTCATATCTTCTCCTTCCACTAGAATGTGAATCATCATGTCTAACCCTCTTGTATGAATCATGACCTCTGTGATTATCACGCATTCTGCTTCTATGCTCCTCCTCCTGTTCATACCTTCCACGCTGAGAGTCCCCTTCTTTCTCATGCTTCCCATACTGATCTTCCTCTTCATCTCTTTTGTGTTTCCTTTCCCAGCGGTCATCATTCCTATTTTCTCTTCTCTCCTCTCCACGCACTTCAAAATCTCGATTCTCCCGTCGGCTTTCACGTTGCAACTCATTCCCACTCTGAATCTTATTTTCACGCTCTCCATCATTACCTTCATATTCTCTGCCGCATCTTCTTGTCTGTTGATCTTTACTCCTATCCTCCGTACTCCTGTATGACCTATTTGGGTTCTCAGCTTCAGTATCAGCCCTTCCATACTTTTCATCTTTACTAGAATCCCTCCTCCTTGACTTCCCCTCACGTTGATCCGGGCTTTCATCGTTTAGTTTTCTCTTTCCCCGCAACAACTCCTGACTTGCACTTGATCCATCAATCAAATACGTAGCCTTAGTATTATGTCTTCTCCCTTCCTGAATCTTCTTATTTTTAGCATCACGACCATCATCATTGTAGTCAGAATCATGTCTTCTAACTCGATCACTCCCATCAGAATCGTCATCAGAATCATGTCTTCTAACTCTCTGTGACTTCTTGTTTTTAGAATCAAGACCATCATCATTGTCGTCAGAATCATGTCTTCTACCTCTATGTGATGTCTTGTTTTTAGCATCATGACCATCATCATATTTATCCACATGTGTTTTCTCTTTTTGAATCATCTTGTTTTTGACATCAAGGTCATTGTAATGGTTATCCTCATCAGAATCATGTCTTCTACCCTGTTGAAGCTTTATGGTTTTTACATCACGGTCATCATTATCACCCACAAAATGTCTCCTATGGACTTTCACATGTTTCTTCTCATGATCAGACTCAGAATAAGAGTCAGAATCAGAGGATGAATCGTCACTGTGATGCCGCCTTCTAACCTTCTTGTCCTTGAAAGACAACTTTCTTGACTTTTTACCACCAGCAGTATCAGAATCGGAACTAGCATGAGCCTTCTTACGGGTTTTCTTAGACTCTTTGGCATGGTGCTCGCTGCTGTCAGTGTCAGACGAATCGTCACTTTGATGCCGCCTTCTAACCTTCTTGTCCTTGAAAGACAACTTTCTTGACTTTTTACCACCAGCAGTATCAGAATCAGAACTAGCATGAGCCTTCTTACGGGTTTTTTTAGACTCTTTGGCATCACTTTCACTGCTATCAGTGTCAGACGAATCATCACGTCCTCTCCTCTTCTCTTTTTTCTTATGACGCTTACCCTCGTCCTTCTCTTTTGCCAAGTCATTAACTTCACCCTCTTCTAAATGAGCTAAATCATCATGCTTCTTCTTCTGAGTTTCGTGTTCAGCCCCTATCTTGAGAGCAGCTTTTAAGTTCTCCATTTGTTTTTCTTTCAAAGCAGTGATCTGGTGTGTTTGTGTTTCCGAAACCCTGGAATGAACAAGTTCAGTTATTGCATATCAACCTCACAGTATCTACCAAAATACTGAAAAAATCTAACAAATTAGGTCCTGATTTGTGAAACTAATTAAGAAATTTAATGTTCAGGGAACAAGAATCAACCAGACTTAATCATATCTGTATTCAAATTCTATTGTTCATCCTGCTAAACTGACATCTCCCTCTTATCGAAGCCTAAATGAAAGCAAATAGCATTTTTTATCTCCTTAAAAACCCTACTAGATAAAAAAGGTCCCAATTTTTAAAAATAGTTTCACAGTCCATAACAAATGATAAAGGTAAAAAACAAAAAAAAACACAAAATATGAACTAAAAAACATCACAAAATTGTGAGTAGTAACACTTCTTTTCCCTTTCCAATTTCCTTCTTACTTATCATATTTCAATTTCCTTAAATTCTGCTGCCTCCAAATATAATACATGGCAAATCCTATAAACACGAATAATATCAGCATCAAATCAGTCTAATTTTAGAAATTCATTAGCTAGTTCATAACCAAAAACTGATCCAAACGCGTATATTAAGCAAAAAGTATAACAACAATTCAGAAAAAAAAATTACTTTTCATAAGTAGGTCCTCCAAATTCCTCAGATGTTGCCTCTAGATTCCTTCGCGCTTCCTCGAGCTTCTCAGAGATCTCAGCATCAGTGTATCCCTGATCGGAAAGCTTCTCCTCAAGGACGAGAAGTTTGAGCTGAATCTGCCGTTTCCGGTCATGTTCGAGAATGTCCTTGTTTGCTTTCCTCGACACTCCGGCAGTTCCTTGACCAGATTCGTAACCTTTGCCGCCGTCTACAAGGACTTTGTTAAGCTTCGACTTGACGAAGAACTTGTTGGTCTGGATGTGGCCATTGGTGCCGGAGCCTCGCGGCGTTTGTAGGCCGATTCCGTTGTACATCTTCGCTGGAAAGAGAATGAGAAAAATATCTCGACCCTTATTTGCCCTAATATTTATAGATAGATGCGTAACCCGAATTAATCGGGTCGGGTAAGTTGGTTCATGAAATTCGGGTAAATCGACTAATACAAATCCCCTATGGATTAGAAATAAGTTTTTTCCGATTAAAGTCCAATTATTTTAAATTTAAGAAACTCATAGATCAGAGTAAAGTTTTTTGTAAAAAAAAATAAAAATGAAATACTGAACTTATATAATAAAGAAAGGATTAACTTTTTTATTACATTTTTTATTGGGTAAAATTTATCCGTTATCAATTGTATACCTAAAGTCAATACATGTATGTTATTGTTTAAATTTATAATTTATTTTACTTAATTATAATTAATTAATATATATTTTATTCATTAAATTATTTAATAATGAAAATTGCATTAGTTTAATGTATACAGTACAAATAAGCTTTTTACATTTTTATTGGTGATTGGAATAATGTTAAATAAAATAACATTAAAAATATCGCTATAATATAAGTCTATCATACATACACATTTGATATCAAATATCTAAACCTTTTTACTAAAAATTCTTCACATAAAATAGCTTGATAAGCTTTCTATTTAGATAATAGACTTTTTTTAATATGTACATGAATTATGAAGTATATCTATAATTACATACTCAACTTTTTTTAATGACCCATTAGATTAAAAACATGTAAGAAACAAATAGTTTTTGATTTTTTTTATATAGAATTAAATATATGAGTATAACTATATAAGTTATTTTTATTTTTTCTAATTAGAATATTTATTTTAGAAAAAAATTATTTTTACTTGAGTTTGTTTATTTACTACTTCATCCGTTTCAAAAAGAATGTTAATATTTCCTTTTTAATTTGTTTCAAAAAGAATGATTCATTTTATTTTTTGACAACACTTTGACTTTTCACATGACATGTTTAAGATCACAATATTAAAGGATATTTTGATATATATGACATAATTTTAATTTAGAATCACAAGATTTCTTTCTTTTCTTGAACTTCGTTCCAAATCAAACTAGATCATCAAGAAAGTATTTAACTTCAAAATCTTATATATATTTGATCAAGTGCTTCTTTACTATTCGGCTTCAAATTCTTATATTTTCTTTATCAAAAAAATTTACTTGAGGTGCTTCTTTACTATTTGGCTTCAAAGTTTTGTATTTACTTGATTAAAAAAATTTACTTGACTGTGCTTTCTTACTTGTATTTAATTAATTCTATCAAGGGTTTTCTTCTTTTATATTTTTTAATTTTTGTGTAATTTTTTCATTGACTTTAATCCATTCTGTTGTTTTTCTTCTTTTGTTACCTACTCTTCTTGCTCCTATCTTTTGTTTACATGGTGTTGTGAACCACCAGTGTGTTTTTGTTATAATATGTGGATATAATTTTTCTAAAATTGACATTCCTAATAACATATCCTTTGTTGTAAATTTAAAATCATATATTTCATCTACAGTTAATATTTTATCCCATATTTGTATTTTTATATTTTTTGCCTTGTATGTGATCATACTTCCTTCATTATTAAATCCTATTACTACTATTGGTGTTTTTCAACTTTTCTCATTTTTCTTCTGGTAACAATTGTATTTACATATATTAGTCTCTGCTCCTGTATCTCTCATTGGTGTATAATATATATTATAATATTCTTCTATTATTATCTTCGCGAGTATATATATTTTCATATATTTTTTTTATATTAAAGTCCTTTTTATTATGACTTTTTTATTTTGATAATTTATCGTTAGTTGTTTATCCTCTATATTATATGATTTTCCTTGTTCTAGCCATTTTATTCCTAATGTTATATTTTCATTTCCTTGATATATTTTAAATTTTATTATCATTGGTATACCTCCAATTATTATTTCTTGTTCCGTTGTTTCTTCAATATTTATTATACTTTTGATAATTCTGAACATGAGTGTTATTATTTTATCTTCCATTACTAACTCTCTTGTAATATAGCTTTCTTCTTGTCCTGTATTTATTAGTATTAAATATTTTCTTCGCTCCATTATTCCTGTTATATAATAATAATGTGGTTTTATTTCTTCTTCTATTAATTTTTGTGAAATTATATTTATTCTTTTGGAACTATTTGAAGTACTCATTTTTTATGATGTTTGTGGTATATCATTATTATTTATTCTTTTTGATGTGCTTAGTCTTTCTTGTACTATCTCTAAATCTTCTTCTATATCAATTTCATTAGAACTATAGTCATTATTATCTATAACCGAAACTATTTTTTCAAAGGGGTTTTCTATTTTTATTTTATTTTATTTTATTTTATTTTTTGCTGTTATTTTATGTTTTGTTATTAGAACATATAAATTCTTTACGATATTTGTCCATATAAAATATGTTTCATTGTTCATAAAATAAAAAATGAGTTGAAACCCACTTTACGATATTTGTCCATACCAACTTTGTGGACCGTTTCATTGTTGATATTTGTCCAAATAACTTTGTGAACCGTTTCAAAGTTTAAATTGCATTTTTGGTAGTCATACCCTTCAAAATGATTTTTTTTTTAATTTTTCGATAGTCATACCCTTCAAAATGACATCTTTTAAATTTGGATCGTCATACCTTTCAAACTGATATCATTTTAAATTGTTGCCCAATATTTGTCCAAATAACTTTGTGGACCGTTTTAAAGTTTAAATTGCATTTTTGATAGTCATGCCCTTCAAAATGACATATTTTTATTTTTTTGTAGTCATACCTTTCAAAATGACATCTTTTGAATTTGGATCGTCATACCTTTCAAACTGACATCATTTTATTTTTATGCTCCATATTTGTCCAAATAACTTTGTGGACAGTTTCAAAGTTCAAAATTGCATTTTTTTGGTCGTCACATCCTTCAAAATGACATCTTTTTATTTTTCGGTCGTCATGCCTTTTAAAATGATATCTTTTAGAAATTAATTTATTTTTTTAAATAAATTAATTCTTTCAAAATTGGTTTGTCATACCTTTCAATATGACACTTTTTTTATTCCATTTTAAATTGGCATTTCATTTAATTCATGATGTTATTAAGTTTGAATCGTTGCATTGGCTAATACCTTGTTCATATGGACATGTTTGCATAATTTATGTTATATTTGCTACTAACATTGATATTGCAAATTTTGTGATACGTCATTCATGTTAAGTTCAAGTTGGGTCGTCTGCCTTTCAAAGAGACATATTGGGTTGTCATCTCCCTTCAAATGACACTCTAAGTTCAATATTGCGTTGTCATCTCCCTTCAAATGACACGTTAAGTTCAATATTGCGTTGTCATCTCCCTTCAAATGACACGTTAAGTTCAACATTGAGTTGTCATCTCCCTTCAAATGACACGTTAAGTTCAATAGTGGGTCGTCATCTCCCTTTAAATGACATGTTAAGTTCAAGTCGGGTCGTCCGTCTTACAAAAAAACAAGATTGGCTTGTCATCTCCCTTTAAATGACATGTTAAGTTCAAGTTGGGTCGTCCGTCTTTCAAAGAGACAGGATTGGGTCATCATCTCCCTTCAAATGACATGTTAAGTTCAAGTTGGGTCGTCCGCCTTTCAAAAAGACATGATTGGGTAGTCATCTCCTTTAAAATGACATATTAAGGTCAATTTGGGTCGTCCTCTTTTCAAAGAGACACGATGGGTTGTCACCTCCATTTAAGTGATACGTTAAGTTCAAGTTGGGTTGTCCGGCTTTTAACGAGACACATTGGGTTATCACCTCGTTCAAAGTGACATGTTATTCGCATCATCCTTCTTTCAAAAGGTACACCACCTTCATTGTGCAAGTAACATCAAAAGTATGTTAATTTTCTTAGTTTACAATCAATCTCCGTTTTTTGTTTATTATTTTCTTCCCAGTCGATCAATGTGGAGTCTTGCTTAAAAGCTCTACTAATGTCTCAATTGTTTTGTTCAATGTTTATAAAATGAAATTTGATTCGTCAACTTTGTTTGACCAAAATCTCTTTCATCGATCCTAATCAAACAAAGTTGTTGACACTAAATTTTGGTCTGATAGTTTTAAAACTAATACATTTTGAGTCAAATACAAAAAAAATTTAGAAATTCTATTTTTTAATTTTGGGCCACAATACTAAGTCCATAACTTAAGCCCATAATTTTTTGATGTGGGTAATATTTGTGGGTAGAGGATGAAAAAGGAAAAAAGGAAGGGGAGAAAGTTTTTTTTTTCTTTTTCATCCACAAATATTATCCACACCAAAAAATTATGAGCCTAAGTTATGAACTTAGTATTGTAGCTCAAAATTAAAAAATAAAATTCCTAAAATTTTTGTATTTGACTCAAAATGTATTAATTTTAAAACTATCGGATCAAAATTTAATAGATAAATTATAATTACTGCGTGTTGAATTTATTGTTTGAAAGTCATACCATCAGGGGTTTTACTTGTTTCAATTTATACAATCAGTTATCAAAAGATTTTGAATTTGTTTAGAGTAATCTTGAATTTGTTTGTTTCAAGTTATACCCATCAGGGGTTTTATCATGGATTGTTAAAATTATACTAATGATCTAGGTTCAAATTAAGTGTAGACTGTTGGGATTGAGTGTTATCTAATTCAATTTTTAAAAAAGTGTGTCATTAAATTAAAATCAAACCTAACTTGATTTATTTTTGTTTTCGTAGGCATAATGAAGGTGTTCCTTCAACATCAATGGCTGGTATGGCTTACCTCCACCAGACGCCTCCGGCTCCTTACCTCCAACAGATGCATCCAGCTCCTTACCTCCAACAGATGCATCCAGCTCCTTACCTCCAACAGATGCATCCAGCTCCTTACATCCAACAGATGCATCCGGCTCCTTACCTCGACCAGACGCCTCCGGCTCCTCCGGCTCCTTACCTTCACCAGACGCCCCCAGCTACTAACATGGCTTACCACCAGCCTTAAGTTCCAGTTCAGTCTTACGACCCAGTGGCACAGAGACCACCACGGGTTAGGGCACCACCGGGTTAGGGCAAAGGGTACAAGTATAACATGATTGAAATGCCTTGTTACAGTAAATTTTGAGTCTGAGAACTTGAGTTTAAGTTTAGAGACTGTACACTTGAGTTGTCGAAAATATTATGAGATTCCACGCAAAAGATGACTTTTCAATCCAAAAACTATTAGCAGATATTAAAAATCTACAAATATTTCAAAATACTATATCAAACAGTATAGAACTAAATTAAGATTCAAAATACTATGTGAAACAGTATAGAACTAAATTAAGTAGGAAAGAAATAATTATAGAAGAATTAAATTGTTTTTTTTAAAATGTAAGCAGTGAGTCAAAAACATCAACAAGGGAACAAGACAGGTCACATTGCTGGTCGAGAGTCAAAAACTCAAAAAAGTAGCTACTGCGCTAATTATTAAGTTTGCCAAAATAACAAAAAAAACCCTAATTTAGTCCTTTAATTATTAAATCTGACTTCTTTAAAAAATAACAATTTGTTAGGTTTAAAGCATTGTTTGATGCAATCCAACAATTTTTCAGATTTGTGTTAACCCAATTTTTCAATGTAATGGGAATAGCCTGGTGGGTGAGAGCGGCATAAACGCATTTCACCAAATAGAAGACTATCAAACACCATTGATTTGATATTACTATCGGTGACATACTGACCATTCACACGGAGAAGAACATCCAACGATGTGTGTGTGACTGGCTAATTGGTCACCTTTTCTTCACATAACAAACAAACAATTTCAAGAGCAAGATTTTACCTGGGCAATCCCTTCTCTGGAACTGATAAGCATAAGAGGGGCGCAATATTTCTAGGGTTTTAAGGGGATTTATATAGCAGGTGTGTTCGTGGCTAGGGTTCCCCAATTTATCCCCAATTTATCGGGTCGGGCTACTTGGATATTAGCACAGGTATATGTTTTTAAGTTGAATCCATTAATTTTTTAATATTGAATTATTTGGTAAATCGCGTATTCTAAAATCAATATTTTATCGATAATTAGCTACCTTTGTCTTCAATTCACGGCATTGTCTTAATTCTTTTATTTTTATGTTGCACCTATTTTATAGGTTACATATATTATGAGTTACATTATTATCTTGTCGCACAAGTTACGTAATTATTTTATTGATTAAACAAGATCGTTAAAGATCAAAACCAATAAATTAAAAATCGATATAAGATATCTTGTTAATTTAATTATTAGTTTAGCATATTTAAAAATCAATAATACATAAGATCAAACCAATGCACACTTCCATACTCACGAAAGCTTCAGTTTTTCCTAGGTTGATTCAGAAATTACTAGAAAAGCAGATAAAAATAGTACTCGCTCCATCTCAATGTTTGAATGGAAATAAAAGTTCTCTTTTGGAACATGTGGTATAAACCCACAACGATAACGTACCCAAAGTAATCCACTAGTGGTTTGTAATGTAACATAAGCCATAAAAAAAATGGTTGCTACGAATCATTTCATTAACGACTAAACTATAGAACAAATCACATAAATTAGAAAGAAGGCAAAGTATAATGAGAGTAGATGACATATGTTTTGCATTAACAATGAACTGTTTTTTCGAACACTTGAGATGGTTGTAAATTTTTTTAAAAAATACAACGTATACACATCCCAATTGATACTGACAGATGGTTAGCAGAGAGCCAAAGCTTGAGCTTGCATACATTTCAACTGCCCATAGAAAGAGCATACCCGATGAAAATCACACCTGCGGTTAATAGATTTGGCGGATGTATCTGGACAAATAGAGGTTAAAAGGATCACTAAATCAATCATCGTCATCGCTATCATATTGTTGACTTAACGAGAGCAGACCACTGCTTGTCGCAGCATCAGTGCTCTGCGAGTCTTGCTTGTTTACTTCTACTGTCTGCTTGCTGTTGGAGTGTGAGACTGGCTTCTTGACTATGGATATTTTGACTGATGAGGACTTCAAAATGATTTTACTATCACCTATCGATGCTTTATCTGTAAGATAGGTCGTGAAAATAGGATTAGAGATCCATCAGAAGCTATTTCTATCAGAATGTCCCAAAAAAATGTAAATTTGACTATTATTACTACTTTTCCCCAAGTAAAACCTACGAATTCTACAATCATTGAAGAGTTTATAATATTTCATCCACCAAATGTCATACAAGGATGTTGGAATTATGGGAAGCAATGATACCCTCGGAAGGAATCAGATGAATAAACTCAACGTACCTTTGTTTTTAGAGATGTCATTAATGCTGGCTTTCGTCAAAAAGTCTGTGGGCTTTTCATCAGGTTCCTCCGAAACCTTTCTCTTCTGCATTTACACAATAATAAACATAGTGTTTAAATGGAACACCAAAAGAAGGTTAAGACATGATATTGCATTCAGATTTAAGTCTAACTGTAGATGCGCTACTCCCAACAGAGCTGTAATCTAATTTATGGATTTACATTGTATTTTCTACTTTTCTTTAGTTGTATATCAGACACATGGCAGGTCCAATGTAAAGGAGATTAATCATTTTGTAGATGCTGCCGTTTAATTGTTTAGTTCTGTGTTGTACAGAAGTAGGTTTTTGGCAATATAACAATTGGAATTTGGAAAACTGAATAAGATGACCAGGCACTTGTACCTTTAGAGAGTTGTTTTCTGACCCTGCACTTTCACGGGTAAAGAAAGCCATGTCATCATCGTCATCGTCCTCAAGTTCTTCATCATTGATTCTTTTGACAGTCTCTCTTGATCCCTGATTTGAAATTACAAGGCCATAAAAATTGCTAAGAAATTTACACTATTAGAAGCACAACTATGAACAAATAGTACTTATTCAGACTATGGTATACCAACCTGGAAAATTGATCTTATGAGAGCTTCATCGTCTTCCTCCATCTTCTTTTCCTGTGAAGGTGATTGACATTAATATGATGAAAAAGGCAGGCAACAAATGTTTCACATACTCGGCAACTAATTATAAAAAGGTACATCGACAGATTCTCATAATTAGCTATTAGAGTTTACCACTCGTGATTATTCTCATCATCCTGAATAACCTATCATTTAAGTCATTATTTTTCTCCATACTCCTTAACTAGATTTACAGATACTTACAGTGCTTCCTAAGAACAAACACCAACATCATCTCCAAGCTAATGTTCCTTGCATGTAAAGTAAAAATGGTACCTTAAACATTCTAGATGTATTAAATTCAAGCTAGGATTGGGAGTCCTTTGATATATTGCTATACTTTGACTTGGTGTAAAGGGGTGTGCTGAATTGATAAATGAGTTATAATACAAATGTTACTTATTAAAAAAAAAATTGTTTAAGATTCTTTTTTAAATTTTGCTTTCACATATATCAATTTCAATTAAAATTCTCTATGGTTCACACTACTAACAATTGAACACCTCGCATGATCTAATCAGAGTTCAAAATATGTGGTTTCACAAAAAACTAGCCTTTACTTTTAATTTCAGTTATTCTGTTCTTTTTTTCCTTTTTCTGCTTGTTTTAAACAAGTGTCTTGCGCTTGAGGTAGGCAATTAGACAATATCTAATAAAAGATGGTGTTCAAGAATGAACTAAATTGAAAATTTTAGTCTGTCATTTGATTCTTAATTAAAAGGGCTAATATCATTCAGCACATAGAATTTGAATGGGGGTGGGGGTGGGGGGGAGGGGGAGCATATTGATTTGATCCAATGAACAACAATTTCTTTTGAACGCTTTGGCCATGACTGATCTCAAGTGAAATCCATTTGTATAAAGAAGTTTATACATCCAGCAACTTTATGTAGGAAATTTGGAGTTCTCTAAATTAACCAATTAACAGAATTGATATGCTACAGACACTTAGTCATCAAGGAGAAAATATTCACTCCTAATCAAAAATTCAAACCCGAAAACAATATAAAACATCATCATACCTTGGATTCATGTGACCGCTGCAAAGCTTCAAGCATCGCATCTACACTCACAGTGGCGTGCCTTGACTGAAAATGTTGGGGTTTAAAAAGTAAGAAAATTGTCAGAAACGAAAACGGGATATACACCACAGCAATGTAGCAACAAAAAATTACTCAAGAAGAAACTTCACAAGTCACCTTCAGAGATTTCATTTCATCTAAACCAGCAAGAATATCCATTTCTCTCTTTGAATCCAATGTCCTATTTTCTAAGGACTTCATTGCATCACCCATTTCTTCATCGTCTCTTTTTTGTTTCTCCTTCTCAATTTCCTAAAAGAAAAAGAAAACATAAATATGAATGCACAAGAAACGGGAACCTGAAAAATGAAAAAACGAAATATTTTAAGTCATACATAAGGTTCACGCTCCTTCCTCTACAGAAGGAAGTGCTGGATACAAATACAACAACAAATTGATATAATTCTTATAATGAAGACAAGTGCATAAAATTCTAACCTCGTCTTTGCCACGCCAAGGCTCAAAATTCCTTGTTGCACCTGATTCAACAGTATAATCGGAATTCTTGGGATCTGTCTTGTAAGTAATCTCTGCGGAGCACTTTGTGCACTTAAAATAGAATCTGAAGATTTGTATTCCCAAATAAGTCTGCATAATTTGATGCATGATTACAAATCAGGGCAAGAACATAAAAACACATGATCATAATTCAAGTCAAGAACATACAAACACACACGCATATACTAGAACATGTCCACTACAGCGTAAGACCTCGTTTGTTTGCACCTAATGGAGGTTGAATCTTAATCATTCAGATCTCAGTCATTAAGGTCTCATTTGTTTCCATTAAGATTAAGACATCCGAATATTAATATGTGCATTTGTTTTCATTAAGAAAAAGATGTCTAAATTTGAATATACATCAGATAATAAAGATGTGCGTTATTAAAACGTCTAAACCTGAATACACATCTGAATATTATGATGTTGTCTCTAAATCTGATCAGTGATGATTATGATATTAATGGTTTCTATTGGTTAACCTACAAATTTTTAGGTGACATGATGGTATGAAAATTGTAATCTACAAAATTTCTTGGCGACGTATTTTGTAGTTGAAAATTAGTTCATAGTTTGAGAGTTCTGCCAAAAATGACAATCCTAGTAGAAGTAGAGAAAACAGGTTTCACTCGTCGCATTCCACAATGATTATGTCTTCACCACCCTCCAACACACCTCATTTTCAACCCCCTCCCTCCAACATAACTAGTATTTATCTAGATTATATACAAATATTTGTAGGATTTTGCTTACATAATACGAAACCCACCTATTTTACACATATATACAAGATTATTAATAGCAAGCCGTAAAGTGTATTAATGAAGAATTTGAGTGGTAAAGAAAGACTAATAATGTCTACTTATTAATTGGAACAAGGAACATGAAGTCAAAAATAAAGATAGTTGTAAGGAAAATTGACTTCATGGGAAGCTATCCTTCTCTCGTGCATGCTATAGTGAAGGTTTAGTAAGGAAAATTAATTTTTCCTTTGTAATGATATTTTCAGATAAATGAACGCCAAAAAATGACTCATTAGATACAATTCCCCTTTAAAAAAGTCTGGCATATCAAACACATTAGTTTGATTATAATATCCTTTCAATACCGACAATTTCACTTGAGGATATGTTTTGCTGGTGGGACAAGAACATTAAACTTATTAAAAAGATGACATTTGTGAGGGAAAGATTGGGGTGGGGGGGGGGGGGGGGGGCTTTTCCTGGGCTGTTGGTTTCACTCCAAATCCTCAGTTCGGATACTGCAGAAAACTTTCAACAGAGCTTTCTGTTCATCTCACAACAACTGACGACATCTATGATGTTTATGGCACCTTCGATGAACTTGAGCTCTTCACTGATCTTGTTGACAGGTTTGTCCACACGCTTTACATCTTATTCATAATATCATGTCACCTAAAGATAACTCTAACTGGAAACTAAGATAGTAACCATTGCAGATTACAACAAGAAATTCTGGCCAAAACGTAGATGTCAATGACTGATATTGGATAATCTACAAATTTAAGAACATTAGCAGCACAGAAGAAGCAATGTTTTGCTTAACCAAATCAGGGGAAAACAAGTTTTTAATCAACAACAATTTGCCATAACACTGTACATATTTGATCCAACCGATATCCCTCATAACTCATTGGACTATCCGATTCCCGAGCCAAGTTCCTAACTTTTCATCAACAGTTACTCAATGCAAGAATCTCAGGTTATCATATAGTCATGAAACTTCCAATTTAAGGTTCACTACCCATATCACATAATTCTCACAAAATTTCACAAAACCCACCAGGATATTAGTTGAATAGTACATAAACAGAAACCCCAAATTCGCAAAATTGAAAGATTTTAGCAAAACTAAAGGGTTTTAAATAAAAATTACCTCGCCAACAACGTCCTCTTTGCGAGAATTGAATTTGGTACCCTTATAGATGTAATTACCGCAAGTAGCACAACGAATACTCATTGGAAGCATCATACGCACTTTCATTTGCTGATTCTTCGGCTGTCTTCGCCTGGGAATCTTTGCCGGATCGAAATCCGGCGGATAATACTTGTTTAAAACCTTCCGTTCTCCCATGGCTACTGCTTCTTCTTCTTCTCAGTCCAACAAATTAGTTGAATCGGATGAAGATTTGCGAGTAAGCAACCCTCTCTGCAACAGAGACAGGAAAAGGGTTTGCTGAGCCGATGTTTTCTCTTCGCAAACTCAGGTTTTCTTATATTGAAAAAAAAAGTGAAAATAACTCAAAACTTTTATTTTCAAGGAGAAAAGTGACAAAATTGTTCCGATTAATGACAAGTCAAATCTAGAAAGGTATTTGTAGTCTCTCGGAATAATAATTATTAAATTCACTTTTAAATAGTAATAATATGTGAGAGATAGTTTAAGCGTGTAAATGATTTTTTTTTATAAGTAAATTTATGTCTTTCCCCTTGTTCTATTTTTCACAAGTTATAGTATTTATGAGCAAATTGGATCTTTTTTGTTATTTCTAGGTATTTATTTTTCCTTTTTGCCACCATATTGATCACATAATTAATTTTATAGGTTAATTATTTACTCCTATTTATTTTTAAGATTATAAGTATTTTTTATGTAAAAATAATTTATTCTTTCACATAACAATGTGAAAATGTTGTTTTTTAAAATTATTTTTGTAACTTTTTTTTAAGTGCAGGAGGAAACAAACTAAACAAAATTCTTACAATATTACCAACATGGATTGTAGTGTAGTGTTGGGATTACTTCACCTTTAATTAGAGATCTTGGTTTTAAATATTGAGAATGAAAAAATCACGTTTGAAGCGTTACCCCCAAATGAGCCTTGCAAAGCGCGATTCAAATTTAATTGGAACTCTAATATAAACTCCAAACATCGAGTGATAAACTAAAAAAATAAAAATAAAATCTTACAATATTCACAAGTAGATGGCTTAAATATGCTAGTAGTAGAAAGTTGATGTCGTTGAATATGAGTATCCAATGATCAAGAGGTCTTAATTTGTCTGATGGACTGGGCTTTCATAGACCACCAACCCAAACTTATTTCATGTTAATACTAATAACTTTTGTAATTTATTATGGGCGCAAAGTGAGATATCTCATATTTTAAAGGTAAATTATAATTTATTCATTAAAAGTTTATAGTTATATAATTTTTTCAAATTGATACAATAATATAAACGTTGATACAAAGAGGATCGGATATATTAATGACCAAAAAATCAAAGCATTGATATATTAAAAAAAGGACCAGATACATGCGCTAACATATTAAAAAGAGGGTCGGATATATTAATGGAGGGTCCGGATACATTAATTGCCAAAAAATCAAAGCGTTGATACATTAAAAAGAGGGATACATTAATGACATTTTTGACTTAGAGAAATATGAAAATTTTTGAAGATTTGTAAAACTTAAAGGAAATAATGGTAATAAGTGCACTAAAAAATGAGATTTCTGTAATTATTTCATTTGTTATGTATAACTTATTTTTATCAATTTTTTAATTCATGTATTTCAATTATTAAAGAACTAGTGAATTTGACCGCGCTTCACGCGATATGATTATCCATTTTACAAATTCATTATTAATTTAAAAATTGATTTACTACTATAGTTTATATATGAACTAAATGCTAATTGGCTAAAAATTCTTTAAATGTTATAAAACAATCAAGAATTGTTTTAATATTCATTCATCTCCTATATTTGCGTTTATATATATATGTATACTTTACAAAATTTTAGCATGTTAGTTTTCATATAAAGTGTGCATAACATTCTATTTGATAACAATATTAACATTTTATTTGGTAGAAGAAACAAAAACAATGGTACGTAAACAGATGAGTCAAATATATCAAAATACTTGTGAATGATGGTGCTTTGTCGACCAAGAACTCATATTTTAAATTGTTTTAAATTTTTAATAGTGTGTTTTTCAAGTTCGTTATTATTCTCTCTTAGATACTATAGTTATTGTATAATTAAAACAAAAAGTACCGACATGCTCGATTTTTCTTTTTTTTGTTAACCATCTGGCATTGGAGAAAAATATGCAAACCAAATAAATTTTCTCCTTTAATTGATTGTTCCTTTGTTCTTCACCAATTGTTTTGTATTTTTCTTTTACCTTAATACACTCTATTGATAGAAATGTTATTCAAACTCTACAAACAGAACAAACGAATAACTTATGAAAATTATAATAGAAACATTTGAAAAGATAATATACTTGTGGTGCTCCACTTAAACGAATGTTTGAGATCCTAATAATTGTTGCCTGTAAAAAAAATGAAATATTTGGTGATGACATTCACATAAACAAATGTCTGAGATTTAGATTTTCATAATGTTACTTGAGATTTTTCTGTTACCTAAAAAAAATGAATTTTTCTGTGATGATATTCACATAAATTAATGTCTGAGATCCTAATAATTTATATGAGATATTTCTATTGCTTGCACAAAAAATGAAATTTTCAGTGATAATATTCACTTAAATGAATGCCCGAGATCCTAATTATTTTACCTGAGATCTTTCTGTTGTCTGAAAAAAATAACATTTTGAATGATGATATTTGGATATCGATAATGATCCGTAACTGCATATAATCACAAAACAATTATGATTAAAAAAAAATTATCACAACGCAAACATGATTGAGTTTGTTGATGTTGTATAGACTTGGGGAGAAGGGTCAATTTTATTTATAAATATTGGGGAAATGCAATAGATGGCCAATTTGCATAACAAATTTGTGATGAGACTTTTGCATAAAGTAACTATATCGGTTCTAATATTGCTTCAAATTATGAGTTTTAAGTGCATATTAAAGCGGTTATAATAGTCATTTAAGGTGAAATTAATGATGGCTTGTTATTGCAACGTTTATTTGTATTTTATTTATGAGTCCTTTAAATACATTTATTAGTAGCGATGAAACAAAAAGAATAAAGGTAAAGGTGCAAATGATCGTTTACATATTACACAAATTAAAATTAAGGAAAAACTCAAAAAATAATAAAAAGATAAATAATAATCCTATAACAACGGTATATTTGATTTTTTTATATATTTTTTTTATGACATGAGATTTTCACTTTTAGAATATCGATTTATCAGTTATTGATGTATAATTTAGCCTCAACCAACTGAAAAATAGGGCAACTCTGTCTTTTTAAGATCTGAACATTCTTATACATGTCTGCAAAACCATTTTTAACATGTCCACGATGTGTATCTTGTAATTGCAAAGTGTACATGCAGAAAAAACATTTTTAACATGTTCAATATACCACAAATCCATCTTCTTGACGTTGTTCTTGTAAGCATAACTTGAGTTACAATAACGAGTAACAAACTACAGAAAAGAAAAAACAGTTAATCATACTGATAGTTTGCTCATTCAATTGAACATATTGGGAAGTGGTCTGACAGCCATGAAAGCATCAACCATCTGCAGAGAAGACCATGGAACAAGTAAATAAATTAATCATACTGGAAACAGAACAGAAAAGGAAAAAGAAAAATTAAACGAAACGAGCATAGAAAGGAGATGAGACATCCAGTAAGTTGCACAAGCAAAAGAGGCAGTAAAGAACACTTTGAAAAGGCAGAACCCTCCGATTCTGTTCCTCTTAATTCCCTGAGAGTACTCGAAAAAGAGGATTAATTCCTGATGGAATGTCATGCTCATGAGAGGAGACCTTCACACCCTCGACATATCTTTTTTTTAATGCTAGGGCGAGCTTGCACGCAGCACACCCTTAACATAATGAATTATGCGAGGAAGAATATTTCAATCGCATTGTGTTCACTTAAGCTAGCAGATCAAGCTTGAATCGCTTGGTCACTAAAGAGAATCATATCATTAGAAATTCAGATATAGTCGGGACAAGTTGAATGGATAATCAAGGCAATTCAACATGGAGACTGAGTAATTTGAAATTCAGAAAGTCCAGCTATTGGAGGTTTCACCAAAAATTACTGTTAGTTACCTCATCAGTCACTGCTGCCCTAGCCCGTCGATGTCTTTCAACTATATCTGTTAGAACTTCAACTAGCCTCTTTTTAATTTCACCTGTCAGCATACGGCCCGAACCATACTCCTGAAAGTGGAGCAAATAAGTATTATTGGTAATATCATCTGCCGGTAGTCCGTGCATACTGGATTGAATGCTAAAAGCTGGAGTTCTACAAATGCAAATTTGAGTTAGCAAAGAAACACTAAGGGAAAGCATGAATAGTAACCTCTCTAATGTGTTCCATCTCTGCATCATCGTCCAGGAAAAAGCCAAGATATTTAAATGGTATATCAACCTGCACAGTATCCAAGAGAAGAGGTATAGTTTGCTGACTTTTTTTCCATGGCTAAGATGGTACAAAGTTAACCATATTGATCCAACAGAGGTGAAAACAAGCAGAGATAAATTGCATTTACAAGCTGCTATATTCAAGCATGTACAATCATTTAATAGAAATGCATTCCATCCTACGAATTAGCTATTGGTTTTATATAAATTTAATTACCTCCAGGTTTGCTCCGTACTTCCTATGCAACTCAATTGAGTCTCGTCCACCTGAGAATGCATATCTGTTTATCTGCACATAGTTACAGTTTAAAGGGTCATTATAATGCTATCGAAATAATTTATTTGGCATAGAGCAATCAATCTGGATAATGGCCATTTTGGAAACCTACATAAGAACTTTCCTTTTGAAATGACAAGTATTCATTGATTAAAATAATTAAGAACTAAAATGGCGCTAAACAAATTAACTTCTCACATATCCAAATTGCCTCAGTTTCCAGTTTACCTCGGTCAGAACTCCTGTAATCAACTGGACTCAAACACTAGTGCATATGATGCACATCAGTAAGCTAGATAGAACAAGTCAAGTGAATCCTTCAATTTATGAGGATTCAAGGTAAAAAATTACAGTTCCACGATTTTTAGCTCAAAGGATCTCGTATCATCACCTGAAGACTATGGAGGAACCAAACAAGGAAATCCAAGCCCAATTAATCTCCTTGAATCAAAGAAATTGTGTGACAAGAACTCTTGTTTAACTCATTTTCGCTAGAGTTCAACTATAAAGGGAATTTGTACATTTGCCTCTTGGGTTATCATAACTATAAATACTCATTTAGTTAGTGTCATTTTTCTTTTAGAATGAATTTTAATGAAGTTCGTGAGAGCTTAAGAGTATTTTATTTCTTATTAGCATCTTTTATCACTTTAGTTATGATAAGATATTTGTAGAATCAATTCCTCTGCTAGCTTAATATGTTAGTTTGTTTCCTTTAGGTGTTTTATTGTAATGTGGTCAGATTTTACTATTCTAGATTTTGTTTGGTTTCATTTGAAAGTTTTTTCCACATTAAAGTTGGTTGGTCTTCTATGGTTTCTCCCTTTCTTTATCTTATAGCTTCTGAATCTGCCTCAACATTGTAACCCGCCCCCTCCTCCCACCCCACTCCCCACTAACAAAAACATTAAAAAGAACAATTAAGGCTTTGGTATTCTTAGAGAATAAGTATGACACAGAAAGTAATTGAAGAAAAATCATCACCAGTATTGAACGAGAATCGAGATACGTTTCTTTTCAAGAGTATCTGTCACAAATATCATTTTTACAGACTCATAAGAAAAATTTCGAAGTTCTATTAAATTTAGTCAAGAGAAGGCCACATCTGGAGATAAAGACAACTTATTTGAAAAATTTTATGTATTCTAAATTCCATCCTCTAATACTGATTGTCATACTTTGAGTTGTACAACACCTTATAAATTAACTTGCTCAGTTCAGCATGCATTGTTTCTAATAATTTTCTTTATGAAAGTGGTGTCCAAGGTAACTTGTGCACATCACAGCTATTTCACCGGATACATGCCACCTCCCACCAACACATATTCCGGGTAACTCTCTGCATGAAGATTAGACATATGGAAGAAATCACCTAGTGTTTTCTTTATCTCTACTGAGATCTGAATCCTGATCTCAATTGCTTGCAGCCACTTCATGACCATTAGGCCACATACTTGGGTGCATTGTTTCTAATGAATTTTATATAAAGACTGTCTATAGTAATCCTCCCTCCTCATCCAAGAAGGAAAGGACAACACAGAAAAAGGAGATCAATAAGAACAGGATTATGCACAAAATGGATGTCCTTCAATTGATAAAAGCATTGACATATTAGGTGCATCAAATGTGTAAAAATCTCTTTTTTGAGAATGATTTATTTTGTTTGAGAAGGTGCGCAATAATATATTTGAAAGCCCAACCTTGTTTTTTATCTCTTTTGCTGAATCAGTCACATAAATGGCAGAATTTGGATCACTAGCAGACATTTTTCCATTCTCCCCCTGCAAATGTTCAACAGAAAAGTAAAATATCAACAGAAGAAACGTAAGACCATTTTTACAAGCAGACACGTTAAACAACATAAGCTGAAACAAGTGTGCACAAATTAATTTGACAAATAAAAGGATGAGAACCAGTTTCATTTCTACTTATTTGGAATCAGACAGACACCAACATGGAGGTTGGCACATCAGACAAAGAAAAAAGATGAAATGACATAACCATTATACAGTTAGTGATACCTTTCATATAAGTTGCAACTCAAGAATCATTTGCAATTACACAAATAAAGAACCAAATTCAACTGTGAAGAGCATGTACGTGGTAAAAATGGAGGAAAGGTGAAAATTTTTGAAATTTTCAAATGCAAAAAACGATTTTGTGGCACATATTTCCATCTACCCAGTAGAAGACAACATTCATACGAAGGCTATTTGCAATATGGACAGAAAGAATTCTACCGTACAATATCCAACTAGAACTAATCCATTATGAAAAAGTTACTGAAGATATGGGGCTTTGATCAACATCTCATAAAGGAAATTGTTTGTTGTGTTTCCTTCATGAAGGAGGAAGGACTGTCATTCACATGCTTTATGGATTTTTCGTTAAACAGATTCTAAATAAGATTAATATCTGTTAAGAAGTTGATGCTATAGTAAATGGCAAGTGTTCTTAGTTAAACTTTGAATATCTTATGGAGCAGGCAACTAGGTCTCGTTGTCGCGAAATGCTTCTCTAGCATGAAGAACCACGACTCAGGTTCTAGGTACAGAGAGAATTATAAAGGGAGATAAAGCTAGCTATCGGATATGCTGCATTACTCATCCTATACAAAAATTAAACAAACAAATAAATTAGATTTAAGTTTAACTATGTTTTACAGGTCTATGACCAAAAGACGCCACATTTACTGGTTTATGAGCTGTGACGAAGCACATGCTGTAAACTGCAATTTTTTGTCATTCAGAAAGGCTCTAGTTGACTATTCAAAAAAAGATGTTGAAATACACATATAACCAGAATGTAGCACCAGAACTGAGCTTTCATTTGTAAGGAATTGGGCTATAGAGATTGCCACCGCTCAAAAGGATCATATAAGAGGTCATTGAGGTGATAGTGATTCTTTCTAACTATCTGATTATGGATGCTGCAAAAAAATTCCTTTAGCAGTGGCGTTCGGGTCATCTTGTGGCCAGAAGAGTTAAGCCTTCGTGGCAACAAGTTGAGGACAGACAAGCATAATAGAACAAATTGTTCCTACTAATTAACTGTAAAAGACTCAAGTAACAGAAGTGTGATCAAAGTGAAATCTGATTGTAAATTTGTAACAAAATTTAAATTGGTCGGTCACTGGTCTATAAGGAGGGAAAAACCTGAAGCGCAGGAAAGAATGATGATTCAATCAAAGCAGGCTTGTGATAGCCTATCCGGGGAGCAACATCTCGAGTCATTCGGAAATACGGATCCTGAAAGATCACTTACTGATGTTAGTTCTTCCAGTAGAAACAGAGGGGAAAACTATCAATAAAAAAATCATGAGAGACATAGCATGTAGGAAAAGAAAGAAATGAAGCAATAAAACCAACATGACCTCCATTTTTTAGATTTGTTTTCTTTTTCTTTGAAGATAAAATGACAGTGTCTATATATCGGGGCTAATCAATATAATTTAAAGCAAAACAGGAGATTTCCTGCTTATCTGCCTATTTAATCCAGCAGATAACAGCTTGAACTTGCTAAATTGTGTCAATCATCATACGCCCACGAACTATCCAGTTAGAATATTTAACTAGAAAATAGCTCAATGTTAACAGAGTAAAGACCGCACCATAGCCTTAGGCTAATGTCTATTCACCACACACGGAGACGTAACAACCCGAAAGAAGGACAAGATTTATCGTCAGCAGATTACGCAGTACAAAGAAATGCACCTATCAAGAGAAAATGTTGCTTCCAGCGTTTAGGTTCTAAAAAAATGTTGCCTCCAACGTATAGCAATATGACAAGACAATAACTTGAGCCCTAATATATAATTCCACCAATTGAACAGGACCAAGCAGAATTTTGAGATTGCCCATCCAATATTTTCTTTAAAAAAGTCAAATATCTTAAGTGCATAACACACCAAGATGGTGTCGACTTTTAAAAGTGCAAAATGTATAAAATCAACTCAAGCCTCTCATTAGTTCAGCACACCAAAAATACATTAAAATCAAAAGAACTCCTTAAAGGAAATCAATGGTTTCTATCATATTGGAGGTTGTTATGAAGGTTACTATGAGGAGATCTTTGTGGTAATGAAAAATGAAGATTGCTTCTACTGATCGGGAAATAACCACCACTCTCAAACAAAATATGCCCACCCCTTTAGAAGTACGTATAATTTTTTGGATTTTGTTAGCTCCCTAACTCTCTAGCACAGTAGGGTTTAAGGGGTTTATGTTTTTGGCTGCTTTATAGATTTTGCAGAGTTAGCTTCATGTAATTTTCATGTTTGAAGCAACTTTATTTTCAGTTATAATCTCTGCACCCCTAGATGCATTTCTAATACAATTTAATTACTTCACCCAAAAAAAGTATGCCCATGTGACTATACAAATAGTACTATTTTATTGACAACAAAACATACAGCTTCATTTTTTTAGTAACTACTAAGCGAGGAATATATTGCTCAATCAAGCAACTGTAATTAGACATTTGAGAAACCACAACAACATACCCACTGTAATCATGTCAATTTTTTTTTGTAGGAAATAACATTACCAGGTTCAAATATATGTATTTAAAGAAATTTGACAGAAAAAAGGAGCAAGAAAAAACCTGGTCAATGGCACATGGAATCAAACAGCGAATGTTCTCATTGCCAAAGATATGAGGAAATGAACTGGGAAAGGATGGCACAGCCTATAATTTTATAAATTCAGCTATGTTAGTTTTCCATGCGTTCAAAACCAAATTCAAATTCTAAGTTTTGAGGAAAAGATAAAACCCGTACAAGATTCAGACTAAGCTACTATTCCATTTTTTTTTATTTTTCTGGGGGTGGGGGACTAGGTGAAGTCTACTATTCCAGCTTCTTCAAGCTTTGACTTTTCCAAAGTTAATCTATTTGACGTGAAAATTGGAAAACAAATATGAATATAATGAACATAAGCTCCACAAATGGAAGCACAGAAAGGTTTTAGAGAAAACCTCTTGGTGCTATATTGTTTCTTTGGGTCAAAGCATTGTGGTTTTCTCTATATTTCCTTTCTGTCTTCATTTTCCTAGATTTTATTATGGGGCCACTGGAGGGATGGACATATAAAGATAACTTAAGAATCGGAAGTATGAAGATCTTTCCGAAAGCATTAGTCCAAAACTTGAAAAAAAAGTTTTTGCAAAATAGAGTAAGTTATAAACAAACTACAGTTACGACATTGAGGAGTATGCTACCTGGACTGGTGGAAAACTAACTTTCCCAATGTGATCTTCACCTGTGAAACCAAAAATGCCAACAACCTGAAAAACAAACCACACAGCATAATACGTTTAAGAACTTTAACATAACATACTCCTCTAGATATAAAGTGGAAGTAATCACCTTATTGTATGTGACACATTTTGCAACCCTGACCATGTTCTTGTAAAAGGCGCTGCGCAAAAAGAATTTTTATTAGCACCAATACTCTAAGTTGTCAAACAAGAAATACATCATAAAGCATGTATATAAAAATCATGGAGACATACACATGAATTTGAAAGAAAACATAAGTTGATTGCATCCTTGCGCGACCATATAAGCAAAAATTATCTTTCTAAATAGCAACACCCACCCGCCCGGCCTTATCACATCCAAAGCAACAAAACATAACCATGAAAACAATATAACTGAGTCTCCTTTCGCTCCCGTCCACCGCATCCAGAAAGAAAAATCATTGTTGCATTGAAGACACTTCCCATCAAAAATAGGACAATGACTCTGTGTCACTTTACAAGTATCCCAAGTCTCACTCTGTATACTTCATTAATCCCTTAAACATTATTTTCAACTTTTAAAACTTGAAAATATCACCAAAACACTATCCTTGTAACATATACCACTTCTAGTATGATTAGCATATGTATACATGCTTTTATACCCACCAAACACTCGAACAATACAATCTAAAGAAGGAATTCTCAATATGACCATTTTCCTTATAGTATAAACCGCATTCCGGAAGAAAAAAAAGAGGCTACTTACCCACCAACATAGTCAAAATCAGAGAAAATAAACGTCTTTGAAATATCAAATCCACAAGCAATAATGTCTTTAGCATTCTCACGAGCAAGTCTTTGGCTTTCTTCCACTGACAAATTCTTCCACATACATTTCTCATCATCAGTCAACTGTATTACAAGCGGCACCTTAAAAGCATCCTGCAAGTACCTGCAGCACAATAAAACAAATTCACAAACCCAAAAGTAAGCAAAAAAAATCCCAATAAGCATTGTGTATTCAAATCCCAATTACTTTGTAAACATGAAAGGGATAAGATGACCCAAATGCAAAGCTTCAGAAGAAGGTCCTCTGCCAGTGTACAAATAAAACTTCTCCCCTTTCTCATAAGAATCCAATATATCATTAAAATCACGATGAGCAAAGAAAACTCCACGGCGAAGGAAAACATGAGGTGCCCGATTCGTAAGACGTTGAACTCTCTGAATTAACGACTCGTCAAGCCTCTGGCAACCAAATTTGTCGATCAATTTGTCATAGTCAATCTTCCCGCCGTCTTTTGCTGATACCTCCCATGGGCTCACTACTTGCTCCTCTTCTACCTCTTTGCTTTTATCATCCTTTAGCTCCGTTTTCTCCATTTCGACGACTTCCGACGAGCTCATGAGATTTTTAGGGGACAAAATGATTTCCCGGCACCGGCGACAACTTGCGGCGAGGCCGGCGAGTTTGAGGATTTTGGATTCAGAGAAGTGAAAAACCTCAGTGCTAAATGGCGTAATGAGATTTAGCAGAAATAGACATAAAAATATATCCTTTTTAGTCCTCAGTTATATCATATATTACCAATTTTATCCCACTATTAACAAATCTTTCAATATTACCCCCAAACTCCCCGTTTGGACATAATTTGAAATTTCGTTTGAAAAACTTGACAATTCGTAAAAATTATCAAAATTTCTCGATTCTTATATATATATATTACCAAATAAGTAAATTATAATTCATAAATAAAGTAACGAAATATCATGAAATATTTCATGAATAAATCGAACATTTACAATATCCTTTTTATAAACGCATGCTTGCGATCGCGATGCATCAATCAAATTGTAACCATTTTGCCGATGAGCTACATGTTACTATCGGCTTAAGTGAAGTTAAATTAATTATATACAGTGTTTTGTTTCAAAAGAACAGATTAAATATATACGTATATTTTTTCGATATGAACCCACTTGAAACAAGGTAGAGCCGTCCCTGCTTGCGATTATATGTTAGTATTATAAATTTTCAAATACACATGATATATAAATATTCACGGAGAGGATAAATCTTTTTTTACAAAATTTAAAATGATGAAAATTTTATTTACAAAAAGAAAAAAGACTTATGAATCAAGATTTATATTTAAAATTATGATTATAAAACTAAATTAAAGTTTTATTCACGTTTCATAAATAAACTTTGATTCTTAAATCAAAACTTCAAACCTAAGCCTCTTTGTAGAATTTTCATTATTCACGTTTCTTTTACTTACCTAATATCATTTATCTAATCCATAGACAAGTTTAGCACAATTGAGCATAAATAAGGGGTTTAAATCTAATTAAAATTTTCTTTATATGTTAGATTAATTTTTAGAAAAAAATTATATAAATACATAACTTAAGATATTATGATCTTCAAATTTTTTATTATTTTAAAAGATAGTAAAAAATCTCTTTCAAATATATCTCTACCATTAAGTAACGTATCATTTTTCAATATATCAGACAACTAAGGAATATACTGGACAACAATAATAAATTTAAATTTTTTGAAACTAAAAAAATAATTAAAATAGAATATAATTAGCCCCAAATATATGAAATTTCTATACTTTATACGAATTTTTATGCAGAATATCTTATAGCATCTTGATAATTTAAGTAATGGCCAATTTGTTACAAGGATTAACACTAAATATTCTAGCTTTAATATCAATTAAAATGAAATGACATAGAATATGAACATAATTAATAAAGTTGTCTTCTTTATTCTGAATTCTCCCACCAAAATATTACACAACGAATAATATCTGAAGAATCAAATTTTTCTTTTTATTCTAATTGCATTAAATGAGTAATATAAAATTACAGAAAAGAGGTAAAGTAAAAGTGACAAACTTTATTCTCTTAAACCACCCCAATCAAAAACATTTTTTTATAGAGAAAATTTGATAAATTTGGACACTTGGTAATTTTTTCTTTTTTGTCCGGTATTTGATATTTTAATTAAAATTTGACTAATTTAAATTTGCTATGCATGACATAAAAATAGTTAATGGACTAAAGTGTTAATTAATTTAAAACCTTATACTACTTGACCCTTATATGATAAGATAAGTGAGTAAAATTTATCACTTTTAATATTAACGGAAAATGGCTTAAAATACCCTCAAAGTATTGCAGATTGTACAAAATTACCCTCCATGCACCTATTGGCTCCAAAATACCCTTCCCACCCACCTATTGACTCCAAAATACCCTTGTTATCTACTTTTTTGTTCAAAATTGACCACTTATTTAACAGTTTTAAATTTAAACTATTTAAATATTTTTTAAATACGTGGCGCTAAATTATTTGTTATAATTTAACTTCTTAGTATAATTTATAAATCAATCCACTACCCACCCATTACTAATTAAACCCCTCCAAATTAATAAATCCGTCGCATTATTAATGCAACAACAGAAAAGCTACTGTCAATTGAGTGTTTTAAAAATTTTGAGGTGAAAATATCTATACAAGTAAATTATCATACATTCAAGTTTCTAAATAAAAATTACCGATAAACTTAAAAGTCTAACTATGTTCATCTTAATTATTGTTACGTCTCAAATATGAGATTTTACTTCATAAGTAAAAAAAATTCAAAATAATATATTAAAGGTTTTAAAATAAATCATAAATATTTATAAAATTATATTTATAAAAAAAGTGCATGAATTAATTCGGAATGTATTATTTCTTTATCTTTAATCATAAATTTCTAATTCAATCTTGAAAGAGAATCCTATTGAAAGTGTCCTCTTAAATAAGCGGCTCAACCTAAATTTAATTGGGGCTTCGATTTGGACTCGAATAATTTTGAATGTCATTTTCAGAAATCTATAATTACATCGTGTTTTAGTAGTGTTTATGGCGATTTTGATATTATAATTGGATTACTAATTGGGTGTGGTTTAATTAGTAATGAGT
Source organism: Solanum peruvianum (assembly GCA_027705065.1). NCBI lineage: Eukaryota > Viridiplantae > Streptophyta > Magnoliopsida > Solanales > Solanaceae > Solanum > Solanum peruvianum. Next base: position 55,954,075 of record JAKWJD010001762.1, on the reverse strand, counting down.
GAGTAGTGAGTTGGTTTATAAATTATATTAATAAATTAAATTATAACAAATAGTTGAAGGCCAAGTATTTTGAAAAATATTTAAAGAGTTTAATTTAAAAAAATTGAATAAGTGGTCAATTTTGAACCCAAAGGTGGATAACAAGGGTATTTTGGAGCCAATAGGTAAATGAGAAGGACGTTTTGGAGCCAATATGTGGATGGAGGGTAATTTGTATCATTTTCAATACTTTAAGGATATTTTAGGCCCTTTTCCGTAATATTAATTAATTTTGAAAAGAAATAAACAAAAGAAAAATAGAATGGACAAAAGGTTTATCGCCGACTACAGATTGCGAATTTTAATCTCTGCATGCAATTGAATTAATTGATCTTGATAATGATTATGCTTTCGTCAAATGCTACCTATATATGTATATAATAATATTATAATAGCATAAAAATTGAAAAGGGGTCGTGGGAATTAAGAAAAAAAATGACAGATCTTATATTTATATATTCAAATTATTTGGAGAAAGTGAATGTTTTGGTGCTACCAACAATTTCAAATAGTAATTAAGTTGAATGCCCACTAAATGGTTTATTGATTTTCACCATTGATTTCATGATCAGTAGTTTCGAAAATTTGCAATTTCTTATTTTATCATCACCTTGTAATTCTAATTTTGATATATTAAAATAGGTAATTTAATATTAGGTGTATCGCATTCTGGTGAATGCCATTAGATCTCCGATATTTTTGAAAAAATTGAAAGAATTAACAAGTTAATGGGCATCGAGAATTACGAACTTTATTATAAATTTGGGTGAATTTTTAAAGTGAATGTCAAACACATAATAATGTGGGTGTTGTTAGTTCCGAAACCTTATTGTGAATATATACTTGAATAGATTGCATCGATTCGGAAGCTCAACGGAAAGGGAAAGCTCAAGTTCCATAATGATTATTCGATTATCTACGGCAAGTGGATTTCTAAACCCTTGTTAAGCGTATGAAATTTGTGTATTTCCTTGTGTGATATTTGAGAATGATTTGGAGGCTTATTGCTTATTTCTTGATGTTGTTTTACGGTTGCATTGTTGTGAATTGTGTTTTGTTATCAAAATGGTTATTTTGTCATTATTTGTTTAAACAAGTCATTTGCATTGCATCTGAAACATGATTATGATAAGAGTTATGTGATAAGAGGATGTACCATTTCGAGGGTCGTATCGCGCGCCGTGATGGATATTATATTTCAAGGAACGTATCGCGCGCCGCGACGTTACTATTATCGAGGGTCGTGTCGTGTGCCGCGATAGATGCATGGACATATATGTCCCCCATGGGTCCCAGACTGAGAGACAGCAGGTGTGTATCATTAGGTCAGACATGCATCATTGTATTTGATATCGCACTTCATGACATTGCACCATTTGATCATTGATGAACTTGAATTTGTGTTTTGCTGATCTTGTGAGTGATTTTCTGTGAATTTGTGACTGATGAATATTGAATTGTTATTGAGGATTGTAATATGTTAGAGTGTTGTTATTGAGTTGGGTGCTTGTGAGCTGTTTGGTTGGACTGGTGTTATACAGGTTGTATGAAGGTTCGGATAGGGTGTAAGGAGTATCCATATTTTGTTCTCTTATCATGTGTTTGGAAGTTTGCTTGTTGGGTACCGTGTGGTTTGGTACTCACCCCTTGCTTCTACAAATTTTGTAGGTTACGAGCCCAGATCTTCGTGATACCTTCCATTCTCTTCGTTTTCGAGGCATCTTATGGAGAATTGTGAGGTAGTTGTTTGTCATCATCTCAACGAACCTTCCTAATCCCGTTTATGACTTTATTTTTACTTGAAAGACAACGTCATTTAAACTGTGTATCTTATTTCAGTTTTATTATTTATTTTACATTAGAGGTTTGTGCACGTGACAATCAGATTTTGGGGATTGAATTAAGTTTGTTTTTCGTATTAGTAATTGTTATCAGACTTTAGTTTTATTTCCGCATTTTATCAAAATTATTGAGTTAGACAGACTTTTTTTTTTATAGAATAAGACAGTGCCATCACATCCATTCTTGGATCGTGACAACTTCTTATTAAGAATTTTTCTATATTCTAAACTCTAACTTTGAATGACTAATATCTTAAAGTAAAAGGATATATTTAACTTATTTGCGTAGCAGAAAAAATTTTCATATTGTCTTTTTATTACTAAAGAACTTTTTTCCCTAATCCAATGGGAAATGACTTCATTTATATTAAAATTAATTATAGATTATAAAAACATTATAAATGAAATTTTTATTGTTCAAATTTTCATAATTACTTGAAAAATTATACATAAAAAAAGTTGCTCCGGTGACATTACCAGACATATTTCATATTTTATTTTAGACGATACTATTTGATAACTTATTAAGTAAAAAATAAACTAATTTTCTCCTTACAACAAAACTAAAATATATATATATATATATATATATATATATATATATATATATATATATATATATATATATATATATATTATATATATATATATAAAGAACTTTTTTCCCTAATCCACTGGGAAATGACTTCATTTATATTAAAAAAATTAGTTATAGATTATAAAAACATCATAAATAAAGTTTTTATTATTCAAATTTTCATAGTCACTTGAAAAGTTATACATAAAAAAGTTGCTCCAGTGACATTACCAAACGTATTTCATATTTCATATTTCATTTTAGACGATACTATTTGATCACCTATTAAGTGAGAATAAACTAATTTTCTCCTTACAACAAAACTAATATATATATATATATATATATATATATTATATATATATATATATATATTAAAATGGAGTTTCTATGCGTTAATGGAAATTAAAGTTTATTGAATGCCACAAACTAAAAGTTGAGGTTAAAAAATATGTATTAAAACTTTTGCAAATAAATTCTCCGCTGTTTGTTACTGACTACTATACTTTAATTTCTTTTAATTTTATTTAAAATGGTATCAAAGAAAGAAATCAATATAAGCAACTCCAATTTCAAAGTTGTTTAGTAAAAAACTCGAATAATTATTTCAAATGATGAGCTTGATGAAATTTGCGTGATAAGCTTTAGTTAAGAGTTTATTACATCGTATATTTACTTCTTTCTTTGTCAAATTATAAAAATCTCTTAAATGTTAAATTTTATAGAATTAGGGTACATCCCAAAACATCTCGATAGCATCTCTATTTTAGCTACATCGCGTTACGGTTTTAGATACATCGCGTTACGGTTTTAGATACATCACTCAACGTCTCGACACATCTTGTAAAGTAATGTTTCAATACATCATGTGCGTCCTGATATATCGTAGAGTGATTTATTCGACTATTATATCGCGTAAAGTAACATTTCGATACATTGCGTATGTCGATACATCGTAAGTGATGTATGCGATCGATACATCACATAAATTAGGGATCTTTTTTGTAATTTTTTTAAATAATAGAAATTTATTAATTATATAGTAAAATTAGTTGTGGATTTATGTAATTTTTTTATTATTTATTTCATATTTTGCAAAAACAAACACTAGAAAATACAATTTATTAATATTTTGCTGTAAAATAAAAAAGACCAGCCCATTACATTTAATGGGCTTTGTTCAGATTCAACAAAAAGAAGAAGCCCAGGCCCATAGCCAGCAAAAACACTCAAGCTAGTTCTCCCTCATCGTCTGCAGAAAGCTTCTTTGTATTTTTATATTGGAAAACCAAATTGCTGGTTTTCCTATTTTTTCCTCCTTTTTAGAGCTATATTTTCTTAGTTATTATTTTGATAAAAGTGAATCTTGTTTTTATAAATGGAAAAGGGCCTAAAATACTTTTTAAATATTAAAAATGGTAATAAAAATTACCCTTTATCACTTATTGACACTAAAATGCTCTTTTCATCCATCTATTGGCTCCAAAATATCATTGTCATCCACCTTTTGGTTTAAAATTGACCACTTTTTTAATTGGTTTAAAATTGAACTCTTTAAATATTTTTTAAAAGACTTGGCGTTCAACTATTGGTTATAATTTAATTTATCAATATAATTTATAAACCAACAACTACCCACTGATTACTAACTACACTCCACCCAATTAATAATCCAATTATAATATCAATCGTCATAAACACTATTAAAACACGATAAATTATAGATTCTTGAAAATGACATCCAAAATTATTTGAGTCCGAATCGAAACCCCAATTAAATTTAGGTTGAGCCGCTTATTAAGGAGGACACTTTCAATAAGATTCTCTTTCAAGATTGAATTAGAAATTTATGATTAAAGGTAAAGAAGTAATACATCCCGAGTTAATTCATGCACTTTTTAAAAAATATAATTTTATAAATATTTATGATTTGTTTTAAAACCTTTAGTATATTATTTTGAAAAAAAGTTACCTATGAAGTAACATCACATAATTGAGACGTAAGAATAATTAAGATGAACATAGTCAGACTTTTAGGTTTATCGGTAATTTTTATTTAGAAACTTGAATGTATGATAATTTACATCTATAGATATTTTCGCCTCAAATTTTTAAAACACTTAATTGACAGTAGTTTTTCTGTTGTTGCATTAATAATGTGCGAGTTTATTAATTGGAGGGATTTAATTAGTAATGAGTGGGTAGTGGATTGATTTATAAATTATACTAATAAGTTAAATTACAACAAACAGTTGAGCGTCACGTATTTAAAAAAATATTTAAATAGTTTAAACATAAAACCGTTAAATAAGTGGTCAATTTTGAACCAAAAGATGGATGACAAGGGTATTTTGGACCCAATAGGTGAGTGAGAAGGGTATTTTGGAGCCAATAGGTGGATGGAGGGTAATTTTATGCAATTTCCAATACTTTGAGGATATTTTAGGCCCTTTTCCGTTTTTATAAATATTGATTGAAAATTTTTCATTTTTGGACCTATTTGGGGCTTGGAAGATTTAGTTCAAATGGCAAATAATTTTGTTTTGAGAAAAGGGACGAATTTACTGCCGAACTTTAATAAAAGGTACATATATACCCTTTGTTATATTATGCGTACACATATACCCCTACCGTCCAATTAGTGGTACAAATATAACCTTGTCACTAGCGAACCCATATTTTATTACACGTGTCATGATCCTATTATACTACCCGTTTGATCCCTTTTTTTAACTCATAACACGCACTATAATCCATTAAAATAATCGTAATCCTAATACTCAATAGATATAAAAGATTCTAAATTTGATAATTAAGTACAATCTAAATTTGTTTAATCAGCTAGAAATTCACCACATAAAGTGATTGTATCGTACAACATTATTTAGGGATAAAAATTAGGGCTTTAAGTCATCTAGTGGAGGTGGGGTGTGTTTGGCGTGCATATGTAGAGTTCATGTGACATTTTCGTATACACATTGATGTATTTGTTAAACAGAAGGGCAATTGTGGTCCAATAGTCAAATGTGAAGGGTATTTTTCAGTCGACATATAATTTAAGGGTACATTTAAGTTATTTTGAATAGTTTAAGGATAACTTTAACCTTTTTCCGTAATCGTTTATGTGAAGTTGGGGTCTGTTTGGCGTGCACATGTGGTGGCCATGTGACGTTTAACACACACATAGATACTTCCGTTAATTTAGAACGGTAGATATGACCCAATAGTTGAACATAAAGGATATTTTTTAGTCGATATAATTCAAGGGCATATTTAAGCTATTTCAAATAGTTCAAAAATAACGTTGAACTTTTTCCGTTTATACAGTGGTTGATTTTGTCACATGGATTTACAAGAAAGTACAAGCCCCATATGATGTTGTCAATGTCATTTAACATATTGTATTGTCACATAATTTTGATTTAAATAACTTAAAAAATAGAAATCGAAAGTAATTTAATGTTGATTTTTTTATAAAAAAATAATAATTATTACTAATAATTATGACAACTAAAATGGAAAAAAATACCACATGAATTACTGTCATATGACATGTGCACTACTACTGTTTTGGAAATGTAAATTTCAAATATTATCTGTATAATCATTTATTAGGTATTAAAAAAATTTATTGCAACATTACATGTGCCATTTAATATGATATACATAGTACTTTTAGTGTTAGCTCTATAAATAAAGTTGAAATCAAGCCATTTGATTCACATCTACTTCTACAATTAACTCAAAACTCTTTGGAAAAAAAAGAAGGAGGAGGAATTCTTTTTATACGAATATGGGGTGTAGCTTGTTCACAATAACAATCTTTCTAGTATTAACTTTGAATATTGCTTGACATCGAAAATGGACTGAACATTAATATCATTATACTTGAAAATATTGTACAATTTCAAAGTACAGTGATGCATGTTGACGTACAGTTCATCTTCGGTGTCAATTGATATCATTGAAAGTTAATAGTATAAAGGTTGTTATCCTGCACAATTAACGAACCCTTAGTATTAACTTTGAATATTGCTTGGCATCGAAAATGGATTGAACATCAATTTCATCATACTTGAAAACGTTATACAATTTCAAAGTATGGTGATGCATGTTGACGTACAGTTCATCTTCGACGTCAAGTGATATCATTGAAAGTTAATAGTAGAAAGGTTGTTATCCTGCACAATTAACGAACCCTTAATTAACGAAAAAAGTTGTACTTTTGTTCGTGGATATGTAACGATATTATATCATTGTATTGGTAAGTTTTGGTTGATATCATTTCACTACATTGTGATTACATTAGCATTGTTTCGGAAGGCGTGAGGTGATAAAAAATAATAAGTTCGATCCGTTTTGAAGATGAATATAAAAAGAAAATGTTAAATTTGTATATGCATGAATTATGAATAACCAAAAACTTATAGCAATAACATATTAGGCAAAATAATAATTGTAGTTGTAGAAAAAAAATTTGGACCATTTCTCGATTTGTGCGTGTCATCCTTGCGCAGGGGCCATGCTAATCTTCTCTGTATCGTTCCAATTTTATCAGATGTCCCCGAAGGGACAATTAATGTTTTGGAATATAAATTCCCCAATTAAGTTTTTCTCAAACGGTGTGGGAAAATTAGGTTGCTAGTTTTTGTATTTTCGTTGGTACGGGCCTGGGCTTCTTTTTGTTGTTGTTTTAGTTGGATCTGAACAAAGCCCAATTTTGGTGCCTGGATTAACTGTAATGGGCCAGCTTTTTTTGTTCCTTTTCTTTATAGAGAAAGTTTCATAAATATACTATAATAAAAAAATATTTACCATTTATGGTACTAATAGTTTTTCTTTTTCATTTGGTCAGTTCTAATTCATTTATAATACAAGTTTAATACATATTGTAAATAAAAATTTATTATTCACATTTAATACAAGTTTTAATGATGAATAATACATTTTCACACATTTTAATATATTTATAATACAATGTGTCAAATTTTTACCAAACAAACTCAATATATTTCAAAAAAATAATTATAATTCATATATATTGTAGGTATAATTCACTTTTAATTCATATTGCAGATTTTGCACAATATTGCTATAAATAGTAATAAATAAAAAATATCGCTAAAATCAGTAATTATTTTTTAAAATGTACCAATTTATGTATCATAGAGAAAGTTTCATAAATAGTGTTATTAGCTCGTTTTTGCAAAATAGTTTTTTTTTTCTTCGAAACATAGCAAAATATATTGTGTTTACATACATAAAAACTATCTAATTCTAATTGAAATCTCCGACTACAATGTCTCAATATGCTTCCTTCATTTCCTTCATTTTATTTTACGTGAAAATCTTTTTTTTTAGTTCGTTTCTAAGAGTAATGTTACTTCGTGTCAACTAAAAATAATGAACCTTTTTAAAATTCTCTTTTTTTCTTTAATAAAATAATTTACAACGCACAAATATCTCAATTTTTTTTTTGATCACAAGTTTCAAATATCTTATTTGTAAAATATAGTGTTGTTTTTTCGAAACATAGCAAAAATACATTGTATCTACATACATAAATGAAACAATTTATGTATGTACATAACCAAATGGGTGCATTTGATTTGTATCTTTAACTATTTTTTGATATTTTTCTAGTACTTTCTGCCGTAAATTATAGCTACTTTGAATAGATTAGTTTAGTTATAGACTTTCTTGTAAAGGAAGAGTCTCCCTAGTTTATGTTTTCTATATACATTGTATGGAGAGGAATCCTCTCATTGGTACTTAGTATTTTGATTACATCGTTTTTGTTAAGAGGAAGAGTTGACTTTCTTTGGGAAGTTGACTCCGAACCATCTTAGGTAGGAGGTAAGGTTTATGCCCCTCCTTGTATTTTGTTTTTGCTATTAATAATAAAGCCTGCAGTGTTGCTCAGCCCCTGACCCACCACAAGGGTCGTTTAACCAAAAAAAAAAGAATACTTTCAGTGTTCAGGCAATGTTCTTCAGAAGCATCAAACATGTTTCGGGTGCTATGAAGCTGCTTCGGAAGGTACTTTTAATGGTCTTGAGGTAGAAATGGAATTTCTGAGGCTTATATTAGCGTCTGCACCTATACTCGAGGAAATTTCCTCTTGGAATTATGAACATCTCCTTCGTCTCATCGATGAGATGAAACAATACTAGCAAGCATCACCCAATGTTGAATTCATAGTTCGATGAAATTGTGGTAGACGAATGAAGTTGAGCATCACAACACCTTGAATGTTGTTTGGATTGGGGCTCGGGTGGTACTAGGGTGAGTGGCGGAAGTTGAATCTCAACTTTTGTGTAGATAAAAATTTTATATCATAGCGAGGTATTAGTGTTATATATATATATATATATATACTCCATCCGCCTCAAAATATTTGTCGTTTTATGTTACTGTGTCATAAAAAGTTTGTGTGTTTCCATCTTCTTTTATATTCATTTTTGACTTCCTAGATGGTTATTACACACAACATCATCTCAAACAGATCAATTAAAAAGTTTGATCTCTGAATCAGAAAAAAGGAAGCTAAGTGAGTGAAAGACATTAACACACATCTCAGGCACTACATTTTCTTCATCGTTTACTGCATCCTTGATCTGCTGCTGCTACTGCATCTTCAAAGTAATCGTCTCGAGCATTAATTAGCCAGCATCAAGCAAACCAACCAGAAGAGCGCAGAGTCAAGAGACAAGAAGGCACCGCCACCGAGAAGACCAGTCTTGGCAGTTGGACACTCTGTGTTCAAGTTGTGGTGTATGTTACGCGTGATATGAAGTTGCTCACTGATTATAGGCCACAACAACAGCACTGCTGCTAAGCCAGTTATACCCCTTTTTATTTTACCAGCAGAAGATCAAAGATAAATGAGTTATATATATGACACATGAAAGTAGAGATGACGACAAGATGAAATAATACTTACAAAGCAACATTGAGGAATAAGACGAAACTAGTGCTTCTCAGCAGAACAACAGCCTGAGGAATTGACTTCCCCTTGTATGGGTAAAACAATGACGAAAAGCCAAACACAGCAGATGCAGCAAGAAAGATAACAGACAATAAGCCCAGTGCAACAGTGTGATCAGATCGATATTTACAAATAACAACCCCTTTTCCTAGTATTGCAGTACCATTTGCTGGCTGCAACCAAAAGAAAACTCAGAAAATTCCAAATGACAAAAGGACAGATAACAGAACATGGAACATACTTAGAAAATATTACTCCGTGTTGCTCGGACTCTTCCAAAATCTCTGTGAAATTAGGTCTTAGGCCTAACTCACACCCCAAAAGCTAGCTCAAAGGGAGGAGGATTGCCCAAGCCTTATAAGGAGTCCACCCATCTCATTAATCACCGATGTGGGACTTTTGTCATTATTTAACAATCTCGTTAATCGCGTGTCAGAACCTCCAAAAATAATGTAATTTTTTGGAGGATCCGACATAGGTGTGACATCATTTTTGGGGAGTCCGACCAATATAAATTATGCTAGTTCAGGTCAAGAAATGCTATGTAGCTCTGCATGCATCTCTAGGGGACATAGCAATCTTACTCTCAATTGATGAAATCGAAAAGGAGAATTTTGATATACCCATTAAAATAATTTTATTATGTTTTATAGCTATATTTGCTAATTACGATTCGTAGCTACATGTTAGAGGAAAGAGAGACGTGTGAAAAGACAAATTATATAATTATATATATATATATATTATATATATATATATATATATATATATATATCTATATATATATATATACAAAAGATGAAAACAGGAGAGAGGAGAGAGACGACGTAATTACAACACTAAAATTGAATTGTGAGTCATAATTAATTCAAACTATATCTATGTTAGCTAATTAACTAGCATATATTTTTTTTATCCGCGTGATTTTCCAATCGAAAAACATCAAACATATACAAAAATACCTCCCAATCAACTACTATGCTTTCTTCACTCTATGCAAGAAAAATCATCATTAAAATTGCCAACGGTCAATAAAGTGGATTGAGAAACTCAAGGTCAATTGTTAGTGGAGGCAAAAATAAATAAAATACTAAGTGATTTCTTACTATTCATCTAACTTTAAAGTTACTTGTGCTGGCAAATGCCTCGTGAAATAAGTGCAAGTTGGCCCGAAAAATCAAAGTTATGAATAAAAATGGAAAAAACATAAAAAAAAAAAAAAACTCACTTTCACAAAATTAAATCAAATTCATAGAAACTGAAGCGATGATTTTTTTTTTTAAAAAAAATTCCAATTTGTTGAAATCTTGGTATATAATAAATAATAAATTTACTTTAACTAACCTTTATGCTCAGCAATAACCCCAAATATAAATGAGAGAACACCAAGAGTTACTATAATAATGTACATATTCTTCACAGACATAGCCATTGTAGCAGCTCCAAATTAATTTTGCTAAAATTACTAAATACAAAAAATACCCAATTGATTTACCACTTTATTATCACAAGAAATTGCATTGACAAGTCCGAAAAGCTTTGCTCTTAACGAAATTCTTTCTCTACAACGACCTAATTGAGGATCACATTTTTTCCCTATTTTTAATCCGGTCTAAATTAATTTTATGTGTCAAATGATGTGGCACGTTAAGTCAAACGAAGAATATGCTAGAAACATGTCACATGGCAAAACATACCTAGTACTTAAATTATAAATAAGTATCTTTGATTCCTCATAATAAAAAAAAAAATCAAAATTCTAACAAGAAATCAGAGCGAGACAGTAGATAAAATGCCGCATGTATTCTCTATAAGCACTAAGATATTAAGTTGTAAGCACTTAAATTTAAGCACAAGATAAGTCAAATTAAAACCATTCAATTCGAAATCAAGCTTTAAATACTTAAATTCATATACAATTCAAGATTAAAATCTAAAGTGCTTGAATCTATTTTTTAAAAAAATAATCAGAGTACCCATAAAAATTATAATACTCGTAATATATATTTTAAATAAGCTACAATATTTGTCTATCTTGATCATTGCCTTTATGATGGAATTATAACCTTCATAAGATATTTTTATTTTTGTACCTTCATACTTATGTTAGTGTGTTTGGATATTTATGTTAAATTCTTTAATAAACTTCTTATAACTTTTCTTTAATGTTGATTTATTTATTAGAAATCTTTAAAAAAAAATAAAATTGAAGTCGAATATTTTTAAAGACAAATTTAAATTTTATTTGGGGTGGGGGTCAGAGATCGGGGTGAAAAAATAAAATGTTGAAATTGAAAATATTTTTTAAAAATAAATTTAATTTTTTAGAGGAGGGCGGCAGGGAAGGCGGAGTGGAAATATAAAATTTGAAATCGAAAATATTTTTTTAGAAATTGATGTTTTTCAAAAACAAAAATATAATTTGAAGTTGGATGAGAGTTTTGGAAAATGTTTTTCTTAACTTTTGGAGGGAAGTCATTTTCCTTAATTTTGAGAAAAATGAGTTAATTTGAAAAATATTTTTCAAAACTTTTATCCCAACCAAACATGTGAAAAATTAAAAAATTTTTTTTTTAAAAATGTTTTCCATCGTACCAAACGCACCCAAAATGTCTCTCTCACTCTATCACACTTTGGAACAATATTCTAACTTCCAATCTCTTATAATATTTAGAAAATTTGGATATTAGGTATTGAGCTCAAGAAAATATAACAATATATATGTATAAATAAATATATACTTAGTTAATTAGTTAATATATGTATAATTAATTAGTTAACATAGTTATAGTTTGTCCTAATTACAATTCGCGATCTACTTTTAGCTATAATTACGTGGCTTAGCTTTTTCGTTTGTGTAATTCAGAATTTATATAATATAATTTGCATAATTCATAATTTGTACAATATAATTGTATAATTGTTTACACTTTTGATATTTGTAATTGTATAAATTTGTTATTCCGAGTTTATACAAAAATAACTGAATTATATAAATGTACCCGTGAATTATGTGAACTCGCAAATTATACAAACGAGACAACTTAAACTGTATCTACAACCGGCAAATATGCAAACTATAATTATGAAGCATAATTAAATTTTTTATAATGACTATTTGCGAAAGTTTACCGTATACATTTTTAAAAACTAGTAGAATAGAAGTAATTCCTTATTATTTTCTTTGGTTTAGCCTTTGGTTATCATTATGTGTATAAAATAAAGAATATATAATAGTCAAAAGGTGAGAGGTCCTTATATTTGTTTAATTGTTCAATCACATATTAAAATATGAATATATATATATATATATATATCTATATATATATATATTATATATATATATATATATATATATATATTGCTTAATTAGATGAACTTTAGGGTTCAACATCATAGCCCTAGGAGGAAGTCACCAAAATGCACTTCAAAAAAACACAAAGTAATATATAAAAATAATGCATTATTAAAAAGTAATAAAAAGTGTGGGACTTCGAATTAATGCATTACAAAAGTAATAAAGTGTGGATATATTAGTACAACACTTTTTAATTGATAAAAGGGGCAAAATAAATAGTAGATCAAATAATTAAGGCGTTTAATAAGACAGAAGATATTTTTATAATTTTTTATTTTTGACTGGGTAAAAATTTTGAAAAGTATTTTTAAAAGATAAATATTATTCAAATGAGGAAAATGATTTTTTTTCCTAATAAAAATAGAAAAAGAAAATAATTATTATGATTCCTTTAATATATACATTCTCAAGAAGAAATGAAACTTAGAGTAAGATATGTTAAAAGAGGATATTTTCTACTAAAAATACGGGATAAAAGTCATAATGTTGATTAAAAAAAATAAAAAATATCAATTTTAGAAATATTTTACAAAAATAAAAACAAAACAAATTTTTTTAACATAGATGTGTTAGCATGTTAAGGCATAGTTTTTTTTTTTTTTCAAAAAATAAAAATAAAAATTCGTGTGTATTATTATTTGTTGTTGTATCTTATTATATTATATTTCTTACAATTTTGCGTTGGTTACAATTTTTTTGAGTTCAGAATCTACCGAAATTAACTTTTTTCACCTCATAATAATAGAAATAAAATTTGTGTATTTTATTATTTTTGTAACCTACTCATAATATTATATTAAATATATTGTCATTGCATGAGAGGGTTAGCAATTTCTCACAAGTGGAACTCATAATTTTGATCTACCACAAGACTTGTTATTCTTCTTGCTAAATGATTAAAAAAATAGAAATTATCTAATTACATAAATATTTCTATCATATTTATTAGTTTTGATTATAATTTGAAATAATTATATTTTATATCATTAATTTAATAATTTTATATCAAATTTCATTGCTATCGAATGAGGAGAAAAGGAAGCGAAAACAGGAGAGAGGCGAACGAGATCTGTTTATGTATTCCAGATACATATGAATTATACCAGATACATACACCATGTATCTAGTCTGATTCACGTGAAGCAAAATGGCGATCAAGAAGGGAGAGAAGAGAGTGAAAATAAATTATACCTAATTTTGACTCATGTATCTCTAGATATATATATCTGGACGCGCCAAAATTTAATAAAATTCATAATATTACAAATCAACGTATATCTAAGTAATTAACTCATAAACTAATAAAATTTATGTAAGTTACACGCTAAAATATTTTAGAATATACTAAATTAATTAGAAGTAAATCTATTAATTATAACAAGAATTCTCATGCAATAAAAAATGATTACTCTAAAAATGTTGCATTTATAATTTTATTTTATTTTTACTAAAGATCAAGGAGATATGTACAACATTGTGATTTAACTATAGCCTTACAATTGTATATTTTAATTCTATAGAACTATATATTATTTATAGGTCTCCCACCTAATATCTCTTACAAGTGAGTATACCTAATTCTATTGTAAAAGGTTAAAATATCAAAGTGATGACTAAAAAGCCATTTGTGACCCCATCTACACACTTGTATGTGCTCTTTTTTCTTTTTAATTTTGCAATCAATCATACAACACTCAAGATAATTTAGCATTTTTTTTTGTTTCTTCTTTTTCAAAACTATATTAGTATTGGAATTTAATATGGTTATCTGTTTTTTCTTCTTTTTTTTCCGCTCAATCTCTGGTATCTATATTAAAATTCGATTAAATTAGAATTTACATATTACAAGCCAATTTCTAAAAACGATACTTCCAACCAGGGGTGGAGCCAACCCTCTGTTAGGATGTTCATCCGTACCCTTTTCAACGAAAAATATAACTATATATACATAGTTAAAATTATTTTTTGTATATATATAAAGTAGATGTCGAAAATCAATGTTTGATTTCTCGTTTTCTCATAGGTAAGCAATTCTTTCCAAAAGAGAAAAAAAAAATATTGTTGCATTATAAATGTTGGGAGAATTATTGAGATCGCACTTTGTGCATGCACATAACCACATTTTCTTTAACATGGCCAGGAGCGGAGTTTCGGTATGATGCCGGGTTTAGATGAATTTGATAACTTTTATATAGATTCAATATTTACATTAGAAATTTACAAGTGACTATTTTTGTTAGGAATCATAAGAAAATTTTTTAGATCCCTTATTCACATGAATATATCATTCAGTTTATAGTTATTTACTTACTATTATTTTTAATACTATTCACAAAAATTTTAAATTATAATATAGGACATGATTTGAAATTTACGTGCATAAAACTAGTGACATATATAAATATCAGTAATATTTCTTATAGGGACATATTTGTGAGATATTAACTTTTAGTTTTTTATAATTAATTTTGATATAGATTAATATTTACATTAGAAATTTCATTAAACTTATCTAAATACTGTTGTAGTAATTAAGATTTGTGCCAAGTAAATCTGGATTGAAGCACTAATAGAAAAGGAGATTTTTTTCATTGTGAAAAAAAATGAAATTATGTTATAAAATATGATACTTCTTCACCTTTCATCGAATTGATGGTCATTGAAAAAATATATGACGGAAAATAGATTTTCACTGAAATACTGGAAAGTTTCCTAATTTTTTATTTTTTTATTTTTGAAATATATGTAATAATAACAACTGAATAACTTTCAACAAGAATTTACGATGAGAAAATATGTTGTTTTTTGTAGTGTTATAAAATGTAAAGTTGTAAATTAAAACTTTTGAGTGATTTAATTTGAATGTTTAATAAACATATAATTTGAAATACTTATAAGTCAATTTGACTCTTATTCGACTTTGCCAACTGATTAAGTTACAAGTGAAAAAAAGTATACATGAAATCTCGAAGCGAAAAGCAGCATAACCAAGAGAATTGTTCCATTTAGGACGAAATAAAATAGATAAACACAAATTATCTCGTGTTTGAGTCGATTGATCACGTGACAATTACTTCACTTATTATATTAATATTAACTATGACAATATTTCAAACAGAAAACACATATTTACAAGTGTTAACTAATTATTGGTTAGGTGAAAACTTACTATTCTGATGAAATATTACTATTCTATAAATGATAATCCAAACAAAAAAACATTTAAATAGAACTTTTGATATCCTTTTCATTTGACATGAAAATAATGGATCAATTATTGTGTGGAAATTTTTTAAAAGTAGACCTCATCAAACTTTTTCCACAATTGAATATAAAATTCACCACTAAAAATTTGTTTGGAAAAGTCATTTGCTAATCAAATTTAGTGTAATTATTAAAGTAATGATTGTTTGTAGTAGAGTACATCTATCAAGACTTATTTATTTATTATAATTATAATGTATTGCAGTGTAATTTTAAATATGTTATTTAATTGCCAAAATCTAATTATACAATTAGATCTTTCAATTTTCAAAATAAAAATTAATAATAAAAAACACAAGTTAATATTTGACAAATATGTCAATGTAAGAAATATTACTGATATTTTATATGTTAAGTATTTAAGAAACGTGTTATTTTATAATGTGTAATTATATATTATTAACTGATATTATAAAAAAAATTTGATATATGATTTTCAAATAATGATGTTTTAGTTGAATTAATGAATAAAAAATTATAACTAAGCACACATTTTGCAACAATATCATGGATTATATGTTTGAATAAAAAATTAGCATTTACAGCCATAATTATAACATTGTTCAAATGTTTAATGAATTTATATTTGCCTATAACCTTATTCAACAAGAAAATATAACTTTAACAATATCACTCGTTATAAGATAACTTACTATTTGATCATAAATTTTTAAATAAAAAATTTAATTTTTAAAATTCTTATTTAAAAAGAAAATCAAGTCCAAATACATAAATCGATTTTTGAACTTAATGAGTTTTTCCCTCAGGTATCTCAATTATGCTATTTTCCTATTGAATCATTGAACCACCCATAATTTATTTCTTTTAAACACCGTTAGTTGATGTGGAACCAAATTTTGTGAGGGATACTGATAGAGATACATATGTTGTTCCAGTACTCATTAATCAAATTGATAATGAATATGTTCGAGAAATAATTGTGTTTTACTTCAAGTCATTTGAACACATTAGAAAATAAATGAGACTTACACACAATTTGTCTCATTCCTTCAATCAAAATCATTACAATACGAACACAATTGAAGACATTTACAATAGAAAAATGATCAAAACCAATTAACAGTGTTTAAACGGAGCAAAATATTAATGGTTCAATTATTTAAAAGGAAAATTGACATAGTTAAAATACCTGAGGAAAAAAATCCAACAAATTAAGACAAAAAATTCAAATATCCTATATAAGTTTGAAGTCCCAAAATTTTTTAAAGCTTATCTATTTGAATAACGAATTTAAATACCCCAAACTTCTTTAACATCACACCAATTTACTTATACAAATAAAATACACTATTTAGCACAATTCAAAAAATTCATACTTCAAAAGATTAAATATAAATAATAAATGTAATACAAATAATAATTAAAAATACATATTTTTAACCACACATCATATATGATTGTAGAGAAAAAAAGTATGTGGCATATATTTGGACAAAAACTAAAAAGCAAAAGCAAACATTGATCAAATGTACTAGTTCAGTTGATGCTAGATCACTTGAGTACATATATATATATATATATATATATATATATATATATATATCACTATCTTATGTGAAGATATCATCTTAATCTTTCTTTTGACAAGTATATGTGACTCAATACTCAGAAACTCCATAATTTCCTTCACCTTTTTATTGTTAAATTTTTCATTGCTTAACAAGATTGGTTTTCTATAGTAGCCCTACTGTTTTCTTCCTTGGGATGTAAAGTAGTAATCTTTTGAATTTCCCTTTTCTTTTTCTCTGTTTTCATTTCAGAATATGCTTTCTTGCCTCCTTTGATTTGGTATATTTTCAGCTTCTACTACAAATGATCTTTTTCCCTTTTGAAACCCTTTTTATTTGTCTTCTCAAGCAAGAACCCATGCACAGATGACAGACCACAGTTCTTGAATTCTGAAATCTCTCACTCTCTGAGTTGGTGACATGAGTGGTGTAAAAACAGATAAAGTTTTCTTCTTTGTTGTTGTTTGTTAGTTTTGAGCCACTTGAAATTCCAATTCTTGAAGACCCTTTTGGATTCTTGAACTAGTTTGTGAGTGAAAGTTCAAAACAGACAAAGTTTTTTTTTTTTTTTTTGTTGTTAGTAGGTCTTGATACTCTTGAAATTCCAATTCTTGAAGACCCTTTAGGATGCTTGAGCTAGCTTGTGAGTGAAAGTTCAAAAAAAGATAAGTTTTCTTCATTTTTGTTGTTAGTAAGTTTTGAGCCTCTTTGAATTCCTATTCTTGAAGACACTTTTGGATTCCTGAGCTAGTTAGTGAGTGAAAGTTCAAAACAGATAAAGTTTTCTTCTTTTTTGTTGTTAGTAAGTTTTTTGAGCCTCTTGAAGACCTTTTTGGATTTGTGAGTGAAGGTTCAAAACAGACAGTTTTCTTCATTTTTTGTTGTTAGCAAGTTTTAAGCCTCTTGAAATTCCAATTCTTGGAGACCCTCTTGGATTCTTGAGCTAGTTTGTGAGTGAAAGTGAAGTTCAAAACAGATAAAGTTTTCTTCTTTTTTGTTGTTAGCAAGTTTTGAGCCTCTTGAAATTCCAATTCTTGGAGACCCTTTTAGATTCTTGAGCTAATTTATGAGTAAAAGGTCAAAACAGATAAAAGTTCTTTTCTTTCTTGTTGTTAGCAAGTTATAAGCCTCTTGAAATTCCAATTCTTGGAGACCCTTTTGGATTCTTGAGCTAATTTATGAGTAAAAGGTCAAAACAGATTAAAGTTCTGTTCTTTCTTGTTGTTAGCAAGTTATAAGCCTCTTGAAATTCCAATTCTTGGAGACCCTTTTGAATTCTTCAGACATAAAGTTGATCATAGTGTTTTTGCAATGAAACAATTTCAAGTTTGATTTCCTTTTTTCTTGTTTTCAACAAGTTATTGATTGTTGTCTAAAAGAAAGCCTTTCTGGTGTAAAAAAGAGATGAGAATTCTGGGGGTGAAGTATGGTTTATGGATTTCAATGATTTTGGGGTTTATGGTGTTGGGGGAAGTGTATGGAATAGGAGCAAACTGGGGTACACAAGCAACACATCCATTGCCACCAAACATAGTAGTAAAGTTACTTAAAGACAATGGGATTCAGAAAGTGAAGCTGTTTGATGCAGATTCAGAAATCTTGAATGCCCTCAGTGGCTCTGGAATTGAAGTCATGGTTGGAATACCAAATGAAATGTTGTGGAGTTTAGCTAACAGTTTGGGTGCTGCTGAGAAATGGGTAGAGAAGAATGTCTCCTCACATGTCTCTTCCAACAGTGTTGATATCAAGTGAGTTTAGTTTCTTCTCAATGTTCTTCACGCTTTTTAAGTTATATACACTGACAGTATGCAACACTTATTACATGTATCTCCTTTCTCCATAATTGTAAAAACTACCCCGAAGTATGATAATGTTTGCTAAATCATAAGCCATGTTTAAAGGAGTATACAAACAGAGAAAGTCTGAGAAGATTTTAGCTTTTCGATTGAGAATTGTCAATCTAACTTGTTTGTTTTGGCAACATTAGACGAAACATTTCGTATCTAGTCAATATTATGCTAATTGTAGCCTAATGAGGTTGGCGCGAGTACTCTCCTGAGTCCTGATATAGCAGTAGCTGGCCTTTTTGCCTTCAATTTTGCTAAATATAAGTTCTTTTGTGTAAACAGATATGTTGCAGTTGGAAATGAACCATTTCTATCTCAGTTAAACGGGACGTTTCTGTCAACAACATTCCCAGCTCTTCAAAACATCCAAGCAGCCCTTATAAAAGCCGGTCTTGGTAATCGGGTGAAAGTCACTATTCCTCTCAATGCTGATGTATACCAGAGTTCAAGTGAAAAACCTTCAACAGGTGATTTTCGCCAAGACATTCGTGATCTCATGGTGAGCATTGTTAAGTTCTTGAGTGACAATGGAGGCGCATTTACTGTCAATATCTATCCCTTTATAAGTCTCTACAATGACCCCAACTTTCCTGCTGACTATGCTTTCTTCGACGGATACTCAAACCCCATCGATGACAATGGGAAAATCTACAACAATGTGTTCGATGCAAATCACGATACCCTCCTTTCGGCATTGCAGAAAAATGGATTCCCAAATATGTCGATTATAATAGGGGAAATCGGATGGCCAACAGACGGAGACAATAATGCAAACTTGAAAGCTGCCCAGAAGTTCAACCAAGGATTCATGACTCACATTTCAGGTGGAAAGGGGACACCAATGAGACCTGGCCCTATAGATGCTTACCTTTTCAGTCTGATTGACGAGGACGCGAAAAGCATTCAGCCCGGTAACTTTGAGCGCCATTGGGGAATATATTACTTCGATGGTACGCCTAAATACAAGCTTTCATTAGGTGCAAACAATGGAGGTGGTTTAGTACCAGCAAGTGGTGTTCGTTACCTGTCTCGTCAGTGGTGCGTGTTGTCACCCTCAGCTAGCCTTGATGATCCTCAGCTAGCTGATAGTGTAGGCTATGCATGTTCACATGCTGATTGCACCAGCCTCGGGCACGGGACATCATGTGCTGATCTAGATGCTCGTGGCAACGTTTCGTATGCATTCAACAGTTACTATCAGGAAAACGACCAGCAATCGAGTGCCTGCAAGTTTCCTAACCTTTCCATGATCACAAACACAGATCCGTCACCATCGGGCGGAACATGTAAATTCAAAATCATGATCCAAGCAACTAGTCCTAGCAGCCATAAGAACAATGCATTTACAACTAAGCCTGTCAATGTGATGTTTCTGTTTGTAGTTTCTTTGTTGTTGAGTGTTTTGTAGAACTTGTTGAGTTATATTTATGTATTTTCCATCATGATTTTTGTTTACTACATTACTCTGCTCCTCTGTTTGGCACCATTCTTTTTAGGTCTATAATTTTTACAATTTTTGAAGTTTTTTTTGTTTTGGAATCAAGATGTGGATATTGTAGTACTTCATCCGTTTCTATTTTCATATCGTCCTTATTAAAAATAGATCTAAATGTTACCTAATATTTGTTTTTAAGAGAATCAATACATAAATAACACTATTCTTTCCATTGGGGAGCAACTACCTTGCGGTTCGTCTTAATAATAGTATTCGAAAATTAAACTTAGCAAAACAGAAATGAAGAAGAAAGAAGAATATTTGATTTGAGCACACTGAATTCATAGTATATCTCCTTGAGGAACTTAATTCCCTCGTAATATTCGAGGTAAAAATAAACTTATGTTTTGATACAAGGATGTTTGATGATATAAAGTCATTATTTTGCATTAATTTTTGATTTGTTACGTGGTGTTTATGTTTGACGATGTGTATTAGATCGATAGTATCAAGATGAATTTTAGCATCAAGTATTCATAATACATAAGTCTTTCTATGATAAGTTTAGAGCTACAAATTCAAATTTATAAAGATTTGTACCTCAATTGCTCGCAATGATCGAGTCTCATGTTGATAACATTTATTTTAGGAATAATGTACAAGTATCTCCTCAACCTATGTCCGAAATCTCAAAGACACTCTTATACTATACTAAGGTCCTATTACCCTCGTGTACTTATTTTATTAATAATTTTCTACCCCTTTTTGGCCTACGTGACACTATCTTGTGGGTCCAACGGTGATTGACTTTTTTCTTCAAACTAGTGCCACGTAGACCCAAAAGGGGTAAAAAATTACTTATAAAATAAGTTCGGGGGGGGGGGGAGAGGTAATAGGACCTTAATATAGTATAAGTGTGTCTCTATGATTTCGGCATAGATTGAGGTGGTAGTTATGCATTTTTCGATTATTCTAATATAACTTCGAGGTTTAAATTTATCAGCTACATATTTCACTATAAGTATTAGTTAAAATCAAAATTATCTTGAAATTATTTATCCCATATAAAAGTTGAAATTCAAAATTATAACTGAGATAACCATATTTTGAAGCAATGCATTTTCCGATTATTCTAATATAACTTCGAGGTTTAAATTTATCAGCTACATATTTCACTATCAGTATTAGTTAAAATCAAAATTATCTTGAAATTATTTATCCCCTATAAAAGATGAAATCTTAAAATTATAACTGAGATAACCATATTTTGAAGCAAACAACATTAAGGGATCGTTTGATTGAAATAAATTATTTCAAAATAAATTATTTCATCACATTTATGAAATAACTTATTTCACCATTAAAATATAAATAACAAAATAAATAATTATAAAATTATCTTGTATCTCCAATCAAACATGTAAAATAATGTTACAATTTAATAATGAGATTATTATTTCTTATACACCAAACGTCTCTCCACAAATATAATTATACTACAAGCTAAACAATAAACTGGGTCAAGCCTCATTAACATATATATAAATAATCCAATTATGCTTAAGCTAGTGAAGTGTGTGGGACCATGCTTGAACCATCCTAAAAATTCAAACATAATTTTTTTTCATTATCTTGATATAGCATATTTAAAAATTATCTATAATTATTATACTATTTGTATTAAAAGTAAATAATATATACGTACTATAAATATATTAAAATGTGTGTTTACTTGTTTTGATATATAAATAAATTACACTTGTATTAAAAAAGAACTATGCCTATAAACAGATGTATTTCGCAATGTATAAAAATTAAGTTTATATGCAATACAAATGTATTAAAATATTTTGATAAAAAAATTACACTGTATATTAAAAATGAATTATACGTGTATTTGAAATTATATAGCTACAAATAGTAAATATTTTCTAAAGAAAGTATATTTAGGTAAGTTTCCCCATATTAAAAGTGCTAGGTTTTTAGTTTATAGAGGGAAAAACTACACAAATTAGACCCTATTAGACAAAATATTTATTGAAATTGAACACAACCTAATATATTTATTATAATTTTAATCCACAATCCAAACTATTACCTTATTCTCTTCTTATTCTATTCATTGAATCGATGTTGATACCATTGAAATATATATTCTAATAATATCAAAACAATCAATTGAATCGTCTTTTTACTGAAAAACTGCCTCTTTTTCCTTGATGCCGTTATTGCTATAAGAAAATTTATATACTCTATTGATATCAAGAAATAATTGAATAATAATTTCACTCAAATATTATTTATTCGTCTTTGATACCATCGGAATATATATCAAAGAAGTAATACTCATTTTCAACATGTAGGATTAAAATTTAAAAAATGGCCGTGACTGTATTTCCCTTAAATGGCCAATTTAGTGAACTTCACCCTTTTGCTGTTAAAACTTCATTGGGCTTTTCATTCGGGTCGGGTCATGAATTATTCGGGTCGAATGATTCTTCGAGACTCCACTTTCCTTCTTCGCTGTTTTCACACATATAACACAAAAAAGCATGGAGGCGTGGGTTTTTTCTCTACTCTCTCTCTAGAGCATTTGTATTTGCAGAATTAGTTCAAACACTTTCTCTCTCTACATATCTGAAAAACCCTAGTTTATTTTTTTTTTTGAATTTTTTGGTGATTTTTGTTTGAGTTGTAATATGGAAGAGGAGCGGCAACAACAACAATCATTGGCGGCGGAAGGGGAGGAGGAGCGGCAGACGGAGACGGTTCCGACGGAGGAGCATGAGGAGGAAGAAGGAGAAGAAGCGGGAGGTGGAGAGGAAGATGAAGAAGAGGCGGAAAGTGAAGGGTTGATCATTAAGGCACAAGCGTTGATGGAGAAGATTACTGCTTTGCCTGATAACCCTAACCCCAATACTATCCATGCTCTTTCTTCTCTTTTTGAAACCCAAGAAGCTAGGTACAGTTTCTTTTTTTTTTTTGTTGATAAAGTAGTAAATTAGTGATGCTGGGTTTCTAACTCAAGAGTCCAGGTATATAATGGTTATATATATAGATATATGCCTTGAGCTGGAATTTACTTTTTTTTTTTCATTTCTTGAACTTTTTGGTGATTTTGAATTTGTGGTTTAAGTGAAGTGATTTTATGTTATATTTGGGTTGAAGTGTGATATTGTGGGCTTTTGGGATTATATTGATGCACAAGAAAGGTGTGGCCTAGTTGTAATGAAGCGGTTGAGAACCTGAGGTCTCAAGTTTAAATCTCAACAGAGACAAAAACACTTAGGACAAAGTTACCTGAAACCTATTGCAGGTTGCTGGTTGGAGGTGGCAAGTATCCGGGAAATTAGTCGAGGTGCGCGAAAACTGGTCCGTACACCACAGTCCTTAGGAAAAAGAAAAAAAAAGAAAGAATTCTACTCTGCAATGTTTGTCTATGCATGTCTATTGATGATTTAATGTTTAGCTAGCAGATAAGTATGCTGTTACTATGTGCATATTGGAGTATTTCAGTCCTTAGATATATAATAGTAGGGTACTTGAATTCTGTTAATATATATACTGGTCTCTCTCTATCTCTTTTTTCAATTTTGATAAATTTTTCCTAGTTAAAAATGTAGTAACATGTGGTTTATTTGTAGCTTTTTGGGTGAGAGGGGATGAATGTCGTGAATTATGGGTGTGGCTTTGCTCGTTTATCTTCTTTGTAGTTATAATTAACTGCAGATACTGGTTCCATATAATTTTATTTAGTTTTAATGTTTCTGGTTGTGAAAAGATAAGGGTGTATTGGGTTCTAGGTGCATCATGTCTTCTGTATTAGCGTGAAATAGTACACTTACATCTTTGTGACACCATTGTGCTATTTGGACAACGGTCAATTATAAAATTCTGCCTCTCTCAGTGCTGTCCCTCGATTCTCAACAGAGCCCTCCTTCCTCATATTTGAAGACCAAATCTGTTTCCTAAACAACATCTTTTTTTCGCATTTTGTATATCCTGATGATGCATATTTTAGTACGATTGTACCTCCCATGCACTGCAGCTTCTAGATTTTGTTTCCATCACTACCAGTTAATTGGTTGGGATTACCAGCCTGACCAAACTCCAAAGATTAAGATAGAACGAAGAGTTCCTGTCCACAACTATATGCCTATCAATAGCTGTACTTGGAGTTGAGCTAATTGTATAGGCATAGGGGGAGCTGGACACATTTATCAAAAGCTCAATGCCGAATTTGGGGAACCACTATCTATGCATGTATTTTCAGCCTAGATTGACAAATCTCTTGCTTCGTGGGTGGTGTCGCGAAAATGGTGCTTGCGTTGTGGGAGACTAAGTTGCTCGGACTCTTTACTTTTGGTGCTGCACCTGTGTCGACACGACATGGGTGTGGGTGTGGGTGGGGACCGTGTATGATTCGGTCAACCTATTTTGGGCACTTTGATCAAAATCAATGGGGAAAATCTGGACAATTTCTATGAATTTTGTAATCAATACAGAAGCTAAGGTGAAATTGAAGGAAATGGAATACATTTTTGAATAGAAAGTCATATGTCACTCCTTTTCCTTGATCTCCTTTCAGGATTCTCCTCAAATTCTCCACATAATATCTCATCATTGAGGTTTTATAACTTTATTTTTAGATATTTTCAATTATATTTAGGCGAGTCCACATGCCCGTATTCATACATAGATCCATATCCTCGAATATTAAAAATTAGATCATGAAGGATCCGATCTTTAGATCCGCACTGGTATCGGACGCCTGCACCCGAGTTCGAACAACTTAGGCGGGATATGCCTGCCCTGGACGAAGGGGTGCGAGAACCAACCCAAGTGGGCTCTGACATCATTTTAATTGCTAACCAACATTTTTAATTCAGTCAATTTGTATATTCATATTAAAATGGAGCTTGAAGAGATGAATTTACTTTAAATAGAACTATACCTCCATATTAGGGTGCAACTTTTGGATTGGTTGATATTTTTAATTTTTCCATATTGTATATAGATGAGGCAAAATGTTTGAGGATGTCAGAACTAAGTTTCTAAATTATATTGACATTGCTAAGAACTGGGCTTTTAATTAGATTGAGAAAGAAAAAATGGAAGTGCATCTGAGTAAAGCATCAATTTTGCATTGTCTATCTTATGTGGTTCTGTCCACTTTTCCTAGTTTCTATGCTAAAACAAAATTCTTGATCAAAATTTTTAGTCACAAACGTATACATTCTCCATCTCATTTTTATGTGACGCTGTTTGATTGGGCACACAATTTAAGAAAGTAAAAAAGCCTTTTTGGAACTTGTGGTTTAAAACAAGCTATAAATATTTGTGAAGCTATAAATCATCTCATTAAGGGTAAAATGAGAAGTTAAAAGTTAATTTATTTTTGAATATAGAAAGGTATCATTCTATTTGTGATAAACTAAATATGAAAGTTTATTAGATGGACTGGAGAAGGGGGTAATTAGTTTTGGAGAAATTTCGCACCCAAGGGTGTGTGCTCTAGTTGCCATTGAAGTAGGTTGGAAGCCATGAGGTATCAGGTTCCAACTCTGCAGAGGCAGATATCACGAGGTTATTTCTTCCATTTGTCAAAGCCTTGGTGGACATTGTTACTTAGTACTTTGTGTTGGTAGGAGGTAGCAGGTTCCCCGTGAAATCGGTTGTGGTGCATGCAAGTTGATATCACGGTTATTGAAATAAATTATATCCGAGACATTTTAATTATGGAACTTGGATACTTGGTGGAAAATATTATAATAATACAAGAGAAAGGCCTATGTTACTAGTATGCATGTGAATATATAGAAGTAACGTTACCTTTATTTAAAAAAATGAAAAGGAAGGCCTATGTTACTATGCCACTTTTGGAAAATAAACCATCATTTCTTGTCATTGATTGAATTTTTTCAATTGCTCACAGTACAATCCTATTGGTTTTATGATGGTGAAAAGGGTCCTATGATGTCAAACCAGTTAGCCTTAGCCCTTTGCTAAATTATGTGAAAGCCTTAGCCCTTTGCTAAATTATGTGAAACCAATTTT
Source organism: Solanum peruvianum (assembly GCA_027705065.1). Taxonomy (NCBI): domain Eukaryota; kingdom Viridiplantae; phylum Streptophyta; class Magnoliopsida; order Solanales; family Solanaceae; genus Solanum; species Solanum peruvianum. The sequence continues at coordinate 55,927,140 of JAKWJD010001762.1, read as the reverse complement.
CAAATTTTGAATACAATAAAATACATACAAGTGTGGGGGTGTACGGAGGGTAGAGTGTACTCTCAGATCTTACCTCTACCTTGTGTGAGGTAGAGATATTGTTTTCGATAGATCTTCGACTCAAGAAAAGCATTTTCAAAGCAGGTTTGAAGTGCATTGTGAAAGAAGCTCTAATGAAAATATAGTAGATTTAAAATAAAAACAATAATCATAACTACCAGTACTTTGCATTGTGAAAGAAGCTCTAATGAAAATATAGTAGATTTAAAATAAAAACAATAATCATAACTACCAGTACTTACCGGATAATATTGGGTTCTATGTTAGTTTTTTGCTTAACTGGTCAGTCTGAATGATATATGTTGATCTTGAAGTTGTTGAATCTTTTTCTTTTTATTTCTGTGTAAAGGTTTTAGGTTTACTTCATTAAAGGACCTGCGCACTCGTACACATCAGTAATTGAGGGAACAGTGGATGGGGAACTAATTCAATTGCATTTTTAGTATAGTTGCTCCCAGTGTCCTGTGATAAAGAATGCAATTTTTTGGTCTCTGTGAATCTTGCCTTTATGACAGTTTTGTATTTGTGCTGCATATTATTCATGATTCTTAGTTGTTGCGACGCTTAAGATTATGTTGATTATGTTTGTTAGAAACTGCCGTAAATCTCTGTTATGTTTCATGTTGTGTTCGGTACCAGCAAATTGAAAGGTAGAGTGCTATTTTATTTCAACACAGTTTTAAGATGGGTATCAAGAAGTTATGACATAGTAATTTTATTATTATTATATGTAGTGGGATACTATTGAAGTGTTACATGACATTTTTGTAAAGTAGGGTGAAGTTTTGTATATGTATAAGCATGAGTATGCTGGTATGAAACATCTGTGTACATCACGTTAGTTCTCACAGGTTTTGAAGAGTTCGAGCAACATAGCTCTACATTATACAACGTGCTAAATTACATTAGGAATCATTCTCCGCAATTGCCTCTTTTTTGTTCTTTGTTGTTATCAGATTCAAATTCCAAGTCAGTACTTCCCAACGACTGTTCCCTCCTTGGGAAATTTGAAAAAAACATGATAATTGAGTTAAGTCACAGTAACAACGTGGGGCTTGGTCTTGTTTCTTGTTTGCATTATTCATATACATCAATTTCTCGTCAGATAGGTGAAACAAATCATCTTTGTCTCACTGGATTGAACAAGACAAATGACATATCTGTTCACTCTTTCAAGTGCAGTTACATGGAAGAGAATGGTCATGCTTCTCCTAATAATGGCCGATCTTCCCATAATGTTGGACGGCTAGGGAACCTTATCCGGGTAGCTTTAGAATCTCTTACTTTACTTCTTTGATTTTTTTTTCTGTACATATACGGAGTGTCGCAGTATTTACTACTCACTTCCCGTCATCTCTCCCTGCAGGACAATGATGAATTCTTTGAACTGATATCTTCGAAGTTCCTAACTGAGAGGAGATATTCAGTTTCTGTGAAGGCTGCTGCTGCAAGGCTGCTTTTTAGCTGTTCACTGACATGGATGGTAGAGTTCTATTCTTGATTATTTTATTTATAAATTTTCTTGGTCATGGTTATTCATATAGATTAATTCGTCACAAATGGAATCCAGTATCCACATGTTTTTGAAGACCCTGTGCTTGAAAATTTAAAAAGCTGGACAACGGACGACACAATCAGATTATCTGGTGATGATCATTATTGGAAGCATGAGTCAGGTGATCGGAGGTCCTCCGATTCTGAGATGCTGAAGACCTACTCTACTGGACTTCTTGCTGTATGTTTGGCAAGGTATGATCTTAGGCCCATACCTTTTGTTGGTTATATTTCACATCTCCTGTTGCAAATTTATTCATTCTTTGCTCTATTGATGGTAGTGGTGGTCAAGTAGTCGAAGATGTATTAACATCTGGGCTCCCAGCAAAACTCATGCACTATCTTCGGATTAGAATTTTAGGGGAGACCACCACAAGCCAAAGAGATGCAACATCTTTGTTGGATGGCAAAGCATCATCTACAGGTACTGGTGTGAGAGCTAGAGAGGAATGTAGAAGTAGATTCCGGCAAGTTGCCGAAAGTTCTCATTTAGATATACCCAGAGTAGCGGAAGATGGACTTCATGGTGATCAAGTTCTGGATAAGGATCGCGATAGAAGTGCCAGTAGGCATATGCATGGGGATGAACGTTGGACAGATGAAGAGCCACCTGATTCTATGGCTATGGATGATGATAATTGTCAGGCAGATGGAGATGGTGAAGAAAGATGGCATATTAGAGATTTACGTGACGGAAAGGCAAAGCCTGGTAACAGATCCGTAAGGGAAGACGAATATGATGAGAGTGCTAGAGATGAGTTGTCAAGACGCAGGGTGAATCGTGGGTGGACAAGACACAGAGGACGGGGAAGGGTGACTGAGGGTGTTCCGGATAATGAAGCAGCTTTGACCTCTCCAGGGTCTGCTAGTAGATTGAGTGGGCAATCTCGCAGTAGAAATTTAAACCGGAATCAAGAGTTGAGAAGAGCACCTGATAACAAGAAGAATTTGAGTAGGACAAATGTTGATGGTTTTGGGATGGAGAGGGATGAAAATGATGAATGTTTCCGAGAATGTAAAGTCGGCTCCAAGGATATCACAGATCTAGTGAAGAAAGCTGTTGGAGCTGCTGAAACAGAAGCAAAAACAGCTAATGCTCCAGCGGAAGCTGTTAAAGCAGCAGGCGATGCTGCTGCAGAAGTAGTCAAGAGTGCTGCTTTTGAGGTTGGTCTTTACTTCTTATCCAGTTTATATTGATGTTTATTTTTAAGACCATCTCATTTCTATGTTATCTCTGTATCTCAGGAATTTAAGAAGTCAAATGATGATGAGGCTGCAGTTTTGGCTGCTTCAAAAGCTGCATCTACAGTCATTGATGCTGCTATTGCTGTTGAAGTTTCAAGGTTGGTGTGTCATTTTTTATATGAGCGATCCTCGATTGATGACTGGGAAGACATTTTATTTTGCATTCATCTGCTACTTTCTGTTGATTTGCAGTTAATTTATATTAACGTGGTGCTGATTTATTGTAGGAGTGCTATTTCTGAAGGTGAATCACAAGACATAAAAGCAACAGCTCAAGAAGCAAATGAGGATGTTGATGAATTCTTCATTCTGGATAGTGACTCTCTTGCAAAGTTGCGAGAGAAGTTCTGCATCCAGTGTCTTATTATTTTGGGAGAGTATGTTGAAGTGCTTGGTCCTGTATTGCACGAAAAAGGAGTCGACGTGTGTATTGGGCTACTGCAACGTAATTCCAAGCATAAAGAGGGGTGCAAACTTTCACTTCTTTTGCCTGATGTTCTGAAGCTGATCTGTGCTTTGGCTGCACATCGGAAATTTGCTGCAGTATTTGTGGATCGTGGCGGCATGCAAAAATTGCTTGCTGCCCCAAGAGCTCCTCAGACTTTTTGTGGCCTTTCTTCATGCTTATTCGCTATTGGGTCAATTCAGGTAACTGTCTCTCTCCATTTTTTACTCCTTTTTATTGTTATAATTTGGTTGTGTACCTTAAATTTTGATTCATTGTGGTTCTTGAAATTTTAGTTGCCGTCTCAATAACTTTGGAAAATTGATTTCACAGGGAATAATGGAACGTGTTTGCACTCTTCCTTCAAGCATTATTCATCAGGTGGTTGAGTTGGCGCTTCAGCTTCTTGAATGTCCTCAAGATCTAGCCAGAAAAAATTCTGCCTTGTTTTTTGCGGCTTCATTTGTTTTCAGAGCTGTCGTAGATGCTTTTGATGCTCAGGATGGTTTACAGAAAATGCTTAATCTCTTGCAAGATGCTGCATTAGTGAGGTCTGGAGCTTCTTCGGGGGCATTAACTGCTTCAGGGTCATTACGGAGTGACAGATCACCACCAGAGGTTCTGACTGCTTCTGAGAAGCAGATAGCATATCACACATGTGTCGCACTTCGACAGTACTTCAGAGCACATCTTCTCTTGCTGGTGGATTCAATTCGTCCTAATAAAAGTGTTCGCAGTGCTGGACGAAATATCCCAAGTGTTCGGGCTGCATCTAAGCCTCTTGACATTAGTAATGAGGCTATGGATGCAGTTTCCCGTTTAATCCAGAAAGATCGGAGACTTGGTCCTGCAGCTGTTAGAGCCCGCTGGCCTGTAGTTGACAAGTTTTTAAATTGCAATGGGCATATTACAATGTTGGAATTGTGTCAGGTAATTCATACTTCTACGAATTGTTCATTCTTCTACCTGCATTTGCTTTCTGGTTTACTTACTATTTTTTTCAAATGTAGGCTCCACCTGTTGAGCGTTATTTGCACGACTTGCTTCAGTATGCTCTTGGTGTACTTCATATCGTCACTTTAGTACCTTACAGCCGTAAACTTATTGTTAATGCAACATTAAGCAATGATCGTGTGGGTATAGCTGTTATATTGGATGCAGCTAACAGTGCCGGTTATGTAGAACCTGAGGTATGATCTTAATGCACGTCTCATTCTCTCGCTGTAGCTATTCAGATGCTTATTCATTTATTTTCATGTTGGTAGATTGTTGAAGCAGCATTGAACGTGTTAGTTTGTCTTGTATGTCCTCCACCTTCAATCAGCAATAAACCATCTGTATCTACACAAGCACAGCAAACCAATGCTGTCCAATCTGCAAACACTCCTGGTGTGGAGACCAGAGACCGGAATGCAGACCGGAGCGAGACCAGGGACAGAAATGCAGAGCGGATTCTTCCAGATCGAGCTGTTAATATCTCCAGTCAGAATGAAAATAGAGAATCTGCTTTACCAGATCGTGGAAGCACAGCAGTTCCTGGCACATCTGCGGTCAGTGGCACTTCTCAAGGGCCCGTGTCTACAGTGACATCAGGATTAGTTGGAGACCGAAGAATATCACTAGGTGCAGGAGCTGGTTGTGCTGGCCTTGCTGCTCAACTTGAACAATGTTACCGTCAAGCGAGAGAAGCTGTTAGGGCAAACAATGGTATTAAGGTCCTCCTGCAGCTCCTCCAGCCACGGATAGTTACTCCTCCAGCTGCAATTGACTGTCTTCGTGCTCTTGCTTGCCGAGTACTTCTTGGTTTGGCTAGAGATGATACAATTGCACATATATTAACAAAACTTCAGGTAGGTTGGTCTGACATCATAATTGCTGTTTCCTGCATGGTTGACATTGTTGATTTTAAAGGGTCGGTGTGATAACTGATTGATGTGATTTTTGCTGCAGTCATTGTTTCTAACATTTTTTTCACCTTTGATGTTTCTCCAAATAGTTAAAAGGTTGATCCTATGTTGCAAGTAGTTGTTAGAGAAAATGTTATATGCCACATGTTTATAAATTTAAACCAGCGCAAACGACATTGGATGTCACCCCTAACTTATGGTTTATAGCTTGTAAGCACTTTCGGTTTGATCAAACTTTTTTCTATGTTATCCTCAATAAATACTCTTCCTAAGCATAAATTCTAGTTATATCTCTATTCTATTTGCATTATTAGTTCCTTTTTTTAATGTAAAGATACTTTTAAATCTATCTATTTTGTAAATAGATTTAAGTATATCTTAGTCAATTGTTAAGGATGTTTTTGTCATTTTAACAGATAAACCGCTAAGCTTTTTCCCGAGCTGCTTACTATTATTTCAGGGCTTCTCTTAAAGCACCTAACTATTTATTTAAGAAATCAGCTTCAACACCTAAAAAGCTACAACTGTTCTTCAACAAGGCATACTCGTCAACTGGTTTTAATGAAGCTAAACTGAAATGAGTTCTTAGTTTCAGGCATGCTACCTTTCCAGATTTTTTAGGATATCTGTGTCGCTTTATTGTTATTCGTTGTCTTCCTTGTTTCCAGGGGGATATGCTAGTGAGCGACGTGATCCTAAAGCACTTTGTTTTTTACCTACTTCTGTATTGCAGCTAGTGCAGATCTGAATTATTTAGTAATGTAGTAAAACCCAATTAGAACGAGCATTTAACATTTTCTCTAAGTTTTTATTGAACTTAAAAAATCAATATATCCAAGACTCAATGTGGCTGATGACCATTTATGCGCTATCAGTTTGAAAGATTTGATCTTTTGGTGATGGATGTTCAGATGTACTTTAAATCATTCTTCTTTTTGTGGTCTAGGTTGGGAAGAAGTTGTCAGAACTCATACGAGATTCAGGAAATCAGACTCCTGGCAGTGAACAGAACCGGTGGCAAGCAGAACTTGCACAGGTGGCTATTGAGCTTATTGGGGTAAGAAGACAGTACCTATTTCTTTCTCTGTATAATTTCTTAGTCCGTGGAGTGGAAAAAAGGGGGCTTGGGTAGAAAGTTGGATGATACTTTTGATTTGATGATGCATTTTCACTGGTTTTCTGCTGTGTTCAAAGCAAAGAAATGGGACAATCATTTTGATGATCTCTTTGGATGAAGGGAAAATGGGAGGGGAAAGAGAAGCAACTATTTTGTTTCTGTAATTCAGCTTTTCGACTTCTCCACATCTGGATTTCGTTTTGTAAGGTCTCAAGTGTTAATCTTATTAAGATTATATTTCCCCCTCCATTCTTAACTCTTCGTTAAGCCACACTTTCTTCATGACTATATGTGATTATGTGCATTACACTAATAATTTTGAAGAATATATCTATAATCTCTAGTGCTGGCTTACTTTACCCGCGCGCGCGTGCACACACACACACTTGTTAAGTTCTATTTTCACGCAGAGTAAGGTAGCTGGTTTGATTAGCAAGCAAACGGTGAGGAGAAAATGTGAATAGATTATTGTTGGTTTTGGATAGACAATTGTTATTATTTTTGAAATCTAATGAGGATGATTAGTTGTTATATCACATGTACCAGTTTCAAAAAAAAAAAACAGAGGTTGATTAGTAACGTGAACAAGGTGCTCATCATCATTATCATAATGTGCACTTGTATCAGTTTATTTCAGTTTTAATTTTTGGAGAAAGGGAATTTTTGACCTAAGGATCAGAATTAACTACATATCATGACAAAACCAAAAGAGTAGGTCAAGCATTTGGTATGACAATAGTTTATTAGGTTGCTTATACATTCATCTTTCTAGTGTACTCCGCAGAGTTGTCTTTCTTTCCTTTTCCTCTTTTGTTTATTTGTAGGAGTATGGGTTCTTTTTCAATTGTTTTGCAGGTTGTAACTAATTCGGGCCGTGCAAGTTCTCTGGCTGCTACAGATGCTGCGACCCCCACATTAAGGCGTATAGAGAGAGCTGCTATAGCTGCTGCTACTCCGATCACATATCATGCAAGGTAAATTAACGTTTGCTCCAAATGTAAATTTGAGCAACATGGTTTTTTTCTTTTTGCCTTATATACTAGTTTCTGACCTCCTTTATGTTTGAGTTCAGGGAACTTTTACTCCTCATCCATGAACACCTACAAGCTTCTGGTCTGACAGACACTGCAACTATGCTTCTTAAGGAGGCTCAGTTGACACCTTTGCCATCTTTAGCTGCTCCATCATCTCTGGCACATCAAACATCAGGGCAGGAGACATCGTCAGTTCAAATTCAGTGGCCATCTGGTCGTGCACCTAGAGGATTTTTGTCAGCTAAACCGAAACTTCCGCCATTGGATGAGGATGGGGGATTGAAATCTGAGTCAATTGTCTGTTCTTCAAGAAGGAAGCCATTGGCCTTTTCGTCTGCTCGTAGTTTGTCCTCAAAATCTTTTCCTGTTGAAGTCTCTCCATCTACATCAGGCTGCAAATTCAGTAATTCGAGAAAGTGTGCCACACCTATAGCTACATCAGAAACTCCATTACCATCTACAGTGAAAGCTGGTGGAGATCCAGACATCATGTTTAAAACTCCCATTGTATTGCCAATGAAACGCAAGTTAACTGATCTGAAGGAAAGTGGATCAGTATCGTCAGTTAAGCGACTCAATACTGGTGAACATACAGTCAGATCTCCGGTTTGTGTCACTCCAAATTCGTTCCGTAGAAGTGGTCTACCATCAGATACTAATGTGCCTTCAACACCGAATTCTACTTTGAGAGAGATCCATAATCGACCTGGCTCAAGTGCTTTTCCAACTGAAGGTGATGATACTCCTATGCTGTCGTCTTCTCAACATGGTCTTCTAAGTGACTCACAACCCTCAAATGCGGAGCGGTTAACCTTGGACTCTCTGGTTGTTCAGTACTTGAAGCACCAACATCGCCAATGTCCTGCTCCCATCACAACGTTACCGCCTCTTTCGCTCTTGCACCCTCACGTCTGTCCTGAACCAAAACGAAGCCTTGATGCACCATCAAATGTAACATCACGGCTTAGTACTCGTGATTTTAGAAGTTTGAATGGTGGGACACATGGAAAGCGTAAGGATCGACAATTCGTCTACAGTAGATTTCGACCGTGGCGCACTTGCCGGGATGATGCTGGTGTCTTATTGACTTGTGTCTCTTTTATGGGAGATTCTTCGCAAATTGCTGCTGGCACCCATTCTGGAGAGCTGAAAATATTTGACACGAACAGCAGCAGTATCTTAGAAAGCTTCACCAGTCACCAGGCACCTTTAACACTTCTACAGTCCTACCTTTCCGTTGAGACACAGCTTCTCTTGTCTTCAAGTTCTCACGATGTGCGGTTATGGGATGCAACTTCTGTTTCAGCTGGGCCTAAGCATTCATTTGAAGGCTGTAAAGCTGCTCGATTTAGCAATTTCGGTACAACGTTTGCTGCATTGTCTGCGGAGCAATCTCGGCGCGAGATTCTTCTGTATGACACTCAAACCTGCCAAGTGGAACTGAAACTTACAGACACATCCAATATTCCTTCAGGCCGAGGACATATGTATTCCCTTGCACATTTTAGCCCATCAGACAATATGCTTCTCTGGAACGGTGTCTTATGGGATACTCGTGGTTCTGGCCCAATTCACCGTTTTGATCAATTTACTGACTATGGTGGCGGGGGCTTTCATCCTGCTGGCAATGAGGTAAAGCCATTCCATTCATTTTCCTTTGGGTGGATAGTATTTCTGATGCTAAATCCTTTAAACAATTTTTCATTTATTATCATCTTTGTGGATCCTTAGTTTTACCTTTGCTGAAACTATTATCTTTGTGGATAGGTCATCATAAATTCGGAGGTATGGGATTTGCGGAACTTCAGGCTTCTGCGAAGTGTACCGTCTTTGGACCAGACTGTAATAACATTTAATGCTAGTGGTGATGTGATATATGCCATCTTGAGAAGAAATCTTGAGGATGTCATGTCCGCCTTCCAGACACGTCGTGTTAAACATCCTCTCTTTGCTGCTTTCCGTACGGTGGATGCTGTTAACTACTCTGACATTGCAACCATTCCAGTCGACCGTTGTGTACTTGACTTTGCGACGGAGCCAACTGATTCATTTGTTGGACTGGTAACAATGGATGACCAAGATGAGATGTACTCTTCTGCTAGGGTGTATGAAATTGGTCGGAGGAGGCCAACTGAGGATGATTCAGACCCTGATGATGCTGAAAGTGAAGATGAAGACGAAGACGATGATGATGACATTGACGAGGAAGCAATCCTTGGAACGGATCTTGATGGGGACGGTGAAAGCGATGCAGATGATTTGAGCAATGATGATGATAGTGTGAGTGAGCTTGATGACGAAGAAGACGAAGACGGAGACTTCATTGTAGATGGTGTGGACTTTGGTGGTGGAGGTATATTGGAGATTGTGACAGATGGTGAAGATGAAGATGACAGTGAGCTTGTTGAATCCTTTAGTAGTGGGGATGATGATGATGATGATCTGTTGTAAGGTAAATGGCCTTGGCTTTCAGTTTAGATGTAATCAATGGATATATATTCTCTCATATAATTTGCTTGGCCAGTCTTTTTAACATTTTTTATACATTTTAGGAAAGGGTAGAGATTACCTTTTTCCTCTAGTTTTTGAGTTCTTTTCCTGTTTTATTTTATGCTGAGGCTTTTGTGCATATATGAGTCAGATATGAAAGAGATTATGCTACAAGAGATCTCTTTATTTACCCTATCTTAAAGCTCAAGTCTCCCTGTTTTTTTTTCCCACCTGGTGATTGGAGCCCATATGAGGTGGCACTCTGAATTGAATTTTATCAATATTCAAGATTTAGATTCGAGATCTCTGGTTAAAGTAGTCGCGAATTATTGCACTCCTAAAGTCTCTCTGGTTTTAAGTTGGGCTTTAGATGCTTGTTTTATCAAATTATTTGTCATTTATTTACTACATGTATCTCTCCAATATAAAATAATACTTTCTCTGTCTCAATTTATCTTCATTTTGCGAGAGTCAAATAGTTTAAGTTTGACTTATAGTTTTACGCATGTAATCTTGAATATTAAATGAATTTTATACATTTGTAAATTATGGGTAGTTCAAAATGTATAAAAGTTTTTATGAAAATGGTAAAAATTAAACTTGTTTGAATTTTGAAGTTTTAAAAATGCCATATAATATGGGACGGAGGGAGTATACTTCAACGATTCTCCCTCTTTCTTTTTTCGTTTAAGTATATTTATATTGATTAAATTAATGTATTTTATCAAATCCAAAGCCAAAAAAGCAAAAAAAAATTGTCAAATATTTTAAAGGAAAAATTACTTTAACTACACAATCTTTCTTTCCATAATTTCTAAAATTTCCTATCTTTTCAAAATATTTCAAAAATCCATTTTTTTTTCTCTTTTTCTCTCATTTTTCAGATACATTATTCACATCCCTTCATTCAACGATTTTTTTCCTATTATTACGCCTAAAATCACTCTCATATATTAACAGTTACATCAATCACTCAATTTTTTTAACTTCAAATCTATTCTCTCTCAAGTTCATCAATTTCAAGTTCCTAAAGAGATAGAATTATTTTTCATTAATTTTTTATTTTCAATTCTTTAGATTTTGTTTTTTTTTATTAAAAAAATTATTGTTTTTTTTACAATTTTCTTATACATATGAATTTTGCTCCCTCTATGGTACTTGTATTTGATTTTGATGATAAAATTTCATGAAAATAGGTCTAATCAATTCTTACAATTCTGATGATGATGATTGAGTTGAAAATAGATACAAGAGGTTGTAGGATTCATTAACAATGGTGAATCATAATATTTAGAAGACGAAATCGAAGAAAAATGAAACTTCATCTTTTAAAGCAAATGTGAAAGGACTTCATCCTGGTGAGTTATTTTTAAAAAAATTATATATGTTGACAACAATGATACATTATCATATTATATTGTACCTTGCTTTATCTTAACGAAATTACTATAAAATCGTAATTTTATTTTTTTTCGTTTTTCGATATATTGTCACTAATCTATCAAACTATATAGTAGAAATTATTTTGATGAGATATTGCAGAATAGTATATAATATTATAAAATAGCTTCACCACGATACCTAAATAACATATAATGAATATATGATGTTTCATTTAGTATCAGAAACAAATATCATCAAGTGGTATTGAGTATCAGTTACTATTATTATCATTACGTATCAACTAAACAATAAGATTTTTTGTAGTTACCATATCATGTAATTAATTTTTTGTTCAAATTTAATTTATTTGTAGGTGCCTTTGTTGAATTCTTTAGCGATGAAGTCAACATCCATCTAATGATTTCTAAGCTGACTACCTTCGCACAAGATATGCAACACTATTATGGAAGTACGATCCAACAAGGTTAAGGTGGTATGTTAGCGATTAGCGATGATCCACTAAAGCTGAAGAGCTATTTCACTTCACGAAAATAAGATGGCTTGGATCATATATATTGGTGATTATGAACCAATTCACAAACTTTTGATGTTTATTTTTTGTAAGACACATTAATTAATATTTTGGAGGGTTTATTATCTTTCAAGAAACATTTTCTCAAGTTTTACAATTTTTTGAAACAAAATTATTTATTTTGAATATGATATTTGTTATTGTTAGTACCTTGTTACGTTTTGTCTATTATAAGTATTTTATACATCATATATTATCTGATACAAAATATCAAAAATTATGTATATGATACACGATTATAAGTATTTTATATATCATATATTTTATATTAATTGTAATATAGTGTATATTACAATTAATATATAATTGATACTATATTATTAGCAGATATAAGATTTTTCAAAACTATATTATGTATATGATACACAGTTATTTTTTATATAACAAAATTTGTATGTATCAACACCTGATACTATATTTTTATACTTGATACAAATCAGTTAATTTTTAATATATTTAGTACCATTTACCATTATGTCTCTTATAAATTTGGAACAAATGACTATAGTTGATACTATATTATAAGTTGACACAAATCTGTCAAATAATATATTATGTATATGATACATAATTATTATTTTTCATGCTTTCAATAGCACAAATTTATGTGTATATGTTGATACAAATTTGTCAAAATTGTATATTAAATATATGATACACAATTATTATTTATTATGCTTTTAACAGCACAAATTGACGTGTCTCACAACATTAAACCTGATGCTATATATTTTACAATTGTTTCTAATCCTCTAAGTTTGTAATATATTATCTTTTAACATTATGTCTCTTATCCTATACACATTACAACTCTTATCCGGTACATTTACAACACTTGATACTATATTATCTGATACAAAAAAAATTAAATATCAAATTCATTATGTTAACCAATAAATACAATGTAATACTTATGAACAGTTACATATACATTAATTACTTAACCAATACAACATATATTTTATAAGCAACTTTAGATCAAACACAAAACATACACAATATGTTACCGTATTCACTTTATAAAAAATTACAATAAAATTTATACGTAGAATTGAAAACGTAGCATTATAATTTTTTGGATCAAAATTAGTAAGATAAAAATACTTTTTAATGTAACATTGTAATATAGGAAAGAAATACTATACTTTCTCCGTCCTCAATTTCTTCGTTTTGCGAGAGTCAAATATTTAAGTTTGACCTATAGTTTACGCATGTAATCTTGAATATCAAATGAAATTTATACATTTATAAATTATGTAAAAAGTATTATAATTTATAATAATTGGTAGTTCAAAATGTATAAAAGGTTTTATGAAAATGGTAAAAATTAAACTTGTTTGAATCTTGAAGTTTGAAAAATGTCATATAATATGGGTCGGAGGGAGTATACTCCAACAATTCTCCCTCTTTTGTTTTTCGTTTAAGTATATTTATATTAATTAAAATTCAATGTATTTTATTAAGTCCGAAGTCAAAAGGGGAAAAAAAAATTCTCAAATATTTTAAATGGGTATACCATTTCTTTTTATCAAAAGCGTAAAATCGCTTTCGAAGGAGCAATTTTCTTCTGATAAAATTGACGTGTTAATTTTTTTTAAAAAAACACAACTGTCGCTGTTGTGACAGTGATTTCGTTTAAAAACTCTTTTTTTCTTAAAATCGCTGTATTGTAAAAAAGAAATTAACAAAGAGGCAAACAAAGCTGGCAGCCTCTATTGCTGGCTTGCAGGAAAGATAGAATAGGAAATCGCTGTTTCAATTTATTTATTTTTTAAAACGGCATGTGCAAACGATTTAGAAAAATAAAAAATATAGTATTAATTTTATCAGAAAAAAATCGCTCCGTCATGAGTGATTTTGTCCTATTAGTTAAAAAAAATTGATATGCCATTTTAAATTTTTTAATAACTTTTGTTTTTAACCTTTTTAGCTCCGTCTCTTATTTTATTAAATGTCTAAATTTAAACTAAATAAATAAACTCTTTCAAAATAGTTAAAATCATTTATATATCTGAATACTAGTAATTCTATGATAAATATCGTTTTTGTAATTTGAAATATTGGCCAGATAAAATATTATTTAAAATAATAAAACACACTTCATAGATGAATTTGTCGAACATAAAGTATTTCTTTCAAAAATCACTGCTTTGAAAAGCTATTTTCAAAAACATTTTTCTCAAAATAAGCAATTGGGTAGTATTATTTTACAAAGTTAGTTAAGCTGATGATTGAAATTTTTGAGATATTTTATTATTCTCTGTACTTATTTTTTTGTAATATTATATATTTTTTGTTTTACGTGGCATATTTTATGACTTCACACAATTGAGACGCGTGAAAAATATCTGAATGTGATGTAAATTAAAAGGGTGCATATAATTGCAAGAAATATTATATGGATGTCACATAAATTAAAAAAGTGCATAAATTTTATGAAAAAAAGCTCAGAGGTAATAGAGATTAGTTTAGATGTATTTCTGAAATTTAATAAAATTAGTTTGGAATGAAAATAATAATTTTGTCATAATTCGTTAAAAATAGATAAATAAGATAATAAAGTTATTTCCTCTTTGATGTTCCCATCTTCTCTCTCTCTAGCTCCATGGCGGATCCATGTTTCTTCAGGTAAGCTATTCACTCCATTTTCGTCTTCTTTACAGTTAATTATACACTTGCCATTCTTCTCATACGCCTAATAATCTACACTTTCGAATCTCTGTTACGTATATTAAATACATGAAGATTTTCAAACCCTATAAAATGTTATAATAAGGGAATTGTTTGCATTGAAAAAGATAATTTTGGTTTCAATTAGTCTATCTACAAATCAGAAATTGAAGTAATAGAACAAAAGTTTACAAATCGACCTAATTAGTACAACTCTGTGGCTGAACCAGAATTTCATTAGGAGGTTCAAAAATGAAGAAGCTAAGGGATTCAACATCTTATATTATATAAATCAAAAATATTTTTTAACCTTGTATCTACAATGTAATTTTTGTGGAAGGGGTTCGGATGACACTTGCTCCTACCTAGCTCCGCCCTTGTGTAGACTATGTCATTGGCAGGTTCGTGTTAAAAGGCAGGTGATGCATGTCTCGCGTCTTCAAATCCTGCACAGAAAAAGGAACAAGAAAAGCAAAACCAAAGAAAATGAATACAGATTTTTACAGCAATACATTCATATACCAAAATTTAACTACAGACTCCTCAAACTCGCACGGTATTTCCAAACAGTTCCAATGCATATTGTAATAAACAAGGTTAATACACAAGAAGATGAAACCCAAACATCTTTTAGCATTTGCCGGAGATAAAATAAATCAAACTTAATTATGCAAGTCAAAACTGAACACTTGAAAAGAGCAAATTATGTGTGGGAAAAAGGAAGTGGAACATAGATGCAAATCTGAATCAAGATGCACAACATGAATGAGTTTATGTTAGCTTTTCCAATTAAAAAAGGTGTCTTTGAATCCGTAACATACTGATGTAAGTAAGCTTATCATTTTTGTAGGGTTTATAAACTGCACAATAAGATTAAATCAGTTCCGATTTCTGTGTACTAGATCCAACATCCTTGTTCCAAAGAAGAAAATTGGTAATTGTTCTTTTTATCTTTCGAAATGTAATAGTTATGGCTAGATTAAAATTAAGGGGTAAAATTCTCTTATAAACTGTTATTTCATAGAAGAGGTGATATTCCTCTATTAAGATCACATACCAAAAAACCATTCCATCCTACTCTCTTTTGACAAGTATTGACAAAAAGTGATTGTAATGTAGAGGTACTGTTTATTGTAAGGTTTATTGTTGGTAGTATCCTTGATCTCCTTGAATTATTGATGTTTGATCTTTACTACCGGTTTCACTTGCCCATAATGGGTTTTAGTAATACAACTCGTTTACATTTTCATGCAGATAGAATTCTGTGCTATCTGTAGTTCTGCTAGCAAAAAAATTAAATGGAGTGGCCAGTAATCATCATTACATTGGTTGTGCTGTGGGTGGCTTCACTCTTTAAAATTCTCCACGAATCTCTCTCTGCCTCACAAGCTGCAGTTCTAAATGATGGTACGGGTGACTTCTCTACAAAAATTCAATTCTTGTTTTCTTTTGTATTTACTGGCTGCCTCGGTGTTGTTATGAATTATTCTCTTAGAATCTAAAAACATGCATGCATACAACTTATCCTATAGTGTTTCTTCCACAGCTAATTGCTTCTCTTCTTAATATGTATATTCTTTTTATGTTTCAGGTGGAGTATTTCACAACAGAAATGTCTTATTGGTTATTGCCCATCCTGATGATGAGTCTATGTAAGGTTGAACATATTAACTTTGAGTTGTTATTTGTTCCTGTGATAAATTTTCTGAGCAATGCAAACTTTTGAATTGCTAGAGAGGGAGTTACAGGCTAAGACACTTGGAACTATACGTTAATTTTGATCATGAGTATGGGAGACCTATGTATCGCTAGTTATACACTAACATAAAGTTGCTCAATTGATACAAAATTTTATTAGTCGAGCTCATAGTTGAACACACATTCAAAGAACAATAAAGTCCATGAAACAGGGTGGACTAGAAATTTGGTGGGCTAAAGTCTAAGATTCAATTATGAGCCCTTTGTTAAATAGGTTATAAAGAACTGAAATATGATTTGTCTTAATATAAATTATGATTGCAAACTTTTTGTTTGATGTGTTTTGTTAAGCATATGATGTCCTGATACATATGATACTTGAATTCTATGACCTAATAAAAGGCTATACCTTTCTTTTTCTAAATTTTATCAGATTTACTTTAGGCTTGTTCTGATAGAAGCATCCTTTCCTGGTTATCTTTTCTTGCAAATTGTGTTAAAAATGTAGTTGGTAACAAGGATTGTAACTCTCGATGTCAGTTCCCACATATGATACAATGACCTTCCAATGTTTACAATCTTATTATTAAGTAACCAATATTGTATCTACTTGCTGTAGAAAGCATTACTATTACGATGTTAGTGACTTATGATGCTTTTTACTCTATACTGTAGGTTCTTTACTCCAACCCTTAATTATTTATCTTCGAGAGGATGTAATTTGCACATATTATGCATGTCAACAGGTAACACTTTTAGAAATGTTTCAATTTTTGTTGCAGATGCTGAATTAAAAAAAAATTGTTTTTGACTGATTTTGAGTGGCATGTGTATTTTGATTGCTAGGTATATGTCTCAAGACGCAAAAAGTAAAACTTAAAATGAAAAGTTGATTTTTGAAGCGGTTGAAATACTTTAGCAATCGATTTTTCTTAAAACTATGATCCGATTCAATAAGTGTTGTTAAACCTGAGATTCGCTTTCTTAATTTGAACTATTGCAGTTCTTTTCAAGTGAAGAATGTTAAAATGATCAGAATGCAAATCACTAGAACTGTTCTTTAGCAAATCGATATCCTAGATAACCAAGAGTATTACCGATGCTAACTTTCAGTATTTTTTTCTGCTTTGTTGCATTGTACTGAAATATAGGTAATGCAGATGGTATGGGCAATGTCAGAAAAGAAGAACTTTATTTAGCTTCGATTGTACTTAAGGTTGTGAACATTAATGCTAGATCTATGATCTTTATGTTGGCTTCATGTAATCCTGCATTCCTCTATTTCTGCGAATTACTATAACGGAATTTTTTGTAAATTGTTGGAGTAGCAGTCAGATATGAGTGAGTCATTGATCTTTCTGTTCTCTAATAATTTACTCATCTAGGTTCCACAAAAGCAAGTGAAAGTCCTTGACCATCCAGATCTACAGGTATTCTTGCTGTATCAGAATGGTATATCTCTATGTTCTTAATGTTTAAGCAAAGTTCTAACACCTAGTTCTGACTAGGATGGTTTTGGCAGATCATGGAACTCTAAGTTATTGTCAAAGATTATCAAGAAGGAAATTGACAATTCTGCAATTGATTTGGTAAGTGATTTTAGTTAACTATCTTGTTAAACTAAGATGGTCTTTCGCATAATCTTGAGTAGCTTGTGCTTCTTTGATAGCTTATTCAAGCTTCCTCCTGTTGACACCAAATAGGTGGCTTTTCTACTTAGCTAGATTAAAATCTTGATATGAAGTTATATCCCTATTTGTTTGTTCATTTAGTTGCATATAAAAAATATATTTTTCATCATTCCTATTTCAGATGCGATGAATCAATTTGATTTGATTTACCCCCTGCTTAATTGGAACTTATAATCCATTATTACGACTTCATTGATGCCTACCATCTGGAATTAAGCAGAGAACCTAATAGAATTTTTACATATTTCATTCCTTACCTGGTGTCTACCAAATATAAGAAGTACCTTTGAAAGATGTGTAAGATTTTAATGTTATAGACTGTTGTATTTATGTCTCTTTAATATTTGGTATTATATAGGACAGACTTTCAGAAGGAAAGCCGAATTTTCATGAAGATAGATTGGGGCTACTCCATGAAGTTCCAAATTTTAGGGAATAAGACAGCGGTTGCCTATTTCATACTTCATGTTGTAGATAATAAATTTTGCGTTTAGAAAATTGTCAAATACTCGAGACTTTCAAATACTAATAAGTGTAGTATTATATTCTAACACTGAATATTACAATCTGAATAATTTCTATGATTCTTCTTTTCACAAATAAATTTGCAGTCACTTTTTCATTTTGTAATTTCTGTTTTTCCTTTGTGTTTTTATCCAAAATGTTGCCTTAGAGTTATTTGTGAGCAGAGAAAAATTTTATTATGTTACCTTATCATCTCATCGACATTTGTTTTCCAGGTTTGATAATTATGGAGTCTCAGGTCACTGTAACCATCAAGGTTATTTATCATATTCTGGTAGCCATTGATAGTACTTCGCATATGAAATTAGTCACTGGTATTATTTGGGTGTGGCGATGCGCTCTTTCAGATTTTATAAACAGATTTAATTAGTATAGACACTGATATTTAATACTAGCAAAGTTTCATAGTGTTCCTATTTCTTTTTAGTTTGATATCTCTCTTTTTACTTAAGTTTTTTGAACAGGAATCATTATAAGGGATTCTTTACTTTTCTTTGTTGAAATTATAATTGACTGACATGCCGATAACATGTTGTGCATTTTGTACAACGAGGAAACGTTGATGAGTTGGACACTCCTTTGTAGATGTAAGCCTTCAAACTAAATCTTCTTCATGACTTAACTCACTAACTTCACCATAATTCTCCCATTATGATAGCCACATTTGTATGTTTACTTTAGGTCCTATGATTTTTGGAGTCTCTTAGTCATATCAGAGATTTATATACCAGTAGAAAGTGGAAACTATAAAGAATTCTAGTACTTCTTTTTCTTTTTTAGTTGTTGTATAATACCAGCCTAAGATTAGCTTAAATCGAGTGACATGGTTAGTGAGGACTCATATAGCCAATTCCAACTTGGGTTTGGGATTATGGTGTAATTGTTGTTGTAGCATATACTTCCACTAGTCTTCTAAAATCTTTGGTAGTGTAATATGTAAGGCTTAGAATTAATAGCTTTAGTTTTAAGTTAAATTTCCTTGCAACGCTTAACGCAAACCTCTATTTTATGTCTTTTAACTGCTCACGCTGTTGATAAAATTACTACTTTAACAATAGAAATGGTTATTCAATTTGCAGAAAACTGTTGCAAGATACTTCACATAAAGAAGTTGACGCCTGGGAGCTTGTGAGTTCTTCCCTTGTCTCGTTACCTTTGATTCTACTTGTAGATTTTTATTTTAGTTTCTTGGGAATATCATACAAGAACTACGTCTGTGTCTCAATTCCAAGCATGTCGGAATCGACTGTACAAATTTTACTGACTATGTCGTCCCTTATATGCTCATCTTTTTCTTGGGAGTATCATAGCTTGCAGAATTCAAATGTTCACCGGTTTTGCATTCCTATCTATGACTATGGTTGCTATCTTTGCCTATATATCACAATTTTACGGTTTAAGTTTTTGAATGGAGGCTGTGATTCATCATTTTCAGGTTAGCACTAGCATATTGCGCAAGTACAGTGGACCAGTTGACATATGGCTGTCCCTTCTATCTGCTAAGTTCCATTTAAGCGGAGTAAGGCATTGTTTGCTAAATGAACATCCCAGAAGGAGCTTAGCTGCAATGGCTCAGCACAAGAGCCAGTGGGTTTGGTATGTAGTACCTTTGCTATATTATCTATCTTGCTTAAGATGGTTACGTATAAAAAAGTCCGATCTGTAAGAGCCAGCACACCTTACATGTTTTATGACTATCTTTTTGTTTGCCTTTTTCAGGTTTCGCAAGCTATTTGTTTCTTTCTCAAGTTACACATATGTTAGCTGCCTTAAGAAGATCAATTAGATACATATAAGGTTATTGGTTCCTCAAGAAGCTTTAGAAAGTGAAGGCAGTGTTAGAATTATTGGTAATTGCAGAAATAGTTGGTTAAAAAAAATATTATTTATTAAGTAATAAGTGCTTTGGTTTTGGTGAATAATATAGTTTTGTGGCCACAGCCAGTTAATTATAGATTAGTTCCTATTCTAATTCTCTTCTTTTTTTTGCTTCCTCTTTTGAACAACATTGCTGGACTTGTGAAAATGTTATCATTTTTGTGTGATTTACATGAATGACCTTGAACTTTTGATCCCGTTTGCTCCAACAAGTTTAATAAATTTTATCTCATAAATGGAACTTCTGATTGTTG